>CM075673.1:87490000-88740000 GCA_037962975.1 Clitoria ternatea | reverse complement strand
ACAAAGACGTCAAGAGGATCCTCGTCGATCAGGGAAGTTCTTGTGATGTTATGTTTTATAATTGCTTCAAAAGAATGGGCTTTAATGATGCAGATTTGCAACCATATACACAAGAGCTCATAGCTTTCAACAGTGCGAAGCAGCCCACCAAGGGGTATCTCGATACCCTCATTTCTTTTAAGGGCGAACCTGGAGTAAGAAAGGTGAAGTCCAGGATCCTGGTGATCGATGTGGAATCTCCTTACAATGGGATTATAGGTCGTCCTACTCTGAACGTAATGGAAGCCATTGTTTCTACCTCGCACATCCTTATCAAATTCATTGACAAGGACAACGGTGTGTCATCCCTTCGAGGCGATCAAGAGATGGCCAGGTATTGCTACAACCTGAGCCTGAATATGGTGAAGCTGGAGGCGTTTAACAAGAAGAAGAAGTTGAATGACGGAGGAACAATGGCCGGGTCTGTCAGTTTGATCGATCTTGATCCTAGAGCGGAGTTGAAGATCGACCCTCTCAATCCTTCAAAGCCCACGCTGGACGGAGGTTCCAGGGACGTCATCTTAGGGGATTCCCCAGAGAAGGTCACACACATTAATGATAAGCTGGAGTCTGTTATGGAGCAATGCCTGTTAGCACTCCTCCAGGAATTCAAAGACCTTTTTGCATGGACTGCTGCAGACATGCCTGGGATGGACCCTGATTTCTACTGCCACAAATTATCTGTCTATCCAGAGACAAGGCCGGTTGCCCAGAAGAAGAGAAGATTGGGACCGGAAAAATAGAAGGCAGCTTGCGAGCAGACAGAAGAGTTGTTAAAGGCTAGATTTATTAGGGAAGTCTGATATTCTTCTTGGCTTTCCAATGTAGTAATGGTACAGAAGGCCAACAGCAAGTGAAGAATGTGCACTGACTATGTAGACCTCAACCGTTGTTACCCAAAGGACCCATATCCGCTCCCAAATATTGATTATATGGTGGACGATTCGTCTGGTTGCCAGTACCTCAGTTTCATGGATGCTTATTCGGGGTACAACCAGATTCTGATATGGGAGGAGGACCAAGAAAAAATAGCTTTTGTCAATGACCGTGGTGTCTTCTGCTACATCGTCATGCGCTTCGGTTTGAAGAACGTTGGGGCCACTTATCAGTGCATGATTAACAAGGTGTTCGCAGGCATGCACACCAAATCGGTGGAGGTATATATTGACGATATCATTGCCAAGACTCCAGCTGGAGGTGATCATGTTGAGGACTCGCGTCAGGTATTTGTACGCTTAAGACAATATAACATGAGGCTGAACCCATTGAAATGTACTTTTGCTGTCCCTGCTGGGAAGTTTTTGGGTTTCATGTTGACGCAACGAGGTATTGAAGCTAATCCAGGGAAATGTCAAGTGATATTGGACATGCAGAGTCCAAAGAACTTAAGGGAGGTGCAATCTTTAAATGGAAAAGTGGCAGCTTTGGCTCGATTCATGCCCAAGATGGCACATAGATCCCTTCCTCCATATAAGGTGCTAAAAAAGTCTAAGAAGTTTGAGTGGGGACAGGAGCAAGAGCAAGCGTTCCAGGAACTCAAGGAAGTGTTGTCAAGTCCTCCGATCTTGGTAAAACCAGACCCTGGTGAATCCCTCATTTTGTACTTGGCGATTTTAGATGAAGCCTTGGGTGTAGCATTAGTCAAGGAAACTCCAGAGGGGCAGAGGCCAGTGTATTTCACCAGCAAGACGTTGCAGGGAGCAGAGAGCAGATACCAGAAGATAGAGAAGACTGCTCTCGCAGTTATCTGGCTTCGCGACGATTGAGGTCGTACTTCCATGCACATCCAATTCTAGTAAGAATGGATCTGCCACTCCGTTCCATGCTTAGCAAGCTGGACCTCGCTGGGAGGATGATCAAATGGTCTATCGAGCTTTCTGAGTTCGAAATTTCTTATGAACCATGAGGAGCCATTAAAGCCCAAGTCCTGGCTGATTTTGTTGTAGAAATGACTGGGGCAGATCCAGCCACACCTCGCGCCCACTGGACCAATTATGTGGATGGGTCATCAAATAGTAAAGGTTGTGGAGCTGGTGTTGTTGTGGAGAGTGATGACGGTGTGCACCTGGAGATCTCTCTTCGATTTAATTTTAAAACCTCCAACAACCAAGCTGAATATGAAGCATGTCTGGCCATTTATTCCAGTTTTCAATTAAAGATCTTCATTTAGAGATTTCAAATTAAGTTTATTGCCAACATATAATTTTGTTTTATTTGTTAATGAAATTAAGACATACATATCATTGTTAAGGTGTGACTCGTTGTTAGTTACCTTTATAAGAGAATCTAATACATGGGAGGGGTTGAATTTAATTACCCAAAATATGTTAGTAACCAAATCCCAATCTTGCAAAAAGAGAAGGGCTAAAGACCCACTTAAGTATTTTTTATGCTTATGGGTTATTTGGCTTGAAAAGGATTTCTTGTTTATTTTTTATTTTCAACTATAAAATTAATATCTTATTATATTTTGTTTTCAAAATTTTATAAATTAAAAAACATTGAAAACAAGCTTTTTTATTTTATCTTTTATACAAATGGGCTTTTAAAAGAAATAATAAGATAAGTAAAATTGAAAATAAAGAATAATTTCTCTGATATCATATAAGTACAAGAGCTTTCAGATGTTGTTCCTATCATTTTCCATTTCTGCATTAAACTTATCATTTTATAGTACGAAACCTGTCTGGTGTTGCGAGTTCAATCTTGAAAGATATATAACTGCAGGAAAAGAACCTCATAACCACTCTATAATTTGTCACATGGCAGCAACACATGCATTCTAACATTACTCCTTTGCTTCTTTCAATTGGGTTTCCATTTCCAGCATTTTGTTTTAACTTTATTATTAAAATTAGACTATATGTTCCGTTTATAATGAAACAAACCATATTGAAGTGAAGCACTTACATGTAAAACAAGTCATGGAATACATTACGGCTTCAATCGTCCAAGGTACAGCTTCTGAAAAAATACATATATTTTAATACATTTTCTTTATCATCAATTTCAAAAATCACTAACAAAATGCTCCCGAGTGGGCTATCCTGATCATTCATTTTAGACTCCATGTAAATTTTTAATTTTTAATTTTTATTATTATAAGTTACATCGGTGTAATTTACCGATGTTAAAAAAATAGTTATAGATATTTTTCAATTCTCTTATAAATTTTATATCATACACTTAATTTGAGCATGACGTCTTTCTTTGTCTTATCAATTTATGCTGTAATTGATTCAAATTTAAATTTGATATCCAAAATGTAATACTTTCACGGATTGCTTGATTCGCTATAATATAATCACTCATTTATTAAATTATTATTCTCACTGCGACACACACATAAGTTATAAATAGATATTTCTATTTTTTTATAAATGTTATCATTAATTAGTTATTACCATGTTTGCGTGTTAATTTTTACCGATAAACATTGGTCTAATTAAAGATTTAACTCACAGGTTGAAATCCCCCAGCAACATGAGAATTTAGTTGGTGTGTGATTTGTAAATAAGTGATTGCTTATTAAGCCTTGAAGCATGTTTAGTCATCGAATTTAATTTATTTAAACTGTTAAAAATTGAAGTATATTAATTTTCAAAGTTTAATTTTGTCTCTTTTTAAGGGGATGTTTGGAATGTTGTATTTTTTACATTCTTAGGAATGAGAAGAATAATATTACCAGGTATTTCCTCCAAGTCATATGGGTCCCCCAATTCTCCTAGTATAACAAATAGAGATTCCATTAAGATTAACGGTCGGATTTCCCCTATCTTGTTTAACTATTGTATAAATATAACTTATAGGTAAATTTGTAAGCTAAATGACACATTAAGAGAATAAACCTATTTTTCCTATAGTAATTCTTTAGGGTTACTGATAATCCAAGTTCTCGTTGTGAACATTTTGGCGCCCATCGTGGGGTCCGGTAAAACGGGTAACATTCCAAAATTTATAAAAATGATTAATTGAAAGGAATAAATAGTAAATAATTATATATGAGTTGATTCATGTCTTGAAAATTTAGAAATAATTAAATTGGTATTTATTATGAGTATTCATAAATTATTGAGGCATTAATATACTGAAATTGTACTCGATTAAAATATGGAAAGACCAAGTATCTCCGATTGAGGTACTGTTGGTTAGGGCTGTTAAGAATATTATTGTGAATCCGAATATATATTCAGAACAATTTTTAGATAAAATGTTGAGCCCGAACGGTGATCCTGTGTGTTATAAAACGGAGAAGTTTTAATGAAGAGATTAAAATTTAAAACAAAAATCTTTCCCCTCTCTTATGTTTTCATGTTGGCTTCCATTTCTAAAATGGCAAAACACTTCTTCTCCCTCTCATTCCCATTCTCTTCATCTTCCTCCATTCTTAAAACCTAATCAAAGTGGTGTGCCTCTTTCCTTCTCCACTTTCATTCTCCATTGAGCTTGAAGAAGAAGCTTGTGGTTTGCGACTCCTCCTTCCTTCTCTTGCAAATTTTCGTCACCCTTTCCCCCTCCTAGAAGCTCATTGTTGTTCCTTGGCTTGAGGTAACTTTTTCTCACCATTTTCATGAGTTAAAGCCCTAGATTAAGAGTTATAATGCTTGGAGAGAGTGTCATGTGTATGGTGTAACATCCCAGTTTTGAAGTTAGATACCGAATAAAAATTAAATAATAAGAAAAATTGAAAATAAAGAATTAGTTGTTAATCATAACCAATATAGCCTGAGAGTTAATGACAAGTTAATTGGACTTAATTGATGGGATGTGGCTGTCTGTGATTGGCGGAAGGTGTGAGTGGTCTGCGACTCACTCTTTCCCATCCCACTCCTTTCCCCCTCGCATGCATATATAGGTGCGTATTCAGTATCACCGTGGGTGCAAACAACTTCTCCCACTACTCCATTCTCTCTTTTCTTCTTCGTCTCCATCTTCTTTCCTTTCCCCTGTTTCTATCTGACACGACGACAGTGCGGGAAGAAGGTCAGAGCCCCGGTAGGTGAAGGACGATCGTAAAGCAGAGGAAGAACAACACCCCAACTCTGAGCCAAGTGCAGAGTACGACGGAGTGGAGAAAGGCTGAACGAATCGGTAGAAAGGCGTCAGATTCAACGTCGAAGAGCAGAAAAGCTTCTTGAAGTCCCTTTCGTAGGTAGGGGGTGCTTGCATGTTAAATGCATGGTCCACGAACGGTACCGGATGAATGTTCTGCTTGAATGTATACGCATGTGTTTGTGATGATTGGATCCTATGCATGATTGGAGATTTTGGAATCCGTGTGTTTTATAGTGGTTGAACAATAAATGCTTGTGATCTAGATGGTGGTAAAGTAGTATGTTAGTATTGATAATAACGAATGATATGCATGGTTCTATCCTTGTTAATGCTGTGAGAATATGAATGTGTGCTTGTTAGTTGATTTGTCAGATGCTATTACTTGATTGCTGATGGTTGAACATATTGGTGTAAATAATAAAGCGAATAAAGGTTGCATTGAATCTGTTCCTACTTAATGGTTACGAAGGAGGTATCGGTGGTGTGATGACGCTTGTTGGTAGATGCATTTAGCTGCATGTGTAAGAGTGGGGCGACCCGTGGAAGGTCAATAGCCCCGAGGGAATGACTTCCAGGTACAGACCCCGGCTAGATTCCGAAGGAGCTCGTGGTAGCCGTAGGAGCTAGAGAAGAGTCTCGAGACGCCAATGGGAGGCCGGTACCACGCGGGAAGAGCTGAAGGACGAGGGGCCAGGGGAGGGGAAAACTGTAACTGAAAGTCATCACTCGAGTCGGATCCGCAGGCATGCATGTAGATATGAGGTTGATTAGAGTAGTACGTATAACGTATGTGGAGTGTTATGAATGGTTTCCGAGGGTGGGGAATACCTGTATGTATTGTCTGTGTGTCTTAAATGTCATTTTGCAGTGTCTAACTTTAATTAATTTGAAAACGATTGAATGGATGTGAATGTGCATGCTGACACTGATCCCGAGTCCTTGATTGTCATTTTACATGTAAAAGCTCACCCCTGCAGTGGCTACACTTTCAGTGAACATCTCTCGGAAGGAAGGATGAAGGAGGAGCGAGTGCAGGACAATGAATCCGAGCGCTATTGGGACATATATCTACATGTGTATATGTGTAAATATATAAATACTGTGTATAACGTTTTGTTAAGCCTTGGCCAGCTCGTGTTTTGGTTGTAGTCCTTACGTTAAAACTTGACAGCTTTGGGTAACAAAAGTCATGATGAAGTTTTTGTAATTGTATGAATGTTTTCGTTTATATAAGTATATAGTGTGTTCTTCTATGTTGTAAGTGAGGTTGAGCGGTGAAGAGGACTGTATGAGGATGTCTTATGAGCGTAGGGTAATTATAATCCGAGTGATTAAATGGTGGTATGCCGGGTGAGTCAGTCACTAGCTCCCGAATGATTATAGGCCTGAGGATTTCCGAGTAAAAGTAAGTATGAAAACCCGAGTGAGGAAGAGTTGATATTTCCGAGTGAAAACCTCGAGTGATTCCCTTCTAAGAGAGGAGTTCGAACGGTGGTTTAGAGTGGATTGGATCTTAAGTTTAAGGTATCGATAACCGAGTGAAAGATGTGAAGTCTGAGTGAGAAGGAGTTCTGGAATCCGAGTGGGATAACCCTCACTTCCCGAGTAGAGTATGAGTGTCGCCGTATGGATAAATTTTGGAGGGCTAAGTTATGGAGTTCCGTACGACTAGAACGGTTCACCCAAGCGTGAGGACTTGCGCTGAAGCGAGTAGGTGTCAGTGTGGAACACCGCCCAAATACCCTTCCCTCCGTTGTTACGTTAATGCATCCCAGATAACGGTGTTGATCCCTACTTGGGCGTTGTGGTTGAGTCCGCCCAGACGTTGTCATACCCAGTTGAATTGGGCGGAATGAGTTCAGGCCCCCTTTCCTCCAAACTAATACACATGTGCATCTCCCTTCTCCTTCCCTTACCTGTTTCCCTATGCTGAACACCTAGTATTTCTTTGAGGAAGGGTTAGTCCCGTAGAAACGAGTGAAGACCGGTATGGGGTTTCCTTTGTGAATTCCCTCTCCATCTGCTGTTGCATGGCCATACCCCGCCTAGGCGGTATCAGACCTCGCCTGAGCGAGCCAACGATGTTGCGTAATCCGCCCAGGCGCTGGTGTGTTACATTAAACCAAATGAACCGGTTCCAGTCTTAGCTTTTCTGTCATTTGCCATGTGTGTGTGAATGCTCTCTATTTTCCCTTGCCTACCTCTTCCCTTCTATGTTGAATGAGTCGTGGCTGTTTTTGTGAAAAAAAAATAATAATAATAAAAAATTCCCTCATTGTTTTGGAATTATTATTTGCAAAGATTAGGGTGTTACATTTTGGTATCAGAGCAGACCGAAAGGTCCAAGGGCAAGGTATGCTTACCGAGTGTAAGCGGTTGTGTGTTTTCTGACTAAATGGTCATAATTGTTGTGATGTTAGTTGAACCTGATTGATATTGGCTTGAGGATAGGAGGTTGTTTCCTCCTGGTCTGATTGTGTGTGTAACCTGGAAGAATGATATAATGTGCTAAGCTATTGAATGTTAGACTGAGAACCCGATCGGTAGTAAGTGGCTCGGTATACTTATCCTCGAATGTCGATTTCAGGATAAGGAATGACGCATCGCCAAAGCATGGAGGCTATAGCCACAGCATTCCAACGCTTTGCAGACGTGTTTGAAAGGCAGGGCCAGACTCGAGCTGAGGATGGCCACGTGCTGGACCGCTTCCTGAAGAGGAAGCCGAGTGAGTTTCAGGGAGGACGTAATCTGGAGGCAGCTTTTAAATGGACTCACGAACTGGAGAGGATTTTTGGGGGTCTTCGTTGTACCGAGGCCCAAAAGGTAGAATGTGCAGTGTATATGCTGCGAGATGAAGCGGAGAACTGGTGGAAGATAGCCAGAAGCGATACCCTGATGATGAAGCTCAGCTGACATGGAACGATTTTAAGACATGCTTCTTGGAGAAATACTTCCCCGACACAGCGAGGAGTCGGAAGGAGCTGGAGTTTATGGAGTTGAAGCAAGGCTCCATGACTGTGGAAGAATACGCGACGAGATTCGAGGAGTTGTGCCTATTCTACCCACCCTTCCAACAACCTGGGACGGAGAGCTCGAAGTGCCTTAAGTTTGAGAATGGATTAAGATCAGATATTAAGAAGGCTTGCAGATACCATGAGATACGGAGTTTCCCTGCATTGGTGAATAAATGTAGGATATTTGAAGAAGATGACAAGGCCCACTCGGGCCAGAGCAGCAGAGCTAACCAGTATCTGAGGCCTCAGCAGTCACGTTTCAAGAGGCCAGGGAACGTAGGAAGAAATGAACCCTTCACTAGATATCAGGGTCGTGGTGACCGAGGGAGACAGATGAGTGGACGACCCAGGTACGGTAAGTGCTTTAAATGTGGTGGCGACCACTTTACTCAGAGTTGCAACGATACCGATGTTAAGTGTTTTCACTGCGGGAATAGGGGACACATTCGCCCTGACTGCCCCCAACTCCGTCAAACAAATGCTAGTGTGCGTCAAGGAGGGTTCCAGGTGAAGAGCAATAGGAATGATGGACAAAACTCACGGGGCGGAAACAACCGAGCTAGAGGGAATATGATGGTTGCCCCAAATATCAGGAGGAGAGACACTGACCAACTAGCCACTGGAAGAGTCTACGCCATCAACGCAGAAGAAGTCGCACAAGCAAATGACTTGGTACAATGTAAGTGCTCACTCGGTAGATACACACTTAGTGTAGTTTTTGATTCTGGAGCTACCCACTCCTTCATAGCTGATGAGTGTGTGAAGCGTTTGAAGTTACCGACTGTGTCTATGAATCGGACTTTAGAAGTGGCCAGCCCGACTGGCACTAATGTGTTCACATCGTCAATGTGCAAAGACGTAACATTTGCATTGTATGATCGGAGTTTCACCTTCGATCTGGTTTGCATGCCCCTAAAGGGTCTTGACATCGTGCTCGGAATAGATTGGCTTTCAGCCAATAAAGTGTTAGTAGATTGCAGAAACCGAAGGATAATTTTCCCGAGACAGCACCATGAGGACTGCATAGCACAAGGTATAACTCAACTATTCATGATGCTTTGTCTAACCGAGGGCGAGAGTAAAATCCGAGTAAACGAAATTCCGATTGTCTGTGAATTCCCAGAGGTGTTCCCTGAGGACGTACCGAGTGTTCCTCCCAATAGAGAAATTGAGTTCTCTATAGACTTGATCCCTGGAGCCGAGCCAGTCTCCAGTGTACCCTATAGAATGTCCTCAACTGAATTAGCGGAGCTGAAGAAGCAAGTGGATGAGTTACTCGGAAAACGGTTCATTAGACCGAGTGTATCACCATGGGGCGCACCGGTACTACTTGTTAAGAAGAAGGACGGCAGCATGAGACTTTGCATAGATTACCGACAGTTAAACAAACTCACAATTAAGAATCGGTATCCACTACCCAGAATTGATGATTTAATTGACCAACTGCGTGGAGCCTCAGTCTTCTCAAAAATCGACCTACGATCGGGATATCACCAAATCCGAGTGAAGGACTCGGATATTCCAAAAACTGCCTTTAGGACTCGGTATGGCCACTACGAGTATGTAGTGATGCCGTTCGGTGTGACAAACGCCCCTGCTGTCTTCATGAATTACATGAACAGCATATTCCACCCCTATTTAGACCGATTCGTAGTTGTTTTCATTGATGACATCCTAATCTATTCTAAGACTTCCGAGGAGCATGAAGAACACCTCCGAGCGGTACTCCAAGTGTTAAGGGAGAAGCAGTTATTCGCGAAGCTTTCAAAGTGCGAATTCTGGATGAATAAGATTCACTTCCTCGGACATGTAATTTCCGAGCAAGGAGTCTCGGTGGACCCTTCGAAGGTGACAGCTATAATGGCATGGGAAAGACCCAAGTCGGTCTCGGAGATAAGGAGTTTTATGGGCCTGGCAGGTTATTATAGAAGGTTCATCGAAGGTTTTTCTAAGCTGGCGTTACCACTAACTAAATTGACTCGGAAAAACATTCCCTTTGTGTGGAGTCCCGAGTACGAGAGCAGCTTCCGAGAGCTGAAGGACAAGTTGACGACCGCACCAGTGCTGGCATTACCCAATTTACAAGAAAGCTTCGTGGTCTACTGTGACGCGTCAGGACTCGGATTAGGATGTGTACTCATGCAGAGAGACCGAGTAATAGCATATGCCTCTCGGTAATTGAGACCTCACGAGCAGCATTACCCGACCCATGAGTTGGAGCTGGCAGCAGTAGTTTTTGCATTGAAAATATGGAGGCACTACTTGTACGGGTCCCGGTTTGAAGTATACAGTGACTACAAGAGCCTCAAATACCTATTCGACCAGAAAGAGCTGAACATGAGGCAGAGAAGATGGATTGAGTTTTTAAAAGATTACGATTTTGAGCTAAAATACCATCCTGGAAAGGCAAATGTCGTGGCCGACGCGTTGAGTCGGAAGTCCCTCCACATGGCAGCAATGATGGTAAAATAAGTAGAGTTGTTGGAACGGTTCTGAGACATGAACTTGTATGTTGACACCCCCTCCTCTCAGAAAATGACAATCGGTACATTGAGGATCGCCAATGAGTTCTTGAAGTCCGTGTACGAGCAGCAACAGTTAGACTCCTACTTAACCAAAATGAAGGAAACTCAGGCCAAAGGAAAGGATTTATCCTTGACCGTGGGATCAGATGGAATCTTCCGGGTGAGAGACAGAATATACATACCGGGCGGAGGAGAATTAAGGAGAGTGGTGCTTGATGAAGCCTACAAAAGCCTATTCAGTATTCACCCGGGAGCCACGAAAATGTACCATGACCTGAAGAAACAGTTCTGGTGGCCCGGACTAAAGAGGGATGTGGCTGAATACGTAGCTCGGTGTATTACGTGCCAAAAATCAAAAGTGGAGCACCAGAAACCGTACAGTGCAATGCAGCCCCTGGAGATTCCCATGTGGAAATGGGACTCGATTGCTATGGATTTTGTCATGGGATTGCCCACAAACTGAGCGGGCCATGATGCGATTTGGGTCATTGTTGACCGACTGACGAAGAGTGCACACTTCCTGCCTGTGAACATGAAGTACCCGATGCATAAATTGGCACGGATTTACGTTCATGAGATTATCCGACTGCATGGTATACCAACTTCTATCGTATCGGATAGGGATCCGAGGTTCACGTCCCGGTTTTGGACCAGCCTGCATCAAGAAGTGGGCACTAAACTTTGGCTCAGTTCTGCCTACCACCCCCAATCGGATGGACAATCCGAGCGGACGATTCAAAGTTTAGAAGACTTATCAAGGGCGTGTGTGTTAGAGCACGGAGGAGATTGGGAGCAGTACCTCCCCTTGATTGAGTTTACGTACAATAACAGCCATCATAACAGCATTGGCATGGCACCCTATGAAGCACTATATGGACGAAGATGCCGAACCCCACTTTGCTGGTCGGAAACGGGTGAGAGTCTGCTATTGGGACCAGACATTGTGAAGCAAACCACAGAGCGGATCTGAGTGATACAGGGAAAAATGAAGGCATCTCAAGACAGGCAGAAGAGTTACCATGACAAACGCACCAAACCATTGGAATTTTCAGTCGGAGACAGAGTGTTTTTGAGGACTTCTCCGAATAAAGGAGTTGGACGAGCCTTGAAAGGCGGAAAGTTAAGCCCTCGATACATTGGACCTTATAGGTGTTGGAACGAGTCGGCACCATGGCATACCGAATAGCATTACCGATCCACTTATCCCGATTGCACAATGTATTTCATGTGTCGCAACTAAGGAAGTATCTACATGACCCCAGTCACACAATGCCTGACGATGAAGTGGAAGTCAAGGAAGACCTGACCACCGTGACTACACCGATCAGAATCATGGACCGATCGGTGAAGCGTTTGAGAAACAAAAACGTACAGCTGGTAGAAGTGGAGTGGCAACAAGGCAAGACTACCTCTCGTACCTGGGAACGCGAAGACACCATGAGGCAGCAGTACCCCGAGTTGTTTGCTAAGGTGAGTTACCGACTGAATTTCGAGGACGAAATTCTTTTGAGTGGGGGAGAACTGTAACATCCCAGTTTTGAAGTTAGATACCGAATAAAAATTAAATAATAAGAAAAATTGAAAATAAAGAATTAGTTGTTAATCATAACCAATATAGCCTGAGAGTTAATGACAAGTTAATTGGACATAATTGATGGGATGTGGCTGTCTGTGATTGGCGGAAGGTGTGAGTGGTCTGCGACTCACTCTTTCCCATCCCACTCCTTTCCCCCTCACATGCGTATATAGGTGCGTATTCAGTATCACCGTGGGTGCAAACAACTTTTCCCACTATTCCATTCTCTCTTTTCTTCTTCGTCTCCATCTTCTTTCCTTTCCCCTGTTTCTGTCCGTCACGACGACAGTGCGGGAAGAAGGTCAGAGCCCCGACAGGTGAAGGACGATTGTAAAGTAGAGGAAGAACAACACCCCAACTCCGAGCCAAGTGCAGAGTACGACGGAGTGGAGAAAGGCTGAACGAATCGGTAGAAGGGCGTCAGATTCAACGTCGAAGAGCAGAAAAGCTTCTTGAAGTCCCTTTCGTAGGTAGGGGGTGCTTGCATGTTAAATGCATGGTCCACGAACGGTACCGGATGAATGTTCTGCTTGAATGTATGCGCATGTGTTTGTGATGATTGGATCCTATGCATGATTGGAGATTTTGGAATCCGTGTGTTTTATAGTGGTTGAACAATAAATGCTTGTGATCTAGATGGTGGTAAAGTAGTATGTTAGTATTGATAATAACGAATGATATACATGGTTCTATCCTTGTTAATGCTGTGAGAATATGAATGTGTGCTTGTTAGTTGATTTGTCAGATGTTATTACTTGATTGCTGATGGTTGAACATATTGGTGTAAATAATAAAGCGAATAAAGGTTGCATTGAATCTGTTCCTACTTAATGGTTACGAAGGAGGTATCGGTGGTGTGATGACGCTTGTTGGTATATGCATTTAGCTGCATGTGTAAGAGTGGGGCGACCCGTGGAAGGTCAATAGCCCCGAGGGAATGACTTCCAGTTACAGACCCCGGCTAGATTCCGAAGGAGCTCGTGGTAGCCGTAGGAGCTAGAGAAGAGTCTCGAGACGCCAATGGGAGGCCGGTACCACGCAGGAAGAGCTGAAGGACGAGGAGCCAGGGGAGGGGAAAACTGTAACTGAAAGTCATCACTCGAGTCGGATCCGCAGGCATGCATGTAGATATGAGGTTGATTAGAGTAGTACGTATAACGTATGTGGAGTGTTATGAATGGTTTCCGAGGGTGGGGAATACCTGTATGTATTGTCTGTGTGTCTTAAATGTCATTTTGCAGTGTCTAACTTTAATTAATTTGAAAACGATTGAATGGATGTGAATGTGCATGCTGACACTGATACCGAGTCCTTGATTGTCATTTTACATGTAAAAGCTCACCCCTGCAGTGGCTACACTTTCAGTGAACATCTCTCGGAATGAAGGATGAAGGAGGAGCGAGTGCAGGACAATGAATCCGAGCGCTATTGGGACATATATCTACATGTGTATATGTGTAAATATATAAATACTGTGTATAACGTTTTGTTAAGCCTTGGCCGGCTCGTGTTTTGGTTGTAGTCCTTACGTTAAAACTTGACAGCTTTGGGTAACAAAAGTCATGATAAAGTTTTTGTAATTGTATGAATGTTTTCGTTTATATAAGTATATAGTGTGTTCTTCTATGCTGTAAGTGAGGTTGAGCGGTGAAGAGGACTGTATGAGGATGTCTTATGAGCGTAGGGTAATTATAATCCGAGTGATTAAATGGTGGTATGCCGGGTGAGTCAGTCGCTAGCTCCCGAATGATTATAGGCCTGAGAATTTCCGAGTAAAAGTAAGTATGAAAACCTGAGTGAGGATGAGTTGATATTTCCAAGTGAAAACCTCGAGTGATTCCCTTCTGAGAGAGGAGTTCGAACGGTGGTTTAGAGTGGATTGGATCTTAAGTTTAAGGTATCGATAACCGAGTGAAAGATGTGAAGTCCGAGTGAGAAGGAGTTCTGGAATCCGAGTGGGATAACCCTCACTTCCCGAGTAGAGTATGAGTGTCGCCGTATGGATAAATTTTGGAGGGCTAAGTTATGGAGTTCCGTACGACTAGAACGGTTCGCCCAAGCGTGAGGACTTGCGCTGAAGCGAGTAGGTGTTAGTGTGGAACACCGCCCAAATACCCTTCCCTCCGTTGTTATGTTAATGCATCCCAGATAACGGTGTTAATCCCTACTTGGGCGTTGTGGTTGAGTCCGCCCAGACGTTGTCATACCCAGTTGAATTGGGCGGAATGAGTTCAGGCCCCCTTTCCTCCAAACTAATACACATGTGCATCTCCCTTCTCCTTCCCTTACCTGTTTCCCTATGCTGAACACCTAGTATTTCTTTGAGGAAGGGTTAGTCCCGTAGAAACGAGTGAAGACCGGTATGGGGTTTCCTTTGTGAATTCCCTCTCCATCCGCTGTTGCATGGCCATACCCCGCCTAGGCGGTATCAGACCTCGCCTGAGCGAGCCAACGATGTTGCGTAATCCGCCCAGGCGCTGGTATGTTACATTAAACCAAATGAACCGGTCCAGTCTTAGCTTTTCTGTCATTTGCCATGTGTGTGTGAATGCTCTCTATTTTCCCTTGCCTACCTCTTCCCTTCTATGTTGAATGAGTCGTGGCTGTTTTTGTGAAAAAAAAAAATTCCCTCATTGTTTTGGAATTATTATTTGCAAAGATTAGGGTGTTACATATGGGTTATGGATTGGAAGTCATTTTTATGCAAAGCCCTTAGGTAGGGTGTGATAAATGTGTGGTTTTGGGAGGGTGTACATGGATACACGAAAATAGCACTTAATGAGGTGGAAGATGATGAGTATTAATGATGATTGTTGGGTTTTAATGGAACCCTAACTCTAGAAATTGGGGGAAATGAGTAATGATGCTATGAGAAATGATTTTAAGTGTAAACCCATGATATTTTGTGTGTGGGTGTTGTTAATGATGATGGTTGATGGTTATTAATAATGGTTGTTGGATTTTTAATGAAACCTTAGCCCTAAGAATTTGGGGAAAACATGTAATGTTGATTTGAGAGATGATTTTAAGTGAAAATGTATGATAATTAGTGTACGGGTATCATTCAATGTTTTGGGAGAATATTTAGTGATGATGAGAGATCACGTTCATGATGTTAGATGATATTAATGATGGTAGATGACCATTGATGATGGAACTCATGGATGAGTGTTTCCATAAGATGTATAGAAATGAATGTGAACACCAAAAACATGGTGGTTATGATGGATTAATGAAATAAAATTGTGGTTTGATGAGGTCTTAGACCATAATAAGTCCTATTTGGACTTGTTGATTGATGTTGGTTAAAAGAGGCTAAAATGGTTTATGTTGAACCTTAGGTGGCAATGATGACATTTGGATGATTTATATAATATTAGATGCATTGTAGACGATGGGTGCGATATTGTTGTTGATGGGTATGGCTAACCTTTAAGACTTAGAAAATCTTGATTTTGGGAAAACAATTCTCGAAACCTAACATAATTGTGTGAATTGGTATTTTGACAAGTCTAGGACTTGTTATTTAGCTTTATGATATGTTAACAATTGTTTAGAATTGTGATGATGCCTTGATATGGCTTATTGATTAAATGTATCGTATATATATGTGTGTATTGGTGTAGATTGTATTCTGGGTGATGAGGCGGAACAATCGAACCTTTTAAATCGTTGTTCTTCTCTTGAGATAGGAGAGGAGTTTATATTCTAAATGCATGATTTGAATAATTGATGATTAATATATATGATATTGCTTATGTTTGCCTTGCTATGATTATGTTGAAATAATATGATGATTGGCATTTTGATGTTATTGTGCTTGGCAAATATGTGATATGTATTTGGAATATTGGTGGTATGTTTTGTGGTGATTGGTAATTGTTATGAGAATTTAGGTAAATGTTGTGCCTCTTTGTTGTTGAAAATGTATGTATGTTTACCATAAATATTAAATGATGAATATTGTTGTTGGGCATACCCTTGAATGTTGATGAAGGATTGATGAATATTATTGTTGATACCATTGTGATTGATGCAAGTATAAACTTGTATTTATGAGTTGAATTTATGTTGATGGAAAATGTTATGAATGCCACACTAAAACTAGAGATAATGACGCTAAACAATAAAATTAAAATCCACTAAGAATTAAGTGGTGATATGATGATGTGATGGTTGATATTGTGATGATGATGTTCTTGGCAATTATGTGATTATATTTAGAATATATGTATGTGATGTGTCCTTGGTGGTGATTGATAGTGACTTAAGATTTTGGCAAAGTGTGTGACTATGTCATATTGTTAAAATCATGTATGTTTCACCACTACTGATGAGATATGATATTTGATAATGAGAATTAAATGATGTGGTTGTGTGACACACCCATGAGTGATAATGAAAATATTGAGACAATGATGGAATGCCATTGTGTTTGTTGTCAATTAGTGAATTGAAAATTATGTTGAAAAATATGGAGAATTAAAGAGATTGTGAATATCACACTAAAGCTTGAAACGATGGCAAGATAATTGAAGTTGAGATCCACTAAGAATTGTAAGTTGACAATGTATAAGTTAGTATTATACATTGGAAGTATGCTTGTTGATATGCCTTCTTGATTTCCAAACGTGGATTGAAATTGATGAGACTCCTAGGCCATTATGTGGTGATCAATATGAATTGATGCCTTAAAGCTTATGTGACAAGTTATATGCCTTAGAGGGTACTATAATTGGTTGCATGCCACTATTTGTAATGTTAAATGTAAAATATACCCCTAAGTGAGAGGGTGAGAAATCCTTGCGAGGTTAAGGCTAGAATATACATTGTTGCATTCATGGCATGCATGACATAACATCTTATATGTGGTTGCGATCACAATGAAGGTCTTGTAGGACTATGAAAAGGAGTACCCTTGCGTGGGGGAAACTAATATGAGAATGATTATATGTGGTTGTGATCACAATGAAGGTCTTGCGGGACTATGAAAAGAAGTACTATTGTATGAGGGAAACTAATATAAGAATGATTATATGTGCTTGCGATCATAATGAAGGTCTTGCGGGACTATGAAAAGGAGTACCCTTGCATGGAGGAAACTAATATGAGAATGATTATATGTGGTTGCGATCACAATGAAGGTCTTACAGGACTATGAGAAAGAGGACCCTTGCGAGGGGACTTGTATTTGAGTGCTCCTTAGTGTTTGTGATCACTTGATATATGGAGATGATATAGATCTTGCGGGATCTTATGAAAAGCACCCTTGCGAGGGATAATGACTTAAGCAACTATACGTGGTTACAAATGTTTGAGAAACCATGTGCGCATGGGTTATGAGAAAATATTTCAGATTGGATCCATTGTATATGCATTATACAGTATGACATATGCATTAGCCATAGGGACACGACATTTGAGTTGGAGATGGCCAAGAAAAATGATAACCAATTGAGAGGGTGAATTGATGAAGGATGTAAAAACTTATTGATGATACTTGTGATAGCCCATGATGATAAAGGGCAATGTAAATGTGTATGTCTATGTGTATATGTATGTACCTGTTATTATGTTGTAAACCATGAGACTTGCATGCCTATGGTGATGCCTTGATGAAGACTTGGTGATAAATTGATGATTTATATTGCACAACACTCATGTTATTTATATGTATGTACACATGATCATAATTTATTCATATTTGTCACTTAGAATGTATAACTCACTCTCCCATGTTGTCTCTTTTTAGCATTGTGATGCAGGATGTTCATGGGGTGAGATGCATCCTATTTTGGAACCTTATGTTTTGATGGAGAAGGTAAATTAGTGGCAATGGAATGCCTTGGCCAGCAATCATTTGAATTATAGATTATGTATGCATTTAATGACAATGGTGTTAATGTAGATGGGGTGTTGATGGCCTAAGTTTAGATTGTTGTTCAAGTGGCCTCAATACTCAAGAGGGGGGGTGAATTGAGTTATAAAACTTTTACTTGGAATACCTTTGAAATTAATTTCTATAACCAAGTTTATGAGAATATGCAAGTGAAGCTAAGTAAAGGAAAATATGCAATACACTATAATGGAAAATATTGCTGAGGCAATTTAGCAAACACTTGGTAGGCAGCTTTTGAAGTATAACAAATTAAGCAAATTCAAGTATGAACTTCACAAGCAATCAATACCAATCAATCAACATACAGTATATGAAAGTAAAGAGTAAGGAAGAGAAGCTTACAAACCGATGTAACGAGTTCCACCCAAACCGGTGTACGTCTCGCCTCTAAGCAACCCACTTAGAGGATTTCCACTATTGAAGTTTAGAGATACAAGCTATGAGCAATTGCAGCTTCCTAGTGTCCCACACTCAAGAACTCAATCCTCACTAGCACTAGGGCAACCCACCCAATCTCTTAAACTCTCAATACCCAAAGGTTGAACCCCAACCTTTGTGACCACTCAACCTAGAGTGAAAATCTTTGGTGTTTATGAAGTGTTTACAAGTGAATTACTCTCTTAATAGAGTGAATAGACAATGATAGCTCACACGCTTTCTAATCTCTCAAGATGAGAGGATATACAAATGAAATGATACAAGAAAATAGGGCTTACAAAGCACAAAATAGAGCAAAGGATTTGTAGCTTGTTGGTGTGTCTTTGTGCTTGTGTTCCTCTTCAATTTATAGAGCCAAAATAGCTGTTGAGGTGTGCCCTTCTTCTTCCTAGCCGTTGCACTTAGTGGAATTTTGAAGAATGGTGGAGACATGAGCTGGTTTCCCACTTAAATGTGTTTTTCCACTAGTGTAATCGATTACACCCTCGCGTTGTAATCGATTAGCTTCAAGTCAGAGAGTCAATAATCGATTATTCCATTTCCTGTAATCGATTAGCATCTGGACCTGATGCATTTAATTTTGATTTCGCAGCTTCCTAATCGATTAGCATCTCTTGTAATCGATTACCTTAATTCCAGTGGCTTCCTAATCGATTGTATAGCTGCCTTAATCGATTAGACATCATACCTGATGCATTTGATTTCATTTTTGATGGTTGTAATCGATTATCTTAAGGTGTATAATCGATTATCTTAATTCCAGTGAGTTCATAATCGATTATCTTCATTTCCATAATCGATTAGATTACATCCTAATGCAATTTCTTCGAAACAGAAAGCTCCTAATCGATTAGCACAAGTTACCTAATCGATTATCTTCGCTGTTACTCAGCACCTGATTCCATATCTTTGTTTTTGCATAGGTTTCTTCAAGAGTACTTGTCATTATCAAAATCTTTGAACATCCTTGAACCTGTATACATATTCAAACACATTCTCCCTCTTTTTGATGATGACAACTATGTTCATCTCTTGAGGGTTGTTAGTTTAAACAATTTAAGCTTATCTCTAATTTTATTTCCTTACAAAAATATCGCTGCTGCATTATCAGTTTTTCAAAATAGCAGATTGTATTACCAAGTTCAAAAAAAATCAGAATCTTTATCTCTTAACTAAATCATTATCACATTCTGCAGCAAATATCTTATCTCTTTTTATTTCTTATCTCTTATCTCTTGCTAACTCTCCCCCTATCAAAAGGAATTTATTAATCCTATCTTTTTCAGATTTTAAACAAGATATTCTTCTCCAGATTGTAAACAAGAGTTAAACAAGATATGAACAGATATTCTTCTCCCCCTTTGTAATCATCAAAAAATAATTCGTGCAATGAAAGAGATATAATATGAACTGAAACGAAATAATTTTATTGAATTGAAAACGGATGGGAATTACATTAAGTAAGCCAAGAGACAATATTGAAAATAGAAAAAGACAATAACATAAGCACCGCAAACAAAAGCATGACTAAGGATCTAATTATCCGGATTGAAAAAGTGAATTTCAGCGATTTGGTGGGATAGCTCTTCATAGCGTTGTTGCATCATCTCGAAGTGTTGCTGCTCGGTCATTGAAAACTCTTGAAGGGAGTTCTCAAGGTGATCGAAGCGGCGGTCAAGATGGGCGTAAAGAGATGCAAAGGGGTCAGCTTGGGAAGCAGATGAAGAGGCTTGGGGTGCTGCTTGTGTTTGAGGAGGAGGAGGAACGGGTTCTTCTTCAGCAGGAGCTTCGAAGGGAATGTTGGCGTGAATGCCCTCCATTCGTGAGTACCATGCTCCATGTGTAAGAACAAGACCCATTTTGGTGAGGTGATGGGTGCCAATGCAAGCTCTAGGAGGCACTTTTTCTGATAATTCTCCAGCCAAGTCTACTCCACAATATTTGAAAATTTTAGTAAGGAGAATACCATAAGGGAGTTTTTGTTGATCCTTGGCGTGGCGCATATGAAATTTGACCAACTGAACCCAGTTAATCTCCTTATGATTCAACATTGCCCACATCAAGAGGACATAATCCTCTTCTACCAAAGCATAGTTCCCTCCACGAGGAACAATCATCTTGACCAAGAAAAAGTGAAGTAAATGGTTATTCATGGTCAAGTGGCCTACCAACTTGTGGTTGCTCCTGGGGCAGTCAGCTTTCCACAAGGATTGACGAGCAGTTAGAGCATTGAATCCCCATTTGTCTTCTGGTTCTCCTCCATCAAAATCAGCATTGTTGAGAGGCAGTTAGGAGATTTCCGCAAATTGAGCATTGGAAAGTTTAATGGTTATGTTCTTCACTTTGGACTCAACCATGCCATTTACAAGGCGGAGATTGCAGTAAAATACCCTTATTAGTTTAGGGTAGTACTCTTCTTCCTTGAGGGAGAGGAAAGGAAAGAGGTTGTAGTGGTGAAGGCTTTGAGTGAAGGTTAGGCTGGGGTTGTCGAAAGTGTCGGCAATGGTGTAGTGGGGGGTCATTATCTCCTTTTCAGAAAAGTTTTTCATGAAATTTTGGAGGTCTCTAGGAGAAGCAAAGAACCTTGAAAAATCAAGGGGGTTATGGGCTTGAGCTGCGGAAGACCTTGCTCTCTTGACATTGCGAGATGAGGACATGGTGGAGAAGGCAAAGAAGAAGATGAAGAGAGAAGAGTGCTTGAGAGTTTTGGAGAGGTTTGAGAGGAAGGAGGTAGTGTGAGATGAGAAGGTGAAGAGAGGGGTATTTATAGGTGAGAATTAGGTTTAGGAATGAGGGAAGTAGGTTTAGAAAGGAGTGAAGTGAGTTAAGAGAGGGAGTGGTTCGAGTATGCCTTGGAAGTTGCAATATTGACTCTTTAGAACCGAGGCTAATCGATTACGAGGTAGGGGGTAATCGATTAGCTCACTGTTTCTAGGGAATTCCAAACGTTTCATGCAGAGCATAATCGATTAGAGCCTTTGACTAATCGATTATTTAAGAAACAGAACCGTCCTAATCGATTGGAGCAAGGTGGTAATCGATTATGGAGAAGAGGAAACGTTTTGTACCTGAAACAGAAGCTTTGTAATCGATTGTGGATCAATGGTAATCGATTATCTTAGAAACAGAATGATTGTAATCGATTAGGGGCTTGGACTAATCGATTATAATGGAAACAGAAGCATAGTAATCGATTGTGAGCAGTCATGTAATCGATTATTGAATCAAAAGCTTCAAATTTTTCATACAGCAAGGTTCCAAACTTGAAATGTAACATCTACCATTCATCATGCCATACAACATAGTTCTTATCAAAATATTCCATCATTCAAACACAATTAGACATGTCAAGAATGCCTAATTCTCTTCTTATGTGAATGAATTGTTCTCTAGCCAAGGGTTTTGTAAAAATATCTGCTAGTTGCCTAGAAGTTTTAACATGCTCAAGTACACAATCCCCTTTTAACACATGGTCTCTAATAAAGTGATGCCTAATCTCAATGTGCTTGGTTCTAGAGTGCATTACAGGATTCTTTGAGATATTAATGGCACTAGTATTATCACATTTGATGGGTACTTTGTTTAAAACAATGCCAAAATCAAGAAGTTGTTGTCTCATCCAAAGAATTTGAGCACAACAACTACCGGCGGCTACATATTCTGCCTCAGCCGTTGATAATGCAACACTTGCTTGCTTCTTGCTATGCCAACAAACAAGGGAGCTACCAAGTAAATGACATGTGCCACTAGTACTTTTTCTATCAAGTTTACAGCCAGCAAAGTCAGAGTCGAAATATCCTAAAAGATTACATTCAACGCCTTTGGGATACCATAAACCAACATTTTGAGTACCCACAAGATATTTCAAAATTCTTTTTACGGCAGTTAAGTGTGATTCTTTAGGACATGCTTGATATCTAGCACACATGCATACCGCAAACATAATATCGGGTCTACTAGCAGTTAAATATAGTAAAGATCCAATCATACCTCGATATTTGGTGATTTTAATGTCCTTACCCTTTTCATCTTTGTCTAAGTAGCAGGATGTGCTCATGGGTGTAGCTATTTCGTTTGCCTTGTCCATTTCAAACCTTTTGAGTAGCTCTTTACAATACTTAGTTTGGCTAATGAACGTTCCATCATTGGCTTGTTTTATTTGTAGTCCAAGGAAGAAGGTGAGTTCTCCCATCAAGGACATTTCAAACTCATTCTGCATAATCTTGGCAAACTCTTGACAAAGATTTTCATTAGTAGCACCAAATATTATGTCATCAACATAAATTTGTACCAAAAGAATGTCATTATTTTTGCGTTTTATAAACAATGTAGTATCAACCTTTCCTCTTTCAAAGTTGTGTTCTAAAAGGAATTTGCTTAGCTTTTCATACCAAGCTCTTGGAGCTTGTTTCAAACCATATAAAGCTTTTCTCAATTTGAAGACATGGTTTGGAAATTTGTGATTTTCAAAGCCGGGAGGTTGATCTACATAAACTTCTTCTTGAATGAAGCCGTTTAAAAATGCACTTTTGACATCCATTTGATAAAGTTTGAAATCCATACAACATGCAAAAGCTAGAAATAACCTAATGGCTTCTAACCTAGCTACGGGAGCATACGTTTCTTCATAATCTATTCCCTCTTCTTGATTGTATCCCTTTGTAACTAATCTAGCTTTGTTTCTTGTTATTATACCATTTTCATCTAGCTTATTTCTAAAAACCCATTTGGTGCCTATTATTAGATGGTCATTGGGTCTTGGCACAAGTTCCCAAACTTCATTTCTTTCAAATTGGTTTAACTCTTCTTGCATGGCCAACATCCAATGTTCATCAATAATGGCTTCATCAATATTTTTGGGTTCAATTTGGGATACAAAAGTCAAGTGATTGCATGCATTTCTAATGGCGTTTCGAGTACTTACCCCTTTGGTTATTTCTCCAATGATTTTGTCCAAGGGATGATCCTTCAAGGTTACCCAATCTTGTTGTCTCTCAATTTGTGTTGCACCTCCATCATTGTTGACTTCTTCTTTGTCTTCCAAGTTCATTTCTTGGAAAGTACCTACAAGATCATCAACATCTTCCTTTCTCGAAGGGTTATGGCTATTTTCATCAAATTTAACATGTATAGATTCTTCAATGGTATTTGTTTGTTTGTTGAAAATTCTATAAGATTTACTTGATTGAGAATATCCTAGGAATATTGCCTCATCAGATTTTGCATCAAACTTTCCTAGATTATCCTTTCCATTGTTGAGCACAAAACATTTACATCCAAAAATATGAAAGTATGCAATGTTGGGTTTTCTACCCTTGTAAAGCTCATAGGGGGTTTTCTTTAAAATAGGCCTTATTAAACATCTATTCATAACATAACATGCGGTGTTTACCGCATCGGCCCAAAAGTGCTTTGCAATATTGTTTTCATTTAGCATGGTTCTAGCAAGCTCCACTAAAGATCTATTCTTTCTTTCAACTACTCCATTTTGTTATGGAGTTCTAGGAGCTGAAAAGTTGTGATTAATACCATGTTTTTCGCAAAACTTTTCGAAGGATTGATTTTCAAATTCTCCCCCATGATCGGTTCAAATTCTCCCCCATGATTAATACCATGTTTTGATGCTTGCTTGATGCGTGCTGAGTCATGGCTTGTTTCCCTGGTTCTCATGCATGTTTTCTTGGATTATTCCTTACGCCCACTCTTGCTTCCAAATCAATATACATTTTCGCTAAGTACTTGCATGGTGACTGTGTAATTGATTATTTTATGTTAACAATTGTATAAAACATCTACCTTCTCATATCTTCATATATGAGATAGGTCTTTAAAAAGGTCTGGGGTTAAATATTGAAGTTTTTAATTGTGGTGTTCTTCTTCCGACAATTATTTAAATCGTGAAAAAAATTTATCCTCACTTTTAATATCTAATTAATATTATCTTTAATATTATTTACCGAATTAAGGGCGCCACAAAACGGATCCCACACCTTAATTTCTAAGAAAAACCCTAAAACAGCAATGGTGAACACATGCAACACTCGTCGTGAAGAAGATGCTCGATAGCGGCAGGAATCCAACCGCGACGATCAACTACAGCAGCTTAAGAGCATGGTGGAAGCGCTCCAGCACACCATGGCTAACCTACAACAGGAAAACGCAGAACTATGTGGACAACAAAGAGAGGAACGTGATGCTTCAAGTCATAATGGTACCTGATCTGCCCAACACAAGACTGATGACTATGCTTCCCACCAAACGTAGGAAACAACAAAATATGAGCCCATACATCCGTTCGCTGCTCACCCAAACGTCGAACAAATCATGGACGACCCAATCTCTCTGAATTATAAGCCCCCATCCCTAGAGAAGTACGATTTCAGAGGAGACCCCGAAGAATACATCACCATGTTCACTACTACTATGCTGATCACTAGGGAGTCGGATTCCCTTTTTTAGAACCTTCCCCACTACGCTGACTAAATCAACACTACACTGGTTCTCCTGTAACGTCCTAGGTTATTTTGCATTTATTTTTATTCAAACGATTCAATCTTACAATAAATTTTTCCTTTTCTTGAAAATTAGTCGATATTTAGAGAAAAACAATTTAATTTGAACACAACGGATGAGAGAAAGGGTGTCGGGGCTTCTCACTTGAGTGAAGCCCCTACTCGTTTAAGCGAGATTCCGGACTCTCACTTAAACGAGGTTCTATTCGCTGGAGCGAACACCTTTCACACATCGGATTATACCAAGACATGCAACCGAACTCTCACAATTTCACTCTAAAAATGGTTCTGTGAACCCAAAGAGTTACCATGAAAGCACATGCAAATAACAGTGATATATTTTAAAATATAGGTTTACATTCAATCCGGTCTTAATTAAACTCAACTAATAATTATACTACGAAATTTTCATACACACATATGACTCTATAAAGAGTCACTCAAAATCACTCGGACCCTGGCACCGATCTCCCCCTTGGCGCGGCTCCATGGCTCCTTCCCCCTCCCTGTCTCTAGTTACTAAAAAA
Organism: Clitoria ternatea; assembly: GCA_037962975.1. Lineage (NCBI taxonomy): Eukaryota > Viridiplantae > Streptophyta > Magnoliopsida > Fabales > Fabaceae > Clitoria > Clitoria ternatea. The sequence goes on along the minus strand of CM075673.1, from coordinate 88,714,415 downwards.
AATATGCAAGGGTGAGTGTTTGGCATTATAATTAATATAGAACGGAATTTAACACTATACATGTATATTGATACAAACACATCAAGCATTACCTGTAAGTAAGCACACCGAAACATAGTGTATTTCATGCAGTAACTAAATTAAACCAATTACACAATTCCATCATATTCATCGCATTCATCACATTCATCACATTCATCACATTCATCACATTCATCATATTCATCACATTCATCACAACTGACTCTCATACAATCTGACTCCTAGTATCCGGATACTAAAGGATTGGCCTTCAGCTGGGGGTCCTACTTGACACCCCGTGAACCCTGCTTGGTTCACCGAGTCCTGCTTGACTCTCCACCTCGACCACTGGGTCCTACTTGACCACTGGGTGGCTCAACTGGGCACGAAAACCACAAGAGCCAGAAATGAGGGGCTATCATATACCGTCGGCCATCCCATACCACATAATCATTCAACAGTTTACCTTTCACATAATAATATCAATTCCTCATCACTCGAGTAGCCTGCTTGCTAACCCGATGTCCCATAACGATGATCATTTCAACATTTGATATCACAAGATCATAGCATGATAAACTCAACCACATCTGATCATCCACTAATTAATAAACTCAGCCACACATGCACAAGCATAAACACACAATTACGTTTAGCAACATTTCCCTTAACCTGTTTATGTTACCTCAAAGACCTGAACAAGAAGTGAGTCCTATTCTAATTAATTATAACCCGAACACCCCCCCTTACTTTGGTTCCACGCTTCGTTGATCTGTTCTCTGTGTCGATTCTTTCCTCCGAGCACTGGTTTCGCAGTCTCAACTCCGTTACTCAGTCTTCCGTGGCTTAGCCTACTACCTACGGATCATAAAGTACAGCTTTATCACTTCAACGCCCTTAGTTCATGGACAGCATTTGGGCTCACACTCACTAGAGGAGTGGAGAACAGCCACGAATATAGCCATGCATGGCTCTAAACGGCCAAAGAATAAAAGGAATAAGAGAATTACAATTGGAACGGATCAGTAGACTCACCTTGAAGTCTCGATCACAGGAATGGGGTTAAATTGAAGTTTAGACACAAATGGAGTCCCTCTCCAGCGCATGCAAATCAGCGTTTAAGAGAGGAGAGAAAAACAAAAGAGGAGGAATAGACCAACAGCAAAGATAACTTGTAAATAATGAAGAGGGAAGGAAGAGAATTTCCTTATATATATATAGCTCATGGGCAAGATCGTCTTTTCCTTTATTTTATTTGTATTCTTACTAAATTTAATTAATTTCACTATATTGAACTATTGTATAGTTATCAAATCAATTACACGTATTTATTCCCTCAACGTTTAATTATTCACAATTCTTTAATACTTCACAAGAGTATAGGCCCAATAAGAATATCGGCCCCCGACGTCCTAACTTAGTGTTCATACCTCGGAGATCCGAGCTACAACCTAAGAGATCGGATACCTTATCCGTGCTCACCTCTTGGTTACTTATATCCGTTGTTTCAGTCACTATGAGGTTAATCCGGGCTATGACCCCGTGTGAGGCGCTCTCCTCACAACGGTTGGACCAAACCGCCTAGCCCTGCCCGCTCTTCTCCTACACTTCCGATCTTTAATTCCGCCTGCTCGCGCTTCAGATACCGACCTCGACACCGGCTTTTCCAATCTTTGGCTCGAACAAAACAAATAAATAAATATTAAATAAAACTTCTAAAATATTTACTAACATTTCCCATTTCTTATAATTCTCATTAAAACATCAGGGATGTTACATCCACCCCCCTTAAAAGGAGATTTCGTCCCCGAAATCAGTGTTCCGATTGAAAAAGATGAGGGTACATTCGTCTCATATCGGATTCTAACTCCCAAGTGTAGTTTATCCAATGTAAATTCTGCCACTTCACCTTCACCAGCGGTACCTCCTTGTTCCTTAACCGTTTGGTTTGATGCTCTTCAATACCGATTGGTACCGCCTCCACCGTCAAGTTCTCCTTCACTTCAATGGAGTCACTCGGTACAATCATGGTATCACACGGAATGTAGGCTCGAAGTTGCGATACATGGAACACGTTGTGAATGTTAGTCAATGATTGGGGAAGATCCAGTCGATAAGCGACTTCACCAATCTGTTCTAGTATTTGGTATGGTCCAATGTACTTCGGATTAAGCTTTTGGCTCTTCAAAATTCGACCTACACCCTTAGTTGGTGAAATCCTTAGGAACACCCAATCACCCACTTGGAATTCAAGGGGTCTGTGCCGATTGTCATAATAGCTCTTTTGACGATCTTGAGCAATTTTTATCTTCTCTCGGATTAAATCGATTTGTTCGTTCATCTCTTGAATCATCTCAGGCCCCAGATGAAGGGCATCGCCGTTCTCATTCCAACATAATGGAGTACGACATTTCCGACCATAAAGAGCTTCGTATGGAGCCATCCCAATGCTGCTGTGGTAACTGTTATTATATGCAAATTCCACCAAGGGCAAGTATTTCTCCCATGATCCACCCTGTTCCAGTACACATGCCCTTAACATATCTTCAAGAGTCTGTATAGTCCGTTCTGATTGGCTATCGGTTTGGGGATGGTAGGCTGAACTCAATTTGAGCTCAGTACCCAATTGTTGTTGCAAACTCCACCAAAACCTTGAAGTGAATCGGGGATCCCGATCGGAGATAATGCTTGAGGGCACACCATGCAGTCGTACGACCTCAGCAATGTACAACTTAGCTAATCGATCTAGCGACCACTTCATATTTATTGCCAGGAAATACGCACTTTTGGTTAGTCGATCAACAATCACCCAAATCGCGTTGTATCCGGTTTGAGTGCGGGGTAGTCCGGACACGAAGTCCATGGTGATACCTTCCCACTTCCAGATCAGAATTTCTGGAGGTTGAAGCAAACCCGGAGGTCGTTGGTGCTCAACCTTGCACTTCTGACATATCACACAGGATTTCACGTACTCGATTATTGCCTTCTTCATGTTTGGCCACCAAAATTCCTTTCTTAAGTCATGATACATTTTTGTTACTCCCGGATGTATACTCAGAGAGCTCTTGTGTGCTTCTGATAACACCGCCTGCCTGAAATCTCCATGTGCAGGCACTACCACTCGGTTCCTGAATCTCCATATACCATCGTCACCCCTAGTTATCTTCACATTTTTGCCTTGGTTCTGAGTATCAATCAGCCTCAGTAACTCTTTATCGTCTTTCTGTGCAGCTACCATCGACTCCAGAAATTCGTTGGAGATTTTTAACATTCCGATTATCATTCGGTTTGATGCGTTCATAACAACTCCAACATTTATATCTCTAAAGCTTTCCAGCAATTCCTGTTCTCTACCCATTAGGTAAGCCACATGCAGTACCTTCCTGCTTAGCGCATCTGCCACAACATTCGCTTTGCCCGGGTGATACTTCAAATCGAAGTCATAATCCTTCAAATACTCTACCCATCTCCTCTGTCTCATATTTAACTCCTTTTGATCAAATAAGTACTTTAGACTCTTGTGATCACTGAATACTACAAAGCGAGCTCCATACAAATAATGACGCCAAATCTTCAGCGCGTACACTACTGCTGCAAGTTCCAGATCATGAGTCGGGTAATTCTCCTCATGTGGCCTCAATTGCCTCGAAGCATAAGCAATTGCCCGATCAGCTTGCATCAACACACACCCCAATCCAAATTTGGATGCATTACAATATACTTCAAATTCCTGTGTTACATCGGGCAGTGCAAGCACAGGGGCAGTCGTTAAACATCGCTTAAGGGTTTGGAAGCTTAATTCACACTTCTCCGACCACACGAAGGGGTTTCCTTTCCTTGTTAACCGAGTCAGAGGAAGTGCTATCCGAGAGAACCCCTCAATGAAACGTCGATAGTATCCAGCTAATCCGAGGAAACTCCTGATTTCAGTTATTGATTTCGGCCTCTCCCAAGCCATAACCGTCTCAATTTTTGTCGGATCAACTGAGATTCCCTCTTGGGAAATTATATGCCCCAAGAATTGTACACTACTCCCCCAGAAATCACACTTAGATAGTTTAGCGTACAACTTCTTCTCCCGAAGTACTTGTAAAACAAGTCAAAGATGTTGAGCATGCTCCTCGTCCGACCTCAAATATACCAAAATATCATCAATGAATACCACCACAAACTGGTCCAAGTACGGTTGAAAAGTCCGATTCATATAATCCATAAAAATGGCAGGAGCATTTGTTACTCCAAAGGGCATTCTTACGTACTCGAAGTGCCCATAACGAGTCCGAAATGCTGTCTTTGGGATATCCTCCGACCTCACTCGGATTTGGTGGTATCCCAACCTCAAGTCAATCTTAGAGAACACAGCGGCGCCTCGCAACTGGTCCAGTAAATCATCAATCCGAGATAGTGGATATTTATTTTTGATTGTCAGTTTGTTCAGCTGCCGGTAATCAATGCACATCCGCATACTACCGTCCTTCTTCTTTACCAGTAACACCGGAGTGCCCCAGGGTGAGGCACTAGGTCGGATAAAGCCCTTTTCTAGTAATTCGTTTACTTGTTTCTTCACTTCGGTTAATTCCACCGAAGACATTCTATATGGCGCTCGGGACACAGGTTCTGCCTTGGGAATCAAGTCAATAGAGAAATCAATCTCCCGACTGGGAGGTAGCTCTGGAATTTCTTCCAGAAAAACGTCAGGAAATTCACAAACAATCGGAATATCATTTAGCAGGAGGTTATGCCGACCCTCCGAAGCGAATAAAACAACATACGTGGTTAGGACATCGCTCACCCTGTTCTTCATGTCAAGTTCCTGAGAGAAAACAATATTCTTCCGATAACAATCGACCAACACATGATTAGCAGCAAGCCAATCAAGACCTAGAATAACGTCTAAGTCCTTCAATGGCATACAAATAAAATTTACTCGAAAAGTACGGGCTTCGATTTGCATCGGTAGTTCCCTACACACTGTAGTTGCATGGAAAGTGGAACCAGTTGGAGTGGAAACAATAAGAGCATTCTCCATTAAACTGATTGGCAGACCAAGCCGTCGCACACAACTTTCCGAAATAAAGGAATGGGTGGCACCTGAATCATAAATCACATCAACCAGATAACGATAGATGAGGCACTTACCCTGTACCAGATTGTCATTCCTCGTAGCCTCTGAAGCATCAAATGCAAATACACGCCCAGTCATGGCGTTCTGGGCATCGCTAGATTGAGCGTCATATCTTCCCGCTTGTGGGTTCCCTCTACCAGCTCCATTCCGACCTCCTCTCGTGAAGTTGGAACCCCGGGTCCCAGAAGAGTTAGTTCGGTTATCCGTCCTGCCCTGCTGCTGCCTCTGAGGGCAATCGGGCCTGAGGTGCCCTGGTCGTCCGCACTGGAAGCACACAATCTGATTAGCTTGGCAATGTTTGGCAATGTGTCCTTCCTGACCACAATTGTAGCATGTACGATTCCCAGCGGGATTACCCGATCGACCAGTGGAACCCCGACCAGAGGAGGATGAGGAGGTAGCAGAAGATTTACCACCCCAGAAGAATTGACTCATCCTCTTGAAATTGAATCCTTTTGCCTTCAGTGGCTTTTTATCTCTCGGCTGAGACATCCGTTGTAACTGCACCTCTTCAGTTAGTCTTGCCTTGTTCACTAGGGTTGGGTAGTCCCTAATCTCCATCAGTACGATTACACTACGGAGCTCAATCCGTAGTCCAGCTTCGTATTTGGCGCACTTGCTACCTTCAGTCCCTTCTAACGAGAAAGGGTGGTAGAAATCACACAACTCGTCAAACTTGTTGGTATACTCAGCTACAGACATCCGGTCTTGCTCCAACTTTAGGAATTCCATTTCTTTCCGGATTTTGTAGTTGTCCGGGAAGTATTTAACAAGGAACCTCCTTTGAAAATTCACCCATACCAACGGCTCATTGGCTGCGTTCATCTGCACCTTCACGCGGGACCAATCACCGATCAGATCAAAGAAGAAGAATCCCTAAACAGGGTCAAGACAAATGTTTTAAAGCCTATGTAGCTCCCAAGTCCACCAACTTCACACTGCTTAATGATCGACGTGATTAATCATGCATGAGGTCTATAGCACTGGCCTCCTTACACTTCCTCCCCTAGGAGAGGGGCCCAAGGGGTCGGATAGACCAAGTTTTGTGAATTCCACCAAGCCAACAGACTCGGAACAAAAGATTGTCATTCCCTCCGAAACTAAATAGAACACTTGGTTCGCCAAGGGCACTTGGCCAGATTTGTTGCTTGGAGAGATGATAGACCAAAGGAAGGAAACTAGAATAGAGAAAGAGAATGCCCCGATCAAGTTCAACTTCAGACTCGAGACCATCCACGAGTACACAACTCCCGATTACTGAGACCGGAAGAAGGTAGAAAAGACGGAAGGCTGATCATTCACACGATTTCAGGGGGATTCCCAGGTACGTGAACACGCTAACAACAACAGAGAGGATAGGTGAACTTAATGCAAGAGGACTCGGGGTCGGACGTCATAACATTCGACAGGTCAGATTTCCCTGAAAAAGGTCTCAACAGAGATGAGCCGATGGTAGTCACTATGAGAGTTGCAGATGCAGACTTCATGGTAGAGCGAGTGCTTGTAGATTAGGGAAGCTTTGCAGACATTTTAAACTAGAAGGCATACCAAAAAATGGGCCTTCCCCCCCGTTAGTTGAAAAGGTATGATAGAATCTTACTTAGTTTTTCTAGTGATTCTATACAGGTCTTAGGGTTCATCGACTTGAGAACCACTTTCGGGTCTAGGATGAATAGCCGAGCCATTATGGTCAAGTTCCTGGTGGTCGATTTTCCTAGTTCCTACAACGCATTGTTAGGGCGACCATCCCTAAACACCTTGGGGGAAGTAGTCTCCACCATGCATCTAACTATAAAGTTCCCGTTCGCAGACGGGAGAATTAGAGTTGTTAGAGTAGACCCGAATGTAGCACAAAAATGCTACTATGAACGCCTACAACCCAAGGAGACTTTTATAATTGGCGAAGATATTGAGATAGGTTTTGATCCTCAAAATGACAGACATTATGAGAAACCCCAACCAGTGGAATCCCTGAAACTTGTCCAGGTTGGTCACAACCTGGGCCAATTCACATGACTCAGTGCAATACTCGACCCGGACCTTGAGGAAGCCCTTATCAAAATCTAAGAACCAATGAAAACCTATTCACCTGGAGCCCCGCACACATGCCTGGTATCGACCTGCCATAATCTGCCACTTGCTTAACATTGAGCCAGAAGCGAAGCCTGTAGTTCAAAAGCCCAGAAAAATAGGGCCCGATTGGAAAGACACAGTAAAAGAAGAAACGAACAAGCTCGGGTATGCAAACTTCATCAAGGAAGTAAAATACCTGACTTGGTTGTCCAATGTGGTCATGGTGAAAAAATCAAGCAGAAAATAGAGGATGTGTATCGGCTTCACCGACCTAAACAAGGTATGTCCTAAGGATCCCTATCCTTTACCTAGCATTGATCATTTGGTAGATAGTACTTCATGTTACAGGATCTTGAGTTTCTTGGATGGATACTCGGGCAATAACCAAATCCGAATGGACCCCAAAGATGAGGAGAAAACAACTTTCATCACAGGCGGGGTAAACTTTTGTTATCGAGTAATGCCCTTCGGTTTGAAGAACGCAGGGGCCACCTATCAAAGGTTGGTACACAAGATATTTGCCAAGCAAATTGGTCGAAACATGGAAGTATACATACATGACATAGTCGTCAAGACCAAGACAGTAGAATTGTATGTGCAAGATCTAGAGGAAACGTTCGTTGAGCTACGCAAACATAACATGCACTTAAACCCTGAGATATGCTTTTACAGGGTCCAAGGCGGGAAGTTCTTGGGATACATGCTCACCTATCATGGCATCAGAGCAAATCTAGACCAGTGGCAAGCCATACTTGAAATGCAAAGCCCTTAGAATATCAAGGAGGTTCAATGTCTCACTAACCGAATCGTAACCCTGTCCCGATTCCTTTCGAAGTTCGCTGAAAAGTCCATGCCCTTCTACAAAGTGTTGAAGAAAATAGACTCATTCGAATGGAGCTCAGTGTGTAAGAAGGCATTTTAAGATCTAAAGGCTTATCTAGCATCCCCTCCAATCCTGACGCGACCGGACCCAGGGTCGGAATTGATCCTTTATCTTTTGGCAGGAATGGATGCAGTCAGCTCGGTTTTAGTTCAAGAAGATGGCCCAATTCAGAGACTAGTATATTTTACCAGTAAAACATTACAGGGGGTAGAAATACGATACTAGAAAATGGAAAAATTTGTATACAACCTTATTGTAGCAGCGCGTCGATGTTAGTCATTAATTTAGTGTTATTTTTAAATTAAAAAATAAGAAAATTAATAAAAATTTGATCAATTAGAAATAAATTTAGGTTTTATTTTAAATAAATAGAAGTTATCAAATTTGACTTTGCATGACCCATTTTTGCATTCTTTGCAGTAAAAAGCTGAGGATAAAAGTGAAAAGTTTATTCAAGACAAAAGGGCTGACGCGTAGTGTCAACCCCACGCTCAGCGTTAGAAGTTTTGTTGCCGACACTACGTGTTAGTACTATGCGTAGCGTTAGATGCTACGTGTATCCCACTTACAGGTGGATTTGCACTCTGAAAAGGGCCAAATAATATCCACTTCAGACATAAGGCCAAAACATATTGGGTAACATGATTGAAGCTTGTCTGTAGATTATTGGGACAAAAATGAGGTTTAGTGGCTTAAAATTAGGAAAATTAATGGAGGTTGAGTCAGGAGGCTGACGCGTAGCGCCAAGCCCATGCATAGCGTCAGGACCTCGACGGAACCCTATAAATAGGCTATTTGCCAAGGTATTGGCATCCAATTCTTCATTTCCATTACGTTTTTCTTCCATTCCAAAACCCCTGTTTCTGAGTTGTTCTATAGAATAGCTTCCATATACTTGAGAGTGTTGTTTTAGTGTTGTTCCTTTCGTGATGTGAAGAGTGTGATCAAGTGTTCATCATGTCTCCATTTGTAAGTTGTGTTTTTATTTTTACCATGTGTAATAATCTGTTTATGTTGGAATTGGTGAACTAATCTATGAATATGATATTGTGATTATGAATTGTGTATGTTTATGATTCAAGTTTCATGTTAGTATTTCAACCTTTTATTAGTATGAACTTCAAACGGAAGAATGATTTTCATGTGTGTTAAAACTACTTTAACAAAAGTAAAAATTGAAATACCCTTAATATACCAATTACTAGGGATAGAGTTGGTAATTATTGTTGTGTTAAGGCCAGCACTTAAAGCAAGTTTTTACTGAGAAAGCATATGAGGGATCAGATTTTACAGTAATTTTTTAGAATTTATTCACCGAGGAATCAGGTTTAATAATTTTAAGCTGCAATGACATAAACTTGATGATTAGATATGCATGTTTATAATTGTTATGTTATATTCTAGTGTGGGGATCCTAATTCCAACATAGTTTGTTAATCTGTGTTAAATCTCAAGTAGTCATTCTAGAGTTTTATTTTATAGTTATTTTCTAAATAGTTTCATAATTCATCTTACACTACTTTTTGCCCAAATGTATAAATCAATCTCTACATCTGTGAATATTGTATAATTTGTATATGAATCATTCTTTTGTTAATAAGTTTTGAAGTTTTTACCATAGTAAATAAAAATTACTTTTAAACACTAAATTCATTCAATCCTTGAGGGAACGATATCTATTGCAAAAACTGCAATGATAATTTGGTGCACTTGCCAAATAATCCAACAGGTTTTCTAGCGCTGTCGTTGAGGATTGATTGATTTTCAGTAACTAGTAAATTTTTAATGTGGTAAAATTTCTTTACTTCTTAACTTAGGTAAATTTTTATTATTTTTTTACTTGTATATTTATTTATTTACTTTTACTTCTTCTTTAATTATTCTTGTTACACTAACTTTTTCTTTTTAGTTTGTGTATGCAAACTCGATCTTCTACAGGAACAATCTTCTTTGATCCAGAAATTAAGAAATTTGTAAAAAAACTTAAATATTTGAAATCCAAAACACAAACTACTTCTTCTTCTTCTTCAACTTTATCTTCTTTTCAAAACTTTGAAAATTCTAAAATGGCTGGGGAATAACAAAGACAGGCTTTGGGACAGCTTACTACTATTATTGGACCACCCCGTGTGTCAGGGATGTTTCAGGGACCTTTCAGCGACCTGTTGCAGCGATGGAAATTTTAAACCTGCTACGTTGAATATAATTCAAAACAATCAGTTTGCTGGTTTAAATCATGAAGAACCGTATGAAGATCTAACTGTTTTTTATGAATTATGCAGCACTATTGGTTTTGAACCCAATTAAGAAGAATCTTGTATATGAGACTATTTCCTTTTTCTTTGGTTCGGAAGGCAAAAGAATGGTTTAAATCTTGTCCTCATGGTAGTTTTGTAAACTGGTCTGATCTCGAAAGAAAATTTTTGGAAAGGTTTTATTCCCCTTCTAAATATTTTGAAGCTATGATAGCCATTCATTCATTTTCACAAAATCATGATGAGTCATTAGGAGAAGCATGAGAACGATTCAAAGCATTGTTAAGAAAGTGCCCAAATCATAATTTGGATGATGGTGGAAAGGTAAGAATCGTCTATCATGGTTTACTGCCTTAGTTTAAGATGATGTTAGATGCCTGTGCAGGTGGTTCATTAATGAACAAAACGACAGAGGAGGCAATAGCTATAATGGAGTCCATGTCTACCAGTGACAGACAAGCAAAACATGAAAGTGGTAATGTTTCTAGGAAACCAGGTATGCTTATGTTAGGTGTGAATGATGCAATTTTAGCTCAGTAAAAATTGTTGACACAATAAATTGAAGCAATGAGCAAGCAATTGCAAAAGTTAAAAATTGCTCAAGTGTCTTTACCGCCCCCTGCTCAACTAAAACAATGTGTACATTGCATGGGTGAACAACCTTGCGGATACTGTGCACCTGATGGAGTTGAACATGAGCAAGCCAATTTTCTAAATAACCAAAGAATACCTGGAGGTAATTTTCCTTTCAATATTGGTAATCTTTTTCATAACAATTACCAACAAGGATGGAAGAATCAGAATTTGGCTGGAAACAAGATACTGGACCTTCAAACAGACTTCCCAACAATCAGTTTCAACAACAACCACAACCTGATAGAATGCTAGACTGACAAGGATAGAAGGTTCTATCCAACAATTGTTATAATATATGCAAATGAATGACACCGCATGAAAAGCGTTGGATTTGCAATTGGGGCAGCTAGCAAAGGAAGTAACTGAAATGAAAAATTATGGTTTTTCTACCAATACCCAGAACCCAAGGGAACAATGTAAATCTATTTTTATAAGAAGTGGTAAAATTATAGGGACTGATTGTAAAGAGAGTGAAGAGAGTGAAAAAGAAGAGAATGACAAAGAAAAGAGTGAAGAAGAAAAGAAAGAAAAGAAAGTGATGAAAAGGAAAATAAAGAAGAAGAAATAAAAGAAAAAGAAGAAAAACAAAAACAAAATCAAAAAATAAAAAATAAAAAAGAGAAAAAGAAATATTCAGGTCAAACTCCTCCTGTCAAGGATCTACCTTATCCTCAAGCACCTTCAAAAAAGGATAAGGAAAGAGAGTACAGAAGATTCCTTGAAATTTTTAAGCAGTTACACATAAACATTCCCTTCTCAGAGGCATTGGAACAAATGCTAACATATGTAAAGTTTATGAAAGAACTGCTCACAAAGAAAATGAGGTATAAGGAAAAGATTATAGAGCTTAAAGCAGGTTGTAGTGCCATCTTACAATACAACATGTTGGAAAAGTCAAAAGACCCCGGAAGTTTCACTATTCTTGTTTCCATTGGAGGTGTGAATATTGGAAAGGCGTTATTAGACCTAGGGGTAAGCATCAACTTAATGCCCATAAGTATGATGAAGTGCATTGGTGATCTTGATCCACAAAGGACGAAGATGACTCTACAACTGGCAGATCGAATAGTGGAAGATGTACTTATGAAGGTGGACAAGTTCTACTTCCCTGTTGATTTTGTGGTATTAGACATGGGGGAGGATACTGAAGTCCCCCTAATCCTTGGAAAGCCATTCATGAAGACTGCTAAAGTACTGATTAATGTGGACAATGGAAACCTTACAGTCAGAGTACATGATGAGAAGGTAAATTTTGATGTTTTCGAAGTAATTAAACATCCTAACTTAAAACAAGATTGTTTTAGAGTGGATGCCCTTGATGAAGTTTGCCTCTCTGTATCAAAAGGTATGTCTTATTCTGACCCTCTCAATAAATTATTGATTGACTCTATTGATTGTTTAAATGAGGAAGAGGAAAGACAGATAGATAGGTGCTTGGAAGAGTTGGAGAGAGGGAAAGAAATTTCCCCTGAAACTAAAAAGATTGAGGAACTCCAGGAGACACCTATTGAAGAAATCCAGAGACTAGAGCTTAAAGTTTTTCCTCCACACCTTAAGTATATCTTTCTAAAGGAAGGTAATTTTAAACCAGTCATTATTAGTAATTTACTAACTGAAACAAAAGAAGTAAGACTGGTAAAGGTGCTAAAGAAAAATCAGGAAGCTATTGGATGGACACTTGAAGATCTGAAAGGTATAAGTTCATCATATTACATACACAGGATTTTATTAGACGATGATTTTAAGCCTGTAGCCCAACCTCAAAGACGCCTCAATCCCACCATGAGAAAGGTAACAAAGAAGGAGGTTCTAAAATTGCTAAAAGCAGGTATCATCTATCATATTTTTGATAGTGCATGGGTAAGCCCGGTTCAAGTGGTACCAAAAAAAGGAGGTATGACAGTAATTATAAATGATAAAAATGAATTAATTCCAATAAGAACTGTCACAAGTTGGCGAATGTGTATAGACTATAGAAAATTGAATCAAGCAACTAGAAAGGACTATTTTCCACTCCCTTTTATGGACCAAATACTTAAAAGATTGTCTGGACAGGCTTATTATTGCTTTCTTGATAGTTATTCTGGATATAACCAAATTGCTGTAGATCCTCTTGATCAAGAAAAGACTGCCTTTACATGTCTTTTTGGTATCTTTGCTCATAGAAAAATGTCATTTGGATTATGCAATGCACCAGCTACTTTACAAAGATGTATGTTTGCTATTTTTGCAGATCTAGTTGAAAAGAGCATAGAAATTTTCATGGATGACTTCTCGGTCTTTGGGAACTCCTTTGATACATGTTTATCCAACTTGAACACCGTACTGAAGCGGTGTATTGAAACAAATCTGGTTTTGAATTGGGAGAAGTGTCACTTCATGGTGACATAAGGGATTGTACTTGGCCATAAAATCTCTACCAAAGGCATTGAAGTTGACCAAGCCAAAATTAAGGTGATATCTAAACTCTTACCCCCTGTGAATATAAAAGGGATTAGAAGTTTCTTAGAACATGTTGGGTTTTATAGAAGGTTCATTAAGGATTTTTCAAAAATTGCTAAACCTTTGACAAATCTCTTGAACAAAGATGTTGAATTCAAATTTGATAAAGCATGTCTTAAAGCTTTTAATTCCTTAAAAGAAAAATTAATTTCTGCTCCTGTTATCGTTGCCCCTAACTGGAGTTTACCCTTTCAGCTTATGTGTGGTGCAAGTGATTATGCTGTAGGAGTTGTTTTAGGTCAAAGGCATGAAAAGATTTTTATGGTTATACATTATGCTAGTAAAGTTTAAAATGAAAATCAAGTGAATTATGCAACAACTGAGAAAGAATTACTAGCCATAGTGTATGCCTTGGAAAAATTTAGATCATATTTGATTAGCTCAAAAATAATTGTTTTTACTGATCATGCAGCCATCAAATGTCTTCTAACTAAAACAGATTCAAAACCTCGGTTAATCCGATGGATTTTACTCCTACAGGAATATGATCTTGAAAGCAAAGGTAAAAAGGGTTGTGAGAATGTGGTCGCTGACTATCTGTCTAGATTAATGAATAATGAGGTCACTGCTAAGGAAAATGAAATTTTGGAAGAATTTCCTGACGAGAAATTATTTGAAATAACAAAACAGCCATGGTTTGCTGATATGGCCAATTTTAAAGCAGCATGAATTCTTCAAAATGATTTAACCTGGTAGTAAAGAAAAAAGTTTTATACAAATGTTAAATATTTTGTCTGGGATGACCCTCATCTATTTAAAATTAGTGTGGTTAATTTGTTACGACGTTGTGTACCTGATTGGGAAATTAATGATGTATTATGGCAATGCCATAAATCCCCTTATGGTGGTCATTTTAATGGAGAGAGGACTGCTGCAAAGGTCCTTCAATCAGGTTTGTACTGGCCTTCCATTTTTAAAGATGCCCATTTATTTGTACAATCTTGTGTCAATTGCCAAATAACAGGGAACATAACCAGGAGGCAAGAACTGCCTCTCACAAATATACAAGAGGTAGAGGTATTTGATTGCTAGGGAATTGACTTCATGGGACCCTTCCCTAATTCTCAATCTAACTAATTTATCCTTTTGGCAGTTGATTATGTTTCTAAATGGATGGAAGCAGTTGCCTCACCTAATGCTGATTCCAAAATTTTGGTGAATTTCTTATAGAAAAATATTTTTTGCAAGTTAGAACACCAAGGACTTTGAATAGTGATGGAGGTTCACACTTTTGTAACAAAATTCTTCAAAAGGTGTTATAGCATTATGGTGTCAGACATAAGGTGGCCACAACATATCATCCACAAACCAATGGTCAAGCTGAAATTTCAAATAGAGAATTGAAAAGGATCTTGGAAAAGACAGTGTCTTCTTCAAATAAAGTATACTAGGCATTGAAATTCCTCAACTTTGATCAAATTGCTGCAGTTGACAAAAGAAAGTCGCAATTATTTGAGTTAGAGGAAATGCGGAATCATGTTTATGAATTATCTAGGTGCTACAAGAACAAGGTGAAAGCTTACCATGATAAGAAATTAAAGAAAAGAAATTTCATGCCAGGTCAGCAAGTCTTATTGTTTAATTCAAGATTAAAATTATTTCCTGGTAAATTGAAATCAAAGTGGTCAGGCCCATTTATGATCAAAGAGGTGAAACCATACGGAGCAATTGAAATTGAAGATCCAACTTCCAAAAGAAGTTGGATGGTGAATGGACATAGGTTAAAGCCTTATTTTGGTGGTGAAATCAATAGACTCACCACCATTTGTTACTTAACAGATTTGTCATTTGTAGGATGTCAAGCTAGAGACATTAAACCAAGCGCTCAATGGGAGGTAACCCATTATTCAGTTGTTTATTTTAAATTTTTAAATGTGATTATATATATAATTATTTTAATTAAATTTTGGTCAATTTTAGAATTTTAAGAAATAAAAAGGGGTTAAAAATACATGAAATTGGGTTTTAAAATCAAATATTAAAAATATTGAAATTTTGACTCCCACGATTAGCGTCCCACCCACGCGTAGCGTGAGGTCAAAATTTCAAACCTAACGCGTAGTGTCAGAGCCACGCATAGCGTCAGGTCCTATGTTCAGTTTTTTAAACAGAACCCATTTTAAAATTTTTAAAACCTAAAAATTCCCTCCTTGCCTCTCATTCTTCCTAAAACCTAATCTCTCAATCCTTAAACCTCTCAAATCCCCACATTCTTTTTCTCTACAAACTTCAAGTAAGTCTCTCTATTTCTTTTTTCTTTTTAATTTATGCATTTTTCTAGAATGTATATGGTTAGGATTAGTTTTAAGAAGATTAGAGACCCCATAGGACTGACTGTGATTATGTTATTGTTTCTGATCTGTGATATGGGGTTGCTGTTGCGCAACCCACAAATTGAAGATTCTGACTCTGCACTTTCACGCGTAGTATGAGGAAACAGGGCTGACGCTACACGTCAAGCCCCTGTTTCTGTTTTCTTAATTTTTTGTTTTTAGTTAGTTTTTATATTTTAAGTTTTAATTCTTATGGTATAGTATATGTTTTTGTTTAAAATGTACTTTATTTTAATTTTTGAATGATTAAATTAATTTCCAATAATATGTCTTTTTGTTTTTAAATTTAGTTTTTTTATTAAAATATATGTTTTGTATGGTTTTGTTAATATGTGATTAAAACTTTCGTATGAAATTTGTGTGTTTTAAATTTGTGTGTTTTTGGGTTTATATATATATATATATATATCTTTGTTGTGTGAAATATTTTTTTTCTTTTTATTATTTGTTTAAAATTGTGTTGTTTTAAAATTTTCTTGCAGATGGCCCCAAAGAAATCCATCCAACCTACTAAAGACCCAGATGACCTCTATAGCCCAAGCGTGGATGTATCTTATGCTCCACAACATTACACCAGTATCTCACCTCTTCTCCTTACCAGTTGACCGCAGCTGTTTACTATTCTCCATTCTACAGGGACACACCATTGACATCGCCGCCCTTATTTCTGAGTAAATTCACCAATATGCCTTTGGGCATAAGGTGAATCGTCTGATACCTTTTCCTTTGATCATTTCTGCTTTACTGAGGAGGTAGGGAGTGCCAGTAACTTCACCAGAGTTCACTAGTTCATTAAGGCGAGTACCCAATGTTCTAGTGAACAGAGCTTATTTTGTTCAGTAGTGCGAGCTCGCTCCTCTTGAGCAGGAGGCCCAGCCGAGACCTAGGAGGAGGCGACCACCACAGGCAGCCCCTACTGATGCTATAACCTAGGACTTTGCTAGGATGAGGATAAATCATCAACATATGATGCTGATAATGTTTGCCTCTCATCGAGCCTATGTGCACTTACACGATTCTTTTTACCAATACAGGGTCCGGGGGGCAGATGCACCTTACATGACACCGACTGAGTTTGCATCTCATGTAGCTTGGCCAGGTGACCATCCAACATATCCTGAGGTAGGTAGGACATTTGGAGCTCAGGCTGACACTTCTGATTCTGAGGATGATGCTGATGAGAATGAGAAGATGCAGAGGATGATGATTGAGGAATTTATTTATTTTCTACATCTTTTATGACTACTTTTACTTTTACATCATTACATTGATTTACTTCGGTACTTTTACTTTTACATCATTACTTTTACTTTATGTGAGATTTTAGTTATTATTAGTTTGATTTGGTATTTTTATTTTGTCGTGTGATTTTATTGCATAATATTTATTATGCAATTTTCTTAAATTAAATAAAAATAAAAAATAAGTATGATTTTCCTAAAATAAAATCAAATCAAATTTTTGAAATTTGAATCTTTATGCGCTTGAAGTTTTAAATGATAAGCCGTTTTAAAATCAAATATCGATTCTTTTGCAACTAAGGCATTTTGATAAAACAAATTACAATGTTCATATTAATAATCAAGCTAATTTTGAAAACCCGGTGAGTTGAGAGTTCTTAAACACTTTGAAGGTATTGACATAGTTTATTACCAATTGATTTTGCTGAATTCTTTGATTTGTGTTATCATACGAGGACTCAAGAGCATGATCAAGGCACTTTATTGGTAAACACATGAACTTAGGGCCAAAAAGCTTACTATGGTAAAATGTATTTATCCTTTGATAGCCGTTTTGAGCCTTAAAAATAATTTTGTTGACACCCCTTACCAAAAAATATTTTCAACCATTCCCTTTTATCTGATTAAGTAAAAGAGCATTAAAATCAAAATGAAAATAATTTGAGTGTTCTTACAAAATCGGGGAGTGAAATTATAAACTTGGTTCTTTTCAAAAATTATATCAAAGTAAGCATATATGAAAAATAAAAGAAATAAATATATGTATATATGCAAATTTAGAAAAAGAAATAATGAAAAGAATTAAGTTGGGGGTATCCGTCAAAAAGAAAAACACCTTAAATCTCACATGAAATGCTCTTTTATGATATCAGGTGTTTACATTCCAAGAAAAATGATGAATTCTTGTAACCAAGCCTCCTTACAACCCTTGAAAAGACCTTATAACTCTTGTTTGATTCTGTATGAATGACAATCGATAAGATGAAAATCAAAATTAAATTTGTTTAATTTTATGGTTGATTGAGTTAAACAGGTTACCTTTTTACAAAGAGAAACACTTGTGAGGTAAGCCTTGAAATAAGCTTGATTTATTGACATGATATTGTATTAGTTTTATCCTTAGGTCTCTTTTGCACAAGTCATCAATATTGGTCATTTCAAATGGTAAGTTATGAATTACTTCTTAAGGTAAATTTTCAAAATTTTCAAAAATTGATTGGTTCACAGTTTGAGTTTGTTTTGCTCAAGGGCGAGCAACTTCCTAAGTTGAGGGTAGTTTGTTAGTCATTAATTTAGTGTTTTTAAATTAAAAATGTGAGAAAATTAATAAAAATTTGATCAAATAGAAATAAATTTAGGTTTTATTTTAAATAAATGGAAGTTATCAAATTTGACTTCACATGACCCATTTTTCCATTTTTTGCAGTAAAAAGCTGAGGATAAAAGTGAAAAGTTTATTCAAGACAGAAGAGCTGACGCGTAGCGTCAACCCCATACTCAACGTCAGAAGTTTTGGTGTTGACTCTATGCGTCAGGACTACGCGTAGCGTCAGATGCTACGTGTATCCCCCTTACAGGTGGATTTGCACTCTGAAAAGGGCCAAATAATGGCCAATCCACTTCAGACATAAGGCCAAAACGTAGTGGGTAACATGATTGAAGCTTGTCTGAAGATTATTAGGACAAAAATGAGGTTTAGTGGCTGAAAATTAGGAAAATTAATGGAGGATGACGTATAGCGCCAAGCCCATGCGTAGCATCAGGACCTCTACTCAGCCCTATAAATATGTCGTTTGCCAAGGGTTTTGGCATCCCATTCTTCATTTCCATTACGTTTTTCTTCTATTCCAAAATATGATGTTATGATTATAAATTGTGTTTGTTTATGATTCAAGTTTCATGTTAGTATTTCAACCTTTTATTAGTATGAACTTCAAATGGGAGAATGATTTTCATGTGTGTTAAAACTACTTTAACGGAAGTAAAAGTTGAAATACGCTTAATATACCAATTACTAGGGATAGAGTTGGAAATTATTGTTATGTTAAGGCCAGCACCTAAAGCAAGTTTTTACTGAGAAAGCATTTGAGGGATCAGACTTTACGGTAATTATTTAGAATTTATTCACCGAGGGATCAGGTTTAATGATTTTAAGCTGCAATGACATGAACTTGATGATTAAATATACATGTCTATAATTGTTATGTTATATTCTAGTGGGGGATCCTAATTCCAACATAGTTTGTTAATCTGTGTTAAATCTCAAGTATTGGAATCATTCTAAAGTATTATTTTATAGTTATTTTCTAGATAGCTTCATAATTCACCTTACACTACTTTTTGTCCAAATGTATAAATCAATCTCTACATCTGTGAATATTGTATAATTTATATGTGAATCATTCTTTTATTAATAAGTTTTGAAGTTTTTACCATAATAAATAAAAATTACTGTCAAACACTGAATTCATTCAATCCTTGAGGGAACGATATCTATTTCGAAAATAGTAATGATAAATTGGTGTGCTTGCCAAATAACCTAACAGCCAACTCAGGCCCTACTTCCACAGCCACCAAGTTGTGGTTAGAACCGACCAACCCCTCAGTAAAATACTCTAGAAACCTGAGCTAGCAGGGAGAATGGTTGCCTGGGCGATTAAGCTCTCTGAGTATGGCATCCGATACGAAGCAACGGGTCCTATCAAAGCCCAAGTTCTAGCAGATTTCTTAATAGAACTTAGAGATGACAAAGAAACTTATGATGCTGAACACGGCCTATGGAATCTCTCAGTTGACAGATCCTCCAATGTGAAAGGTAGTGGGGTGGGAGTCATACTAGATTCCCCATAGGCTTAGTAGTTGAAGAATCGCTCAAATTTATGTTCAAGGCTAGCAACAATCAAGCAAAATACGAAGCCCTCATCGTCGGGTTGCGAACGGCTCTAGATCTAGGGGCTCGATGTGTCCAGGAAAAAACTGACTCGCAACTAGTTGCCAGGAAAGTGGAAGGATCATACCGGGTGAAGGACCTAACTTTGGCAAAATACTTGGAACGGGTAAATCAGTTAGCCGGTGAACTCAAGTATTTTTGGGTGGTCCACGTTCCGCAGGCAAAGAATGAACGTGTCGACCTACTCTCCAAACTGGCCAGCACTGTCAAAGCAGGAACTTTGAAAACAGTTGTCCAAGTAATCCTATAAGAGCCCACAATACAGGAAGTTTAACAAACGCTTCAAATAAATAAGGTACTGTATGGGAATACGTCGATGACCCCGATTATCAACTTCCTTCATCATGGGATCCTCCAAGATGACCCTCGGCAAGCTAAAAAGCTCCAAGTACAGGCAGCCAACTATACTTTGTTGGAAGGACAGCTTTACAAATGGGGTTTCACCATGCCGCTTCTGAAATGCTTAAACGAAGAACAAGCAAACTATGTCATACAGGAGCTCTACTCAGGAATCTACGGCCTTCATGGGGGAGTCCGCCCCCTAGTAGCTCAGGTTCTTCGAGCAGGATATTTCTGGCCAACCCTACGTGCAGACTGCTCCGTGTTTGTTAAGAAGTATGACTTGTTCTAGCGAAATGCCAATCAAATCAACAGTTACCCCAAGCCCCTGCACGAGATCTTAGCACCCTGGCCTTTCAACACATGAGGAGTGGACATCTTGGGGCCATTCCCCCTAGAAAAGGCTAAGTAAAATTTCTCCTCCTAACAATTGACTTTTTTACGTAGTGGATCAAAGCAGAGCTACTAGCAATCATCATTACAGCTAAAGTCCAAACCTTTACCTAGAAGCACATAGTTTGCCGACATAGACTCCCCTTTCAGATAACGGATGACAGTTTGCAGACAAAGGCTTTGTTCAATTCTGTAAAAACTTGGGCATCAAATGAAAGTTTTCCTCCATGGAACACCCACAAACCAGTGGCCAAGCCGACGTAGCTAACAATGTGATCCTTCAAGAACTCAAAAAGCGGTTCGGACGACCCAAAGGAAGATGGGAAGAAGAGTTACCAGGTGCTTTATGGGCATATCATACGACTCCGTATTCATCGACCCACAAAACCCCATTTCGACTCACCTACGGAGCTGACACCATGATTCCGATTGAACTGGGGGAACCATCCCTCCGACACGTAACTTATGATGAAGAAACAAGCAATGAGGGAAGATGTGAAGACCTGGACCTCAACCTAGAAGAACGTGATGTAGCATACGTCAAAATCCAGGCTGGCAAGCAAAAGTCCACTTAGCGATGGAACTCTTTGCTTTGACCCCGACCATTCCGAAAAGGGGACCTGGTATTACACATCACGGACAATAATCAAAAACCACGAGAAGAAGGAAAATTTACAGCCAACTGGGATGGCCCGTATCAAGTAAAGGAAGCTATCGGGAAGGGTGCGTATTTAGTAGAAGAACTGTCAGGGAAGGAAGTCCCCTGGACGTGGAATGCCACTCATTTAAAATTGTATTACAGCTAATGATGTACTCAAAGAAGGGCACTCTTTTTCCTACCCATGAGGTTTTCCTACAGGGTTTTTTCTCTTGGGAGGTTTTAACGAGGCCCCTTTTTCAATAAAAAATCGTTAATATTCATTCAGAAAACCAATACTGGTCATATACTACGAAAAGTCCGAGCAATGCACGATCCCTCGACAATACGATTCTTAAAGCTTAAATTATGAAAAGTTCGAGCAATCCATGATCCCTTGACAATACAATTCTTGAGACTTAAATTACGTTAAGTATGAAAAGTCTGAGCGGTGGACGATCCCTCGGCAATACGATTCTTAAAGCTTAAATTACGAAAAGTCTGAGCGATCCATGATCCCTAAGAAATACGATTCTTGAGACTTAAATTACAAAAAGTCCAAGCGATGCACGATCCCTTGGCAATACGATTCTTAAAGCTTAAATTATGAAAAGTCTTAGCGATCCACAGTCCCTTGGCAATACGATTCTTGAGACTTAAATTACGTTAAGTGCGAAAAGTCTGAGTGATCCACAATGCCTTGGCAATACGATTCTTAAAACCTAAATTACATTAAGTATGAAAAGTCTGAGTGATACGTGACTCCTCGGCAATACGATTCTCGAAACTTAAATTACGTTAAGTATGAAAAGTCCAAGCTGATAGCGACTCCTTGGGGATACAGTTCTTCAAAACTTAAGCTATGATTACTCAAAGTATACGATTCCTAAGCCTAAAAATAACGGAGTATGCACGTATTCAGAAATGTACAAGCAATCATTGTTATAGAAAACAACAAAGACGAAAGAAGACAAGGGACTGAATAAATAAACATCCATTGAAGTCTTTACAAACATTTATTAAAGTCATTATAAATAGGCAGGAGGTACATTAAAACAAATCATCATGAGTCGATCCCGTCAACCTCTACCCTACCTCCAGCTTGCTCAACGGCATTAACGAGTTACGACACAAAAGGTTGGGAATCAGAAGTAGTGGACCTAGCTTTACCAGCAGCTTCAACGACTCAGGGCTCTGAAGGATGTGGCTCGACCATGACTTGCTCAGGCTCCCCCTGGCCTTCAGAATCAGATAAATCAACTATCTGACAGTCAACTACCTTCTTGAAAGGGTTGAGCCCTTCAAAATTTAGCTCAACAGAGAGATTTAGAATTACCATATGCTCCTAGTAGAGCTTGAACGCGTTGGAATACTTTACCGCTAGATCCCTCTTGGCCGTATCCACTCGAGCCTTTGATTCCCTTTTCAGAGATTCTAAATCCACCCACGCCTTCTCAAGGTCAGCTTTCAGTTCCTTCTTCTTCAGAGAGAGGGTGTTATACGTTTCCTTAATCTCCTCTACTCCTCTCTCCAGAAGCTACACCTACTGGATAGCTTAGATTCGGTTATCGCTCGCCCAGAACGAGTAACTTCCAAATCCTTCTCTAACAGGGTCAGAGTGTTCTTCAGCTCGGAGACCACTTTCCTCATCTCCGCCAGCTGAGCCTCTAGGGATTTCTTATCCTCCCTTAGGCCATCGTTCTCTTTCTTCATAGCTATATTTTCATCTGCCAAGGTAGCCGAAGACTTACCCTGGGCAGTTAACTGCTTCTCGATCGACCAGGACATCGAAGCCACCCAGAGGCCAAGCATCTCCACCGCCTGGCACATGGCGCCCAGAGTTGAGGAGGTGTATCTTTCTTCATCTGCCCTAAACAGTATAGTCTAGTCAACGAACAGAGACACGGGGAAGCATGCATCCCATAATGAATAGACAGGACTCCGATCTGTAACCGTCGAACTGTTCGCAAAGGCTTCCCAAGGCTGCTCCAAAGTTTCTGACTCCTTAGGAATAGAGCCAACAATCTTCTCAACAGAGACAGTGTCACCGAACCGTCCCTTTGATCTCCTTTGAGGAATCAGAGGCTGATCCTCTGGCTCAAAGTCTTCTGACACTTGCACAGCAATAGAAGATGATTGAGGCCCTTTGGGCTGCCCGTGTTGCCTTTTGGTGGCACGTTTCACCCACCTTCCTCCTACGGCTGCGCGGGTACAATGGTGATGGGAGTGGGGGTTGTAACACCGATGGGCAGAGGAACTCCAGAAGAAGACACAGACGCCTTCTTGGCTCCCTCTCCTTCCCAGCGGCCTTGGGCCCAACCTCCCAGTAGCATTTTCTCAATTCCTTCATCGAGAGGTTGTGTGGGGCTATATCACCTGCACAAGCATACGCAAAACTCAACAAAGGAAAACAAAGAAAAGATAAAAGAACAAACCAAGATGACGATCGGGAAAAAGTACTACTTACGGATCCAAGCATCTATGGCACCCAGGTAAGGAGACAGGCCAATCAGTGCCTGCGAACTGAAAAATATCCCCACATCCTCAGTCAAGAACTTTGTGTCCAACTGTTCTGACACAGTGAAGTCATCCTATAGTACTCAAAACTGAACTGGGGTCTGGGTCCAGTACAAAGGAAGTAAAGGACGAGAGTCGGACCCATGCAAAAAATCGTACCCCAACAAATCCAAACTCCCTAAGATCTTAAAAAACCTGGTTTTAAAATTTTTGTATGATAGGTCAAAAGCTCAGACTAAATTACGATGAGCAATCCCACTCAAGGAAATCCACCCCAATCGTGTTCTGCCTTTAGGAACCTTAGCTTGGAAAAAGTAAAAGAAAATGGGAATAGAAAAATCCTGACCAAAATACTCACATAATAGCTCAAAAACATTCACGAAGGCCTACCCATTGGGATGCAACTGGGTGGGGGTGACATTAAGGGCTTTCAAAATTGAGAATTACTAAAGCTCTCCTCTCCCATAATTTGGCTATACACTCCTCACTCTGAAGGGACGAAGTAATGGCCAAAACTTCCTCCTTCACCTAGGAATATGATGTCTCTACACCAGAAGCCATGAAACCTTAACCCGTAAACGACAAAGAGAAGGAGAAAACACTGACCTGGTTAGTAAGAGAATAGAAAAGAAGCACAACTAATCCTCTCTGCATAATAGGAGTAAGAGAAAAAGTTGGGACGAGAGTTGAAGCAAGAAAAGAAATGAGAAGCAACATGAGTAAAAAACCAAAGAAAATGGAGGGGGAAAGTATTTATACCCTTCAGGGAAAGGCTTACCTAAAGGGGTCAAAAGAATTCAATGGTTAGGGATCCACCAGGCATCTCTGAACGGCCATGATTGCACAACACAGCCTATTAATGTCAAGCGAGGCCCCACGTCCCGAAATACACCATTTAATGATTTAGGAAGACACAAACGTCGCAATCGTTAAGTAATGCACAGACACCTTTATTAAAAACGTGAATGATCATTGTGACCTTACGACAAGTGGCATAAGAGACCCTACGACAAAACTACACAAGTAAAAGTAAATTTATAAGTCACTCGAACTCCCCTCCCTCTGACTTGGATTTTCGCCCCTTTAACCACTCGGGGTACCTATCACTCGGCCAAGAAAGATGCATCATTCAGATGGCATCCTATCGGAATTGATTACTCGAGCCACTCGAAATCAGTTGTCCAACCCTCTCAGACTTGGTCACTCGGCACCCATGACCCCGTGCACCTGTAGGGCCTTCAGGTTCTTATTTCACTCAAAGGACTACAAAGACTCACACATTAGTCACTTCACTCGGCCTTACACTTTTGACTCGTGACTGAGGGGCTCTTTTTCCCTTCGAGTCATGTGGGTCCCCCAATTCTCCTAGTATAACAAATAGAGATTCGATTAAGATTAATGGGCCTGGGCCGAATTTCCCTCTATCTTGTTTAACTATTGTATAAATACGACTTATAGACAAATTTGTAAGTTAAGTGACACATTAAGAGAATAAGCTTGTTTTTCCTAGAGTAATTCTCTAGGGTTATTGGTAGTCCTAGTTCTCGTTGTGAACACCAAGTAAGTTTTAAAAGTATATTTGATTGTAACTTATGTTTTATGAGAATAAATTTTTACTTCCATCATAATTTTATTCTTGTATTTAGTTCAACTAAATTATTTCTAAGAATATAAAGGAAATTTTCATAACTACCCTCACTTAAATATAAAGTCATGATTGCAATCTAATATATTTTTAACAAATCTTCCCACTAACTCTAGTATGAAGTGAGAAATCTTTCTTAATCCTATAAATTATTATAAGTCCGTAAGCTTAGTTGGATGGAAATTCAAATAACTACATAGAAAATAGTTATTTGCATAATTATGCTAATATGAGGAATAAACCAAAATGAAATTGATAGCCATTAAACAAATAATTACTCTCTGTTTGATATTATAAGTTTCTAAAATAAAAAAAATATTATTTCATTTTATAAGCCCCATAAAAAAATTAAGAGCATTTATTATTGATGGTTCAGAGTCTGACTTAGAAGGGGGTGAATAAGTCACAGACTCTTTTTCCGGAAATTTAAACAAAAAAAGAACTTGTAATCAAATGATGTGAAAGAGTAATGAAAGAAGATTAACACAGAGAGTTTATACCGGTTCACTTCCAACTCAGAAGCTACGTTCAGTCCCTTCT
The DNA here is from genome assembly GCA_037962975.1 of Clitoria ternatea. Taxonomy (NCBI): domain Eukaryota; kingdom Viridiplantae; phylum Streptophyta; class Magnoliopsida; order Fabales; family Fabaceae; genus Clitoria; species Clitoria ternatea. The sequence goes on along the minus strand of CM075673.1, from coordinate 88,688,325 downwards.
AACTTGAAGGATTTCCACTATTGTAAAATCTCCTTTACAATAACAGCACTAGACCAGTGCCACAAGTATTCTTGACTCAAGCTACTTTTGACTTAAATCCAAGTATTTTTTCAATAAGTCACTTCTGGCTTTAAACTTAAGTATTCTTTGTAAAGTCTCTTCAGGCCAACAATGTTTCCCATACTAACACATTCTGGCAACTCACTAGACTTTACAGTTTGTTTGTGAAAGAAAGAGTAACTCACATAACTTAGTGTATGACAGATATACAAATAAAATTGTATACGAAGTTATGACAAGAGACCAAGGTTTGTTAGAGGCAGAACAAACAAGGAAGGTCTCTGTCTACAAGAAAAGAATTAATACACAGAGATAATTTGACTCAAGAGAGATTTTTGATGAAAGCTCATGAGTTATATTTGTATCTTGAAATTCAATCTTCCTTGGTATAAATAGGTGCTGGAAAAAATGACCATTGCTGACTCTTGAAAGGAGATAAAGTCGTTGGAAATCTTGTGAAGGTTTTTGCATTAAGTGCATAAGTCCCAATGCATCACCAAAATAAAATTAAGAATGTTAAAAAGAGATTACGCTCTTGTTTGTGCATGACGTTCAAAATCTGCTTGAGTGCTTCTACCAGGCTTTTGGTCAGCCTATCAGACTTTTGAATGCTGGGACTCCCCCTTTGTTTCATAGCCTAAGACTTGTATCCTGAAACACTTAGATATACAGATTAGTCATAAGATGTATAGACTTCATTTACTCGCAAAAGTTCTTGATGTATGATATTGACAAATCTGAGGGTGCAAGTACTGGGGTCTGGTCCAAATTAACTTAATAAAATCTTTTTCATTCTGACCTTTTTTCAAAAATTATGTTTTTTCTAATTTATCCTTAAGCATTTAATGATTTTACATTTGTACAATTAATATTTGATAATGTAGCACCTAACATGAGACACCGATGTCATAATGATAATCCAAACCAAATATATCAACTTATATTTTAAATTTGACAATTCTGAATGATTAAACTAGGAAAAAAAAAGTTACTCGGAAACAATGTCCTCCCTCCAGCAAAATAAGTTACTCTGCTGTCGTCTATAACTTTTTTTTAACAATAACTTGCCTAGTAATTGAAATTGAATCACTACATCACTTCATCTTTTTAAAAAATAATAATGGCATGTGTTTTTTTTTTTAAAAGACAAAATGTGTCATTAAAAAAATAAGCACTATGTGTACTCAACCAAAATTAGATAGTATCACCGTAAATTAAAGTATATATAAAAGTAGTGTATTAAATAAGAACTAAATAATAAAGTGAGAAATAAAAACAATTAATAATAATCATATGATCAAATTAATAAACAAGATTACTTTAAATTTAAAATAATACCACATACTGTCCTACCTTATATTATTTAATATGTTTTATCTAATGAGATATCTCTTATCTTTTTTATTAATAATATGTTTTATCTAATTTGATATCATATCTATTATCTAATTTGATATTCACTTCATACCTAAAAAAATTTAAATCATGCATAATTAAAAGGAGCACATGCATTACATTCACTTCATACCTAAAAAATTTAAAATCATGCATAATTAAAAGGAGCACATGCATTGCATTGTGTCCTCTCGTTCTTACCTTTTTGTTTCCCTGAGATCACCATCATCATTATAGATACTTAACCTTTGATCATAAAAGATCAAAATGAAAAATCCACAATTAATGATAAATATGAAATTAGTTTATTAAATTAATAAACTAAGGAATTACTTTTTCTGAAATTAATAGTTAGATGGATTTTTTTTCATAGTTTACGATAATCATTGATTTTTTCCTACAATTTTAAACACACAAATTATGTTACCAGAAAATACACACAACTTAATTAATATTTAGTATTATAAATGTATTTCGCAATAAAAGATCAATTTCTTAACAAAAAATATTATTTTAAGTATAGGCATATTAACAATTATATTAGTTAGCTTCTCAGTTAGAAAATCAGCCATTATTAGTTGATAAACTAATTTTATATTACTTTTTCATTCTGATATTTTCTTTTATGAGAGAAGGTGGTGGAGTTTTTATAATTTTGATGATCTCAAAAAGAAAAATAAAGGGTCAAAATAAGGAGGCATATTTTTTTTATAATCACAAGCACAATATTTGCCACGTGTTAAAATTTTAGGTAGAGAGTGAATGTTACACTAAATAATGGATATGATATCAAATTAGATAAGATGTATCATTAATAAAAAAATAATAGATATCTCATTAGATAAAAGATATCAAAATTAGATAAGGTAGAGAGCGGTACGTAATCTTATTTTAAATTTAAATTATTCTAAAATCTTGAATTATGTTTGTACTATCATCTACTTATTCACTTCACTGTCATCCAGCCCTTTTGTAATATGTCAATACTCCCGAGCATGACTAAGAATGAATATTTGGGGTTTTTGACCCATTTGGGTCTCTTTTTAAAAAAAATTATACTTTTGGGCCTGTTTTAAAATTATTTAGTGGTTTGGGTGTGTTTCAGTCACATCAATATTCGAATCCGTCTGGTGGAAGGACGAATTTGGAAATTCGTCTACTGGAAAGACGAAATTGCAGGGAACGGGACACGTGTCAGCACCCCCTTAAATTCGCCTGATAAAGGGACGAATTTGACCAGTCAAATTCGCCTGGTTGGGGGGCGAATTCGCCACATGTCAGGTAGGAGAAAATGATTAACAAAATCGCCCACACCAGGAGTTGAACCTGTCACCTACGAGTCATAGTCTGATACCACAACCACTAGGACAACTGACTCTTTGAGGCAAATAAGAAATATTATTAAATATACTACTTTCTATTCTTACTCACATATAACATATTAAATATATATTTTATAACATATTCAATATATATTAATGTATATTCTATTATATATAAAAATATTTTAAATATATATATTAAAATATAATAAATATATATTTAATTTATAAATGATATATTATAATATAAAATATATATTTATATTTAATATTTAATATCTATTATTAAATACGTATGTTAATATATTTTATATATTTATATTTTAAATATATATTAATATATTTTATATATTCTATTAATGTTATCAACGTTAATATTATAATAATATTATAATAGAATATATAAAATATATTAACATACGTATTTAATAATATATATTAAATATTAAATATAAATATATATTTTATATTATAATATATCATTTATAAATTAAATATATATTTATTATATTTTAATATATATATTTAAAATATTTTTATATATAATAGAATATACATTAATATATATTGAATATGTTATAAAATATATATTTAATATGTTATATGTGAGTAAGAATAGAAAGTAGTATATTTAATAATATTTCTTATTTGCCTCAAAGAGTCAGTTGTCCTAGTGGTTGTGGTATCAGACCATGACTCGTAAGTGACAGGTTCGACTCCTGGTGTGGGCGATTTTGTTAATCATTTTCCCCTGCCTGACACGTGGCGAATTCGCCCCCCAACCAGGTGAATTTGACTGGTCAAATTCGAGTCAAATTCGTCCCTTTATCAGGCGAATTTAAGGGGGTGCTGACACTTACCGCTAAATAATTTTAAAACAGGCCCAAAAGTATAAATTTTTTTAAAAAGAGACCCAAATGGGTCAAAAACCCTGAATATTTGGGAATGTTTAAATATACTTATAAGGGGTTTTTAGTAATTCTGTATCATAGAGGAAAAATTTAGAAGGAAAATTTTTACTTCCCAATAACGGGACGAAAATCACTTCTCCTTTAGCGTGTCTCATTTTATATCCCACCAATTAAAATATGTCATGTCAATCAATTAATTACATTAAATTTTTATCTTATCAACCATGTATTTTAACTTTCCAAATTTTAGGGGTTAGTTTTTCTTTTTTTATATATACCGACTATTTAATTAATTAGTATAAAAAATATCTTCGCATCAGTTATTGAAATAATTTATGTAAAACATTATTTTTTATACTATTTATTTTAGTAACCGTAAAAATGAATTTTTTACACTAATTATTGAAATGATCACTGGAAGATATTAATTATTTTTATATTTTTGATACAGTTTATTTTAATAACTGGTGTAAATTTTTACTTGGTTATTCAAACAAACCGATATAAAAACTTTAAATAAAACATATTTGGTTAAAATTTTAACTAGTGATTTAGCAAGATAAAAATATAATATGATAAACTAAGTGATGTGGCACATTTTAAGTGGTGGGATAAGACATGTTTATGGTATACAAACGATTTTAATCCCTTTAGACAATTTCAATTTATTTTACCAACTAGTTCATTGGTTAAATCTATTTATTATCCAATAAAATTTTGATAAATTATTGCATTTTTTTACTTTGAATTTAAAATTTAGAACCCAACATCAATTCAAATATGAACACATCCCTTCATTCAGTATAACATAATTACTCATTTATTACATAATTAATTTTTTTTAGAGTTTAAATTTTAGATATTCAAATTACTTTTTTTAAATTTGTTATCAATTATCTTATTTCAACGTATCAATTAGATTATAGTTTAATTTATTATAAATTCATTCTTTAATATTTTTGGAATAAGTTGATTTAAATAGTATAAAATGTTCTTTAATATTTTTGGAATGATTTGATCTAGTCGTAAATAATATTCTTTAGTATTTTTGAAATCAGTTGATATCACATTGTTTGAATATAAATTAATTCCAACCAAAACTTCAACCATTCTCGTGAACAAAGCGTAAAAGGATGATTTATGCATTCTTTAGTAATAGCGATAGTTTTCAAGTTGGCATCTTATTCTTCTAAATTAGCAATGTTATGCCACCAAAGTGTGAAAAGATAAAATATGCATTCTCTAGTCAAATAATGACATCCTCGTTATCCAAATGCACAAATTGTTATTTTGGAAGCAATAAGGCTATGAAAGAAATTGAAGCCAAGTTCAAACTTCCTTATTAAGATGCCTCACGCTACAAGTTGTTGAGTCACCTAGGATTTAAGCAACTCTTGTCATATATATCACCATTTCATCAGCTTCGATTAGAACAGGTTAAATCATATGATTTTAGAATTGAACAAAAACAACTTGATTTTCATGCTATTTAGAAAAAGAGTTATTTTAAAATATTTTTTAATAAATAAAAAAATTCATGTATAATCTTTACTAATGTTTTTACTAAATAAAAAATATTTTTTAAAATATATTTTATTATCATTATTTTGACTTTAGTTTAACCACATTTAAACTAATGAATCATAAATCAATGTTTTCATCAGTTTAAATAACAGTCCATTTTTTAAAAGATTGTAAAAAAATGACTCAACTTAATATTTTATTATGTATTAAATTATATCATTGAATGTCAATACAGTTGGTACGTGGCAGGAACATAAAATGTCATGATCTAAGTTCAAATCTAGAGATGGCAAAACAAGTCAACCAGCCCTGTTAAGAGATATAGGTTAAAAATGTGCCCCCGCCCAGTCATGGGCTGGCCCCCCTGTGACACCCCAAAAATAGGGGTAAATTTTTCACGATTTTAGTGTAATTAATTCATGATAGTTGCAAGTGGTGAAGCTGTTCTTTTAATTCCCTGGATCTATCAGAGACCTGTCTCATATGTGAAGATATAAGAAGGTAAGTTAGGAGGATTAACCTCAAAGAATTCCTCAATTAAAACAGCGGAAGAAGGCTGAGTAAATTAATGTTATGTAATTAAATTTTAAGAGATCAACCATTTTAAAATTAAGAAGCCCGATTTTATACCCAAGTATTCATAAAATAATTTGGAATCAAGATTTAATATGAAGAAGAAGGAAAATAATTTGGACAATGCATTTTTGGGCTATCCAGGCACCCTTCGCTCAAGCGAGATACCCACTCGCTTGAGCGGTCACACATAGAACGCTCGGGCGAGACAGGAGTAAGCTGAGTGAAAAGAGAAAAGGAGTTACAGGGGTCACTTCGCTCAAGCGAATTCTGACTCGCTTGAGCGAGACACACAAGCCTCGCTTGGGCGGAGCCAGCGAGCGTGGGCGAAAATCGTCCAGGACCGAATTCAATACCCACTCGCTCGAGCGAGCACATCCACCGAGGCCATTCGCTCTAGCGAAATTCGGCCAGTATCTATATTACCCATTACTCGCTTGGGCGAGACCTCCTCGTCTAAGGAAAAAACTTCCAGAGCCGAGCTTATACTCGCTCGCTCGGCAAGGCTTCCCAGCACTTGGGTTTTCATTCGGCAGAATCCTTTCAAAACCGACTCATCTCTCGCTCGGTTTTCCACTCGGTAAAAATAATCCAAACCGACCCATCTCTCACTCAGTTTTCCACTCGGCAAAATCAATCTAGACCGACCCATCTCTCACTCAGTTTTCCACTCAGCAAAAACAATCCAGACCGACCCATCTCTCATTCAGTTTTCCACTCGGCAAAATCAGTCTAGACTAACCCATCTCTCGCTCGGTTTTCCACTCGACAAAATCATTCCAAATCCAAGTCTTCTCTCACTCGGTCTAGGCTCCCTAGCACTCGGTTTTTTTTTTCACTCGCCTCGCTAGGGCGAATGCCATCCTCATGATCCTTCGTTCGGGCGAATTTTGTCCAGTGGTTAATTCCCCTCACCCTCGCTCGGGGAGACCCCACTCGCCTGGGCGGGTTTCATCCAGTAACCAAACACTGATACTAGGACAATCTCGCTTGAGCGAGATTCACTCTCGCTTGAGTGAGATCATCAGATAACATGCAGAAACTTGGAATTTACACAACACAACCTACCAAAATTTAACTCAATCTATTTTACCATAATTCATCACATCTCAATCATCATATTAGTCATTTTAAACTTGTTCTAAACCATCATACTCATAAGTTTCCATTACAACTCATCAAACGTATAAAAATCAATTTATCATCTCTTCTACTTCATAAAATTAATACTTAAATATAATTCTTTATTCATTCATCAACATGTATGGAAATTTCATTGTAAATTAATCCTTCATACATACATAAGGTCATATAGGAAAATGAGTTACACACTATAGTTCTCATTTTCCTCCATGACCCTCCAAAAATCACCATTATATGAATATATTCATCATCCATACAAATATCTACTCCAAATCCAGATTACACAAGATATGAATTAAGTCATACATATTCAACCATTTCACACAACTATGATAATTAAAATATTGTCAGCCAAGGAATTCTTTACCAAAAGAGACTTCCTTCACACTCCTCCTCCTCAAAATAGCTCCAGGGCAAGCCCTACAACACAGGAGCTAAAAGATATACCACAGGGAGAGTGAGTATACTTTCTCAATGATGAAAATCCAGCAAATAAGACAATATATGCATGAATGCAATACAAACATCCCCTCCTCAAGAGGAGTTCATCCAATATTAAATCATTCAACCATCAATTCTCATTCAGGTACAATTATCCATTAAATTTCTCAGAATCATATCAACCAAGTTCACAATCAAAGTTAGTAATTTTAAAGGGAGATATCCACCTACACCTCCCACAACCTCATCATCGGAGTATCACTCTATGCCATGCTTCAAAGGCTAATGCACATGCTAGTGTTTAAAATGCATATGCACGGATCCGATTTCATTTCCTCGGGTGATCGCAACCACCATAATCTTTACAATTATTCTCAATGGTTTCCCGCCTCGTAAGGGGTACTCCCTCTAGCAGCCTCGCAAGGTGTTTCTCGTGATCGCAACCACGTTCAACATTTCATAAGGTTTCCCGCCTCGCAAGGGGTACTCCCGCCTCATGATCGCAACCATGGGCATTCAATCTCAATGGTCCCGCAGGGCCTTTCATTTCAACACCAGGTGATCGCAACCACCGGTCTAATAATCACAGGAACTCGCAAGCCTTTTTATATTTCCAACATCGAGTGATCGCAACCACTTATCAACATCATCATGATATGCATGCCATGCCATGTATGCAATGCTTATGCATGCCTCAACCTCATATGGCTATCTCACCCTCTCATCTAGGGTACATTCATTTTCAACCTCATAATTATCTACAAGTTCAATCATGAACATCAATTCTTATATTCAAGAAAACACTCCAACCGAAAGTTTAGGATACCCATCATATCATTCATGAAGTCAATAACACATCATCACATAACATGTCATTCATAGCCTCATTTAGGCTTCATCGTATAAACACTCATTTTAAAAAAAACACCATACACAATTCTCATTTCAAATACATGATATCACATCTAATCAAGACAACATGCCATATTACATTAATACATACATTATCATCATAATTCTTATACATTTAGAAAATACACCCCTCTCCTACCTTAAGAGAAGTACACTTTCGGGTTTGATGTTCCCGCTTCACTCGTGTTATCAAATCCTACACCAATCATTATAGGACCTTATCAATTATTCATTCAAAAGCCACTTCAATATACATATACATATCTATGTACACATGATTCTCATCATGTGGAAACTATCATAAGTTTATTCATTTGCTTACTTAGGCTTCGGGAATTCCTTCCGTTAACTCACCATCCATTATTATCAAAGTAGCAACCTAATTTATTAGGTTATCCATTTACCAAGCTTACATTTAATCCCATTTCATGTGGTTTTCATTTATATTCTCTAACTACCATTTCTAATGATCATTTAATGTTAATGCCTCTTCCTTTATAACATCTTTCCCCTCAATAAATGCTAGCCCCCTTCAATATTACACATTTCCCCCAATTTAATAATTTAGGGTTTTGTAAAAACCCAACTCCATCTTAAATGCACTTCTATACTCATAATCTTTTAACTCTATCATCCATATATTTCATTTATTACTCATAAATACCTATATTTATTTCACCCACACCTTAGGGTTCATGCATTTAATGTTTTCTTTCTCTACCCACAAACATTTAATACTCTTCCAAGTTACAATCCTCTATCCTCTAGGGTCCAAACATAAAAGTAGTGGTAAAGAGCTTACCTTGCTCCAAAACAAAAATGGAATTCAAAGGGAAGATGAGGATGACGAAAATGAAGAGGAGGAGGGAGGAGCTTCAAGCCACAATGTCCTTCTCCAACTTGGAGGAAACGAAAATAGGAGAGAAGAATAGGAAAACCACTTGTTTAGTTTTTGGGAAGGAAGGAAGAAGAAGAAGAGGAGAAGAAGAAATGAATGTTTTGGTGTTTAGAAGAAGGTAACGTGAGAGTGAGGAAAGTGTAGGGAAAAGGGAATTAAAATTGATGCCTTCATTAAAACTTCTCCGTGTTTAAACAAACAGGCTCACTGTTCGGGCTCAATACTTATTCTAAAAATTATTCCGAATACATATTTGGATTCCCAATAACATTATCTACAGCCCTGACCAATGGCATCTCAATCGGAGATACTTGGTCCGACACCTATATTTTATCTGGGTCAGTTTTTAACTTATCCGGTCATAATATCTCACCACAGTCTCAGAGAGTCTTAATTAAATTGTTTCTAGTATTTTGGAACATTAGTTAGTTCACATTCAATTACTCAATATTTATTTTCTTAATTTAACTTCCTATTTTAAAAATTCGGGGTGTTACACCCCCAATATCAAAATCTTAAAAAATGCTTTAAAAAGGTTTTTTAAAATAATACTATTTTAAAAAATAATTTTAAAGATGAGGTAGTTGTAGAAATATTTCTATGTCTGGGCAGAAAATGTCAAATCATTTTTATATTTCACATAGTGACTGAACAAATTCTATTGGCGCACGCCACGTGGCTTCACGGGAAAATAAAATGCGCAGATGATGTGATTATGTGTCAATCAACGACAGGTGACCCCTATTTCGTAAGTCCACTATACAAAATAGGGGAAAAGGTGACACATGGTAATGAGGACACCATAAGGGAGGACCCACACATCATTTTAGACAAAGGATTGGAAGCTTATAAAGGTCCCTTAACAAGGGCTAAGTCCAAAAAGGGAAGGGAGGCCATCCACGAAGCCCTAACTTCCTTCATCACATTACTTGATGGGCCTAAGCTCAAGGAGGACACTTGGAATACTTACATGTACTCATCATATAATATCACAAATACTTAGGTGTTCTAGTGTTTAGGTTTTATTTGGGCCTTACTAGGCTAATTGGTCACTATTAGGCCATGTACTCTCTTTTAGGCCATGTATTAGGCCACTTCACTTCTAGAAATACCTTATGGGCCTAGAAAGCATGTAGAAGCCCAATAAGGCTCTCATTGGCCGAAATGCTCCATGGCCTATATAAGGAGCTCTCCTTTGTAAAACCACTACACAATATTCATTTTGAGAAATTTGACACTTTGAGTGCAGAGTTTAGTGAGAGATTCTTCTCCTTTTCTCTAGGAAAAGAGCGACTTTAGCAAGCTCTTATCCAAGGGGTCTCTCCCTCTCTTGGTGGCGATTTGGAGTTATCTTCCAACCTTGGAAGTAGCCTCCAAACCATTCTTTCCTTCCTTTGACCAAAATCCTTACCTTCCACCATTTCTCCTTCCACTTCCGCTCTTTCATCAAATCCGTTCACTACTTAGTCTTTTCTATTTTATTTGTTTCGGTTTCCAAGAAAGAAGAATATTCTACATTGGTTTGAAGGTTGAAGAAGGAAAAAGATCCTAGATCCATCCCTTCTTAAGGAGACTTGAAGCTTCTCCTACATCATTTGGTATCACTTGAGCCTTGGAGGTTCTTTTTCTACTTCTTCTTCCTCTTTCATTTTCAAATTCAAGTATGTTTGTTGGCTTGTCTCATATTTGGTTTCATGGTTATTAGTTCTTGTTGCCATGATAAAAGTAGAAAAAGCATAAAAATTGTGAAGTTCTTTGTATGTTGTGTTATCTTTCTTCAAATTTTGCATCTTGGGTTTGTAGAGTCTAGTTTTGTGGTATCATATACTTTAGTTTGTGTTTAAAATTCTGAGTTTGGCACATTTTTTGTTTTGGTTTCTAGCTTCCATATTAGTGGTTGTGTAGTTGTTACTTGTTAGAGCCTAATAGGAAGTGTTTTGTGCCATTGGAGCCTTTTTTTCCTTGTTCTAGAAATTTTAATTTGACTTTAACTTGTAGAAGTGCTATTCTAAAAGTTTGAGTTGCTTTAATCATCTTTAGTAACTCTAAAAAAAGGTTCCAATTCAATGGTTAAGGAGGCCTCACTTTAAGGCTCTCCAAAGTTAGCTCATTTTTAGGTTCTTAGAAATCTACTCTTAGTCTCTCTTCTAGGTTTATTTTCAATTTTAAGCATATTAGGTATACTTTCAATTCGGTTTGCATATTGTGTTTGCATAAAAAGAAAATTGTCAAAAATAATCATTAGTCTTCCATTCATTATAGTGGAAGAAGGTTGCATCTTTCCCTAAGCAAAAAAGTGAAAATTGAACTCTGTGAACTAGCTTGTTGGTTTCGGTTTTGGACTAGATAATTGGTGTTGAAAGTTACAAAATTGTAAAAGGAAAGAAAAGAGAAAAGTCATACAAAAGGTCAAAAGAAAAAGAAAACCAAAGCCCTACATCTCAAAATTAAGAAAAGGGTATTAAAAGAAAAGACTTGAAGTAGACCTTTTTAGCAAAAAGCTTGATAAGTAAAACACCAAAGCATTTGTCATTTTTTGAAATTCCAAAGCCATAAAAGAAATGTTTGCTAGTTAATACATAACACATTTTCAATTAAACTTGCTTGCTTAGTAGTTGCAACTCTAGAGTTCTCTAGGTTTAGTTGTTACCTTAGCCTTTGTTCTTGCATTTTAGTTTTGTTGATTGTCTTGTTTTGTCTCATCATCAATTTCAAAACTTCAAATAGTGTAGCTTTATTCATTTGAGCTTTTCTTGTTTTGGTCTTGTCATCAACAAAAACCCAAAAACATTCTATTTAAGTAGCTTTCTTCAAATTTACCATTTTTAGTTTCTTTATTCAATTCTTGAGTTTTGTCTTTTGAGTTGTCTTCCCTTTCACATTCAAGATAATTCTTACTCAACATCAAGGAGGGTAGCATCTTGAGTACACTTGAGATAGGTGTGGAAATTGCTTTAGTCTCTTGACACCTAAGAGAAAAGGGATACACTTGAGAGAAACAGTTGAGAGGTTTTGAATTTTTGTTTGTTTTTCTTAACAATTTTTGTTTGAGCTTTTTGTTTGCTAGGTAAGGTAGAGCTTCTATATATCAAGTGAAGACTTTGAAGACCATTGTAAAGGAAGAAAAAGCCTTGTACTAATTAGAAGCTTAGGAGAATTTTTAATTCTTAGAATTTTGTAGTAGGAATTTGGTCTTGTATTTTGGACACCCATTAGACTTTGGACTCTATTAACTTTCAAATTCGTTTGGTAAATTCGAAATTAGCTAGAAGCATTTGCATTTGTTGGTTAATTAGTTAATTGGTTAAACTAGAAGTAGTTAGTTGGTTGTTGGTCTTAACTAATTTGGTTAGTTAGTTAGTGGTTAGAACTAATTTTAGTTAGCCTAACTAATCACAACCGAATTCTAGTTGGCATAACTAATCCCATAACCAAATTTAGTTAGTAGTTAGAGTGGTTAGATTTAGTTACAACCATAATAACTAAATAACTAATTTTAGTTAGGGTTAGTTAGAGTTAGTTGGTTAGTTGAAACTAAGTTTTTTACTTCTAACTTTCATAACCAAAATAGTTAACTCTTGTTAGGGTTAGTTACTTGGTTAGTTACAACCTAGGATTCACATAAAGAACATAAGCAAAGACAACCTAGGACGTGCATAGCTAATCATAGTAATACAACCTAGGATCTAACCTAGTATAAAACAACTTAGGTTCTTGTTCCCTTAGGTAGAAACCTAGTACTTGATTCTTAGGATTCTTGTTTGAATTCTTGTTCTTGTCTTGCATAAGCATCCTCGACTAGTTTGTTTACAACTTTTGTTTGTCTTGTCTTGTTTTTCTTTGACAACCTTAATCATGTCTTCTAGTGATAGGGAAAACAAATCTCTTCATAAAATAATGGATAGCCTAAATAACATCAATACTAGGTTAACTAACCTAGAACATAGAGATGAGAACCTTAGAACCAGACATAGAAATCAAAGAAATCAAAGGCATGAGAATAGTGATAGTGAGGATGACCATAGGTCTAAAAGACACCATTATAATACTAAAAGAGAAGACCTAGGGTTAAAAGAAGTAAAATTTGAAATTCCCCCGTTTAATGGTAAAAGTGATGTTAAAGCTTATCTAGAATGGGAAATGAGAGTTGAACAATTGTTTAATTCTTATCAAATTAAAGAAGAAAAGAAAGTTATGATAGTCACTCTCTCATTCCAAAACTATGCCTTAGTATGGTGGACTCAAGTCTGTAAAGAGAGAAAGAAAGATAACTTTCCACCAATAGATGATTGGTTAGACATAAGCTCTATTAAGAAAAGGATATGTTCCTAATTACTATAGAGGGGAGCTATTAGCCAAGCTAAATAGTCTCACCTAATGATCAAAAAATGTAGAAGATTACTACAAGGCCTTAGAGATAGCCATGATTAGGGCAAACTTAGAAGAAGATGAAGAAACCCTAATGCATAGGTTTTTGCATGGCCTAAATAGAAATATCAAAAATAGAGTAGAACTCCTTCCACATGTCGATATAGAAGAATTATTACACCAATGTACTAAGGTAGAGAGCCAATTTAAAGAGAGGGAATCCTACAATGGGGAATACAAAAGCTTTAAGTCTAAGTGGGTAGGTAAAGATGGGTTTGAGAGACAACCTAGGGAGAAGGGAGTAGTCACTTCTTCTTACCAAATACCAAGTGAGTTGCATAAAAATGGCAAAGTCTTTAGAAATAAAAGAGATAAGCATGAACCCACATCTAAACCTCAATCCTCTAGATCATCTACCATCAAATGTTTTAAATGCCTTGGTAGAGGTCACATTGCTTCTGACTGTCCTACAAAAAGAACTATGATTTTGAAAACAAATGGAACATACTCAAGTCAATCAGAGTCTGATTCTGATAAGCACAATTCAAGTGATGACTCAAGTAGTGATTCCTATGACAGTGAGCATATACTAGGGGATGATGGTGAGCTATACATGATTAGAAGATTAATCGGTAGTCATGTTAAGCTTGATGATACTACACAAAGAGAGAACATCTTTTATACAAGATGTTACATAAATGAAAAACTATGTTCTCTCATTATGGATAGTGGGAGTTGTGCAAATATAGTAAGCCAAAGGCTAGTACATAAGATGGGCTTAGAACTAATAGATCACCCTAGACCCTATAAGTTGCAATGGTTAAATGAAAAGGGAGAAATGTTAGTAAATAAGCAAGTCTTAATCAACTTCACCATAGGCATATATAGAGATGAAGTCAAATGTTATGTAGTACCTATGGAAGCAACTCACATCCTTTTAGGAAGACCTTAGCAATATGATAGGAAAGTCATCCATGAGGGGTTCACCCACACCCTTACTTTCAAATTAGATAGTAAGAAGATAGTTTTACATCCCCTAACTCCACAACAAGTAGCTAAAGATCAACTTCAAATGAAGCTTAAAAAGGATAGAGAGTTAGGATCTTCTTCATCTAATCTCTTAGAAAAACATAAGAAAAATAAAAAAGAGGATAAAGGAAAAGGAGTTGTCATTTATGATGAATCTAGAACCAATCTTTTGGCCACTAAATATGATGTGAAACATGCTATGTTTTCACAAAAACAATGCTTGATCATGTATGGTAAAGATATCCCTAGCACTTCCTTGTGCTCAATGGGCTCTTCCCCTCCTCCTTTGCCCAAAGGGATTCAAAACATATTAGATGAGTTTAAAGACCTCTTCCCAAAAGATATTCCTAAAGGCTTACCTTTAATTAGGGGAATTGAACATCAAATAGACTTAATCCCTGGTGCTAGTCTACCAAATAGACCTGCATATAGATGTAACCCTAAGGAAAGCCTAGAAATTGTAAAATAAGTGAATAAACTATTGTATAAGGGTTGGATTGGAGAGAGATTAAGCCTGTGTGCTTTACCCTTTTACTAGTTCCTAAAAAAATGGTTCATGGAGAATGTGTGTAGAGCCATAAATAACATAACCATTAAGTATAGGCATCCAATACCTAGACTTGATGATATGCTTGATGAGCTAAGTGGTTCTTCCATATTTTCTAAGATTGATCTTAAAAGTGGCTATCATCAAATAAGAATCAAAGAGGGAGATGAATGGAAAGCTGCTTTTAAAACCAAACTTGGATTATATGAGTGGTTAGTTATGCCCTTTGGCTTGACTAATGCACCAAGAACATTCATAAGGTTAATTAATCATGTTTTAAGGGAACTTATTGGGTATTTTTTTATGGTCTATTTTGATGATATTCTTGTTTACTCAAAGACCATGACCTCTTATCTAAACCATTTAAAACAAGTTATGCTTGCCTTAAGAATAAATAACCTCTATGCAAATTTTGAAAAATGTTATTTTGGCATGGATAGCATTGTATTCCTTGGATTTGCAGTAAGTTCTAAAGGTGTTGAGGTAGATCACTCCAAAGTTAAGGCAACCCAAGATTGGCCAACACCTAAAAATGTAAGTAAAGTTAGAAGTTTCCATGGTCTTGCAAGTTTCTATAGGAGATTTGTGAAAGATTTCTCTACCTTAGCTTCCCCTTTGAATGAATTAGTGAAAAAGAATGTTGCTTTTGTATGGGGGCCAAGGCAAGAGAAAGCCTTTCTAGATCTCAAGGAGAAGCTCTCTCATGCTCCAATTTTAGCACTTCTAAAATTTTCTAAAACTTTTGAGCTTAAGTGTGATGCTTCAAATGTAGGTATTAGGGCTATTTTATTGCAAGAAGGTCACCCCATTGCTTTCTTTAGTGAAAACCTTAATGGGGCAGCCCTCAATTATCCCACATATGATAAATAATTCTATGTATTAATTAGAGCGCTTCAAACTTGGGAACATTACTTGATCCCAAAAGAGTTTGTCATTCATAGTGATCATCAATCACTAAAATTCATCAAAGGGCAACATAAGTTGAACAAAAGACATGTTAAGTGGGTTGAGTTCTTAGAACAATTTCTATATGTCATCAAGTACAAAAATGGCAAATCCAATACTATGGCTGATGCTTTATCAAGAAGGCACTCTTTACTTGCCTTTCTTGGAGCCAAAATTATTGGACTTGATGAGATTAGGACTTTGTATCCAAGTGATCTTTATCTTTCTAAAATTTTCAACTCATCTTCCACTTCTTCATCTCATAAAGGCTTCTACATTCTAGATGTCTACCTCTTTAAATTCAATAAACTTTGCATTCCTAGGAGCTCTTTAAGAGATCTTTTACTTAGAGAAAGCCATGAGGGAGGCTTAATGGGCCATTTTGGAAGAGATAAAACATTGTCTATTTTACATGAACACTTCTATTGGCCTAAAATGAAAAAAGATGTTCAAAAACTTCATGCTAGGTGTATAGTATGTAGAAAGGGTAAATCTAAACTTTCACCTAATGGTCTTTATACTCCATTGCCTACACCTACTTCTACTTGAATTGATATCTCTATGGATTTTGTGTTAGGTATAACATCCCAAATTTCCAAATAAATTTTTCACAAATATTTCAAATTTTAAAACAGAATTTTCAATTTAACATAATAATGCAGTCGGCATTACATAAACCGGCTCATTCAAATTTACAAATATTTTACAAATCAGTATACACAGGAGCCGGCCAAGGCTTCTACAAACAACTATGTGCATTATGTACAATACACATAAATACATAATGCTCCAGTCGGTTGAGTGATCTCACACGTCATTGCTGGGTCCTATGTCCACTGTAAAAATGACAACAGTAGGGGGTGAGCATAAACATGTCAAATGATAGTTATTGAATCGGATTAAAAGTGCAATTCATAACTACATATATAAATCATATCAGAATACACAAAAACTCATCATATATCATTCGTTCTCATTTCATCATGTTATTCTCATATATAACAATGCATACACATACTCAATCAAATGGATCCATTAAGTCTTTTAATTTTATGTTGCAACACTGGCTCCCCGAGCCATAACTCAGCTCTCAGCTGATCCGGCCGTTTTACTGGTACCAAACTGTTTTCCCTCTCATATGACACAATCACTCCCAGTGACAACGGTAGTGCCACGGGCTAAACCCCGAGCCCCGCTCAAGAGGTTTGCCTTGAGTCCCACCCAAGGTCTTTTGTGGAATCCTCGAAACCACATCATATTTCATATTTGTTCATCATAAAAGCATCCCATGCTTTATCAGTATGCATCCCATGCAATCATATATCATGAAAAATTCATGAAAAACATTCATATCATCATCAATCACATATCAACAATATATTTCCTACTGTATCTCATGCATAGGAGTAATCACAATTCACACATCACATAACAACAATTACATATGAACGAAAATATCATAATTATCACAAATATGTATAAATATATTCAGGATTTCTTATTAAATACAATAATATTATCCTAAATCCATTCATAAACCATGCATTTAAAATGTAACGCTCCCCCTACCTGGAAATAAAGAATTCCTCAAGCTAAATCAAGTCACAGCTCATAAATTCCAACTGGAATTCAACTCTGAACAGTGCAAAGCTTCCTTATGAAACTCAAAGCTCTTACTCCTTAAAAGCCAAACTTTCATGTTAAAGAGAAGAATACAGAATGGTTTCCTCTTTTATTGATAATTTCTAATAATGATTGGAAATGAAAAAGATTAAAGGTGATGTTGACACCCTAATAATTCCAAGCTAATCTAATGATAGGATAAGACATAATTTGTTCATGAAAAAGACATGAACGAATTGAATAAGCACTGATACACGCATTTATGATATAAGGACAAAACAAAATAATAAAATAAAAGAGGATAGGATAATGGAGAGGGTCCACCACTTAGCAAAATCAGGAAAGAGAATCTGTTAGAATAGTGACGTGGAAAGCTCTAATAATTGGAGTAATTATCAATCCCGACTCAGTTTCAGTATTCTGGGCACATCCCTCTTTCCGAGAAAGATCTATCAAAGTCTCTTTCCGTTCAGAACTACTTCACTCGGAGTAAACTCACTCGGAAAGGTTTTCACATGAAACTCTTAGCTTTCCTTCCTCGGAAATGATCCACTCGAAATGTCTTATTCAGACATCTCACTCAGATATATTTTTGCCTGAGTCAAGCCTTCACTTGTGTAACTCGGAAGTCTTTCATTCGAAAAGATCACTCAGAGTTTGAAGACAATCCTCTTTCAGAAATCTTTCCACACGAAAGGATCACTCGGGGTCGAAGATAGTCTTGAAGACTAATCCGAGTACAAGCTCTCGAAAACTCTGAATATCAACCCGAGCATGATTTAAATGAAGTTTCACCACTCAGAAACTCACCTCTCGAATATTTACTTCCCTCGGAATTATTCACTCGGAAACATATTCATTCGGAGTTAAAGTCTTCCTTTGTCTAGAAGCACTCTTCCTGGAAAAGACTCATTCGGTATGTCCCATTCGGTGGCACATCATACGGATATTAGAAATTTCTTACTTGACGCCTTTCCACTTGGAATCGTCTCACTCGGTACCATTCCACTCGGAAGTATCACACTCAGAGACACTTCACTCAGAAAGTCTCTCAACTCGAATATACTCCATTCGGAAGTTCACTACTCAGAAACATCTTGGTCCGAGAAGTAATTATTTGAAATTAAAGCTTTTTTGCACTCAGAGGTACTTCTCTCGAAAACGATCTATTCGGAAACGTTTCACTCGGATTTACCTCACTCAAAAAGTGTCTTATTCGGACACAGTTTTCTTAACTTAGAAATAATTCTCCTAATGATGTTTCACTCGGAAACATCTTAATCTCATTTGGGAATAGCTTTCTCCGTCTTACTTCACTCGGAATAACTTATTTCCAACAATATTCACTCGGAATTTCACTCGAAAATTCCTCACTGATCCTTAATAAATTATTTTCAAAAATTCAGGATGTTACATTAGGCTTGCCTAGGACCCAAAGAGGAATGGACTCTATCTTTGTTATGGTAGATAGGTTTAGTAAGATGGCTCATTTCATTCATTGTCACAAAGTGGATGATGCAAGTCATATTGCTAAGCTATTTTTCAAGGAAATTATAAGACTTCATGGTGTTTCTTAAACTATCATTTCTGATAGGGACACCAAATTCCTAAGCCATGTTTGGAAAACCATTTGGTCAAGGCTAGGAATGAAGCTTCTCTTTTCTACCGCTTGTCATCCTCAAACGGATAGCAAAACTGAGGTAGTGAACAGGACCCTTTCTCAACTACTTAGGGTCTTAGTGCATAAAATGTTAAATCTTGGGATGAGTGTTTGCCCCACATTGAATTTGCTTATATTAGGGTACAATACTCCACAACTAAGCATAGTCTTTTTGAAGTTGTTTATGGTTTTAACCCTCTCACTCCCTTGGACCTTTTGCCCATTGATGTTTCTGATTCTTTCCTTTACATGGATGGAGAGGAAAATGCCAAGTTTATCAAAGATTTTCATGAGAAGGTTAAAAACAAAATACAAGTTAAAAATAAACACTGTGCTCGTTGTGCCAATAAGAAAAGAAAGGAAGTTACCTTTGAGGTTGGAGATTGGGTTTGGTTACACCTTGGAAAGGAAAGATTTCCAAACTTACGAAAATCCAAACTCGACCCTAGAGGTGATGGGCCTTTCCAAATACTTAAGAAAATGGTAAATAATGCCTATGTCCTTGATTTACCTGGTGAATATGGTGTGAGTGCTTCATTCAATGTGTCTGATTTATCTCCTTTTGACATAGATGAAGAGGATGATATCTTAGATTTGAGGACAAATCTTTTCAAAGAGGAGGGCATAATGAGGACACCATAAGGGAGGACCCATATATTAATTTAGATAAAGGATTGGAAGCTTATAAAGGTCCCTTAACAAAGGCTAAGTCCAAAAAGGGAAGGCAGGCCATCCACCCAGCCCTAACTTTCTTCATCACATTACTTGATGGGCCTAAGCCCAAGGAGGACACTTGGAAGACTTACATGTACTCATCATATAATATCACAAATACTTAGGTGGTCTAGTGTTTAGGTTTTATTTGGGCCTTACTAGGCTAATTGGTCACTATTAGGCCATGTACTCTTTTTTGGGCCATGTATTAGGCCACTTCACTTCTAGAAATACCTTATGGGCCTAGAAAGCATGTAGAAGCCCAATAAGGCTCTCATTGGCCGAAATGCTCCATGGCCTATATAAGGAGCTCTCCTTTGTAAAACCACTACACAATATTCATTTTGAGAAATTTGACACTTTGAGTGCAAAGTTTAGTGAGAGATTCTCCTCCTTCTCTCTAGGAAAAGAGAGACTTTAGCAAGCTCTTATCCAAGGGGTCTCTCCCTCCCTTGGTGGCGAGTTGGAGTTATCTTCCAACCTTGGAAGTGGCCTCCAAACCATTCTTTCCTTTCCCTTGCCCAAAATCCTTACCTTCCACCGTTTCTCCTTCCACTTTCCTCTCTTTCTTTCATCAAATCTGTCCACTACTTAGTCTTTTCTATTTTCTTTGTTTTGATTTCCAAGCAAGAAGAAGATTCTACATTGGTTTGAAGGTTGAAGAAGGAAAAAGATCCTAGATCCATCCCTTCCTAAGGAGACTTGAAGCTTCTCCTACATCACATGGACAATTTGTAAGTTAGTATGTGAAATCCTGACTTAATTCGTTAAGTGGCCCTGAAAAATCCTACCACATAGAAATTTGCATACTCAATATGCAAATTCACTTAATTTGTTACATGAAATCTTACCTATAAATTGCAGTTTTGGGAACCTTTTTTGTTAAGTTGTATTCTGCTTGATCCATTGAAGCTGGCCAGAATTTTTAGTACGGAATGACATCTCAAATTATGGTGATTTTATACACAAATAGGCAGAAGTATGAAGGTGCAGATGGTATTTCATTTGAGGATGAAACCAGATTGATGCAGATTAAACATAATATGACATTTACGCAACTTAAAGAGAGGATTTCTGATAAATTTACTCTTAAAGCTAATCAGGTGATATCGAAATTAACTAGTAGGTTAATTATTGATAAAAGGAAAAAAATTAGTTTTTCAAATAAATGATGATGAAAAGATTAATTTTCTATAAAAAAAATTTGAGTTACAATCGAATATGACTGCACTTGAGATATTTGTTGATGTTGATGTTTTGGGGTGTTCGTTGTGTAACACACAAGGAGGTTCTTTACAATGCATCACACAGACTGGAAGTAAGTATTGTTACAAATGAATCTTACATTCCAAATGACAGTGATGTGGACACAGATGTTGAACGTGACTTTGATTCGTTACCAAACTCCTTAACTTTATCAAATTCACATGGTGTTGGCACCGTTGTACTTGGTTAGTATGTTTATAATGTGACAGTTTAGGTTTAATATTTAGTAGGTTATACCAATTAATGATGAAGTGGAATTGTAGGAGATGGAGGAATGACATTTTGGACGTCGCCAACGTATTATAGTGACATTAATTGGGAGCACTAAGATGAGGTAGATAACTATGCAGGGTTGGATAACCAAACTGAATGGCGCGTTGGAGACGACCTTTATGCTGGATTAAAATTTCAATAAAAAAGTGTTGCTCAACGTGCGGTGAAACAATATTCTATTAAAATGCATCAGATGTATATCGTGGTTTAATCTAAGCCAATAGTTTTTTCTATAAAGTGCCCTAATCAAATTGATGGCTGCCCCTAGAAGATGAGGGTAATGTTATCTAAAAAAACAAACGTGTGGATGGTAAGTGGGGAGAGCCCATACTTGTGTGAACATTAAACTCTCTCAAGATCAAGCAAAATTGGATTCAACACTTATTTGCTCATGCATTCTTGGTTAGTGAGTATGTTGGTTATGGGTTATGTCCCTTTATGTAGTTATTATCTTTGCAATCCAATAATTTAGAGTTATGGTTGTTTGTGCAGGGATGGTTAACCAGGATCTGTCGTTTACTATTTTGTTGATATAAAAATGAATAACGAGTCAATTTGGGTTCAAAGTATCTTATAATAAGGCATGGAAGGTGAAATAAAAGGCAATTGTCCACGTGTTTGGTGATTGGGATGAATCTTATGCTTTTTTGCCTCGATGGCTTTCTCGTATGCGTCAAATTTCACCTGGGTCTGCTTATGAATTAGTAACGACAAAGTATGTTGTAGGCACTGAGGTTGACAATAGGTTTCGTACATTCAAACGTGTGTTTTGGACATTTTAAAGTTAGATCCGGTCGTCCATTCCAAACAAACTCTGACACATAGACACTCTAAAATTTCAATAATGAAGGATCTTCCAGACCGGGCTTTACTTCACGGGACGTTAACATTGATGAAGACGATGAATCCATCCTATAATTAAAAAATATATTTTTTAAAATTTTATGAAGACATAAAAATAATGCATAACATAAAATATTATAATGTTTTAAAAAACCTAATATTTTCTAATTTGTAACTGATAATTTTAAGAAAATAAAATAATGACAAAATAACAAAGTAGAAAAAATAATGACAAAAATAAAATAATGACATAATAAAACAATAAAAAATAACAACAAAATAAAAATCCTAAACATAATGAACTAATACATTATTATAATTTTATAACCCCATACGTACACATTTACAACAAACACTAAAATGCTATACTATTAAAAAATAAATTGAGGTTTTAGATACGTACCTTTCAACACTTAACAAATTGATAAAAATATCTTGTAAACTATTCAACATAAACAAAATGAAAATGAGAGAACAAAAAGAAACAAAAAATGGGAGAGTAACAAAGTGAGAAAGTGAAATTCACATACTGAGACTTGAGAAGCACACAAGTGTAAGGATGGAAAAAATGGGATTTTTAATTTTTTTTACCATACTAATTTCGCATAGTGGGTTAACAAAAACCTGTACACGCCCAGCATGTCCCCCATGTGTTGCTCTCAGATCCATTTCGTAGAGCTGACTTATGAAAATTAGAGGGCCTCTATCCACTCTGCCAATTCGTCCACTCTCTTTGCAAAAAGTAGGTTCGTGTTAGGCCAGGTGTCCATCCCCTATTCTTTCGCAGTGTAGACCTACAAAACTGTCACATCATCTAAATATTTTGTTTTCCTGTGAAGCCACTTGGCATGTGCGAACAAAATTCGTTGGGTTACTATGTGAAATGGAAAAACGATTTGACATTTTCTGCCCATACATAGAAATATTTATACAACTACCCCATCTTTAAAATTATTTTTTAAAATAACATTATTTAAAAAGATCCAAAAAAAAGTATTACATAACTAGTCTGCCTAACCCACCAAAAATCAAATAAAAAATAAGCTCACCCTTAGCTCACCTTTGGCTTAAGTGACCTAGCAGGTCGTGCTATGGTGGGAGGTGGCCTAAACTTTCTTTGTCCAACCCATCAATTTTAGCAACTTGCGGGCCAACCTAACATGTTATATCTGTTTTGTCATTTCTATTCGAACCCTATTTTCCTATGTCATGACATTTATTCTCCTTCCTTTAAACGCAATTCCAATGGATAAACAAAGTATATGCATTAAATCATTTATAAGTAATCCCAAAAAACCCAACAAATTTCACATATGGTTAAGTTCTTTAAGCATGTTGTTAGATGTTTGAATCCTACCATGTGTATAAGAAAAAGACTTTGTTGGAAGAGTATATGCCTTGGGATGATTAGTCTTTAACT
This sequence comes from Clitoria ternatea, assembly GCA_037962975.1. NCBI lineage: Eukaryota > Viridiplantae > Streptophyta > Magnoliopsida > Fabales > Fabaceae > Clitoria > Clitoria ternatea. The sequence continues at coordinate 88,664,458 of CM075673.1, read as the reverse complement.
TTCAGTTAGGAGACACCCTTGAGTTTTAAAAATCATTTATAGGTAAATATTCATTTCTTTTTTGGTAAAGGTAAATATTCATTTCAGTAACAAAAAGAATGCCTTTCTTTTAATTTAATATCCTAGAAAGTATCACTAATTTAATTCCATAAACATAAACTTTTTTAATTTACCAAGGTTTGTATGGTGAAAATTTTACATAATTTGCATTAAGTTTTAAGTTTAAACTTCACATTTTCATCTTTTAAAAAAATTAATTTCTTTTTTTCAATCTTAATTATTTTATTTCATCAAAAAATAATGTGAAATTTTGACAAAGGATATTTATATGTGGACAAAAAATAAAATTAATTAGGCTAAATCACTACTTGGGTTTCTAATCTTTTGGTTTGTTTCAGCTTAGTTATATAAGTTTTTTTAAAATAGATCCTTATCTTATAAAATTGTGTTAAATAAGTCTCTTTGTTAAATTTCTTGTTGCACTACTTTTTTTAAAGCTTGTAAGGTATAAAGGGTTACTATATGAACTCTAGATTTGTCATCTCAATTAAAGTGTGTCTAATTTATTATCCTCTACAACTTCCCTCCTATCCTCTTCCACCAACCACTCCCACATCCACCATCACACCCCTCTTCATTTATTTTTATCTCAACTAAACAAAGTTGTTATCTACCATATCCATCACTTCTTATCAACTAAACCAAAATCTTTAAAATTAAGCCACATCATCATAACAATCCAAGCTCTTCAATAGAAAATAAAAATGCTCAATAATCGCAAAATTTACTCATTTCTTACAAAAAAAAAAGAGAAATAAACAAAAAGGCCACAGTCATTTTTGTCACCGTATACTCCATCATATTACCCTTCATGACCTCATCTTTCTCATCTCCATCATTGGACCTTATTTTACCTTGCATCTTCTTATTTTATCTAAACTAACGACATAACTAAATAGGAGGGGGATGGGGGCTATGGGTGGCCATGGCCCCTTTACATTTTATTAATAAAAAGTTATATATGAAATAACTAATAAACATAAGCAAAGTTAAATAAATAGTCTAAATAAAGAATATATGGCTAACTTAATTATTTATATTAAAAAATTTAAATATGCAACTATCACTTTCATAATAAATTAGTCCACAATAGATAATTTTATAATAATCTAAAACTTTATAATTGTGTTAAATGTTAGTGGAAATAGAAAAATAAGATATTTTTCAACTTTTCTACATGTTGATAAAACTTTTAGCTAACAACACCTTTATTATTTTTACACGAATTACCAAATATTTATTTTCTAATATAAACCTTGTCCAAATTAATCTTTTATATACAAAAATAAAATATGACTTTTTTAAAACATTTCTATGTATGTAAGATAAACATTTTTATTATAGAAGGATTTCGTAATATCCCTATTATTATATATTATATATTTTTAAAAAATTATCATGTAATTTAATTACTTTAATTTTTTTCTATTTTTCTCTTATAATTTTATATTTGTTGGCATCTTATCTTTTATAACAATTTTTTTCAATAAATTTTAAAGTTTTCTCAATCAAAATAGGTTTGTATCTGCCTCATTCACATTGTGTTAAGGCTTCGCCTATAATCTAAAATGTGTTCTTGAAATCACCGCGCTCTTCCTGTGTCTCCTACGTTCCCGCTATGACACCTAATGATATAGGATGGGGGAGGATCTAGCTATCTTTCTTTAAATTGCTAGGGAAAAGGTAACCCTAAACCTAACAAAAATAATCAGAAGCATGGAAACATGGAAGATGGATAGAGGTTGATGGAAGAGATGGAAGAGGATGAAGGAGACGCCACCAATGACTTGGATAAGTCTGTACTCGCCACTCTAGGGATGGTCACCTAGTGATAAGAGCTTGAAAGGGGTTAGACTTTCTCTAACCTAAAGGAGAGAGTTTGCACTCAAACTCACAAAGTGTAAATTTCATTCAAAACTAATGGTAAGGAATACATGGAAAGGTAAGCCTTATATAGGCAAGGTGAAGTGGTGACCAAGTTAGGCAACTTGGGCTTCCCACTCTTCCTTAGGCCCAAAATCAACTAAACTAGGAAATGTGGCCAACTACAAGGCCTAAAATGATGTACAAGGTCTAAAAGTGACCCAAATATAAACCTAAACTATTTTGAGTACAATTGAAATTATTTACAGACTATGTCCTCATCACCTAAATTCAAATAATGGACCTAAAAGAAAATTACTAAAATTTTTAGAGTTCATTTTTTATGTTTTTGTGTATTAGGTTTGGTACTTTACGCATAACTTAAGCTACAAAACTCTAGTCGAGGTGAATCTAATTGGTACATCTCTATAGCTCAAATACCTACAACTTTTATGAAGGAAAGAAAGACTAATTCAGCCTATATTATCCCTGCTGTAACATTATGTAGATCTATTATGTAGAGAATTTTTAGTAAGGAAATGCTGAAGTAATTTGCGCATAACTTAAGCTACAAAATTCCAATTAAGGTAAATCCAGTTGGTATACCTCCGTAGCTCAAATACCTATAAATTTTATATAGAAAAGAAAAGTTAATTCAACCTAGATTAACCCTGGTGCAAGATTATGAATATATGCCATATGGAGAATTTCCAGCAGGGACATGCTGGAGTATTTTGTGCATAACTTAGGCTAGAAAACTCTTGTCAAGGTGAATTCAATGGGTACACCTTCGTAGTTCAGATACCTATAACTACTAATTACGTAATCCATTAATAGTTCAAACATTATTGGTCAAGACATTTAACTACCAACCTAACCAACACTATACAAGTCCGAATACATGTTTTCCATAAAGCAACTAGCATTGTTAATGCCTTCCATTTCACCAATTTGCACCATCTGTGAAGTTCATTATGATACAAAAATAGCATGGGTGAGAAACCATATATTAAATGACAAATATTGATCGGATTACTCAATCACACAACATTATCCAATTCAATCGCATATCATCAATAATACCATTAACATTTGTAACATCCCAAATTTTATGTATAATTAATTAAATAGAGATAATAAAAAGAATAAGTATAGGAAACAATTATTTAAAGTCCTAAACAAGAATAAAAAGTTATTTAGGCATCTCTCAAATTAATATAATTTATTTAGAAATTATAGTTGTCGTTTAACAGACGAAAACGTATGGATCGAGTACAGAGATGAACAAATTGTATAGAGATACATTAGATAATAATTAGGAATGATTAATTATGCCCTAAAAATAAAGCTAAATTAATTTGGGTATGTATTGGATTTATCATAAATTATTCAAGATTTATCGGCGTCGTCTTATCGTCAAAAATGTTTGGTCTAGGTATGGATTTTAGATGAGCTATTTTTAAAAAAAAATGTCAAGGATTAGAAAACAATAAAATAATTATGCTAAACACAAAAATAAACTCATAAAAATTTTAAAACAATTAATTATGTAGAAAGGGGGCCCTGGGTAGCTAAAGTCCTTTGTTTTCAAGCCAAAATGTAATGAAATTTTCTTATTCCTTTTGGGTGGTTGTGTGACATCATTGGGCTAATTCCATCAAAATTTTTAGGGCCCAAAATGCTAAGTTGCAAAAAAATAGGCCTTGGAGCCAAAAATTTTAAATAAGAGGCAATATGGTAAATTGCATAAACAAATAGAAACATTCCCTTTCTTTTCTCCTTCCCAATTTTTGGTCTCTCTCTCCCTCATTTCACTTTCCCACTGAAAATACCACTTCTCCTCTTCCATTCATGAGCTAAACCAAAACCTTGCAAGCCATGGTGATTTCTTGATGCATTCTTGAAGCTTCATGAATAAAAACTTAGGTAAGCTCCATGGAAACCCTAGAATCCCATTTTCTTCTTCTTCTTTTTCTCCTTGTTTTCTTACATTTACATCTTCTTCTCTACACCCCATTGCCATGGCCGAATCTCACTCTTGGTCACCCTTGGGATTTTTCAAAATTTCTAAGGCAAAAGGAGGCATTATTGTGTTCTTGGAAGCTTAGGAAGGCACTTGTGAGCTTGGACATTCTTCTCCACTTTCTACCATTCTTTTGAATTGGGGTTTCAAAACAACATTTGTGGAAGCCTTGGATCTTTGATAGACCTCAAATTGATGGCACGAAAGTGTTAGAAATTATGTTGTTAGTGTTGAAACCTTTGAATTTTTGTATAATGATTAAAACCCTAGGTTAGAGGACTTTTGAAATGTTATTGGAAATTGGAAATTTGTTAGTTTGATAGCTTGGTTATGGTATAAATGTTGGCAAAAATGGTTGGTTGATGTTATTTGAGAATTAATGGCTAAGTTAGTAAGGAACCCTTTACCTTGAAATTTAGGGAAAATACATTCAAGAGTCTTGAATGTTTCATAGATGACATTAAAATAATTATAGAACTTGAATTAATGTTTTTAAATTGATTTAGTGTTGTTGACATGGAAAATGGATTTGTTAGTAAGCTTTGAATGTCTCTTAATATAGGAAAATAGTGGCAAAGTATCATAAATGGTTCCATAAATGCATGAGCCTAGTTAGTGTACTTGAGAAAATATTATTGAGTATAGATTAGTATTTATAATAGTTGTTGTATAATTATTAGTTGAAAAAGTATGATATTTATGGTGACTTTGATGAAGGGCATGCATGATTTATAAGAAATAAATGTGCCATTGATTTAGAAAACTTTGTTAGGACATGTTAGAAACTAAAGAGATATTTATTGGGTTTGGAAAATGTTATTGGAAGTGATTTGGTAATTTAGCAAGTTACTTTGTTAGAAATCTTAAGTTAAGCTTTTGAGATAATAATGCCCATTACTTTATACATGTTTCTAGTGGTTAGAAATAAATTATTGGATATGTTGTAGTAATTATTGATGATGGAAAATAATTGTGGTTGATAGAATGAGAAACTAGTGGCGATTAAATAAGAAAAACATGGTGTTGGAAGCTGTGAATATGCTAAAACAAGTATGAAAACTATTGTTGGATGTGAAACAACATTGGTAGAATTTAATTGGTACTTTTACTGATGGTTGGATAATTATTTTAAAGGATAAACTTAGTGTTCATGATGATGTTGGGTGAGAACCAAGTGTTGGTTAATTAATAGGCACTTCTAATGACTTAAAACAATCTAACTTGACATTAGAGCATTTATTAAAGGGGTTGGGTATCTTAATTGTTAAAAGTGTAGAGTTTGTAGACTTTCAAGAATGGAAAACATATTAGTTCCTAAGATAAAAATACCACAAGTAGTTATTGTTGGAACCAAGTCTGGTTAATGAAAGAAAACTGCTAATCAATCCAAACCCCAAGATTTATTAATAACACATATCAAGACATTTAAAGTAAAATGAATTCTACTCATGTGTTCTCTAACCTGTTAAATTATGTGTTTCAGGATTTAAATATTAAATACACAGGTTACAAATAAAAGGGGGAGTCCATCAAAATAGAAGTCTAACTTATGATATACAAGAGATTTGAAGAAAAATCTAATTCCAAGCTTTGCTCAAATAGAATCTAGTCTTGGCACAATCAGACCTTAGACTTTTGAAGCTACAAGAACTTCACTTCAAGCCTGCAATAGCCAACGTTCAAGATCCTGTTTGATGATGCTCTGAGATGTGTGGCTATCAAGAAAAACTGCACTTATTATCAAAAGAGGAAAGGAGACAAAGTAGTGATGCAACCAAAGCTATTTTGTGAGGAAACCAATATAGCTACTCTGTGTAACTTAGAAAAGCTGATAACAATCAGTTCTTGTGTCAGAATACTCATAAAAGGTCAACTACATATGTTGTACATGCTTTGATTGAAAGAAGAAAGTCAACAAGAGGACTTTTACACTAAAAATATCAAAGAACTCCATTTTAGTGTAAGTTGTGTTGATCCACTCACACCAAACCTTTTGGCTCTCTCATCTCTTTCTCGAAGTCTAATGCTTCAATAAAAAAAACTCCTTCAAAGAATTTCTAATGGCTAGAACTCCTTATCTGGTCATTAAATGGTCTCTTAATGTGATATATAAATATGAAGATATTCAAACTGGAGAAGATAGAGAACCATTGAGACATTCGAAGAAAAATCTTATAATTAGTTTACAAAGCTCTCTTCTCTGTTAGTTTTTAAGCAAATTGTTTTGCATCTAACAGACCTTGGTCTCTTTGCTTTCTTACTTAGTGTATCTGTTTATCACTTATATCTATTTATACAAAGTTCTCAGAAACACCAAACATAATCTATCTTTCAAATCTGTATTTATATAAAAATCTGGTGTGTTGCCAGCCTTTAGTTTGTGGGAAATAGTTTGGCCTGAAGAGGCTTTTGAAAGAATACTTAGGTTTGAGTCAGGAGTGACTTGTTGAAAGAATATTTGGGTGTTTAAGTCAGAAGTGGTTGGAGTCAAGAGTATTGGTGGCACGGTCTGGTGTTGAGATTGTAAAAGGAGTTTTACAATAATGGAAATCCTTCTAAATTGAAGGGACTAGATGTAGCTTCTGCTTTGGAAGTGAACCAGTATAAATACCTTGTGTTCATTCTCCCTTTCCTTGTATTTTATCAAGTGCTAACAAAAGTCTGATTACTTAAACCTTAAAGTTTTATTTTCTATAAAAAGTGTTCATAAGAGTCTAAGACTTATTCAACTCCCCTTCTAAGTCGGACTCTAAACCATCAGTTATAATGATATGGAAAACTAATTAGGAGCTTTATGAAGCCTAATGGGAAAATATTGAACCTTTGATAAATCATGGATAAAGTGTTGGACCTTTAATTTTTTTAAAAATATTGCAAAGAAAAAAGGAATCCTTAAACTGAAAGGATTATAATTATACAAGTCTAGTATGTTGTTGTTTATACGATAATTATTAACATCAAAAATAAATTTTGATTGGTGGGTTGATATAATTATATATTTATTTAATGTAAGATTTGATACTTTAGTGAAATGGGACCGCCAAACCCTGCAGAGTACTTCTCTTAAGGTAGGAAATGAGTGTATTTTCTAAATGCATGATTCAATTCTATGTTGATGATATATGTATTGGTGCGTACTTTCATATTTGTCTTAAATGGGTATGAATTCCCTTATTATGTAATTAAATATGATTGAATCTTATTAATGGATTGTTCTGGATTGGCAAGTGTTAATGACATGCATTTGGAATATATTTATATGATTTTCCATCTTGAATTTCCATGTATGGATGATGTGAATTAATGTCCTTGGAGACTGTATACTAATTGGATGTCTAGGAAATCATTGTGACTAATTTGCATGCCACTGACTATGATATTAAATATGAATATGTTCACGTGAGAAAAAGGGCCTGAGATGTATGTGAGGCTGATAATTGGATGTGCATTCTTGAATTTCATGGCATGCATGGCATATTATAAAGTTGCTTACGGGGATCTTGCAAGATCCTATGGAAAAGACCCAATAGGAAGACAAGCCTTGCAAGGGAATAAATATTTGAGCGACTATGCATGGTTGCAATTGCCTTGATATTTGAAATCAATGATAGGCCCATAATACATTTAAGACATGTATATCATTCATCATTTAATACCGCACTCACTTTTATGAAAGTGTGAAGTGTTACGAAATAGGCGTTGACAATTTGGTACCAGTAAAAGCATGATGTGCTTACGAGCACCTAATGATTGTATACACATGTTATTAAATATTTTCCATAATCAGATCCGTTACATATGCATTATTTTGGTGGCATAGCATATGTATTAGCCATAGGAACATGACATATGACCTTGAGATACCCAAGTGAAATAGAAATGTGTCAATGTTAAAAATTAAGAAATGAAATTGAGGTTGAAGGACATGAACTAATTGTGTTGTTGTTGTTAATATTATTCCTTTGATAATGCTTATGATTTGTGGTTGAAATGTGATAAAGATGTGAACTAGTGATATGATTCTATGTTGTGACATAGTTGATTGAAAATAGTTATACATATGTGCTTGGTGAAATTTAATATAGATTACGTCTTTATTGTTGAATTGAAACTCCTTGAAAGGAGAACGTGTTGGTTGCACGCGCGCATATATATATATACATATATATATATATTGTCACATTTTGCCTATTGATTCATCATTAAGAAAGTATACTTACTCTCCCATGTTATACATTTTTAGCTTTTGTGGTATAGGACATGGCTCTTGGAGTGAGACTTTTGGATTGAAGAGGTATAGTGTGAAGGAGTTGCTTTAATGCCTTGGTCGGCATACTTTTGATTATGTAATATATGGCATCTATTTTGTATAGATACACTATTGATTAATGCTTTAGATTGATGACGGTGATTTGGTATTTTTGAAACATTGGTTGTTATGTTAGGATCATTATGTGGAGGACTTTTGATCTTTTTGTATCACAAATTAGTATATGATGATGCATGGTATAAAGTTGGAACTTAGCTAATGATTTTTGATATTTTGGTCATGAATGGTGAATGTCAAATTTTCTCATGGTTGGTAAATATTGTGATTGAATGAGTTGTAAGAAGAATTGTTAATCTTAACTAGATACTTGTGATAATACCATGTTTCCAGGCTCAATATATATATATATATATATATATATATATATATGAAAGGTATTGGTAAAATTAGGAGTGTTAGTGATTGATTTAGTGACATACTAGTAGGCAATTATGTTAGAATTATGAGTATAATATGGAAGTGTTGTATCTAGTTATGGAAATTATGTGTAATGAGATACAAAAATGGAATTAAAACTTTAGAGTTGATAAGTTAAATTGGAAAAAAAATAGGCAAGTGTTATTAATGAGTCCTTTTAGAACCAATTCCTAAAACCACTTCTTGCTTTTGGGCTAACTTAGGGTTTAAGGTTTATATATATATATGCCTTGTAGTTGTTTTGATTAAATTACTTCAACTGGGTGTTGAGTTTTACTCATACACTCATAGAGTAGGAGTAGGTGTTGTTTTGAGTTTATATACCTTCTCATATCGTCATATATGAGATAGGTCCTTAAATAGATCCAAGGTTGATAGTTAAAATTTTTATTGTGGTGTTTTTTGTCCAACAAAATTGTTAAACTCAAAAAATTTATTCTAATTTTCTTTATCTATTTATTAATATTAATTATTGGATTAAAGGCACCACGACATCAATTTACTAATTTCCAACACACCAATCATCATTCACTACATTACAATTCACCTAGCTCAATGCTACAATGTTAATGCATATGCATGCGGATTTGACTCTAATGATGGGATATACTACAATATTAAAAAATTTAACATATATTCTCATTTTTTACTAGTACCGAACCACTCACCCATTTACAACACCGTCACTCCAAGTGATTGTGGCAACTCAATAATTGGTGTTGCGGGCTAACCTTAGAGTCTAACTCTAGAGCAATTATAGATCTCGAAGGAATCACCACAGGGTCTATACCTTGCCATCAGGCTTCCCTCCTATCTAGGCCCCCTCATAAGATCCCTGCATCCTATGAGTAGCTTTATGAAAATGCTATGTTCAAACATAAATATTAATAATAAAACCTCCTGATTACCATCATCAAGGGTTTTACAACAACATAGAATTCCTAACATGGTTACCATCACCACGTACTAGTATGATCATTCAAAACAATATTCATAATATCATAATCATAATCATCCACATGTTTTCATCCACAACTCCTCATTAATGTCCATCATCTGTTATTCATAAGTAGCAACATCATTTATCAAAAACATCATCGCTAACACTTAGCAATGAATCACAATCCACTTATACTAACATCTTTATTATAATTCAACCAATTTATATTAACAATAATTCGTAACCATCATCAATCATACATAATCACACGCTTATCATTGTTTACCATCAATAATCACTTTCATAATTAAATATTTATTTATAATTTATGCATTTAAAAATTGGGATGTTACACTCGCTCTCTCCATAAAACTGGATCATCGAACTTGGTAACGCAATTGAAGGATGCAACAAGGCTACTTTTGAACTTGACGACACAATCAAAGGATCCGTAAAGATACTAATGAAAACAAAGATATTTCAACGAGGACAATGACTTGTGTTCAGTTGTTTGGTGGTGGTGGTAGGACAATGAGAGGTGAACACAAGGTCGGTGAACTGGTCTGAACCGGGGTTTGGAGTCTGGTGTGGGACCAGCCATAAATGTTCTAGTGTTTAATACACCGATCCAGTGGGGATCCAGTATTATAGCCCGTATTCCAGTGGGGAAGTAGGGGACTTGAATTCTTGGAGATCCTTCTCACCAAGCTTTCACGTTGAAGGGGGCGGAAGGTGGTGTCACCTGTAAAGATTCTCCGACACTTAAGTCAGCAAACAGAAATAGAATGCAAGGTTCTTGAGCGTAAGTTTTAGAATGAGTCTAACATACCAGATTTATGGAAAAGATGGTATTTATATGCATGCATGTGAAGAGTGCATGAGTCCTTTAGGGTTAGGGGACAATTCGTACATTGTGTCAGTACAATTCTGCAAGAATCTAACACACGACGCGGGCGCCTCCATACACGGATGCTTTTCGGTGTGCGTGGTGCTGACCTAGACTTTCTGGTATAGAAAGGTATCTGATATAGGTTATAGTCTGGAGGTTTACCTACCACACCGATAAACAAGTGACAATAGGTGGGATTACCCTTTTGCCCATACACCGGTATCTAGACCGGATCATTTTCCCTAGCTTGTTTGAGGGACTGAATAAGTTTCTCATATAATCTATCATGCTCTGCCGAGATTTCCTTACGGGTGCGGATACTGTCTTGGATGACGTTCCTCTGAAGTCCCCTTTTGTGTTTCAAACAACATCCTCACTTTGCGTAAAAAACTTAAAAGTGTTTTAACATTCGTATTTAAAATTCATAATTCCTTGCATTTAAAATTTGTAACTCCCAAGCCTTGATACACCACCAACGATGAGCAGTTATTATCAATAACACGTGAGCACTAATGACTGTACACATGAGGATTGCCAATCGTTGCGGGTAGTGGGTATTGGGCCTAAAATTCAAGTGTTACGGCCCATTCAATTTCAGCTTTATGAAAAACGACATTAATTTCGTGTGCTTTAGACTGAAACGACACCGTCGTTGACCTTTGAAATGACGCGTTCCCTGCCAAACGACGTGCTTCATGACCGGTGGTTACCATGCCCCCTTCATAGCTATAAAAGGGGAACTTAGGCATTTTTCAGAAGCTACTTGCTTCAACCCTAAGAAAACTTCTGCCAAACTTTCTCCTCGAAAAAGTTATTGTTTCAATCCCCTTAGAGAAGTACTTCCATCATCTCCTGCTTTCCAAACTTACTTAGGTAACCTTCCTCTTCCCTTTCTCTAGTTCATTTCTTCTGTTATAGTACTATCACAATGCACTCTAGGCAAGGTCGTACTGGTTCTGGCCATCGAGGGGGAAGGATCCCTGTAAGGTCCTCCGGATATCAGGGAGGAAGAATTCCCGTAAATCCTCCTATGTCTGGGCCACATCGTATAGAAAGGAGAGATGCTCCTCTACTGAGACGGCGAATAACATTGCCTTCCTCAGAGTCCTCCTTGAACTTAGGGGCTAGCCACTCTTCTGAGAGCAAGGTAAGTGCTGACTGTTATCTTTCTGATGATGTGGCTTTTTATAGCAGCACCGATGCTTTCCACTATGCCATAGGTAGCATGGCCGTTGAAGGAAATTCTGGAACTGTCTTAGTTCTCAAAATCATCGACGGGTGTATCAATGTGGTAGCACATTGGCTCAACTAGGTGAAGCTGAATGAGTTATACCCCTTCATTTTCATATATAAATTTACTCTCATGGTAAATAAATCCTAAATTTCTCAAGTTTTGCCAAAAGCCCCAAATTCAAATTCCTAGGGTTCTCTCAAAATTTACCAATCATCAATTCTAACTACCTTTATGTATTATTTCAAACATCCTTAGGCTAACAACATTATATTCCAATCATCATTAACAACAACAACCATCCCCAATGGTCATCTAGCTTAGGGTTGGGTTCCACATGTATTTTCTTAACAAAACAACACCTAATCATCCATTATAATGTCTCAATAACCTTAAAACCACCAATATAAGCCATTAAATACCAAAATACATACCTCTTCACCAAGCCCCAATGGAAAACGAAACTGAGAGGGAAGAAGAGGAAAATGACCTAAACTTTGCCTTAATGTCCCATTAGAGCTTCACAAATCCAAGCTTTAATGTTGTTTTTAATGAAAAATGGGCACAATGAGAGGTGGGCGATTTTTGGGTTAGAAAGGATGAAGAAGAAGAAGAAAAATGAAGATAGAGTGGAGAAAGAGAGTGCACACCGAAAATAAGAGGAGAAGGAGAGAGAAAAGTGTGAAATTTGGTCATTGTCCAATAGTTAAAAGAATGCATCATCATACATTTTTTCTTTGGTCAATAACTTCCTTTATCCATTATGCAAAAGAGAGTAAATGGGAGTGGAAAAGTCACACGGTCAATTGAAGAGGGAAAAAGGAAATTTTCATTTTCTTTTAATTCCATTTGGCTTGTATTTTGGCTGTTTATTATCATACGTTGTGTCCAAATAAATATTTCCTCAACACCAAAAATTATTTTAATCATACCACCGTAACCACAATAATTTTCTAAATTTTTTAAATATTCTAGACCCATCAAATATTCAATTTGACTTAGTGGGTCCCACACCATCTGTTAAATCGTCCAGTTTCAGTAAATTTTAATTTACCGATAAATCATAATTAGTGTCTAATTAATTTTTCTACATATATTGGACCATAAATAATTTATTATCATTATCTAATAATTTTATTTCTCCAAAATTTGGGATGTTACAACATTTTTTAAGTTTGAATTAATTTTTTTAATATACAAAATTTGTAATATAATGCAAATTAAATAGTTCATTTTGTTAATTCTACTTGTAATTGGTCCTTATATTCACAAACTCTAACAGGGTATGTCTATACACACACATATATGAGAAGTAATCAAGTTATACTATAGTAACTTTAATCAATTATTATCATATAAATCATAATTCAATAGTTAAATTAAAAAAGACAATATATATGATTTGTGTCAAATTTTATTAAAATCAAACAATTGTAGGTGATCCGGTCCTAACACCGGCCCCCAAGAGCATGGCTTCAATGCCCTGCCAGATCAGCATTTGGAATAAAGAGAAGTATTTTTCAAATACACTACAAATACAATACGGGGTGCACACCGCCAGGGCAAGTAACGCCGCCAAGGTTCATAACTCCGCCCAGGCACGTTACCCCGCCAAGGAACGTAACTCCGCCCAGGCATGTTACTCCGTCAAGGAATGTAACCTCGCCAAAGTTGTTACTCCGCCAAGCCATAGGCTCAACTCAGGCGGAATACTGAATTTCCCACACTGCGTAGCGAGCCCATACTCACAACCCCGGCACGAGATTGACTCTGTCTTGAGAGGTTAATAATGGGAATCACGCTGTCACGCATAAAGGGAAATAACAATAAAATATTAAAGCACTAACGCTTTCCAGACAAGTTGTGATACCTACTACAATAATGGTGCTAGTAAACGGCGCAGGGACCCACTACCTTTTCAGCATTATGCCTGGAGACAAGGAGCGGGTCCTACCAATAATGCAGCACCCGTGACAGGTATATAAACCTCTCTTGAAAAGGTATAAGGGATCTTTTTCCCATTCTCTGAACCTTACACTCTATTACTTGCATAATCTTCTCTGATTATCTTTCTAAGTCTCTAAGTATTCTGAGATACTGACTTGAGCGTCGGAGAACGATTGCAGGTACCATCCCCAATTGGGTCAAGGCAAATCAGATCCCGTCAGGCGGACTGTGACACCGCCCCGCAGTACATTACACTCCGCCTCAACATACGAAGACTCTTTGTATTTACATTTATACATACATTGCTTTGTATCAAAACACACTTATATGTATATTTTGAGTTGTTCTACAAGCACACTTCTACACCCCCTGTAAAGAACAGTTCATTGGCACGCCCAGTGGGACCTGTAAACTAGGTAATCCCACAATCTTGATCAATCTTCATCATCAATGGAGAGACAAGGACCAGAGATGCAGAACGAGGATTCTCCTCCACGCAATCCCAGACGTCTTAACTTCGATGATGGTGCTCCGAAAAAAGCAACGCAAGCTGATTCTCTAGATCCGAGAGATGACATGATTCGAATCTTGAGAGAAGAACTTGCAGAACTTCGTCGTGAAAAAGCAAACCCAGTGCATGAGAAAGCTGGTCCCGCAAGACAACCACATCATGAATCACACGTGCAGGAGGAATCAAGTACTCCTCACTACTCTCGTATTCCTACATACATGGAGGAGCAACGAAGCCTCCCACTGGTGAATGCTCAGCATCAAGAAGGAAGGAGAGCAGGCTCAAACGCATCCCCCTCAGGATATAAGATGAGCATCCCATTTTCCAAAAGGCTCATGAATGTACATGTACCCAGACACTTGCAAACCATGCAGCCCATTTCTATAGGGAAATATACTGGGGAAACAGATCCCTCTAAGCATTTAGATGCTTATATCTATGAGGCCATGTTTCTAGGAGCTGAGGAGGACATCATGTGCAGAATGTTTCCCAGAACTCTTACAGGTGAAGCTCTTAGCTGGTTCAAGAGCTTACCTTCAGGTTCCATTGATTCGTGGGAGGAGCTGGCCTCAGCTTTTGGAAGCCACTTCGTGATCTCCAGGGATGCACCTAGAACCTCTCATACCTTGGCTCAGATCAAACAAGGCGACAAAGAATCTCTGAAGGATTTCCTTAAGAGATTTTATAAAGAGGCGGCCATGGTCCCTGATCTGACTGAGGCAATCCAGTTGCATATTCTCATAGAAGCTATGCAACCAAAGTCACCTTTCGCTTTGTCTTTGGCAAAGGGACCTTCAACTACGATGGAGGAATTTCGCAGGAAGGCATCTAAGTACGTGGGTATTGAGATGCATCTGGAAGCCACTGCATCTCGCAGCAAACCACTCCCTGCAACTCCATCCCAAGACAAAGGGAAAGATAAATTGTTGAAGAATGACAAATCCAACCAAAGAGACAAAGTAGGGAACCAACCTTTTAAACAGCAAGACAGACGCGTGTTCAATTTTGCTCACTATGCACCACTGAACACAACCTGCGAGCAAATCTTGCGTGAGATAGGATGGACCACCCTCAATGTTTATGGAATTCAACGTCCACCCCCAATCAGGCGCGGTGGAAACCCAAGGAAATATTGTGAATTCCATGAATCAGTTGGCCACACCACGGAAGAATGCAACCAACTCAAAAATACTATTGAGGTGCTCATTCGAGAAGGTAAACTGAAACATTACCTGTTCAAAGGCAAATCTCATGATGAGCCTGAGAAGTTTGAAAAACGACATCGTGATCGCTCTCCGGATCCTGATAGTACTCGGGAACCAAAGCGTACGGTGGTGTCAGAGAAACAAAAAGGCATTGTTTTGGAGTCCGCCCAACGAGAACCGAGCCCTGAACCTAGGTCGCGAGGTAAAAGGCAGGTGGTGGACATGATTGCTGGAGGCTTCGCAGGAGGCGGACCCTCAAACAACGCCCGGAAAAATCATCATCGTATGATCTTATCTGTGCAGGGCAAGAACAAAGAATATCACCCATTCAGGGACGGAGTTCAGACTCCGCCTATAACTTTCACAGATGATGATTTTGGCCCAACCATCCCTGAGGGAGATGATGCAGTAGTGATCATTGCGGTGATCGCTAATATGGATGTAAAACGCATCCTAGTTGACCAGGGAAGTTCCTGCGACGTTATTTTTTATGACTGTTTTAAACGCATGGGACTGACTGACGCTGATTTGCAGCCTTACACACAGGACCTCACAGCCTTTAATGGCGCCAAACAGCCTACTAAAGGCTACTTGGATACAAGGATTACCTTCGATGGTGAACCTGGAGCAAGGACTGTGAAATCCAGGGTCCTCGTCATTGATGTTAAATCCCCATACAATGGCATCATTGGGCGGCCTACTCTGAATGCCATGGAAGCCATCGTTTCAACCCCCCACTTGTTAATCAAGTTCATTGATAAAGATAATCAAGTCTCATCCGTCAGGGGTGACCAGGAGATGGCTCGTTACTGTTACAATTTAAGTCTTAACATGGTGAAGCTTGAAACCATGTCTAAGAAAAGGAAATTGAATGAAGGAAACAGTGCGGCGGCATCCGTCAACTTGGTGGATCTTGATCCCAGGGCGGAGTCTTCTATAGACCCACTGAACCCTTTGAAACCAACTCCTGAAGGTGGCTCCAAGTCTATTGTTTTGGGCAGCACCCCGGAGCAAATAACTAACATTAATGACAAGCTGGAGCCTAACATGGAAGCGAGACTGATTGCACTCCTCCATGAATATAAGGAGATTTTTGCCTGGACAGCCGCAGACATGCCTGGTATGGATCCTAACTTCTGTTGCCACCGCCTGGCGGTGTATCCTGAAACTAAGCCAGTGGCACAAAAGAAACGGCGTATGGGTCCAGCTAAGCAAAATGCTGCTTGCGAACAAACCGAAGAACTCCTTAAGGCGGGGTTCATCAGGGAACTCCGTTACTCTTCTTGGCTGTCCAACGTGGTTATGGTGCAGAAAGCCAATGGCAAATGGCGCATGTGCATAGACTACGTTGATTTGAATAAATGTTGTCCCAAAGATCCTTATCCTCTCCCCAACATTGACAGGCTGGTTGACGATTCATCAGGATACAAGTATCTATCCTTCATGGATGCTTACTCCGGATACAACCAAATTCCAATGTGCGAGGATGATCAGGAGAAAACAGCATTTATCAACGACAGAGGGGTCTTTTGCTACAATGTCATGCCATTTGGGCTGAAGAACGCTGGGGCCACCTACCAGCGCATGATCAACAAAGTCTTTGAGGGCATGCACACAAAGCTGGTGGAGGTTTATATTGATGACATTATCGCCAAAACCCCAGAAGGAGGAGACCATGTTGAAGACTTACGCCTCATTTTTCAACGCCTACGGCAATACAACATGAGACTCAACCCACTAAAATGTACATTTGCTGTGCCTGGGGGGAGATTTTTGGGTTTCATGTTAACGCAAAGAGGCATAGAAGCTAATCCTGACAAGTGTCGTGTGATACAAGAGTTGCAGAGCCCCAAAACATTGAAAGAGGTACAATCCCTCAATGGCAAAATCGCTGCTCTAGCACGATTCATGCCAAAAATGGCTCATCGCTCTCTCCCCTTGTACAAGATGCTGAAGAAGGATAAAAAATTCAATTGGGGCCCAGAGCAAGAGGCGGCCTTCCAGAGCTTGAAAAATGTCTTAGCCAGCCCTCCAATCCTGGTAAAACCAAGCCCAGGTGAGCAACTCATCGTTTATTTGTCTGTTTCAGATGAAGCGCTGGCAGTGGCACTGGTCAAAGAAACAGTCGAAGGCCAACGACCGGTATACTTCACTGGTAAAACATTGCATGGTGCAGAGTGCCGCTATCAGAAGATTGAAAAGGCAGCACTTGCAGTTGTTTGGGCCTCACGACGTCTAAGACCATATTTCCATGCACATCCCATCCTGATTCGTACAGACTTACCACTCCGTACTATATTGTTCAAGCCAGACTTGGCAGGAAGGATGATCAAATGGGCCATAGAACTCTCTGAATTCGACATATCCTACGAACCAAGAACTGCTATCAAGGCACAAGTCCTAGCAGATTTCGTAGTTGAATTAACAGGCTCTAGCCCAGATGCAGATCATTCACACTGGACAGTATACGTCGATGGGTCTTCAAACAGCAAAGGATGTGGGGCAGGAATCGTTGTAGAAAGTGATGACGGGGTACATCTTGAAATTTCATTGCACTTTACCTTCACTACGTCTAACAATCAGGCGGAGTACGAAGCCTGTTTAGCCGGACTCAGAGCAGCACAAGATATTGGGGCCAAAACTGTCACCCTATACAGTGATTCTCAACTAGTCATCTCACAAATTCTTGGTGAGTATCAGGCTAAAGAACCTCTACTGCAACAATATCTAGACTGCGTCAATGAGTTGAAACAGCGCTTCGATGAAGTAACTTTCAAGCATGTACCTCGCGAAGAAAATACGCGTGCTGATATCCTGTCCAGATTAGCCAGCACAAAGAAGGCGGGGTGTACAACCACGGTCGTACAGAGTACTCTGGCCGAGCCAAGTATATCCCTTCCCTCTTCAATTCATATGATTAAAAGCCGCCCCGTTGATGATAACTCCTGGGTAACACCAATAGTTCGTTATCTTGTTAATGGACAATTACCCACGGATGATCTTGAGCGAAAGAAGCTAAGGAGGGAGGCACCCTATTATACGCTCCTAGATGGGCAGCTATACCGCCGAGGAATTTCTGTCCCATACTTAATTTGCATAAATGAAAACGAGGTGCAAGCTGTTTTGGAAGAAGTCCATGAAGGGCAGTGTGGACATCATCCAGAGGCACGAAGTCTAGTGAGAAAAATCCTCAGGGCGGGGTATTGGTGGCCCACTATGAAGCAAGACACTGCCTCATATGTTCAAAAATGCGATCAATGTCAACGATTCGCAAATTTTCACCATACCCCAGCTGAGGAAATGTCATCATCAGTGACACCCTGGCCTTTCTATCAATGGGGTATGGATATTCTAGGTCCATTCCCAACTGCGCCCGGCGGTATCAAATACCTGATAGTTGGTGTTGATTATTTCACCAAATGGATTGAGGCAGAGGCAGTGGTGCACATAACGTCAGCCAGGACTCGAAGATTCGTCTATGAGAATATCATTGCACGTTTCGGAGTCCCCGAACGCATAGTCACTGATAATGGCACCCAGTTCACAGATCGCAAGTTCACTGAACTCTTAGAAAATCTCAGCATCACGCAGATTTTCTCTTCTGTGGAACACCCTCAAACCAATGGACAAGCTGAGGTCGCCAACAGAGAAATCTTGAAGGGCCTCAAAAAACGCCTTGGTGAGGCAAAGGGAGACTGGGCAAATCAGTTATGCCACGTTTTATGGGCATATAGAACCACCCCACACTCCACTACGAATGAATCTCCATATCGGCTGACATATGGAGTCGAGGCGGTCATTCCCATTGAATTAACAGCCCCCTCAGCTCGAGTCCTCTATTTCAATGAGGAAGCCAATCAACAGAACCTCGCACACGAATTGGAGGTTTTGGCGGAGTTGAGAGAGGAAGCCTTTGTGAGAGATCAAGCTGTCAAAGCAAAGGCCGCCAAACGGTATAACGCACGCATGTGTGAACGCCGTTTCAAAGAGGGAGATTTGGTCCTGAGAAGGGCCAACATTGGCAACAAATTTGCGCACCAAGGCAAGTTGACACCAAATTGGGAAGGTCCATACCGAGTCACCGAGGTCTTGGGCAAGGGTACATACCGCCTAGAGAACTTGGATGGCACTCCGGTCAGAAATAAATGGAACATTTTGAATTTACGCATATATTACAGTTAGTTGGGTAATACGGTATGATCTTTTCTTCCTAACTCAAGGATCCTCCTCTGTATGCTTTCCTTGAAAAGGTTTCGAAAAGATATCTCCCAACTCAATCTTTTATGTAATTCCATTCTCAATGAAATGCCTTCCTGCATTTAATCTTCACTCTAACTCTGAATTGATTATCCATGGCAGAATTTATTCCCATGCAGATAAAACGACTCTAAAATTGAAGCACAAACGCATAACTCTTTATTCCATAAAGATCAACCAACATGCAACGCCGCTTCACAAACGGAGTCAACAAAAACTCCTTGGGGGATTGGTGTCTCAGCTATATGCTGCACCATGCCGACCCTAAGGTACAGAAAACTCCTTGGGGGGAAAGGATTGGTGTCTCAGCTATATGCTGCACCATACCGACCCTAAGGTACAGAAAACTCCTTGGGGGGAAAGGATTGGTGTCTCAGCTATATGCTGCACCATACCGACCCTAAGGTACAGAAAACTCCTTGGGGGGAAAGGATTGGTGTCTCAGCTATATGCTGCACCATACCGACCCCAAGGTCCTGCAGGCCGCCTATGGAAAGAACTAGTGTCACAGCTATATGCTGCACTAATTCACCCCCAAGGTCCTGCAGGCTTCTTGTGGGAAGAGCTGGTGTCTCAGCTATATGCTGCACCACGCTAACCCCAACCAATTTCTTGCAGGTTGAATTGGTGTCACAGCTGTATGCTGCACCATACCGCCTCGAAGGTTTAACCAAATTCTTGCAGGATGAATTGGTGTCACAGCTATATGCTGCACCATACCGCCTCGAAGGTTTAACCAATTTCTTGTAGGTTGAATTGGTGTCACAGCTATATGCTGCACCATACCGCCTCGAAGGTTTAACCAAATTCTTACAGGATGAATTGGTGTCACAGCTATATGCTGCACCATACCGCCTCGAAGGAGTCGCACTCCAATCAAAATGCAAAAGGATGAACATTCCATCCAAAACTTGACTCTGCTTAACTCCCAACGTTTTACGGAGTACATGAGAAACAAACTCAAGCACTACCCAACAAGTTCAAGTAAGTTCAACACTTGTAAAATTGTGCTTCATTGAAATTCCTAAGGGGCAACTCCGCCTTCTTACGGAATCCATTTCATTGAAATTCCTAAGAGGCCACGCCGCCTCCTTACGGAATCCAATTCCCTTTAAATTCCTAAGAGGCCACTCCGCCTTCTTACGGAATACTATTTCATTGAAATTCCTAAGGGGCTACTCCGCCTTCTTACGGAATCTATTCATGGAAATTCCTAAGACGCCACGCCGCCTTCTTACGGAATCCATTTCATTGAAATTCCTAAGAGGCCACGCCGCCTCCTTACGGAATCCAATTCCCTTTAAATTCCTAAGAGGCCACTCCGCCTTCTTACGGAATCTATTTCATTGAAATTCCTAAGAGGCCACGCCGCCTTCTTACGGAATCCATTTCATTAAAATTCCTAAGGGGCTACTCCGCCTTCTTACGGAATCTATTCATGGAAATTCCTAAGACGCCACGCCGCCTTCTTACGGAATCCATTTCATTGAAATTCCTAAGAGGCCACGCCGCCTCCTTACGGAATCCAATTCCCTTTAAATTCCTAAGAGGCCACTCCGCCTTCTTACGGAATCTATTTCATTGAAATTCCTAAGAGGCCACGCCGCCTTCTTACGGAATCCATTTCATTAAAATTCCTAAGAGGCCACTCCGCCTTCTTACGGAATCTATTCCTTGGAAATTCCTAAGAGGCTACTACGCCTCACTATTAAAATCATTTCAACGAAATTCCCACGAGGTTACTACGCCTCACTGTTGAAATTACTTCAGTTAAATTCTCAAAAAGGCCATTCCGCCTCGTTATACTTAGTCATATTTCATTAAGTCCTCAGATAAATATTCCGCCTTCTCAATATCATTATACAAGGCATAAATACGACGGACTTAAACACTACATCTATGAACAAGTATACATTTGCAGGAAATATACTTTATTAATATTGTCAAGAATTGATAAAAGTCCAGAGCCTATCCTGGAACAAGGCAATATTAACAAAATTCAAAAAATAAAAGCTGGCGAAAGGTCTCAGGAGCTGATCTTTAAGGGTTGGACGGCGTCCCTTCTTGTTGGACAGAGGTGGCTTGACCTTCACCAGGTTTGCTTAAACTCTGAGAGGGAGGCAAGTCCGCCAAAACATATTCGTCATTGGGCGCAGGAGCATGACCCCCTTGAACAGGCACCATCAATTCTCCATGGATGAATTCATAATAAGGATGAATGCCTGTGGTGGTTAGAGCAACACCTGGATTGCGGTAACGGAGTTGACGAACAGCCATGCTGAAAGCATCATCAATCGCTGCCTCAACCGCATCCAGCGTGGATTGTAAATCCTTGTCAAGCTTTTCATTGACGGCCTCAGAGGTAGCTTTTTCAGCTTGCAACACTTCAACCTGTTTTTCAAGGTTAGTGTACGCAGTAGCTGCTTGGTCTAACTCCGCCACCCAGGTATCTTCAGCAGTGGCCTTATCAAGTTCAAGAAAAATCAACCTCTGCTGGAGCTCACTTGCATCCTCGCCCAATTTTTATTTCTGCTGAATTAAATCTGAAATCTGTTGTTTTAGCAGATTATTGTCAGCCCTCACCTGGGTCAGGCCACTCACCTCCTCGCCCAGTTTTTTGTTTTGCTCTTTTAAGCCGGAGACCTGCTTCTCCAGCAAAGCTTTATCAGCTCTCACCCGAGCCAGCTCCTCCTCCAGCTTTTTGGTGTTGGCATCGGCGGTGTCCAGATGCTTGTCCTTGGCCTTGATCACCTCGGACAACTGCTCATTGTCATGCTCCAAGCTACGAATCTTTTCCACTGACTCGTGGTAAGACGCTTGGAACATGTTCGCCTCAGCAGCAACCTCAGCTATCCGGGGAACAGAAGCCAAGAAACCATCTAATTCAGAAAGGTGCCACCTCGCAGCTGCGGCAGCCTCCGGTACCTCCTCGAAGTCGATGTCGGGGCAGAGAATGAATTCTGGGTCACGCCTCTCTGACTGGCGGAATCCCGTATTTGTAAAGTATAAGAAGGGATTCAAGCGAGACCCCGCCTCAGGCAAAGAAACAAGCCGCCTAGATGTTTCCCCTGGTACATCAATGGGAAAAACGGCCGTCCTTCGGGCGGTCAAGCTCAAGGCGGGATCCTCAGACGGGCGGACTGGGGAGATTTGAATTCCCTCTGTCTGGTCCCCCATTTCCTGGCCAGAAGCAGCTTGAAGTCCCTCCGCTTGCTCCCCCTCGATATCTTCTTCGAAAATGCCTTCGGCTCCGCCCATATCAGCAGAAGTACCCACAACAGGTACTTCCGGAGTCTCCTCCAAATCAATGGCGGCATCGATTGATGTCCCCGCCTCAGCCCTTTTCTTGCCCTTGGTCCTCCTTCTTTGCAAAGGCTGGAGGTCTATTTCCTCTTCTTCTTCTTCAGCAGCTTCTGGTTCTTGGCGTTTTTTAGAACGCCTTTCAACAGTAGCTGCTGAAGATCCTGCACCACCGTCAAAATTTGCTATGTTGGTGGAGGCAGGGAAGGGAAGGGTCTTTGTGAGAGCAGCAGTCAAACTCCTCCTGGGCTGCACATTATTCTCCGCGTTCCTTTCCCTGCGGCTCATTTGCATCTGCTTAATACGGTCCATCCCAGGGAACTCCGCGATTTCTCCTGCAAAATAACAAGATGAAGATTCAGTTAGAAAATACAAGGTAGAGGAAACACTCAATCACATTGCAAATTGTTCATAATATTACTCAAATATCCTTGAGCATCCCGCCCAAGCAGCCTTCGGCAAAGAATCAGCTTGTGGACGGAGTTGTACTCCTTCAAAATCCGGAGTACTTCCACAGACGCCGCCGATAGAGCACCCTCTTCAACCTCATACGCTCGTTTGGTTAAGAGAAAATGCTCATGCGTCCATGCCACTGGGAATTTGTCAACACCCTCTTTATTCCGCCAAAAGACAGGTTTGCCCTTCCTGACGGATACCTTCACGAAACTCATCCTAAAATGAAGTCCGCCTTCTTTGGCGGAGTCAGCAAACGCCTTAAAATTCAAAATCTTTGGCTCCGCCCGGAGAGTCACAAAACCCATGCCGCCGGTTTTCGTATTTACTCTCCTCATAATGCGGCAGAAGGAGAAAAACAACGCCACCGTAGGCGTAAACCCCAAATGTTCAGCCATCACCTCAAAACTGCGAACTATTCCCCAACCATTCGGATGCAGCTGGGAAGGGGCACAATCCAAAAACCTAAGCACACCCATCTGGAATTTATTCAATGGGAAGCGCACCCCTAACTGGGTGAACAGAATATCGTACATATATATGGTACGATTATCCTGAGGACGATGGCAGACCCGTTCATACGTCTTGGGTGAACGGACGATGAACCTATCCTCATATTTCTCGTCCTTCCATACCGGAACAGGCAACTCCACTACCCCTCCGCTTGTCGTCGCATGTCGAGAGGAAGCATCCTTGACATCTTCCTCAACCCAACAGTAAGGGTCATTCTCGAGTGTTTTCTCCCAATCCAACCCATGCAATACAACATTTCTGCACTCTGCCATAGTCAGCACTTGTGTATGGGAAACACCTCCTGACACAAATGAATGTACAGCATTACTAAAGTACTCCACGCTGCTATAAAACGTCGAGTCCCTCCCAGTATAAAAAGCATCATCTCCACTCTCAATGTCAGAAAACATGGGACGAACAGAAACCCTAGAACGTGACCCTGCCCTCTTTCCTCTCATCTTCCTTTTTACAAACACACAATAAGGGGAAACAAAGCTAACCCAAAGGAAATGAAGAAGAAAAGAAGAAGAAGAAGCAAATACCTTAAGCTTCTGAAAGATAGAAGAACTCCAAACACCAGTGAACTTGCAAAAGAATAGCAAAAACACTTTCAGCAAACAAATACGAACAGAGAGATGAAGCAAAACATTCCCCTTCTGAGAGTTTACCTATTTATAGGCATGGCTTGGGGGGAAAATAAGCGAATCCTCAGAAATTTCGAAGATGTGTTTGCAGCCGTTAGATGAATCTCGTCGACGGTTCTAAAATTGAAACATGCGATTACAACCGTTGGATTTACCCCACTGACGGTTCCTTTTTTACTGAAATCAATAGATATATCTAAGGGCAGGTATTTCATGGGCCACGTTTTCAAAATCCAAGGCCCACGGTAATAACCTCGAAAACGGTTCTCAATTGCCATCACGCGCATTTATGTCCCATCATTAGAATGGCAACCGTTACGAGGGCATACGTGGCAATAGGAGACTGAAGAACAAAAAAACGTGGTTTCGAGGCGCATTAATGACAGGCGTGACAAGTGATGACAGCTAATAAATGCACGAAAGCACTTGTCCACAAATCCTGAACTGGCAAATGCCGCCTAAACCCATGCCTACAAAAGCTAAACTTAAGTGTTGTAGCTTATTAAAGTGACTCCGCCAGTCACTATAACAAGCTAGGGGGCATATGATCCGGTCCTAACACCGGCCCCCAAGAGCATGGCTTCAATGCCCTGCCAGATCAGCATTTGGAATAAAGAGAAGTATTTTTCAAATACACTACAAATACAATACGGGGTGCACACCGCCAGGGCAAGTAACGCCGCCAAGGTTCATAACTCCGCCCAGGCACGTTACCCCGCCAAGGAACGTAACTCCGCCCAGGCATGTTACTCCGTCAAGGAATGTAACCTCGCCAAAGTTGTTACTCCGCCAAGCCATAGGCTCAACTCAGGCGGAATACTGAATTTCCCACACTGCGTAGCGAGCCCATACTCACAACCCCGGCACGAGATTGACTCTGTCTTGAGAGGTTAATAATGGGAATCACGCTGTCACGCATAAAGGGAAATAACAATAAAATATTAAAGCACTAACGCTTTCCAGACAAGTTGTGATACCTACTACAATAATGGTGCTAGTAAACGGCGCAGGGACCCACTACCTTTTCAGCATTATGCCTGGAGACAAGGAGCGGGTCCTACCAATAATGCAGCACCCGTGACAGGTATATAAACCTCTCTTGAAAAGGTATAAGGGATCTTTTTCCCATTCTCTGAACCTTACACTCTATTACTTGCATAATCTTCTCTGATTATCTTTCTAAGTCTCTAAGTATTCTGAGATACTGACTTGAGCGTCGGAGAACGATTGCAGGTACCATCCCCAATTGGGTCAAGGCAAATCAGATCCCGTCAGGCGGACTGTGACACCGCCCCGCAGTACATTACACTCCGCCTCAACATACGAAGACTCTTTGTATTTACATTTATACATACATTGCTTTGTATCAAAACACACTTATATGTATATTTTGAGTTGTTCTACAAGCACACTTCTACACCCCCTGTAAAGAACAGTTCAGTAGGTATATAATTAAAGAGTTTTTATTTTTATATATTTTTAAAATATATTACATTAATTTTATTGTCCATGAACAATGTACCAAATAATTTTAGGTTGATCTAAATATATATATATATATATATATATATATATATTATTTATATGATTTGAACTTTGAATGTAACAGTAGGTTTTTAAAAAATGATGATCCTATAAAAAATTATTGAACAGTGTAACAATTAATTGAAGTGAGAGAACGAATCTGGGCCGTATAACCATACATGGATGGTTGAGATTAAAAATTTTTAAAAGTTACATGATCACTTAAAAGGTCACATGATTTTTTTAAAACCTCACATGATTAATCTCAATCATCTATTGTATGGTTATACAACCTAGATTCGCTTCTTTCACTCTTACATAAGAGCGCATTTTTCATATAATACATTATATATATATATATATATATATATATATATGAGCGATGGATAAGTGTTATGTGTTGTAAGTAAAGTCTCATTTAAATTTTAAAGATAAAAAAATCTTACAAAAGGAACTAATTAAGGTGCTACAAATCAGCGAATAAATTTGATATCGTGATCAACAATAAATACACTAAGTTAAACCTAAAAAAAAAACTAAAAAAATGTCCCAATATGTAAAAGCCAGGGATTTTATTGGGCCGCTTTATCAGCTCATTTTAATTTTTCTAATTATAACTGGTAAAAAATTCACTGTTAAAATTTTATGCAAATTAAGGTCTTATTTGTATGGTAAAGATGTTTCCTTTTTTTCAGCTTTTATTACAAAGTTATCATCTTATTTCCAAAATTTTGTACAATAAACACTCAAAACAATTTTTTCCTGTTTTCATTTTTTGCTTTTATGTTTTCTTAATATAAATTTTTTAAATCAGAAAACATGATGATAATTTTGTAAGTAAAATTTAACGAAAAGAACATTTTTTATAATCCAAACTAACCTTACATTTATATGAAAACTTATTCAACTGAGCACATGTTTAGCAGTGAAAACGGTTTCACACCCTTCTTATACACAAGAATTTTTTAAATCAAAACAAATTTTCAGTACAAAATTTCATTAGTAAGTAACTTAATTGTCCCAAGGATTTTCATGGTATTAATAGTGATTAAACTGTGAGCACATCGATTGGTTAAGAGAGAGTGTTAATAGCCCTTGAAGCATATAACACGTGTTGGGGTGCTTCCTTGAAAATGTCAAACAAAAATACATTCTATAATTAGCCTCCTCTAATTTGGTCCTTACTTGATTTGCAACAACCTTACATAATTTCTATTCCACAACCTTTCAAACAATGTTCATCACTTACAGTGAAATCTGAATGGGATGATAGGGAACTAATAAAATTCACAAACAATAGCAGGGTCTCCAACAAAAGAAAAAAAAAAGGTGTTTCAATGAGCACACATGGTTCTTACAGCATGAGATCCAAAGCATCCTTTGAAAATGAAACCAAGGCCACAGGGAAAGAAAGTGGGGTAAGTGGTAAATTAACAGATAAAACAAACAAACAAAAAAAGATACAAACTTTGGAGGAAAAAAAGCATTTCTTTTTCATTGTTTATTTAATGTTTAATAGTATTTTTTTCAAAATGTGATAATGATTATCCGAGAGTGTTGTTGATATTATTCTTCTTATTGTTGATGTGAATATTAATAATAATAAACAAATGGAATTTCAGGGAGGGAGCGGTGGCAAGAGTGGGAAGGTGATGTCTTCCAACAGCAAGGAGAACCTGTTCATATGTTTTCTGGTGACATTATGGTACTCATCAAACATTGGTGTGATCCTTCTGAACAAGTACTTACTTTCAAACTATGGTTTCAAGTTCCCAATCTTCCTCACAATGTGCCACATGTCAGCATGTGCTGTTCTCAGCTATGTATCCATTGTGTTCTTCAAGATGGTGCCTCAACAGACCATCAAATCAAGGTCCCAGTTCATGAAGATTGCAACTTTGAGCCTTGTCTTTTGTGCATCTGTGGTAGGTGGTAACATCTCCCTCAGGTACCTTGCTGTTTCCTTCAACCAGGCTGTTGGTGCAACCACACCTTTCTTCACTGCTGTCTTTGCCTATCTGGCTACCCTTAAGAGAGAGGCTTGGGTTACCTATGGCGCCCTTGTTCCTGTTGTTGCTGGTGTTGTCATTGCAAGTGGGGTATGTTTGTTTTTATTCTCTATAATCTTAGTACTTCCAATTGGTTTATGTTTGTTTGCCTTTTGTTATTGATTTGAGATGGATAAAGGGGTGTTGGTTGATCCATTTTTTATGTGTGAATTGGTGTTTGTTTGTGTGGTTTTCATTAACATGTCTCAATACTGCTTCATATTCCATGTGCATCTCCAGATCTGTGGTGGCGATTGTTTCTGCGATTTGGCTGATCTGTGATTGTTTGAAAAGTATGAGCAATTTTGTTTTTGATGACACTGTGTGTGAAGGGCAGCTTGCTTGGAAGTCCAAGAACTGCAAATCTGTGAAAATTGGAGTTTCCTTCCTTATTTCTTTCCAACATGAAATAGATGGTGGGATACTGGAATTCATGGAACCAGGAAAATTATGCTTCTTGACATTATTCTCTGTTGCCTTTTTTTCCTCTTTCTTCTTTTGCATTTGCACTCTTCTAGTTTATTTTCTCATATCATATAGTCAGCTTTTTAGCATTTCTTCAATCAACTAGCATTGAAGTTACATAACAAATTACGTTGTTTTTATCTAATCTGGTTATTGTGTATATAATACCTCCCTTAAAACTTGAAATGAGTTAGGCCTTTTTAGTTGTCTACTTATCTATTGTTGTGGCAATCTGTGTATATGTATAATTGAATAATTTGTAATTTGGCCGACAAAGAATACTAGTTCCTTTAGACTTGCTTGGTGCATATTTTCCTTCCAATTTTCCCTCCGCTTTTTCATTTAGCTTTTGTAGAGCTACTAAATTTTCTTGATGATTTCAGGGCGAGCCAGGGTTTCACTTATTTGGATTCATTATGTGCCTAAGTGCAACTGCTGCAAGAGCTTTCAAGTCTGTCCTTCAGGGCATTTTGCTTTCTTCTGAAGGGTAAAAGTATTCTCCACTATATCTAAGATGTCTAAATTCCTTTTTCTCATGACTTCATTATCCAGCTGAAAATTTAAGATTGCTGTGGATCCCCTCACCTTATTTATTTGAAACTTGAACTTGTACAGTAATAGGGGCTGCCTAAGCTTACTTTTCTTGGAAAACAGCCATTGAAAGATGTTAAAGGAAGTCGTTACCAGTACTGTGTGTGAAAGATTTAATCTGAATAAGGCATAAAATATTATAGCTTTTGAAAAAAAGAATCTGAAAGTGATACCATTGTTGTCATGGGTTAAAACACTCTTCAATTAAGGTATTTGCAACTAATGAAACTTTTCATTAGGTCTGCTGCAATTGATCTACTTTTCCCCTGAGCTTTATTCAAATTCACTTTTGCTATTTCAAGAGTTTGCTGTGCTTCTTGTAAATCGATGTCACTACTCTTCTCCGCATTATTAACTAAAACAGTAATTTCATTATTGCCTATTCTAGCAAAACCGCCCATCAGAGCCATTGTTAACCATTGGTTGTTAAGGCATATTCTAAAAATACCTATATCTACAGCTGTGGCAATAGGCGCATGATTTGGTAATATTCCAATTTGTCCACTATTAGTAGATAAAATAATTTCCTCCACTTCTGAATCCCAAACAGTTCGATTGGGGGTCAGTACACAGCTTAATACTCATCTACCTAAATGGTTAAAACATATTTGCTGAACATAGCTTGTTATTGTGAATTACGGAGGTAGAATACTGCTGTCTGAACATGCTTTCTTTCTTTTTTTTTGTTTTTTTTTGTTTCTTAATTGTTCTTATACAGTTGAAAAAGGAAGATGGAAGTTCTAGTCCCTGATGTTTCTTGCATAAAACTTATAATTATCTTTTATGCTTTCTAGTTTCTACCCTTTTATTGGGCTGCTACAACATTTTAGTCATTTTGGTCAGGTTCCTCGATACTTTCATATTGAGTTTGATTGATTAAGATTACCCTGATGTTTGATTGACCCTTGATCCTCTTAGCTATATAGTTTTTTTTTGTTTTGATACTATAAATGAATGTCCTACCTAAGCATGCTATATCTAAATAATCAGTAGTGTCCAAATGAGATGTGAAGTGCTTCTCTATAAACCTAGAGGCAGAATTATAGCATAACTTGAATGGAGGTAGTCAAAACATGACAACATTTCTTAAAAATCAATCCCTTTTCTTCATTATGATTGAAGTTTTGGATTGTCTTCGATTTGAATAGTCTTCGTTGTCTCATCATTTAGTTATCAATATCAGAAATGGTATACCATATAGGAAGAAGACCACTCTCATGAGTTGTACTCATTTTGAAACTTCTATTCAACTCTTATTGCCTCTCAGTGAACTGCTGCTTCCCAAGAGTTCTCAAAACTCAAATGTATATATAACATTTCTCATGTGTTATCCACATGAATTGATTCAATTTTTTGAAAGGATTAATCCTTAACTTTGTTGTAAACACACACATTCTTATGTTCTGGTGTATTTATTCAATTATTCAATGTGTTTAAGTATAATACGGTGATGAGTTCAGTGCCCAATCAAATTGCCTGTTTCTTTCCCTTCTAACTTAGAAACACTGTAAAGTCTAAACTATTTCTACTTGAAAGCACAGACTTCTTTTCTTTTGCAATAAGCACTAGAAATTTTTTATCCTAACTGCTACAAAATGCTTCTAATGGTGCATCCACTTGAACTTAACAGGGAAAAGTTGAACTCAATGAATCTGCTGCTGTATATGTCTCCAATTGCAGTCTTAGTTTTGTTGCCTGCAGCACTTATCATGGAGCCCAATGTTATAGATGTCACAATAACACTTGGAAAAGATCATAAATTTATGTGGCTACTTCTTTTGCTTAACTCAATCACAGCATATTCAGCAAACTTAACAAACTTTTTGGTGACTAAACATACAAGTGCTCTGACACTCCAGGTTTGCCTCTTCATTTCACTACTAGAAATTGAGAGAACATATTTAGTTAAAAACTAAAAGAATAATCAAGACCAAAGTTTCTAAATACTTCTTTGAATCCTATTTACATTTTATATTGCATATTAGATAGATATTGGATGTTTAAGTTTTCTGATGACATGTCTTGATACTATGAATGCATAACAAACTGCATTATGTAAAAGAATAATCAAGACCAAAGTTTCTAAATACTTCTTTGAATCCTATCTACATTTTATATTGCATATTAGATAGATATTGGATGTTTAAGTTTTCTGATGACATGTCTTGATACTATGAATGCATAACAAACTGCATTATGTAAAAGAATAATCAAGACCAAAGTTTCTAAATACTTCTTTGAATCCTATCTACATTTTATATTGCATATTAGATAGATATTGGATGTTTAAGTTTTCTGATGACATGTCTTGATACTATGAATGCATAACAAACTGCATTAGTCTCAATCCTATGTTCCTCTCTAGTCCCTACTAAAATTTCTTTGATAAAATCTCGATTCACTTATTTTCTTCTATTTTGTTTTCATAATTTTATGCTTGATATCTTATAAAAATTCAAAATCATAACAAGTTAGATTTGCAATAGTTTGTTTAATGCAGAAGTTTATATTCTAGAGTTTCTTGAAGGAGCCAAACAAGCACTTGATGCACAATTATAGATGTTAAAAAATTAAGGGTTTTATTAACCTCAGTCCTTACGATTGAGTTTAAGCCATTTAAAGTGGTGATTTTTAATAAATACATTTATTGCACCTTTGATTTTGTGATGGAATGGTTGAATTTATTCAAATTAAAAAGTTACCACAATGAGTGGTTTAAACTCAGTGGAAAATTAATCACTAGATGAAATTTTCTTTAGTTTTTGCAAATATATTTCTCTATAGTTGAACCCGCCCAACCACCTTAGACAGTTCTACCAATGTGAGGATTCCATTGTCCTTTTGATAATTTGGTTATGCCAGTTGCATCCTTAGGTAACCAGACTCAAAATCACATTTAACAATTCGTGTCAAGGTGTTATTGTTGCAATAGCAATTCATACACTGAATTTCCTCTAAAATGATGTTAACCAGGTGTTAGGCAATGCGAAAGGTGCTGTAGCTGTTGTGATCTCAATACTTCTATTCAGAAACCCTGTCACTTTTGTTGGTATGGCTGGCTATACAATTACAGTAATGGGAGTAGTTGCATATGGAGAAACTAAAAGAAGGTTTAGATGAACGATCTCTCACATTCACCTATTGTCTAATTCATGTATTTTATTGTAGTTTATTTACGTGAACAACATTCTTTGTAACGTGACTAGGAGTAGAGTGAAGTGATTTTATGATTATTATGTTGTATCTACCACGAACATTTATTTATTTATTTATTTAGTGGTACATTTTGTCCCCAAGTTAACGTTCCAATTTTTCTTTATGCAATGAGTTGAAGCACAAGGACTAATGTTTAGGAAACAATCATTTCAAAACTGCAAAATCCAAATCATGTTGAGTTTGATAGTCAACATAATTTATATAACAAATTAATTATATCCTGATATAAACTAAATTCTCAACTTCAGATTTTGAATATGCAATTGTATTGAAAATCTATGAGATTCTTATCATATGTAACAGTTTTTGTCAAAACTCTCATAATTGGAATGAACCATTGATGCCAAGAAGAAACAGAGGAGCTCAGCAGAGAAGAAGCAGCCATGGCTGAGAGAGAGAAAAAACGTGTGGCACAAAACTGGTTTTCAATATATGATTCATTCTCATTAAAGATGAGCAGAAAGAGTATTTATATAAGAGTGAAAGAAAGACTAAACTAACCAGCTAGGCTAACAAACTACCAAAAAAAATAACAGCCTAACAAATTGAATAACTAAAATATTCTAATTTCTAACCGCTACCCTCAAGCTGGAATGTGTATATCTAACATTTCCAGCTTGGAATTAAGAAAGGAAAAAGAACCATGAGCTAAAGGTTTAGTCAAAATGTCAACTAGCTAGTCTTTTGAGGAGATTGGGAAAAAATGAATGTTGCTAGCGAGAATCTAATCTCTCATAGTGTGACAATCCACTTCAATGTGTTTGGTTTGTTCAAGAAACACGTGATTATTAGCAATATGCGTAGCAGATTGATTGTCACAAAAAATAGTAACCGGTTGAGGATGAATTGCTGCAAAATCTCTCAGCAAAGATAGTAACCATTGTGCCTCACAGGTAGCTAGAGCAAAAGCCATACCCTGCCTTATATGTGGATCGGGAAATAGTTGCTTGCTTTTTGCTCTTCAAAGAGATAAGAGATTGGCCAATGAAAATACAGAAACCAATGACTAATTTGTTGGTATCAATATAGGAAGCCCCAA
This sequence comes from Clitoria ternatea, assembly GCA_037962975.1. Classification (NCBI taxonomy): domain Eukaryota; kingdom Viridiplantae; phylum Streptophyta; class Magnoliopsida; order Fabales; family Fabaceae; genus Clitoria; species Clitoria ternatea. The sequence goes on along the minus strand of CM075673.1, from coordinate 88,630,992 downwards.
TCTGAATCAAAGAACCCAGTGAGTTTCAAATTAGAGGAGGAAGAAAAGAAAAGTCCTTTTGCAGGAGCTTGCTTGATATATTTAAGGACCCTGATTACAGCTTGATAGTGTTTAGAAGTTGGTTGAGATATAATGAGGACACACTAAGGGAGTACCCTCACTCCATCTTAGACAAAGGACTAGAGGCTTACAAGGGTCCCCTCACAAGGGCCAAATCCAAGAAAGCTAAAGAGAGCATCCATAAAGCCTTGTCATCCTTCCTCTCTTTGCTTAGTGGGCCCAAGCCCAAGGGAGACAGCATGAGGATCTACTTGCTTTCATCTTGTAACATAAGTCATAATTAGATTCTCTAGACATTTAGGTTTTATTTGGACCTTGCTAGGTCAATTGGGCCACTTTAGGGCCATGTACTTTCACTTTGGGCCATGTATAGGCCATGTTCTTTCCTTTTTTGTACTATTGGGCCTTGGATCCATTATCCAAGCCCATTTCTCCTCCCTTGGCCGAAATATAGAGAGGCTATATAAGGGAGCTCTCCTTTGTAATTTCACACAATAATGATCATTTGAGATTTTTCACCTTGAGTGTAAAATTTCTAGAGTGAGAAACTCCTCCTTCTCTCTAGGATTGAGTCTCTAGAGCAAGCTCTTATCCAAGAGGATCCTCTCCCTCTTGGTGGCGAGAATTTAGGGAGTTATCTTCCCTTGGAAGTGGCCTCTCACCTTCACCTTCCATTCCTCCTTCCATTCCTTTCATCTTGTCCAAACCACTTCACTTTCTCTTTTCTTCCATCTAAATTCCGTCCAAATCCTTAGAGTTTTCCTTTGTTTCATTTCGGTCTCAACCATTGAGAAGACAAGAATTCAGCCATGACTTGAAGGAAGAACAAGGAAAGGAGACAAGATCCACCTTTCTCTTAAGGAGCTTAAAGAAACTCCTACATCATTTGGTATCACTTGAGCCTAGGAGGTTCTTTTCTTACTTCTTCTTCCTTTAGCATTCGGTTTTGAGTTTTCATTGCTGGCTGGTTGTGCAATTTTATTTCATATAATTGTCTTGTCGATGCCATGATATAGTAGAAAATCCATAAAAAGTTGGTGTTGTTGTGAATTTTTTGTGGTACTTCTTCTTTTCTTTCAATTTTTGGCATATTGTCCCTTTCATTTTCGGTTTTGGTATGATCTTATTCTTGTTTAGGACTTCACAAATTTAGAGTTTGACACTTATTTAATTCGGTTTTCAAGTTGTTAGTTTGGTAGTTACAAGTTTGTTAAGTAGTTAGAGCCAAAGTAGGTGTGTTGTGCCTTGTTGGAACCTTTTCTTTGTTCTAGAAAATTTCTTTGATTCAACTTTAGCAAGTGCAAACCGTGTCTAAGAGTTGCCTAATCATCTTTAGGAACTCTTCTAAAGGTTCCAAATTCTTGTGTTAGGAGACCTTGATTTTAGGCTCTCCAAAGTTAGCTCATCATTAGGTTTGTTAGAAATCTATTCTTAGCTTTGCATCTAGGCTTAATTTTTGTTTTGAATACACTATTAGGTTCATCTTTAATTTTTGTTTTCATACTTCTTTGCATAAAAGAAAATTTTGTCACAAAAGAATCATAAGCCTTCCATTCATCTTAGTAGAAGTAGGTTGCATTTTCCCTTAAGCAAAAAAGTGAACATTGAACTTGTAAGACTAGTGTGGGTTTCGGTTTTGGAATTAAAACTTGGAAAAGTACATTACAAAATCAAGAGGCAAAAGATAAAAGTAAAGAGAAAAAGTACAAAAGAAAAAGAAAAGCAAAAACCCTACAAATCAAAATTCAAAAGGGTGTAAAAAGAAAAGTGTGGAAAATAGACCTCTTTAACAAATTTTGTGAAGTTTGAGCATCAAACCAAGTTCAATTTCGAAACCCTAAAGCCATTTGCTAGTTGATACTTTACACTTGTTTCAATTACACTTGGTTGCTTAATTATGCAACTCTAGAGTTCTAGGTTTAAGTTTTCCTTCCTTTGTTTTTTGCATATTATTTTGCTTTCTTGTCTTGTTTTGTCTAACATTTTCAAATCCGAATCATTCTAGTGTAGCCTTTATTCTTTTGAACTTTTCTTGCTTTGGTCTTGTCATAATCAAAAATCCAAAAACATTTCCATTTGAGTAGCTTTTCCTTCTTAAACATTTTTAGTTTGTCTTTTATTCCTTCTTAAGTTTTGTCTTTGAGTTGTCTTCCTTTCATAATTCCTATGATAATTCCCTTCTCTATACCATTGAGGGTAGCATCTTGAGGATACTTGAGGTAAAAGTTCAATTGCTTTGGTAGACTTGAGACTAAAGAGCAAGGGTAAGGATTGAGTGAGGACACTTGAGAGGTTTAAAATTTTGTCTTGTCTTTTGCTAACCTAAATTTTCGTTGGAGTTTTTGTGTTAGCATTATTTTTGTAAGTGAGGTGAAGCTTCTACAAATTCAAGTGAAGAATAGTGAAGACCTTGTAAAGGAAGCAAAAGCCTTATAACATTAGACACTTAGGAAAAGTTATGAATTCTTAGGTTTGGTTTAGTAGGTTTTTGTCTTGTATTTTGGACACCCATTGGACTTTGGACACTTAATTTTTACTCTAAGTAATTTCGGCTAGCTTGTAGTAGCATATGCATTTGAGTGTTTGCTACTTAGTTAGTTGGTTAAAACTAGAAGTAGTTAGTGGTTGGTCTTAACTAAATTTGTTAGTTAGTTGCTTGTCTTAACTAAATTAGTTAATTAGTTAGTAGTTAGAACTAATTCTAGTTATCATAACTAATTGTAACCGAGTTAGTTAGTTGTAATAACCAACCTATAACCGAAGTTAGTTGTTAGTTAGGGTTGTTAGACTTAGTTACAACTTCCATAACTAAATAACTAATTCTAGTTAGGGTTTGTTAGGTGTTAGTTAGTTTGTTGAACTAATTTGGTTAGGATAACTACATAGTAACCGAATTTAGTTAGCTTTGTTCAGAGTTAGTTACTTGATTAGTTACAACCTAGGATTCTCATAAGGAACATAGGTAAAGACAACCTAGGTCTTGCATAACTAATCATAGTACTACATCCTAGGATACAACCTAGTACAAGACAACTTAGGTTCTTGTTTCCCCTTAGGAAAGAAACCTAGTACTTGTATTTTAGGATTGTTGTGTGTTTTCTAATACTTGCATTGCATCAAGTATCCTCGACTAGATTGTTTACAACTTTGTTTCCATTGTCTCAAATTTCTTTTACAAACTCAAAAGATGTCTTCTAGTGATAGAGAAAACAAATATATGCTTCATAATATAATGGAAAGTTTGAATAACATCAACAATAGGTTAACTAACCTAGAGCATAATGAAAACCCTAGAACTAGACATAGAAATCAAAGAAATCAAAGACAAATAGTGATAGTGAGGATGAACCTAGACATAGAAGACACCATGAACATAAAAGAGAAGACATAGGTTTAAGAGAGGTAAAACTTGAAATACCCCAATTTAATGGAAAGAGTGATGTTGAAGCTTATTTAGAATAGGAGATAAGAGTTGAGAGTTGAGCAATTGTTTAATTCTCATCAAATAAAAGAAGAAAAGAAGGTTAGGATTGTAACTCTTTCATTCCAAAATTATGCCTTAGTGTGGTGGACTCAAATATGTAAGGAGAGGAAAAGGGATGATTTTTCACCCATAGATGATTGGGTAGACTTAAAAGCCCTTTTAAGGAAAAGATATGTTCCTAACTATTATCGAGGGGAGCTATTAGCAAAGCTAAATAGACTCACCCAAGGCTCAAAAAATGTAGAGGACTACTACAAAGCCTTAGAGATAGCCATGATTAGGGCCAATCTAGAAGAAGATGAAGAAACCCTAATGCATAGGTTTTTGCATGGCCTAAATAGGAACATCAAGAATAGAGTAGAACTCCTTCCTCATGTAGATATAGAAGAGTTACTACACCAATGCACTAAGCTAGAGAACCAATTTAAAGAGAGAGAATCCTATAGTGGGGAGAATAAAGCCTACAAGTCTAAGTAGGTAGGTCCAGAGAATAAAGGTAGGTTTGAGAGAAACCCTAGGGAGAAGGAAGTGGGCACTTCTTCCAAATTACCAAGTGAGTTGTATAAGAATGGTAAAGTCTTTAGGCACCAAAAAGATAAGCATGAATCCACATCTAAACCACAATCCTCTAGATCTTCTACCATAAAATGTTTTAAATGTCTTGGTGGAGGTCACATTGCTTCCGACTGTCCAACAAAAAGAACAATGATTTTAAAAACTAATAGAACCTACTCAAGTAAATCAGAGTCTAATTCTGATTCTCACAAAGAGAGAACATCGTTTATACAAGATGTTACATAAATGACAAACTATGTTCTCTCATTATGGATAGTGGGAGTTGTGCGAATGTAGTGAGCCAAAGATTAGTAAATAAGATGAGCTTAGAACTAATAGATCACCCTAGACCTTATAAGTTACAATGGCTTAATGAAAAAGGGGAAATGTTAGTTAATAAGAAAGTCTTAATCAACTTCACCATAGGCATATATAATGATAAAGTCAATTGTGATGTAGTACCTATAAAGGCAACTCACATCCTTTTAGGAAGACCTTGGCAATTCAATAGGAAGGTCATCCATGAGGGGTTCACTAAAACCCTCATCTTCAAGTTAGATGGTAAGAAGATAGTTTTACATCCCCTAACTCCACAACAAGTAGCTAAAGATCAACTGCAAATGAAGCTTAAAAGAGATAGAGAGTTAAGATCTTCTTCCTCTAATCATCTAGAAAAACATAAGAAAAACAAAAAAGAGGATAAAGGAAAAGGAGTTGTCATCTATGATGACTTTAGAGCCAACTTCTTGGCCAATAAACATAATGTGAAACATGCTATGTTTTCACATAAACAATGCTTAATCATGTATGCAAAAGATATCCAGAGCACTTCTTTGTGCTCAATGGGCTCTTCCCCTCCTCCTTTGCCCAAAGGGATTCAAAACATCTTAAGTGAATTCAAAGATCTCTTCCCTAAGGACATCCTGAAAGGCTTACCTCCTATTAGGGGTATTAAGCACCAAATAGACTTAATCCCTGGTGCTAGTCTTCCAAATAGACCTGCATATAGGTGCAACCCTAGGGAAAGCCTAGAAATAGAGAACCAAGTGAATAAACTACTATCTAAGGGTTGGATTAGAGAGAGTTTAAGCCCTTGTGCTTTACCCATTTTGCTAGTTCCTAAGAAAGATGGTTCATGGAGAATGTGTACGGATTGTAGAGCCATAAACAACATAACCATCAAGTATAGGAATCCAATACCTAGACTTGATGATATGCTTGATGAGCTTAGTGGTTCTACTATATTTTCGAAGATTGATCTTAAAAGTGGCTACCACCAAATAAGAATCAGAGAAGGAGATGAATGGAAAGTCGTTTTTAAAACAAACTTGGATTATATGAGTGGTTAGTTATGCCTTTTTACTTGACTAATGCACCAAGTACTTTCATGAGACTCATGAATCATGTTTTAAGGGAATTTATAGGGCATTTTGTTGTGGTCTACTTTGATGATATTTTAATTTACTCAAAGACCATGACCTCTCATCTAAACTATCTCAAACAAGTTATGCTTGCTTTAAGAACAAACAATCTTTATGCAATTTTTGAAAAATGTTCTTTTGGCATGGATAGCATTGTATTCCTTGGATTCGTAGTTAGTTCTAAGGGTGTTGAGATAGATCACTCTAAAGTGAAGGCAATCCAAGATTGGCCAACACCTAAAAATATGAGTGAAGTAAGAAGTTTTCATGGTCTAGCAAGTTTCTATAGAAGATTTTATGAAAGATTTCTCTACTTTAGCCTCCCCTCTAAATAAGTTGGTAAAAAAGAATGTTCCTTTTGTGTGGGGGCCAAGGCAAGAGAAAGTCTTTCTAGATCTTAAGGAGAAGCTCACTCATGCTCCAAGTTTGGCACTTCCAAATTTTTCAAAAACCTTTGAGCTTAAGTGTGATGCTTTAAATGTGGGAATAGGAGTTGTTCTATTACAAGAAGGTCACTCCATTGCTTTCTTTAGTGAAAAGCATAATGGGGAAACTCTCAACTATCCCACACATGACAAAGAATTCTATGCATTAATTAGAGTCCTTCAAACTTGGGAACACTACTTGATCCCAAAAGAGTTTGTTATACATAGTGATCACCAATCACTAAAATTCATTATGGGGCAACATAAGTTAAACAAAAGACATGCTAAGTGGGTTGAGTTCTTGGAACAATTTCCATATGTCATCAAGTACGAAAATGGAAAATCTAATACTGTGGCTGATGCTTTATCAAGAAGGCACTCTTTACTAGCCTCTCTTGGAGCCAAAGTTATTGGACTTGATGAGATTAAGACTTTGTATCCAAGTAACATTGACTTCTCAAACATTTTTAACTCATCTTCCACTTCGTCATCTCATAAAGACTTCTACATTCTAGATGGCTATCTCTTTAAAGCCAATAGAATTTGCATTCCTAGGAGCTATTTAAGAGATCTTTTATTAAGAGAAAGCCATAAGGGAGGCTTAATGGGCCACTTTGGAAGAGATAAAACTTTGTCTATTCTACATGAGCACTTCTATTGGCCTAAAATGAAGAAAGATATTTAAAAACATTGTGCTAGGTGTATTGTATGTAGAAAAGCTAAATCTAAACTTTCACCTAGTGGTTTGTATACTCCTTTGCCTACACCTAGTGCACCTTAGATTGATATATCTATGGATTTTGTGTTGGTTTTGCCTAAGACCCAAAGGGGAATAGATTCTATCTTTGTAGTGGTGGATAGGTTTAGTAAGATGGCTCACTTCATACCTTGTCATAAGGTAGATGATGCTAGTTATATTGCTAAACTCTTCTTTAGAGAGATTGTAAGACTTCATGGTGTTCCTAAAACTATCATTTTTGATAGGGACACCAAATTCCTAAGCCATTTTTGAAAAACTCTTTGGTCAAGGCTAGGAATGAAGCTTCTCTTTTCTACCACCTTTCATCCTCAAACGGATGGCCAAACTGAGGTAGTAAACAGGACCCTTTCTCAACTTCTTAGGGTCTTAGTGCATAAAAATATTAAATCTTGGGATGAGTGTTTACCCCACATTGAATTTGTCTATAATAGGGTACAACACTCAACAACTAAACATAGTCCCTTTGAAGTTGTGTATGGTTTTAACCCTGTCACACCTTTGGACCTTTTGCCCATTGATGTCTCTGACTCTGCCCTTCACATGGATGGAAAGGCAAAGGCCAAGTTTATTAAAGATTTTCATGAGAAGGTTAAAAACCAAATACAAACTAAAAATGAACACTATGCTCGTTTTGCTAATAAGAAAAGAAAGGAAGTCACCTTTGAGGTTAGAGAATAGGTTTGGCTACATCTTAGAAAAGAACGATTTCCAAACTTGAGAAAATCCAAACTCGACCCTAGAGGTGATGGCCCTTTTCCAAATAATCAAGAAAATGAATAATAACGCCTATGTCCTTGATTTACTAGGAGATTATGGTGTGAGTGCTTCATTCAATGTGTCTGACTTATCTCATTTTGACTTAGATAAAGAGGATGATGCCTTAGATTTGAGGACAAATCCTTTCAAAGAGGGGGAGCATAATGAGGACACACTAAGGGAGGACCCTCACTCCATCTTAGCCAAAGGACTAGAGGCTTACAAGGGTCCCCTCACAAGGGCCACATCCAAGAAAGCTAAAGAGAGCATCTATAAATCCTTGTCATCCTTCCTTTCTTTGCTTAGTGGGCCCAAGCCCAAGGGAGACAGCATGAGGATCTACTTACTTTCATCTTGTAACATAAGTCATAATTAGATTCTCTAGACATTTAGGTTTTATTTGGACCTTGCTAGGTCAATTGGGCCACTTTAGGGCCATGTACTTTCACTTTGGGCCATGTATAGGCCATGTTCTTTCCTTTTTTGTACTATTAGGCCTTGGATCCATTATCCAAGCCCATTTCTCCTCCCTTGACCGAAATATAGAGAGGTTATATAAGGGAGCTCTCCTTTGTAATTTCACACAATAATGATCATTTGAGATTTTTCACCTTGAGTGCAAATTTTCTAGAGTGAGAAGCTCCTCATTCTCTCTAGGATTGAGTCTCTAGAGCAAGCTCTTATTCAAGAGGATCCTCTCCTTCTTGGTGGCGAGAATTTAGGGAGTTATCTTCCCTTAGAAGTGGCCTCCCACCTTCACCTTCCATTCCTCCTTCCATTCCTTTCATCTTGTCCAAACCACTTCACTTTCTTTCTTCTCTTCCATCCAAATTCTGTCTAAATCCTTAGAGTTTTCCTTTGTTCATTTCGGTCTCAACCATTGAGAAGACAAGAATTCAGCCATGACTTGAAGGAAGAACAAGGAAAGGAGCCAAGATCCACCTTTCTTTTAAGGAGCTTAAAGAAACTCCTACATCAAGATAAGTGTTGGCTAAGCTTACTAACAGAGAAAGAAATGTTTGACCTGGTAAGGTAAACTAGTTTGCCAACCAACTTTCTATAAGAAGTAACATCAGATAGAGGAGAGCCTGAATTAAGAATTAATTTGATGTTAGCATCCATAGGAGTACTGCAAGGTTTTGTGGCAAGTAGACCAGTCTCCTACAGGAGATCTAGAGCATATTTTCTTTGACAAAGAGAAATTCCTTTGTGGGATTTGGCTACTTCAGAGCTAAGAAAAAATTTTAACTTGCCAAGATCTTTGATGCCAAAAAGCCGATTGAGTAAATGTTTCACATTGTTAATTTGATCTAGATCTTGTTCTGCAAGAACTAAATCATCAACATATGTTAAAATGGTAGTGAAACCCTTAGTAGTTTTCTTGATAAACAAAGAATAATCAGCCTTAGATTTGGTAAAACCAGAAGACAACAACACATCAGTAATCTTAGCATTCCATTGTCTACTAGCCTTCCTAAGACCATAAATAGACTTATTAAGTCTGCACACAAGATTGACCAATCCTGGAGGAGGCTACATATACACTTCCCCATTTAAGTTGCCATGTAAAAAGGTAGTATTGACATTAAGTTATTCAAGATGCCAATTTTGAGCAGATGCAATAGATAACAAAAGTCTATCAGTAGTCATCTTTACAACAGGACTGAAAGTCTCCAAAAAATCAATACCTTTAGTTTGTGTACAACCTTTAGCAACAAGTCTGACCTTGTTCCTTTCCAGGGTTCCATCTACTTTAAGTTTTGTTTTAAAAACCTATATGCATTGAATTAGTTTCTTTCTTGGAGGTAAATGAGTGAGTTCTAAAGTTTTGTTCAACTCTAAAGCCTGCAGTTCAGTATTGATTGCATGTTGCCAACAAGGTTCCTTAATAGCTTCAGAACAAGAATTTGGCTCACAGGTGGTGGACAAAGTGAGAGAATACAGTTTATATTGATAATTAAGAGCATGATATGAAACTGAAGAAGAAAGAAGGAACCTTACAAATTGATGATTTGGTGTAGTGCCTATAAGAGCTAGTGTGTGATGATAATCCTGTAAATAAGAGGGGAGATGTCTCTCTCTATTGGACTTTCTAAGTTGGAGAACAATATTTTCAGTGTCAAGAATAGGTGGATTAGGATATGTAACAAGACTAACAAGATTATTTTGTGTTGATGAAGGTATATTACCTGGTTATGGGTAGGATTAGGACAGATAGAATCAGTATGGTAAAATCAGGATCAAATCAAAGAAGGTTATCAAAATACCGTTAAGTATTATGTGTGGTAGAAAAAGGTAATGTAGTATTAGTTGGAGGGCACATGGGAAAATTATTTTCATGAAATTTAACATTCTTGGACTAGAATAATTCTCTATTATATAAATCATAAAGAAGGTACCCTTTAGTACCTGACTTGTATCCAAGAAAAACATTTTCAGGCTCTTGGATCAAGTTTGGTTATGTGTGATTAAATAGTCGATGCAAAAGCCAAACAACCAAAAACTTTAAGATTTAAAATATCAAGTAATTTTCCATCATGCAGTATTTGATAAGGAATTTTGTTTTGTAAGAATTTTGTGGGTAACCTATTTGTTGAGTAAACAACATGCGATACAACATGATTCCAAAAAGATTTAGGTACTTTAGATTGAAACATGATGATGGTTCGGAGAACAGACTTAGAAGGGGGGTTAAATAAGTCTGTTCACTTTTTCAAACCAAAAAGTGATATTTAAACATAAATCTGTTAAGCATGGCGGACCAGACTTTTGCAAGATAGAGAGCGTGATTCTTTGATTGAATAAGTGTTATTTACTAGACTTTTACTATCAAAGATATTAACGATAATGCACCAGACTTTTGATAGTTAAAGAGTGAGAGAGAAAAAGACATCACACAAGAAATTTATACTGGTTCACCTTCCATTATGTAAAAAATCATTTACATCAAATGTTGAGTATTGTTGACTCTAGCCACTCCTGGCTTAAGCACAACTCGTGCCTTTGAGTATTCTTGACTTCAGCCACTCCTGGCTTAAGCACATCCGTGCTCTGAGTATTCTTGACTCCATCCACTCCTGGCTTAAGTACAACCTGTGCTCTAAGTATTCTAGACTCCAACCACTGGCTTGAGCACAGCCCGTGCTCTGAGTCTAGACTTCAGCCACTCCTGGCTTAAGCACAACTCGTGCTCTCAGTATTCTAAACTCTAGTTACTCCTAGCTTAAGAACAGCCCGTGCTTTCTCACACCAGACCCCTCTGGATTCCTATGAGTATTATTTTACAGTACCCACTCCTGGGGCAGACCCAAGTATTCTTTCAAAAGTCTCTCCGGGCCAACAATGTTTCCCACACTAATAGAGTCTGGCAACACACCAGACCTGTACTACTAGAGGATTGGAAGAATTATTACAATTAAATAAGCCCTTTGACTTAGCAGTGCTAAGTGATAAACCACAAAAATTGGTTTGTAAAGAAAAGAAGGGATTATTTTCCCATAAGACTCGGTACATTTGGAGAGTGAAAGATGGTTGGAAAATGTACTAAGCTGGAAAGCATGACTTGGAATAGTACGCTATTAAGCACACAAAGGCATATCCAAAGTTACTATGGAATCTAAGTAAGAAAATGATTGCACATAGCGAGCTTTCTTTGTCTTCATGGCAGATCTTCCAGGTAAGGCTACTCGTTGTTGAGTATACTGCCATTTCTTCATTTCGCATGAGCTTTTATACACAAACGTTTGGTGTTCGTTCATGATGTTTTCTTCTTCTTCCATCACACTTTGATTAGTGTGTTCTAGCTCTTTTTCTTCTTCTTCTTTTTCTTTTTCTTCTTCTTCTTCTTCTTCTTTTCATAAGTCCTCTCTCTTTTTCAATCTTCTTTCTATACTCTCTAGTGTTTCTTTTTCTGCTTTAGCTCTCCATATTTATTTATTTTTGCTCTCTTCTTGTTTTCTTCTTTTTCTTGGAGAGGTTCTGATAAAGAGATTGATTTTTTTTATATAGAACCATTCTTGTTGAGCTCAGGGAAAGGTTGTCAATTATATGACCGTTGAGAGAGTTGTTGTACAAGGGACAAAAGCCCTTCTTATTGGAGTTGCACAAAGGGTAAGAGCTTTTGTTGTTAGAGAGAGACGTTCTGTACAAGCAATATAGATTTGAGAGCTTTAAGATACGTGCAGTCGTAGGTGGAGTAAAGGTAGCATAAGTTTCACGAAGAGGGAAAGATTTGGTTCAGAAAATTTCTGAATACGTATGACAGAGATGAAACTTGGATGCTTTTTAGACTAGATTAGAATCCACCCTATTTAGTCAATCTTCCTTTCGAGAATCTTTTCTTTAAGCTTTGATGGAGATGACCTGTGACTGTTGATGCTTCATGTATCAGACCACTTCTAAAATGATTCAGGATGAGGAAACAGGGTCTGATGCTTTCACGTATACTGAAGCAGACTTTTAATTCTTCTTTTGTCTTAGAATGTAGAGTCCATGTTGCGATTAAGCCTTCCATACTTTTGATGCATAGGCTCCCCTTTCTTTTGTAGCTTAAGCCTTATGTTTCCTCAAAAAACTTAAACACCCACATCAAGTAATAGCACATGGCTTTATTTAAGTTAGAATACATAATGTTAGTTATCAATAAATCTCATGGAATCTGGTTTATTAAAAAATAATTTCGACTTTCGACCAGACTTTTCTTCAACACATGAGAGTTCTAGTCATTCCTAATATGTGTTGATGCTTTCTTTCCATTATGCCATTTTGTTAAGGAGTCTCAACACAATAATTTTGATGCATAATACCTTTTGAAGTATACCATTGTTTCATATGAAATTCATTTCCATTATCAATCCTAATGATTTTAATTTTCTTCTCAAATTGAGTTTCTACTAATTGAACTAAATTATGGACTAAAGTACTAGTTTGATCTTTTGATTTTATAAGATAAAGCCAAGTGAACCTAGAAGTGTTATCAACAATAGTAAGGAAATATTTATGACTAAAAACAAATGGGATAGCAAAGGGACCCCAAAGCTCAATATGTATTATTTCAAAACACTCATGAATTACCGTGTCACTATTTGTAAAGGGCAATCTTTTATGCTTTCCATAATAACAAGTATTACAAGAATTCTTAGTTTTATTTCAAGAGATGAAAGGGTACACAGACTTTTAACTGTTGTAATTTGTCATGAGATGGATGACCGAATCTAAGATGCCAAGTGTTATTATCGTATGAATAGAAATGATTGATCTAAATTTGGGAGAATTTGGAAGGGTGATAGGATTCATCACATACAAGTCTGAAAGCAGGTCAATTGCACCAATCATCCACAATGTATTGCAATCCTAAATCTGATAATGATTCATTGAAAAAATAAGGTTGCACGATAAGGGTTTGGTGAAATCAAGTTAAAGCTAAAAGAAGGAACAAATAACACATCTGTCAGGTAAAAATGACTTGTAAAGAAAATAGTTCCTAAAATCAAGGTAAGGACTTTACTACCATTAGGCAATTTGATAAGAACTGGTGGAATTCTTTTATATGTATGAAACAATTTAAGTGAATTACATACATGGATAGTAGTTCCTGTAACAATGATCTAGGAGTTAGAATTTGTGAGATTGGCTAAGGTGTAGATCAAACCTAATGATTGTGAGCTTAAATTCTTATTCTGAAAAACTTGAATTTATTTGATTCACAGACTAAATCCCATTTTGTTGTAACAATGCAAGCAATGCTTTATACTGATCTGGAGTGAAACTCAAGCTAGGTGTTTCCTTCTGTCAAAGAAATATGGGCTATCAATAGTTACAGTTATAAATATGTAACTGTAGATATTTATATAATATTGTAGATGATTTATAGGAAAGAGATATGTGTTGTCCAGTAATTATAGTCATACAAGTGTAATTATAGATATTTGTAGCTAATTTATAGGGTTGATACTTAGGTTGCATCAGTATATATAATTGAGAACTCCCCAAGAGGAGATACACAGTTTTATTAAAAAATTAACATGGTATCAGCTTTGTCTGATCCAACCTAAAATATCACAAACTTCATAGTTTACCAAAGTCTCAAAAACTTCTCAATTTCTTTTCTCTACATTTTTTCTCCTGTCCAAATTCTTAGCTTTCTTGTCTTCAACTTTATTCAGAATTAAATAATGTCTTCTGACAAGTATGAAGCCTTCTTGGTTTGTCTCAACGGCAAGAATTATTCCGCTTGGTCGTTCGATTTTCAGATTTTTGTGACTACAAAGGAATTGTGGGGTCATGTCGATGGCAATACCCTTGTTCCAGACAAAGACAAAGATCAGGCTACTCACGCAAAATGGGTAGTCCAGGATGCCCAGGTTATGCTTGTCTTGAATCTTTGACCTTTCAACACAGCCACTCAGATGTGGGCTTACCTAAAAAAAAATCTACAGCCAGAGTAACACTGCTCGTCGTTTTCAACTTGAACATGAGATCATGAATTTTCAACAGGACAGTTTGTCCATCTCTGAATTTTATTCCTCTTTTACAAATCTATGGTCTGAATATACTGCCATTGTCTATGAAAATGTCTCCTTTGAAGGTCTTAGTTCAGTTCAAACTATTCATGAAACTACAAAACGGGACCAATTTTTGATGAAACTAAAACCGGAATTTGAAAGTGCAAGGTCAAACCTTATGAATCGTGATCCTACTCCATCATAAGACACATGCCCTAATGTGTTGCTTCGTGAGGAACAACATTTTTCCACTCAAACTATCTTGGAGAAACAAAATTCCAGCTCTGTTTCAGTGATGTATGCAACGCAAAGCAAGGAAAAGGATGAGACTTGAGAAATATTTAATGTTTTTTATGCTTCTCAATGTCCAAAAAACTTTTGCAATTACTGCAAACAGGGCAGCCATATTTTAAAAGAATGCCCCACCCGACCTCCAAAAAAACCTGCCATAGGTTTTGTAGCCTCTATTAGTTCTGTTCAACTGAATAGTTCAATGGACATAACACCTTTGTCCCTCAATTCTTCTGCTCCTGCATAATCTGTGACTCCTGAAATAATCCAACAAATGATCCTTTCTGCTTTTCCTACTTTAGGTATATCAGGTAAAAACTTAGCCAACTCTTCACCTTAGTACTTCGATTCTAGGGCTTCAAATCATGGCAAACAATGTCCATTTTCTTACCAATGTAAATTATTATTCTAGTAATCTTAGGATTCAAACGGCTAATGGAAAACATTTGTCCATTGCATCCATCGGTGATATTTCTTCCTCTTTAACTGATGTTTTTGTCTCCCCAAGCCTAACTACTAATCTTCTTTATGTTGGCCAGCTAGTTGATAATAACTGTAAGGTAGAATTCTCACAATCTGGTTGTCTTGTACAGGATCAACATTCCGGGAAGATGATCGCGAATGAGCCTAAAATTGGACATTTATTCCCTGTTCACTAAATTCTTTCCCCAACTCCATCTTCTATTATTTGTAATTCTGCTTCTATGGATTTTCATATATGGCATAAACACCTTGGCCATCCAAATTCTCATGTATTTCATGATTTAATGAAATCTAGTTTTCTTGGGAATAAAAAGTCACCATCTTTTCATGTAATTCAATTTGATTGTAGTTCTTGTAAACTTGGCAAAAGTAAAATTTTACCTTTTCCAAATCATACATCAAATGTCATTTTTCAAGAAAATCAATATTTTTTTACTTATCATCATGAATCTCAATCTTTATCATTGTCTATTTTGCCATTGTTTTCTAATCATGCAGAAAAATAACATTCTCTCTTGTTGTATTACAAACGTCCCCGTCCATCACTTGCTTCTAGGCCCCATCACGATTCTTCCTTGGCTGTTGATCCTCTACAAGCTGTTGATCCTGTACAAACTGATGCACCAACCCCACTTAGGCAGAGTACTAGAGCCCGTAAGCCTCCAGAAAAATTTACTTCTAACTCCCCTTATTCCTTAACAACTACTTTGTGTTCTGGCCTTATTCCTTCTTCTTATAAACAGGCCATGGAGCATGACTGTTGGCAAAAAGCAATTGAAACTGAACTTCTTGCAATTAAAGAAAATCAAACCTGGGATGTTGTTCCTTGTCCAATGTCAGTCAAACCTCTTGGCAACAAGTTTGTGTTCTCTATTAAGCTTCGTTCAGATGGATCCATTGATCATTACAAGGCTCGATTAGTCATTCTTGGCAATAAACAAGAGTATGGGCTTAACTATGACGAGACATTTGCACCGGTAGCTAAAATGACTACTGTGAGATTCCTCCTTGCCATTACCGCATATAAATCATGGCCACTATACCAAATGGATGTAAAGAATGCTTTCCTCTATGGGGATCTTATAGAAGAAGTTTACATCAAACTTCTAATTGGTATGCCAATTTCTTTTCTGAATGCAGTTTACAAACTCAAAAGATCTTTATATGACTTGAAACAAGCATCACAAGTATGGTTTAAAAAATTCAAATCTACTTTTCTTGGGTTTTCTTTCACACAAAGTCAATATAACTCATCTCTTTTCCTATAAAGGACACCTAAGGGCATTGTGATTCTACTAGTTTATGTAGATGACATTGTGGTCACCAGTTCAAATATAGAAGGCATCACCACAATTCAGCATAAGCTTTATTCTATTTTTCACATGAAGGATCTTGGTTGCCTCACCTATTTCTTAGGGTTAGAGGTAAATTATCAACCTCAAGGAATTTTTTTGCTCCAACAAAAATACATTCAAGATCTTGTTCAGTTATCCACCACTAAAAGGAAATTAAGGTTTGACATTCTATATTCTCTTTATTTTGTCCCTTACTAACATTCATCAAAGTTTAGGACTCAAGAACAGTATGGCAAATTGCCTTTCCTATTGAATAAGTAGCTAAAAAGCTTTCCTCAGTTCAGGTAATGGATCAATCAAAATGATTTGAGACCTCATTGCAACATATTATTCATTGAGGCCTTTCAAAAATCTTATCACATAATCACCTTCTCTATATCTCTTAATGGTTGGAATAAATTTACAACTACAAGTAACTTGACAAGTGCAACTAGGAATAGGTGTGAAATTCTCCAATTCCTGCCATAATCCTCCCAATTGAGTGTAGTAGGCAATGATGGACAAATGTCCCTGTTTCAAACCATAAATTTCCTCTTGGAGTTCAGTTATCCTAAATACATCCCCTTGGTATGAGATCCTTCCATACCTCAGCACCTATGTCCATCCACAACACACTTTGAGTAATCACTTCTGTCCCAAGCATTAAACAACGCATTGTCTTCAACTAGTTTTGACAAAATGTCATCAATGAATTTAATTTTATTCTTCAATCTCAACCCAATGGTCACAAATTTGGACAGGAACGATAATTGACTCCATTCAAAGGTGAAGGAGCTATCGAAGCACTAGGATTTTCGTTTGTATGTAAAAAATATAGGCTAGAAACATCTATCGTAGGATTTGCCATGATTATCAAAGAAATAAGCAATAACCAGCAAAAAGGAAGAAAAAGAAATCAATCAAGAATTAGAGACGAGAAATGATTTACCGAATCAAAGGAAAATTGAATTGAGACAACAATCAATTCTCCAAGGTGAAGAATTGAAATCTCAATCACACAAAATCAAGTTTCAGACACGCACAGCAAAGCTCCTAAAACCGAAGCTCTAATACCATGTCAAAACTCTCATATAATTGGAATGAACCATTGATGCCAAGAAGAAACAGAGAAGAGCTCAGCAAAGAAGAAGAAGCCATGGCTGAGAAAGAGAGAAAAAACATGTGGCACAAAACTGGTTTTCAATACATGATTCATTCTCATTAAAGATATGAGCATAACGAGTATTTATACAAGAGTGAAGGAAAGACTAAACTAACCAACTAGGCTAACAAACCACCAGAAAAAAATAATAATAATAACAGCCTAACAAATTAAATAACTAACATATTCTAATTTCGAACAGTTTTACCCAGCCAAATTGAATTCTGAGGTGCATATATATAAACTAAATTCTGAGGTAGAAACTATCTACCTCACTATAAACACTTTACCTAATATTAAAATGATAACCATGTAGTGTAAAAAATCTTCATTACAAAAATGCACTTGTCAACTATACTATTCAAGGAATCCCTCTACTCTCTGTTCAACAAGCCAAACAGTCCGATTATGAATGAAAGACATGAAAATTGTCCAAACTCTGCTTGTATTGCATAATATGTGAACTACAATTTACAGAAGTTAGGAACTTTCTTTAACTGAGAATGCTCCTCCAATAGCTGGTGAGGACAGGGAGAACTGTTGTTGGCACTTGCCCTTCAATCATTTCTTTTCCAACAAACCATATCTATGTTCCAAGTGCATATTTTTTCATGCCTGGAAATCCCACATGGTATCAAATCTTAATAAAACCAAATGAAAGTACCATGCTGTAACAAATGACAGCATTAAAAGCACACTAAGTAGGAGAAATCAGCAACGCAGCTCGGGTATTCCATTGTGTCAAAAAGCAACTTGGTTAGATGTTCTTGTCAATCTTCATCCATTTGTTTTCGTAAGATTAGTTTCCCAGAGAAAAAAGTAATAAAGAAAACAGAAAAGAAATTGTTCATGACTCAGAAAGAAAGGGAAAACGGAACCATACTCTTCTAATATTTTATGCCAGCTCGGGACCAGATGGTAGTGGCTCATAACCATCAAGGTGCTTACTAGTATCTCTTTCAACTGGGATACACTTGAGGATAGCAGCCATAGGCATGCTAACTGCTCCAATCAACAAACTGAGTAACCAGAATTGCCAAATTAGAGGCACAGTGCTGGCAAACGTTCCAAGGAATTCAACTATCACCACTTGAAATGCCACAGTGGCAGATATTATCAACAAAAATACCCAGCTGTCAAATATGCCTCTGAATATGTTTATTTTTTCAATATCTCTGCTGTTTATCTCATTAAACACCTGGAAAAATCGATGCAATTGGAAAACAGCAAGGTAAATATATGCAAAACAAAGTACTTCTATTTTCGCATCCATCCCCAGAACTTCCAACGTGTGGAGTTTATTAATGCCCAGTTGTTTAAACTTCTCCATTAGAATTTATTAGAAAAGAAAATATAACAAATTAAGGAACTAAAATGAATAAAACTTATTCTTTATAAGTTAAAATCAACTCATACACCTTAACTTCTAGAGAAGTTAAATGAGAGTTTCCAGAAAATTTGATTTCCATGAGTTGATATTAACTTAATTCATTACATTTTCCAATTTTATAAAGGCTTATGGAGAAGTTTACCCAAGTTGGCTCAGAGTAGACTAAATGTATGATAAAGGGTATTTGTGTGTGTGCCACGATATACGTGCCCTGTACCTGACAAAATACAAAGGAGTTGAATATCAAAGTGTTGAGTACTTCGGTTGCATCTGAACCACTAATTCGGAGAAGCCTCTTTCCATCAAAATTTAGAGTGATAAGGATAATTAATTGATATATACTTTGACCAATGATATTCCTCCACATAGGTTTGGTAATAAAGCTTGCTCCCCTTGCAACAGGGGGTCTTTTCAGAAGTCCCTCATTAGGAGGTTCCGTAGCCAGGGCTAGTGCACCAAGAGTGTCCATGATCAAGTTAACCCAAAGCAACTGAACAGCTGTGAGTGGAGCAGATCCTGAAAGTAAACAAGACTGTCACTGATATTTCTTGAAACACATTCAACAGAATATAAGAGGGGGAAAAATTGTTGACCAACAAACCAGTAATGCATGCAGAAATGAAGTTGATGACCAAAGCAACAACGTTAACTGTCAATTGAAACTGCACAAATTTTTGAATGTTTATGTATACTGCACGTCCCCATTTAACCACATTGACAATAGTAGTGAAGTTGTCATCCATTATAATGACATCAGCCATCTCTTTAGCAACCTGTAAGTGATATTAATTTCCAAAACCAAAGAATTGTTACTAGATATTGGTGGCAGCAAAGAGCCATTGATTAAACATAAAGATACCTTAACAAATTGTCTTACAGAGGAGTAAAGACAAGCCAAAGCATATGAAAATTAAAGAATCTGGAAACATGTGATGTATAACTAGAATAGAAGATACAACCTAGTGTCTTAAACATATTTCAGGACAATTATACAAAACAAGAACTAAACTAAATCGTAAGAACTAGTTTTTAAAAAGCTATAAACTCCTAAATAAATTGTAAGTAATCTTAACTAAAATGACACTAAACAGAAGATAATAACCTCGGTTCCTGCTATGCCCATTGCAAGTCCAATGTCTGCCTCACGCAGTGCAGGAGCATCATTACTTCCATCACCAGTAACAGCAACAACCTCATCAAACATATTCTTCAAATTGGTAACTAATGTATGCTTGTCGAGCGGTGAGGATCGTGCTATCACCTGAAACCATTTCAAGCACGAAAGAAAAGTCATGCATCTCAACAGAGGATAAAAATCATCTATCACCTTTCCCTGTCCTCAAGAAAACTTAAAATCACAGAATTTACAATGAGAACAGAACCTGGATTCTTGGTATGACATCCTTCATTTGCTCCGGAGACAAGTTACGAAATTCTGGACCTTCTATGGCTACACCACCCTCAGTAAGTAAACCACATTCTTTTGCTATAGCTCTAGCTGTATTAATGTTATCACCAGTGACCATGCGAACAGTTATTCCAGCGGCTATGCAACTTTGAACAGCTTCTTTAACTCCAGGGCGTACAGGATCCTTGATTCCTACTATGGCTATTAAAGTATAGCCACTATCAGAAATCTCAGTTTCCACCTCGGTTTCATTTACCTCTTTGACAGCCAAACAAAGAGTTCTCAAAGCCTCACAGGCAAAACCATTTATAACATCAGAGACATGATCTGCCTGTTCTCGAGGAAGATCAACAACTTCACCATTGCGATCAATAAATTTGTCACACATTTTTAATATTATCTCCGATGCACCTTTGCAGAAAGCTCGAACCCCTCCATCAGGAAGACCAACAAGTACAGACATCTTCTTTCGTTCTGAATTGAAGGGCTCAACTTTGACTTTCCTATACCCTCCATGCCGACCATAGGCATCAAAATCAGCACCCAACAGCACGCCAAATTCTAGTAATGCTGATTCTGTTGGGGTTCCCAATATTGTGTTCTTTCCATCTTTATCCTTAACTACTTGAGCAGAAGTATTTTGAAATATAGCCTGAAAGAGGATGTTTAAAACTCCTTCAGAAATATATGTTATCAGTTCATCTGTACTCTCATTACCTTTCATCTGCATGACTTTTTCGCATATCCATACTTTATTAACCACCATATGGTTAGTGGTCAATGTCCCTGTCTTATCTGTGCAAATGCAGCTAGCTGAACCCATAGTCTCACAAGCAGAAAGATGCCTTACAAGTGCCATATCATTCATTAATTTTTTCATTGCAAAAGCAAGACTAAGTGTCACAGCAAGTGGTAACCCTTCAGGAACTGCCACAACTATTATGGTTACAGCAATAGCAAAGTAGTTCAGCAGCTTCGTTGCATCTAACGAAGACCAGCTAGCAAACTCACCATGAAGCGCTTTTTCAACGAGAAACCTTGTTGTCAAGACCAGAAATGTCAGAATAGCAAATGCCAAACCAATTTTACCGATAATAGTAGCAACTCCATTTAATTTAACCTGCAATGGGGTCTCATCCTCTCCTCCCTCGTTTATAGCTTCCATCAGTTTTCCCCATTCAGTCCTCATGCCAACGGTTGTAACTAACATCTTCCCCTGACCATCCAGCACTTTGGTTCCTGAGAGAAGAAATGGTTTTTCTTTATTTATGTCTACAGGTTCGCTCTCACCTGACAAACATGATTCATCAATAAGCAAAGAGTATCCTGATATAAAAATCCCATCAGCTGGAACTTGATCTCCAGTTGATAAATGAACAATATCACCAACTACTACGTCATATATTGAGATCTTCTGTCTTTTCCCATTCCTAGTGACCTGAACAAAGATCTTTTTCTTCTCTTTGTCCAAATCCCTGAACTGCAGGGATTGCTTGTAGTCACTGACAGCTGTAACAATGACTACCAAGAATATACTTAGTATGATTCCAACACCATCATATGTTCCCTTTGGCCACCCTTCAGTGGGGATCCCTATACCTATAGAAACTACTGCACAAACCATGAGAATGATTAATGTCAAATCCTGTAGTGCATCCCACACAAACATGAGAAACTTTCTAGAAGGTTTCTCTGTATAACGATTGACACCATAAATTTGTTGTCTGCTATTTATACTGTCTTCATTGACACCACCATCCACAGAGCCTTGCAGTTTTCTTGCAATGTTTTCAACTCCACCATTACCTGTCAAGTTCTTAAAATCATGGCCACGTACAATGGAAGCAATCTCATCTGGATGAATACCAAAACCAGCTTTCCTTGCCTCTTCTGGTAGCCTGTATTCAACTCTATTACCGGCTGCATTAGAAAACCAGATTAAATTAGAAAATCTATGAAGAGAAAGTGATTAGTTTTAAAGCAATGACAAGAACATTTAGCTATTGAAATTGGAGCACCATACCATCAATAAATTGTAATGCTGCCTTTTGAACATAGAGAGCAATTCGAATTTTTTCCTGGTGGGGAAATCACAAAGATATAGTAAAACTGGTAATGACAAATTGAAATTTAGCTACCGATATATTTTATATTTTTATCCTTATTAATATATTTAAAAAAACACTCATATTTTAAATGAAAATATATCATGTTTATGTCATTTTATATTTAACAATAAATTTTAACAAACACATTTTAATTCAACTAGCTAGCTTATCACCTTTCAGTTAACTTATTCATTAATTTTACTAAATAGACCCTCTTTCAAATGCTACTTAAACTAATATTTTAACTAATTGGTAAAAAATGTTTTACATAATATCTTTTAATATTTTTAACAATTCTATATTTCCCTCTATATTTTCATACATATAAAACTATTTTATTCCCATATACAACAATTAATATTTTATATTTGTTATGAAATTTTATTTAAACCATTTTTATACTTTTAAAAGATAAATATTTATTTAATTAAATTTTAGTGATAGATGTTAGATTTTTTTATAAAACAATCCACAAAAAGTTAAAATAAATAAATAGATGTATTATAATCTATCCAAAACTATTTATTTTAATATTAATTAAAAAAATTCTATCAAAATTTTTAAGATGCAAAAGAGTCATTTAAGATAAATTAAAATATGAAAAGTTAAAAATATAATTACATGAAAATATTATCAAATTACAAAATATTCCTAAGTAAATGATTATATTCAATTATTTCCTATTACATTCTTCAGTTAATCATTAGCTAATTTTACCAAACATTTATAATTACTTATCAACTTTTGGTGTCTTTTCATTAGCTTATCCACTAGTTTTATCAAACATATATTAAATAACTATATGAAAAATTAACACAATTAAAGACATACATATTAGGAAATCTACTTATTCTAGCTAATGCATTAAATTTGTCAAATATTTTTAATATATTACATGGAGAGTTGAATATAAGTAAAAAAGAAAAAAGAAAAAATTCATTGATTAAAAACAATAATCAACCTTGTTTAATATTACTGATTTCCTTTAAAGCATATCAGTTTTTCCAGTAGTATCCTTTATTAAACTTTCTCAAGGAGTTTACTTTTGTTTCTTTTTTTACAGAGTTTTTATTGTTTACTTTTTAATACTATCTCTTGTCCAAATATAGAAAATAATTAATTTCATATATATATATTAAGTATGTTAATAGACAAAAAAAACAATGTTGATTGGGAGTATTCCTTTCTGTCATGGTTATAAGCAAATTTTGATAGATATTTTTGGTTTTAAATATAAGTAAAAATATTTTTTTCAATGTCTTTAAACACTCACATACCAAATATCCTTCTTGAATATATTTTTAAGGAAACTAAATGTTTTATACAATAAATGAGATTAAGGGTGTTTTAGAGAAATACATCAAATATTTAATAACATTAATGTAAATAACAATTTTTAATCAACTTTCATTATCTGTTTAAGATTTGTCTAATTTGCTTATAAGAAAGGCTAGAAGGAGTAGTTATTTACATTAATATAATCAAATACTTCATCCATTTTTATTTAACTATCTGAAGAAAAAACAACATTAAAAAAATAATTAATGCTGATAATTTTTATAAAGCAATTGATTATTTACTTATTTTATCTTTTTTTATCTCTTATGTATTAGTCTTAAAATTCCCTCCCTAATTAATATCAATAAGGATATTGTTATAAGGACAATTAATGATTTTCTCATTAATTGGAAGGTTGAATAAAAACGAATGGAATATTAGATACAGTTTCTTAAAACATTATTAAGATCATTTATTTTGTAGTCTTAAAAATAAATACAAGAGATGATATTTGTCATAGTGTCTTTTTATACAGATTAATATATTAATATATTTTTT
Organism: Clitoria ternatea; assembly: GCA_037962975.1. Taxonomy (NCBI): domain Eukaryota; kingdom Viridiplantae; phylum Streptophyta; class Magnoliopsida; order Fabales; family Fabaceae; genus Clitoria; species Clitoria ternatea. The sequence continues at coordinate 88,607,016 of CM075673.1, read as the reverse complement.
TAATATACATATTGTTCCTCTTGTATTAGCTAATCTCTCTCTTATCTCCTCATTTTAAGACATTATCTTTATCTTCTTAATTCTAGGAAGTTATCTCTATCCCTTTATTTTAAGAGATTATTTTTATCTAATGGATGTTGGACCGAACTTAAGGCCCTTCTTTGGTATTTAAATAAGTCTCCTTTGCAATTCAAGTGACGTTTTAAGAAATGACTTTGTTCTTCTAGAGTAATTCTTTAAGGTTCGGTACTTTATACACTCACATTTTGGCGCCCATCGTGGGCCTAGTAAAACGGTTCCCACATCCCACGGAAGAAAACTGGCTTTGGGAAGGAGGAAGATGGTGACCATACGTAGCGACGCCAACCGGAGAGAGGATGATAACGCCCAACAAGATCAGGATGAACGAAGATAGAGACTTGGCAAGGTTCTGAGCTGAGTTGTCTTGAAGCATAAATTGCTCCCAGTCTTGAGAGGAAGGATCGTTGTTGAGCTTAAGGGGAGTCATCAGATGCTCGACTACATACACTCCTAGGTAATCAGAGAAACCTCTGAAGATTCAGGAGCCTCTTTCACTTGGACGACAAGATAGCCGAGCTGAACTCCCTCTGCCTCTTTGCAGCCTTGTGACAGGCTCGGGAACCGACAAATCTACTACCGGCCTGGGAACTACAGTCGGAGAAACTACGGTTACAACCTGGGCAACAGTAGCAAAGGACTTGCCCTTGGTGGACCCCCTTTTCTAGCTTGGTAGGCCTTCTTCAAATCACGAATGGACATCTTGCAAAGGGCCATATCGCCTGAAGAAACAAAAGTTAATACTCGAAAAAACAAGCAACAGACAAACAAAAAAACAACACATAAAAAACTATACTTACAGATCTAGGTGTCCAAGGTGGCCAGGTCGGTATTGAGAGCTAAAATAATGTCCCACCTCTTTTCCCAGGAAATTTACATCACAACCCTAAACACGAGACAAGTCGTCCTAGTTCACCCGATATTGGACAGGCGCTCCAGTATAAAGGGAAGGAAGGCTGTCTATCCGGGTTTTGAAGAAACTCTTCCCTCCTTACGTTAGGACACTCAAATCTTAAAGAAAGATCCCTTGAAGTTTTTATAGGATTGGTTGAACGCCTCTATCAGACGACAACCAAGAACCCCACTTAAGGAAACCCACCCCATGGGAACCCTTGCTTTAAAGATCTTAGCTTGGAAAAAGAAGTAAACAGGCACCAAAGGAGTACACCCAAAATACTCGTAAAGAACCTTGAAGGTCTTCACGAAAGCCTACCTGTTCAGGTGAAACTGGGTCAGGGCAATATTGAGAGCATTCAAAACCCCCTCTCAAAGTCATGTAACAAACCCTCTCATCCTTTGAATAACTTACACGCTCAACATTAAGGGTCAGCACCGACCTACTAAAAACCCATTCATACCATAATCTAACAATAGAATCCTCATTTCAAAGGAAAGACTTGAAAGACAAAACCTCCCCCTAACCTAAGAAAAGGCATTCGAAGAAGAAACCATCTCTACTTGAAGAAAAACATAAATCGAAAGACAAAAACAAACTACAACCCAGCAACACAAAAGGAAGAAGTAAACGTGAAGGAAAGACTGACCTTCGAGTAAGGAGAAACAACCCAAGGAGTTCGAGACGACGAAAAGGAACGTAAAGAAAAGAAAGGACCTAAGAACCAACAATGACTACAATAGGAAGGAAAGAGCTCGTAAAAGCAAAAAGTCTAGAGAGAAGGTTCACAAAAGTGAAAAGTAGAAAATGGAAAGGGTCTAGGTTATAAATATGCAGGAAAATTGTTGATCTGGTATCAATACCAGCCCACAATGAAAGAGATATCAACCAGGGAAAAAAGATGTGGGTCCAATAAGAAACCTTAACCAGAGTTTAGAAAAAAAAAACCAGTATACTTACTAATAGACTCCAGTTAAAACCCTGCCAATGAGTTAGAGCTTCAAAACCAAGTTGGCATCTTGCCTGCAAAGGAGTTTAGAGTCTGTCAAATGTCAAATCAAGAGTTAAGACTTCGGTTACAATATAAATACTATCATTCATTACACATCAAGTAAGCTATTCTTTTCATTCTTAATGCTCTGATTATCTTGGATCATTACTAACTTAAGCATTGGAGATTCTTTGCAGGTCCAACCACCACCAGTACCAACATCCACAGTCTAGGATATCAAGATTCGAAGGCACTTCTCCCACTGAGTCCATGTTACATAATACCGGATTCCCACTGAACCGGTATAAAAAGAAGAGTAACTGAGAGATTCAATACCGGTTGCGAGTGTACCTGTGTACCCCTCGCATACCGGCCATTTCAACTGTAAAGCCCGAACAAGGATCCAACGGTTAGGAGAGACACAACCTATTCCATGGCAACGATGACTTCACAGGAACAATTGCCTTTGACATGTGGCAGAAGGTCCACCAACACCTAAAACGACATGCCTTCTCCTAAGGGGCGCATTCAAGGTCATGTGGATACAAAATGCCTTATCATTACAGAAACCTGCCCCATTTAGACACTACCTTAAAAAATGAAACGATGGCTACTCACAATCAAACACGTGTCTCTTCCAAGTCCTCCCTTGGAAAGCAATATGGTTACCCGATATCTAAGCCTCTTAACCAGGATCAAGACAACACAATTACTCGGGAAACATTCCATACCCACCACCCTGGACAAAGGAACAAAACATCTTCCCCCAATTTCAACATATAGCTACTCGGTATACGATTACTCGACAACAAACACCCGCATACGATTACTCGGCACCACAACTGCTCAGTATATAGTCACTCGGCTTGTCTGATGGCCGAAACCTTGTAATTGGAGGCTCTTATTCCCCCAAATTAGCTAAGGTCCCTTTTATCTTTTTAATTTAGAAGATTTTCTCTATCTTCTCAATTCTAGGAAGCTATCTCCGCCCCCTTATTTTAAGAATTATCCCTATCAATTAGATGTTAAGCCAAATTCAAAGCCCTTTTTTGAAGTATAAATAAGGAACCAAAATTCCATTTGTAATTCTAATGATATTTTAAGAAATAAACTTTGTTTTTATGAAATAATTGTCTTGTCTTGTAAATAGCAAGATTCCTACCTAGTACTAATATTTGTTGAGATTTGCACGGCTGCACCGCACACTACCAATTTACACGCCAAAATCAATGAAAGTTGCTATCATACTAGCGCCCCCCACAACTAGCAACAACTAGATTACCACACACCACAATGTACCAGACGCGTCAAACCCGCGTTCAAGTCAATGACATTTTAAAATATTTTATCATTAAATTTTTATTATTTAACCAATTAAGAACTTTCTGGTATTTTTTACAACCTCTGTTTTCTTAGTATTTCTTTAATAAGATGCGTTTCAAGTTACAAAATGTTAATATTTTTTTCAACAGATACTATTATTATTTATATTATCTCTTTCTTGATGTTAATGTAATTTAAAAAAAGTTATTTCTCTCTCTTCATTAGCATTAATACAAAATTTCTGATAATTTAAGAATTCAACAAATTGAATTGATGAGTGTAAAATTATATAATAAAATCTTATAAAAATTGAAAAAAGATAATAATTTCTTAAGAAGTTTAGTAATCAAGTCGATCTTTCCTATTTTATAATTCTATTTGATATTTCATTTTATAATAAATAACATAAGATTAATCATCAAAACTACTATAGTCCTTCCTGTATAATGAATATATTATAAAAATCATCCACATCGAAAACATGTATTAGTGTTATTAATATATTTAATGTTCATTCCAAAAATATCGTTAATATTAGACAACGGAATAATAAGTTACAGAAGAGTAAATTACTATTTCTATCACTTATTTTTTTTAGTAAATTTTATATTAAACTACTAACTTTTTTAATCAATTAAGTTCTTTATATTTTAAAGTATTTTAATTAGATCATTTCCATCTAATTTTTCACTAATTTTGTTAACAAAATCATAATGTAGTAAAAGAACATTACACATAATCATATCATCATTTAATATCATAGCACATGCAGTTGACATAAGTCGTGCAAAATAAATGATCGTTTGTATAGCAAAATCATGGATTTAATCCTCAATGCACTGCCAGCTAGATGTCTTTTCGTTTGGTGAATCAACTTTTTTTTATTAGAATTATGTTTTGGAGATTGAAAACAACAATTTAGATAATATAAAACCAAAATAAAGAAAAATAAGAGACAAAAATCAAACAAAAAATAAAGAAAAAACCAAAAAAAGTGTCCAAATATAAAAAACATACTTATCTTTAAAATATTTCATGTGTCATATACAAACAAAATAATGTCAACTTTCTATTTTAATGAGTCTATATTTTTAAACGGATTTATATTTTAAGGACTTAAAACAATTTTTTTAATAATATAAAAATCAAAACCAAACAAAAAACAAAATTAAGAAATCAAAACCAAAAATAAATCAAAATATAAAAATAAAAATATATTTAAATCAAATTAAAACTAAATATTAAAAAAAACATATTTAACCCAAATTAAAACGAAGAATGGACTATAGCTACAACGACTTGATTATTTAAGCGAAAATTGTGTCCTGTCTTGCCAAGGAAGACGAGGATGAACGTCAATTTCAATGGTTGCCGCTAACTAGCTAACTAGCTAAATATTGCACCTGCTTTCCCATTTGTCTCAATGTTGATCTATCATACATCAATCGGTCTTTGTCAGACGCCGTTCGCAGATCCATTTTTGTCTAGGAAATTTCCAAGAAGTTTCGCTGTTTGTCACATAGCATAAATTTTACAGACTAGTATAAAAAAAATAAAAAAAAAGCAATTACCACTCTTTTAATTATTTAAATCTTACCAATTTGATTATTTTTGCTAACACAATTTTCCTTCATATTATATTATTTAATTAATAATAAATAGATGTTCCGCAGAAACTTTTTCTATATCAACATTTTATAACTAATATAAAAAAAATTATACCAAATACCTTAATAATCATCCAAAATATACTTTTTATACCGATTAACTTTATAATATAAAATATTTTTCTAAACTATTATTGGTTAAAAAATAATCGGTACCAATATAAAATATATTTGTTACACTAATTATAAAACTAAATAATGTAAAAAGTTAACCATGGGGTTTAACACTACCCACCTATTATTAAATAATATAAAGGCAAATTGATTATCACATGATCATTAATAAGAAATCAATCAAAGCCGTAGGATATAAATGATATTAATAATTAAAAATTAGTATAGTAAAAGAATATAAATTAACCCTTCGTGTAAAAAACAAATATAGCTTTTATTGTAGATAGTAGTAAAAAGAATTTTCGGTTGAAAGGGAGTATTTATTACTAAGATAAACTTTCGTAATTATAAGACAAAACTATTAAAAATTAAATTTCAAAGTTTCACATCTCGTTCGATCTAGTCATGTATTAAATACTAACTAAATTATGCTTCAGGATAGAATAAAATAAGTTAACAAAAAATAGATATAGTAAAAACCTTTAATGTGTCTAATGTTTGATTAATACAAAAAAGTCTAATAATAAAACAATGTAATAATAATAATAATAAACCAGACAATTAAAATAATAAATAATAAAATAAGATTATTAAGTATATAATAATAATAATAATAATAATATTGTTGTTGTTATTATTATTATTTCTTCTTTCCACTCATCAAAAAGTTGTTGAAGTAAAGTATAATAATGCTACGAAAAAGAAGAGTAAAATATAATAAGCAAAACTAGTAAAGTATATGCCTTTTTCTAAGTTTGGTTAGACCTTACTTAAAAGTCTATGTAAAGGTTTATTTTACATTAAGGTACACTTACATCTAAACAGATTAGTAGGTGTTCCCCCTAGGTCAGGAGGGTCCCACAAGTCCTACTAATTTTCTTTATCTTAGTTAGAGTAGGAATCCTATTAGTTTAGTATAATGGGTTTGAACCCTCTCTGTTTGACCTAGGTATAAATGTACATTTTATGCGCACGTAAGTTAAGTGACACATTATAGAGAGATAATAAATATAATCCTTAAAGAAATTCTTTAGGATTTTGTGTTTACTTTGTGTGTCAACAATAGGCTTACGGGACTAGAACAGGTTAAGGTCGTAAAATGAACGCAGCATAAAAATAATGCAATGCCACTACCACGTAAACTGCTGAGTAAAGGAGAAGGCAATCATTTTACTTGCTACTGATCTAAAAATAAAAGGAAGAATGTTGAGCATACATGGCCAAAAATCCAAAAGAAAACGTGGATTCATGTTGAGAAATGTATGTATTTACCGTTGTTTGTTTACTTTTCGATGAGAGGTAATAATTCACTTCCAAGGAAATCTTTAATAGCCTTAGCAATTCTGAGTTATATAACAATCTCTAAAACACAACTATAGTCTTAGAAAACTCCATACTAGTATGTAATATTTCTGAACGATATTAGCTATTTGTCATTGTTATTTTATAATTTTTTACAGACATTTTGTAGATATAAAAATAAATGTTACTTTACAAATTTAAAAACTAACAATACTTTTAAAATATTAGAAATTAAGGTCTGTTCAAGATGGTTTTTAATTTTTAATTTTTTAAAACTGAAAACTGAAAATCAAAAACCAATTTTTTTTTATTTTGAAATCTAATTTTCTGTTTTTAAAATGTATCTTAAAAGAATTAAAAATATTTTATTTCAATAAGTTGGATTTTCAAATTTACTTTTGAGGGGAAATAAATCAGAAGCACGAGTCTAAAATGACAGGAGGAAGCACTTTTTATACGTTTCCAAACACACTCTCAACCCTAAAATGAATCATGAGTCTTGCCTCTAATAGGTAGCAGCAACTCGATCCCCTACTTTTATCCTTGAAGTGAATTACTGAAATGTAAGTATCTCAAAGCATATCTTAAACTTGGACGTATTTTCTGCCTTAAAATGGAACATCATTTCCGCCGCCTAAATTTTTACAAACAAAACAACAGAGTAATAATCATCCTTAAGTAGGGTCTTTGGCGAAACAAAAAAAATCATCCTCAAGCAACACTCTAAATTATTCACGAAGTATCCCATCAACTGAATTATCTTTGAGAATATGTTTAAAATACACTTATCGAAAAAACATTTATCTAAAGATACATTAAAAATTATGATGAGAATATTAATAATTTATATTTTTATTTACTAATTATCATTTGCCTATTTATGACAGAGACAATAATCTAAATTAAAAGGTTTAAAAATTTAAAAGCTCAATTAAAAAAATTAAGTATAAATAATTATTTAAAATTTTTCAAATAAATGAAGAGTAACGGGTTTGACCAAGAAGAAAAATTTTAAATTCCACAAGAAAAGATGGCACCGCTCAGTGTCATTGATTATATTTGCAGCGTCATTTGCCGTTCATCCAATGTAATGCATCGGCGACAACTTTCATTTTCTTGTTTCTCCATCGTAGTTATGGTCGGAAGTCGTATCATGACACCCACCATTGTGACTAAAGCATACTTAGTAAAACCAAGTATGGCCCACGTCCCATTCAGTGTTTGTTGATGGAACTTGTAGTTGAAACCTCATAAGAACTCGCACACTCACTACCGATTCCCTTAGCTAATATAGTAATATATTATCCCCTCAATATAGCAACCTTAGCTCTAAGGCGGTGATTGAGTTACGTTTTTCGGCATGGCAGTTTAGATGGCGTGGATGGAATTTTGAGAGGAGAGCTAGTAGGTAGCCACGTGTTGAGTTACAAGAGAATGGTGTGTTCACTTCACTCTTGCTCAATGTTGTGGGAGGGATCCTCCTCCTGATAACATTCTCAAGTTAAACTTTGACGGTTCCCTTCATGATGCTTGATTCGGGACGCGTCGGGGAGATGGATTTGTGAGAGGTTTCTTCGTGGTGTTCGGTTAGTTAAAAAATTTGGTGATCATGGAGTTGGACTCTCATACATGGCCTCTTGTCCAAGAGATTAGGTGATTCTTCGTTAGCTTACAGGACTGGGACTTCGTCATATTTTTTCCTGGGGCTAACCAGTGTGTGGACTTTCTTATCAAGTTTGAGCACCACTTTTCTTCCGTTGTTACATAATTTGATTTTCCGAGTTAATCTCTCTCAAGTTAGGGGATGCTTAATACTTGCGTTTTCATTTCCTATAATGATTGTTTCGTTTGGAATTTTATCCTGTTTATTATATATAAGAAATACAGGTATTAAAAAAATTCATCAATTTAGTTAAATGTATTAAATATTTCTGCAATATGTTGGCTTTTTAGAATTACCTAATAAAATTATTAAGATTATCATTTTTCTCTCTATATATTAAATGTTATAAAGGTTTATTTTGATTTAAAAAGTTTAACATTAATAAGAGTAGTTAAAAAATTTACGGCAGAGCTATTTGGAAGAAATATTAATAGAAAAGAACAAATAAATTTATAAAAATGATACACATAGAAGTTAGAATTAATATTACTACATTTTATTTTTGAAGATTAAAGAATGTTAGAAGTTCTTATGCTTGAAATAATCTTCCTTGAGTAAGGTTTTTTAGTTAGTTGGTAATCAAGAACTACATTGAGAACAAAATAATTTTAAAATGTCTCCTATTAAAAAAAATGGTCAGTCTAATTGCTCGGGAGATGTTTAATTTGTAATTGAAAAAATAAAAAATAAAAAAAATCTAAAGAGTAATATTTAACTTGTAATTGAAAAAATAAAAAATAAAAAAATCTAAAAAGTGATATTTAACTTTCATATAATCAAAATTTCATTCAATTTCATTCAATCGTAAGATAAAATTTTTTCTTCCCCTTATCATCTCAGTACTTTCAATGCAACCGCACAACAAACACCGCCTGTAAGAGTTGAAGCCGCCCTCCTCCTTTAAATTAGATTTTGAAAGCACATAAGAGATAAGACAATTCATTTTTAATATATAATATTGAAAGTCTTTCACATTCTAATGTTATTATCTGTAAATATAGTCTTGATCATAAAAAAATTGTTAAATAATATGATAACTCTTTCCAAGACTTGACTCTCCTCTCTCAAACTACTTTTATACCTTGGAACATATGAATTCCCATGAGCTATAACGGTAATATCATTTTAATAATAAAAAATCTCACTATAGTTAATTAATTTTAATAATTTTATTAAAATAATAGTTTATATTAGTATTGAATAGGATTCCCTTTACTAACAGAATTTTATTTTTAAAACATTTAGTATATTTAAAAGCCACGTTAAATACGACTACTTTAAATCAAATCAAATGCAAAGCTTAAGATTCACAAGATTTATGTAATTCAAAGTTCTGCTTATGAAAACACTAGCAACTTCTCAATCTGGAAATGTGTCCATTTAGCTAAATTACATTCAAAAAAAAATCTCTTGAATTACTATTCAAAATTATATAAATCGAGTATTATTAAGATATTAAAATTCTCAAATTTTATAGATAAAACATTATAAGATTTAAAATTCTCAATTTAATTTAGTATTTAACTTCCCTATACACTATCTAACTTAATCCTTTTGTATAAAATAAAATAAATCACCATTAAAAAAAGTTTAAATTAAAAGTTTTTAAATAAACTAAAATCGATGACACAATGCAATCTCACGTAATAAATTTGAGGTTTATTTTTCTCAAAAAGTGTCACTTAGCTAATAAAAAGTTTGAGTGTATTCCGGTTCAACTTGTTCCTGCACTTACGTTGTAATGGCACACGTTCCAAACCATTTCATGAAACATAAAACTTTTTGGGTCAAAATATCACCCTTTTTAAAAATATTAGGATTTTAAGGTTTAAAAAAAATATTTGGTAGCCTGAGTAAAATTAATAGAATATATATTAATATATATTTTATGATATATAATATATTTAATATGTTATATATATATATATATATATTCTATATAAATTTTTATTTTATATCTATATATGTAAGAATAAAAAATATTATATTTAATAGTATTACTTATTTATATCAAATAATCAGTTATCTTAATCATTGTAGAATCATATTATAATTGATGAATGACATGTTCAACTCCTACTATGGGTGATTTTATTATATTTTTCTCTAAGTGGAGAATTCGCCTTTCCGATATACAAATTTAATTCGTCCCCCACCAAATATTTTTAAAAATGGCCCAATTTTTTTAAACAAAAAATACCCAAACTTTTTGCCTTCGTCCCTGTTTCAGAACTCGGAGAGCACGTGAATGCATAACCTCCATTATCATGAAAGGAAGAAATCATCCATACGAATAATTAAAAGTTTCTTATGGTCTCTTAATTAATTCATTTTATCGTTTTCCACTCTTAGCACAAGTGGACTCTACTATGATTCCAACATCATGACTACCTTTTCTTCTAAATTTTCGTTGGAATATTCTACTTTTTACGAACAAATTAGTTTTCCTAAGGCGGTTCAGCTTCAAACAAACATAATAATAAAGACAAAACTAGTTTCCTCATTTTTTTCATCAGCCTTTTTATTTTCCTATAAATATTTCTCATTCGCACTAGAACATGAAAAAATCAACACAAGTAATAAAAAAATTTCTATCAAAATTTAATTCAACTACACCATTTGACACTGGACTGGAATTCAAAACTACAACTGGTAGAATATTTTTTTTAACCATAATCAATTTTTTGTTTATCATAATTATAAACAATAACACGTAAACATTATTTTAATTACTGATAATATTAATTCGGCACCTAATTTATAGTTTTACTTTTAATTGTAATTTCATAAATTAAACTTAAGGTGAGTAACTAAAATCGGAAAATTGTGGAAAGAAAAGAGGAAAGAGTGAAAAAAGAAAGGTAACCTTGATTCCTTGTTTAATCTGTTCGGCTTGGGAGCGCTTGTCGAGATCGGCGACCATGCGGAAGCGTCGGCGGCGGTTTTTGACGAGAGTGACGGCAGATCTCCATCGGCGGAGCGCTTCGACGGAGGGATTTTTGTGCTGAAGCTCGAAATCCTTCAAGAGGCTCTCCATGTTATCAGCGAGGGAAATCGTAACGGAACTTTCAAAGATTTTTTGCCCCTACACATAAGAAAAAAGGGATGAGGTGTGTCGCACACGCTATCTCCAGAGCGTACGGATTTAGAACATGGGAACCACGATTTCACCTACTTATATAGACCCAGTATATCAACAAAAATGGAAAATGCATTTTTTTTCAAAAGAAATTATCAGGTATTTTATTGGAGAAGTTATACGGAGACACCACCAGTACCACTTCTTAGTTCTCATACTGTGTTTGGTATTTGACGATATAGATAAAGAAAAACAGAAAAAGAGAAAATAAGAAGATGAAAAATATAAATTGTAACAAATAGTGTTAGAGTCGGAGGGGTCTCATGTATAATGTAAGTAGCACTGGATTATCTTACTTATTTTTATTGAGGGGTAGAGAATAATAATATCATAGTAATTTTTAATACATTAATTTTTATTTGATATTGTCTTGGGTTATAAGAATAAGTGAAATACTTTCATACATATCAAATATGATAATATTATTAAATATTTAATATAATATTCTAAAAATTTTTATTTTTAGTTATTATATAAAACATTAGCTATCCTATGAATATATATAAGAATAACATATTTGATAGACAAATATTTAATAATATTAAAAAGTATCAGATAAAAATTTTATTAAAATTTATTTATATTTAAAATGAGAAATAATATATTTTATTTCTCTTCGATACAAATTAATCAATCATTACACTATATTAACCATTTTGAAATACATGCTTAACCAATCATGTGGTTGTGATGAGAAATATGACACATGACTACATAACGTGTTTATTATAAGTATAAGAAGATTTTTTGTCGTTAGAGTGTTTGGTTTGCAGTTGGGGAAATGGAGTTGAGTTGAAGTAAAAATTTTAAAGGTTGATATTAATTCTTTACGCCGTTCAAGACAATTAAAATTCTGTTGACCCGTAGGATCAAAAAGTTCCTTCCATTTGACGAAACTTTTCTCCGTTGGCATCACTCACCAAACACGCTCGAAACCATCTACAAGATTATGTTGCTCCTCTATTATAAAACTTAGTTAATGGTAAATTTATCATTGTTCCCCTCAAAATATCTTACCTTCGCCTTTTAAAATGGATTTTGAAGACAAATATAATAGAATGAAAAACATAAATTTTTAGATTGGAGGAGAAAGACAATAAATTTTAAGGTAAACAATGGTAGATTTTATCATTACTAGAGGTTTTATAAAAGATAGGTAACAACAACAGGCAAAAATTTTAATTTAATTCATATCATAAAGCCATGTATCATTGTAAAGTTAACAACGTTAATAAATTTAATAAAAATAAGGTGAATTTAAATTTTTTTAAAACTTAAAGAACTAAATTAAAACAAATACTTATAACTTAATAAAAAATTATTTAAAATATAAAAGGATTAGATTTATTTTTTTACCTGTAATAAAATATTACTTTTGCTTTGTATTCCTTAAAACATTACTATTAAAAATAGTGATCTTAAATCTGAGGTTTCTCTTATCTATCTCTTAAAAACGATTAAATAAACCCCACAAAGTACAAATTGCTTTCCTTTTATAACTTTACCTTTTAATCTATGTCTTATTTTCCCACCTATTATTTTGCATTTTACCCTACATTGTAGCCTTTTCTAAATGAAGAAATCAATGAAGGCGTGGTGGGTATAGCTTGCTATGTTGTGTGAAATATGCTATGCTGGGTGAAATATGATCATGGCGAAAGTTTTTCCCTCTCCTTATTATAGAAATTTTAGAAATGATTTCTCCCATGTCGAAAATATTTTTGGCGGGATCCATATTTGATTTTGGCTTAGAGTAAAATAATTTTTTTTACTCCTTATATAAATGGTTAAATAACCTTTATCTTAATTGAAGATTTTATAACCTATGTCGACTTACAAGACTTTTTATAGATGAGTTTAGATATTTTATTTTCATTAATACACATCTTTGTTGAATAAAAAAACAAATTATAAAATAAGTTTTTGTAAAAAAACAATTTTTTTGTTAACAATTAATTTTTATTAATTTTTATTTTTTAGTCTAAACAATTAATTTTTATTTATACCCAATATGGTATCCCAATTTGTTGGACCAAATTTTTTCTATATCCATTATACACTTGTTTCTGTTATAAAATAACTAAATTTTAATGAAAATAAAATTAGGAAGAGAATTGGAAAAAGAAAGGAAGAAAGAAAAGAATGAGTTTATTGCATCTCACTATGAAGGGAATGATCCCCTTTTATAACCCAAGGTGGACATCCACCTTTTATTATAATATATTTATAACACTCCCCCTTGGATGTCCATATTTTAGAATGTGCCTCGTTAAAACCTTACTAGGAAAAATCCAGCGGGATAAAAACCTAGTGAAGGAAAAAGAGTACAGCATTCTTTACAAAGTAAATTCATGGACAAAATAAATAATTAAATTACAAGTATTTAATTCTCCCCCTCATTAAAACATCCATATCTAACGCGTCGAAGACCAATCTTTTGTACTAGTTGCTCGAAGACTTTGGTTGATAATGATTTTGTAAAGATATCTGTCAGATTCTCACATGATCGGACTTACTGGATATTTATTTCACCATTCTTTATGAGATCATGAGTAAAAAAATTTTTTGGGGAAATATGCTTTGTTCTATCTCCTTTAATACAACCCTCCTTTAACTGGGAGATTCAAGCTGTATTATTTTCACATAAGATTGTTGGTGGTAATTTTTTAACGTGCAAGCCACAAGTTTCTTGAATATGTTGAATCATAGATCTCAACCAAACACATTCTCGACTTGCTTCATGTAATGCTAGAATTTCAGCATGATTAGGTGATGTTGCTATAATCGTTTGCTTTATGGATCTCCATGAAATTGTTGTACCACCACATGTGAACAAATATCTTGTCTGTGATCGTCCACTATGAGGATCACACAAATACCCCGCATCTGCATAACTAATTAGGTTTCCCTTGGATACATATGGGAAAAATAAACTCATGTCCATTGTACCTCTAAGGTAGTGAAATAATGTGCTTAATCTAGTTCCGATTACTAACAAATTGACACGAAATGATATAGCAGGTCGTGTATGACTAGCAAGATACATTAGTGCGCCAATTGTAAAAATTTTATCAACATCGACTTCATGTCGATTCCATTGTATTCTATCCATGACATAATTTATAGAGATCTCTTTATTCTTATCAATTTCAGGTACCTTGGTTTCTTCTGGATTTGAAACCTTGATTATGTTAGGAGACTCTACTAAAGTCTTTATATCCTTGATTCGACCATCCTCTTTATTTACTGAGGACTTTTATCTTTAGAACCAACAGGTCTGCCATATTTTATTTTGGCTTCAGACTCATTTACAATTTTAGATTGTCCTGCAGGGACATCAATCTTTATTAGAGTATTAACAGCTGGTATATGTGACTTAGTCACTCTTTTATTTGCTAAATTTTGCAAACTAACTATTTTCTGAACTTCTAGTTCAAATTGCTTTATTTGAGGGTTACGATGAGATAGAGATATCTCATTCCAACTAATCCTTGTATCCAACTATTTATTTTCTCCCCCTAATAGTGGGAGAACAGATTCATCAAAATGACAATCAACAAAACAAGTTGTAAATAAATCTCCTATTAATGGTTCAAGATATTTTCTTATAGATGGACTTTCATATCCAACATATATCCCCAACCTTCTTTGAGGTCCCATCTTAGTGCGTTGTGGAGAAGAAATAGGCACATATACTGCACTTCCAAAAATTCTTAGATGGGAAATATTTGGTTCTTTACCATGAACCAATTGTAAAGGGAAATACTCATAATAATTTATAGGTCTGATGTGAATAAGTGCTGTTGCATGTAAGATTGCATGTCCCCAAGTTGAAATTGGGAGTTTTGATTTCATTAACAATGGTTTTGCTATCAATTTCAAACGTTTAATCAGTTATTCAGCAAGTCCATTTTGTGTATAAACATATGCTACAGGATGTTCAACATTAATTCTGATGGACATACAATAATCATCAAAAGATTGAGATGTGAACTCACCAGCGTTATCAAGACGTATTTTCTTAATTGGATAATTAAGAAAATGAGCTTTTAAACGAATTAATTGAGCTAGTAATCTCACAAACGCCTGGTTGCGAGTTAACAATAAGCAAACATGTGACCATCTAGTTGATGCATCATAAAATATCTAAATGGTCCATAAATATCACCTTTTATACGCTTTAAAAATGTGAGTGATTCACTTCCAATTTTCATTGGTGATGACCGAGTAATTAATTTCCCTTGAGGACAAGCAGCACATGAGAAATTATTAGTTTGGAGAATTTATCTGCTAGACAAGCAATGACTATTTGAATTCTCAACTATTTTTTGCATCATTATTGTTCCAGGATGGCCTAACCGTTTGTAACGCCCCGAAACGTTAATTAAAATTTTCGAGTAAATTTTTCGCTTTTTAGAAAGATCATTTTAAAATTCATCAATTTAATTCAGAGTTTATGTAACAGTTGATAACAGCGGAAAAATTATCATACATGCTAGTCGTGAATAATTAAATTCAAGAAAATACTTAAGTAGCGGAAACGATTTAGAAAATAATGGTACATGACATGTTATACTTATTACAACCCATAAAATCAAAGTTCAGGTAATAATTCAAATAGACATCCATCATGGCATCACTCTGCATTCTGCGTGTCATTCACTATAAAAAATTAATGTAAGAGTGAGACAGAATATAGAATAAATATAAAATAGATAAAATTGCACAAACACAATCAATAACTCATAATGATATGATGAATATGCCAAACAAGTCCATTTAATAATTCTTCAATTAGTCAAATGATGTCATGCTGGATCCATTTGGTTTGGTGGGAATACTGCAGTAAAAGTCTCTTAGAGACACAAATAGGGCTTTAGCATATACCATGAATCCCTATACTTCATGGCGCTTAAGTACCGAAGTACACAAATATCATAAGTAGGACTTTGCATAAACCATGAATCCCTACACTCCATGGCACACAACAAAATAGGGCTTAACTCATCATAGAGTAACCCCCCACCAGGGTAGGCAATCATGGAACCCCTAAATTCCATGGTGCGTCCGAATGCTTATGATGCATGAATGCCTTTAATTCTTTTAACATACCATGATATCCATATTTCCAAAACCTCTTGGAATACAAGTCCCCAAAGGACACAACACTCATAATAATTTACAAAATCATGGATTTACTGTTTCAGTCACATGTGTCAATATCACAAGGCATTCATGTACATACAAAGTGGTTTCGTTATTCATAATTATTCACCACCACATCATACAAACTGCATAATGCTCAACAATATTTCTAATAACTCATAATCACTCAAGAATTTAATAATTAATCTTTATCCATAGAGAAAATATCATTTTCTTTCATAATAGCCTTTATAAGTGACTTTCAGCATTCCCAACAGCAACATACATTAGCAAAACAGTCATAACATGGGCAAATCAACTCCTTTTTAGATGATTCCACTTTCTATAGCTTAATAATACAATTATCTACAACTTTCATGAAGAACACAATTTCATATTCCAATCAGAAATACCACTTATTCACAAAATACCATACTGCCTCAAGATGAGTTTTTCCAAAATGTACACAGATTAGTAATTAGAACGTATCTGGAGTTACAAAAATGATTTTGACATGAAACCAATTCTAAATTATTATTAACACACATATCTACAATTTCCATGAAGACACCAACCCCTAATTCTCACCACAAAATTCCCCGTTTTGAAAACAAGATTCGGATTTTAGATTACAGGATTACAGCTTGCACATACTTCAGTAATTTGAGCATAACTTGAGTTACAAAAATTATTTTGATGAGAAACCACTTTCTAAAGATCCACAACTTAAATATCTACAACTTTCATGAAAACATCCAAGGCTGATTATGCATGTATAATTCCCAGCATATCAAAATATGCACTAAACATGAAACAAATCCTTCACTCGGACATACAGTAGTATTTTGGCTATAACTTTTGCTACACATACTCAAATCAATCGATTCAGGTCTCATAATTTAGACAACAAAAAGATCTACAACTTTCATGAAGAAGTCAAAGACAAATTCGTACGTTTTCAGTTTCAAAATTAAGCCACAAGATACGAAATTAAAACTGGAATTCTAGAACAACATACAACTCTACCCATTTCATAGTTATTCACAACCCTCTCCCCTCTTACTTGGTTTGTCGATTGAAATGGCTCCCTTACAGTACCCAAAGTTGTTCGAATTGGAGGAGAATTAGTTCACAAGTTTGTTCTAATCGGGCCTTAGTAAATGGGGCAGATTTAATAATGCCAGACAAGTGGGGAACATTAGTTGGAAGATTAGGTGGGATAATGGAGCCTTTTGACTCCTTTCACAGTCAGTTTTGCATTGGTTGGAATAAAATATACAAAGGTATTATAATGGATGCAACTTTCCCCTGTGATTGGTTCGTTGTGCCACTCATTTTTGGATTCATGTGATTAAGTGGGCTGATCACTAGCTGAAGTGGAAATAAAAAGGTGTTCACTGTTGAAGGATTTGCAGAGGTCGGTATGGCGTGAGGGTGGTATTGAGTGTGAGGGGCGGTGTTGAGTGTGATGGGCGGTGTTGAGTGTGAGGGGCGGTATTGAGTGTGAGGGCGGTATTGAGTGTGAGGACGGTATTGAGTGTGAGGGCGGTATTGAGTGTGAGGGGCGGTATTGAGTGTGAGGGCGGTATTGAGTGTGAGGGGCGGTGTTGATACACCTTAGTGTGTAAGTAACTCCTCTTTCCATTCTGTATTGTCTTCTTTTCCCTGGACGGACTAAATCCGGTCTTGAATACCTGTACAAAGTCATCCGGTGTGAACATCGGTTCTAAGGATGGCTGAGTTAAACCTTCCTTGAAGCCAACCGGTGTTCATTAATAATAATCCGATCACATGGTCATCCGACCTATAGCTTATTCAGTAAAGCATTGATCCGGTGTGTAACACACACAAGTCAGTCCCCTCTACACCGGTCGTCTGATATGATGTAGGTATTAATTGACATCCGTTCTTCCCCTTTGAAATCTTGAAGTCGTCCTAACCTTGGAGGTTAGAACGGATCAGAAGTGTTTCTTCCGATCTCACTTAACCGACTCCTCTTCCTTCATCCTTTCACTCGGTCAAGTTCTAATTCAACTGGAATTCTACCAGTCGTGCGAAGAAGAAGAGAAATCGAGTCCTTCTCGCTCAAGCGAAGATCAACTCGCTTGAGCCAGGCACTCTTCCTCGCTTAAGCGAGGTATTCATTCGCTTAAGCGAATTCACTCGGTTATCATTCAATATCTTAGTCCACTCGGTAAAACTTCCTGATACTGAGTCAGCTCTAAGTCAGTCTTTTACTCAAGTTTTTACTTGGTAAAATTCTTCTGAAGCCGATTCCAAGCACTCAGTTCTTTATTGCCAAAACTTACTCAACATCAGGTCAGTCATCACTCGGTAATTCATCTCTAAACTAACTCTTCTCCTAATCAGCTTTCACTCGGTGAATTTCCTCAATGCTGACTCATTCCAATTGAATGCCCACTCGGTAATTTAGTTAAGACTGACTTACAACTCTAAGGTTTATGTTCGGTAATTATACCGTGTGTCCCCAGTCGGAATCCTTCCACTCGAAAGTATATTTTCCTCTGTATTTCACTCGAAATGAATGCACTCAGTGAGTTTTCACTCAGAACTGTAACGTCTGGCTATGCTTGACTCGGAGATTAGTCCTTCAGAAGTATTCGACTCGGAAACGAGGCTTTGGAGAGTACTTGACTCGGAAATGAGTCTTTCTGACATGTTTGACTCAGCAGTGAGTCTCTGAGATAGTATTTCACTCGGAATAAGTCCTCCTGACCATGTTCCACTCGGAAAACACCAATTTCACTTGGTCTTTCCATTTTCCACTCGGAATTCCTCCTGGTCACTCGGAATTTGCAGTTTTTGTTCGGAACAGACTCTATTTCTCACTCGGACAGTTCTTTCTAAGGTATTTTCACTCAGAATTTGGGCCTCATTAATAAGGATCTATATAAATTATAGAATTATACCCAAAAATGAAAGTTTTGGAGCATTAAAAGCCATCCATAAAGTGTTTTATTCATTAATTAACACTTACAAGCCTTCCATGCTTCATAAATTACAAAATAGAGCTATTACTAAAAGCAGGATGTTACAATTCTCCCACCCTAATAGAAATTTCATCCTCGAAATTTAATTTAACGCGCTCCTCAGTGAAACAATCCTGGATACTGTGTCCTCATAGCATCTTCACGTTCCCAAGTCAGAGTTACATCAGTTCCTTGTTTCCATGCAACTTTTACCAGTGGTACATTTTTGTTCCTCAAGCGTTTATTTGATCTTTCTAGGATCTGTGTAGGTTCTGTGGGGATGGTTAGATTTTCTCTAACTTCAATATCATCAGCAGCAATCACGTGGTTGGGATCTTGTACATACTTCCTCAGCTGTGATACATGAAATACATTGTGCAGATTTGCCAGGTGAGGAGGAAGTGCAATCTGATATGCCACTGTACCAACCCTCTTTAGGATCTCATATGGTCCAATGAACCTCGGACTCAACTTCTTACTCTTCAAGGCTCGGCCAATCCCTTTGTGAGGTGAAGCCTTCAAAAATACATGCTCACCGACTTGGAATTCAAGTGGTTTCCTCCTCTTATCGTAATAGTACTTCTGTCTGTCTTGAGATGCCTTCATCTTTTCTCTGATCATTTCTATCTGTTCAGTAGTCTGCTGCACAATTTCAGGTCCTAACGCCAAACTTTCACCAGTTTCTAACCAACAAAGGGGCGTTCGACACTTCCTACCATACAATGCTTCGAATGGAGCCATACCAATACTGCTGTGGTAGCTATTGTTATACGTGAATTCAATCAATGGAAGAAACTGCTCCCAACTACCACCATGTTCAATCACACAAGATCGCAGTAAGTCTTCCAAACTTTGTATGGTACGCTCTGACTGCCCATCTGTTTGGGGATGATAAGCTGAGCTCAATCGAAGCTTTGAACCCAATTCCTAATGCAAGCTTCCCCAGAATCGGGAAGTGAATCTTGGATCTCTATCTGACACAATACTAGATAGTACACCATGTAGTCTTACGATCTCCTTCACATATAACTGTGCCAATTTTTGTAAAGAGTTCTTCATATTCATTGGGAGGAAGTGAGCAGACTTTGTCAATCTGTCTACAATAACCCAGATCGCATCATTCCCTGAACGTGTTCTTGGTAACCCTGACACAGTCCATTGAGATGTCATCCCATTTCCAGACAGGAATCTCTAATGGTTGCAGTTCACCAGATGGCTTCTGGTGTTCTACCTTGGCTTTTTGACACACCAGACATGAAGATACATATTCAACTATCTCTTTCTTCATTCTTGGCCACCAAAAGCTTTTCCTCAGATCTTGATACATCTTAGTTGATCCAGGATGAATGCTCAACATACTTTTATGCGCTTCTTCTAGAATCGTCCTTCTCAGATCAACATCATCTGGTACACAAATTCTATTCCTGATTCTCCAAATTCCATCTGATCCTTCTTGTAGTCCCATATCTTTTCCATTCGCCTGTAATTCTCTCAATTCTTGTAATGGCAAATCTTCTTTCTGTCTTTCACCTAACAGTTTCAGGAAATCATTGGTTATTTTCAAAGTCCCCAAAGTCATACTCCTTGAAGATTTCATCTCTACACCCAAGTTCATGTCTCTGAACTGTTCTATCATCTCCATTCCTTTTATCATCAAAGATGCCATATGAATGGACTTTCAGCTTAGTGCATCTGCCACCACATTTGCTTTTCCTGGATGGTACTTCAAATCAAAATCATAATCTTTAAGAAACTCCGTCCACCTTCGCTGCCTCATGTTCAATTCCTTTTGATCGAACAAATACTTCAAGCTCTTGTGGTCACTGAACACTTCAAACCTGACTCCATACAAATGGTGTCTCCAGATTTTCAGAGCAAATACCACTGCTGCCAATTCTAGATTATGCGTCGGATAGTTTATCTCATGTGGTCTCAACTGTCTAGAAGCATAGGCAACCACTTTTCGTTGCTGCATCAAAACACATCCTAAGCTCATTTTGGAAGCATCACAATAAACCACGAAATCTTCTTGTGGATTAGGTAAGGTTAAGACTGGAGCAGATGTAAGCTTCAACTTCAGTTCTTGGAAACTTTTCTCACATTCTGGCGTCCAAGAAAAAGGTTGATTCTTCCGGGTTAGCCGAGTCATTGGTAGGGCAATTTGAGAAAACCCTTCAATGAATCTCCGATAATAACCAGCTAATCCTAGGAAACTTCGTATCTCAGTGACTGAAGTAGGTCTCTCCCAGTTTACCACAGCTTCTATTTTAGAAGGATCCACAGACACTCCTTCGTTTGATATTACATGGCCTAGGAATTTTACCTCTTTCAACTAGAATTCACATTTTGATAACTTTGCATACAACTGCTTCTCCTTCAAAATCTGCAATACCACTCGAAGATGCTTTTCATGCTCCTCTGCAGTTTTTGAATAGATCAAAATATCATCAATGAAAATGATGACAAATTGATCCAAGTAGGGATGAAATACTCGATTCATGTAATCCATGAATACGGCTGGGGCATTGGTCACTCCGAAGGGCATCACAAGGTACTCGTAATGACCATATCATGTTCTAAAGGCTGTCTTTGGAATATCCTCAGACTTGACACGAATCTGATGATACCCCGATCGTAGATCAATCTTGAAAAACACTGCAGCGCCTCTCAATTGATCTATCAGATCATTAATTCTGGGCAGAGGATATCTATTCTTCACTGTTAATTTGTTCAGTTGACGATAATCTATGCATAACCTCATGCTTCCATCTTTCTTCTTGACGAGCAATACTGGCACTCCCCATGGTGACACACTAGGTCTGATGAAATGCTTCTCCAACAACTCTTTGATTTGTTTCTTCAGTTCCGTCAGTTCAATTGGTGCCATACGGTATGGAGCTTTAGACACTGGTCCTGCTCCTGGAATTAAATCAATGGAGAATTCTACCTCATGTTCTGGAGGTAAACTTGAGACATCCTCAGGAAATACTTCAGGAAATTCAGAAACAACCGGCATCTCGATTGCTTTAGATTCACCATCTTCTTTGTAAAGAGTGAATAAAGCAAACAATTGAATTTCACCTTGTAATACAAAGGTCTTGAGGTTGTCAGAATTTAGATTTTCTGATGGAAATATCACGGTCTTGTTGTCACAGTCCACCAAGACTCGATTTGCCGATAACCAGTCCATCCCCAGAATCACCTCCAGATCTTTCAAAGGTAAACAAACAAGATCGACAAGAAAGCTTCTACCTTCTATGAGTATAGAACATTCGTTACACACCTTAGCAGTCCTAAGTTGTGTACCGGTGGGAGTGGAAACAATCAGATCATATGTCATAGGCTTCATAGGTAATTGAAGGCGTCTAACACACTCATCAGAAATGAAAGAACGCGTAGCACCAGAATCAAATAACACAGATAGGATTGTACCATTAATCTCACACTTACTTTGTACGAGGTCATCAGCTTGGTCTACCTCTGAACCGCTGATGGCAAAGACTCTCCCAGTTGTTTGTTGCAACCTTTGATCTGTGGACTCCCTGTTCTGTCTTGGAGGTTGGGCAGTACGTGTGTCTCCTCCACGGCCTTTCTGATAATTAGAGCCTCTTGGTTCACTCATAGTGTTCCTGTTGTTGTTTTGATTGTTCTGCAGACAATTTGGACTGATGTGTCCTTTTTGATTACATCGAAAGCAAGTGTCCTCTTCAAGACGTCTGTTACAATCACGTACATGATGATTACCTCCACACTTAAGACACCTCATATTGTTGCGTCTATCAAAAGATGACGATGATGATGATCCTCCTCTGGAGCGACTTGGATAGAACGATCCTCTTCTTTTGAAATCAACTGACTGAGGTTTCAGTTGTCTATTGGCCCTTTCATGTGCCAGTCTGGCTTGGTGATTCTCTTCAAAAATTCTGCATTTGTTGATCAGAATAGGAAAACTCCGAATTTCTTGGTACCCTATCGCCTCTTTGATTTCCAGATTCAGTCCGTTCTCAAATTTAACACATTTCGATTCTTCGGCACCAGCCTATTGAAAAGGAGGGTAAAAGAGAGATAGTTCTTCAAATTTTGCAGCATATTCTCCAACGGACATCAAGCCTTGTTTCAACTCCATAAATTCCAGCTCCTTGCGACTTTTCACACTTGCTGGAAACTATTTCTCCAGGAAATAGTCTTTGAAGTTGGCCCAGTTCAAGGGTCTGTCAGTCTCGATCATACGGATTCTAGCATGAATCCACCAGTTCTCTGCCTCTTCCACCAACATATAGGTGGCATACTCCACCTTTTCGCATTCTGTGCAGGGCAATGCTCGAAAGATGCGCTCCATTTCCTTGGCCCAAAAATATGCTCCTTCTGGATTATAACCTCCTTTGAATTGTGAAGGCTTTCTCTTCAGGAAGTGGTCTAACCCATGGAGTCCTCCAGTGCTCCTTGGTTGGTTTTGTCGTTCTATGGCTTCAGCTAAGCGGTTGAAAGCTGCTGCCATATCGTTGTTGTTGTTTCTTGCCATCCTATATTCGTAGTTAGGTTTATACCAATTCTAAGGGATAATATATCATATATAAATACTACATAACTATCATTATCCTACAGTTTATCAGTTAAGCAATAAATCATATAACACATTTATCATATTATCAAGCGGTAATCAAACAAATCTTTTCGCAATTAATCAGTCAGGCACAAGTCATATAGTACACATTTAGCATGTTATCAAGTAAGAAATCAAACATTTCACATATTATGTCGAGAAACAGTACATGTCATAGCAATTGGTCCTGAATTTTCGAAAATGCTCTGATACCAACAATGTAACGCCCCGAAACGTTAATTAAAATTTTCGAGTAAATTTTTCGCTTTTTAGAAAAATCATTTTAAAATTCATCAATTTAATTCAGAGTTTATGTAACAGTTGATAACAGCGGAAAAATTATCATACATGCTAGTCGTGAATAATTAAATTCAAGAAAATACTTAAGTAGCGGAAACGATTTAGAAAATAATGGTACATGACATGTTATACTTATTACAACCCATAAAATCAAAGTTCAGGTAATAATTCAAATAGACATCCATCATGGCATCACTCTGCATTCTGCGTGTCATTCACTGTAAAAAATTAATGTAAGAGTGAGACAGAATATAGAATAAATATAAAATAGATAAAATTGCACAAACACAATCAACAACTCATAATGATATGATGAATATGCCAAACAAGTCCATTTAATAATTCTTCAATTAGTCAAATGATGTCATGCTGGATCCATTTGGTTTGGTGGGAATACTGCAGTAAAAGTCTCTTAGAGACACAAATAGGGCTTTAGCATATACCATGAATCCCTATACTTCATGGCGCTTAAGTACCGAAGTACACAAATATCATAAGTAGAACTTTGCATAAACCATGAATCCCTACACTCCATGGCACACAACAAAATAGGGCTTAACTCATCATAGAGTAACCCACCACCAGGGTAGGCAATCATGGAACCCCTAAATTCCATGGTGCGTCCGAATGCTTATGATGCATGAATGCCTTTAATTCTTTTAACATACCATGATATCCATATTTCCAAAACCTCTTGGAATACAAGTCCCCAAAGGACACAACACTCATAATAATTTACAAAATCATGGATTTACTGTTTCAGTCACATGTGTCAATATCACAAGGCATTCATGTACATACAAAGTGGTTTCGTTATTCATAATTATTCATCACCACATCATACAAACTGCATAATGCTCAACAACATTTCTAATAACTCATAATAACTCAAGAATTTAATAATTAATCTTTATCCATAGAAAAAATATCATTTTCTTTCATAATAGCCTTTATAAGTGACTTTCAGCATTCCCAACAGCAACATACATTAGCAAAACAGTCATAACATGGGCAAATCAACTCCTTTTTAGATGATTCCACTTTCTATAGCTTAATAATACAATTATCTACAACTTTCATGAAGAACACAATTTCAGATTCCAATCAGAAATACCACTTATTCACAAAATACCATACTGCCTCAAGATGAGTTTTTCCAAAATGTACACAGATTAGTAATTAGAACGTATCTGGAGTTACAAAAATGATTTTGACATGAAACCAATTCTAAATTATTCTTAACACATATATCTACAATTTCCATGAAGACACCAACTCCTAATTCTCACCACAAAATTCCCCGTTTTGAAAACAAGATTCGGATTTCAGATTACAGGATTACAGCTTGCACATACTTCAGTAATTTGAGCATAACTTGAGTTACAAAAATTATTTTGATGAGAAACCACTTTCTAAAGATCCACAACTTAAATATCTACAACTTTCATGAAAACATCCAAGGCTGATTATGCATGTATAATTCCCAGCATATCAAAATATGCACTAAACATGAAACAAATCCTTCACTCGGACATACAGTAGTATTTTGGCTATAACTTTTGCTACACATACTCAAATCAATCGATTCAGGTCTCAAAATTCACATAACAAAAAGATTTACAACTTTCATGAAGACACTGATCACTAATTCTTACCACAAAATTCCCAGTTTTAAAAATAAGATACGGATTTCAAGTTCATAGATTTACAGCTTGTACATACTTCAGTATTATGAGCATAACTTGAGTTACAAAAATTATTTTAATGTGAAACCACTTTCTAAAGATCCACAACATGTATATCTACAACTTTCATGAAGACATTCAAGGCTGATTATGCATGTATAATTCCCAGAATATCAAAATATACACTAAACATGAAACAAATCCTTCACTCGGACATACAGTAGTATTTTGGCTATAACTTTTGCTACACATACTCAAATCAATCGATTCAGGTCTCATAATTTAGATAACAAAAAGATCTACAACTTTCATGAAGAAGTAAAAGACAAATTCGTAGGTTTTCAGTTTCAAAATTAAGCCACAAGATACGAAATTAAAACTGGAATTCTAGAACAGCATACAACTCTACCCATTTCATAGTTATTCACAACCCTCTCCCCTCTTACTTGGTTTGTCGATTGAAATGGCTCCCTTACAGTCCCCAAAGTTGTTCAAATTGGAGGAGAATTAGTTCACAAGTTTGTTCTAATCGGGCCTTAGTAAATGGGGCAGATTTAATAATGCCAGACAAGTGGGGAACATTAGTTGGAAGATTAGGTGGGATAATGGAGCCTTTTGACTCCTTTCACAGTCAGTTTTGCATTGGTTGGAATAAAATATACAAAGGTATTATAATGGATGCAACTTTCCCCTGTGATTGGTTCGTTGTGCCACTCATTTTTGGATTCATGTGATTAAGTGGGCTGATCACTAGCTGAAGTGGAAATAAAAAGGTGTTCACTGTTGAAGGATTTGCAGAGGTCGGTATGGCGTGAGGGTGGTATTGAGTGTGAGGGGCGGTGTTGAGTGTGATGGGCGGTGTTGAGTGTGAGGGGCGGTATTGAGTATGAGGACGGTATTGAGTGTGAGGACGGTATTGAGTGTGAGGGCGGTATTGAGTGTGAGGGGCGGTATTGAGTGTGAGGGCGGTATTGAGTGTGAGGGGCGGTGTTGATACACCTTAGTGTGTAAGTAACTCCTCTTTCCATTCTGTATTGTCTTCTTTTCCCTGGACGGACTAAATCCAGTCTTGAATACCTGTACAAAGTCATCCGGTGTGAACATCGGTTCTAAGGATGGCTGAGTTAAACCTTCCTTGAAGCCAACCGGTGTTCATTAATAATAATCTGATCACATGGTCATCCGACCTATAGCTTATTCAGTAAAGCATTGATCCGGTGTGTAACACACACAAGTCAGTCCCCTCTACACCGGTCGTCTGATGTGATGTAGGTATTAATTGACATCCGTTCTTCCTCTTTGAAATCTTGAAGTCGTCCTAACCTTGGAGGTTAGAACGGATCAGAAGTGTTTCTTCCGATCTCACTTAACCGACTCCTCTTCCTTCATCCTTTCACTCGGTCAAGTTCTAATCCGACTGGAATTCTACCAGTCGTGCGAAGAAGAAGAGAAATCGAGTCCTTCTCGCTCAAGCGAAGATCAACTCGCTTGAGCCAGGCACTCTTCCTCGCTTAAGCGAGGTATTCATTCGCTTAAGCGAATTCACTCGGTTATCATTCAATATCTTAGTCCACTCGGTAAAACTTCCTGATACTGAGTCAGCTCTAAGTCAGTCTTTTACTCAAGTTTTTACTCGGTAAAATTCTTCTGAAGCCGATTCCAAGCACTCAGTTCTTTATTACCAAAACTTACTCAACATCAGGTCAGTCATCACTCGGTAATTCATCTCTAAACCAACTCTTCTCCTAATCAGCTTTCACTCGGTGAATTTCCTCAATGCTGACTCATTCCAATTGAATGCCCACTCGGTAATTTAGTTAAGACTGACTTACAACTCTAAGGTTTCTATTCGGTAATTATACCGTGTGTCCCCAGTCGGAATCCTTCCACTCGAAAGTATATTTTCCTCTGTATTTCACTCGGAATGAATGCACTCAGTGAGTTTTCACTCAGAACTGTAACGTCTGGCTATGCTTGACTCAGAGATTAGTCCTTCAGAAGTATTCGACTCGAAAACGAGGCTTTGGAGAGTACTTGACTCAGAAATGAGTCTTTCTGACATGTTTGACTCAGCAGTGAGTCTCTGAGACAGTATTTCACTTAGAATAAGTCCTCCTGACCATGTTCCACTCGGAAAACACCAATTTCACTTGGTCTTTCCATTTTCCACTCAGAATTCCTCCTGGTCACTCGGAATTTGCAGTTTTTGTTCGGAACAGACTCTATTTCTCACTTGGACAGTTCTTTCTAAGGTATTTTCACTCGGAATTTGGGCCTCATTAATAAGGATCTATATAAATTATAGAATTATACCCAAAAATGAAAGTTTTGGAGCATTAAAAGCCATCCATAGAGTGTTTTATTCATTAATTAACACTTACAAGCCTTCCATGCTTCATAAATTACAAAATAGAGCTATTATTAAAAGCAGGATGTTACACCGTTCATGCCAAATAACAAAGTTATTCTTATTTGTAAACTTATGGTTTATAATAACATTTGTTTAAACTGTACTAATATAGGTATAGTACAAACCGGAGGAAAATGAAGACATGTTTTCCAATATACATTTCTTATCAGAAATTAACTTTGTGATGTAAAGATATTCATCATTTTCATCATTTGTGGTCTCAATATGGTATCCATATCTATGGATATCTTTAAAACTCAATAAATTTCTTTGAGACTTTGTAGAATATAATGCACTTTCAATGTGTAATTTTGTTCTTCCAGGTAACAAAATACTGGCCCTGTCGGAGCCTTCAATTATATATATACTACCAGATATAGTATTAACATTGGCTTCTTGTTTTACTATATGGTAGAAATATTTCTCATTCTTGGGAATAGTATGAGTTGTTGCACTGTCTACAAGACATATATTTTTGTCATTCATGTGAGCATTCATTCTTCATTAAATAATAATAGATAAATTATGAGTGAAAATTAATCAACATCAATAAATATTTAACATAAATTCATAACAAAACAAATTTCATGAAATATAAAATAATTTATTTAAGGGCACTCCCCTCTCTAACCGAGTGGTCAATATCTTCTTCAGGAAGAGTAAGGAAATCATCAACATCAAAGTGAGTATAAACATCATCTATACCAATAAAATTTATTTCTATTATTTTCCCTTTATTTTTAAGGGATTTTTAGTATAGATCAATTAGATGTTTTAGTGTGCGACAAATTCGAGACTAGTGGCCTTGGCTACCACAATGATAGCAAATATTTTCAGTTTGTTCGCTACTTTAAACATATTTTCCTTTTTCCATACGATCTTTATTTTCCATACGATTTATTATCATTTCGACCACGACCACGACCATAAGTATAATCATGTTTTGCTACATTCACTTCTGGGAATAGAGCAGTTCTAGTTGGACATGACTCATGATTTCACATAAGTAATTCATTATTTTTCAGCCACAAGGAGATAAGTATAAATAAAATTTCACATAAGTAACCCGATAGTAAAAATTTAAAAGTTTTCATAAAATATCATTCAAGTACTAGTGATCAAGTGGTAGAGTGATAACTTATCATTAAATAAATCGGGGTTCGATTCTCTACTAATGTGTATATTATTTATTAATACATTATATATATATATTATAAAAGTAGCAATTAATTCATGATTGAAATAATTGATAGCAATAACAATCAGGAATAGCATAAAGTGAAATAATTGGAGCAAGTGAAGCAACAGCAATAGCAATTGGAAAGTAATAATATACCATTGGAAACTAATAATTCACTAGCAATAATTGGCTTATAAAATAAAGTAGCACTAGATAGCAATTAACAATTAATAATTGGCATTGGCAATGTAACATAGCTAATAATTAGCATATAATAAAATAATTATGAATGTTTTAATTTAGTACGGTCAGGAGGTAAATAGTAGTAAGAGATATAAAATAAGGTACAACAAAATTAATATCATTAATTATTATTAGCAAGTGATAAAATCCCCCCTTTTTAGACTATTATATATATATTAGTGCAAATTAGTGGTAGTGTGATACAAGTGTAGCATGTCAAGGCAAAGGTATCATATATATATATATATATATATATATATATATATATATATATATTAGTGCATTAAAGTGTAGTGTGAAGCTACATGTACAAGTCAAAAGCTGAAGGAAAATATTATATATATATATATATATATATATATATATATATATTAGTGTTATTGAAGCTATAGTATGGCTAGTGTAAAGTCAGAAGCTATAGCAATAGCAAGGCTAGTGTAAAATCAGAAGTTATAGCAAGACAGCAGTAATCAATATATATATTGAGGAAGTAATATAAAACATCGTAAAATTAATTTAATAAAATGAATTACAAGAGTATAGTTTTATAATTTTATTTTATTTTTATTTTAATTTCATTAGATTGTTATAGTTCTTTAGGAACTATCAATAAATACTTTTAAGAAGAATTCTTCAGGAATTCTAAGTTATTTAATTATTAATTTTACACATCGTGTAGGGATATTTATGAATAAGTTCTTCAGAAACCTATTTTTTTATGATATAGATATAATGTTATACATCCTTTAGGGATGTTTAAAATTTAAGTTCTTCGGGAACTTTTATAATAAGATAAAGTATATAAATTAAAATTATCAAAATAACAACAATAATAATAATAATCATGTATTACCTCTCTAGACTTGAGTAGATCTCAGTTGGTCAGAATCTGGTGCTGATAACGTGTTATAAAATAACTAAATTTTAATGAAAATAAAATTAGGAAGAGAATTGGAATAAGAAAGGAAGAAAGAAAAGAATGAGTTTATTGCATCTCACTATGAAGGGAATGATCCCCTTTTATAACCCAAGGTGGACATCCACCTTTTATTATAATATATTTATAACAGTTTCTTTTTTTTTTGGGTCATATACAATCGTTTATGCAAGACGTATTTGCTTAACGTGTTTACAACTTTGGCATTGTTAATTCATACAAAATGATTACTTTATATCAAATTATTTTCCATAACTTCCTCTAAAATTGCTCTCAAGACTTTTACATGGAAGAGATAGCTTACTCAATCCGAAGATTGCAAAAATATTATACAGGGTGAAATTATACCACAATTGTATGTGGGCCTTCTTAATCTATGCATCATGAAAGAAGACTTTTACTTACGTATTCTCATTTTTTTATAGGAGAAGACAACTCTTATATTTATCCATTAAATTATGTCAATACATTTAAAAGCAATACATCACTTTTTATTTTTTTTAATTTTCTTTTTCATCATATAATCTGTTATGTTTTTATTCATTCTTTTTCTCTCTTTAATTTCTTCCTATTTTTGTCTTCAACAAATTTTTTAAAAAAAATGTGTACCACTACTTTCAATGAAAAAATATGTCCAACATAAACACCTTACCATTTCGTAAATTATTATTTACTTCTTCTCTTTTACAAGTACAACACTCTTTTATAAGTGTTCCCACCAGGTTAGGAGGGGACCCCACGGGACCCCTTCCCCCTCTATTTTTAGAAAAATATTTTGGATATTCTGATTTCCTTTGATTTTAGTAGACAATGGTTTTCTCTTAGTAGTTTGACCAAAATCAAGGCCTCTTCCTTTACCCATTGTATAAATAAGGCCTTGAAGGCTCCTTGTAAGCCAAGTGACATTTTTTAGTAATAAACCCTAGTTTTCCTAGAGTAATTCTCAAGGGTTTTTAGTCTTACATACTTAGAGTGAACATTTTGACACCCATCATGGGACCCAATAAAACAGTTCCTACTTCATAGAGAGAAAGATTAGCTCCAAAGAAGAAGAAGAAGACGGTGACTACGTGCAGCAACCTCGGCCGCAGAGATTACAGAGACCCTCAGGAGAACCAAGGAGGACACCAGGACAGGGATAATCAGTTGGAAGAGGTTTTTGTGTTTAAAAAGTATTGTAGGATTTTGATAATGACAAAGTAAACAAATTAAAGAATCATGAAATGACAAATGAAGTTCATAAAGACTCAAAATGCCAAGGACAATATGCACAAACTTCTAGGAAATTTTAAAACAAAGAAGTACAAAGAGTCTATATTGAATCAAAGACCAGACTTCAGCTTTATGCATAAGCATAATCAATTACAAGAAGAACCTAATCAATTATAGAGCTGCAAAACAGAAACTAAATGTATCAGGTATATGTCATAATCGATTATAGCACTGGTATAATCGATTACCTTGATTCTAGAATGCACCTAATCGATTACAGAAAGGAGGACAATCGATTACAATGCTACAACAAATGGTATAATGTATCAGGTATTTTTCCTAATCGATTACAAGGCTTGGACAATCAATTACATTAGTTATGTTTCACTCATAATCAATTACAACATAAAATACAATCGATTACAGTGCTGCGTACAGAAATTAAATGCATCAGGTATAATGCATAATCGATTACAAGGGTATGATAATCGATTACATTGTCTTTGTTTGATCACTAATCGATTACAGGAAATACATAATCGATTAAACAACTACTGGGCACTTCAATTAATGGAATACAGCGAAGCATAATCAATTAAAGATTGAGGCGTAATCGATTACCTAAGTGCCAGAATATGGGGAAATGTTTTTAAAGTACAGATCTAACTCACTTCTCCATTCCCAATTGAGTACCCATGCTGTGCGATGGCCCTGAACCTCTATGGGAACTCTCCGAGGCCTATAAATAGAGCTCAAATTCAAGCAAGTGAAAAAAAAGAATAAGGAGTCATCAATCAAAACAATATATTATGTTTAGTGAGTCTATTTCTCTTGTAGTTTTAGGTTCTGAAACTTAGGTTCTAAATTTGCATATCCTCTCTTGTTGAGAGTTAGAATTTGAGAGAGCCTTTCAATTGTATATCTACTCTATTAAGAGAGTTATTTGCTAGTAAACACAAACACCAAACATAAAGTTTCACTCTAGTTTTGAGTGGTCACAAAGGTTGGGGTTTAACCTTTGGGTATTGAGAGTTTGAGAGATTGGGTGGGGTGCCCTTATGCTAGTGAGGATTGAGTTCTTGAGTGTGGGACACTAGGAAGCTACAATTGCTCATAGCTTGTATCTCTAAACTTCAATAGTGGAAATCCTTCAAGTGGGTTGCTTGAAGGCGAGACGTACACTGGGTTGGTGGAACTCGTTAAATTGGTTTGTATTTCTCTCTACCTTGAACTCTTTATACAACTGCGCATATAAACTGTTTGCTGAAATGCCTGAGCTGAATGTTTGAATTGAAGTTGTTGTTCAAGTAGAAACTTAACTCTGTATGCCAAGTGTTTGATAATTTGCTTGAATCAATATTTGGTGAAGTTCTTAAAAAATGGAATTTGCTATAACTTGCCAAGTATCTAGAACTTTGTTTGCTATAAACTCTTGTGTGATACTTACTTGATTGCTATCACTTATCTCATGCACACAAGCTATTTGATAAATTGAATGAGCTGAATCTTTATAGGAAACATCATATTATTGATGAAACAAATCTAACCACACTAACTGTTTGATGAATTGCATAAACTAATAACTTGCCTTGTTTATCACACATAAGGTTTAATATTGTCACTACACATCAAGTGTTTCATAGTGTGATATGTGCATAAAAGTTATTGTCTCTTCATCATTGCATCATTTGTATATTACTAACCGTTTTTAAGGGGAATCCGTGTGAAAGTTTGAAACACTCAATTCACCTCCCTCTTGAGTGTTGAGGCCTTGGTTAACAAGTTGTATCAGAGCTTGACTCTTACCATAAGGCTTAACAGCTGCAGGAGATCAAGATGGCCTCTACCTCTTATGATGCATTTCCACAAAATGGTACCCTAAATAGACCTCCAATCTTCAATGGCAAAGACTATGCTATTTGGAAAGAAAGGATGAAAATCTTTGTCCAATCCTATGACCTAAAGGTATGGAATGCTATTCAATTGGGTCCTTTCATTCCTAAATATATTGTTAATAATGTAGAGTGTATGAAGCCCATGAACTCATGGACTAGTGAAGAGGAAAGAAAGGTACAATTCAATCTTAGAGCGAAAATCCTTATAACATTAGCATTAGGACCTAATGAAGTTTCAAGAGTTATTACTTGTGATAATGCTAAAGAAATGTGGAAAATTCTTGAACACAATTTATGAAAATGCTAATGATGATAAAGATGCAAGAAGGAGTACTCTTTCTAGTAAATATGAAGGCTTCAAAATAAATCTGGAAGAAAAGACCATGGATTCGAAAGAAGAAATTGCATGCCTCATGACAAAGCACTCCAAAGATGATGAGGTATGTTCTTTAAATGCATTTAGTGATAATGATGATGATGAAATTGACAAAGATGAATTGTTAGAAGCACATGGACAATTGCATCACAAATTTATGTCAATTTCAAAGAAGTATGCATTTTCAAAACAAACCAGTTTGAAACTCGAAAATGATTTGCTTTATGCTCAAAATAATGAATTGATAACCTCATGATAAGTGTTTTAAAACACTGTTTTTTACTGTTTAATTAATTTAAAACTCCAAGTTTATTGTATCATTTTCCCAAATTCCATGGTTTTTGTTTTTTTTTCATTGTTTTTGTTCAAGTATTGTATTTTGTATGAATTAATTTAAATGAAATGTTTAAAAAGTATATTTTTTTTAGAATTGGAAAATTATGATGGATAAGTGCTAAAATTTAATACTTCAAAATGTCAAGAACTTAAATCATAATTCCATTTCTATAAAAATTAATTTTTGAATATTCCATTTAAATTAATTAAAGTGTTTGTTTCTTTAAATGCAAATATTAATTTGATCCATCTCCTCCTTAGCTTTCACGTTAATATGCTTCTAATTTTTTCTAGTAAATTAATGTGAAAGGTATATCAGCCCACAATGCTTTATAAACAAGTTTATTCCAATTTGCAAGATGAAATTAACATGAATTGCAACATGAATGAGCCGGACTTGCAAAGCTGATTAGAAGGCATTGTGCAGCGTGAAATGGCTCCTTTTCTTTCTTATTTGTTTAATATTATAACATTGAGTGGTACAACATATGTTCCTATAAATTGCATTCTTTATTCATTAATTAAAAAAGCATTGTGCATCCCATGGAATGCCAACGTAAAAGCTGAATAAATTGAAGCAAAATGTTGAATTTTCAAAAGCTCATTGGGCCCACAAGCTAAAGAATTAATTAACTAAGCCATCAACTCATGATGCCGACATGAAATAGCTGCAGAAACAAAGGGAAATTGGACAGCAATTCATGTTATGAACAAGCTGGCTGGTTGGCAACGAAAATTGGACAGCAAATAACAGTATATTTGGACAGCAAACAATAATGGATTTAACAAAAAGCTGACAACAAAACAACATAAAAAGACAAAGGAAAATGGGTCAGCAATAACGTGAATTGCGGGTGGAAAAACAAGCTAGAATGGCCATTTTTAGCTTTATATGGCCAATGAAAAATGCAAGAAAGGAGAAAGAATGACAGTATAAATAGCAGAGAACAACACAAGAGAATGGCGAGAGCTGAACAAGAGAGAGCAAGAGTCAGAAACGCAAGTTGATTGGCACAAAGAATTAAGAGAGTGAAAATACAGTAAGTAGTAAAAATACAAAGAGACAGCAGAAAATACAACAGGAAACAGAGGAAAGATATCAGCAGTTTGTGACAGAAACCTGGTGACTTTTCCTCTTTATTTTGTAATGTATTCTATGCTTCATTTTACTTTCTGTATGGATATTATTTTCTGTATGAGTAACTAAATCTTTTATCTTGGGATGAAGGGGATGTGATAATATTTTATGTTAATGTTATTTTGACTTTGATTTAAATAAATTTATGTTTTTCATTTAGTTCAAATTATGCTTAATGCTCTTAGTGATTCCTAACAAGAACCTAAGTGATAAAATTGTATACTTGCGGGTATATTAGTAAGTTTAAGTAATTAATAGAATTGAGAGATATATTGTTACTGGAAAACTTTTAAACTAAGCCTAAGGTTTTGATTACTTTTTGTGACCTCGGTAAAACCGTGAAAGTAATCAAATATTTTTTGAGGAATAGAAAAGGATTTTCATAAAATAGTAAAGGGCCTATCTTAGGGATTGAACGCGGTTCTCCATACGTTAGGTACATTAATAGGATTCCGAGAGGAACATATTAATTAGCTTAAGAAAAATCTGCTTTGGAAAACTTAATTTGATTCTTATTTATGAAAAGCCAATTTATTAACATAAAATAAAGTCTTGATCCCCCGAAATCCCAAGATACTCTCAATTCTGATTTTTAAGTGTCTAGTAAATTTTGTTTCTGTATTTATTCTTATTCTGTGTAAACTTTGTTTTGAGTTTTATTTTACAAAAACATAAAAAATTCAAACTGTATGGATAATTAAATTTTAATATACCGGTACTTTGAAAACAATTCCTGTGGATACGATAATCTTTTATATTACTCGACATAACCCGTGTGCTTGCGAGACCTGTCAAGTTTTTGGTGTCATTGCTGGGGACTGTTGTCCCTCAAATATTGGCAATATTGAAATTTGATTAGATCATACTTGTTAATATTTTTTCTGTTTGTTTTATTTCTAGTTATTTATTTATTTTTATTTTTATTTTCAAAAATCACACTTGACCTTTGTTTGTTATGGAATTCTTAACATGTGCTACTGACTTTTATTGTTGGATTTATGGTGATTCAGGACATGCTGCTACAAATTGCTATTTTGCAATATCCTTAAACCACCATGAACAAGAATTTCATCAATTGGATGCTATTGGGAACTATGACTATAGTAGTACCAACATTCCAAAACTACCCCCAAAAAAATCCAAACTTGAAATACTGATTGAAAATTTTGTGAGCACCCAAGAAAAATGAAATAAAGAATTCTCAGATGCCATAAAGATCTTAGTTCAAAGTTGGACTCTCTGGCCACCCATAACAAAATATTGGAGAATGAGATTGCCCAATAGACGTCTTTTTCTACGAGAACACTAGGAACATTTCCTGGAAAACCTAAGGTGGGACCATCTAACCACACCATGGATATCACTCTTAGGAGTGGTACTCAGTATGATGATCCGGTTGGCATAACTAAAGAAAAAACTAAGGAAGAGAAGAAATTAGATGGGTCTTTATCTCATCTGGTAATTGAGGAGAGCAGTACACTGATCCAAAAAAGGTACTGCCCAAGTTTCAGGATCCAGTATTCTAGAGGTTATTCCTATCAAGGTAGGAAAATTTTTTATACCTGTTAACTTTGCTATGCTTGAAATAGATTTTATTGACCAAGTGGTAGACGAAGAGGCAATCCAAAACCTCCCTCTTGATCCACTTGAATCTGTTTTAGCTTATGATTTTTTAGGCATTTTAAAAACACACTTCTGTGATTCTTTGACTGAAAGAGAACTGATCCCCAAGGTAGAACTCAGACCACTAAAACCTGTGTTCAGGTATAAATTGTATAGCTAAAGCAGGTTCAAAAAAGTCTGGCTGAAGACTTAAAACTTAGCATTGATAGGGAGGTAACCCTATGCTTATTGTTTTATTTATTTAAATTTATAAAATAAAAAAAATTTATGCTTAAATTCTGGTTTGGGGTAACTATAGGTAAGTTTTCTTATCCTTTTATCATCCATTTTAACATTGAGGACAATGTCAAATTCTGGTTTGGGGTGGTAGATAAGAAAACTTAACTATTTTGTTTGCATTGTGTGATTGTTATGTTTGTTTGTCATCCTGTAATTTACCATGATTGCATGATAGTGAACTTTGAACATAAAGCTAAAGTATCTAAGGACCCCAAATTTTGAGTAAAATTTTTCAAAATTTGATTGTTTAAATGCCAAATCAATGTCTAAATGAACCTTATGTGATTAAAATTTTTGAAAAGACTTTCCATGGTTAGACTTGAGCCTAAATGGGTTATTTATCTAAAATTTTCAAACCCATATTATTCTTGATTGAGTGAATCTCATAGTCATTAATATTCTAGAACTTATTTTTCAACCAATTCAAAATGGTTTTTGATTGCATGTCTTAGGATGATAAAGGCACAATTAGGTCTTATTCTTAAGCCTCGGAATTTTTGCACAATTTGACCCTTAGTTGCCCCTTTTGAGCCTAAAAGTGAAAATTTTTCTTTGAAGCCTATTCATTGACTGATGTCAAAGTTGGAAATCTAGTGGAGCAAAGAAATAAAAATGACTTAAGAAAAATATGTTATGGGATGCAAATAAAAGCGAGAAAAAAAAGAAAACCAAAAGGATGATATTGAATGAATTGCAAAAAGTCCATACAAGTTCAAAAATTTGCTCTATTAGTTTCTGAATTTATGATGGTAATTTGAATCATTCATGACTGTTTAAGCCCTTTTGTATTCCATTTTTCTTGAAATTCCTACCTTGACAATACAACCCATAGCCCCGTTATAACCTTTTGAAAGACCTTTTGACTTTGACATACTTTCTAAACTGTGGAGTTTCTGGTTGATCAACAAGCTTATGGTAATATTTTTGACTATGATGATTTGAGTGAATACACAAACCATGAAACACTTGCGAGAAAATTACAAGAAGAGTACCCTCTTTCTTGACATTGAAATTTGAATCACATAAGAATACTAATTTTGGCATTTGAATAAATCTGTTTCTCTGTTTTGGGTTCTCTAATTTATTAAGCTAAGTGTTTTCTGTATCTTATCATGTGAATATGGTGATTGCTTGAGGACAAGCAATGGTTTGGTTTGGGGTATTTTGATAAGTGTTTTAAAACACTATTTTTTACTATTTAATTAATTTAAAATTCCAAGTTTATTGTATCATTTTCCCAAATTTCATGGTTTTTGTTTTCTTTTCATTGTTTTTGTTCAAGTATTGTATTTTGTATGAATTAATTTAAATGAAACGTTTAAAAAGTATATTTTTTTTAGAATTGGAAAATTATGATGGATAAGTGCTAAAATTTAATACTTCAAAATGTCAAGAACTTAAATCATAATTCCATTTCTATAAAAATTAATTTTTGAATATTCCATTTAAATTAATTAAAGTGTTTGTTTCTTTAAATGCAAATATTAATTTGATCCATCTCCTCCTTAGCTTTCACGTTAATATGCTTCTAATTTTTTCTAGTAAATTAATGTGAAAGGTATAGCATCCCACAAAGCTTTATAAACAAGTTTATTCCAATTTGCAAGATGAAATTAACGTGAATTGCAACATGAATGAGCCGGACTTGCAAAGATGATTAGAAGGCATTGTGCAGCATGAAATGGCTCCTTTTCTTTCTTATTTGTTTAATATTATAACATTGAGTGGTACAATATATGTTCCTACAAATTGTATTCTTTATTCATTAATTAAAAAAGCATTGTGCATCCCATGGAATGCCAGCGTAAAAGCTGAATGAATTGAAGCAAAATGTTGAATTTTCAAAAGCTCATTGGGCCCACAATCTAAAGAATTAATTAACTAAGCCATCAACTCATGATGCCAACGTGAAATAGCTGCAGAAACAAAGGGAAATTGGACAGCAATTCATGTTGTGAACAAGCTGGCTGGTTGGCAACGAAAATTGGACAGCAAATAACAGTATATTTGGACAGCAAACAATAATGGATTTAACAAAAAGCTGACAACAAAACAACATAAAAAGACAAAGGAAAATGGGTCAGCAATAACGTGAATTGCGGGTGGAAAAACAAGCTAGAATGGGTTCCCATTTTTAGCTTTATATGGCCAATGAAAAATGCAAGAAAGGAGAAAGAATGACAGTATAAATAGCAGAGAACAACACAAGAGAATGGCGAGAGCTGAACAAGAGAGAGCAAGAGTCAGAAACGCAAGTTGATTGGCACAAAGAATTAAGAGAGTGAAAATACAGTAAGTAGTAAAAATACAAAGAGACAGCAGAAAATACAACAGGAAACAGAGGAAAGATATCAGCAGTTTGTGACAGAAACCTGGTGACTTTTCCTCTTTATTTTGTAATGTATTCTATGCTTCATTTTACTTTCTGTATGGATATTATTTTCTGTATGAGTAACTAAATCTTTTATCTTGGGATGAAGGGGGTGTGATAATATTTTATGTTAATGTTATTTTGACTTTGATTTAAATAAATTTATGTTTTCCATTTAGTTCAAATTATGCTTAATGCTCTTAGTGATTCCTAACAAGAACCTAAGTGATAAAACTGTATACTTGCGGGTATATTAGTAAGTTTAAGTAATTAATAGAATTGAGAGATTTATTGTTACTGGAAAGCTTTTGAACTAAGCCTAAGGTTTTGAAATACTTTTTGTGACCTCGGTAAAACCGTGAAAGTAATCAAATATTTTTTGAGGAATAAAAAAGGATTTTCATAAAACAGTAAAGGGCCTATCTTAGGGATTGAATGCGGTTCTCCGTACGTTAGGTACATTAGTAGGATTCCGAGAGGAACATATTAATTAGCTTAAGAAAAATCTGCTTTGGAAAACTTAATTTGATTCTTATTTATGAAAAGCCAATTTATTAACAT
The DNA here is from genome assembly GCA_037962975.1 of Clitoria ternatea. Classification (NCBI taxonomy): domain Eukaryota; kingdom Viridiplantae; phylum Streptophyta; class Magnoliopsida; order Fabales; family Fabaceae; genus Clitoria; species Clitoria ternatea. The sequence goes on along the minus strand of CM075673.1, from coordinate 88,566,560 downwards.
AAAATAAAGTCTTGATCCCCCAGAATCCCAAGATACTCTCAATTCTGATTTTTAAGTGTCTAGTAAATTTTGTTTCTGTATTTATTCTTATTCTGCATAAACTTTGTTTTGAGTTTTATTTTACAAAAACATAAAAAATTCAAACTATATGGATAATTAAATTTTAATATACCGGTACTTTGAAAACAGTCCCTTTGGATACGATAATCTTTTATATTACTCGACATAACCCGTGCGCTTGCGAGACCTGTCACCTCAAGTGTCACTCTTAGGAGCTGTAATGATAATAAGGATTGTATGCATGTTGATAAATGTATGCTTCTTGAAAAGGAAAAGGAAGAACTAAAAGAAGCACTTAGGAAGCTCAGAAATAGTCAAACATATCTAAGTGCACCTCTTGAAGATCAAAAGCATACACTTGATAGAAGGGTAATAGGTCACTGCAAAAACCCCTTTGCACTCTTCAAGGAAAAACCTAAACCCATTCTAAAATGTATAAACTATGAAAAAAAGGGCATTCAATGTCTAATTGTTTTAAAATGAGGCACATAGAACATAATAGGAGTCATTACAAGTCTAAAGTGCCTTACTCTTTGGATGCTTTATAAAGAAATCTCGTCAAAAGCGTATAAGAAAGGTATGGATTCCGAAAACAAACTTGAAATCCTAAACTAACAAGGAAGGACCCAACTCTCAAAGGGTACCTTAAAATTTTGAAATCTTGTAGGCAAACTTCAAAGCAACAATTTCTCATTGACGGATGACCAAAACTCATGGCCTAAGGAGATATCAAGTATCTCAATCTCCACTCTGAAAGACAAAGGAGAATAATAAAGCAAGCCAAGATTATGATGACTCATCATACATCTAAAAGGTGAAAGCATCCCATGATTTAAGGCTAACAAAAATCCTTGAGAAAGGAAATTGGTGTTTTTGAAGGTACCACTCAAAACAAGGAGATGAACAAGAAGCTTCAATATGACTCACACAAATTGGATTGCACCAAGACAAAATCCAATGGACAACACTAAAAGTGATAACAATAAAAGAGTGTAAGTACTTGTCTTATAATTAATGTCAATGGTCATTCATAATGAATTTTGATGTGTGAAAATCTAACTTTGATTTGATATGTGATATTTGAGTTTGAGCATGAATGGTATAAAGTTTTGAGATGGATGAACAAATAACTTTATAACCCCTTAAATTCATAAAAATCTTAGGATCAATGATGTATGTACATAATGATTGATGATGAGTTTGATGAATGATTGCTTGAATAACACGTTTGCTTCCATGAAAAACTTGAGATTAAGGTTGTTTGTGGATAAACGTGTGTGTTAGGAAGGTTTGATACATCAAAATGTTGATAAGTGAAATCTTGATGCTTAAATTCAATGTCTTGATGATGCATGATCTTGATTATGAAAAGAAATTTGAAACTATGCAACATTGAGTTTGAAAACATGTATTGAACAATAATATCAAGAATGATGTATGCTTACATGCTAATAATGGATATCAAAGAGCTACCATTGGCAAATACATAAGTGATATCATACATAACATCTAGTATACGTCATAGCATAGCAAGTGGTATGATAACAAGTGATAATGAATGATGTCCTTCTAAGCATGAATCAAGTATTACTCATCATAACAAGTAGCATCATGTTAAATATATGATTACATGAGTATATGACTTGCATTACAGCTGCACTATAACCATGATATGCTTCTGTGACTTATCTCTAAGTGCTGTAAATGATCTATGCCAAATGTATTCTCTTGTATGATCACATACTTTTGATAAAGGACATATGTGCTCTAGGTAAATGCTTGACTAGACCTATATGTAACATCATAGACATAAGTTAAGAAGATAATATCTAAGATAAAAAGGTCATATGGAAAAGAGTAGATATATTGGCATATGTTCTAATACAAATGCATGAGTAAGTCAACAAGCTGTATTAATCATTCCACATTTTCTTTGATACCTAGATATAAGTGAAATTGCATTAACAAGTGGTATAGACAATGAAATAGAAATAAGTAAACCATGTATTATTAAAAAAAAATCTTCTCTGTTGTTGTTTTAATACTTTGGAATGTTTTATTATAACAATTCTTTAAAATAGGTGGTGTCCATTGAAAGAGAAAGATTATTACGCTTGATTATTACCATTGCCTATGTTGAAATTAGTGTTTACTCTACCACTATGCTCTGTGAATTATATGAATCATGTTAACAAGTGGTATGAATAACAAATTATACAAGCCATAATACTTACAATCATTTAGCTTTTGTGTTGAATCTAGGCTCATAAATGAAATGATTACTATAAGCTAGATTAGAATCAATATTGGCATTTGAATGTTGAATCTTAATCCTTATCAAATAAACATCAAAAATATTTTCCACATTCAAAATGCATTATGGATCAACATCCAAATTTGTGAAATAAATTTCCAAAACATGATCTCAAACTTAGAAGAGCATTATATGGTTTAAAACAAGCTTCAAGTGCTTGGTGTGAAAGTTTGAGTAAATTGCTTTTAAATTTTTTTTTTGGAAATCATACTGCATTAAAAACCTACAATTGTTACAAATTCATTTTAATGCTACTAATGAAATGCTTTGCAAATAGTTTGCTAAGGTTATGTAGGATGATTCTAAATTACAAATGTTGGGAGAACTCTCTCCTCGAACTACCAAACTAAGCAAACAAATGATGGAACCTTCATTAGTAAATATTGAAAAGAATTGCTCAAGAAGTGCAACATGGACAAAGAAAAATGCAACACCATGTATTTGGACAAGGATGAGAGAAGGATATAAAGATTACAAAATGCCGAGGTATGATCGGATCCTTACTCTACTTAACTCTTGGTAGACTGAATATCATGTTTGTTGTGTGTGATCATGTGATTAATCATGTTGAAACCTTTTTGGAAAATTAGTAGATGTGATCACTACATCCCTTGGAAAAGACATTCTTAATAAACATCAAAGAAGGAATTAGAAGTCTTAAGAATATCTAAATTGCATTAATGTCAATGCTTATTCATATATAAATGGTATCATGTGTGATTGAATGATTCATGAGCTTACTTGATGAATATTGTGCTTGATTATTCACTCTAAATATTAACATGTGAGTATAACATCAATCAAATCTATAGTTGGTATCAAACTTGATAAAATTGGTATAATTGGTTTAACACATTAACAAGTGGTATATTTTTTACAAGTGGTATCAATAACAAGTATTAAGGGTGATCCGGTCTGGATACCGGCCCCAAGGTTATCCGGTCTGGATACCGGTTCTAAGGACAAGAGGCCGTCTCAGCCGTCCTAGAGGTCAACCGGTATCCCAGGATAATGATCCAGTCGGTAAATACACGTTGCAAGTCTCTCCTACATCAGTCATCTGAAGTAACGTTTGAGACGTCGGATGACTTATCCGCTCTCATTCATCTGTCACCTTTAACCGACTGCCCTAGAGTCATAACGAGGAAGGTACTCTGCACAGCAAAATGTCCCTTTCATTCACCAACAAGAGTGGGTACAATCACCAGCGGAATTTACGGAAAAGGTGATTATCTTCCATCCCTGTGTCAGAATCATACAATGATAATTCACCTACCCTCCTGACATACTCTGAATACCGGGCCACTCGGATTGTCTCCTTATACACGTCATCAGAACCTATGGTCCCACTTGCACCCAACGATTCATCTTCCACGATCAACTATAAATAACATGTTCCAATACACATGCAAGGTTACGTTGTTCTTACTCTCATCCTCACTATTATACTGCTTGAGTATTAACTGAGTTCATTTACACTCTTCTAACTTGAGCGTCGGAGAATCTTCGCAGGTGACACCACCTGTCGCCCACACCAACGCGTGAGGTCGGTGTGAAGGATCTCCAGGACAACGAGACCGATTTCTCTTACCGAGAGATCGGATTACAGAGACCGGATACACACAGAACCGGTCTTCAACCTTATTCAATCCTTACTCTTGTGACTGGCCTGACATCGGATCTCTTTGACCCCGGTTCACGACAGAACAAAAGGGGAGCATACACATAAGTCTTTATCTTTGATTAACTTCTCTATGTTATGATTATAGCACTTACTCTCCTATATGCTTACTTGGAAGAATATCTTTATTTTTTTTATGATGCCAAATGGGGAGAAAAAAGTGAAATATTTAAGGGAAGAAGAATTAAGAATCATAAGAAAAGGATCATATATGTGTGTTTATTTGAGAAAATCATGTGGTACTTACCATACTTGAAAGTAATATCAATTGCATGATTAAAATAGTTGGCATAAGTTACAAGACAAAGGGGGAGAAAAATTAAAAGTTCATCAAATCAAATCTACAAGTAGTTAATAAAAGCTCTAAAAGAACTTTCATTGTTAAAAATAGTATACAAATTGAGCACTTTCATGATTCTCAACATTATGCATAAACTCCTTAAGAAAGGGGGAGAAATTTTTTCTAGACTAACACCCTCATGAGATGAACATTGTTTGTCATCATCAAAAAGGAGGAGAATATGTTTGAAAATTATTGCAGGATTTTGATAATGACAAAGTAAACAAATTGAAGAATCATGAAATGACAAATGAAGTTCATAAAGACTCAAAATGCCAAGGACAATATGCACAAACTTCTGGGAAGTTTTAAAACAAAGAAGTACAAAGAGTCTACATTGAATCAAAGACCAGACTTGAGCTTTATGCATAAACATAATCGATTACAAGAAGAACCTAATTGATTACAAAGCTGCAAAATAGAAAATAAATGTATCAGGTATATGTCATAATCGATTATAGCACTGGTATAATCGATTACCTTGATTCTGGAATGCACCTAACCGATTACAGAAAGGAGGACAATCGATTACAATGCTACAACAAATGGTATAATGTATCAGGTATTTTTCCTAATCGATTATGTAACATCCCTGTTTTTAGTAGCAGTCTTATTTTGTAATTATGAAGTTTGGAAGTTCTGTAAGAGTTAATAAGTGAATAAAATACCCTGTGGATGGTCTGTAATATCCCAAAACTTTCATTTTTATGTATAATCAAGAAATTTATATAGACCATTAAGGATATTACCCATTTTCTGAGTGAAACATGTTTTAAATAAGACTGTCCGAGTGAAGAAAGGGATCTGTTCCGAGTAGCCGAGAGAAATTCCGAGTGAAGGTTAAAATTCCGAGTGAACGTTATGTTTTCCGAGTAAGACATGATCGAGAATGCCACTACCGAGTGGAGTCCTGGCCTCAGAGACAATTCTGAGTGAAGTGTGTTCGAAAGAACCACTTCTGGGTGAAAAGTCCGAGTGACCCGTCTTTGAATGACTCGTTTCCGAGTCAAATGTCCTTGAATGACTCGTTTCCAAGTCAAACGCCTCTGAATGATTCGTTTCCAAGTCAAACATCATCAAGTGCCTCATTTCCGAATGAAACTTCTCTGAGTGCAACGTTTCCAAAGAGAAGTACGTCCAACCGAAGGAAAACTCGTTTCCGTGTAATATATATATCCGAGTGAGGCAATTCCGACTGAGTCTCCTCCAGGGAAGGAAAAGCCGACCGAGTGTTTCAAGCAGAAACACTTCCGAGCAAAATCCCTACCGAGCGAAGCTATGCTGAACGACGCTCAAGCGAGCGTTCTGCGCTCAAGCGCGCTCGGGTCCTGATTCTTCCTCCTTTCTCACGCTCAAGCGTGACTCATGTATATTTTTGGCGCGCTCAAGCGTGGACATGTGGAGAGGGCCTGATTCTTTCTCACGCTCAAGCGTGAAGGCAGCGTGTCCAAGAGTGATAGTACACTCACGCTCAAGCGCGAGAGACCACGCTTAAGCGTGATTCAAAGGAGTCTGTTTTCATTTTTTTGGACTCCAGTAACTCTCGGAAACAATTAGCCGACCAACGTTAGAATGGAAAGGGGACTCGATAAATGGAAACCGACTGGAACAAAGCTGAACCGAGACGCTACTCTTAACCAAAAAGATTCGCTCCTGCTAGTGACCAGTCCACTAGCTCACATAATCCAAAAGTTTATCACAGACGCTCCACAAACTTGCACATTTTCACTCCAATCATAGCACCTTTTATATATTTTAATATATATTCCCTTCAATCATACTAACTCTTGTACGTAGGTGGCAGAAATGGTCAAATACAGCTCACTTTCTATCCAAAAATCTTCATTATTCCCATAATTAACTCACCTAATCTTCAATCACGAGAAAGCTTGTCCCCCACTTGTCTTTTGCATTATTAAACCAATACCACAACACATCTCCAAGTCCAAACTTTCAGAACCAACGGAAATTAGCAAAAACTCTCTCTTTCTTATTTCTTCTCTACGTACAAACCTCTTTCTCTCTCATTTTCCATTTCTCCTCACTGTGAGCTGAAGCAAGGATAATAAAAGAACGTCATCTACTAATCAAAGATCTTCCATTAAGGTTAGAGGGGTATATTCTCGGGTATTCTGGGGGAAAACCAAGTGTTAGGAAAGGGTTAAGGTACCTTTGGTCCTCACCTTTCCAGGGCAGGTTCAGGAATTGCTGTTATATCAATATGCTTTAATTTTTACATGTATGTTTTATATATTTTGATTGCTATGTATATGTTCGACTGACTGTGTTGATTATTATTAACCATGATGAATTAAATGATATGATTGGTGTTGAATTGTGAAAATATTAAGAACCATGGGTGTCTATGTGAATTCCAATGAGGAATTATAAAACAGAAGTCAGATTCAATAATAACAAGCTCGGTTTTATATCAATCTGACCGGTTATCTAAAAATACAAATAATCTATTTAAATTTCAAATAGATTTTGAATTAAATATCTGTTTTACATAAACCGACCGGATTATCTAAAATATACAAATACATACTTTCACTCGGTATTCTCAGGAGCCGGCCAAGGCTTCCACTAAAATACAATCCGAGCTGCTGAGTGTCTTCACATATCATGGTTGGGCCTTCATTCACTGAAAGGTCGCTCGGAGTCGGAGTCCACTTCCTTCCTCAGAAATCATTCCGCTTGAAAGGATTACTCGGATATCTATTTTTCTTGGAATTATTCACTCAGAAACACATTCATTCGGACTTAGAGCCCTTAATCCAGAAACACCATTTCTGGAAAAACTTACTCGAAATATTTTCCACAATCTAGTATCACTCGGAAATGTTTCACACGTTTTCACTCAGTATATTTAATCTCCCTTACCCTGAGAACTCTCTACAAGGTCAAGTTTCGCTTAAGGATTTCATAGCTTCGTTCACTCAAAATACTCTAGTTTCTCTTCACTCGGGGAAATTCTAATAAACTCTTACTCGGGAGGTTTTCAAGTCAATTCCCACTCGGAATTGCATGACCTTCATTCACTCGGAAGTTAGTTTAACTCCTCTTCATTCGGAAGAGGATTCCCCAATTTAGCCTCACACTTCTTTACCTATTTTTCATTCACTCGGAAACTCTTCCTCAATCATATTTCACTCGGAAAACATCTTCTCAGTCTGATTTCACTCGGAAAACATCTTCTCAATCATATTTCACTCGAAAAACATCTTCTCAGTCTGATTTCACTCGGAAAACATCTTCTCAGTCTGATTTCACTCGGAATCATGTTTATTTCACTCGGACTCAAACTCGTTTTACTCGGAAATCTGGTTTTCGACATTTCCACTCGGAATTTCATTCACAAATTCTTCTTTAATCCTTTCATAAAGATTGGGATGTTACAATTATCATTATTATTCTTATTATTAACATTATTATTCTTATTATTATTATTATTATTATTATTATTATTATTATTATTATTATTATTATTATTATTATTATTAACTAGTATTATTGTTTTAATTATGAGTAATGAAATAAGGAACATATTACTTACTCTTTAAACGAAGCATTATTTTAGCCAAGATATAACCGATATATTTTCTAGAAAAATAATAAAAATGACTTACAACGTCTGAAAAATTGATGGGACCCAAGAACTTGTGAATAAATATTATGAGGCTAGAAACATATAGATACCCAAGGATCAAATGATAAAAATAATGCATTTCGCATCATGAAAATATTTTTGACGGAGTAAAACTAGAGCATACACCTGGTACGCTGGAGGACATTCACGTTCGATCTTTGTGGAGAATCTTGGGAGTACGACCGGGACGGAAACCCAATGGCATCAGAGTCGCGCCTGAAGCCGGGTGAGACGATGCAATTCTAGTGTACTTTGACTAAATGACGGAATGTATCTATGATCGTGTAGAGCCAAGTCCCAAGATAAAATAATATATTGATGAGAACCTGTGAGTTCATTCGTACCTTATGATAATGAATGGGGGACTTAGTGAGCTCCGATCGCTCTAGAATGGAAACGTTGTGCCCAAGAGGCAAATTGAGCAGAATGACTGCAAAAGAATAAGAAAATGGTGATGGTGGATTGATTTATTGGGCCCACATGCATCATGAGACTTAATTAAAGATAAATCATAATAAACCAAACTCATGCATTCCATGACAGTATACTTGATTGTTATAATTGTAAATATGTTAATTGTAATGATTTATATTATCTGTTGTCTGGATATGTCCGCCCCAGGAACTTTCAGGGTCTGGGGTTTATACTCACCCTTTCTGTTGATTAATAACAGAGGAGCTAGGAAACCAGGAACCAAAATACGAAGAACAGCAATACGTTGAACCAACTGGGAGCCCTAATTAAATGATGAATATGTAGTGGAATATTTATTAATGAATAATAAGACCATGGATGACTGTATAATTATTTAAGGGTGCCTGCGTGCCCCATTCTGTTAAGAGTACAATTACTTATAGTTTGTGAATGACTATGTGAATTATCTATTATTGCTTCCACTGATCTGCCATTATTTTATTTTTTTAAAAAAATAAAAATAAAAATAAAAAAAATATATTCACTTTTTTCTAAAAACTGTTAACACTCTTAGTTAAATAGGATGATCCTATAGAAGGGACTATCTTATTTAACCGAGGGTGTTACAGATTACAAGGCTTGGTCAATCGATTACGTTGGTTCTGTTTCACTCATAATTGGTTACAACATAAAATACAATCGATTACAATGTTGCATACAGAAATTAAATGCATCAAGTATAATGCGTAATCGATTATAAAAGTATGATAATCGATTACATTGTCTCTGTTTGATCACTAATCAATTACAGGAAAATACATAATTGATTAAACAACTACTGGGCACTTAAATTAATGGAATACCGTGAAGCATAATCGATTATAGATCAAGGCGTAATCGATTACCTAAGTGCCAGAATATGGGGAAATGTTTTTAAAGTGCAGATCCAACTCACTTCTTCATTCCTAATCGTGTACACATGCTGCGCAACAGCTCTGAACCTCTATGGCTCCTCTCCAAGGCCTATAAATAGAGCTCAAATTCAAGCAAGTGAAAAAAAGAACAAGGAGTCATCAATCAAAGCAATATATTATGCTTAGTGAGTCTATTTCTCTTGTAGTTTCAGGTTCTGAAACTTAGGTTCTAAATTTGCATATCCTCTCTTGTTGAGAGTTAGAATTTGAGAGAGCCTTTCAATTGTATATTTACTCTATTGAGAGAGTTATTTGCTAGTAAACACAAACACCAAACATAAAGTTTCACTCTAGTTTTGAGTGGTCACAAAGGTTGGGGTTCAACCTTTGGGTATTGAGAGTTTGAGAGATTGGGTGGGGTGCCCTTGTGCTAGTGAGGATTGAGTTCTTGAGTGTGGGACACTAGGAAGCTATAATTGCTCATAGCTTGTATCTCTAATTTTCAATAGTGGAAATCCTTCAAGTGGGTTGCTTGAAGGTAAGACGTATACCGGGTTGGTGGAACTCATTAAATTGGTTTGCATTTCTCTCTACCTTGAACTCTTTATACAACTGCGCATATAAACTGTTTGCTGAAATACCTAAGCTGAATGTTTGAATTGAAGTTGTTGTTCAAGTAGAAACTTAACTATGCGTGCCAAGTGTTTGATAATTTGCTTAAATCAATATTTGGTGAAGTTCTTAAAAACTGGAATTTGCTATAACTTGCCAAGTATCTAGAACTTTATTTGCTTTAAACTCTTGTGTGATACTTACTTGATTGCTGTAACATCCCGGTTAATTGTAGAAAATTTTTTTGAAGTGGAAATATTAAAAATTGTTTATAGGAATTTATTTGATATTTTTATGAATTATTGGTTAATTATAAAAGGTGTGATTGGGAGAAGAGAAGTTTTATTAAAATCTTTAAAGAAAATGGAGAAATGACCGGTTGAAAAGGTTACTCGTTGGAAGTGACCGGTTGAGAAGGTAACCGGTTGCCATGAGTTTAAATAATGGTTTCCTTCTCTTTCTTCAGTCATTTGCGCAATCATTCACTCTCTTTCACGTGAAGAACATCTGTTACTTTTCTTCTTCTTCTTCCTCCATTGATTGAGAGCTATAAGCTTTGAAGGAAGGTTCATTTTACATTAACACCTTGAAATAATTACATAGCTGTGATAGTGGTTTCAAGGTAAGTCCTTTGAACCGTTCAAAATTAGTACCTCACCTTCTTCCTTTCTTTTCTAGACGAATAGCCATGTGTATGGAGGGGGTACTGTTCCGATCCCCACTCCTCTTGGCTGTGAGCCTGAAAATGGCCTTGATCGTGTGGATGGTGGTGTGATGGTAACGTATTTCACGTTCCAAACCGTAGGTAGTGGAACGAGTAAGGAAGCTGGTGCTGGAAAGGAGGAGCTGTGAACCCAGAAACTGTTAAAGCGTGGAACAGAGGTAAGGGGGTGTTCGGGTTATAATTAATTAGAATTGGACACTGTCCGAGTTGTTAGAAAGACTAAACCGGGTAAGAGATGGTGCTGAGTGAAAATTATGTGAATATGTGTATGAACGTATGTATGGATGTACACACCGATCGATTTAGGATTGTGTGTGTGCGTGAGTGACTTAAGAAATATCTGATGTTGTTACTGAATAAAAGCTATGAATGTATGAGTATGCATGTATGTATATGAACACCGATCAGTTTCTGATCGTGTGTATGTGACTTGAGAAGTATTTAATGTTATGATAATTGAGATAATGTCGAATGAATTGTATATGAATGAGTATGGATACATGTATGTGGACACCGATTGGTTTCCGATCGTGTGTGTGTGGCTTGAGCCGATTGAAATTAAAAATATTCAATGCTGTGACAATTGGTGTTTTGTGGCAATATGAAGTCGGGTTTGACAAGCAGGTCACCCGAGTGATGTTGTTAATGAGTCGGGTTTAACAAGCAGGTCGCCCGAGTGATAATGTGATGGATGGGCTTGACAAGTCGGTTGCCCTGTGATGAGAGCACATACCAGTTTCTGGTAGTTGCATTTGTTGATTGATGAAATGTGATTATGTGGTATGGGATGGCCGACGGTATATGTTACCCTCATTTTTGGCTTCAGTGGTCAAGCAGGACCCAGTTGAGCTACCCAGAGGTCTATGACCCAGTGGTTGAGGGGGAGTCAAGCAGGACTCGGTGAACCAAGCAGGGTTCACGGGGTGTCAAGTAGGACCCCCAGCTGAAGGCCGATCCTTTAGTATCCAGATACTAGGCGTCGATTTTATGTGAGAGTCAGTTGTGACATTTGATGAATTTATTAATTGAGATGTGTATGTTTGCCGAGTGTGAATTATTATAATTGCCGAGTATGAATTATTGTATTTGTTGAGGAAGATGTCATATTTTCCGAGTGAGAATTGATGAGTATGATGTTGTATTTGCCGAGGGCCAATCTGTTGTATTTGACAAGTGTAACTTGTTGTATTTGCTGAATGAGGTTGAATGTAATTGCCGAGTATGAAGTATTATAATTGCTGAGTATGAATTGTCATGATTACCGAGTGTTAAATTGGTTATAATTGCTGAATGAAAGTTTAAATCATTGCTGAACGATTTGAGGTAATTGCTGAGTGTAATTTCATATCTTTGCCGAGGGATTGATATATTTTCCGAGTGGAAAATTGTTATATTTGCTGAGTGGAAATTACTTGTTGAATGTTACTTGTTAAGATTGTTGAAGAACTGTTATACTGCTGAGTATGAATTACTATAAAGCCGAGTGTTAATGGATATATTGCCGAATGTGAGTAAAGTGCCGAGTGTGAGTTAAGTGGCCGAGTATAATGTATAATCTGAAGCTAAAGAATCGGATAGAGATTATACTTATATTTTATTCCGTTCTAGATTAATTATAATGCTAAACACTCACCCTTGCTGTGGTTTACATTTTTAGTAACCAGTGACAGGGAAGAGGTTGGAGCCATGGAGGTGCGCCAAGCGAAGGATTGATGCCAAGGCACCGAGTGAATTTGAATGAATTGTGTAATACATATGTATTGAGTTTTTTCCAAGCGTTTTATGCTACAGTGTTACCAGTGTGATGAAATAAATTCGAATCGGTATACTGTGTAAAGTGAGTATAAATTTTGGGTGATAAATGATTGGTGTTTATTTTATGAGTGAATTTGCATTACTGTAGTAGAGTCGAATACCGGGTGAAGCTAGCCGAGTGGATTCTTTCTTATTCGAGCAGGGGCCGATTGATTTGGTGCTCATTATGCTCAAGTGAATATTCTTCGTTTCTCACTGAGTGAAGAATAACCGAGAGACTCACTTTCGAGTGGAAATGTTAGAGCGACTCCGAGTGAGCTATGGCTGAAACTCCGAGTGAAGAAAAAATAAGAGTACTCCCGTGTAAAGTTTAGAGTACTTCCGAGTGAAGACTAGAGTGACTCCGAGTGAAGGTGAGAAGGTTTCTGAGGGAGTTATGCCTGAGAGAGCCTTTTCCGAGTAAAGTAAGGTTTGGGTGATTTTCGAGTGATGTCAGATTGAGGGAACCTTTGTTGAGTGAAGGTTAAGCCATGTCCGAGTAAGAGACACCCGAGTGCACCTATTTCTGAGTGACATCTGACTTGTTGGCTCTCCTTGTAGGTCTGTTGTTCGCTCAAGTTTAAGAGTAACACTCGCTCAAGCGAGTCGGCACTCGCTTAAGCGAATCAGGGGCTCGCTCAGGCGGCTGACCCCTGACCTTGTTTTCCTTCTTTCGCTGTTTCTGAATAACTATTTTATTAATGCTCAGTCCCAAACGGTTTCAGTCGGTTGTTACTATTTTAAGTATGATTTTATTATTTTGAATATATTTAATAAAAGTAATTATTATTTTATATTGAGACCGGGTGGATTTTTATTAAAAGTGAAAAATCTATTGTGAAAAATGAGAAAATTGACGAGGGTCGTCACAATTGCTATCACTTATCTGATGCACATAAGTTGTTTGATAAATTGAATGAGCTGAATCTTTATAGGAAACATCATATTATTGATGAAACAAATCTAAGCACACCAATTGTTTGATGAATTGCATAAACCAATAACTTGCCTTGTTTATCACACATAAGGCTGAATATTGTCACTACACATCAAGTGTTTCATAGTTTGATATGTGCATAAAAGTTATTGTCTCTTCATCATTGCATCATTTGTATATTAATAACCGTTTTCAAGGGGATTCCACGTGAAAGTTTGAAACACTCAATTCACCCCCCCTCTTGAGTGTTGAGGCCTTGGCTAATAGTTTTGGCCCTCGTCAAAACACTGCAACATACGGTGGAAGAGTTGAGGAAGGAAAACGGAGACTTGAGAAACCAGCAATTAGAAGAAAGGAAGCCTCCGACTATCAAAACACCCGGGCCATAAAACTAAAGGAAGACCAATCTTGTAGCATCCCGGTTAATTAAATTAAAAATGTATGATTGATAAAAAAATATTAATTATTACCTTCAAATTAATTTTAGATTTTGGAAATCATTATTAATTAATATATATATATATACAATTTTAAATAATTAGGTGTTAAGGAATTAAATAACTTATCTGATTGGTTGGTTATTAAAGTTTAAAAATTTAATTAAATCGATGATGGTAAATTTTATTTACCAAAAGGTTAAAAGGTAAGTTTTAATTAAAGTTTTAAAAGAAAATGTAAAAGAAAAAGGCAAATGACCATTTTGCCCCTAGAACATTAAATTTCAATTATCCTTCTTCCTCTATCATTTTCACGCGAGTTTTCCCCTCTCTTTCTCCTTCTCCATTGCCGTAAATTGAAGCTCCAAATTAGAGGGTGATTTTGCATCAGAATCTTAAATTGACCACGTTTTTGCGATTGTGGCTTGAAGGTGAGTCTTATGGTGCCATCAATTTCAAGCTTTCTCATTCTTCCTCACTTTCTCTCTCTAGCCGAAATTGGCCATGCATGGTGGGGGATTTCATTTTTCATTTTTCATACATGTTGAGGCTTTGAAATGGCATTTCATAGTGTTGGGTATGCTTGAATATTGATGGGTACTCATTTTGGGAAGTATGGGTAATAGACCATGCGTCGACAAGTCACTAAGCATCGTAAAGCTTGGAAGAGAGGCTGAAATTAATGGTGATTGTTAAAAACTGGATGCAATCAACATCAAGAACAACTAACGGAAATTTGGAATCGAGGTAAGGGGGTGTGCTGGGTTAAGATTAATGTAGAAATTTGATTACGCCCTTGGCGGATAAGAAAAAGGTATATTATAGCCACTATTAGATGCTTCAATTAAATTTAGTAATTTAATGATGAACGATTAGAGAATGAGAAAATAAGGATAAATCATAAACCTTGGAGATGATAAATAGGAAATAAATGAATAGGTGAGTATGTAATCAAATACATTGATATGTGATAATCATAAAATTTTAGAATGGCTTATATGGAATAAGTAAAATTGTGAAGTAAAAAGGGATATAGTGACAAGTATGCATATGGTAGCTTATAAATTAGAAGGTGAGTATGAGTGGGTATATAAATACGAAATGGGTACGGGAGAACTAAATAACAAGAAATATGATTTAATGATTATAATGGTAAAAGTGGATAAATTAATATGATAAGAACTGTGTAAACATTAATAGTAATGAACTAGTGATTGTAATGATACATATATATATATATATATTATGAGTAGACTGTGTTTAGGGTAAGTATAATTTAAATCATAGGATGATTAAATGGAGGTTTCATATGAATAAAATGAGGTTGTTGGAAATACAAAAAATTGTTGTTTATGGTGAAAGTGGTTATGTTGTCATGATGGCTAAATGTGAACAAAAGAGGCAAGGTTGAAAGGTATCTTATAATATTAGATAATTAGGATGTGATGATATGTATATAGATATATGAATATAATGATTCAATGTGATTTATTGATTTTGAGGATGAAAATCAGATGACATGATATGTTGATTATGCGATATGTATATGTAATGACATGAATTGGATCTTGAATGTATAATTGGTATATTGTGAAATTATGGAGCCAGTGGCATTGATTATATTGTTGTCTTTGATAATTGAAATTTGTGATCGCTATTGATTATTGGTGGGTTAATACCTTATGATGGTATGATGTTATATTGTGGGGCCTGGTCTGTATGGCTACCCTGTGGAGATTCAGGGGCCGGGTCTGTGTGGCCGCCCTGAATGATTAGAAAGGTGAGGCTTTTATGCCATTTGAGTACGAAATGATTGTACGTGATTTATGTGGTTGAGGACCACCGACGATATATATTATCTTCGCTTTAGGCTTCCGTGGTCAAGTCGGACCCAGTTGAGCTACCCAGTGGTCAAGTAGGACCTAGTGGTTGAGGGGGAGCCAAGTAGGGCTCGATGAACCAAGCAGGGTTCACGGGTGTCAAGTAGGACCCCTGGCTGAAGGTTGATCCTTTTAGAATCCGGATACTAGGGTGTCATATTATCTATATAAGAGTCAGTCTTGTTTTACATGTCTTGACTTGTTATGATATTTATATCAATGATATATGATGATTTGTATTGTTGACATGTATCAAGACCTATGTAATGAATGATGTTGATTTTACTTGATGATGATGAATCTAGTGTTTCCGATGTGGATTGATATGTTGAATTTATGTGATGGAATGAGATAATTGATTAAGTGAATGAGTAAATTAAGGAAGAATTGTATTTCATGCATGTATGAACTTGACTTATTAGTATTATGCTAGTGATGGTTTTAATCTGATGATTGACATGACTGTGCATCAAGGTTGACTATGCTAAAAAGAGAGGCCAAGTGACATGAATGGTAGGTAAGGTATGGCATGAGAGAAGAATAATGAATGAATAATGCTTTTAATTAGGAAGGTAGCTAGATTGTGCTTTTCCTAATGTTCATTGCTTTATTTCTATATTGATTCTTAATTTCAGTCACTCACCCTCTTTTATTGTGGTTTTTAGTGACTAGTAGCAGTTACGGATAGGCACAACGAAGGCGAGTACTAAATGAGGTCTAGACGAATCCAATGCCAAGGGAGAAACGATGTTGATAAATATGAATTAATGATTATGATTAAGTTCATTTATACATGTGTATGTTATATGATAAGTAAATTGTTTTGAATATGGATACATATATGTGTGTGTGTGTTGTTGTTTAATAATTAGACTTGTGGTCCTGTTAGGTTTCAGAAATTGGTTATGGTGTGAAGATGATGTTTAATATTTGTATGGGTGATGGATCGATGATGATGGAAAGGGATTTGGATTATGAGTGTATGAATTGAAAGCATTTACTAGGTACATGATGTTATAGCTTTAGGTGTTATATTGTTTTATGAATTGGCACAGAGCCATTACTGTTAGATCTTGGTGATTGATATGAACAGGTGATATGTGTAGATATAGTTGTTGTGATGTGATTGTGTTGAATGTGATTATGAGTTGATTGATTGTTGAGTATATGTGAATTGTCATTGAAAATAAAGTATATTGCATAATGGACGATTTAATAGATAAGTAAGCAATTGAATGAGTGATTTTTCAATCTGGTGGGTTTTGGGACCCTCGGAAGGGACCAATAGGTTTCCTTCATCATTTAGAACTTGTATGTGTAGGCTTTGATGAGTTTGGAATCCATTTGATAGGTTTTGTTCATTAGTTTGCATTACTTTTAGTTTAAGTGAATTTTCCCATATATCTTGAGCATATATTGAAATTTTGGCAAACAGACAGTGCCAACAGCTGTGGAATGGGGAAAATATAGTGCCCATAAAGTTTGGTAGCAATCAGAGTTGAAACGGGCAAATTAGGTAGGTTAGAAGTTCATTTATAGGTTATGATCTGTCATTTTCGCTCAAGCGAGTTGCCTTTGTATGAATTGGGGGTGCATTCTGCCAAAATCTCGCTTAAGCAAGGATATTCTCACTCAAGCGAGTGCCAAATAAGTGGTTTCTGTTAAATTTTCACTCAAGCTAGAGCATTCTCGCTCAAGCGAGCTGACCAGGGTTTGATACTGTTGAATTTTCTCTCAAGCGAGAGCTTGAACTAAAATCTCTCTTAAGCACCTAAAATCTCACTCACGTGAGCTGATTTAGCTTTTGCTCTTTTTATTAAAGTTGTAGATAATTTTGTCACCATCATCTTGATACCTAATTTGCATCAATCGAAGGTTAGTAGCCTGAGTTATGCCTAAAATACTACAGGGTGTTCAGGCTGAAAATTTCAGTAGGGATGATTCTATAAATTTGCAAATTAGGAAGTCTTCAGGGCATAATTGGTCCTCGACTTCTTCATAACAATATTGGGTATTTGAGTTACTAAGATGTACCATCTAGGCTCATCTCAATTAGAGTTGTGTAACTCCAATTTGACCCAAGTTACCGAGTGATGCGCAAGGAGTTAGCATGTTGAAAAGTTTTCCTTGAGCTGTTTTGGGTCCCCCAAGCCTAAGATACCTTAGTAGGGACCCGTAGAGCCATGACGGGACATCATAGGACAGATGTAAACATTTTTGAAAAATTTCACCTGTATTTTATTAATTGGTGTAACATTTAATGTTTAATAAACTTTAGTTACATGTTTAGGATCTAATAATTAGGCGGGATGTTATAGATCTAAACCCTTAGTCCCCTACGTTACTCACCCATTCACAAAGGAGATCATCAGAACCCCTACACCAATACATTACAAACCCCCTACGATGGAAAAGTATGATAGGAGAAGCAATCCGGAAGAACATCTTACTATGTTTACAACCAACCTACTCATCTCGGGAGCATCTGAAGCCCTATTATGCAGAACCTTCCTCACAACCCTCACCAAAACTGTTATCATAGAGTTGAAGACAATCTTTGGATTAGGTGAAGACAGTAAAGTAGTCATGGTCAAGTACTTGGTTATTGATATCCCCAGCTTCTACAATGTTATATTAGGGTGCCCAACGCTCAATGCACATAATGTGATTGTTTCCACTCTCTACCTAACCATGAAATTCTCACTCGGATATGCGCAAAAATGCATTTGAATCAATTTTATCCAACTTCACTATCTAAATCGCCTTAAATGAAAGTAACTTGACGACTTCTTTGCCTACACACATTTTAAATACGCTTAGGAACATGTTAATGCTTTCCAAGGACTCTGGATCCCATAGAAACTCCAAATCATCTGCCTAGTTGGCTAAACTCGACTATTTCTTCTCTAATAAATGCATTTATCTTCAGCTACTTGTGGTTTTACACCTCAACAACATCAAATCAATTCAAACACATATATCTCACACACATCGTCACCATAACCTGTGTAACATTCCTGGTATTTTAATAAAAATTATGAAGAGTGGAAAATATTAGCAAATGTTTTAGAGATTTATTTAATATTTGATCTGCCTGAACTGGGGTCAAGGAATCCGGTGTCGGTCCGGTCTCAGATGTGAGGGCCAAACAGTGTTGAAGATCGGTTGTATAGGGGAGAACGGTCAAAGACGTGCTGTCTTGCGGCTGATGATTATCTGGGGTGCCTGATGTGATCTTGGCTTATCCGGTGTGAGTAGAATGCCTAACTCGGAGCTATAGTCCGGATCAACCTTTTATATGACTGAGACAAACGGATGTACGTAACCAGGATGCGAGAACGGATGAAGTATCCGATCTCTCAAGCGTTAGCTCGGATTTCTGAGGTGTGGACACTATGCCAGGATACCGGTTGGCTGGTATCTAGATCAGGCCAATACTCTTATGAAGTATTAGACAATTGTGAACAATTAAACGTTGTGAAAGTAAATAAGCGTAGTTGGTTAATTATAAAAGAGTCCAATGTGGTGAAATTGATTTTAATGAGAATGCAAATAAAATAAGGGAAAAGGCTGTCTTGCCCCTGAGCTTTATATAAAAGGAAATTCTTTCTCTCCCCTCTTCATTATTCACGAACCACTTCTTCTTCTTGGATTGTTTCTCCTTCTTCTTCATTTTCTCCTCTCTCGTTGCTGAATTACATGCTCCAGAGGAGGACTCCGTTCGTGTTAAAACTTCAATCGAACCCCACTCCTGTGATCGTGGCCACAAGGTGAGTCCACTGATCCATTTTATTTGTGGTTCCTTATCCCTTCCGTTTCTCTGGTGGCCAAGGACCATGCATGGCTGTATTCAAGTCTGTTCTCCACTCCTTTGGTGAGTGTGAGCTCAAATGTGGCCCTTAGAGCCGAGGGTGTTGAGTTAACGGGTTTTGCATTCTAACCCGTAGGTAGTAGATTAGACAACGAAAGGCTGAGTGACAGAGCTGAGACTGCGAATCCAGTGCTCAGAGGAAGGAACCGACACCGAGAGTAGATCATCGAAGCGTGGAACCAAGGTAAGGGGGTGTTCGGGTTATGATTAATTAGAATAGGACTTACTTCCTATCTGAGCCATTGAATGGTATGAACAGGGTAAGAAAACGTTATTGAATGTTGTTGTGTGCCTATGTTTATGCATGTGTGACTGTGTACACCGATCAGTTGAGGATCAGGTGTGTGTGGCTGAGTTAATCATGTTATGAGCTTGAATATTTAATGTTGAGACGATCAGTGTTATAATGTGAATCCGGGTTTGATAAGCAGGTCACCCGAGTGATGAGAAATTGATGTTAATGGCCACGTTTGACATGTGAAATGTGAACTATATGTATGACTATGTGGTATGGGATGGCCGACGGTATGTTATAGCCCCTCATTTCTGGCTCCCGTGGTTTTTGTGCCCAGTTGAGCTACTCAGTGGTCAAGTAGGACCCAGTGGTCGAGGTGGAGAGTCAAGCAGGACTCGGTGAACCAAGCAGGGTTCACGGGGTGTCAAGTAGGACCCCCAGCTGAAGGTCGATCCTTTAGTATCCGGATACTAGGAGTCAGATTGCATGAGAGTCAGAGGTGATTATGGATGGATTTGATATAATTGCTAAGTTGAGTTGATATGTTCATTGTGTGCAATGTGCTATAATTTTCGAGTGTGACTTGATAAATCTCCGAGTGAAAATTTAATATATTTGATGAGTATGAATTGTTTTCTTTACTGAATGCTGTTGTTGGGTTTTGCTGAGTGAACTGCTACGATTCCTGAATGAGACTTATACCTATGTATATATGTACCTAGCGTGATTTGTCATTAAGAGTGCCGAGTGAAATTCGCTATTATGATTATTGAGTACGATTTGAAAAAGGGACGAAGGTGCATTTGGATAAAGTATATATATATATATATATTTATATTTAACTTGTTAAATTCCACTCTATATTAATTATGATGCCAAACACTCACCCTTGCTGTTATTTTAATTTAGTAACCAGTGACAGGGAGGAAGCCGGAGCCATGGAGTCGCGCCAAGGGGGAGATCGATGCCAAGGCCCGAGTGATTTTGAGTGATTGTGTAGAGTATATGTGTGTATAAGGAGTTTCCGAGTGTTTAATATTATCTGTGTGCCAACTTAATTTGAATCGGATGCGAATTTATATTTTAAAATACATTGATATATATGTTCTCATGTTTGCTGTGACAGCGCATTAACTAACGGATTCATTCCTGAGTGAAAGATAACCGAGAGATCCCCTTCCGGGTGGAAGGTTAGAATGTCCCGAGTGGGATTGGTTGGGAGAGAGTTCCGAGTGAAGAAAATGTATAAAGATTCCGAGTGAAGGTGTATCATGATTCCGAGTGAGGAGAAGTTGGATGTGTCCGAGTGGAAATTTGAGTGCTTTCGAGGGGAGGTGAGAGTGTTTCTAAGTAAAATGTGGCCGAGAGAGAGTTTCTTCCGAGGGAAGTAAGGATAGGGTATTCTCCGAGTGAGGATATCCGAAGAAACTATAACCAAGTGAAGGAGGCTGAATTATCTCCGAGGGAGTTGTGACCGAGCGAGGCTTTCTGAGTGAAAGGTGGTAAAAGAGTCAAGTGAGGAATATCTGAGTGAATGGGAGTTGAGCGTTTTCCGAGTGAAACCCTTTTGCCGAACCATTTTACCAAGCGAGACCCTATGTGAGTCCATATGTGCGTCTTGTTCGCTCAGACTTCAGGTGTGGTATTCGCTCAAGCGAGTCGGCACTCGCTTAAGCGACTCTCGGATTTCGCTCAGGTACCTTGGGGTCTCGCTCAGGCGAAGGACCCCTGTCTTCTTCTTCTTCTCCTTCTTCTTCTCCCGTTGTTGTAACCCCACTTTACCGAAGGATGTATTCCGACCGGATATTATTTCGCATACACTCTTATTATTACTTTGATTATATTTAAGTGAATACTAATGATTAGTAAGACCAAGTGGAACCATTTCCGATCGGTTATTATTTTAACATACTTTTATTTAAGGATTTATCTTAGAAACGGTTTTGTTCATTCTGAGTATGATTTTATGTAACTAAAAGAGGTGAATACTATTTTACATCAAGGCCGAGTGGATTATTTATTAAGGGAAATAGATACTGATTCATATTAAGATACAAATTTTTATTCAACGCGAAAATTTATTTTGAAAATAATTTGTCGTATGTAAATAAAAAGGGTAAATCAACCTAGGATGTTACAACCTGCCTATAATATATCTCATCAATCAAAATGGCTTACGCCATATTACAGTTCCTGGTCATTAAACAACATATTCATTATTGTTCACATCATACCACCACACGTGCGGGTACACACGCACACACACACACACACACACACACACACACACATATATATATATATATATATATATATATATATTATATATATATATATCAATATGACTATCAAACAGGTCCTCAAAACCACCATGATGTATTCAAAATATTCACACATTGATGACTAATATTTTTTACCCTTAATTACTTACTCTGTTTGTCTGTTTTATTTACTGTTAAATCCTAATAAATGTGTTTTAGCGTAAATTGTCAGTAATCTCCATTTGTAATTTTTATTTCACTATTTGTTAGTAATCATTGTTTTCTTATTTTTACTATTACTATTGAGTGTTGAATTTTGTAATTTATGTTTTCTTTTACTGTTACTATTTATTAGTGATTGCTGTTTTTAATTTCTACTGTTTTTGTTTAGTTTGTGTTAATTAGTATGTTTAAAATAAATTAAGCTTTCATCCTAAAATAAAATCTATTGAATTAACTAAGTTTAATTTGATTTTATTTTATTTTACAGGTTATCTAATTATTGGAAGCTTCATGAGTATTTTGCAAATAAATCACTCTCCTTCAAGTACAAATTCACATTAATTACTTTTCTTTGACAAGTATATTAATGTGAAATTGTTTAAGCCTTATCCATGCTTCAAAAATAAACAAAATAAACCAAAGCTTTAGAAGAAAAGGTGCAGCCCACCCTCTTTGTTTTCCAACGTGAAATGCAAGAGCAAAGTTGGAAGCTACTTGTCAATTTTGACTTAGTCAAAATTGGACACAAAAATAGTAACATGTGCCATTATTATATTTTTTTGTTTCATTCTCCCTTCTTTCACTCTAATTCACGTCAAAGCTTGATGGAAAAGGGGACCCATGTGCACATTTTTTTTGTCCAAAGCCTTACTTTATTTTCATGTATTCTAATGACCAAAGGAAAATTCAAAGCACCAAGGCTATACACTTAACGTGAAAAGCAAGAGCAAAGTGGAAAATAATTGGTCAATGAGTTAAGCCTTGGGTCCACGTGAATTGCTGCTGATTTTGGAAAAAAAATTAACAAAGCAATTGGACAACATTGTGGAGCATTTAACGTGAATTGGACAGCAAACAGCAAGGGAGCTGACAGCAAACAGCAATGACAAAACAGCAACAGCAGCATTTTTATTAAAGCTGACAGCAAAACAGGGAATTTGGACTGCAAACAACAGAATAATGGCAAATATTCCAACGTGAATGGGCTCCTAATGTGCAGAAATTTTATGAAAATTTTCATATGCTAATAAACTTTTTCCTTGTCATTTTATTATAATAGAATGTTAGGAGAAGCACATGAAAGCATGGAATATGTCACGGCAATGATGGATAATTATTTTTGCATTTTCAATTGCAAAAGTGGAATCATTTAGCATGGGTGCCACGGAGTTAAAGAGAAAGGCAACGTGAAAGCTTGGCTGTTGGCAACGTAAATGGGACAGAAAAATTGGCAACAATTAAAAAAAAAAAAAACTCACGTGAACAAATGCTGTTGGAGAATGGGCTGCACTTATATTGTCTAAAAACCAGCCATGGAAGCTCTATAAATTAGAGCCAAAAATCAAATGTTCAGGGAGAACGGAGAGAGAGCAGAGGAATTTCTGGAGCAGAGAAGCAGTGGACAGCAGTAGGAGAACGGAGGAAGAATTCGGGAGAACTTCATTCCGGGTTCGGTTTTTATCTTGTTTTAATTATGGAGGGCTAAAACCCTTAGATTGATTTTCTTGGAGGTTAATGTAATATTATTTTTGAGGTTTTGATTTTTAATATATTTCCTTGTTGTTAGACTCTTCATAATTCTAGCTCGATTATTTAGTGTCTATTCGGTTTAATTAAATTGTATGCTTAATCAATTTAATTAGACAGTTAGGATTAAATAAGAAAAATATATATGAAGATAGATTAAGAAATATACATGCTTAATGAATGTTTCAAAATCGATCTTGATAGTTGTGGTTTG
Source organism: Clitoria ternatea (assembly GCA_037962975.1). NCBI lineage: Eukaryota > Viridiplantae > Streptophyta > Magnoliopsida > Fabales > Fabaceae > Clitoria > Clitoria ternatea. The sequence continues at coordinate 88,542,474 of CM075673.1, read as the reverse complement.
CTTAATTCCATAACGTTGAAGTTAGATTATGTATGTAGGCGATGTTCTATGTATGTTCAATAATTCCTAGAAATTAAAATCTTGACTCCTTTTGCTTAATTAGGATGCTTGATTAAAATATTCATTTTTAATTAAATGAAAGTAAAGGAATTACGAATTAAAAGACGCTTAGTTGATTAATTCAAATTGAACTAAGGGATTGACAGTAAGGAAGTGTATAGAAACCTTTTCAAATCCAAGGATAAAATAAATTACAATACTCCAAGAAAATCAATCGTTCGTTATTTACTTGTTCTACACTTATTTTGTATTTTATATTCTGTTTTAAATTTCTGTAACACTTAAACAAACCCCCCCATTGTATGCTTGTTGAACTTTTGTCTGTAAAAATAAATTTTAGTTGTTTTATTTTGGTTTGTTAAAAATTAGTTTAAGACTTGATTTTCCTAAATTTTAGTGTTGATCCGTGAGAGAACGACCTAGGTTGACACCCTAGTACTACATTAATTAGTTTTAATGTACTAATTTGACGGGGCCACGACAGCCGACGTCAAATTTTGGCGCCGTTGCCGGGGATCAACGATCTTTAGGAAAATTGTTGTTTTAAATTAATTTTGTTTAATAATTTTTTTAAAAAAAAAAAAATTAAATAAAAATTTTTTTTTTGTTTATTTGTTTGTTTTATTTTATTTCTTTTGCATGATTTAGGATTTTTATGATATATTGCTCATTATCATGAAATATCTTGTTGTATGCTATGTATGACTAGAAGGACTTTTGAGCATTTATATTCATTTGATCCTGAAATTGATAGAACTTTTCATAGATTAATTAGAGAATCTAGATTTAATAATAATTTTGTTGATATTGATAGTGATAGTATTTCATCTGAATCTGTTAAAAATAATTCTGAAAATTTTTCTGATATGGCTGGACCTCGTGAGAGAACTCTTAGAGAACTAGCCGCACCTGAATTCACATACGAAAGTTTGTGTATTCAATATCCTGATGAGGATGTCCCTTTTATTCTTAAGACCGGACTTATACACTTGTTGCCTAAGTTTCATGGTCTTGCGGGTGAAGATCCGCACAAACACCTCAAAGAATTCCACATTGTGTGTTCCACAATGAAACCCCAAAACGTTCAAGAAGACCACGTCTATCTTAAAGCGTTTCCTCATTCTTTAGAGGGTGTTGCTAAGGATTGGTTGTACTACCTTGCTCCAAGATCAATCACAAGTTGGAATGACTTAAAGAAAATGTTCTTGGAAAAATTCTTTCCTGCCTCTAGAACAACTGCAATCCGTAAGGATATATCTGGCATTAGGCAACTCTCTGGAGAAAGCCTTTATGAGTATTGGGAGAGATTTAAAAAACTCTGTGCAAGTTGCCCTCACCACCAAATTTCTGAACAACTTCTTCTTCAATACTTCTATGAAGGTCTGCACCACGTTGATCGCAACATGATAGATGCGGCAAGTGGAGGAGCTTTAGGAGATATGACTGCTGCTGAAGCAAGAAACTTGATTGAGAAGATGGCATCCAACTCTCAACAATTTGGTATGAGAAATGATTCTTTCAAACCCATGTTTGATTCCAATTCTAGTTCATCTGGAATTAAATTGGAGAGCAAACTTGATGCTCTCACCACTCTGGTCACACAATTAGCAGTAAATCAAAAATCCATGACTGCTAAAGTGTGTGGCATCTGTACTTCACAAGAGCACCCCACTGATTGTTGTCCTTCTCTACAAGAAAAGGATAATAATAATCCCCAAGCCTATGCAGCCAATATCTACCATGATAGACCTCCACCACAACAGCAACAAAACCATGACCTTTCCACCAACAGATACAATCCGGGTTGGAGGAACCATCCAAATTTGAGATGGGGAAACCAACAACAAAATCCCCAACCTCCATTTCAAAACAATGCACCAACCTTTCAAAGACCTACACCTCAACCATCCACAAGTGGACCCTCTTTAGAGGATCTGGTGAAACAAATGGCTGCACAGAACTTGGAATATCAACAGAGGAATGATGCCACCATCCAGAGTTTAAGCAACCAAATTGGGCAACTAGCTTCATCATTAAGCCAGCTACAATCTCAAAACTCTGATAAGTTACCATCTCAACCAGCTGCAAATCCAAGAAATGTGAGCGCAATTCAGTTAAGATCAGGTAAGAACCTTGAAGTACCCATACCCAAGGAACCTGAGAAACAAACAGATGTGCCCACAACAGTTGAGAATGATGTACCCTCTTCAAGCAAATCTGAGATGCAATCACCTCAAATCCCACCTCATATCCCTCTTCCTTTCCCACCCAAAGCAATTCCAAGCAAGAAGATGGAAGAAGTTGATAAAGAAATCTTGGATACTTTTCGGAAAGTAGAAGTGAATATACCTCTTCTTGATGCAATCAAGCAAATTCCCAAGTATGCCAAATTTCTGAAGGAGTTGTGTACTCACAAGAGGAGACTAAAAGGGAATGAAAGAATAAGCATGGGAAGAAATGTATCTGCACTGCTTGGTAAGGAAGTTCCAAATATTCCTGAGAAATGCAAGGATCCAGGTACGTTTTCTATACCCTGCATCATAGGCAACAACAAATTTGAAAATTGCATGTTAGATTTAGGAGCTTCAATAAATGTTATGCCTATGTCTGTTTTCAAATCTCTGTCTCTTGGAAATTTACAACCTACTGGTGTAGTGATTCAACTAGCCAATAGAAGTACTGCTTATCCTGCTGGAGTTATAGAAGATGTTTTGGTTCAGGTAGAACAACTTGTTTTCCCTGCTGACTTTTTCGTACTTGATATGGAAGAAGGTATGTCTCACATTCCTATTCCTATCATTTTGGGAAGACCATTTTTGAAAACAGCCCGAACCAAAATAGATGTTCATTCTGGAACTCTCTCTATGGAATTTGGTGACACAAGAGTTCAATTCAATATTCTTGATGCCATGAAATACCCAGCAGAAAATCATTCTGTTTTCCAAATTGACATTATTGATGAACTAGTTTTTGAACATTTTTCTAATGTTGATTTGGAATGCATAGATGATTCAAACAAATGTTTTGCATGCAATGATTCTGGAAGTTGTGATATTTGTGCTGAGATTGATAAATACATAATTTCTGATTTAGAGTCTTTAGATATACCTGTTAACCATAAGAAGCTGAATGCAGGATTTCAAGAAAACTCTAACAAAATTTTTGAAGTACAAACTGCAGAATCCAAATCTACTTTGTTAGGTCCATCTGTTTTGCAGGCACCCAAATTAGAGTTGAAACCCCTACCTGAGAACCTCAAGTATGTATACTTAGGGGATGATGAGCAGCTCCCGGTGATAATTTCCACTTCTCTTGATGAAAATCAAGAAGAAAAATTGTTACAGGTATTGAAAAGACACAAGAAGGCTATAGGCTAGACATTGGCAGATATTCCTGGAATTAGCCCATCCATGTGCATGCATAGAATATTTCTGGAGGAAAATACTAAAGCAATAAGACAGCCCCAGAGGAGACTCAACCCTGTAATCCTTGATGTTGTTAAGAAGGAAATTACCAAGCTTTTACAAGCAGGAATCATTTATCCTATCTCTGACAGTGAATGGGTGAGTCCAATTCAAGTGGTTCCTAAGAAAACAGGGATCACAGTTGTGAAGAATGAGAAGAATGAGTTGATCCCAACTAGAGTGCAGAATAGTTGGAGAGTCTGTATTGATTACAGAAGACTTAACCAAGCAACCAAGAAGGACCATTTTCCTTTACCCTTCATTGACCAAATGCTTGAGCGTCTCGCAGGTAAGTCTCACTACTGTTTTCTTGATGGATTCTCTGGATATTTTCAAATTCACATTGCACCTGAGGATCAAGAAAAGACCACATTCACCTGTCCCTTTGGCACATTTGCTTATAGGAGAATGCCATTTGGCCTATGCAATGCTCCTGGAACTTTCCAAAGATGCATGATAAGTATTTTTCATGATTTCATTGAAAATTGCATAGAGGTGTTTATGGATGATTTTACTGTCTATGGATCTTCATTTAATGCATGCCTTGATAATCTTGATAAAGTTTTAAACAGATGTATTGAAACTAACCTTGTCTTGAACTATGAAAAATGTCATTTTATGGTAAAACAAGGAATAGTTTTAGGGCATGTAATCTCTGAGAAAGGAATTGAGGTAGACCCTGCCAAGGTAGAAGTTATATCACATTTGCCTTACCCCTCTTGTGTTCGAGAGGTTCGTTCTTTTCTTGGTCATGCAGGTTTCTACAGAAGATTCATAAAAGATTTCAGCAAGAAGGCTAGGCCACTATCCAGTTTGCTTCAAAAGGATGTGGCATTTGAATTCGATGAAAAGTGTAAGGAGGCTTTTAATTGCCTCAAGCAAGCATTGACCACTACCCCAATAATCCAAGCACCTGATTGGACAGCCCCATTTGAATTGATGTGTGATGCCTCTAATTATGCATTGGGAGCTGTCCTTGGTCAAAAGATTGACAAGCAACCTAGGGTCATCTACTATGCATCTAAAACTTTAGATGCCGCCCAGGTAAATTACACTACTACTGAAAAAGAGCTCTTGGCCATTGTTTTTGCATTAGATAAGTTCAGGTCTTACCTACTCGGTTCCCGAGTAGTTGTCTTTACTGACCATGCAGCTCTGAAGTACTTGTTGAAGAAAGGTGAGTCCAAGCCAAGATTAATTCGTTGGATGCTCTTGCTCCAAGAGTTTGACTTGGAAATTCGTGATAGAAGTGGAACACAAAACCTCGTGGCAGACCATTTAAGCAGAATTGAGAATACTCCTGATTCGGCACCTATTCGGGACCATTTTCCCGATGAACACCTCATGAGTATTTCTAACTCTTTTGATACACCTTGGTTTGCTAACATTGTAAATTATCTTGTTGCTTCTGTTTTTCCACCATATGCATCCAGAAACCAAATTTCAAAATTAAAAAGTGATGCAAAATATTATATATGGGATGACCCGTATTTGTGGAAGTTGTGTAATGATCAGGTGATTCGAAGATGCATTCCTGATCAAGAGATAGAATCAGTTCTTCGATTCTGTCATGCTTCACCAGTTGGCGGACATTTTGGTCCACAAAGAACAGCAAGGAAGGTGTTAGACTCTGGTCTATACTGGCCCACCATTTTTAAGGATGCATGGAGAATTTGTAACACCTGTGAGAAATGCCAAAGAACTGGAAACGCTATCACATGGCGTCAATAGATGCCTCAGCAACCTATGTTGTTTTGTGAAGTATTTGATGTTTGGGGCATTGATTTTATGGGTCCATTTCCTCCATCCTTTGGTTTTACTTACATTTTATTGGCTGTAGATTATGTTTCTAAATGGGTGGAAGCTAAAGCCACCAGAACTAATGATGCTCGAGTTGTTGTAGATTTTGTTAGATCTCAAATCTTTTGCAGGTTTGGCATTCCGAGAGTAATCATTAGTGATCAAGGAACACACTTCTGTAACAGGACCATGCAAGCTATGCTTAGGAAGTATGGGGTTGTTCATAGAGTCTCTACTCCATATCACCCCCAAACCAATGGACAAGCAGAAGTCTCTAACAGAGAAATCAAAAGAATCCTGGAGAAGATAGTACAGCCTAACAGAAAAGATTGGAGCAGGAAACTGGATGATGCTCTTTGGGCACATAGAACAGCTTTTAAGGCACCTATAGGAATGTCTCCCTATAGAATTGTTTTTGGTAAAGTATGTCATCTTCCAGTGGAGATTGAGCATCGTGCTTATTGGGCTGTAAAAGCTTGCAACTTAGCACTTGATCAAGCAGGTGAAGAAAGGAAATTACAACTGAATGAGCTTGATGAGATCCGTTTGGCAGCCTATGAAAATTCAAAATTCTACAAAGAGAAAACAAGGAAATTCCATGATAGCTCAATAGCTAGAAAGGAATTTACTGTCGGGCAGAAAGTGCTACTATTTAATTCCCGGTTGAAACTGATGGCCGGAAAATTACGCTCTAAATGGGAAGGACCTTTTATTGTCACTAATGTATTTCCCCATGGAGCTGTTGAAATAAAAAGTGAGAACTCCAACAAAAGCTTCAAAGTTAATGGACAACGTTTGAAGCCATTTCATGAGAATCCTTCACTTGTAGATGTCACAATGGAGGAACATAATTTGGGGGAACCACTTCTTGATCCCCCTTGAGGGAGTTTTTCTTTCCCATCTTTTTACTTTTTCATTATATTGTCTATTTTGTATGCTCTGTCTTACATTGAGGACAATGTATGATTTAAGTGTGGGGGTGGGAATATCCTTGTATGTTGTTAGGTTGTTGTGTGTTGTTTTCATTGTGTGAATTTGTGATTAATTTTGTGTGACTATTTGTCAAAAAAAAAAATTAAAAAAAAAAATTAAAAAAAAAAATAAATAAATAAATTTGTGTGTGTTTTTGTTTTAATTGGCATGTTTTATTGGAATTTTAAGATATGCATGAGTAACAGGTAAATTCTCCCATGTCTGATATAAGCTTAATGATACGTTATAATTTGAACTCAAGCATTTTTGGTATGTTGAGAATGACATGATAATTGAGAGATGATCATATATGATGGAATTATACCTTGTGAGATTTTTGAGCCTTAAAAAAAAAAATTGATGGATCACTTTAAACCATCTTAATTCTTTCATGTGTGATTAATTCTTGAATGCTTACATCCTAATTTTTGTCTTGTTTCTTGATGATACTTGAAACTCATGTGAATGTATTTGAAATGATACAGGCATTTCATGTAATTGAGCCACTAAGCCATATAAGCCTACCATGAATAAATCATCCTTTGTTAGCCCCTTTGAGCCTATTTAACCATTTCTTTGTTGCAGCTCAAATAAGCTATGGACAAAAAACCAAAAATATACCTACCTTAAGGAATACATTGGAGCTTTGGAATCAAGTCAAAAACAGGCATTCAAATAAGTGTGGGGGTGTACAAAAAAAGAGTTCCAACTCTTGTTTTAAGTGTTATGCAATCACATAAGAAAAAGATATAAAAAAAAATTATATTGATGAATAAATGAAAAAAAAATTAATAAAATAAAATTTCTTGATGATTGCAACCAAAAGAAATTGGAACACAAAGTGTTATATCCTCATGCTTACCTGTAAAATTATTTGCTCCTTATTCTTTTTGGTACTTGCCATAATCCTAAAAATTTTACCACCCTAACCTTGGCCACATTACAACCTTGAAAAGCCCTGTTGATCTATACATGCATTTGTGTTGATTGTGGAATTGAGAAACTTGCCAAATTTTTGGACTGTCTGTTTTTCAGGAAATGTTTTGAGAGTATACACAAACCCAAAACACTTGAGAGTTGAGAGTATGTCTTGTGAGGTTCTGTCACTTATGATTTTCCTTTCAGTTTGATTTAATTCTCACATGTCTAAGTGTTTGGATGATTTGTATACATATCATGATGCTCTGTATCTACATGTTAAAATAACTCCTGTATCTCTGTATATTCTAAAACCCAATAATATGCATGCCAGTTTTGTATGTTTATTGTATTTCAATTTTAATGTTTTCAATAAAGTGTGAAACTTGTTTTTATTCTGATTTTGCCCAGGAGTGCAAAAGAGTAAGTGTGGGGGTATTTGATGACTAATATTTTTTACCCTTAATTACTTACTCTGTTTGTCTGTTTTATTTACTGTTAAATCCTAATAAATGTGTTTTAGCGTAAATTGTCAGTAATCTCCATTTGTAATTTTTATTTCACTATTTGTTAGTAATCATTGTTTTCTTATTTTTACTATTACTATTGAGTGTTGAATTTTGTGATTTATGTTTTCTTTTACTGTTACTATTTATTAGTGATTGCTGTTTTTAATTTCTACTGTTTTTGTTTAGTTTGTGTTAATTAGTATGTTTAAAATAAATTAAGCTTTCATCCTAAAATAAAATCTATTGAATTAACTAAGTTTAATTTGATTTTATTTTATTTTACAGGTTATCTAATTATTGGAAGCTTCATGAGTATTTTGCAAATAAATCACTCTCCTTCAAGTACAAATTCACATTAATTACTTTTCTTTGACAAGTATATTAATGTGAAATTGTTTAAGCCTTATCCATGCTTCAAAAATAAACAAAATAAACCAAAGCTTTAGAAGAAAAGGTGCAGCCCACCCTCTTTGTTTTCCAACGTGAAATGCAATAGCAAAGTTGGAAGCTACTTGTCAATTTTGACTTAGTCAAAATTGGACACAAAAATAGTAACATGTGCCATTATTATATTTTTTTGTTTCATTCTCCCTTCTTTCACTCTAATTCACGTCAAAGCTTGATGGAAAAGGGGACCCATGTGCACATTTTTTTTGTCCAAAGCCTTACTTTATTTTCATGTATTCTAATGACCAAAGGAAAATTCAAAGCACCAAGGCTATACACTTAACGTGAAAAGCAAGAGCAAAGTGGAAAATAATTGGTCAATGAGTTAAGCCTTGGGTCCACGTGAATTGCTGCTGATTTTGGAAAAAAAATTAACAAAGCAATTGGACAACATTGTGGAGCATTTAACGTGAATTGGACAGCAAACAGCAAGGGAGCTGACAGCAAACAGCAATGACAAAACAGCAACAGCAGCATTTTTATTAAAGCTGACAGCAAAACAGGGAATTTGGACTGCAAACAACAGAATAATGGCAAATATTCCAACGTGAATGGGCTCCTAATGTGCAGAAATTTTATGAAAATTTTCATATGCTAATAAACTTTTTCCTTGTCATTTTATTATAATAGAATGTTAGGAGAAGCACATGAAAGCATGGAATATGTCACGGCAATGATGGATAATTATTTTTGCATTTTCAATTGCAAAAGTGGAATCATTTAGCATGGGTGCCACGGAGTTAAAGAGAAAGGCAACGTGAAAGCTTGGCTGTTGGCAACGTAAATGGGACAGAAAAATTGGCAACAATTAAAAAAAAAAAACTCACGTGAACAAATGCTGTTGGAGAATGGGCTGCACTTATATTGTCTAAAAACCAGCCATGGAAGCTCTATAAATTAGAGCCAAAAATCAAATGTTCAGGGAGAACGGAGAGAGAGCAGAGGAATTTCTGGAGCAGAGAAGCAGTGGACAGCAGTAGGAGAACGGAGGAAGAATTCGGGAGAACTTCATTCCGGGTTCGGTTTTTATCTTGTTTTAATTATGGAGGGCTAAAACCCTTAGATTGATTTTCTTGGAGGTTAATGTAATATTATTTTTGAGGTTTTGATTTTTAATATATTTCCTTGTTGTTAGACTCTTCATAATTCTAGCTCGATTATTTAGTGTCTATTCGGTTTAATTAAATTGTATGCTTAATCAATTTAATTAGACAGTTAGGATTAAATAAGAAAAATATATATGAAGATAGATTAAGAAATATACATGCTTAATGAATGTTTCAAAATCGATCTTGATAGTTGTGGTTTGCTTAATTCCATAACGTTGAAGTTAGATTATGTATGTAGGCGATGTTCTATGTATGTTCAATAATTCCTAGAAATTAAAATCTTGACTCCTTTTGCTTAATTAGGATGCTTGATTAAAATATTCATTTTTAATTAAATGAAAGTAAAGGAATTACGAATTAAAAGACGCTTAGTTGATTAATTCAAATTGAACTAAGGGATTGACAGTAAGGAAGTGTATAGAAACCTTTTCAAATCCAAGGATAAAATAAATTACAATACTCCAAGAAAATCAATCGTTCGTTATTTACTTGTTCTACACTTATTTTGTATTTTATATTCTGTTTTAAATTTCTGTAACACTTAAACAAACCCCTCCATTGTATGCTTGTTGAACTTTTGTCTGTAAAAATAAATTTTAGTTGTTTTATTTTGGTTTGTTAAAAATTAGTTTAAGACTTGATTTTCCTAAATTTTAGTGTTGATCCGTGAGAGAACGACCTAGGTTGACACCCTAGTACTACATTAATTAGTTTTAATGTACTAATTTGACGGGGCCACGACAGCCGACGTCACACATATTAACCAAAGAGTAATATGCACCAGAAAAAACCAGGCATGCAATTCTTACATAAAACTACATCATAGCAACCAATGCTCAAAACATAACATATATACATATTTGCATATATATTTCACAATTCAAATCTCCTTGGCATTTCTCCCAGCTCATCTAGCACTAGTCTCTGCGGCGTCTACAATGTCTCTGTCTTCCATTACTAAAAACCATAGTAAGGGTGAGTGATTAACAATACAAATTAATGCAAATAATCAACAATATGGATATATATATATACATATCTACATATGGGAGAAAAGCATAGTATAGCCATATATGAATTTACTTACACTTAAGTAATTCATTTTCATTCCATTACAACATCGTTCATAATACTTCAACCTCATCAGTCCAAATAATTCACGCATCACATTATAATACCACAGTTAACTCATCAAATTCATTATCAGTTCAACATAATTCCACAACTGACTCTCAGTCAATAATAATATATGACTCTCTAGTATCCAGATACTAAACTAGATCGGTCATCAGCTAGGGGCCCTACTCAACCACCCATGAACCCTGCCTGGTCCACCGAGCCCTACCTAGCTCCCCAACTCACCACTGTGTCCTACCTGACCACTGGGTAGCTCAACTGGGCCACACTCGACCATGAGAACCAAAACGAGGAGTAACTATACCGATCGACCATTCACACCACACAAGGTACACATATGGCAAATCACCATAATATCCACTCAGATAATATCTCAATTACTCTATCCCAACACTACGACCATCAACTAGGATCGCAAATAGCGACTTAGGCACATCAATCTCTTAAATTTCATTTCACAATAATTTTCCATTCATCAATTATCAACATTTTATCATCATTTCACTTCATCATCATGTCATTTGCTATAGTAGTAGAATTTCTATAAATTCACATATAATCCATATTTCTCAATCAATTTAAATTTTATTCTTACAACTTATCAACATCTAGTTTCACAATTCATAACATAGTTCTCAACATACATATGCAATTAACGTTACAAGCCACCATTCAAACACCACATGGTTTCAATCATACTCAATCATCATTTGATTCATTTCTCATCATCACAATTCAATTAAACATATCCTTAATCATACACACACACACACACACATATATATATATATATATAGGTATCTAAGAATTAATTAATTTAAACTATCCAACCCATTTTCCCACTTGCCGGAATCGACTTTCACTATTATTTCCATTAATCTATACACCGAGTACACCCTCATTATCTCACTTCCGCGCTTTCGAAGCTTTAGTCAAATGTCGACTTCACCAACTTCTCAAAATATCTAAAATCAAGAAAGTCATATAATGTGAATCATCGGCTTCCGAAACCATAACCCATTTCACTAAAATAGTTTGAAATCATTATTAAAGGTTTCCGGTGCTTACCGTTTTCAACTTCGACTATCGTTTCCACATTCCGCACTACTTAATGACCCACCGACGCTTGGTTCGAGACCTACCAGCACCAAAATAACACCTTGTTAGTTATTTAACAATACTCACCGCATCTAGCTCCATCTCCATGCTTCCAATTACCATAAAAACTGAAAAACGCAAACCCCCCATGCATATGCCAATTTCGTCCCAGAGAGAAAAAAGGAGAAAAAGTGAAATTAAAGGTACCCACACGTTCACCTCACTTTCCCGGTCGCAATGGTGCTTTCAATTACGAGATTCGGTAAAGAAATGGAGTAAAATTAGGCCTCACCGTCTCACGGCCATGGAAAGGAATAGAAAAGGAAGAAGAACTCACGTGTGTTATGATGAGGAAGAAGAAGGAAGGAATTAAAAAAAGTTTTAGGGCCCAAGGGTATTTTGTCATTTCATCCTTATTTTAAATTTCTCTTACATTTTCTTTCATTTTTAAATTTTTTTCTCTTTTCTTTTATTTCTTTTAGATATATAAAAATTTATCTTTAATAATTTCTCTTCTTACTTTTTCCTTATAGTAATTAATAATTTACCATTTCTAATTTACTTTAAAACTAATTCCTTGATTAATTACTCTTAATTTATTAAATCAATCTCATTTCTAATCAAAACTCTCCAATTTATTTAATTTACTTCACACTAACTCTCAACTAATTTATTTATCAATTCCCAATAGCGTAAGTAATTAATTTTAAATATCGAGATGTTACAGGGTCAAAGTCAAGATCCCTTCATTTACCCATTGTATAAATAAGGGTTCGAAATCTTTTTATAAGCCAAGTGACATTTTTTAGTAATAAATCTTAATTTTTTTAGAGTAATTCTCTAGGGCTTTTGGTCACTTAAAGTGAACAATAAGTAAAAAAAATATTATATAAATTACTTTAAACCAATTTACAAAATCATAACCGCAACAAGAGTGATAAACCAAACTCCTATAATTGTTTAATACCACCTTCATTCATATATAAAAGGTTATTTTTAGAAAAAAATTGTTCTTAAATATAAGATTTTTAAAATTTTTATGTTATTGATTATTTTTTAACTAAAATATCCCTATTAATATATAACTTTTATAAGAATTAATATAATAATAAATGACATGTATTAACTAGATTATTTATTTCTTCAATAATAATTGAATAGTAAGTGAAGAGAGAGTAAATGAAGAGAGAAAAGAGAAGAAAATTAAATGATAAGTGATAATCACTTTAAGGATAATTTTAAAAAACTACTATAAATTTTAAGCAAATTTAATAATTTAACTAAATCAACCAATTTCTTAATACGTTTGAATTAGATAAAAAAATCTTATATTAAAAATAGAGAAAGCACATGATTAAATATCCCACTAATAAAAATAACAATTTCATCAACTAGCTATTTCCAAGTTTTAAACTAAGTTTCAGAATCCCTTGTGCATTCTTTAGCCTTATCAAAACAGAATTTCATTCCTAGGAGTCCACAATGATCAAATGACTGAGATCTAGATCATAATCAATTCTCCATTAGACTTTTACCTAAAAAATGGGAAATTTTCATAATCAAAACATCAAAATTAGCCTGCAATAAGGAAAAACCCAACCTCTAATACATTGATCTACCCTTGATTGTCTGTATGAATCGACTATCCCATCACTTCCTGTACATTTATACAATTTATCGGATGTAAAAGATTACGTACCGGTCTGGAGCTTCATATACCAAAACCAGTATTGGATTAAATCACATTACAAACTAATTAGACATTAACTTAACCAAAGAATGTCATAATATATAAAATATTATTTATTTCGATGATAATCTTTTTCCATTTCTAAAAAAACCCATATTTTAAATTGGTTTGGATTAATTTAAACACATGCCCCAATCATATAAAATAGTTACAAATTAATTCTACTAGATCCTAAATCAATTCCAGTCCTGTCCTACACGTGAACATTGGGGATAGTATAAAGGCAAGATGAGACAAATCTAGCTATCAATAGTAGAGGATAAGTAAATAAGATGTGCAGAACAAATTTTAAAAATAAAATATATCAACAAGAGAAAGAAGTAAAGAGCACTTTTCATAATTCTTTAATCTTCATTTTTCACGTTGGTGGATTACATTAATTACTCTTTTCATTAATTTGTTGGTATTTGGACAAGTGGTACAACTGTCACAGTATTTTAAAATTATTTCATACTTAAAATAATAATTAAATATTTAATATTTAGTTAAGAGGGGATAAACCTTTTTCAATTAACCCCCGTGCGTTATCATTTTTCAAGTTTAAACACTCAATAATTGATCTTCAATAAAAATAAAAGTAGCCAGGGTTTGTGTTCACATTTTACTAATCTAAAGCAGGGGGTTGGTAAACATTTTACTTTTGTCTTCTTTAACGATAATGGCATGTAGTTTGATGAGAAGAAAGAACATAAAAAATTCAGATAATGTTAAGTTTTTTTAATTTAATTCAAGAAAATTAAATAAAATAAAATATAACTTCACAATAATAAAAAAGAAATACATTATTTTTTCTCTCATTTTCTATCGTCTGAAACAGAGGATTGTCTTCCCATTTGTAGCTGGAACAAGTCTTAGTTTTGAACGAAGACTAATATGAAGACGTGTTGCCGCATAGACTCTTCTCTCCCTCAAACTCATACCTCGCTGTTGACAGCCTCTTCTCTAATTCCTCTTGTTGTGGCACACCATGATTTTATTTTTACTATGTAATGCAATTTTTTAAAAATTATTTACCTATAAAAGTACCTTTTAAAAATTATTTACCCCTTTGGAGTTACTTTTCTAGGTATTTCAAAATAACATATATAACAGCGATAGCTCCATTTTTAAATATAAGATTTTAAAAAAACATTATCTCTTAATATAATTATTTTTATTAAAATATTTTTATTAATATATAATTATTTTTAAAATTAATATAATAATAAATTAGATACATCAATTACATAATTTATCTCTCTTATAATAAATAAATGAGTAATAAGTAGAGAGAGATTAAATAGAGAAAAATAAATGATGAATCATAATCACTCTAAGGACAATTTTAAAAATTATAATAAATTTTAAACAATTTTAACTAAACTAACCAATTTTCCTAATACACATGAATTAAATAAAAAAAATATTATATTTATAGTTGATATATTAAAAGTTGCATGTACTATGTTAGAACATAGTGTGTATAATTCATACGAAATATTGTCATTAATTATTCTCTTGTATGTTGTGCTTTTCAAAAAAGTTTAACATCATTAATTGTATTAATCCACTAGGGCGGCCATGTGTTAATGGTGGCTCTACGAACATAAAATTAACAAAAACAAATAGGAGTACTACCACGGTCTGTCTTTTATTAATTTATATATTAAAATTTTTATTTTTATTTTTATTTAATTGTTTATTTAGAGATAAAAATTTTATATCTATATATCTAGCCACTTAAATTTTTAAGGTAGTATTAATTGATTTCTCCTAAAAATATTTTTATTAGTCCATTTAATATTAGTGTAATAAATTCTCACTCGTATTATGATTTCTATAAAAAGAGTTGGAGTTAAATGGTTAACGAGAGAGGGAGTATTAATGAAGGGTAAAATAGTAAAATAAGTAGTTGTTTTATTAAAATTAACAAAAAATGATTAGATTCTCTAATATGTATTTTTTTTCTCTTTAGAGAGTTAATTAGAAACGAAAGGAGTAATTAATTTAGCTAAAATCATTAAATTTCTTTGAAATTTATAGTGATTTTTCAAAATTGTCCATAAAGTGATTATAACTTATCATTCCAATTTCTTCACTTATTTTCTCTCTATTTAATCTATCAATGCTTACTACTCAATGATCATAGGAGAGATATAATCGATGTATCTTATTTATTGTTATATTGATTTCAAGAAAAAAATTATATTTAATAGAGGTGTTTTGATTAAAAAATAATTAATGACATATAAAATTGAAATAATCTTATATTAAGGGACACAATCTTTTTAAAGACATCTTATATTTAAGGATGAAGGCGGTATCAACCAAATTAGAAATTGTATCATCCAATTACAATCATATACACTAAAAATGATTTCTCTTAAGAGAAATAAGATTGATTTTAATAATCTTTTATTTTTTTCGTGAATTGAAGGATAAATATGGTTTCTTCTTAATAGTTGTATATTATTCTTTATCATATTGTTTATAATAATTAATTTTCTAACTTCGCACAAATTGAAAAACATAGTCAATTAAGTTAAATACATTAATTTTATTAATTATTTTTGCTATACATCTAAAACTACTCGTAATATTAAATTATAACAAAGCCTTAAAATTCAATTTTGTGGAAGGATATTTTTTTTTTTGGATAAAACAGCTAAAAATGATATTGATATCATGCTCAAGAAAAAATAAGAACATAAATGATAAGTGATCAAGCCTAAAGTAGGATTCAGTTGAAGGTGTGTGCACTCCGATGTTAGGGATACATGGTAGAAAGCTCTAGGGGTCTGATGTCACCTATATGCCATGCACAATAATGCAAGAAGGGGTCTTTTGGTGATTCGATATATAAGACTCATGATCCAATGCTTGGGTACCTGCATAAGAGCCCAAGGGATCGAAATGTGGTGTGTCCCTTCTCTGATGCCTAACTTAGTGTATGTCAAATATATATGTTAGAGCAACGAGTATCAAGAGTTTGGAAGACAAGAATGGACATACATTGGGCATATATGGTCTATTTATAATTGCGGATATAAAGAGATAATGATTATTTTGTCAACAATTTTTCTGGATTTATAGGGATCATGTCGGGTGACTTGGGTCTCTTTCTTGGGCGGGACATCAAATACATGTATCTTTACCAATTAATCAATTTTTAAATGCTGGAGTAGATCCCAAAGAAATCCCGCTTCCTCATGAATTTATCTTGAATCGGGATCTTTTGGCTTAGCTTTATCCAAGTTTTGTCGAGGGAGCAACCCCATTTTTTACCTTGAATTGGTCAAAATACGCGGAATTTCTTACTTTTCGTGGAGGATTAGATCCAGTAACTGGAGGTCTATGGCTAACCGATATTATACATCATCATTTAGCTATTGCAATTCTTTTCTTGATAGCGGGTCATATGTATAGAACCAACTGGGGTATTGGTCATGGTATAAAAGATATTTTAGAGGGCCATAAAGGTCCATTTACAGGCCAGGGTCATAAAGGTCTATATGAGATCCTAATAACGTCATGGCATGCTCAATTATCTATTAACTTAGCTATGTTAGGGTCTTTGACAATTATTGTAGCGCACCATATGTATTCTATGCCTCCTTATCCATACCTAGCTACTGACTATGCTACACAATTGTCATTATTCACACATCACATGTGGATTGGTGGATTTCTCATAGTTGGTGCTGCTGCGCATGCAGCGATTTTTATGGTAAGAGACTATGATCCAACTATTCGATACAATGATTTATTGGATCGTGTCCTTAGACATCGCGATGCAATCATATCACATCTAAACTGGGTGTGTATATTTTTAGGTTTTCACAGTTTCGGTTTATATATTCATAATGATACCATGAGGGCGCATGTAAAGCAATTTAAGGTACACTAAGTTGGTTGGGGCACCAAATCCAAACATGGTTTTAATTCACACTCCATGTTCTGATAAATATTTATCATCCGAAAAGAAGAAGAAATAGAGTCCTTGTCTAAAAAAATGCTTTGAAAAAGGGCAGATGTATAGAACCTTTCAACAAGATAGTGTTTTTTCAACTCTCTCAAAATAGAATCTATTTCAAACATATATATTGTGGTTCCTTATCTCGATAGGGTAAAAATATTTAAATTTCATATTTTTAGATACTTTTCCAAACCTATTACCGATACTAAATAGCAGCTAAAAATTTGTATCCATTTTCCATGATATTATGCATGGATCAGATATATCACGGTGAATTCTTCTGATTCCATTGTGTTACATTGTGTAACATCCCAGGTATTTAATTTAATTATTGGTGATAAGCGGATATTAATAAATAAATTATTTAGAATTAATTTGGATTTTTCTAAAATTAATTAACAATTGTTTAGAGGTGATGAATTAAATAAATTGCTTTGATTGGTTGATTACTAAATTTAAAAACTAAATTAAATGGGTGATGGTAAATTAATAAGTTATCAAAGAGTAAAAGTAAAAAGGTTTTATTTAAAAAGGTTATAAAAGAAAATAGAAAAGAAAAGAGAAATGACGAAATGACTGTTTTTCCTTAAGGCAATAAAATCATAATCAATTCTCTTTCTTCCTCACGAAGCACGCACGCGAGAGAGAGCTTTGCCTTTTTCCATTTCCTTTCGCAGCCGTGAGCTTCTAGCTTCAAATCGGAGGTCCATTTTGTAATTGTTCATAATAATATATCAAACAGGGTGTAACATCCCAATTTTTATATAAATGCCCAAATAAGAGAAATAAATGACAATTATTTACATATGGAAAGCTTAATCCCCAAAAATATAGAAATAAATTAATTTGAGTTTATTATGATTTTTCACAAATTACTAAGCTTTATGAGCTAAAATTTATACCCGGTTAAAATATGAGTGTCAGACCAAGTATATCTGATTGAGATGCTGTTGGTTAGGGCTGTAGATAATATTATGAGGAATCCAAATATGTATTCATAATAATTTTCAGAATGAGTATTGAACCCAAATAGAGATCCTATTTGTGGTAAAACGGTAAAATTTAAATGAATGAAGTTAAAATTAAAACAAAACTCCCACCCTTCACTCTCTTTTCACCCTGGATTCTCTCTCTTGGCAAGATACACTTTACTCTTCTTCCTCTTCTAAACTACCTCATTCATCTCCATCTTTATCTTCTTCTTCTCCAAAAACCTAGACCAAGAGGTGCCTTTCCTCTCTTATTTTCGTTCACCATTAGAGCAAGGAGGAGGCAATGGGTGCTTGAAGTTTCTCCTCCCTTCTCTTTCATTTTCGTCACCATCTCTCCCCCCTTGGTTCCCATTTTCGTTTTTGGAGCAAGGTAAGTTTCTTGCCATTTTCCTTGTGTTTAGAACCTAGGAAATAGATGGTTGTGGCTTGGGAGAGTATTAAATGCATATGGGTGTTGAAGGAAACCAATAAATACATAAACCCTAAGGTGGGGTGAGAGGAATATGAACTTTTAGGGGCAATAAATGGGGTACACAAAAATGGTGTTGGAATATGAGAGATATTTATGATATTGTTGGGTTTTTAATAAAACCCTAACCTATGAATTTAGGGGAGATATGTAATGTAGAAGGGGTTGACATTTATTAAAGAAAGATGTGTTATTAATGATGAGGTATAGTCATTTAATAATGATTTATCATGTTGGTTGGAAGCCATAAATGAAAAACTCTCCCAAGGTGTTGGTGGGAAATTAATGTGTGTGAGTAACCTAGTTATTTGGGTTATTGTTTCTAATTATAATGAGCTTTCATTTAAGGGAAGGAATTCCCGAAGCCTAATTAGGCAAATAAATAAAACTTGTAAATAAATGCTATATGATGAGAATCATGTGTGTATATGTATATGCATTAAGAATGATGCTTGAATGAATGATTGATATGGTCCTACAATTGATTAATGTAGGAATTGATAACACTTGTGAGGCGGGAACATCAAACCCGGAAGTCTACTTCCTTGAGGTAGGAAAAGGGTGTATTTTCTAAATGTATGATGCCTTGTATATTGATAATGTATGTATTGATGCCATGTTGCATATTTTTCCTTGAATGGATGTATTGCTTAATGTGTGTGATATGAAATAGAGATGGAATCTTGTGATGGTTGATTAAAATGGTACCTTGAAAAGGTTATGAGTTGTATAATGTGTGATGACATGTTATTGTTTCCATGTGTGGCTTGATGAATATTTGAAATCCTTGTCTAGGATGATTCTTGAATATTATGAATGGTATATATATTTGATTATGTGGGATTAACATTGTGATTGAGTATGAGTTGTACCCTAGATGAGAGGGTGAGATAATCCTTACGAGGTTAAGGCATGCATGAGCATTGTTGCATACATAGCATGGCATGCATATCATGACATTTGAAAGTGGTTGCGATCACTTGATATTTGGAATATAGAGGGCTTACGAGTTCCTATGGTATTGAGCCGGTGGTTGTGATCACCTGGTGTTTAAAATGAGAGGCCCTACAGGACCATTGAGAATGAATGCCCATGGTTGCGATCATGAGGCGGGAGTACCCCTTTCGAGGTGGGAAACCATTATGAATTATTGAACATGGTTGCGATCACGAGAAAGCACCTTGCGAGGATGCTAGAGGGAGTACCCCTTGCGAGGCGGGAAACAAATAAGAATGAATGATTATGGTGGTTGCGATCACCTGATGAAATGAAATCGGATCCGTGCATATACATTCTTAAACACCAGCATGTGCATAGCCATAGAAGCATGGCATTGAGAGATACCCTATTGAGGAGGTTATGTGAGGTGTATGTGGAACCCTCTTAGGACACTAAATATATTTTGTTATTGGTTTGGTTTGACTTTTATGAAACTTTATAAAATGACAATGAGTGTGATAGAACCATGAATGAATGATATGATTAAATTGATTTTGGTGTCATTTGAACTCCTCTTGGGAGAGGGTATTAACTTGCATTCATATGTATATTATCACAAATTGTTGTATTTTTCATCATTAAGAAAGTATACTCACATGTGGTCTATCTTTTTAGCTCTTGTGTTGTAAGGCTTCTCAATAGAGCTCATGTGTGGAGGAATGGTGTGAAGGAAGTCATTTTGTGGTAAAGAGCCTTGGCCGGCATATATAGATTCATTTTGTATACCATATAGTGTGTATATGCTTATTTTGTAATTAATTTGATAATAGTTGATTTTTAAGGTCATGTAGGAAAATTAGACCTTATGTGTATGACTAATTTTCATTAATGACCTTGATAATGTATGAATGATAACTATAGGGTGGATTTGATGTAGATTTTAATGAATGAATGAAGACTTGTATAAGAAATTATGTTTCATGTAGTATATGAAGTGATAGGCTTGGTTTTGACATGACTAATGAATTGGAATGGAAATTATTGAGTATGATTGTTTAGAGCAAGTTCTAAATGCTTAATATGATATGTGTGACATGTTAATTTGGGTCAAATTTGCTTGGTAGGAGTTTTGGTATGTTGAGTTATGAAATTTTACTTGTTTTCTGCGTATATGCTGATAATCTCGCTCAAGGGAGATGGATTCTCGCTCAAGCGAGAATCCCCTGCATCAGTTATATGGCCTCTGGCCAATTCTCGCTCAGGAAAGATGACCCTACATCAGGTGTGTCCATACTGGCCATTTTTTGCTTGGGCGGGCTCATCTCTGCTCAAGCGAGTGTTGTGTGGGGTTGTTCTGGACGAGATTCGCTTAGGCGAGCTGGTATCTCGCCCAAGCGAGATTGCTTATGCATCAGGTATTAGCTACTAGACGAATTTCGTTCACGCTCACCTGCCTCGCCCAAGCGACCCATGTGGGTCTCGCTCAAGCGAGATGGGGGCTCGCTCAAGCGAGATCCCCTGATTCCAGATTTCTCATTTTGGCTTCTTTATTCCATTTCCTTGTTTGTTTTTGGAAACCCTAGATCATGAAAGTAATATTATTATTATTATTATTATTTTGTATTTCTAATGTTTATAAGTTAATAAGGCATCTTCTATCATCCTTTTGTATACATTTCATTAACTTTTAAATTTTATTCAAACTTCCGCTTTTCCCTTGTGACGATATTGAGTCTGATCGTCCAAGAAGCACTCTGATACCTTCTCATATCTTCATATATGAGATAGGTTATTAAATGATCCGGGATAATTATTTGGTAATATATATATCGAGTTTCTTCTATTTATAATTATTTTTAAATCACGAAAAATTTACCCCTATTTTCGGGGTGTTACACAGGGGGAGTTTTTATAAAAAGAATTTTCACTATACGAGTTTTGATGATTCCAAAAATATGTTTCAAAAATATTAAAGCATTGAGAATCTAAAATCAACATTTTTTGTAATCAAATAAGCTATTTGATTAGGAGCAAGGTAATCAATTAAGGTATTCGATTAAGTCTCATAAAACAAATTTTGAAATTATTTGAAACAAAGCTAATCAAATAAGGTATTCGAATAAGGTGAATCTGGACAAGTTCTTATTAAACCAGAACAGAGCTAATCGAATAAGGTATTCAGATAAGGTGAATTTGGACAAGTTTTAATTGAAACAGAACCTTGCTAATCGAATAAGGTAATCGATTAAGGCAAATTTAAAAGTGTTTTAATTGAAACAGTACCTTACTAATCGATTAAGGTAATCGAATAAGACGATTCTAGAACTTTTTAAATTAAATCAGAACGTTGCTATTCGAATAAGCTATTTGAATACATTGGGTAAATTTGACTGATTTTCAGCTTTGCTAAAATCATGGGATGTTTTGCCAAAGAATCAAATTCAATTTTTAGATTATAAAGGCTAGTTTCCCATCTTGGAATAAAGGCCTAAGTCCTCATTGGAAATCACTCATATGCATTAAGCTTTCTCTCTTTCTCATTTGATTTCACGAAGATAAGTTTGGTTATTTCTTCCGCGCTTTTAAAATTCTGATTTTGCTCTTGAAGAGAGCTACATTTTTGTGAGTAAGTTAATCTCTTTGTGCTTTCATTTTTAAATTTGCTTTATCAAAGAGAGTTTCAATTTTTGATAAACTTTTCTAACCTTAAACTTTTTTAAAACCGCTCTATCAAAAGAGAGTTACATTCTTTGAGTTGATCATACTTGATTTGCTCTTTAAATTTCTATTCTACTATTTTAAGAGAGTTTTCTTAAGTGCTTTAAATTTGCAAAATCTGCTCTACAAAGAGAGCTACATTTCGTGATCATAATTACATTTCTTTCCTCTTTTATCTTGTTTTACCATATTCATTATAAGAGATGTGTAAAGGTTTTTGTTTTTAACTCATACACAAATTGGGTTGGAATATTGTAACAAAGGCAAGGTTGCCTTTGGGGTTGGTTGAGTAAGAATTGTGAGAAGGATAAAAGTGAGGGATAAAGTTCTTGGTAGGGAAATCAAGAGACTTGTATTGGCTCATCTTGTAAATCTCAAATTCTTAGTGGAAAATCTCAAGTAGTTTACTTGGGGCCTGGACGTAGGGGTTTCCGAACTAGGATAAAATTTGAGTGTGTCATTCTTTCTCTCTTCCCTTACTCTATTTAATTTCAAGTTATTTACTTGCTTTACTTTCTTGCTTTAATTGTTATTACTTAATTATTGTGATACTAATTTCTTCATCTCTTTAAGTAAGGTAAAGTAAAATTGAAATTAAGTTCTAAAAGGTAACTATTTTTAAGACTCAATTCACTCTCCCCTCTTGAGTCATTGAGGCCACTTGGTTAACAAGTGGTATCAGATCTTGACTCTTGCTACAAGGCTTAACAGCTGCAAGAGATAGAAATGGCCTCAAGCAATTTCTTTCCCGAGGGTGGAGCCACAAATAGGCCTCTCGCTTTCAATGGAGAAGGTTATGCTTTTTGGAAAGAAAGGATAAAAATTTTCATCCAATCCTATGATCTCAAGGTATGGAATGTTATTCAATTTGGTCCTTTTATTCCTAAATATGTTGTTGATAATGTTGAATGTGCTAAGCCTATGGACTTATGAACAAACGAGGAGGAGAAAAAGGTATAATTTAATCTTAAAGCAAAAAATCTTATCACTCTTTAGGTCCTGATGAATATTTTAGAGTTATTACTTGTGATTCTCCTAAGGAAATGTGGGATACTTTTGAAACAATTCATGAAGGTACTAATGATGTTAAAGATGCTAAAATTGGTACACTTACTAGTCAAAATGAAGGTTTTAAAATGAGTCCAGAAGAAAGTATTATGGATACGCAAAAATGATTTACTCTTATTATAAATCATTTACTCACCTTGGGCAAAACTTACAGCAATAAGGAATTAATTCAAAAAGTGTTGAAACGTTTAACTAGGGCATGACAACCAATGGTGACCTCATTAAAGCAAATGGAAAATCTCTACACCATGTCCCTTGCCACACTATTTGGTAAGCTTCAAGAACATGAACAAGAGCTCAAAGATTTGAAAATAGCCGAGGAAGAAGAAGAGAAGAAGCTCACCAAAAAGAAGAGCATTGCTCTTAAAGCTACATTAATAGAAGATGAAAAAGAAGAATCCAAAAATGAAGAAATTGACGATGAAGAGTTTGGTCTACTTATCAAAAAGTTTGCAAGGTTCATGAACAAGAAAGGTTTCAGAGGAAGAAATCCAAACCAAGGTAAAAAGTTTGTTAAAGATTATACTAATCCTCCTACTTGTTTCGAATGTGGCAAAATAGGTCACTTCAAAATAGGTTGTCCAAACATCAAGAAAAAGAACAAGGACAACAAAGGAAAAATAAGAGCATATATAGCTTAGGAAAAAAACAATGAAGACTTATCCGAGGAATCAGAGGAAGAAGTCGCCAACCTTTGCCTTATGACCAAGCACTTCAAAAATGATAAGGTAAGTTCCCTAAATGATTTTAGTGATGATGAAAGTGAAATATGAATTACTAAAAGCATTTGGTGAATTACATGAAAAGTTTATGTTAATAACAAAAAAGTATACATGCTTAAAACAAACCATTTTGAAATTGAAAATGAGTTGCATGAAATTAACTTAGAAAAGGAAAACCTTAGAGTTAAAAATAGAGAATTAATCACATCTAATATCACTCTCATGACTTGTAATGGTGATGAAGATTGTATGTTGTTTGATAAATGCATGCTTCTTGAAAATGAAAATAAAGACTTAAAGAAAACTCTTGAGAAATTTACAAAGGGTAAAAAGAATCTTGATGCACTTCTTGGAAATTAGAAGTATACCCTTGATAGAACGGGCATAGGTTATGAAAAGTATAAAAATAGTAAGGAATACAAGAACTTCTTTGTAGCCTTTAAAGAAAAACCTAAACCCATTCTAAAATATGCAACTTGTGGAAAAATAGGTTATACAAGTACAAATTGCTTTAAATGAAGGTATAAAAAACCATATAAGAACCATTATAAAATGTCTTATTCCTTGAATGCAACATGTTTCTATTGTGGTGTATATGGTCATATTACTTCTAATTGCTTTATAAAGAATACCTTCCAAAAGTCTACTAGAAAGGTATGAGTTCCAAAAGAAATTTTAAAAACCCAAACTAATGAGAAAAGACCCAACATACAAAGGGTACCTAAAACTTGAAAACTTATTTTGTAGGTATGTTTTAAGGCAACAAACTCTCATTGGTACCTAGATAGCGGATGTTCAAAAAACATGATCGGAGATATGTCAAAATTCTCAACCTTCACTCTAAAGAATAAAGGAAGTGCTACTTATGAAGACAACACAAAGGGAAGGATACTTGGACATGGAAATGTAAGTACCAATTCCTCTACCTCAATCAATGATGTTTTATATATTGAGGTATTAAAACACAATTTGTTAAGTATAAGTCAATTATATGATAAAGGATTCATTATAACTGTTCACACACAGAAAGTAGGCACAAAATCCTAGAGAATTCCTCTAGGGATTAGGTTTATTATCTCTTTATGATGTGTCACTTAGGTTACAATATGAGCCTCTAGGCTGTATTTATACACTTGTAAAGTAAAGAAAAAAAGGGGTAACCAGGCCCAAGTATAAAAATAGATATAACCGCTTCTGATGGGATAATAGAGAATCATTATGTGCTAAATTAATGGGATGAGGGGGTACCATGGGGTCCCCTCTGACCAGGGAAGGAACATGAGCCCCCTAGTCACGAGCTCTAGGCGTAGAGCTGAGCGAAGTGGCTAAGTGTCAGGGTGAGACACCTCCATGTTGGATGCTGAGCGAAGATTTGTCTGAAGTGTGTATGAGCCGATGTTGAGTGATCGGGTAGGATCGATTCTGACCTCGGGCTTTTCGTAACACTTGAACGGATTCAAGCCTTCAGATTGTGTACCGAAGGATCGATTCTGACCTTGGGATTTTTGTAACACTTGAATGGATTCAAGCCTTCAGATCGTGTGTCGAGGGATCGATTCCGACCTCGGGCTTTTCATAACACTTGAACGAATTCAAGCCTTCAGATCATGTGCCGAGGGATCGATTCTGACCTCGGGCTTTTTGTAACACTTGAACGGATTCAAGCCTTCAGATCGTGTGTCGAGGGATCGATTCCAACCTCGGGCTTTTCGTAACACTTGAACGGATTCAAGCCTTCAGATTGTGTGCCGAGGGATCGATTCCAACCTCGGTCTTTTTGTAATACTTGAACGGATTCAAGCCTTTAGATCGTGTACCGAGGGATCGATTCCAACCTCGGGCTTTTCGTAACACTTGAACAGATTCAAGCCTTCAGATCGTGTGCCGAGGGATCGATTCCAACCTCGAGATTTTTGTAACACTTGAATGAATTTAAGCCTTCAGATCGTGTGCCGAGGGATCGATTCTGACCTTGGGTTTTTTGTAACACTTGAATGGATTCAAGCCTTCATATCGTGTGCAGAGGGATCAATTCCGACCTCAGGCTTTTCGTAATACTTGAACAAATTCAAGCCTTCAGATTGTGTGTTGAGGGATCGATTCCGAGATCAGGAAAGGTTCTTGGCCTTGATTCTTCAAACATTCGAGATGCAATGTCAATTTTTTGATCCTCTAACTCTTTTGATACACAGATTGATGATGGACAAGATAAGCTCAATTTGTCATCGTAATTCTAGTCTTGCAAACTTCCACCATGGCTTGCTGTGCAATGAAAGCCTCTCTTTGTCCTTGATTTTTTAGTCTTCTAGACTTCTGAATCCCTTGCCTGGGTAATACACGAATGTTTTTAATGGAGTTAAAGTCAGAAAAATAGAGTTGCCATAATTGACGAACATGTGAAATATAGCTGGTTCTTAGGTCGGCCCAGTAGTTGTCCTGCTCTAAACAACCAGTAAACTAATTACACTTAAACTGTAGCGATAATCTTCCCACATCGTTGATGTCTTCCGAGTAATGTACATTTTAGGAGAAGACATTGATTGAACAGAAATTTTCTAAAGAGGCTTTGTGTGCCAAAGAATTGACCTTAATTGTTGCTGTGGAGTTGACTATTGGAGTTTTGTAATTGTTTATCCTCGTCGAATGACAAATTGATAAGGAGTTTTGATCCTTTACTTCCGTTCGGTCAACGGGTATATTTTTGCTGTTACCCGCTAACGGTCTTGTATGGTCCCAGTCATTACTTGAGGGCATGGATCACGACATGTGTACTGTGATCCCATAGCAGTTGACTCCCTTTGTAGTGAGAAAATCAGGTGGTTGCTGAGGTACTTTATCAACGGCTTCAGTGGTGTCCCATTGGTTGAGGTTACTATAAAAGAGACGAAGCCTCTACAGGTATAGAACGACGTGATGCATAGAAGAGATATTTAGGGCCCCTCCTTGGAAGAGATACGTAGAACGAAGTGACTTTCCTGAACGATAGGTTTGGCACCATTCTTTCGGAAAATCTTTTTCTACGAGTTCTTCCAATGGTTTTCCGAGATCGCCCTTCTGACTCTGCCCATCGTCTGGGTCTACGTCGTCAAATAATGGAAAATCACAAAATATGGGCAAAATCATCAGACCATCGTCATTGTGGCCATTCATGATTACTTGGAACACATCGAGATACCAAGAAGCAAGGTGTTAAATTGCGGTCCGCAACACCAAATACGGCCGCAATAAAACGGTATTAGATGGTGCCGAAACCGCATCAACCCGCTTCGCGAAGGAGAAACGAAATCACGCGTTACAACCGCGACAAAACGGCATTGCGGCCGCAATGAACGTTACGGAACGTTTTTTCCGCAATTTTTGCCGCCATAAACAGAGAAAAACAGAGAAAGCCAAGAAAAAACAGAGAAAGCCAAGATGGAAGATGAACAGTAGAGATCCTAATCCCTTTTCTTTTATAAAAACTTAAAACATCTTAGTGTTAATTCCAACAAAACAAGCCAAAAATTGCTTACAAGGAAGGAACTATAGTGCCTTTTTGTGCCCTCTTTGCATCTTGAAACCCCTGATTTTGGATTTCCCTCATCACTGACTAGAATCTCCACTGATCTGGGCGGAGCTTGGACGGTTCAACGACAACCATCGACCGCCGGTCTCCAATCGCTGCCGCTGTCCCGATAAGGTGAGTTTAATTTCTTTCTTCTGAAATGGAAAAGGAAAAGGGGAGTGTGTAGGTTGTGGTATGGGGACAAAGAACGTGTGGGTTTTGTGGCAGATAATAGGAGGCCATGGATTTTTGGGGTGGGAGGAGAAAGCCAAGGAGAGTGTGTTGTGTTTTGCCTCTGTGACTGATTTTGAAAAACAAAGAGAGCTGATTGAGGAAGGAAAGTGAAAAGGGGATGGTAAAAATGAAAGGGGAAAAGGAAAACCTTAATTAATTGGTGAACTGGTCTGGACCGGGGTCTAGGATCCGGTGTGGGACCAGCCACAAGAGTGCAGGTGTTTTAGGGTTCGTACACCGGAACTGTGAATAACCGATGTATTAATCTGGTCTCTCAGTGGGAGAGGCCGGTCTTGTTGTCCTGGAGATCCTTTACACCAACGGTTCGCGTTGTAGGGGGGCGAAAGGTGGTGCCACCTGCAAAGATTCTCCGACGCTCAAGTTAGAAGAATGTATGAACACAATGAACACTCAAGCGTAGTAACAGTAAAGTGTGAGATAGAACAACGATACCATGCATGTGTGTTGATATGGGCTTCTTATAGTTGAACGTAAGAGAAATGAGTCGTTGGATGCAGGTGGGTCCCTTAGCTCTGATTGCGTGTATATTGTGTCAATCAAAGTGGCTCGACTTTCAGAATGTGTCAGGAGGGTAGGTCAATTATCAGAGTACAATCCTCTAGGGAGAGGAGAGGATAATCACCTTTTCCGCATAATCTGCTGACATGCCCACTTACTTTCTGAAGCCATTGATGTGACATATTTTGCTACAAACAGTGTCTTCGTTGATAAGTTATCAGGGACTCTTCTCTTACTGTGACTGAAAAGCCAACAATTATATAAACACCCTGTAAAGATGAACATAGAACCGCTATGGAGAAAATGAATGATGTTGTCGTGGAATGAGGGCGGACGGCCAGACAACGGATATCCGGTGTGGCAACATTGAACCAGGACACCGGTTATCCTTATATGAGGTCAGTCTGACGTCACAAGTATGGGGGCCGGTATCTAGACCGGATCAAGTTTATTATTAAAATATATATTTAACAGATGATATATTTTATGCCATATTAGATCTAATAGGGTTAATGACATATCTAGACCGGATCAATTGGTAATTGTTTGTAATTGTGAAAATATAAGGAAATTAATTAGCAAATTTTCATTAACCATTAAAAGAGAATTAATTATAGTAAATTGCAATTATGAAATATAATCTCATAGAATATGTTAAATGTATATATGATGGCAATTAAATGTATATTATATCTAATATGGCATAAAATATATCATCTGTTAAATATATATTTTAATAATAAACTTGATCCGGTCTAGATACCGGCCCCCATACTTGTGACGTCAGACTGACCTCATATAAGGATAACCGGTGTCCTGGTTCAATGTTGCCACACCGGATATCCGTTGTCTGGCCGTCCGCCCTCACTCCATGACAACATCATTCATTTTCTCCATAGCGGTTCTATGTTCATCTTTACAGGGTGTTTATATAATTGTTGGCTTTTCAGTCACAGTAAGAGAAGAGTCCCTGATAACTTATCAACGAAGACACTGTTTGTAGCAAAATACGTCACATCAATGGCTTCAGAAAGTAAGTGGGCATGTCAGCAGATTATGTGGAAAAGGTAATTATCCTCTCCTCTCCCTAGAGGATTGTACTCTGATAATTGACCTACCCTCCTGACACATTCTGAAAGTCGAGCCACTTTGATTGACACAATATACACGCAATCAGAGCTAAGGGACCCACCTGCATCCAACGACTCATTTCTCTTACGTTCAACTATAAGAAGCCCATATCAACACACATGCATGGTATCGTTGTTCTATCTCACACTTTACTGTTACTACGCTTGAGTGTTCATTGTGTTCATACATTCTTCTAACTTGAGCGTCGGAGAATCTTTGCAGGTGGCACCACCTTTCGCCCCCCTACAACGCGAACCGTTGGTGTAAAGGATCTCCAGGACAACAAGACCGGCCTCTCCCACTGAGAGACCGGATTAATACATCGGTTATTCACAGTTCCGGTGTACGAACCCTAAAACACCTGCACTCTTGTGGCTGGTCCCACACCGGATCCTAGACCCCGGTCCAGACCAGTTCATTGGCACGCCCAGTGGGACACGATAGAGTTATTCCCATTTTCGCAGAAGTTAGGTTGTTACAATGGAAGGTGATGGGAGAGATTTCGTGGAAGGTCACGTGGAGGATGTGACCCATCAACAGGCGGGGAGGAGACTCGTCTTCGAATCCCCTGTAACTCAAACCCGGAGGATGGTGCAAGTGCAGACGCCTGACCCTCGCGATGAGGTTATCAGGCAACTGAAGGAGGAGTTGATGGAGTTAAGGCGAGAGAGAGGAGGAGCTGGGGACAGGGTAGTGTCTCATGCAGAGGATGCTCACCATGCATCAGCGAGGGATAGATCTACCACCCTCCAGTATTCGAAGATCCCCACATATGAAGAGAGGGGGCAAACGCAGGACTCTGCTGATAGAGTCAGTACCAGGAGAAGGGAGCAGGCGGTGGTAACTTCAGGGACATACAAGCTCAATGTCCCTTTTTCAAGAAGGTTGATGAATATTGTCATTCCAAAACATTTGCAAACAACTCAGCCATTGTCGATTGGGAAGTATAATGGAGAGACCGACCCCACTAAGCATTTGGATGCTTACGTTTATGAAGCTATGTATCTGGGAGCAGATGAAGATGTCATGTGCAGAATGTTCCCAAGGACGCTGACGGAGGAAGCACTCGGCTGGTTTAAAAGTTTGCCCTCAGGATCTATAGACTCTTGGGAGGAAATGGCTGCTGCATTCGAAAGCCATTTCGTCATCTCCAGGGATATCCCAAGAACTTCTCACACCCTGGCCCAGATAAGGCAGGGAGAAACTGAGACTCTTAAGGAGTTCCTAAAAAGGTTTTACAAGGAGGCTGCGTTGGTCCCTAACCTCACGGAGGCCATACAACTCCATATTGTAATGGAAGCTCTTCAGCCAGGTTCAGCTTTTGCCCTATCTTTGGCAAAAAGCCCACCTACAACCTTCGAGGAGTTTCGAAGGAAAGCTTCCAAATATGTGGGCATAGAGATGCATCTAGAGGCAACTGCAACAAGAGTAAAGCCTTCTGCACCCGCTCAGCAGCCACGGAGAGAAAAGGAGAGAGTGAGGCCTGAGAAGCATGCCTTTAGAGAAGACTTTGTGAACGCTCGTCAGCATCCACGAGATAGGCGCGTGTCATCGTTCGATCACTATGCTCCGTTGAACACCAGGCACTCACAAATCATGAGGGAGGTTGGTTGGCCAACTCTGAACGTCTTTGGTATAAGGAAGCCAGCCCCAGCCAAGAGGGGTGGTAACCCACGTAAATACTGCACTTTCCATGAGCAGACAGGGCATAACACTGATGAGTGTAAGGCGTTAAAGAATACGGTGGAAACTCTCATTCGGGAAGGAAAGCTGAAGCAGTATTTATTTAAGGATAAATCTATGGATGAGCCTCACAGGATGGAGAAAAGGAATAAAGATCCTGATGATGAAGATGATAATACACGCAACCCAGCAAGGAAGTTCACTGCGGCTGAGAAGCAGAAAGGGGTAGTGATTGCTGAAGGTGCCCAACAAAGTAACATGCCCCAGCAGCAGAGGCAGGGCAGACGAGAAGTGATTGAGATGATAGCTGGAGGATTTGCGGGAGGAGGAACATCAATCACAGCACGAAAGAACCACCATAGGATGATTCTGTCAGTCCAGGGTAAACCGAGGGATAACCGCCCTTTCAGGGACGGAGTGACAGCCCCGACGGTGTCATTTACAGATGATGACTTCGGCCCAACAATTCCAGGAGGTGATGATGCAGTAGTGATTGTGGCCGTCATAGCCAATAAGGACGTCAAGAGGATCCTCGTCGATCAGGGAAGTTCTTGTGATGTTATCTTTTATAATTGTTTCAAACGAATGGGTTTCAATGATGCAGATTTACAACCATACACACAAGAACTCACAGCGTTTAACGGAGCCAAGCAACCCACTAAGGGATACCTCGACACTTTGATTTCTTTTGAAGGGGAGCCCGGTGCAAGAACGGTCAAGTCAAGAATTCTGGTGATTGATGTGGAATCCCCGTACAACGGTATCATAGGCCGTCCAACACTGAACGCTATGGAAGCAATTGTATCCACCCCTCATCTCTTGATCAAATTTATTGACAAGGACAACGGTGTGTCCTCACTCCGCGGAGATCAGGAGATGGCTCGATATTGTTATAATCTGAGCCTCAACATGGTTAAGTTAGATGTATTCAACAAGAAGAGGAAGTTGAACGACGGAGGAACAGCGGCAGGGTCTGTCAGTCTTATTGACCTAGACCCCAGAGCGGAATTGAAGATTGATCCACTCAATCCATCTAAGCCCACACCAGATGGTGGCTCCAGGGATGTCGTATTGGGAGATTCCCCAGAGAAGGTCACGCACATCAACGATAAGCTGGAGTTTGCTATGGAGCAACGCTTATTAGCCCTTTTGCAGGAATTCAAAGACCTTTTCACATGGACAGCAGCAGACATGCCGGGGATGGATCCTGATTTCTGTTGTCACAAACTTGCAGTGTATCCTGAAACCAGACCGGTGGCTCAGAAGAAGAGGAGGTTGGGACCGGAGAAGCAGAGGGCGGCTTGTGAGCAAACAGAGGAGTTGGTGAAAGCGGGTTTTATAAGGGAAATACGCTATTCATCTTGGCTTTCTAATGTGGTCATGGTGCAGAAGACTAACGGTAAATGGAGAATGTGTACAGATTATGTGGATCTTAACCGTTGCTGCCCTAAAGATCCATATCCCCTGCCCAACATCGATCGCATGGTGGATGATTCATCTGGTTACCAATATCTCAGTTTCATGGATGCCTATTCGGGGTACAACCAGATTCCGATGTGGGAGGGAGACCAGGAGAAAACTGCCTTTATCAATGACCGCGGTGTTTTCTGCTACACCGTCATGCCTTTTGGACTGAAGAACGCCGGCGCTACCTATCAGCGCATGATCAACAAAGTCTTTGAAGGGATGCATACAAAGCTGGTCGAAGTTTATATTGATGATATCATAGCCAAAACGCCCGCTGGAGGAGACCACATTGAAGATCTACGCCAAGTTTTCACTAGGCTTCGGCAATACAACATGAGGTTAAATCCTTTAAAGTGCACCTTCGCCGTTCCAGCAGGAAAATTCTTGGGATTCATGTTGACTCAACGAGGCATTGAGGCTAACCCCGGGAAATGTCAAGCAATCCTGGACATGCAGAGTCCCAAATGTTTGAGGGAGGTCCAGTCATTGAATGGGAAAGTGGCCGCTTTAGCTCGTTTCATGCCTAAGATGGCGCACAGGTCCCTCCCCTTGTATAAGGCGTTGAAGAAACACAAGAGTTTTGAATGGGGAGAGGAACAAGAGCAAGCCTTCCAGCAGCTCAAGGCCGTTCTCTCGAGTCCACCAATTCTGGTTAAGCCTGACCCGGGCGAAACGTTAATCTTATACTTGGCAATATCCGACGAAGCTCTAGGTGTAGCCTTGGTGAAAGAAACCCCTGAAGGGCAGAGACCGGTGTATTTTACTAGTAAAACGTTTCAGGGGACGGAAGGAAGGTATCAGAAGATTGAGAAAGCCGCCCTGGCAGTTGTGTGGGCGTCACGACGGCTGAGGCCTTATTTCCATGCGCACCCAGTATTGGTAAGAACGGATTTGCCACTCCGTTCAGTACTCAGCAAGCCAGACCTCGCCGGAAGGATGATAAAGTGGTCTATCGAGCTGTCAGAATTTGAAATTTCATATGAGCCTCGAGGAGCCATCAAAGCGCAAGTGTTGGCCGATTTTGTAGTAGAAATGACTGGGGCGGACCCGACCACCCCTCGAGCGCATTGGACCATCTACGTTGATGGCTCGTCGAACAGCAAAGGTTGTGGAGCAGGTGTGGTGGTAGAAAGTGATGACGGTGTGCACTTAGAAATTTCCCTCCGATTCAATTTCAAGACCTCCAACAATCAAGCTGAATACGAAGCATGCTTGGCCGGCCTCCGTGCGGCGATTGACATCGGAGCATCAGCAGTTACACTCTGCAGTGATTCCCAGCTGGTGATTTCGCAAATCCAGGGGGAGTACCAGGCGAAGGAACCACAACTTCAATTGTACTTGAATTGTGTTAATGAGTTGAAGGGAAGATTTGAAGTTTTAGAGTTCAAGCATGTGCCCAGGGAAGAAAATACCAGAGCGGACATCTTGTCAAGATTGGCAAGTACAAAGCAGCCTGGTAGCACAACAACGGTGGTTCAAAGCACTTTAACATCACCCAGTATACCTCTGTATCCTTCTCTGAATGCTGTCATGGTGAGCTATCCATATGAGGATTCTTGGGTCATTCCCTATATTCGTTATCTGGCTGATGGTCAACTTCCCACTGACGAGAAGGAAAGGAGACGAGTAAAGAGGGAGCTGCCATACTTTACTATGGTCGATGGTGTTCTCTATAGAAGGGGGTTCTCTGTCCCATATCTTTCATGTTTAAGAGAAGATGAAGTTCAAGCGGTCTTAACCGAGGTACACGAGGGGCAATGTGGGCACCACGCTGGAGGCCGAAGCCTAATGAGAAAAGTCCTCAGGGCTGGATACTGGTGGCCCACTGTGAAGCAGGATTCCGCAGACTTCGTGAGGAAGTGCGACGCTTGCCAAAAATTCTCCAATCTCCACCATACACCAGCCCAAGAGTTATCTTCATCTGCTGTGCCTTGGCCGTTCTACCAATGGGGCCTTGATATTTTGGGTCCGTTTCCCACTGCGCCAGGAGGTATCAAATACTTGATTGTGGGGGTAGACTACTTCACCAAATGGATCAAGGCAGAACCAGTAGTGCATATCACTTCTGCACGTACAAGACGTTTCATGTACGAAAATATCATTGCTCGGTTCGGGGTGCCAGGGCGGATTGTGACTGACAACGGCACCCAGTTTACAGACAAAAAGTTCACAGATTTACTTGAAGGACTGGGGATAATCCAGATATTTTCATCTGTTGAACATCCCCAAACCAATGGGCAAGCAGAGGTAGCTAACCGAGAGGTACTAAAGGGGTTAAAGAAGCGTCTGGGAGAAGCGAAGGGAGGATGGACTGACCAGTTATGTCATGTTCTATGGGCATACCGCACTACGCCTCATTCTTCAACTAACGAATCCCCATACCGGTTGGTGTACGGGGTTGAGGCGATGATCCCAGTTGAGTTACAAACAAGATCGGCTCGTGTGGAGTATTTTTCAGCAGAAGATAACAACGCCAACTTAGCATTAGAGCTGGACGTCCTCCAAGAGTTAAGGGAAAAGGCTTTCGTCAGAGATCAGGCAATAAAAGCAAAGGCTGCACTCCGGTATAATAAACGTGTCCAGTACAGAGCTTTTAACACCAGAGACCTCGTTCTGAGAAAGGCCAGTGTGGGGAATAAGTTCGCTCACCAAGGAAAGCTAGCACCGACGTGGGAAGGACCTTATAGAGTTTCGGAGGTGACTGGAAAGGGATCATACCGGTTGGAAGAACTTGATGGAACCCCAATCCGCAACAAATGGAACACTCAGAATTTACGAGTGTATTACAGCTAGTTGGTAAGACGGCGTGTACTCTTTTTCCTTACTTGAGTTTTTTCCCATTGGGTTTTCTCAAGAAGGTTTTAACGAGGCATGGCCCCAACGATGCTCTTTGTGTAATCTATTTTCAATTTTAATAGGAATACACTTTCACCGCCCTATCATTCTCACTTTTCTTATGTGTTATGATTTAAAGCCGTAGTTCAATACGCATACACCTCAGGACGGCTGAACGCAACTACCTATTCTGTAGTTGATAAGATAATTCCTCGAAGAACGGAGGAAGACCCCTCAAGACGGACGATGTAATTCCCTGAGATGGAATGGGTTGTAGGGCTGGTCCTTTCTCAAGGCCACAAACCGAACCCCATTCGAAGACTACATGGGTTGTAGGGCTGGTCCTTTCTCAAGGCCACAAACCGAACCCCATTCGAAGACTACATGGGTTGTAGGGCTGGTCCTTTCTCAAGGCCACAAACCGAACCCCATTCGAAGACTACATGGGTTGTAGGGCTGGTCCTTTCTCAAGGCCACAAACCGAACCCCATTCGAAGACTACATGGGTTGTAGGGCTGGTCCTTTCTCAAGGCCACAAACCGAACCCCATTCGAAGACTACATGGGTTGTAGGGCTGGTCCTTTCTCAAGGCCACAAACCGAACCCCATTCGAAGACTACATGGGTTGTAGGGCTGGTCCTTTCTCAAGGCCACAAACCGAACCCCATTCGAAGACTACATGGGTTGTAGGGCTGGTCCTTTCTCAAGGCCACAAACCGAACCCCATTCGAAGACTACATGGGTTGTAGGGCTGGTCCTTTCTCAAGGCCACAAACCGAACCCCATTCGAAGACTACATGGGTTGTAGGGCTGGTCCTTTCTCAAGGCCACAAACCGAACCCCATACGAAGGCTTGGGCGCAGTAGGCCGGTTCACACAGGAAACCGCGCTGAACCCCGAGTAACGGGCGCAGTAGGTTCAGGATTAGCCCTGATCTGAACCCCGTGTTGAAGGCTTGGACTGTAGGATTGCACCGAACTCCAAGTACGGTTAGTAGGATCGAACCGAATACCGTGTGAAGACCTGAGATGTAGGACCAAACCGAACCTC
Source organism: Clitoria ternatea (assembly GCA_037962975.1). NCBI lineage: Eukaryota > Viridiplantae > Streptophyta > Magnoliopsida > Fabales > Fabaceae > Clitoria > Clitoria ternatea. The sequence continues at coordinate 88,505,884 of CM075673.1, read as the reverse complement.
AAAAGAAAGGCGTAAAAGCTTACCCTTGTCAAAGCGCCAAAATTCAAAAGGCAATGTCCGTCCTCGGTGGTGGAATATCCACCCCGGAGCGGTTGAACGCTGACGTACCCGCTCTACATCTTCGAGGACAGATAAGGATTTCTATCTTTTAAGAAGTTAAAAGGTAATCTTTGAGATAAACTCTCCCTTCCCAATGAACTACACTTGGGGACAGGGCGTGCTTTAACTTAATTGTCATTTATTCATTACAATTTGATTATCTTAATCCAGTGTGATAAGTACGCTTTAAGTAACTAGGTAACCACGCAGAACGGATTCGCAAAGCATTGGAAATAATAAAGTGTTTTGTATAACACCAAGTTATTCAGCACTCACACATTCGATGCAAACAGTTAAGGAAAGGTAATAATGAATCTTATTTTCAAAAAAAGGAAATATGCAGGTTACAAAATGTTTTAAAGCTGGAGCCGATCCCAGAACACGGCTATGAGTGAAAGCATAAAATTAAGAGGCCGGTGCTTGATCCTCCACAGTGGGCACTCCCGCCTTCTCCGTCTGGTCCTCCACCCCAGTTTGGGCATCTTCTGGTGCTTCAGCTCCAGAGGCAGCAGTGGACGTTGTAGGCTCCATACTTTGGCCTTCTGGGAGGGGAGGCAGTTCGTACAGAGATGCATGGGGTTCATGGTGCGATCCGTCCTTATGAACTTCTACAAGTCTTCCCCCATGGAACTCGAAGAACGGATCTAATCCGTATAAATTCAGCTTTACTCCAGGGTTACGGTAATAGACTTGACGAAGGGCCAGGCCGAAAGATTCATACGCCACATTTTTGCATATATCCAAGGCTTTGGCAGCCTTGGCCTTTGCAGCAGCTAGTTTTCTTTGAACCTTGGCATAATCCTCTTCTGAAGGCCTAGCACTCGCACCACCCTTTTTGAGTTCATCAATTTGGGCTTGCATCTCCTTCCGAATAGACTCCCACTCCCCAAGGTCCTTGTTGCGACCCTCCTCCATAACTTTGAGATCGTCAGCAAGCTTAGCCGATCTCTTCTTCTCCAGTTGTAATTCTTCTTCAAGGAGGGGTATGGATTTGTTTTTCTTCTGGAGGTCGGCAACTTCCCGCTCTAGGGCCTTGTTCGCAAAATGAACTTGGCTTGCCTCTTCAGTCTTCCTCTGGAGCGTTTCTTTAGCTTTCTTCAATTCTGATTCCACCCCTCTGTGAACTTCAGCTTGCTTGGCCGCGAATTTCTCCTTCACCGCGAGTTCGGTCTCAAGTTTTTCAACCTGATCCATATAGTCAGCTTTCTCGCTCAGGGACTCAAGCAGGCCTGACAGTTCATCAAGTTGCCAACGCCCAGCCTTGCAAGCACCTCGGACCCCAGCAGCGTCGAGGGAAGGACGGAGGCAATACCGTGCCTTTGGGAGAGTAGGAGGCATAGATCCTTGAAACCACAAATAAGGAGAAAGGAAGGAGTCACGCGGAGGATCGAACGCCGGAGGAGGACCGTTCCCAGAATCCGGTTCTGAAGCATTTTGAGAAGAAGGTGCAGAGAACTCAGGAACGGGTTCCTTTCCCTTGTCCTTCTTTAATTCAGTTTCTTCGGCCGTCCTCTGACGCTTCTTCACAGGGTCATCAGAGGAGGGCTTCTCTTGATTTGCCTTCTTTACAAGATGCCTCTTCTTCTTCTTTTTCTCTGGGGCGGCCTCCTCGCCACCCGCTCCAGCGGCCTCAGTTGCTTCTTCGGTTTCCTCCTCGTCGAAGAGAGGAACCTCATCTCCTACCGCAGAGGTCAGAGGAATGAGGGGAGTTTTAGTGGCGTTCCTCTTCGCCTGGATGTCATTTTCTTCAGAAGAGGAGTCATCGTCAGCCATCATGGTCCTTAACGACAACATCTCTGGGCAGGCTTTTTCAATTTGTTCTGCAAAACAAGAAAAGTTGAATAAGCATACAAGGAGAAAAATAACTAGAGCGGAATAACCATACAATACAAGGAGAATAAGAGCGGATATTACGGAGGTAGGTGTTTTTGATGCCATCCTCGGCCAAGAGAAGACGGCTGGAAAACCCTTTGAGGGTCTTTGAGGCCGTCTGCAGGGCACTCAAGACCTCAACAGAATGAGGGGAAAGTTCACTCTCATCTGTATAATAAGCACGGCTCATAAGAAGAAAATGCTCGTGCGTCCAGCTAAGGGGAAACTTGGTAAACCCCTCTTTATTCCGCCAGAAGACTGGCTTATTTGGTTGGATCTGGACCCGCGTGTAGTAGTGTTTGAAGGAGCGCCCATCTACCTTTGCGGATTCCGTATAAGACTTGAAATTTACAACCCTTGAGTCACTACGGAGAGTAATGAACCCAAGGCCGCCCTTCTTATTAGCTCGGCGGACCACTTGGCAATAGTAAAATAGCTTGGCCACAGTGGCGGAGAAGCCAAAATGCTCCCCCAAAACTTCCAGAGCCCGGACAAGACTCCAACCGTTGGGATGTAGTTGTGAGGGGGCACAGTCTAAGAAACGCAGGACGGCCATCTGGAAATCTGTCAGGGGAAAGCGTACTCCCAGCTTTAAGAAAACGAAGTCGTACATGTAGACCGACCTCGCGTCAGGGACGCTGTGGCATATTCTTTCAGAAGGATGCGGAGCCATCACAGCGTATCGCGCTTTGTACTTCTTATCCGAATATATCTTACAGCGGAAAGAAACCGTGCGCTCCTCCTCACTTGCATGGTGCGAAGGGATCTCTAGGAATTCCTCTTCTACCCAGCAATAAGGTTTTTCTCTGTTGAGTTTCTCCCAATCAAGCCGGTGTGCCACAACATTGACACACCCTTCAGCAGAGCGGAGAAACGGTGTTTTTCCACGTCCTGGAAGATCCATGGTTGTGCAGGCGCGGTGGAATGCGTAGGTGCTGTGATAAAAAGCAACATCGTCAGAGAGATAACCTTCAGCACTTGACCCCTCATCAGAGCGGCTGGTAGCCCTCGAACCAAGGGGAACCTCAGAGCGACGAGAGGAAGAAGACGCTCGTGAGGAAGAAGCTTCGGCTCTCTCTGAGCGATGGCGCCCAGCCACAGGAGGATTCGCTGGAATCCTCCCACCACGGTGGCTAAGGGGGGCACGAGAGCCAAACCTCCCCCTATTTGAAGGACCAGCGTGGCCTGCTCTAGGGCGCATGATGGAAATAGAATGACTAAAATTGCAAGGAGTGAAGGAAAGGGAGGTTACCTAAAGGAAGAGGATCTTTGAGAAGTTGGAGACGATAAGGAAATTCCAAGGAAATTTGAGCAGAGTTTCACTAAGCTTGAGGACAAGTATGGATTCCAAAATCTGCTAAGAGTTCCTTTTATAGGTAACGAAGAAACACAGTGCTTCAACGAAGGTCACAAGGTTTGCATCAAAACGCGACCCTTCAAATTGAAACGACTCCGTCGTTTCACCACAAACGGGCGCGAAAGCAGTAACGTTTCAGTAAACGTTTTGGCAAAATGGGCCCCCACACAGTTTGAATCCAGGCCCAATAAGCCCAATCGACGGTTACACTCTTGAGCAATGATGGCTCTTGCATAAAAAACGCATTTATTGTCTAATCATGCTGTGCGCATTTAATGCCTCCCAACCACTTTTCGAATACCAAGGGTTTCGATTTTCAAAGACTCTTGGGATTTCCATTACTTAGTTTATGTTGTCCGAATCCGTTGTACGCAACGCGAGAAGGGCGGTCACTCGTTTACTAGAGCGGACGCCACCGAGCTCCCAGAGACTTACAAGAATGTACTACCGGCATCCAGACTTTTCTTAAGAGTTGTGTAGCTCATATGAGCAACTTAACAGTCCCTCATACAAGCTAGGGGACAGATGATCCGGTCTAGATACCGGCCCCCATACTTGTGACGTCAGACTGACCTCATATAAGGATAACCGGTGTCCTGGTTCAATGTTGCCACACCGGATATCCGTTGTCTGGCCGTCCGCCCTCACTCCACGACAACATCATTCATTTTCTCCATAGCGGTTCTATGTTCATCTTTACAGGGTGTTTATATAATTGTTGGCTTTTCAGTCACAGTAAGAGAAGAGTCCCTGATAACTTATCAACGAAGACACTGTTTGTAGCAAAATACATCACATCAATGGCTTCAGAAAGTAAGTGGGCATGTCAGCAGATTATGCGGAAAAGGTGATTATCCTCTCCTCTCCCTAGAGGATTGTACTCTGATAATTGACCTACCCTCCTGACACATTCTGAAAGTCGAGCCACTTTGATTGACACAATATACACGCAATCAGAGCTAAGGGACCCACCTGCATCCAACGACTCATTTCTCTTACGTTCAACTATAAGAAGCCCATATCAACACACATGCATGGTATCGTTGTTCTATCTCACACTTTACTGTTACTACGCTTGAGTGTTCATTGTGTTCATACATTCTTCTAACTTGAGCGTCGGAGAATCTTTGCAGGTGGCACCACCTTTCACCCCCCTACAACGCGAACCGTTGGTGTAAAGGATCTCCAGGACAACAAGACCGGCCTCTCCCACTGAGAGACCGGATTAATACATCGGTTATTCACAGTTCCGGTGTACGAACCCTAAAACACCTGCACTCTTGTGGCTGGTCCCACACCGGATCCTAGACCCCGGTCCAGACCAGTTCAAAACTCTTATTAAAATGACAATTATTAAATAGATATATATATTTAATAATAAATATTATAAGTTATTTAATGTTAGAAATTATTTTTTATAATTTATGTGAAATTTGCTGAATTCACACCGCATTGGCCGCAATCCGCATCGCAGCATCCGCAATACCCACGATCGCAAAATCCGCAACGCGACCTCAATCGCAACCGCGACCCCAGTTTAAAACCTTGCCAAGAAGAGTTGGTGCAATTGCTTACGGTCAGTCCCCATTATGCTTATAGCGTTGTCAGGCTCACAGTCGAAGGGTCTGCCCAGGTTGTATTACACTGCAGTATAAAATATAGCATGGTATATATTTTAAACACATAAAATAGTTAGATCCTCTAATTAATTTTGGTCGTCATTGTTGAGGTGGATACTGGGGATGTTGATGGAGTGCTCAGAACCGTGAGGAGCACGAGAAGCATGAGGTATTGTTCTTCATTAATCACGACATGATGAGTATAGGAGTTTGCTAAAAAACCTCAGTTATCCTTTACACACAAGCTAACAAAGTGTTATAAATAAGATACCATTATCACAAGTATTTATGCGTGTAGGTTCTTTTCTTTTTGTTACTATGCCTACCCTATCAGATCCTTGGTGGCACTCGAGCTTATCTGAGAAGCGTTATTTTTGGGATAGGCAGTTATCTGAAAAGCTATACCTATACTGCGGAAATTGAAATTAACTGCATGGTACCGACAATCACGAGAAATATTTAAATCCTATAATTGAAATCATGCCATAAAAATATATTATACTACAGGGGGGTACCGTTTCGAGTTTACCCCTTGAATAAAACATGATTGTTTGAAAATGTCATTCGAAAACGCTAAAGTCAGTTTATCTTCAAAGTATTTTTTGCTGCGCTATGGAGGTACGCTCGGTAAAGAGCGGAAGATACTCGTGGTTCCATGGGAGAGAAATTTGGTCAACCCTATGACGGTTAAGTCAAAACATGAGGTACAGGGGAGATACGAATAATGGATTATGAAAATCGGGCCAGCACCTTCACGCGCTCTACGGGAGGGGCACCGTTTGGAGTTTAATAGTATTTAATTAGAAGTTGCCCATAACAATCAATTAGGGCCCTACGACTTGAAAAAGAAAGTGAGAAATCTGCCATGGGCACAGGATACTGCTATCCTTTTTGCAACGGTTACGCCAAATTTAATCCTCTAATATTGCTACTCAATGAATGAGAAAATGATTAGCATACATGCAATAAATATACACTAGAATCTCAAGGCCCAAACTTAACGCGCATATGAATTGCTGGACATTTTATTGCTAGCGCCGAATAGAGTAAGGTCCTTAAGGGAATTGACGCAGGCTTTACATTGCTGCACTAAAACTCGACTTTTTATTTGTAGTCTAACCAAGCATGTGGATATTATTATTATTATTATTTCTGACCAACTATTTGCTTCCTGGTCTTACGGAATTTATATTAGCATTTATGAAATATAAATTGGCGTTTGTACCTTCACGTAACTAATATAAATTGGTTTTTCGTATGGATATCAAATAGCTCCCGGGAATCGTAAATGAGGATGGCATGTGTGAGGGTAATTACGGAAAATAAAAGAAAATTGAATGGAGTTATCCCGGGCCAGTTTTGGGTTCAAAAAAGGTTTTGAAAGATTAGTAGCAATATAAGCACAAGGGTACTTATCTAGAAGAGTGCGAAGCATGGAGTTCCAAGTCACAATTCTCTAAACGTTCTAAATGCCGGTTTAATTGATGAGGTTAGAGCAGATGATCACGAGAGCGTTGTGGGTGGAGATCCCCTTGTGCTTGCGAAACCGACTAGCACCATAGCTCTTTTTTTTGGATTAGGGTCTTGAAGGTTGAGGTGTAGGATCCGTTTTACCGGGCCGTACAATGGGCGCCAAAATGTTTACACACAGAAACTAGGCACAAACCCCTAGAGAATTCCTCTAGGGATTAGGTTTATTATCTCTTTATGATGTGTCACTTAGGTTACAATGTGAGCCTTTAGGCTGTATTTATACACTTGTAAAGTAAAGAAAAAAGGGGAACCAAGACCAAGTCCAAAAATAGATATAACCGCTTCTGATGAAATAATGGAGAATCATTATCTACTAAATTAATGGGATGAGAGGGTACCGTGGGGCCCTTCTGACCAGGAAGGGAACAATAACCTTTAATTCAAATTCTTGCATGATTTAAAATAAAGAAAATAAAGTCAAATTTGTTGGTCAAAGAATAGATAATATTTAAATGATTGATCTAGATAGTTTGCCCTCAAATAATACACAACGCTTGATCTCTAGAAAAGATGAGTCATTTCTATGATATAGGAGAATTAGCCATACTCACATAGATCACTTGAACAAATTGATTTCAAAAGACTTAGTGATAGGAGCCCAAAATGAAATTTGAAAATAAATTTTGTGATGCTTGCCATAAGGGAAAACAAGTAAAGGTCTCCTTTAAATCTAAAAACATTGTTTCAACAAATAGGCCTTTACAACTTTTGCATATGGATCTTTTTGGACCATCACGAATTAGAAGTTTTGGTGGCAATTATTATGCACTCGTGATTGTGGATGATTTCTCTAGATTTACATGGACTTTATTTATATCTCATAAAAATGAAGCATTTAAAAAGCTTATGAAGGTTGTCTAAAATGAAATGAACTTACGAATAACATCTATTCAAACTGATCATAGGGGAGAATTTAAAAATCAAGATTTTGAAAACTTTTACAAAAAGAATGGAATCAAACATAATTTTTCTGCACCAAGAATACCTCAACAAAATGGTGTTATTGAGAGAAAGAATCGTTCTTTAGAAGAACTTGCCAGAACAATGTTAAACAAAAATAAGATTCTAAAAAGTTTTTGGGCCGAAGCTGTCAATACATCCTGCTATATTATGAACTGTTGTTTGATTCGACCCATTTTAAACAAAACCCTCTATGAGCTTTTCAAAAATAGAAAACCAAATATTTCATACTTACGTGTTTTTGGATACAAATGTTTTGTTCATAATAATGGTAAGGACAACGTAGGAAAATTTGATGCTAAGTCTGATAAGGCAATCTTTTTGGGTTATTCAACTAATAGGAAATCTTATCGAGTCTTTAACAAACGAACCTTGACTATAGAAGAGTCTGTTCATGTAAAGTTTAACGAAGATAACCAAGATACTTTGAGAAAAGAGGGTATTGATGATCGTGTATGTCTAATGGAAGACATAAAGATAGGAGAAAAAGAAGAAGAAATAAAGCAAGCTGAGGATGTTAAACATAAAAAATCACCATCTGATATACCAAAAGAATGGATGTATCCAAAGAATCACTCATTGGACAATATCATAGGTGATATCTCTAAAGGGGTAATTACTCGTAGTTTTCTTAGAAATGCATGCAATCATCTCGCCTTTGTTTCTCAAATCTAACCTAAAACTATTGATGAAGTAATATTAGATGAACATTGGATATTAGCTATGCAAGATGAATTAAATCAATTTAAAAGAAATGAAGTATGGGAATTAATGCCAAAACCTGATAATTATCAAGTAATTGGAACAAAATGGGGTTTTCGAAACAAACTTGATGAATCAGGCTTAATAATAAGAAATAAAGCTAGATTAGTTGCTAAGGATTATAATCAACTAGCATTTGCATGTTGTATGGATTTTAAATTATATCAAATGGACATAAAAAGTGCTTTCTTAAATGGTTATTTACAAGAAGATGTGTATGTTGAAGAACCTCTAAGTTTTAAAGATTTTAAATATCCCGATCATGTTTTCAAACTTAAAAAGACCTTATATGGATTAAAGCAAAGCTCCAAGGGCTTGGTATGAAAGGCTAAGTAAATTTATTTTAGAAAATATGTTTGAAAGAGGAAAAGTATACAACACTCTTTTTATAAAACGTGAGAATAAAGATATCCTGTTAGTACAAATCTATGTTGATGACATCATTTTCGGTGCTACTAACGATTTGCTTTGCAAGTAATTTTCGAGTATGATGCAGAAAGAATTTGAAATGTCAATGATGGGGGAGTTGACCTTCTTCCTTGGACTTCAAGTCAAACAAGGAAAGAATGGTTTCTTCATCAATCAATCAATGTACTACAAAGAACTTCTTAAGAAGTTTGACATGGACAAAGCAAAGGAAATTTCTACACCAATGGCAACCTCTTGTTATCTAGATCTTGATGAAAAAGGCAAAGAACTTGATGTCACCAAGTATAGAGGTATGATAGAATCTCTTCTCTATCTTATTGCTAGTCGTCTTGATATAATGAATGTTGTGTGTGTATGTACAACATTTCAATCTAAACCTAAAGAATCACATTTATCTGTTGTAAAAAGAATTTTAAGATATCTTGTTGGAACTCAAAATGTTGGTCTGTGGTATCCAAAAAGGGCAAATTGCATCATTGTTGGATATTCTGATTCTGATTTTGCCGGTTACAAAACCGATCGTAAGAGCACTATCGGCTCGTGCCATCTTCTAGGTAGTTCTCTTGTGTCTTGGCATATCAAGAAACAAGTCAGCATTGCCCTATCTATTACCGAGGCTAAATATATCACAACCGGAAGTTATTGTGCTCAAAGCTTATGGTTGAAGTAACAACTTACGGATTTTGGAGTATTCCAAGATCAAATTCCTTTGAAGTTGATAGCATAAGTGCGATTAATATAATAAAGAATCCGGTAATGCACTCTCAAACTAAGCATATTGAAATAAGACATCGTTTTATTCGAGATCATGTGTTAAAAGGGGAATGCAAAATTGAATATGTGAATTCAACTCATCAACTAGCGGATATTCTTACAAAACCCTTAATAAAAGAAAATTTCATAAGAATTCAAAGAGAATTGGGAATTTTAGATGAATCATGCTTTGAATAATTCTTTTCTAAAACAACTCTGAGTTGTTAATGGTCAGTGGGAAGTTCTGGCTAGGAAAGACTTGGTACTTAAGCGGTCACACCGGACCCATCTTTCTTTCCTGTGAACTAACCTGATTACAGTACTGAATTTCTTTGGAATAGAGTTATTAAAAGGAAAAATAAAATCTTTTTCTTAAAATAAAATAAATCATGAAAATTTAAATATCAGGGTAATCGATTTGGGAAAATAAATATGAAACAGTAGCCTCTTATTCGAATAGCGTATTCGGTTAGGTGCCATGTATTCGAATAGCTTAATCGATTACGATGGTTGTAGAAGCCATTAATTAACGCGTTTTCTCGTTCTTCTACACGTGCTCATTCAATTTTCAAGGAACCCCAACCGATTACAACTCTTTCGTTTCCCCATTAATCCTCTAGTAAGTCACTCTATCACTCTTCCCCTCTATAAAAGTCGTGCCTTTCCTCTAATCTCTAACCCATCTTTCACTTTCTCTCTCTATAAAAGCTCCATTGTTAAGGTTCAAAAAGCTTCAAGCTTTCAACTTTCTCAACCATGTCTCATGCAAGGAAGAAGTAAAGAGCCAACATTGCTGGAGCATCTTCTCATTCCTTTGAGTATTTCTTACCTCACTTTGAACCTTGCTAATCGAATAAAGTAATCGATTAAGGCAAATTTAAAAGTGTTTTAATTGAAACAGTATCTTGCTAATTGATTAAGGTAATCGAATAAGACAATTCTTGAACTTTTTAAATTAAATCAAAACGTTGCTATTTGAATAAACTATTCAAATACACTGGGTAAATTTGACTGATTCTCAGCTTTGCTAAAATCATGGGATATTTTGCCAAAGAATCAAATTCAATTTTTAGATTATAATGACTAGTTTTCCATCTTGGAATAGTATAAATAGAGGCCTAAGTCCTCATTGGAAATCACTCATATGCATTAAGCTTTCTCATTTGCTTTCACGAAGTTAAGTTTGGTTATTTCTTTTGCACTTTTAAAATTCTAATTTTGCTGTTGAAGAGAGCTACATTTTTGTGAGTAAGTTAATCTCTTTGTTCTTTCATTTTTAAATTTACTTTATCAAAAGGGAGTTTCAATTTTTGATCAACTTTTCTAACCTTAAACTTTTTTAAAATCGCTTTATCAAAAGAAAGCTACATTCTTTAAGTTGATCATACTTGATTTGCGCTTTAAATTTCTATTCTACTCTTTCAAGGGAGTTTTCTTAAGTGCTTTAAATTTGTGAAATATACTCTACAAAGAGAGCTATATTTCGTGATCATAATCACATTTCTTTCCTCTCTTATCTTGTTTTACCATATTCATTATAAGAGATGTGTAAGGGTTTTTGTTTTTAACTCATACACAAATTGGGTTGGAATATTGTAACAAAGGCAAGGTTGCCTTTGGGGTTGGTTGAGTAAGAATTGTGAGAAGGGTAAAAGTGAGGGATAAAGTTCTTGGTAGGGAAATCAAGAGACTTGTATTGGCTCATCTTATAAATCTCAAATTCTTAGTGAAAATCTTAAGTAGTTTACTTGGGGTCTGGACGTAGGGGTTTCTGAACTGGGATAAAATTTGAGTGTGTCATTCTCTCTCTCTTCCCTTACTCTATTTAATTTCAAGTTATTTACTTGCTTTACTTTCTTGCTTTAATTATTATTACTTAATTATTGTGATACTAATTTCTTCATCTCTTTAAGTAAGGTAAAGTAAAATTGAAATTAAGTTCTAAAAGGTAACTATTTTTAAGACTCAATTCACCCGCCTCTTGAGTCATTGAGGCCACTTGGTTAACTCGAGGTAAGCGTATATATGGTTTCAATTTCAAGTTTTCTCACTCACTCTCTCTTTCTCCCTCTTGGCTATGCATGGCTTCTTGCTTTGGGGTTTTGATTTTGGCAATTCTATAGCAATGTGGAGCTTAGGTATAGCTTTTATGGTAATGGGTAGGGCAAAGATTTAACGGGTTTTGTGTTTTGATGCTCGTAGGTGTCGGAACGAGCTGCAACAAGTCGCTAAATGAAGTGGGTATTGGAATCGGAACCAGAGTGGTGAATTGTCAAGTGATAGGACGTAATCGACACCAAGAATAGCTAATGGAAGGTTGGAATTGAGGTAAGAGGGTGTTCAGAGTCATAGTTAATTAGAATTAGGTAGCGACCCTAGTTGGGTTTTGAAGCGTAAGGTAGATGGAATGAAAAATTAGAAATGAGTTGCATTGCATAATATGTCGATGTGTGAATGTTAGACTGTTGGCAAACGCACCAATTTATCATTGCAGTTTTCAAAAGATTAGATATTGTTCCCTTATGGATTGATTGGTTTTAGTGAATAACAATAATTCTTATTTATTATGGTAAAAGTATCAAAACTTATTAACAAAAGAATATTCATATACGAATTTGTACAATATTCACAAATTTATAGATTGATTTATACATTGAGCAAAAGATAATAAAATCAACTACGAAGCTATCTAGAAAATGACTTATAAAAGTAACACTTTAGAATGATTCCAATACTTGAGATTTAAACACAAATTGATAAACTATGTTGGAATTAGGATCCCCGTAATAGAATATAACAGTATTTATAAACATGCATATTTAATCATCAAGTTTATGTCATTGCAGCTTAAAATCATTAAACCCGATCCCTCGGTGAATAAATTCTAAATAGTTACCGTAAAGTCTGATCCCTCCGATTCTTTCTTAGTAAAAACTTGCTTTAATTGCTGGCCTTATCATAACAATAATTACCAACTCTATCCCTAGTAATTGGTATATTAAGGGTATTTTAACTTTTACTTCTGTTAAAGTGATTTTAACACGCATGAAAATCATTCTCCCGTTTGAAGTTCTTACTAATAAAAGATTGAAATACTAACATAAAACTTGAATCATAAATATGCATAATAAATAATCATAACATCATATTCTTAGATTGGTTCACCAATTCCAACATAAACATATTAGTTACACATTGTAAAAGTAAAAACACAACTTACAAGTGGAGACATGACAAACACTTGACTAATCTTAACAACACACTTCACAACACAAAAGGAAACAACACTAAAAGAACATTCTCAAGTATATGGAAGCTATTTTCGTAACTCAGAACACAAAAAACACTAAATTGGATGCTTCAGGGATGATAAAACCTATGGCAAATGACCCTATTTATAGTGCTAAGTCAAGGTCTTGACGCTACACATGGGCATGGCGCTGCGCGTCATGCCTCTAACTCAGCCTCCATTAATCTTCCAAATTTTCAGCCATGATCTTGTGTTTTTGTCCCAATAATTTCGTAGACCTAGTGCCATTTGTCTCCCACTAAATGCATAGCCTTTGGAATGGAGTGGATTGGCCTTATTTGGCCCCATTTTTGACTGCCATCCTACCTGTAAGTGGGATACACATAGTAGCTGATGCTACGCTTAGGAGTGGCGCTACGCGTCAGGACCAAAATCCTGATGCTGAGCGTGAGGTTGATGCTACGCGTCAACCTTTTAACTTGGATAATCTTTCCACTTTTAACCTCAACGTTTCACTGCAAACCTGGGAAAAATAAGTCATGTCAAGTTAAATTTAATAACTTCCATTTATTTATACTAAAACCTAATTTTATTCCTATTTAAACTATTTTTTATTAATTTTCTCACACTTTTTATTATAAAAATAATTTTAAATTAAGGACTAACAAACTGCCCCGAACTTAGGAAGTTGCTCGTCCTCGAGCAAAAATAAAACTATGAACCAATCTTTTTGAAATCTTACCGCAAGAAGTAATTCATAACTTACCATTTAACATGATCAATATTGATGACTTGTGCAAAAGAGGCTTAAAGATAGAACTATCATAATGTCATGTCAATAAATCAAACTTATTTCAAGGCTTACCTTACATGTATATATCTCTTAAAAAAAAATAACCTGTTAACTTAATCAATCATAAAATTAAACAAATTTAATTTTGATTTTCTTCTTATTAATTGTCATTATATAGAATCAAACAAGAGTCATAAGGTCTTTTTCAAGGGTTGTAATGAGGCTTGGTTACAAGAATTCATGGTTTTTCTTCGATAGCAAACACCTGAAATCATAAAAGAGCATTTCATGTAAGATTAGGGTGTTTTTCTTGATCGAAAACTTACTTCCCTTTTTGACAGATACCCCTAACTTAATTCTTTTTATTATTTCTTTTTCTGACTTTGCATATATAGATATATTTTTCTTTTACTTTTATTTTTCATATATATGCATGACTAATATAATTTTGAAAAGAACTAAGTTCATAATTTCACTCCCCAGTTTGTAAGAACACTCAAAATATTTTTATTTTAATTGCAATGCTCTTTTACTTAATTTGATAAAAGGGAATAGTTGAAAATATTTATGGGTGACGAGTGTCAAAGAAATTATTTTTAAGACTCAAACTGGCTATCAAAGGATAAATACATTTTACCATAGTAAGCCTTTTGACCCTAAGTTCATGTGTTTACCAATAACGTGCCTTGATCATGCTCTTAGGTCCTCTGTATGACAACACAAATCAAAGAATTAAGCAAAATCAATTTGAAAGAAATTATGTTAATGTCCCCAAAGTTTTTAAAGAACTCTCAGCTCATTGGTTTTTCGAAATTAGCTTGATTATTAATTAGAACATTGTAATTTGTTTTATCAAAATGCCTGAGTTGCAAAAGAATCAACATTTGATTATTTTAAAATGGCTTATTTTGTAAAACTTCAAGCATATAAAATTTCAAAATTTCAAAAATTTGTTTTTTTAATTTAAGAAAATTATACTTATTTTTGGTGTTTTTTAATTAAGAAAATAAAGTAAACTATCACACCATAAAAATATCAAACTAAATAACCAGAATTCAAAAGTAACTACCAAAGTAAACTAATGTAATGTAATACAAAAAAATAAACATGGTCCTTAGTCGTCCTTCATCTACTCATCATCATCATCAACCCCCTCAGCAGTGTCTCCCTCAGTATCAGCCTATGCACTAGATGTACCACCTAACTCTAGATATGTCGGCTAGTCCCCTGGCCAAGCCATATGAGATGCAAACTCAACAGGCGTCATGAATGATGCATCTACTCCCTGAACCCTGTACTGATAGAAAGAGTCATGCAAATGGGTATAGGCTTTATGGGAAAAAGCCATCATCTACATCATATGCTGATGGTCTATCTTACTCCTAGTCAACTCCTGGAGGACTACATCAGTAGAGGCTGTTTGTTGTGGTCGCCTCCTCCTGGGTCTAGGCTGGGCCTCGTCCTCAACTGGTGGGAGCTCACACTGATGCACAAAATAAATCCTGTTTACTAAAACATTGGGTACTCCCCCCGATGAACTAGTAAACTCTGGTGAAGGCACCTGTACTTCATGCCTCTTTAGTAAGGCAGAAATAATCAGAGGGAAAGGTATCAGATGATTCACGTTATGCCTAAGGGCATATTAGTGAATCTGTTCAAAAATGAGGGCAACGATGTCAATAGTGTGTCCCTTTAGAATGGAAAATAGTAAGCAACATCTGTCGACTAGCAAGCTGGAGAGGTGAGTCACCAGTGTGATATTGTGGAGCATAAGGTACATCCACCCCTGTGCTATAGGGGTCAGTTGTGTCTTTAGTAGGTTGGAAGGAGCTCTATTAACCTTGCTAAGTTAAAATAGATTCCTTCCTTGCTCAAAAAATAAGCAACCTGATTCAGAAAGTATCCTAAATCGCCATCCTTAGTAGCAACCTTGTTTCTGTTCTCCATCCAAAAACAAGTATCACCCTCGGGAGTGGGCTCCCAAGGATTACCTAGAAGGGTACTAATGGTATCTCTATCATAGGCAATGTATCTGCCTCTCACCCAGCTGTTCCTCCTCTATCTGATATTTGGCGAATCCTGCCGTGTCCTATAAGCATTGGCATAAAACTCCATCACCAAGATGGGGTCTCCCGCCATATGTAATGAGAATAGGGGTCCCCATCCTCTTCTCCTGATCTCATCCTACAACTCAGGATAGTCGCTAGGTCCTAAGTTAAGGATTCTCTCCCAGATCAGTCTGAAACCCTTGGTCTGATGAAATCTGGCCCATTTTGCATTAGTCTTGAACCTGGTGACATCCCTAGGTCCAAGCTCCTCCTCCTCAATCTGAATATCTGGGTCCTCGGAGGAAGTAGTGTCAATCCTCTTTCTCCTCTTTAGACTGGAAGCAGGGATAGATTTCTTTGGTGCCATCTGCAAAAAATTTTAAAATTAAAAACCACACAAACAATGACATTTTAACAATCAATAAACATACATATAATCAAAATTTTAGGAAATAAACATTCATGCAAAACAGATTAGAAATCCTAAAAATGATATTCATAATACAAAAATACAAATTCCAAAATGTTTAAAAGACTAAAAATTTGAAATTAAAACACTCATTAAAAATTAAAATAACAATCATAATACAACACACAAATAAAAATAAAATATATCATATAAAATTAAAATGTAATATAAACAAAACACATTTCATTAAAAATAAAATCTAACTTACAAAAATTAAAATCTAACTAATAAAATATTAAAATATAAAGCACACATTTAAAAATTAAAAATCAAAAGCATAAAAACACAAAAAATAAAATTGAGAACATGGACCTGATGCGTAGCGTCAGCCCTGTTTCCTCACGCTACGCTTCAGGGTGACGTTATGCCAGAGGTTGTAGTTTTGAAACCCAAAATTGGTGGTTGCGCAACAACCTCATTCCCATCAAATCAATCAGAAACAGTAATGTTCAATCCTAGGGTTCTCAAATCATCTAAAACTAATCCTAACCATATATATTTCTAAAAATTGAAAAATAAAAATTAAAAAGAGAAGGGATTTGAGAACTTACTTGGAGATCGAACAATCTGAATGAGTTTTTGAGAGATTTTAGGGTTTAGGAATCTGAAAATAGAGAGTGTAGAGAGACAAAATTTAGGTTTTAAAATTTAAAGTGAGGCCTCTCTATGAATGGGCTTTAGTTTTTTTAAAAAACTGAACGTTGGACCTGACGCTACACGTGGGTGGGACGCTATGCGTCAGGTATGGAATTTTGACCCCACGCACGCGTTGTTCTGACACTACGCATGGGAGTAAAAAATTTCCTTTTAATTTTTGAATTTAAAAACCAATTTCATGCATTTTTAACCCCCTTTTATTACTAAAATTCTAAATATAATTAAAACACTTAGAATTTAATTAAAACCCTTATTTATTTATTTATTTTTAAAGACAAACTACTATATAAAAATAATAGGCTGCCTCCCATTGAGCGCTTGATTTACTGTCTCTAGCTTGACATTACCTGCAAATCACAAATCTGTTAAGTAACAAATTGTGGTGAGTCTGTTGATCTCACCACCTAGATAAGGCTTTAACTTGTGTCCATTAACCATCCAACTTCTTTTGGAAGTTGGATCTTCAATTTCAACTGCTCCATATGGTTTAACCTCTTTGATCACAAATGGGCCTGACCACTTAGATTTCAATTTACCAGGAAATAATTTTAATCTTGAATTAAACAATAAGACTTGTTGACCCGGTGTGAAGTTTCTTTTCTTTAATTTCTTATAATGGTAAGCTTTCACTCTGTTTTTGTAGTACCTGGATGATTCATAAGCATTATTCCGCATTTCCTCTAACTCAAATAAGTGCAACTTCCTTTTGTCAGCTGTTGCATTTTGATTGAAGTTGAGGAATTTCAATGCCCAGTATGCTTTATGTTCCATTTCTACTGGGAGATGACAAGCTTTTTTATAAACCATTTGAAAAGGGGAAAGGCTAATAGGGGTTTTGAATGCAGTTTTATATGCCTAGAGTGCATCATCAAGTTTCTATGACCAATCCTTTCTTGAAGAAGACACAGTCTTTTCCAAAATTCTCTTCACTTCTCGATTTGAAATCTCAGCTTGACTATTAGTTTGTGCATGATATGTTGTGGCCACTTTGTGTCTTACACCATAATGCTGTAATACCTTTGAAGAACTTTATTACAAAAATGTGAACCTCCGTCACTAATCAAAGTCCTTGGTGTTCCAAACCTTCAAAAAATATTTTTCTCTAAGAAATTCACCACAGTTTTGGAGTTAGCATTAGGTGAGGCAACTGCTTCCACCCATTTAGAAACACAATCAACTGCCAAAAGGATAAATTGGATATATTGAGAGTTAGGGAAGGGTCCCATGAAGTCAATTCCCTAACAATCAAATACCTTAACCTCTTGTATATTTGTGAGAGGCATTTCTTGCCTCCTTGATATATTCCCTGTTCCTTGGCAATTGTCATAAGATTATACAAATAAGTGAGCATCTTTAAATATAGAGGGCCAGTACAAACCTGATTGGAGGATCTTTGCAGCAGTCTTCTCTTCATTAAAATGGCCTCTATAAGGGGATTTGTAGCAGTGCCATAACATATCATTTATTTCCCATTTAGGCACACAACGTCGTAACAAATTATCCACACCAATTTTAAACAGATGAGGGTCATCCCAAACAAAATATTTAGCATATGTGAAAAAAAATTTCTTTGTTGCCAAGTTAAATCATTGGGAAGAATTCCTGCTGCTTTAAAATTGGCCATATCAGCAAACCATGACCATTCTGTTATTTCAAATAATTTCTCGTTAGGAAATTCTTCCTTTATTTCATTTTCCTTGGCGGTGACCTTATCATTTATTAATCTGGGTAAATCTTCAGCGACCATATTTTCACAACCCTTTTTATCTTTAATTTCAAGATCATATTCTTGTAGGGGTAAAATCCAACAGATTAACTAAGGCTTAGAGTTTGTTTTAGTCAAAAGATATTTGATAGCTACATGATCAGTAAAAACAATTATTTTTGAGCCTATCAAATATGATCTAAATCTTTCCAAGGCATACACTATGGCTCGTAATTCTTTCTCAGTAGTTGCATAATTTACTTGATTTTCATTTAAAACTTTAATAGCATAATGTATAACCTTAAAAACCTTTTCATGCCTTTAACCTAAAACAATTCCTACAACATAATCACTTGCATCACACATGAGTTCGAAGGGAAGATTTCAATTAGGGGCAACAATAACAAGAGCAGAAATCAATTTTTCTTTTAAAGAATTAATAGCTTTAAGACATGCTTCATCAAATTTGAATTCAACATCTTTGTTCAAGAGGTTTGTTAAAGGTTTAGCAATTTTTAAAAAATCCTTAATTAACCTTCGATAAAACCCAGCATGTCCTAAGAAACTTCTAATCCCTTTCATATTCACAGGGGGTGGGAGTTTTGAGATTACCTCAATTTTTGTTTGCTCTACTTCAATACCTTTTGTAGAGATTTTATAACCAAGTACAATTCCTTCTGTCACCATGAAGTGACATTTCTCCTAATTCAAAACCAGATTTGTATCAATACACTGCTTCAGTATGATGTCCAAGATAGATAGACATGTATTAAAGGAGTTCCCAAACATAGAGAAGTCATTGTTAGTCCTCAAATTTACAATAAATTCCTTAATAAAAATTTTGTAAAAATAATAAAAATTAGTTTAATTTGTTAGAAATTTAGGTTTTAAATTTCTATAAATGGATATTGTTGGAAATAATCTACCTTGATCAATTTTCTCTAGTTTTGCAGTGAAAAATTAAAGAAAATCAAGAGAAAATTAAAGATCTGAAAAGCTGACGCGTAGCATTAACACCACCGTAGTGTGGGAGTTTTTGATGTTGACGCTACACGTCACAGCCACACGTAGCGTCAGAGCTACATGGACTCCATTTCCAGGTGGACAAGCACTCAGCCAATTGACCCATTATTGGCCAATCCACCAGCAGCTAATGTCCAAGCCAAATTGGGAGACAAGGCCACACATGTCTGGGCATTATTGAATAAAAAATTCTTAATCATGGCCACTTAATCACGAGTTTAATGGGGGTTGAGTCAGGAGCCTGACGCATAGCGTCAGGGCCCTTCTTAAGCCCTATAAATAGGGCCATTCTCCACACATTCAAGGCATCCATCTTCAATTCAGAGCTGCCTTTTTCTCTTTTCACTCGAGTTTGAGTGTTCTTTTGTGAGTTTGTAAGGTTAGAGTGATTGCTAGATACTTGAGAGTGTTGTCTAGTATTGTGAGCTTTTGTATCATGAAGTGATTCCAAGTCCTCGTAATGTCAAACTCTGTAAGTGTTGTTTTTACTTTTACCATGTGTAACTAAATTGTTTATGTTGGAATTTGGTGAATTAATCTATTATATGATGTTGTAATTATGACCTCTGCATATTTATGATTCAAGTACATGTCAGTATTTCAATCTTTTATTAGTATGAATGTCAAACGGGAGAATGATTTTCATGCATATTGAAACTTGTTTTATTAGTGTGAATGTCAAACGGAGAATGATTATTCATGCCGTATTAAAATCTATTTTAATAAAAGTAAAAGTTGAAATACCCATAATATGCCAATTACTAGGATAGAGTTGGTGATTATTGTTGCCATAAGGCTAGTACTTAATGCAAGTTTTTACTGAGAAAGCTCGCGAGGGATAAGACTTTACAGTGACTACTTAGAATTTATATCACGAGGAATCGGTTATAATGATTTTAAGCTGCAATGACATGAACTTGATAATTAAATATGTATGTTTGTAATCACTTCATTATATTTTAGTGTGAGGATCCTAATTCTAACATAATTTGTCAATCTGTGTTTTTACTTCAAGTATCTGAGTTATTCTGAATCACATCTCAATTTTTTAGATAAATTTTATATTTACCATCTTTTTACCATATGAACAAATCAATCGTCAAATTCTGTGAATATTGTATAAATTGTTTATAAAGCATTCTTTTGTTAATAACTTTTGATAAATTTACCATAGTAAATAAGAATTACTATAAGTTACTGGAACTTTCAATCCCAGTGGAACGATATCTAAATTTAAAAACTACAAATGATTGGTGCACTTGCCAATTAAAGACCCAACAGTACCATGAGTTTAACAGTCATCCATGAAAATTTCTATGCTTTTTTCAACTAAAGCTGCAAAAATAGAAAACGTACATCTTTGGAAAGTAGCAGGTGCATTGCATAATCCAAATGTCATTTGTCTATAAGCAAAGATACCAAAAAGACATGTAAAAGCAGTCTTTTCTTGATCAAGAGGATCCACAACAATTTAGTTATATCCAAAATAACAATCGAGAAAGCAATAATAAGCCTGTCCAGACAATCTTTCAAGCATATGATCCATAAAGGGTGTGAAAAATGGTCCTTTCTAGTTGCTTGGTTCAATTTCCTATACTCTATCCACATTCTCCAACTGGTGACAGTTCTTGTTGGAATTAATTCATTTTTATCATTTACAATTACTGTCATACTTCCTTTTTTTGGTACTACTTGAACCAGGCTTACCCATGCACTATCAAAAATAAGATAGATGATACCTGCTTTCAATAATTTTAGAACCTCCTTTTTTATTACCTCTTTCATGATGGGATTGAGGCGTCTTTGAGGTTAGGCTACAGGCTTGCAGTCATCTTCCAATAAAATCCTGTGCATGCAATATGATGGACTTATACCTTTTAAATCTTCCAATGTCCACCCAATTGCTTCTTGATTTTTCTTCAGCACCTCTACCAGTCTTGCTTCTTCCGTTTCAGTTAGTAAATTGCTAATAATGACTGGTTTAAGATTACATTCTTTTAGAAAGATATACTTGAGGTAGGAAGGCAAAACTTTGAGCTCTGGTCTCTGGAATTTTTCAACAGGTGTCTCTTAGAGTTCCTCGATCTTTCTAAATTCGGGGGAAATGTCTTTCCCTCTTTCTAGTTCTTCCAAACACATGTCTATATGTTTTTCCTCTTCCTTATTTAAATACTCCACATAGTCAATCAATAATTTATTCAAAGGGTCAGAAATAGACATACCTTTTGATACAGAGAGGCAATCTTCATTAAGGGCATCCACTTTAAAATAATCTTGTTTGGGATTAGGATGTTTGAGAACTTTGAAAACATCAAAATTTACCTCTTCATCATCACTCTGACTGCAAGTTTCCATTGTCCACATCAATCAAAACTCTAGCAGTCTTCATGAATAGTTTTCCAAGAATTTGGGGGACTTCAATATCCTCCTCCATGTCTAATACCACGAAATCAATAGGGGAGTAGAACTGGTCAACTTTCATAAGTACATCTTCCACTATTCTATAGGGTCTTTTGATTGAGCGATCTACCAGTTGTAGAGTCATCTTCGTCCTTTGTGGATTAAGATCACCAATGCACTTCATCATACTTAGGGGCATTAAATTGATGCTAGCCCCTAGGTCTAATAATGCCTTTCCAATATTTATACCTCCAATGGAAATAGTAATAGTGAAACTACCAGGGTCCTTTGACTTTTTTGGCATGTTGTATTGTAAGATGGCACTACAACCTGCTTCAAGCTTAATAATTTCTTCATTACATCTTATTTTCTTTGTGAGTAGTTCTTTCATAAACTTTGCATATGTTGGCATTTGTTCTGATGCCTCTGAGAAGGGAATGTTTATTTATAACTGCTTAAAAATCTCAAGGAATATTTTATACCTTTCTTTCGTTATCCTTTCTTGAAGGTGCATGAGGATAAGGTAAATCCTTGACGGGAGGTGTTTGACCTAAATATTGATTTTTTCTTTTTTATTTTTTGAGTTTTTTCTTTTTGTTTTTCTTGTTTTTCTTGTTTTTCTTTTATTTTTTTCTTTATTTTCTTTTTCATCACCTTTTTTCTCTCTCTTCTTTTTCACTTTTTTCTTTTTCTTTACAATCAGTCCCTATAATTTTACCACTCCTAGTGAAAATATCTTTACATTATTCCTTTGGGTTCTGGGTATTGGCAGAAAAACCAGAACTTTTCATTTCAGCTACTTCTTTTGCTAGTTGTCCCAATTGCAAATCCGACGCTTTTTATACGGCTTCATTCGTTTGCATATATTGCAGCAATTGTTAGATAGAATCTTCTATCCTTGTCAGCCTAGCATTCTGATCGGGTTGTGGTTATTGAAACTGATTATTGGGAGGTCTATTGGAAGGTCTAATATCTTGTTTCTAACTAAAATTTTGATTTTTCCATCCCTGTAGATAGTTGTTAGGGAAAACATTACCAATATTGAAAGGAAAGTTACTTACATGTAATCTTTGGTTGTTCAGAAAATTGGCTTGCTCATGTTCAATTCTATCAGGTGCATAATAACCACAAGGTCGTTTGCCCATGAAATGTATGCATTGTTTTAACTGAGCTGGAGGTGGTGATGACACTTGAGCAATCTGAAGTTTTTGCAATTGCTTGCCCATTGCCTCAATTTGTTGTGTCAATAATTTTTGTTGAGCTAGGACTGCATCATTTACTCCTAACTCGAGCGTACCTGGCTTTTGGGAAACATTACCTTTTTCATGTTTTGCTTGTCTTTCACTAGTAAACATGGACTCCATTATAGCTATTTCCTCCTCTGCTGTTTTGTTCATTAATGAACCACCTACACAAGCATCTAACATTATCTTAAACTGAGGCAATAAACCATGATAGACGATTCTTACCTTTCCACCATCATCCAAATTATGATTTAACATTTTCTTAACAATGCTTTGAATTGTTCTCATGCTTCTCCTAATGACTCATCATGATTTTGTGAAAATGAGTGAATGATTGTCACAACTTCAAAATATTTAGAAGGGGAATAAAACCTTTCCAAAAATTTTCTTTTGAGATCGGACCAGTTTGTAAAACTACCATGAGAACAAGATTTAAACCATTCTTTTGCCTTCCCAACCAAAGAAAAAGGAAATAGTCTTATGTACACAGATTCTTCTTGATTGGGTTCAAAACCAATAGTGCTGCATAATTCATAAAAAACAGTTAAATGTTCATATGGTTCTTCATTATTTAAACCAGCAAACTAATTGTTTTGAATTATAGTCAATGTAGCAGGTTTAATTTCCACCGCTGTAACAGGTCCCTGAAACATTCCTAACACACGGGGTGGTCCATTAATAGCAGCAAATTGTCCTAATGTCTGTCTTTATTATTCTCCATACATTTTAGAATTTTCAAAATTATGAAAAGAAGATGGAGTTGAAGAAGAAGTAGAAGTAGAACTAGTTTGTGTTTTGAATTTCAAAGATTTAAGTTTCTTTACAAATTTCTCAATCTCTGGATCAAAGAAGATTCTTCCTGCAGAAGATCGAGTTCACATACACAAACTAAACAGAAAAAGTTAGTGTAGCAAGAATGATTAAAGAAGAAGTAAAAGTAAATAAATAAATGTATAAGTAAAAATTAAAAATAAAAATTTACCTGTTAAAAAGTAAAGAAATTTTACCACGGTAATTAAAAATTTACTATTTACTGAAATCAATTCAATCCCCGGCAAAGGCTCCAAAAAACTTGTTAAGGTGTTGGCAAGCGCACCAATTTATCATTGTAGTTTTCAAAAGAATAGATATCGTTCCCTTATGGATTGATTGGTTTTAGTGAATAACAATAATTCTTATTTACTATAGTAAAAGTATCAAAACTTATTAACAAAAGAATGTTTCATATACAAATTTGTACAATATTCACAAATTTGGAGATTGATTTATACATTGAGCAAAAAGATAATAAAATAAACTATGAAGCTATCTAGAAAATGACTTATAAAAGTAACACTTTAGAATGATTCCAATACTTGAGATTTAAACACAAATTGACAAACTATGTTGGAATTTAGGATCCCCGTACTAGATTATAACATAGTATTTATAAACATACATATTTAATCATCAAGTTTATGTCATTACGACTTAAAATCATTAAACTCGATCTCTCGGTGAATAAATTCTAAATAGTTGCCGTAAAGTCTGATCCCTTAGTTTCTTTCTTATTAAAAACTTGCTTTAAGTGTTTGCCTTATCACAACAATAATTACCAACTTTATCCCTAGTAATTAGTATATTAAGGTATTTCAACTTTTACTTCCGTTAAAGTGATTTTAACACGCATGAAAATCATTCTCCCATTTGAAGTTCATACTAATAAAAGATTGAAATACTAACATAAAACTTGAATCATAAATATGCATAATTCATAATCATAACATTATATTCTTAGATTGGTTCCCCAATTCCAACATAAACAGATTAGTTACACATGGTAAAAGTAAAAACACAACTTACAAGTAAAGACATGACGAACACTTAATTGATCTTAACAACACACTTCACAACACAAAAGGAAACAACACTAAAACAACACTCTCAAGTATATGGAAGCTATTTTCGTAACTCAGAACATAAAACACTCTGAATTGGATGCTTCAGGGATGATGAAACCTATGGCAAATGGCCTTATTTATAGTGTTGAGTCGAGGTCCTGATGCTACACATGGACGTGGCGCTACGCGTCAGGCCTCTGACTCAGTCTCCATTAATCTTCCAAATTTTCAGCCATGATCTTGTATTTTTGTCCCAATAATTTCACAGACCTAGTGCCATTTGTCTTCCACTAAATGAATAGCCTTTGGAATAGAGTGGATTGGCCTTATTTGGCCCCATTTCTGACTACCATCCCACCTGTAAGTGGGATACACATAGCACTTGACGCTACACGTGGGAGTGGCGCTATGCGTTAGGACCAAAATATTGATGCTGAGCGTAGGGTTGATACTACGCGTCAGCCTTCTAACTTGGATAATCTTTCTACTTTTAACTTTAACTTTTCACTACAAAACTAGGAAAAATGAGTCATGTCAAGTTAAATTTAATAACTTCTATTTATTTGTACTAAAACCTAATTTTATTTCAATTTAAACTAATTTTTATTAATTTTCTCACACTTTTTATCATAAAAATAATTCTAAATTAAGGACTAATAATGAATGAATGTGATAATTGTAACATCCCAGATGTTTTGATAATAGAAAATAAATTGGAAATGAGTAAATTATTATTTGGCTTATAATGAAAATGGTATATGAAATGTAAAGCGGGGAAAAGCAGTTTTAAATGAAATTTTAAGGAAAATGGCATCAGGACCCTGACGCGTAGCGTGGATGGGACGCGTAGCGTCAGGTGTGATTTAGTGAGCTAACGCGTAGCGCCAGGCTGACGCGTAGCGCCAGCGTCGCGATCTGTTTTATAACAGGGTCACAGAGAACAGAACCTGTAAACCCTCTCTTTCATTTTCTCTCTTCTCTGAGGTGATTTGGCTAGGGTTTTGAGGGAAACTTGGATTCTTGGTGGTTTTAAGCAATTTGGAACCAAGGTAAGGCATCTAGGGCCTCTAATCTTTAGTTTCTTCTCCTTCCCTTCATGAAATCCGAGTTTGCATGTGATGATTGGGGTTTTGATTCTGAGTTTCAGTGGCTTGTGAAGCTTGGGTAATGAGTTTAGAAGTATAAAGAAGGTAACGTACTAACTAATTTGATGTTTCGGTGACCGTAGGTGCCGGAACGAGTGTTAGGCAAGCGATCGACGAAGTGGACGTCGGAAGCGAAAGAGGAACGGTGAATCCAGCGGCTGTAGGACGCTATCCACCCCTTGAGCAAACTGTCGAAGCTCGAAATAGAGGTAAAGGGGGTGTTCGGGTCATAATTAATTAGAATCGATATGAGAATAGGTTATGGGAAGTTTGGGAATGTTAGTAAAAGTTGTCATAAATAATATAAAGTAACTAAATATAGTAGTTGTGAATATATGAGTATGTGGAGTAAGATTAAATGGTTGAATATGAAAGGAATATGTTGATTTGATTGATTATATAATGAAATAAAGATTGGAATGATGAAAGTAAAAGATATGTTTAATATTCCCACTTTGAGTGGTGTATGTATATTTGATTATGAATAAACATGCAGAATTTTGGATTATTGAGGATATATGCAATAGCATTGTATGAATGGGTTTGACAAGTCGGTCGCCCTGTATTATGAGCACATGCCAGTTTCTGGTAGTTGCACATGTGGTTTGTTGATGATATGCTATAATTATGAGATATGATATGTGAATATGTGGTATGGGATGGCCAACGGTATGTATACCCCTCGTTTTCTGGCTCCCGTGGTCTTTGTGCCCAGTTGAGCTACCCAGTGGTCAAGTCGGACCCAGTGGTTGAGGTGGAGAGCCAAGTCGGGCTCGGTGAACCAAGTCGGGTTCACGGGATGTCAAGTCGAACTCCCAGCTGAAGGCCAGTCCTTTAGTATCCGAATACTAGGCGTCAAATTACATGAGAGTCAGTTATGACTTATGTGAATCTTATATTGATTGATGATGGAAAATGAATTATGAATTGAAAGTGTAATGTGAATGAATAAAAGTATGGCTTGAATAAGTTAAAGATTGATATGTATGTGTGTAGTTATATCGACGTGGATAAGTGCAGGAAATCGAAAGAGATTATGTAATAACAAAGAGTAGTAGGTATTGTTAAGTTTAATATTTCGTTCTATATTAATTATGATATTCCAAACACTCACCCTTGCTGTTGTTAAATTTTAGTGACCAGTGACAGGGAGGATGCTAATGCTGCGGTGATGCGCCAAGAGGAAGTTTGATGCCAAGGAATGGAGATGTGTATAATAAATGTAATATTTTGTGTGTATGTGTTTAAGTGTGTAATAAGTAATGTATTAATATGGTGGTGATAGATGATAAAGTATGTGTGATGAACTTGCCATGATTATGCATGTTGTGGTTTGATGACTTATTTATGAGGATGAATTATGGCACGGAGCCATTGACATGTGTGAATGTTGAATGTGATGGGCAGGTGTTGTATTGATGTATGATTGATATGTGTGCTATGTGATTGATGCTAGGATGATGATTGGATTGATTTAGATAAGTTATGCATATAGTTGGATATTGAATTTAAGGAACCGGATAGGTGAAATTAAGATTCGGTGGGTGTGAGAAACCCCAGAATGCATCAATAGGTCTTCCATGACATTTAGGATTTAGATGCATTGGCTTTTGGTCCATTGGAATCCATTTAGGATGTTTGGTGTAAGGGTTTTGCACCTAATTGGGTTAAAATGCATTTCGCGCATAACTTGCACATATGTTGGAATTTTGGCGAACGGATAGCGCCAACAGTTCCGAAATGGGGAAAACAGGTGGCCCGTGAAGTTTCGTGGCAATCGGATCTAAAACGGGCCAATTGGATAGGTTAGAGGTTAGTAAAATGGTTTAAATGTGTAACAGCATCAGGTGCTGTCACTGTCATGCCCACGCTATGCGTGAGGCTGACGCGTAGCGTGAGGTGCGCAGCAGAGGGTTGACGCTACGCGTGGGAATGGCGCGTAGCGTCAGGCCCCTGTTTCATATTTTTGATTCTTTTCTAAATTAAGGGAATTCTAAGATTTTGCCAAACTACATAATTATTATTTTGAGTATGTTTAGTAAAAATAAATATTATTTTGAAATGAGAAATAATTAAATTTTATTAAATGTGAAAAATTTATTGTGAAAATTAATTAAATGGATATAAATAAAGGTAAATTGACGTAGGACGTCACAGGTGGTATCAGAGCGGTTCTTTCTAGAGCCGGGAAAATGGGCAGAGTTAAGGGATTGTTTGAGTCCTATATCAGGCTGTTTTACATTTATTGCATTATGCTTGTGATTGTTTACATATTAACAGGTTGACTTGGCATCATTCTCTTGGCACTCCGGGCAGCGTCTTGTTATGTGTTTATACATGAGGTAATTTTTGTACTCCCTGGTCAATTATTGGTTATTAATGGTGATGTGTTTTGGGATATTGTAGAACTAAAATATGACGGAAGGAAGTAGTTCTGTTGGTGGTGATGATTTCTTTGAGAGGTTTTCTCAAATGATGGGGAGGACTGATTCTGGTCCCACCCTTGATAAATTTTTGAAGAGGAATCCACCTATTTGCAAAGGAGGACATGATTATGATGGGGCGCATATATGGCTGCGTGACATTGAGCAAACATTTGAATACTTTGAATGCTCTGAAGAACAGAGAGTGCAATTTGCTACCTATCAATTGAAGGATGAGGCTCGTGTATGGTGGTCAAGGACTAGAATTCAGATGAATGCTGCGAATGAACCATTAATGTGGATGAATTTCAAGAGGAGATTTCTTGCTAAATACTTTCTAGATAATTATAAAATCCGTAAGGAGATGGAATTCCTAAAACTTGAGCAAGGCAGGATGTCAGTGGCAGAATACACGTCACAGTTTGATGAACTATGTGATTTCTATCATCCTTTTTCTCTTGAAGGAACTGAAGGTAGTAAGTGTGCAAAGTATGAATCCGGGCTAAGAATTGAACTCCGAAGTGTCATTGTTCCTATGGAGATCCGTGACTATCCTACTCTGGTAAATAAGGCCAAACTTGCTGAGGAAGTGCAGTTACAGAGAGCGTCCCAGTCAAGGGACAAGAGACCATTGAAGGCTAAAGGATTCAGTTTTAAAAAGATGGGTCAGTTTTTCCATGGTGGCAAGTCTTCTGCCACATCTTCTTCTTCTTCTGGACGTGGATCTACTGGTCGTTCCGGTGGTCGTGCTTGTTATAATTGTGGTCAGGAAGGTCATTTCTCTAGACATTGTCCTACAAATCAAACTGTTTGTTTCCAGTGTGGACAACCTGGACACCTTAGGCCCGACTGTCCACAGAGGCAGCAGCAGGGAGGACGTGGTAATCGGGCAAGTGCTTCTATGGTCCGTGGTGGGAATTTTCAGCGTGGAGGCCGAGGCGGCGGTAGCCGTGAAGGCCAACACCATAGGCGATCTAATGCTCAGTCCAGTGGTACTCAGAATGTTATGGCTGGACGTGTGTTTGCTTTTGATGCTTCTGAAGTCTCAAGAAATGATAATTTGGTACAGGGTAAGTGTCTTATCCATGACTATCTTGTAAATGTTATTTATGACTCTGGTGCAACCCACTCTTTTATTTCTGAGAGTTGTGTTCGGCGGCTTGGTTTGCCGGTGGTATTAATGGAGAATGCTCTTAATGTCTCCACTCCTACTGGTTCTACATTTCGAGCAACTACTATGTGTGAGGAATTACCTATGCAAGTAGAGGACCGATCTTTCCTGGTGAATTTAATATGTATGCCATTGAAGAATTTAGATGTTATTCTGGGTCTTGACTGGTTGTCCGTTAACCATGTTATGGTGGACTGTTACCGCAAGACTATAATTTTCTCTCAGGAATTGGACACTAAAAATGTGGTGAGTGATGTTTCTGTAATTTATGTTATTCTGTTAGCTTCAAAGGGGCGGTATAATCTTAAACCTGCAGATATTCCAGTGGTGTGTGATTTTCCTGATGTATTCCCGGAAGACATTCCGGAATTGCCTCCAAACAGGGAGATTGATTTTGCTATTGATTTGATTCCCGGGGCAGAACCTGTGTCCCATACACCTTATAGAATGTCTTCAGTGGAGTTAGCTGAAGTAAAGAAACAAGTAAATGAGTTGTTAAGCAAGGGGTTTATCCGACCGAGTGCTTCACCTTGGGGCGCTCCAGTGTTGTTGGTGAAAAAGAAGGACGGCAGTATGAGAATATGTATTGACTACCGACAATTGAATAAATTGACGGTTAAGAACAAATATCCTTTACCACGAATTGATGATTTGTTGGATCAGTTGCGAGGTGCTGTGGTGTTTTCTAAGATCGATTTGAGATCTGGATATCATCAGATTAGAGTGAAGTCGGAAGATATTCTGAAAACGGCGTTCCGGACTCGATATGGACATTTTGAATATGTTGTAATGCCTTTCGGAGTAACCAATGCTCCAGCTATCTTTATGGATTATATGAATCGGATTTTCCAACCTTACTTGGATCAATTTGTCGTGGTGTTTATTGATGACATTCTAGTATATTCAAATTCTGTAGAAGAACATGCACAACATCTTCAAATTGTTTTACAAGTGCTACGTGAAAAGAAGTTGTATGCTAAATTGTCGAAGTGTGATTTCTGGGAAGCAAGTGTGAAATTTTTGGGGCATGTAATTTCTTGTGATGGTGTGTCTGTTGATCCATCTAAGATTGAAGCAGTTATGGCTTGGGAAAGGCCTAAATCAATGACTGAAATTAGGAGTTTTCTTGGATTAGCTGGCTATTATCGCCGTTTTATTGAAGGATTTTCCCGCATTGCACTACCCTTGACTCGATTAACAAGAAAAGAGAATCCCTTTGTGTGGACGGAAAAGTGTGAATTGAGTTTTCAAATGCTGAAGCGGTGTTTGACTACTGCACCTGTGCTTGCATTACCAGATGTGACGAAAGAATTTGTGGTATACTGTGACGCATCTAAGTTTGGTTTAGGCTGTGTACTAATGCAGGATGATAGGGTAATTGCTTATGCTTCTAGGCAATTAAGGCAGCATGAACAGAATTATCCCACTCATGATTTGGAACTCGCTGCTGTGGTATTCGCATTGAAGATTTGGCGACATTACTTGTATGGATCTCGTTTTGTGGTATTCAGTGACCACAAGAGTTTGAAGTATCTGTTTGATCAGAAGGAATTAAACATGAGGCAAAGGAGATGGGTGGAATACCTTAAGGATTATGATTTTGATTTGAAATACCATCCTGGTAAGGCGAATGTTGTGGCTGATGCCTTAAGTAGAAAAGTATTACATGCAGCTTTCTTGATGGGCAAGGAACAAGAATTGTTAGAAGACTTTCGTGATATGAATATTGATTTGATTGATTATATAATGAAATAAAGATTGGAATGATGAAAGTAAAAGATATGTTTAATATTCCCACTTTGAGTGGTGTATGTATATTTGATTATGAATAAACATGCAGAATTTTGGATTATTGAGGATATATGCAATAGCATTGTATGAATGGGTTTGACAAGTCGGTCGCCCTGTATTGTGAGCACATGCCAGTTTCTGGTAGTTGCACATGTGGTTTGTTGATGATATGCTATAATTATGAGATATGATATGTGAATATGTGGTATGGGATGGCCAACGGTATGTATACCCCTTGTTTTCTGGCTCCCGTGGTCTTTGTGCCCAGTTGAGCTACCCAGTGGTCAAGTCGGACCCAGTGGTTGAGGTGGAGAGCCAAGTCGGGCTCGGTGAACCAAGTCGGGTTCACGGGATGTCAAGTCGAACTCCCAGCTGAAGGCCAGTCCTTTAGTATCCGGATACTAGGCGTCAAATTACATGAGAGTCAGTTGTGACTTATGTGAATCTTATATTGATTGATGATGGAAAATGAATTATGAATTGAAAGTGTAATGTGAATGAATGAAAGTATGGCTTGAATAAGTTAAAGATTGATATGTATGTGTGTAGTTATATCGACGTGGATAAGTGCAGGAAATCGAAAGAGATTATGTAATAACAAAGAGTAGTAGGTATTGTTAAGTTTAATATTTCGTTCTATATTAATTATGATATTCCAAACACTCACCCTTGCTGTTGTTAAATTTTAGTGACCAGTGACAGGGAGGATGCTAATGCTGCGGAGATGCGCCAAGAGGAAGTTTGATGCCAAGGAATGGAGATGTGTATAATAAATGTAATATTTTGTGTGTATGTGTTTAAGTGTGTAATAAGTAATGTATTAATATGGTGGTGATAGATGATAAAGTATGTGTGATGAACTTGCCATGATTATGCATGTTGTGGTTTGATGACTTATTTATGAGGATGAATTATGGATCAATAAAAACTGAGAAGGTTGATTCAAGAAAAAAGAAAAAAAATTATTTTTATAAGATTATTAGTTATTAAAAAAGCTCCATTGTAGAATTCAGACCTAACCATTAATTGAGAAGCGATGGGAACGACGGAACCTTGCAAATACCCAAGATTTTTTTTATCTTAATGATTTATTAGGTGGGATGGCGAAACTAACCAAAAAACAATCCATTTTTGTAAGTAGTTTTACCTTATATTAAAAATATTCGGAATTTGAGAATAAAAGAGTAAATATTCACCCGTGGAGCCATTGACATGTGTGAATGTTGAATGTGATGGGCAGGTGTTGTATTGATGTATGATTGATATGTGTGCTATGTGATTGATGCTAGGATGATGATTGGATTGATTTAGATAAGTTATGCATATAGTTGGATATTGAATTTAAGGAACCGGATAGGTGAAATTAAGATTCGGTGGGTGTGAGAAACCCCAGAATGCATCAATAGGTCTTCCATGACATTTAGGATTTAGATGCATTGGCTTTTGGTCCATTGGAATCCATTTAGGATGTTTGGTGTAAGGGTTTTGCACCTAATTGGGTTAAAATGCATTTTGCGCATAACTTGCACATATGTTGGAATTTTGGCGAACGGATAGCGCCAACAGTTCCGAAATGGGGAAAACAGGTGGCCCGTGAAGTTTCATGGCAATCGGATCTAAAACGGGCCAATTGGATAGGTTAGAGGTTAGTAAAATGGTTTAAATGTGTAACAGCATCAGGTGCTGTCACTGTCATGCCCACACTACGCGTGAGGCTGACGCGTAGCGTGAGGTGCGCAGCAGAGGGTTGACGCTACGCGTGGGAATGGCGCGCAGCGTCAGGCCCCTGTTTCATATTTTTGATTCTTTTCTAAATTAAGGGAATTCTAAGATTTTGCCAAACTACATAATTATTATTTTGAGTATGTTTAGTAAAAATAAATATTATTTTGAAATGAGAAATAATTAAATTTTATTAAATGTGAAAAATTTATTGTGAAAATTAATTAAATGGATATAAATAAAGGTAAATTGACGTAGGACGTCACAATAATTAATTAGTGTTAGTGAAAATTATGTTATATATATATATATATAAATTGCAATTATGTGAATTGAAGAACAAATAGCATGGTGTGAATGATGAATAGAAAATGGTAAATATAATAGCTTATGTATCAGGTATATAGAATGAGATTAGGTGTTGATTATGATGATCAATGCTTTTGCTACGATTAATGATGATATGATGATTATTGATTGCATGAAATGTGTGCATGTAGGTCTGGTCTGTGTGGCCGGCGTATTTGTCCTTACAATTGATGTCGATGGCGAATTAAATTGTATAAGGTATTATAATTGGGCTCGAGTCTGTGTGGCTGCCCAGTATAAATAAAATGTGAGGCCTTCGTGCCAATTATTAAAGAGAAAGAGAATTTAAAATGAATTTATGTGTTTTGAATGGTTGGGGACAGCCGACGGTAAATGTTGCCCATCGTTTTTGGTTCCCATGGTCAAGCAGGACTAGTTAAGCTACCCAGTGGTCATGTAGGACCCAGTGGTTGAGGTGGAGAGCCAAGTCGGGCTCGGTGGACTTAGTCAAGTTCATAGGGTGTCAAGTAGGACCCCTAGCTGAAGGCCAATCCTTTTAGCATCTGTATACTAAAGAGTCATTATACTTGTTTGGGATTTAGTTGTGCTTTGCATGATTTGGCTTATGTTGATAATGAAATGGTGATTTATGATAGTATTTAATATGTTGAGACAATATGTTGAAATAGAATAAATTTATATTGATGTATATATGACATTCTAGATAGCCTGGTGGGCTCGTAATGGTGTTATTATATCGGCGTATGTAACAACCCAAATTTTAAAATGGAGAATAAATCGAGGAAATAAATATTGAATAATTGAATGTGAACTATTTAATATCCCTAAATATTAGAAATAATTTGATTAAGACTTTCGGAGACTGTTAGTAAATTATTGAGACCGGATAAGCAGAAAACTAACTCGGATAAAATATGGGTGTCGAATCAAGTATCTCCGATTGAGATGCTGTTGGTCAGGGCTGTAGATAATATTACTGGGAGTCCAGAGGTATATTCAGAAAAAAATTTAGAATAAGTATTGAGCCCGAACAGAGAGCCTGTTTGTTTTAAAAAACGGAAGAGTTTAATGAAATATTAAAAACTTAAAACAAAACCTCACTTTTTCACTCTTCTTTTCATTGAAGTGCTGAACCACTTGGCTAAATACTTTCTTCTTCTTCTTCTTCTCTTATTCTGTTTATCTCTTTTCCCTATCTAACCCTAAGCCAAGGTGCTACTCTCCATTCTCCTTCTCATCTTTGTTTTCTAAAGGCAAGGAGAAGCATTAGATGGTTGAAGTTCTCCCTTCCCACTCCTTCAAATTTTCGTGTCCACCATCCTCTCCCTTGGTTTCCATCTTTGTTTCTTGATCGAGGTAAGTTTTTCCTCATTTTAATGGTACTTGAACTCTAGAATGGGGATTATTAAGGTTTGGGAGAGTATTGATTTTATATGGGTTGTTGGGAGAAGCTTTAAATACGACAAACCTAAGGTGGGGTGATATGAATGTGAGTTTCTATGAGCCTTTAAAGAGGGTACATGAAAATATGGATGGGAAGATGATGAACCATGTGCATTTATAAGGTTTGGTAGGTTTTTAATAACACCCTAACTTATAATTTTGGGGGAAATGTGTAATGTAGAAGGGGTTGACATTTATGGATGAAAGAAGTGTTATCAATGTTATGGTAGTGGCATTTAATGATGATTTATAATGTTGGTTGGAAGTCATAAATGAAAAACTCACTAAGGTGTTGGTGGGAAATTAATGTATGTGGAGACCTAACTAATTAGGTTGTTACCTTGATAATAATGAATGGTGATTTAAGGGAAGGAATTCCCGAAGCCTAATTAGGCAAATGAATAAAACCTATAAATAGACTCTACATGATAAGAATCATGTGTATATATATGTATATGTATGTTGAAATGGTGTTTGAATAAATGATTAATGTGGTCCTATCATTGATTGGTGTAGGACTTGATAATACTTGTGAGGCGGGAACATCGAACCCGGAAGTCTACTTCTCTTGAGGTAGGAGAGGGGTGTATTTTCTAAATGTATGAGAACTTGTATGATGATAATGTATGTATTAATAAATATGGCAGGCTTCCTTGAATGGATGTAGTATCATATGTATGTGATGTGAAATTGAGTAAGATTCTTATAATGATTGATTGTGGATAAGACCTTATTGAGGTTATGATTGGTATAATGTGTGATGACATGTTGTGGATTCCATGTGTGGCTTGATGAATACTTGAAATCCTTGGCTATAATGATTCTTGAATATTATGATTGGAATATATATATGTTTGATTATGTAGAATTAACATTTTAATTGAATATGAGTGTACCCTAGATGAGAGGGTGAGATATGTAACACCCCGGTTTTCCAGACTCAGATCCCGATGAAATCAAGATAATAATTAATAATTATGCGGGTAAATTTTTCGCGTTTGAAATATTTCTAAACACCTTGATGATTACATCAAGACCCGAATCACAGAAAACCGAAGCGTACGATTTAATAAACTAAGACTGGATCGATAGCTAAATTCGCCCATAATGGTATACAAAATAGTAGAGTTTACAGCGGAAGGGAAATGTGTATACCGGGCAAACGCCTAGTCCCATGTATGACGATATGAGAAAAGGCTCGGCAAAGCATGCAAATAACCGACATAGACTTAATAAAACAAAGCCCGTCTAATTCACTCACGACATACACATGCATTGCCTAGGACACAATTATATATGTATATATATACATATACATCCCAGGATATTCTCCCAACTATCACAATCATCAATGTTCATCATTCAATTTCAATCCTTCTAGCATACATTAAATCATCTCTTACATACTACATTTATATTCACCATTCAGAATTTCAGACTTCTAAAATCACTAAATCATCTATATCATCATAAACAATTTGTTCATAACATAAGAACTCATAAATGATGCCGGCCAAGGCATTTCCATTGCCACTATTTACCTTCGCCAAAACTTCAATTCAAGTCTCATCTCGGCCCATGATGACCCTGCATCACAATGCTAAAAAGGAGACCACATGGGAGAGTGAGTTATACATTCAAAATGACGAATATAATATATATTGTGATCATGTTTATATGCATATAATCATTATGTGTGCTTTGCTATAAAACCATTAAATCATCATTCAATCATCATCTCATTATTATAATAGGCATACAAACATCATAAATCTCAATTCACAACATAAGCAAGCACAAGCATATACACAATTACATTGCCACTTATCATCAAGGGCATTCACAATCATCATCATCCTTTTATTAAATCTTTATTCAATTCCTCCTCGCAAGGGGTTTCTCATCTCTCGTGGTCATCCCATTTCAAATGCCATGCTCTTATGGCTAATGCACATGCTAGTATTTAGAATGCATATGCACGGATCCAATTTTTTTTAATCATTTCAACAACTATTATCATGATATCATCTTCACTCAGGGATACCCTTCGTGGCACCCCGCAAGGTGAATCAATTCAATAACAATTCACATGATATCATCTTCACTCAGGGATACACCCTTCGTGGCACCCCTCAAGGTGAATCAATTCAATAACAATTCATATGATATCATCTTCACTCAGGGATACACCTTTCGTGGCACCCCGCAAGGTGAATCAATTCAATAACAATTCACATGATATCATCTTCACTCAGGGATACACCCTTTGTGGCACCCCGCAAGGTGATATAGTCATCAATATCATAACATCATCATCACTCCGGGATATACCCTTCGTGGCACCCCGCAAGGTGTTATATTCATCAATATCATAACATCATCATCACTCCGGGATATACCCTTCGTGGCACCCCGCAAGGTGATTCATTGTGATCGTAACCATATAATATCAATGCTATGCCATGCCATGAATGCAAAATGCAATAATGCATATGCTCAACAACCTCCCAAGGATATCTCGCCCTCTCCCATAGGGTATATTTTAATTCAACATTTTCAATCAATAGCATACAAACATTTACAAAGTCCCTCAAGGCATTTTACTAACATACTTGGCATCTCAATGGCCACCATATCATTTCACAACAATCCACGCATGGAAATCAAGAAGCATAACCAATATCATAATATTCATCTACACTTGGAATTATCCAAGACATATTCATCATCCCACATATATGGCAATTACACTTATGCCCAATACAATCATGTTCTTGAACTTACATCTCAACACATCACGTATACATATTTCATATCATACGGTAAACCAATACTTGTATTCAACCATAGTGGTATTACAATATTATCTCATTCATCAACATTGCTTAGTAACCAATGTAGCGACACAACGACTCACCGTTTCAATTCTAAGCCACTCATACAATATTGCACTTGTTACAAAATTCAATAACATTTTACAATTCATCAATAATAACATATGTCTTCTTACACAAGGAATAATCATTACATTATCTATTGTCACACGATACCGATATTATCTTCAATACATCGGTTTATAATAACCACCTCACCATTCAATCATTCCCCGGATGGGTTTGTAATCACCCAAGGGTACAATCTCATAACTCATCATCATTCCCTTAACATTGCTCTCACATGTTCATTCTTGGTGGTTAAGATTTATGTTTCCCCTTAGGTATATTATGGGTGTAAACGAGTTATCCGAATGTTTTAATCATTATTCAACACCACCATAATATGTCCTGATTATATATCTCTATACATTCCCTCAAGCATCATACAATATAAGGGAAGAAGGCCTAACACCATCAAAACTGAGAAAATAATACAACATTCAATTTTAGGCAATTCGCTTGAGCGAGATCTTACTCGCTTAAGCGAGATTAACATAGCTCACTTGGGCGAGCCCCTTTCGCGTGAGCGAAAATTGTCCAGCAACGTTTCCACGCTCGTTTGCTTGAGCGAGACACTACATACTTGGCCACTCCCTTGGGCGAAAATGTTCCAGTAACCATTTCCTTAAATACTCGCTTGAGCGAGGCACCCACTCGCTTAAGCGAGATTCAACTAGAGGCCATCCCCCTCATTCCACACACGTCTCGTTTGAACGAGGCACACCAGTGTCAGCCACTCGCTTGAGCGAGTATCGTTCCAACATCAGACCCCCCACACTCGCTTAAGCGTCTCACGCTCGCTTGAGCGAAAAACATCCAGTATCAATTTCCTCTCTCGCTCGCTTAAGCGCGGCCACGCCCGCTTGAGCGAGATTCGTCCAGTGTCTCCCCTGCTCACTTCACATTCGTCTCGCTTGAGCGAATAGCTCACTCGCCTGAGCGAGATTAGGCCAGAGACCATAATAATGGTACAGGGGATTCTCGCTTAGGCGAGAATCCATCTCGCTTGAGCGAGATTATCAGAACTTATGCAGAAACGAAAATTCTCATAACTT
The DNA here is from genome assembly GCA_037962975.1 of Clitoria ternatea. Lineage (NCBI taxonomy): Eukaryota > Viridiplantae > Streptophyta > Magnoliopsida > Fabales > Fabaceae > Clitoria > Clitoria ternatea. The sequence goes on along the minus strand of CM075673.1, from coordinate 88,467,015 downwards.
AGCACATGAAATCTCATTCTAGGCCAACTTGAACACATCTAACATATCATACACATCATATGAGGCATATACAACTTGTTCAAACATTCATACTTACAAATTCTCATCCCAAACTTATTAATCACGTTAAAATCATACTTATCATCATCAAACATACATATACATACTTCTATAACAATCATCACATCCTCCCACACATCGTTCTCAATAATTATCAAATTGCCATTCATATTATCTCAATAACTACATGGCAAGGCAAACATGAGTACTAAAACACATACATCAATCACTATTAATTTACTCATGCAATTTGAATGTAAACTCCTCTCCTACCTCGAGGGAAAGAACCGCAATGATTCCAATGCTCCGAATGCTCCGTCGCATCACCCGAAATACAATCTACATATCACGTACATATGCGTTCATAGAATCAATAACCATCTCAAGGCATTCGTCATAAATTCTGACTAATGACTTACACATTGTAAAGTTTTTGAACAAGTTCCAAACTTGTCAAAACACCAATTTATCCAATTGTGTTAGGCTTCGGGAATTCCTTTCCCAAAGCCAAGATCCTCTAGATCTTAAAAGGCCAACTATACCCAACAACATCTCATCCATTACATAATGTAATCCTAAATCACATCAATCCATCAAATATCACCATTGTCACTCAAAACCTAACACAAGTTAGCTTTGCTTCTTTTAAACCATCCTTGATTAACAACTCTAGTGACACAAGTCATGGCCTATCAACTCACTAACCTATATGTATACCCCATTGATTCCACTATTAAGGGTTATCTACTATGTTCACCATTGTTCTTCATTATAGTTAACAACTCACCATTAAACATCACCTATTGACATTCAATTCATCCACCCAAATCATAATATATCCAATTTCCCTAAATTCTTAGGGCTAGGGTTCTATGAGAACCCAACAACCATTATCAATATTCATCAATCATCATCAATGGCTATCTTTCATCATTAATATCATTCTCTAACATCATTAAATATATATTCTACTCACATTTCACATTTTTCCCAATTTATTAAAGTTAGGGTTTCACTAGAACCCACCACCATCATAAATGCTTATTAATTTCTCATCACCTTTCAACATTAATCTTAAATACCACATTAAATTCTCATAAAAGCTTGTATTTAAGCCACCCTACCTTAGGGTTTTCTATATTAAGGGCTTCATTCAATACCCCAATAATTTTTCTAACCTAGGGTTTGATTCCACATACCACCATTCATCAAAACAACATCTAACCTCCCATCATAACACTTCAATAACTCAAAAACTATCAATAAAAACCATGGGTGGTCAAAAATCATACCTCTCCTCCAAGCTTAAGCTCCAAAATGAAAATAAGAGGGAGAGAAGAGAAGATGAGCCATGCTTGCCTCTGATAAGTGTTTTATAACACAATAAATTAGATTTAGTTTACTTAGGATTTTAATCATTATGCACTGTATTTCCTTTATTTATTGTGATATTTGCTTTCTTTCCACTGTATTCTACTCGGGTACTTTTATTTTGCAGAAATTAATAGATTTGGAATTATTGATGATCCATTTTAAGAATGAATGAATATAAATGGAAAATGGATTCAAGAACCCAAAAAGATGATCAAAGTGTCAAAGGATGAAAACAATCAAGAACCATGAGCTATACTGTCCAAAACGCCTCAAAAATGCAAGAAAACACTTCCAGGAAAGGGTAGGAATCGATTCACCCTTACAGGAATCGATTCCCATGTGAAACATAAGCTAGGAATCGATTCAAGGCTGTTGGGAATCGATTCATAGGGCTGGGAATCGATTCCCCCCTTATAGGAATCGATTCATTGAGGTTTGGAAGGCTGGGAATCGATTCATAAAGGCCAGGAATCGATTCATCATGCTGGGAATCGATTTCCACCTTTAGGAATCGATTCACACGCTGTTTTGAAGGCAAAAATCAACTGGAGGAATCGATTCATCAGTGAAATCATGCGCCGAATTATTGGAAACAACAAAAATACGCAAATTGAAGACAACTGGAACAGCTGGAAATCACATGCACCGAAAGTTTCCAACTTGCAACGTGTTTTCTTAGCTGGCTTCCTCCCTTCCTTCGCCTATAAAAGGAGAAGCAATCCAAGCAGAGAAGGCATCCAGATCCAAATCCCATTCTTCATCAGCTTCATTCCTTTTCTTTTCTTTCGTTTTCTTTCTCTGTTTTATTTTCTTTCTCTTTCTTTTATTTTGTGTAAGAGTTGTGAGGATTGTGAAATTGAGTGTTCCAATTTGTAATTGGTGGAGGAATATTGCAACAAGGAAATACAGTGGTAAATTATTCTGAGCTTTTGGAGAAACCCGTAAGTCTTTATTTTTTACCATGTCTTGTATGTTTTATTTTTCCGTTATATATATGAATTTGAATTATTTCATGAGTAGCTAAATTAATTATCTTGGGATAAAGGGGGTATGATAATATTTTATTTTAATGTTATTTTAACTTGGAATTAAATAAATTTCTGTTTTCCATTTAGTTCAATTATGCTTAATGCTTTTAGTAATTCCTAACAAGAACCTAAATGATAAAACTGTATACTTACGGGTATATTAGTAAGTTTAGGTAATAAATAGAATCGAGAGATTTATTTTTACCAGAAAGCTTTGAACTAAACCTAAGATTTTTGAAATGCTTTTTTGTGACCTCGGTAAAACCGTGAAAGTAATCAAAATTCTTTTGAGGAAATAAAAGGGATTTTCATAAAACGATAATGGGCCTTTCTGAGGATTAAGCAGCGCTTTCCATAGGTTAGGTACATTAATAGGATTCCGAGAGGAACATATTAATTAGCTTTTGGAAAATTCGCCTTGGAAAACTTAATTCGATTCTTATTTATGAAAAGTTAAAATTCATTAAACATAAAATAGAATCTTGATCCCCCAAAATCCCAAGATACTCTCAACTCTGATTTTTAAGTATCAAGTAAATTTTATTTTGTTTGTATTTATTCGTATTCTGTGCAACTTAATTTTGCTTTATTTTACAAAAACCTTAAAAATCAATTGTGTGGATAATTAAATTTCAATATGCTGGTACTTTGAACACAGTCCCTGTGGAGAACGATAATCTTTTATATTACGCGACATAACCCGTGCGCTTGCGGGCCCTGTCAAGTTTTTGGCGCCGTTGCCGGGGACTGTTGTCCCTCAAATATCGGCAATATTGAAATTCGATTAGATCATACTTGTTAATATTTTTATTTTTAGTTTGTTTTATTTCTAGTTATTTATTTTTATTTTTATTTTCAAAGATCACCCTTGATCTTGGTCTGTTATGGAATTCTTAACAGGTGCTACTGACCTTTATTGTTGTATTTGTGGTGATTCAGGACATGCTGCTACAAATTGCTATTTTGCAATATCCTTAAACCACCATGAACAAAAATTTCATCAGTTGGATGCTATAGGGAATTATAACCATAGCAGTGATTTTAGAAGCTTACTAGTATTCCAAAACTATCCTCCACAAAAATCCAAACTTGAAATACTGATGGAAAATTTTGTAAGCACCCAAGAAAAACGAAATGAAGAGTTCTCAAATGCCATAAAAACCTTAGCTTCAAAGGTGGACTCTCTGGCCACCCATAACAAAATTTTGGAAAATCAAATTGTCCAACAAACCTCTTTTTCTATGAAAACACCAGAAACATTTTTTGTAAAACTTGAGGTAGGACCATCTAACCACACCATGGACATCACTCTTAGGAGTGATACTCATTATGATGATCCGGTTGGCATAACTAAAGAAGAAGCTAAGGAAGAGAAGAAATTTGATGAGTCTCTATCTCATCCGATAATTGAGGAGAGCAGTACACTGATCCAAAAGAAGGTACTGCCCAAGCTTCAGAATCCAGGTATTTTAGAGGTTATTCCTATCAAGGTAGGAAAATTTTACATACCTGTTAACATTGTTATGTTTGAAATAGATTTTATTGACCAAGTGGTAGAGAAAGAGGCAATCCAAAACCTCCCTCTTGATCCACTTGAATCTGTTTTATCTTATGACTTTTCAGGCATTTCAAAAACACACTTCTGTGATTTTTTGGCTAAAAGAGAACTGATCCCTAAGGTAGAATTCAGACCATTAAAACCTGTGTTCAGGTATGAATTGTATAGCTGAAGCTGGTTCAGAAAAGTCTGGCTGAAGACTTAAAACTTAGCACTTGTGGGGAGGTAACCCCATGTCTTTAATAATAATAAAAAAAAAAAACAACTATGTCAGATGCTGGTTTGGGGTTATTACAGGTAAGTTTTCTTATCCTTTTATCATCCATTTTAACATTGAGAACAATGTCAAATTCTGGTTTGGGGTGGTAGGTAAGAAAACTTAACTGTTTTGTTTACGTTGTGTGATTGTTATTTTATTTTGCATGTGTGTTTTCCTTATTTTGTTTGTAATCTTGTAATTTACCATGATTGCATGATAAATTTACTTTGAACACAAGGCTAAAATATCTAAGGACCCCCAAAATTTTGAGTAAAATTTTCAAAATTTGATTGTTTAAATGCCAAATAAATGCTTAAATGAACCTTATGTGATTAAAATTTTCTTTGAAAAGACTTTCCATGGTTAGACTTGAGCCAAAATGGGTAATTTATCAAACAAATTTTCAAAACCCATATCTTCTTGATTGAGTGAATCTCATAGTCATTAATATTCTAGAACTTGTTTTTCAACCAATTCAAAATGGTTTTTGATTATATGTCTTAGGATGATAAAGGCACAATTAGGTCTTATTCTTAAGCCTCAAAATTTTGCATAATTTGACCCCTAGTTGCCCCTTTTGAGCCTAAAAGTGAAAATTTTTCCTTGAAACCTTTCATTGACTGATACTCTCTTAATGGTGAAAAAGTTGGAAATTTAGTGGAGCAAAGAAAGAAAAAAGGACTTAAGAAAAATATGTATTGAATGCAAAGAAAAGCAAGAAAAAGAAAAAGAAAATCAAAAGGATGATATTGAATGAATTCTAAAAAGTCCATAAAAGTTCAAAAATTTGCTCTGTTAAATTTATAATGGTGATTTGAATCATTCATGACTGTTAAAGCCCTTTTGTATTCCATTTTTCTTGAAATTCCTACCTTAACAACCCAAGGCCACATTACAACCTTTGAAAGACCTTTAGACTTTGACATATTTTCTATCTAAACTGTGGAGTTTCTAGTTTATTAACAAGCTTATGGTAATATTTTTTGACTATGATGATCTGAGTGATACACAAACCATGAAACACTTTGAGTGAAAATTGAGAGAAGAGTATCCTCTGTCTTGATAATGAAAATTGATTCACATAAGAAAATTAATATTGGCATTTGAATAAATCTTTTTCTCTATTTTGGATTCCTTAGTTTATTAAGCTTAGTGTTTTCTGTATTTTATCTTGTGAATATGGTGATTGCTTGAGGACAAGCAATGTTTTGGTTTGGGGTATTTTGATAAGTGTTTTATAACACAATAAATTAGATTTAGTTTACTTAGGATTTTAATCATTATGCACTGTATTTCCTTTATTTATTGTGATTTTTGCTTTCTTTCCACTGTATTCTACTCGGGTACTTTTATTTTGCAGAAATTAATAGATTTGGAATTATTGATGATCCATTTTAAGAATGAATGAATATAAATGGAAAATGGATTCAAGAACCCAAAAAGATGATCAAAGTGTCAAAGGATGAAAACAATCAAGAACCATGAGCTATACTGTCCAAAACGCCTCAAAAATGCAAGAAAACACTTCCAGGAAAGGGTAGGAATCGATTCACCCTTACAGGAATCGATTCCCATGTGAAACATAAGCTAGGAATCGATTCAAGGCTGTTGGGAATCGATTCATAGGGCTGGGAATCGATTCCCCCCTTATAGGAATCGATTCATTGAGGTTTGGAAGGCTGGGAATCGATTCATGAAGGCCAGGAATCGATTCATCATGCTGGGAATCGATTCCCACCTTTAGGAATCGATTCACACGCTGTTTTGAAGGCAAAAATCAACTGGAGGAATCGATTCATCAGTGAAATCATGCGCCGAATTATTGGAAACAACAAAAATACGCAAATTGAAGACAACTGGAACAGCTGGAAATCACATGCACCGAAAGTTTCCAACTTGCAACGCGTTTTCTTAGCTGGCTTCCTCCCTTCCTTCGCCTATAAAAGGAGAAGCAATCCAAGCAGAGAAGGCATCCAGATCCAAATCCCATTCTTCATCAGCTTCATTCCTTTTCTTTTCTTTCGTTTTCTTTCTCTGTTTTATTTTCTTTCTCTTTCTTTTATTTTGTGTAAGAGTTGTGAGGATTGTGAAATTGAGTGTTCCAATTTGTAATTGGTGGAGGAATATTGCAACAAGGAAATACAGTGGTAAATTATTCTGAGCTTTTGGAGAAACCCGTAAGTCTTTATTTTTTACCATGTCTTGTATGTTTTATTTTTCCGTTATATATATGAATTTGAATTATTTCATGAGTAGCTAAATTAATTATCTTGGTATAAAGGGGGTATGATAATATTTTATTTTAATGTTATTTTAACTTGGAATTAAATAAATTTCTGTTTTCTATTTAGTTCAATTATGCTTAATGCTTTTAGTAATTCCTAACAAGAACCTAAATGATAAAACTGTATACTTACGGGTATATTAGTAAGTTTAGGTAATAAATAGAATCGAGAGATTTATTTTTACCAGAAAGCTTTGAACTAAACCTAAGATTTTTGAAATGCTTTTTTGTGACCTCGGTAAAACCGTGAAAGTAATCAAAATTCTTTTGAGGAAATAAAAGGGATTTTCATAAAACGATAATGGGCCTTTCTGAGGATTAAGCAGCGCTTTCCATAGGTTAGGTACATTAATAGGATTCCGAGAGGAACATATTAATTAGCTTTTGGAAAATTTGCCTTGGAAAACTTAATTCGATTCTTATTTATGAAAAGTTAAAATTCATTAAACATAAAATAGAATCTTGATCCCCCGAAATCCCAAGATACTCTCAACTCTGATTTTTAAGTATCAAGTAAATTTTATTTTGTTTGTATTTATTCGTATTCTGTGCAACTTAATTTTGCTTTATTTTACAAAAACCTTAAAAATCAATTGTGTGGATAATTAAATTTCAATATGCTGGTACTTTGAACACAGTCCCTGTGGAGAACGATAATCTTTTATATTACGCGACATAACCCGTGCGCTTGCGGGCCCTGTCAAGTTTTTGGCGCCGTTGCCGGGGACTGTTGTCCCTCAAATATCGGCAATATTGAAATTCGATTAGATCATACTTGTTAATATTTTTATTTTTAGTTTGTTTTATTTCTAGTTATTTATTTTTATTTTTATTTTCAAAGATCACCCTTGATCTTGGTCTGTTATGGAATTCTTAACAGGTGCTACTGACCTTTATTGTTGTATTTGTGGTGATTCAGGACATGCTGCTACAAATTGCTATTTTGCAATATCCTTAAACCACCATGAACAAAAATTTCATCAGTTGGATGCTATAGGGAATTATAACCATAGCAGTGATTTTAGAAGCTTACCAGTATTCCAAAACTATCCTCCACAAAAATCCAAACTTGAAATACTGATGGAAAATTTTGTAAGCACCCAAGAAAAACAAAATGAAGAGTTCTCAAATGCCATAAAAACCTTAGCTTCAAAGGTGGACTCTCTGGCCACCCATAACAAAATTTTGGAAAATCAAATTGTCCAACAAACCTCTTTTTCTATGAAAACACCAGAAACATTTTCTGTAAAACTTGAGGTAGGACCATCTAACCACACCATGGACATCACTCTTAGGAGTGATACTCATTATGATGATCCGGTTGGCATAACTAAAGAAGAAGCTAAGGAAGAGAAGAAATTTGATGAGTCTCTATCTCATCCGATAATTGAGGAGAGCAGTACACTGATCCAAAAGAAGGTACTGCCCAAGCTTCAGAATCCAGGTATTTTAGAGGTTATTCCTATCAAGGTAGGAAAATTTTACATACCTGTTAACTTTGTTATGTTTGAAATAGATTTTATTGACCAAGTGGTAGAGAAAGAGGCAATCCAAAACCTCCCTCTTGATCCACTTGAATCTGTTTTATCTTATGACTTTTCAGGCATTTCAAAAACACACTTCTGTGATTTTTTGGCTAAAAGAGAACTGATCCCTAAGGTAGAATTCAGACCATTAAAACCTGTGTTCAGGTATGAATTGTATAGCTGAAGCTGGTTCAGAAAAGTCTGGCTGAAGACTTAAAACTTAGCACTTGTGGGGAGGTAACCCCATGTCTTTAATAATAATAAAAAAAAAACAACTATGTCAGATGCTGGTTTGGGGTTATTACAGGTAAGTTTTCTTATCCTTTTATCATCCATTTTAACATTGAGAACAATGTCAAATTCTGGTTTGGGGTGGTAGGTAAGAAAACTTAACTGTTTTGTTTACGTTGTGTGATTGTTATTTTATTTTGCATGTGTGTTTTCCTTATTTTGTTTGTAATCTTGTAATTTACCATGATTGCATGATAAATTTACTTTGAACACAAGGCTAAAATATCTAAGGACCCCCAAAATTTTGAGTAAAATTTTCAAAATTTGATTGTTTAAATGCCAAATAAATGCTTAAATGAACCTTATGTGATTAAAATTTTCTTTGAAAAGACTTTCCATGGTTAGACTTGAGCCAAAATGGGTAATTTATCAAACAAATTTTCAAAACCCATATCTTCTTGATTGAGTGAATCTCATAGTCATTAATATTCTAGAACTTGTTTTTCAACCAATTCAAAATGGTTTTTGATTATATGTCTTAGGATGATAAAGGCACAATTAGGTCTTATTCTTAAGCCTCAAAATTTTGCATAATTTGACCCCTAGTTGCCCCTTTTGAGCCTAAAAGTGAAAATTTTTCCTTGAAACCTTTCATTGATTGATACTCTCTTAATGGTGAAAAAGTTGGAAATTTAGTGGAGCAAAGAAAGAAAAAAGGACTTAAGAAAAATATGTATTGAATGCAAAGAAAAACAAGAAAAAGAAAAAGAAAATCAAAAGGATGATATTGAATGAATTCTAAAAAGTCCATAAAAGTTCAAAAATTTGCTCTGTTAAATTTATAATGGTGATTTGAATCATTCATGACTGTTAAAGCCCTTTTGTATTCCATTTTTCTTGAAATTCCTACCTTAACAACCCAAGGCCACATTACAACCTTTGAAAGACCTTTAGACTTTGACATATTTTCTATCTAAACTGTGGAGTTTCTGGTTTATTAACAAGCTTATGGTAATATTTTTTGACTATGATGATCTGAGTGATACACAAACCATGAAACACTTTGAGTGAAAATTGAGAGAAGAGTATCCTCTGTCTTGATAATGAAAATTGATTCACATAAGAAAATTAATATTGGCATTTGAATAAATCTTTTTCTCTATTTTGGATTCCTTAGTTTATTAAGCTTAGTGTTTTCTGTATTTTATCTTGTGAATATGGTGATTGCTTGAGGACAAGCAATGTTTTGGTTTGGGGTATTTTGATAAGTGTTTTATAACACAATAAATTAGATTTAGTTTACTTAGGATTTTAATCATTATGCACTGTATTTCCTTTATTTATTGTGATTTTTGCTTTCTTTCCACTGTATTCTACTCGGGTACTTTTATTTTGCAGAAATTAATAGATTTGGAATTATTGATGATCCATTTTAAGAATGAATGAATATAAATGGAAAATGGATTCAAGAACCCAAAAAGATGATCAAAGTGTCAAAGGATGAAAACAATCAAGAACCATGAGCTATACTGTCCAAAACGCCTCAAAAATGCAAGAAAACACTTCCAGGAAAGGGTAGGAATCGATTCACCCTTACAGGAATCGATTCCCATGTGAAACATAAGCTAGGAATCGATTCAAGGCTGTTGGGAATCGATTCATAGGGCTGGGAATCGATTCCCCCCTTATAGGAATCGATTCATTGAGGTTTGGAAGGCTGGGAATCGATTCATGAAGGCCAGGAATCGATTCATCATGCTGGGAATCGATTCCCACCTTTAGGAATCGATTCACACGCTGTTTTGAAGGCAAAAATCAACTGGAGGAATCGATTCATCAGTGAAATCATGCGCCGAATTATTGGAAACAACAAAAATACGCAAATTGAAGACAACTGGAACAGCTGGAAATCACATGCACCGAAAGTTTCCAACTTGCAACGCGTTTTCTTAGCTGGCTTCCTCCCTTCCTTCGCCTATAAAAGGAGAAGCAATCCAAGCAGAGAAGGCATCCAGATCCAAATCCCATTCTTCATCAGCTTCATTCCTTTTCTTTTCTTTCGTTTTCTTTCTCTGTTTTATTTTCTTTCTCTTTCTTTTATTTTGTGTAAGAGTTGTGAGGATTGTGAAATTGAGTGTTCCAATTTGTAATTGGTGGAGGAATATTGCAACAAGGAAATACAGTGGTAAATTATTCTGAGCTTTTGGAGAAACCCGTAAGTCTTTATTTTTTACCATGTCTTGTATGTTTTATTTTTCCGTTATATATATGAATTTGAATTATTTCATGAGTAGCTAAATTAATTATCTTGGGATAAAGGGGGTATGATAATATTTTATTTTAATGTTATTTTAACTTGGAATTAAATAAATTTCTGTTTTCCATTTAGTTCAATTATGCTTAATGCTTTTAGTAATTCCTAACAAGAACCTAAATGATAAAACTGTATACTTACGGGTATATTAGTAAGTTTAGGTAATAAATAGAATCGAGAGATTTATTTTTACCAGAAAGCTTTGAACTAAACCTAAGATTTTTGAAATGCTTTTTTGTGACCTCGGTAAAACCGTGAAAGTAATCAAAATTCTTTTGAGGAAATAAAAGGGATTTTCATAAAACGATAATGGGCCTTTCTGAGGATTAAGCAGCGCTTTCCATAGGTTAGGTACATTAATAGGATTCCGAAAGGAACATATTAATTAGCTTTTGGAAAATTCGCCTTGGAAAACTTAATTCGATTCTTATTTATGAAAAGTTAAAATTCATTAAACATAAAATAGAATCTTGATCCCCCGAAATCCCAAGATACTCTCAACTCTGATTTTTAAGTGTCAAGTAAATTTTATTTTGTTTGTATTTATTCGTATTCTGTGCAACTTAATTTTGCTTTATTTTACAAAAACCTTAAAATTCAATTGTGTGGATAATTAAATTTCAATATGCTGGTACTTTGAACACAGTCCCTGTGGAGAACGATAATCTTTTATATTACGCGACATAACCCGTGCGCTTGCGGGCCCTGTCAAGTTTTTTCATGTCCAATGTAAGCTTCATAAACCCAAGGGATCCTCTTGATTTTAGGTGGAAATGGTCATGGGTGGTGTTGGTCACTTTTAACAAGAGAAGGGATGGAGAAGGAGAAGGAAATGAAATGTTGAGAGGGAGAGAAGAGAAGCTGCCGAGAATGGGAGGGGAAAGAAGGAGTTTGGGTTTTTAACTTAATCCCCTCATTAAGTTTTACCATTTTATAACATACAAGGTCTCCGTTCGGGCTCAATACTAACTCCAAAAATTATTCCGAAGGTATATTCGGATTCCCAATAATATTCTTAATAGCCCTGACCAACGGCATCTCAATCGGAGATACTTGGTCCGACACCCATATTTTAATCGGGTATTATTTTAACTCTTAAAGTCCCAATAAATCATAAATAATTCTTTTAAATCTCAATTTAATTATTTTAATATTTTTGGGATATTTATTAACCCATTTATAATCATTCAATATTTATTCTTTCTATTTAATTATTTTTATAAAATTCAGGATGTTACAAGATAATCCATATGAGGTTGAGGCACGCATGAGCATTTTTGCATATATAGCATGGCATGTATATCATGATGATGTTGATAAGTGGTTACGATTACTTGATGTTGGAATATAAAGGGCTTGCGAGTTCCTTTGATTATTGGACCGGTGGTTGCGATCACCTAGTATTCGAAATGAAAGGCCCTGCGGGACCACTGAGATTGTATGCCCGTGGTTGCGATCATGAGGCGGGAGTACCCCTTGCGAGGCGGGAAACCATTATGAATGAATGAATGATTATGGTGGTTGCGATCACCTGAGGAAATGAAATCGGATCCGTGCATATGCATCTTAAACACTAGCATATGCATTAGCATTCGGAACATAGCATAGTGTGATATCCCGATGAGGAAATTGTGTGAGGAGAAGGTGGAACTCTCTTGATTACTAACTGTAATTATGTCAATGATTGGTGTGACCTTGTGAATTTTGATGGATATATGTGTTCAACGAATTTGATGAATGATTGGTTTTGTGCTGATTGAACTTCTTTTAGGAAGAAGATGTTTAATATTGCATTTATGTATATATTATCACAATTGTTAGATTTTCATCATTGAGAAAGTATACTCACTCTCCATGTGGTATATCTTTTAGCTCCTGTGTTGTAGGGCTTGCTTATGGAGCTCTTGTGTGGAGGAGCGGTGTGAAGGAAGCCTATTTTGGGTAAAGAATGCCTTGGCCGGCGATTGTTTTGAGTTGTGGTTTTTAAGTGGATTTTTGTAATGTATATAGTTATAATGAATATCTTGAATAACTATGAATTGATATGGATGATGTATGTATGATGACGATTTTAGAAGGTCATGTAGGAAAATGAGATCCTAGAGTTTATGGCTCATTTTCGTTAGTGACCTTAGCCTTAATTAGATTTTGAAAAAGAAGCATGATGCAAGTAAAACTTATGAATGAATGATGATTTACATGAAAACTGCATTTCATAGACTATGCCAAGTAGTAAGTTAGATTAGAATGTGATTGAGTTGGAATGAGAATCTTTGGGTATGAAGGTTTAGAACAAGTTTTAAATATGTAATGTGATGGATGTGATGTGATGAATTTAAGTAAATTGGCTTGAGTTGAGTTTTGGCATGTTGTGTTGTTCAATTTTCATGTTTTGCAGCATTTTACTGATAATCTCGCTCAAGCGAGAATGCCCCTGTGACGATAAATGGCCACTGGCGATAGTGGGTCTCGCTCAAGCGAGACTGCCCAGGCATCAGGGGTTGGCTACTGGAAAATCATCGCTTAGGCAAGTAAGGTCTCACCCAAGCGAAAGCGATGGGTTTTGCCACTGGAAGAAAATCGCTTAGGCGAGTAGGGTCTCGCCCGAGCAAGAGTGGGGTATTTAGTTACTGGCCCATTTTCGCTTAAGCGAAAGGCTTTTGGAGGTAGCGTTCGCTCGAGCGAGTGAGCGTTGGATAGATTCTGGATGATTTTCGCCCATGCTTGCTTGCTTCGCCCAAGCGATTTCTTAGGATCTCGCTCAAGCGAGATGGGGCTCGCTCAAGCGAGTCGGCCCCTGATCCTCCTCTTATTCTTTCGCCCAGTGCGTATTGAGCGAGTGGTACCCTGTTGCCCTAATTTGCATTGCTTTGAATTCTCTTCCTTTCCTTTGCACTAAAGCTTTTACTTGAATCATCTTGTGGACGTTTTGAACTTATTATCAAGTCATTAGACTTCAGGGTGATTAACTACGATAAATCCAACCATATGGTATTGATTTAATTAATTATTTCCGCAGTCTTTGTTTGAGAATCTCTTCTTGATTATTTGTTCACCTACCTTCTCATATCTTTATATATGAGTTAGGTCTTCTTAGATCTAGGATATTGAATGAAAGCTTCACCGTTTATGATTTTCATAAATTAATGATATTAAAATCGCAAAACATTTATCCCTATTTACGGGGTGTCACAGCGTATATGAGATTATGTATGGCCATATGAGTTTGGTATAATTCTAACATGGCGAGATGGTATTGAGAATAAAGTATTGGCAAATAAGGAAGTATATTATACTATTTTATACATATATGTCGTTCTATATTAATTATGATTTCCAACACTCACCCTTGTTTTTCTTATTAGTAACTAATGATAGGGAAATTGCAGAGGCCCAGAGGGAAGCGCCAAGTAAAGAGTGGATGCCAAGGAAAGGGTGAAATTGATGTAATTGTGATGATGATGTTACATGAATTTGGTTTTATACTGTATGATAGTTAATTTTGGTGGTTTGTTTTGAATTCTGAATTTAGACTATGGTGGTCATTAATGTTTAATGTTTTGTTGGTTGATAATGCAAAGTGTTAAGTGAATGTGATTGACATTGTGAGTGCATTGACACGGAGCGTTTGATTTGTAATTATTCATGATGGGCAGGTGAATCTTGGTTGCATAGGTGTATGACGTTGTTCATAGTATGGTTAGTTTGATGATATTGATGATTTGATCTTGTTGAAGTCATTTATTACATGCTTAGGTGAGGAAATAGGCGAATTTTATTACCTTGATATATGAAATGGAGATCTAGTAAATTTAAACCCCTGGAAGGAACAAATAGGTTCCCACAGTCATTTATGATTAATGTGTGTGACCCTTATCTATTTTGAAAGACATTTAAATGATTTTATACATGGTATTTGTTGAAAATTGATTGAAATGTATTTTTGCGTATATCTTTGTCATATGTTGGAATTTTTTAGTAGGACTGTGCCAGTAGGTCCGGAATGGTGAAAACATAGTGCCCATAAAGTTTGGTGATGATCGGAGTTGAAATAGGCAAGTTAGGTAGCGCGGAAGTTGACCCAGAGGCCAAAGTCTGTATAATTCTACAGAATGAGGTGTCTAATAATTGATTATGTAATCAATTACCAAAGGAAGATGTAATTTTCCTGCGCAGCAGCTTGTAGGTAATCGATTACCACATCTATGTAATTGATTACCAAGGCCCTAGAATGATGTTTTGGGGTGTTTTATGTAACGTGGCCCTTAGGTTCATATAGTTTATCGTCGGGGAAGTTTCAAAGGTGAAAAATTCCTTCTGATTTTATCAGACCCCAGGATAAATTCTAGGAATCGCTAAAGGGACAATACATATTGAGTTATACTAGGTCACTAATTTAAAGTCAAGGTCAAATTCAGGGTTCATTAAGTTGGATAGGGTCACCAATCTGAGGTCAAGGTCAAATCCCAAGTTCGTTAAGTTGGATAGGGTGTTGTCTAGCTCTACAATACCAGAATATAATGTTCGAATCATATGCCCCCAACTTAAATCGATACATGTGGTGTTGGCTTAAGCTATATCTGAGGACAAGCTATAGGTTCATCAAGTCTACCATGAGATGTACATGTTGAGATGCATAAGTTAGGATGCATGGTGAGATGTATTCGCTAGGACACATAAGCTAGAATGCGTAAGTAGGGGTACTTAAGTTTAGATACCTAATCCAAAGTGCTTAAGTTGATATACAAAAGTTGAGATATATGAGTTGGGGTGTTTAAGTTAGGGTACTTAAGCTGAGATACATGACTTGAGGTGCTTAAGCCAGGGTACTTAAGCTTAGATACATGAACTGAGGTGCTTAAGCTACGTTACTTAAGGTGAGATACACAAGCCGAGGTGCTTCAGCTGAGATACATGATTTAAGGTGCATCAGCTGGATACACGAGTTAAGATACACGATTTGAGGTGCTTAAGTAAAAGTACTTCAGCTGAGATACACGAGCTGAGGTGATTAAGCTAGGGAACTTAAGGTAAGATACATGACATGAGATGCTTTATCTTTTTTCGTTGTGTCAAATTAATCATATAAGTTTTTTTTAATTTTAAATAAGTCTCTTATCTCTTAAATGTATGACAACTAAGGCCTTTCATTAAATTTCTTTTTGCACTATTTTCTTGAACTTGTCACATCAATTAAAAACTCATATCAGCCTCTAATGGTGTGGCGTGGAATGGACCATTAGGGATCTTTTTTCTTAACGTAATGATTATTCTCCATCTTAGTCCATCGACACCAAACCAATCCACCACAAAAGACCATAAAATTGCATCAAGTCCACAGAGCCATCACGTTGTTTGTACCAGCAATAGAACTACCGTGTGTCTTTCCTCATCTCACCATTACCACTAAACCAACTAAGCATGAGCCACCACCCTTGTCAGAACATTTCTATTTGTAGTGATGTCTTTACAGATCCTTTGATCGCATCATCAAGTTTAGTAGTCCTTGTTACATCCTCTGATCATGTTGTCAAGACAAAAGTGTGAGCATTTTGGTTTTGTTCTTCAACAATTCATTTTCTATGGAGAGGGAGAGTGAAGGAGATGTAAGGTTGGGGAGGGCCTAATGATAGAGATAGAAAGGATGCATTCATGGAGGGAGTAGATGGTGATGGAAATGGCTACCATGGGAGGTGCATGTGACATTGCAAAGGGTTGCTTAGGAGTTTTTCTTGTCTATTTTTTTGTAAGAAGAAATTTATGTTTTGTGGTGGACGAGGATATTTATTTTGCTGTTGAGTCTTGAATTGTTATGATGAGATGGCTTGGTTTTGAGGTTTTTAGTTAGGTTGTTAAGAGAAAGTGGTGGATATGGTTGATAATGACTTTGTTTAGTTCAAATAAAGGTGGAAGATTGGAAAAGAAGAACGAGATATATATAATTAGAGAAGACAATGAGTTAGATTTTAATTGAGGTGACAAGGTTTCAAGTATTGATGCAACGTCAAGTTTAACAAACATGAATAAAAAGAAATTTAATGAAATGGATTGATTTAAGACACTTTTGAGACATGGAAGGAATATTTAAAATAACAAAAAACACACTAAAAAGACAAGAGACCTAGATAATGATTTAGCCAAACATTTAATTAGATAAGAACTAAATTGTTCCTGTATAATTCTTATTATTTTATTAGTAATAAATAATATCTTTAAAACTAATTTGTCTACAATTCCAATTCATATTATTACCCTTCACTTACGGTCAAAATAAAAGGTGACAAGAAAAGAGCTAACCATTCTTCACTCTTAAATCCAGTGGTGGCCTTGTTTTAAGAAAAACTGAATGGATCAATGAAGCTTCAATGGCCAAATTAGCCTAAAAGGTTTGTACCAATAAATATGCTATGTCGACTAGGGTCCTCAAATCCAAGTATAAGTATGGTGATGGTAAGGTCATGCCTGCTATCAGAAGGAAGAACTACTGATCAAATCTTTGGAAAGGGTTATCATTGGTGTGGTAAAAGACTCAAACTAGTTTTATGTGGAGGATTGGTAATGGAAGGACTACCTCCTAAGTATGGAGGGACCCTTGGATCCCTGGTATTGGCAATCTCTAAAATCATGTTGTTGGAAGTTTGAATGAGATTAACATGGACTCTACCCTTTTAAATTTAGTCACTAATAGTTGAAACTGGGATAGGAATTGATTGAATTAGGTCCTGACCCCTAACATCTACAATAAAATCTACTCTCTCCCAACTCTTTTTCCTCACAAGAATGAGGATCTGTTAGCTTGGGGGCTATCAAATGATGGTCAAATTTCCTTTGCAACTGCATACAAGTTTTTTCTTGGTCATTCTAAGCTTCCTACTAGGCCTATCTTCAAAGTTATTTAGAATTGGAATGACCCTCAAAGAATCAAACATCTTCTCTAGAGAATATTAATTGGTGCTCTCTTACCAAAAGTGAAAGGCATAGAAGACTCCTCTCAGTTGATCCTTTATGTGCCATCCGCAACAATAATCCTGAAGATACAAATCATATTTTCAGATCCTGTATTTACACAGAGAATTTTTGGAATTCTATAATCCCTCCTACCGCTAGAGATTGGTTGTTGATTTCATCTGGTGGAGAAGAAGTTGGTTTATTTTAAAACTAAAATGGTTTCTTGATCCATCCTTGATTATTAAGATGGAGAATATAGTGGCTTCTATTTCCTAAGCTCAAAATTTGGAGAAAATTGTTGTTCCCACCACTTCTAATAAGATGGTCATTCATTGGTCTCCTTTTAGGAAAGGTTTGATTTAAATTAATGTTAATGGATCAGTCTCACTGTTTGGTGTTATTGCTTATTGTGGAGTCCCAAGATCTGATGATGAGAGATTCATATATGCTTATGTTGTTGTTAATCTTGGACACGGTACCATTATGCCTACTGATCTTTGAGGTATTTTACATGGTATTAGATTAGCTAAATCCAGATTTTTAATAAAATCTATTTCGAGTTTGACTTTGTTGTTGTGATTCACTTTATAAGGTTGGGTGTTCAGAGTCTCTATCCTAGTTCTTCTTTTATTGATGATATTTCGAGATAGTCCCTTGATTTGGAAAACCATTAGACTCATTTCTTCTGAGAAGCCAACTTAGTGGCTGACCTTTTAGCTAAACATAGTCTTTCCATGGACAAGATGAAATGCTTTCAGCTTGTGCGTGATTTTTCAGCTCTTAGCATTCTTGCTAACAGCATGCGTATAGGTTTCTATATGTAGGCCTTTTTGTTTTGGGGTTTTAGCCCCCATTTTGTCACAAAAAACTACTCTACTCCCTCTGTTTTTTTATTTGTTTACTTCTTTCTCTTATTATGAAAACATTTTCCTTTCAACCAATCAGTTAAGAGTGAAAAATAGGTTAGGCCTATTGAGCTGAACCGTAAAAAAACAGAGGGCTGGAACAAGGTTTTTTGGCCTACTAGCCCAATGAGCCTGGGCCAAAAACAAGTCATAGCAAGCTCGCCGATCAAGCCAATCGTATTTTTAAAAATAAATAAAAACTAATTTTTCATTTATTTAAATACTATTTTTATGTTTTTTCTAAAAGAATTATTTTTTAATAGGTTATAAGGAAATTCAGCCATTACAAAAAAATCACCTAAAAAATTATTTTTCATTAAAAAGTAAATTTTGATAAAAAGAAACATTTTAAAAAAGGAGAGAAGGAAGTGGAAAGTGGGTTGGTACGCCAGCCACTCTTAAACAAGCCGTGCTTAATTTCTTAGCTCATTTTCCTATTGTGCCCAGGCGGTCCTGACCGATACTTAGGCGGGCCTAAATGAGCTCAGGCTGCCCCCACAGACCTTTTTTTCTACCCCTACAATTGGTTGTGGCTTAGTCGACACTGAAATTGTAGCAAGAGTCTCACGTTCGATATTCATTTAACATATTTATCAGGAAGGTCGAAGAGTCTTAACTATGACTAAACTTATGATTGTTTCTAAAGATAAATACACGTGGTTTATAATAATAATAATAATAATAATAATAATAATAATAATAATAATTTCCCTTTATAGTTAATGTTTAATCAATAATGACATGTTTCAATAAAATAAATGAAATAATTAAAAAGACATAAGAGTATAATTAAAAATTCAACACTAAATAGTGTCTAAAATTTTTAACTGAACATATATTTAAAAACAAATAAAAAATACCATAAACATAAAAAAAAGGAGTGAGTATACCTTAAACTTCTAAATTCACAATAATTTTAAGATATAAAATAAAAGGCTTAAACAAGATGAGTGAAATCTATTTTATCCGGGTGTTTAGAATGAAAAAATATATGTAAATCAATTGGAGTTCAGCTTTGACTTGCAACCCTGTTTTTTAATAATTTCTTATTGACACCAATGATTATTCTTTTTGTCATTTGTCACGTATGATTATTTCTCATCTGCTGTCAGCCCCTTCCTTATAACATTATTTATTGTGATTTTTTTACATAGTTATGTTTCCGTAAAAAAAAATGCTTGGCATTGCTTGCAACAATTCTTATTATATTCACAATCATATTGTATTAACAATTTTAGTAATTTTACAACCGTATTTTAATCCACTTTAGAAAAATTTGGATTGATCATCATATTGATCAAATTCACATTCGTCAAAAGTTACTGAAATGTGCCATTTAACAAATTTGATATAATGTCAACAAATATGGACTCATTATATTAATAAGATATTATGTTAAAATTTTAAAATAACATCAATAATTATATATTTTTTAATTATGTCTCTTTCGTTTCTTAATGTTCTTCCCGGATCAGGAAGGGGTCCCACCAAACCCTCTCCTCCTTTATTTTGGAAAATATTTTAGATATCCTGATTCCCTATGAGTTTAGTAGGTGATAGTTGTTAGTTATTCTTTGTTGGGTCAAATTCAAGACCCCCTTTTATCCATTGTATAAATAAGACCTCAGATATCCCTATGTAATTTAAGTGACATTTTAAGTAATAAAACCTTAATTTTCTTAGAGTAATTCTTTAGGGTTTTGTGTTTCACGTACTCAAAGTGAACATCTAATTTTAAGTATTTTACGTATTTATGATAAATAAAAATTAGTAATGAAAATTATTTCAAAAATTTAAAATAATATAAGTATAAACCAAATTATTAGTATGTCTTAACTTATGCTCTATCTTCTAAAATTACTGCAATGAAAAAGAAAAAGATACAGCCGATGAACTATTAAAATGATTTATATTTTTTTTATGGAATATGAGGTATAAGAGCCGAAGAACCTAGAGAGAAATCATGACATGTTAGTTAATACTTTACACCCATCATTTATATTACAAAATATTATTAAAAAAGAATAAGTATATTCTTAATGAGTTATGCCTTGATTGACAAAGGTAACTGAAATTGTAGGAAGAATTCAAATTCCATTATCATTGAACACACTTTTTGGGAGGAGCAATAAAACCTCAATAGTCACTAGGAATGGAAATGGATCAGGTCGTCCGTCGAGGCCTATGGCCCGGCTCGTTTAAAGCCTACACAGGTCAGACTTGAGGCCAAACTTGTCAGGCTAGAAAGTCAGGCTTAGGCTTTTAAAAAGACCTTTTTAACTAAACAGATCAGGTCATAGGCTTTCTAAAAAGCCTTTAAAGCCCAACAGGCCGACCTATTTAATTAGATTAATTGTTAATTATTATATATATAATATATTTATAACATAAAATAATATATATATATATATATTACATATTTATATTTATATATATAAATTAATATTACAAGTTTACAATTAAAACAAATTAGGAGGGAATGAAACACAAATATCTTTTAGGTTGGTTTTAGCATTTTAAAAGTCTCACTATAAATAGGCATTTTAAATAGTCTTTTAAACGAGTCATGACTTCAAACAGACCAGACCAGACCTTAAAAAAAAGCTTATGATAGGCTAATAGGTCAGGCTCAAGCCTTGAAAATTTGATGTAAACCAGACTCACGCCTTTCAACGTCCGCCCTGACCTGACCCATTTCCATCCCTAATAGTCACTAAACTTTAAGTAAGATTGTTTCTAAACAAGAATATTTATGACTAATGCAAAAAGAGTTTATTATACTTATATTTGTCTATTTTTTTGTTTCTTTGAGAGGAAAGTGATACTTTATTAAAAAAAAAGTTATACATCAAATCATTATGAAATAATTTACATCCAATCATTATGAAGTAATCAACAAATAGTATGTTAGGATTTAACCTAGAATTATTGAGAAATAAAAGAGAACTATATTAAGGAATACTTTTTCATGTTCATAAGAAGGATACAATTTATTTATACTAATTTGGAGATAACTAAATCTTCTTAAAGATAACTAAGAGCTAAATCTTCTTCTTAAAGATAACCTTCTTCTTAAAGATAACTAAGAGCTAAATCTTCTTAAAGATAACTAAATTTTAAAGATTAAGATATCTATAAATTATTCTAACTAATCAAATAAAATTCTATAACCAATTGGGCCTTCTACTATATCTTTTGGGCCTTTTTGGTCTATCATTGCCTTCCCGGTCAAAACCGACCTTGTCCTCAAGGCTGGACTGCCTTTCTGAGTCTTCTGGAAGCTGTATAGTCTGTAGAGAAACATTTTGTTGAACCTCGGGCCAGTTGTTTGCTTTAAAGAGTGGGTTATTGGAAGTAATAGCGTCTAAAAATTTAGGGGAATTAATTAGGGAGGGATATGGGCAGAAATGGCCATCGAGGTTTCCTCCATGGTATTTCTTCAGTAATGATATGTGGAAAATGGGGTGAAGACGAGCGTGTGTGGGAAGGTTTAGCTCATAGGCGATTGAGCCTATTTTGTTGACAATCTTTTAAGGTCTGAAAAACATTTTTGCAAGCTTTTGGTTTGAGTGTCTGATGAGAGTTTGCTGTCTGTATGCTTGTAATCGTAAGAGTACCAAATCACCAATTTTGAAGGAGCAATCGCAACGATGGCGATTTACTTGTGAGATCATTCTTTGTCAAGTTTGAGCTAAGGTTTGTTTAATAGAGGTTAATATCTGTTGAAGTTGTTTAAGTCATTCTTCCATCGTAGTGAGAGGTGTTATTCGAGGAAGAAGGTCTGGTATGGATGTAGGTGGGCGACCATATAATGCTTGAAAATGTGACATCTCAATGGTTGAATGATGTGCAAAGTTATACCAGAATCCTGCGAGATGGAGGTACTTGAACCAGGTTCTGGGGTGGTTAGCGTAAAAACATCGAAGGTATGCTTCTAAAGTTCTATTTAGCACTTTTGTTTGTCCGTCTGTTTCTGGGTGGTACACCGAACTATATTTCAGCGTTGTGCCTTGTATTTTAAAAATTTCCTTCTAGAATGTACTTACAAAAATAGGGTCTTTGTCTGTAACTATGGATTTGGGTGTACCATGTAGTTTACAGATTTCTACGTTGAAACGTTGGGCCAAATCTGGAGCTGAATAATGAGTGGGTAGTATAATGAAATGACCGTATTTGGTTAAGCGATCACAGATGACCCATATAGTAATGTGGCCTAGGGAGTTGGGAAGGTGAGTGATGAAGTCCATGCTAAGATCCTCTTAGACTTGTGATGGAATAGGTAGTTCTTGTAACAATCCCTGTTTCTTTGCAGGTATATATTTAGAAGTCTGACACTGGTGGCATGAGCAGATACAAGTCTTCATGTCTTTGGCTAAGCCCGACCAAGAAAAAGAAGTAGCTATACGGGCAATGGATGGTCTAGGCCCACTATGGCCTGCAGTTGGGGTTGAATGGTATTCGTGTAGAAGATCAGACCTCCATGTTAAGTGATCAAGTATGAAAATCCTTTCTTTATAGAATAAAAGATTGTTTTCTGTGGAAAATTTTTGGTCTTTTAGTGGTTGTTGCTGGAAGAGTTCTTGGCCTTTATCAGTTGTGTTGTAATAATGTTAAAGAGACTTAATGATATCGGGTATGGGGGATGAGATGGCTAGCAACAAAATAAGATTCTCTTCAAATTTTCTTGATAAGGCATCCGCGACTCTGTTAGAGGTTCTAGGTCTGTAAAATATTTCGAAGCTAAAACCTAGTAATTTGGTAGCTCACTTGTATTGTTTTGGTGTTTGAAATGTTTGTGTAAGGAGATGTTTTAGGCTTTGTTGATCTGTGATAATGTGAAAGTGTTGCCCAATCAAATATTGACGCCATTTTTTTATAGCTTCTATAGTAGCATACATCTCACGAACATAAATGGAGGCCATGCGCATTCGGGGGCCAAGCTTTTTATTGAAAAAGACTAGTGGGTGACCAAGCTGTGTGAGGACGACTCCAATGGCAAGGGTTGATGCATCAGTTTCTACTACAAATGTCTTAGAAAAATTTGGTAAAGCCAATATAGGATTTGTTGTCAGGTGTTGTTTTAATTGTTTAAATGCCTTTGAGGCCTCTGTACTCCAAACAAATTTAGTGGAACAAAGCAAATCAGTGAGTGGAGCGGCGAGAGATGCGTAGTGTCATACAAAATGACGATAGAATCCCGTAAGACCAAGAAATCCTTGAAGTTGCATGAGAGAGCGTGGCACTGGCTATTCTATAATTGCTTGAGTCTTTTCTTGCTCAGGGGCAACACCAGTAGGACTAATAACATGACCTAGATAATGGACAATAGATGTAGCAAAAACACATTTAAAGAATTTGGCATAAAATTGATGATTGTTCAATAAATTCAAAACTAATTGTAGGTGGTCAATGTGTTCATAGTGAAGGGCTATAAATTAAAATGTCATAAAAAAACCAATATGAACTTTCTCAAATAGGGTCTTAACAAGTCTTTCATTGCTGATTGAAATGTAGCTGGTGCGTTAGATAAGCCAAATGACATAACCAAAAATTCATAATGACCATTGAATACTGTTTTATGGGTATGAAGGGGGGAGGGGGATGAGGATCTGGTGGTAACCTGAGCATATATCAATTTTTGTAAAAATTTTAGCTAATCCTAACTCATCCAGTAACTCATCAATTGTAGGAATATGAAATCTATCGCGTATGGTAATTGCATTTAAGGCCCTATAATCAACACAAAATTGCCAAGACCCATCTTTTTTTTACCAATAAAACTAGAGAGGAAAATGGGCTAGTGCTAGGTTTGATTATGCCATCTTGTAACATTTCTTGGATAAGGTTAGTTATTGTTATTTTTTAGGAATAGGGGTATCGGTATGGTTTGGTGTTTATAGGTGTACTATTAGGTAGTAGAGGAATATGGTGGTCATGGGGTCTAGAAGGGGGAAGGCTTTGGAGTTTTTGAAAGACGTGAGAGCGGGATAGAAGAAGGTTTTGTATTGTTAAGGGAAATGATTTCAATGTCTGTTGGGGCTTTTCTAAATTAGTGTCAGGTTCCATGAAGGGAGAGGTAAAGGAAAGTAGATGGAAGGATGCAATAGAGTCAGATTGGAGTAGATGTAGAAGTTGTGTGAAAGTAGTTGGTGAAGGTTTAGGCTTAGCTTCCCCTGAGAGTGTGATTTGGGAGTTATGGTGAGTGAAAGACATACTAGGTACTGCAAAAGTCGGCTATAATGGAACCTAAGGTTTGTAACCCTTCTATCCCCAGGACTACATCAGCTCCTTCAATAGGGAGCAAATAGAATGGAATTGTAAGCTGGTGACCCTGAATGGCAATTGGAATAGAGGGACAAAATCCATCACAGAAGATATGAGTGCCATTTCCAACCATTACTGGAAATGTTGGTGTAGGTTGGGAGTTTAAATTCAGATGTTTTGCAATGCGTGGTTGTAGGATCTTATGTGAGCTTCTTGAATCAATCAATACCTTTACTTGAAGACCATTGATTAAGCCATGGAATTGGAGTGTTTGCGGAGATGGTTTCCTGGTGAGAGCGTGAGATGATAATTGGAAATTTATGGCTTGGTCAAGTTCACTAGTAGGTGTATCAGGTTCAAGCGGTGTATGGTTAGAATTTTCCGATGGTTCATCATTAATCATAAGAAGTAAGAATTTACTGTGAGTACATTTGTGTCCAGCAATAAAAGATGGTTCATCATCAATCATAAGAAGTAAGGATTTAACCTAGAATTATTGAGAATTAAAAGAGAACCATATTAAGGAATATTTTTTCATGTTCATAAGAAGGATACAATTTATTTATATTACTTTGGAGATAACTAAATCTTCTTAAAGACAACTAAGCGCTAAATCTTCTTCTTAAAGATAATCTTCTTCTTAAAGATAACTAAACTTTAAAGATTAAGATATCTATAAATTATTCTAACTGATCAAATAAAATTCTGTAACCAATTGGGCCTTCTACCATGTCTTTTGGGCCTTTTTGGTCTATCATGGTATTACATAGACGTGCATGACAAACAACATAAGTTTGTTAAATATACTCTTGAAATCTTTCATTAATGGTTACAATGTCTTGCTCATTTTTTTTTTGAAGTAAACTCAATGTAGAAGAACTAAGTCTGTTGCAGTAGGTGATTGACAAAAAATAACATTTACAAAAAAAAAAAATACTTCTATATTGTATTAATCAGTTTAGTAATTTGACAACCTCGTCTTTTTTTTTGGTAAATGACAACCTCGTCTTTATCAAGAATCTAAAAACACCGACCCAAATATCAGTGAAAACTGATCCGGATTTCCCTCACCTTTTAACAGTGCCAAAATTGACAATATTGCAACCCAGTTTACCTATGAGGAATGTGTCTCTAAAAATTGACTTGATGGCCCATTTTTTGCCACAAATGCTTCACCTTTCTTCAACCAGTTCACGTATTGCTGTTGCTCTCTGTTGTGTAGGTAGTGGAGAAGGAAATTGGTTAGGTTTTCCCCAATGCCCTTGGCTACCAGGTATTCCTTGAGAGCATCCTGCAACTCTTCATCTAATTTGCTTCGCATGGATATAGACAAGACAACAACCAAGTATTAGTAAAAAGACCTATATAACTTATGGAAAATAGAAATGATAATAGGGTTTTTCTAACTTGTACAACTTTATCTGGTATAAGAAATCAAAAGTGAAAAGTTTTGTTGTTCCTTTGATTTTTAAGGCAAGTCCAACACAATTTTCAATAAAACATTTTCCATTTTTTTATTTTTTATCTTGTGCAATGTTGCATAGGTTCAATTATTATAACCACCATAGGGCCTGTTTACCTCACCACCTAGCCCATTCACTTCCTAAATAACATGAAAACAAGTTCTTCATTTTAGCATGTTGTTTCAATTCTCAAAGGCTTAGTTTTATCAAACTACAAGCCTAACCATTCCATAAGATGAGTAACCAAAGAGCACACAGTAACAACTAAAAGGACTTTAAAATGGGGAAATCTTGTAAATTTTGGTGAAGGAAAAATATTCTTTTGAATCCTACTTGAATTAAAAACAACAATTGAAAGATTCTTAGTTGCTTCAAATTTACCAGCAAGAACTAGAGTCACGAAGAGTAATCCTGTGAAAAACATGTTTCTAATATATAAACCAATAGGACTATTATTGCTTGTAGCATGCCATCTAAAAATAAAAGCCATATGAATAGGTATGTCAACACTCTGTTTGGTATAAGGAAGAAAATGATAAGAAAGAGTAGAAAGAAAGTGATAAGAATGAATAGATTTTTAAGTTGTTTGGTAAAAGAGAATTATAGAAGAAAATGAAGAAAAAGAAAAGTGAAAAAGTAATAAAAAGACAATCATTGCCCTAATTGAATTATTCTTTAAAAATTAATAATACACTCTCAAAGTACTTTTCTTCCATATCATTAACAACAATAAACTCAACCATTGTAGGGGGATTATTAACTAAAATAAGAATTAAAAACATAATTAGTGTCTATTTTTCTTAAGAAATAAAAAAAAAGGAACTACAGATTTGAAACAGGAGATAATAATTGCAATAGCAACTGACATGCTTCAAGTCCAAAGCAATGGCAGCATCAACGAAATCTCCTTGCTTTGTATACATATTTGATTGGTGTAGATACATTGACAAAAAATATTCAAAGCCAGGTATTTTATTCCAGAACACCCACAATGAAATCATAACTAGGGTGAAAATTTGCAACCTAGCCAAATCAATTCGCTCATCCCTCACATTTTCCTTGCTCACCAATTACAACCTAGACTTGCCTCACCATCCCCTAGATGTCCAGTGGGAACTCACAAGCTACAAACCTTCTGTTTCTTTCAACCTCAGACAACTCTTTGAACCAAGAGATGCATGACCTACAAAATGCCATAGTGTTGGTAGCACAGGGGCGGGCTTATGGCCTCTTTAATTGAAGACCAAAAGTCAGTTATGAATACTACAAAATTAACTCTCCAGGACTTTTTTTCCTAGTTTTTGCTGAGACTGAGATTTAGTTCTTTCCATCTCTCCACTTTCTTTGCTCAACCAAACAGGAGAAGATTGTATAATCTTGCCTATTTCTTTCTCTTTTGCTTCTTCTCCATCTTTTTTGCTTATATACCAAACACACCATCAAGGTCCATAAATAGATATTTAAAACTTGAGAGATATTGGTTAAGAAGCCAAAGCATATGAAATATAGGAGGATGATTAGGCAGAACCTCTGGGATATTAAGCCATAAGGGTACAATGATTATAAGACAGTAACACTGATAGTGTAAAAGGACTAGAAAAAATGTTACATAATGATACAATACGCAAATAACTGGAAGAGGGGACATATGGGAAAAATGTGACATTCTGAGCACACCAAACGATCAAATGACATGCTTCAAGTCTAAAGCAATGACAGCATCAAAGCCATCAATGAAAGCTCCTTGCTTTGTCTCCATATTTGGTTTGTATTGATATAATGATAACAAACAAGATCAAAGGTTGGTATTTCATTTCCAAAGTTGGAAAGCCCCATATCAAAGCATAACAAGGGTAAAAAATTGCAACCCAATCCAAGTAGGAAAAATGTGGCATTGAGTACACCAAATGATCAAAGCTGAGCAAATCATTGCTGTGGAGAAACAGGTAGACGCTTGGATAAAGTTATACAGCTCTAATCCATAAAAGAGAAAGTATGCACCTACTGTGAAAAAACTGGTCATACGGTAAAAACATGTTATAGAAAGTATGACTTTCCCTCAAATTTCTTAAGTGCTTCAAATTTTAAGCATAAAAGCAATGCTAACAACCTGTTTGTTGAAAGTTCAGACACAGATGCAGATGACAGAATTTCACTTAAAGAAGAGAAGACGGAAGAAAAGATTGAATCAGGACCCTTTACCAGTGAACAATACAAGAGTTTGATGACTGATCCAGCAAGCCACCCAGCAGGGTGTTACTGTGGCCAATCAGGTCATCTCTGCTACTGCAGTTAGTAATGATGGTCGAGGTATGATTTTTGCGCTTTCTTGCACAGCACAACACACACACAAGACTTGGATTTTGGACTCAGGTGCCACAGATCATATCTGTACCCATAAGGAGTTCTTTGAGACTATGAGAAATATTCCTCCACTGACTATACACTTACCTAATGGTAGCAAACTAATAAGCACTCACTCAGGCACTGAGAATTTTTCCAAATCTGTTGTTGAGAGATGTTTTATATCTCCCAGATTTCACCTTCAATCTGATCTCTGTGCCCAAACTGGTTTCTCACCATAAGTGCAAGCTGACATTTCATGATAATCAATGTGTTATACAGGACATAGCTTCCCAGGAGATGATTGGTTCAATTGAAGAAAAGCATGGTCTGTATCAGTTACCAATTTCTGGTAGTCATTTTAATTCTGCTAGATTTCTAAACAGTAAGTTTGTGATTCCTGAAAGTGCATTGTGGCACTATAAGCTAGGACATCTATCAAATAGTAAGGTGCATAAGTTGATACACTCTTATCTGTTCATTTCAATAAATACAGATCTGATTTGTGATTCATGTCATGCCTCTAGACAAAAGAGATTATCGTTCCCTTTAAGTAGAAGTAGGGCTACTTCTGTTTTTGATTTAATACATGTTGATATTTGGGGGCCCTTTTCAACACTTAGCATCCACAAGCACAAATATTTCCTAACTGTTTTAGATGATCATAGTCGATACCTTTGGAATGTTGAAACTGAAATCAGAGGCAACCACTGTTCTGCAAGCCTTCATTGCAATGGCTGAAACACAATTTGGCAGAAGGGTGAAAATAGTCAGATCTGATAATGGAGTAGAATTCCTGATGCCTGCATTCTATGCTTCTAAAGGTACACTGCATCTGAAAAGCTGTGCTCAGACCCCTCAGCAAAATGGGCGAGTAGAAAGAAGACACCAACATTTGCTGAACATAGCCAGGAGCCTCATTTTCCATTTTAAGGCTCCCAAGTACTTATGGAATTATGCAGTTGGCCATCATGCTACTTATTTAATAAACAGGATCCCCACACCTGTTCTAAATGATGCATCTCCCTACAGTATTCTTCATGGAACCAAACCTGACCTGCAACTGCTCAAGGTTTTGGGTGTCTTTGCTATGCTTCCACCCTTAAGAATCATAGGAACAAATTGGATCCCAGGTCTAGGAAGGCTGTCTTCTTGGGATATAAGCCTGGGATGAAGGGTTACACCTTAATGGATATTGCTACTCATGAGATTTTGTTTCCAGGGGTGTGGTTTTTCATGAGAGGGTCCTTACTTTCACTTCCTCTTCAAATAGCCCTCTCTACACTTGCTTTGACCCACACTTAGCTGAGCTTGCACCAGACCTTACCCCACAACCTCACAGCCATATTGATCCTATCCCTTACACTAATCCTAACCCCGTCCCTCATTCTGATCACACTGAACCAGATCCCACTGAACTAAATCAGACTGAACCAGAACCTACTCCCATTTGTCCCACCAGAAAATCCATCAGAAACACTAAACCACCTGCACATCTACTTGAATATCACTGTCCAACACTACATGCTTCCTGCTCCACTAGTCACCTGATTGAAAACTACATTTCTTATTCAAATATTCATCCTCATCATAAATCCTATGCAATGTCTCTTCTTTCTGAGACCGAACCACAACATTACAAAGAAGCTTGTCACCATGATCACTGGGTCAAAGCAATGGAATCTGAACTGAATGCCTTACATAAGAATGGAACTCGGCAAATTGTAGACTTACTCCCTGGAGTCAAACCAATTGGCTCTAAATGGATCTACAAAATTAAAAGGCATGCAGATGGGAGCATAGCCAGATACAAGGCAAGGCTAGTTGCCAAGGGTTATTCACAAATAGAGGGAATTGATTACTTCAATACTTTTTCACCAGTGGCCAAGATGACCACTGTTAGGCTGATTCTTGCCTTGGCAGCAATCAATAATTGGCATTTACATCAGGTTGATGTGGACAATGCCTTTTTACATGGAGAGTTGGGCGAAGATGTATACATGGCAATTCCTGCAGGAGTCACGGTCACTAAGTCTAACCAAGTCTGCCAGCTTGTCAAGTCCCTTTATGGACTAAAACAAGCAAGTAGAAAATGGTTTTAAAAGCTCACTACCACTCTTTCCTCCTATGGATATACTCCTGCACATTCAGATCTCTTTTTATTTCTCAAGTTTAATGGCTCCTCATTTACAGCACTAACTTTGTATGTGGATGATGTTCTCTTGGTTGGCAATGACCTTGATGAATTTGATATGGTCAAACGAAATCTTCATTCTTGCTTTGTTATAAAAGACCTTGGAAATTTGAAGTTTTTCCTTGCGTTGGAAGTAGCCAGAACCCAGCATGGTATCTCTTTATGTCAAAGAAAGTACTGCCTGGAACTTTTATCTGACACTGGTTTATCAGGTTGCAGACCAGCTTCAACACCAATGGATCCCTCTGTTACACTTGACTCTGATTCAGGTCCAAGAGTACACTAATGTTGCAGGGTATAGAAGGCTTGTGGGTAGACTCTTATATTTTACCACCACAAGGCCTGATATTGCTTTCTCTGTTAATCAACTTAGTCAATTTTTAAGTGATCCCCAAGATCATCATTATCAAGCTGCATTGAGAGTGGTGAGATACTTGAAGAACTCTCCAGGGAAAGGGCTTTTCTTTCCAGCCTCATCATCATTTCCTCTTCAAGGCTATAGTGATGCAGATTGGGGACGCTGCAGTTTCACCAGGCGTTCTATTTCTGGACACTGTGTTTTCCTTGGCAGATCCCTCATTTGCCGGAAATCTAAAAAGCAAACCACTGTGTCCAGATCATCATCAGAAGCTGAATACAGATCTCTTGGTTCTGCTTCTTGCAAGTTGCAGTGGATTTTATACTTGCTTCGTGATCTCAGAGTGACTTGTTCCAAGGTTCCTGTCCATTTTTGCGATAATCAGAGTGCAATAAACATTGCCTCCAATCCTGTGTTTCATGAACGCACTAAACATCTAGACATTGACTGGCACACAGTGCGGGAGAAAATTCAAGCTGGGGTCCTCAGATTACTTCCAATTTCTACCAGAGACCAAGTAGCTGATCTCTTCACCAAGGCTTCTCATCCGAAGGTTTTTTATAGTTTCATCTCCAAGCTTGGCATGGTAGACATATTTTCCCCTGCCAGCTTGGGGGGGGGGGGGGGGGGGAGGGGGGGGGTTGACAAGATAACTAACTAGACTAGTTACTCCTTAGTTAGTTTCTAACCATAGTTAGCCAATTCTGTTACACTTTCTGTTTATTCTGTTTTCCTATTTTTTCTATAAATACATGATTGTAATATTCATTCTCCATGCAATGAGAATCAGATTCATTCACATCTTTAGCCTTTGTTCAATGGATCTTCTGTTCGTATGAATCAATCCCAACCTTGTTGATTAAAGCAGATCAGCAGCCACGACTATATGTATCAACAACATCGTAAACTTAATACAAACAACTTTTACTCAAACTGGAATACCAAATGTTAGAACAATATAGATTTTAAGGAATGGAGTATGAACTCTGAACTACTACTGGGAAATTAGAATTACTCAGTACTTAAAACTGGGTGCATCCTTTAAATCCCCTTACAACAGTGGAATCACAGGCAGACACAGGATGACATTCTCAATTACTCGTATCAAAGTGCAGATTTTTAAGATTGTGTATCGAGTATTCAAAAGCAAATCACTTTACACATAAACTAGAGATATTACCATATACAGTGTTTTGAAGCAAACCTTTGAAAAAATATATGGCACCAATATTCAAATGTAAAGAAAAAAAAACATCCCCGCCTCCCATATCCAATGTGCAGATGATAAACTAATAACACACAGAAATTAGAATCTCAGCAGTAGAATACCTGAATAAAGGGCCTCTGTAAATTGAAGGGGTGAGACATGTAGGTGATCTAAGATAATAAGCATTGTGGATGTCAAATTCAGAGCCCTTACTAGTTTCTTCATAAACTTCACAATCAAATTGCAAGATGGAGCTTAAAGCTGGCTTTTTTAAACACACTTTCATGAAAACGTCCCTTGGGAAAACAAGGTCATTTTCATAGTTAGGAGGACCCAAAATAGCTGAAATTGCAAGCTCCTCACCCGAATGGAATTTTCTTCGCAAAATCACGTCTTTGGTATGTGGAGAACCCGAGTCTACCACAAATTCCTCAGGGGAACCCCTTGGAGCATTCTGCACCCACGAAAAAAAATACCATTTTTTTGGTTCTTCGTCATTGTCATGTATGTAGCAATTGAAGTGGTTGAGCAATATAAAGTGGAAAAATAGGATTAGAACCTTGAAATGATTAGAAGAAAGCTCAAAATTAATCTCGGATTTGAAGAGCTTGAGCAATTCGAGATCCTGGAGAGATTTGACACTCTTCCTTAGCTCTCTA
This sequence comes from Clitoria ternatea, assembly GCA_037962975.1. NCBI lineage: Eukaryota > Viridiplantae > Streptophyta > Magnoliopsida > Fabales > Fabaceae > Clitoria > Clitoria ternatea. Next base: position 88,434,040 of record CM075673.1, on the reverse strand, counting down.
GCCCTCGCCAACAACGTTGAAGCCATGCTCTTCCTTTTCCAACTGTTTCTCGGAGATTCTGTCTGTTATGTTTGCAATACTGTTTTTTTTTTAAACTTGTAATAATTTTTCATTTTAAAAAAAATCTTATTCCCAGTTATTTTTTTCTAATCGAAAACATCCATATTTAAATAAGGTTAACTTTTTGACAGATAATATTTCATCCAAGTTCTAATGCAAGACATTGTTAAGGGAGTTAAATATTATTTTTTTTTATTTTTTAGAATTATATTTATATAAATGATATATTTTTTTAATCAGTGTAAGAATGATATTCTTGATGCTTTTTTTAGTATCTTTATATAATTTGAAGATTTATTTCCATGCAAGTTTGATGGTAAATAATGTTTTTAAAAATTAAATATTTTTTATTCCTTTATTACCTGTTAGTCTTGTAAAACTTTGATTATTTTTTATGAGAATTGTTTATCTCCGTCTCTCTTCGTGAAAATGAAACAACGAAAATAAAATGTGAGTAAAGTTTGGCATAATGCTTAGGCCTAATGCTTAAAAATTTACATTTAGTTATTGACTTTATTACGAAGTAAATATTATTAATTTATTTTTTAATTTAAAATAACAGTAAAAGTAAAGTATAAAGTAATTAAGATAAATTTTTTAACGGTATTAAAGATTAATTTAAGATTTTTAAGATAAAAATCTTTTACAATATTATACACTATAAAGAAATCACTGTAATAAATTTCCCATTTTTTATTCTCCACTAAACCACCTTCCTTAAAATGAGATTCTTATACTTGTTTCAAGCATGGAATAATATGTTTATTTTAAATAAAATTTTAATCTCATGGTTTAATACAATGTTCCTAACCATATAACTTTTGTATATTCAAAATAGATAGGTGTATTCACATATCACAAAATGATCTTCAATTTCAGTGTGTAAAAAACACTAAATTATTATTTTAATCTCTTATCTTTTTGATAAAATTTTAATTAAATCTTTTAGTGAGTTGTGTTTTTATCTTTTTAAAATAATTTAGTTAGATCTGTACTGAACTGTTCTATACAGGGGGTGTAGAAGTATGTTTGTTGAACAATTCAAAATATATATAAAATGTCAATCTGATACAAAGCAATGTGCGTAAATGTACAGATAAGGAGTGTCTTTGTATGTTGAGGCGGAGTGCAGTATGCGCGGGCGGTGTGCAGTCCGCCTGACGGGATCTTCTTTGTCTTGGCCCGATTGGGGGTGGTACCTGCAATCGTTCTCCGACGCTCAAGTCAGTGTTTCAGAATACTTAAAGACTTAGAAAGCTCATCTGAGAGAATTATGCAAGTAAAAGAGTGTAAGGTTCAGAATTGGGGATCCCTTATACCTTTTTGATAGAGGTTTATATACCTGTTACTGGTGCTCCATTATTGGTAGGACCCGCTCCTTGTTTTCAGGTATAATGCTGAAAAGGTGGTGGGTCCCTGCGCCGTTTACAAGCACCATTATTGTAGTAGGTATCTCCACTTGTCTGGAAAGCGTCAATGCTTTATTATTTTATTGTTATTCCCCTTTATGCGTGACAGCGTGATTCCCATTATTAACCTCTCAAGACAGAGTCAATCTCGTGCCGGGGTTGTGAGTATGGGCTCGCTACGCAGTATGGGAAATTCAATATTCCGCCAGTATTGAGCCTATGGCTTGGCGGAGTAATATGCATTGGGAACATTTCATGCATGTGTATAAGATATTCAATATTTTCCACCTTGGCGGAGTAACAAATTTTGGCGGAGTTACGTTCCTTGGCGGAGTAACATGCCTTGGCGGAGTAGCATGCCTTGGCGGAGTTACGTTTCTTGGCGGAGTAACATGCCTTGGCGGAGTAACATGCCTTGGCGGAGTTACTTGCCCTGGCGGTATGCACTCCGTATAGAAGTAATCGTAATGTATTTGAAGCGTACTTCTCTTTATTCAAAATGCTGACCTAGCAACGCATTAAAGCCATGCTCTTGGGGGCCGGTGTTAGGACCAGATCATATGCCCCCTAGCTTGTTATAGTGACTGGCGGAGTCACTTTAATGAGCTATAACACTTAAGTTTAGCTTTTATAGGCATGGGTTTAGGCGGCGTTTGCTAGTTCAGGATTTATGGACAAGTGTTTTCATGCATTTATTGGCTTTATCATTACTTGTCACGCCTGTCATTAATGCGTCTCGAGACCACGTTTTTGCCTCTTCAATCTCCCACTGCCACGTATGCCCTCGTAACGATTGCCATTCCAATGATGGGACATAAATGCGTGGGATGGCAGTTGAGAAACGTTTTCGAGGTTATTACCGTGGGCCTTGGATTTTGAAAATGCGGCCCATGAAATACCTGCCCTTAGATTCATCTATTGGTTTCAGCATCAAAAAAGGAACCGTCAGTGAGATTCATCCAACGGTTGTAAACGTGTGTTTGAATTTTAGAACCGTTGATGAGATTTATCCAACGGCTGCAAACACATCTTTGAAATTTTTGAGATTTCGCTTATTTCCCCCCAAACCATGTCTATAAATAGGTAAACTCTTAGGAGGGAAATGTTTTGCTCCATCTTCCACTTCGCATTTGTTTGCTGAAACTGTTTTTGCTACTTTCCGCGAGTTTATTGGTGCTGGAGTTCTTCAGTTCTTTCAGAAGCTTAAGGTAACTTGCTTCTTCCTCTGCTTTCTATCTTCATTTTCATTGGGTTGGTTCTGTTTTTTCTTTCTGTGTGTTCGTTAAAACGAAGATGAGAGGAAAAGGGTCAGAGTCTTGCTCTAGGGTTTCTGTTCGTCCCATGTTTTCAGATATTGAGAGTGGAGATGAGGCTTTTTATACTGGGAGGGATGCAACATTTTACAGCAGCGTGGAGTTTTTTAGTAATGCTGTACATTCGTTTGTATCAGGAGGTATTCCTCAGATTGAAGTAAGAACGATGGCAGAGTGTCAAAACGTTGTGTTGCATGGGTTGGATTGGAAAAAGATGCTTGAGGTCGACCCTTATTGTTGGGTTGAGGAAGATGTTAAGGGTGCTTCCTCTCGTTATGCGACAACAAGCGGAGGGGTAGTGGAGTTGTCTGTTCCGGTTTGGAAGGATGAGAGGTATGAGGAGAGGTTCATCGTCCGTTCACCCAAGACGTATGAACGTATATGTCATCGTCCTCAAGATAGACGTACATTATACATGTACGATATTTTGTTTACCCAGTTGGGGGTACGATTTCCACTGAACAGATTCCAGATGGGCGTACTGAGGTTCCTGGATTGCGCCCCTTCTCAGCTGCACCCTAACGGTTGGGGAATAGTTCACAGCTTCGAGGTGTTGGCTAAACATCTGGAGTTTACGCCTACTGTGGCGTTATTCTTTGCCTTTTGCCGCATTATGAGGAGAGTAAACACAAAAACTGGCGGCATGGGCTTTGTAACTCTTCGGGCGGAGCCGAAGATTGTAAATTTCAGGGCATTTGCTGACTCCGCCAAAGAAGGCGGACTTCATTTTCGGATGAGCTTTGTAAAAGTCTCTGTCAGGAAGAACAAGTCCGTTTTCTGGCGGAGTAAGGAGGGAATTGACAAATTCCCAGTAGTGTGGACCCATGAGCACTTCCTCCTGACCAAACAAGCTTATGAAGTTGAGGAGGGTGCCTTGTCAGCTACTTCTGTGGAAGTGCTCCGGACGTTGAAGGAGTACAACGCCGTCCACAAGCAGATCTTATGCAAAAGGCTGCTTGGGCGGGATGCTGAGGATTATTTAAGTAATTCTTTAAGACTTTTTGCTTGAATATTACTCCTGTTGTTTCCTGCAGCTTCTAATCATATTCATGTATGTTATTTTGCAGGAGAAATTGCTGCATTCCCTGGGATGGAACGTATTAAGCAGATTCGTATGAGCCGCGCGGAGATTGACGCGGAGAATAATATGCAGCCCAGAAGGAATCTAGCTGCTGCTCTGACAAAAACTCTTCCTTTCTCTGCATCCACTAATATAATAAATTTGGAAGGTGGTGCAGGATCCTCAGCAGCTGCTGTTGAGAGGCGTTCTAAAAAACGCCAAGAACCAGAAGCTGCTGAGGAGGAAGAAGAGGAAGTAGATCTCCAGCCCTTGCAAAGAAGGAGGACCAAAGGCAAGAAGAGGGTTGAGGAAGGAGCATCAATTGATGCTGCCATTGACCTGGAGGAGACTCAGGAGGTACCTGTTGTGGGTACTTCTACTGATATGGGCGGTGTTGAAGGCGCCCTCGAAGAAGACGTTGTGGCGGAGGGAACGGAGGGAATTCAAACTCCAATCCGTGTTGTGGAGGATGAGGCAGAGAGGACTGAAGCCTCTCCAGGCCACCAAGTTGAAAATCCCGCCCTGGAACTGACTACCCAAAGAATACCAGTCTTCTTCGTTGATGTTCCAGGGGAGTCATCCAGGCGATCCGTCTCTCTGCCTTTGGCGGGGTCTCGATTGAATCCTTTTTTGTACTTTGCAAATATGGGATCCCGCCAGTCGGAGAGGCATGATCCAGAGTTCATCCTCCGCCCCGACCTCGACTTCGAGGAGATTCCGAACGCCGCTGCAGCTGCGAGGTGGCACCTTGCAGAAATAGATGGCTTCTTGGCCTCTGTACCCTGTATAGCTGATGTTGCTGCTGAGGCCAACATGTTTCAAGCGTCTTTTCATGAGTCTGCTGAAAAGATTCGTAGCTTGGAACATGATAATGAACAGCTGTCGGAGGTGATTAAGGCCAAGGACAAACACCTTGACACCGCCGATGCTGATATCAAGAAGCTGGAGGATGAGCTGGCTCGGGTGAGAGCTGACAAAGCTTTGCTGGAAAAGCAAGTTTCCGGCTTAAGAGAGCAGAATACAAAGCTGGGCGAGGAGGTGAGTGGACTGTCCCAGGTGAAGGCTGACAATGATCTGCTGAAACAACAAGTTTCGGATCTGACTCAGCAGAAACAAAAATTGGGCGAGGATGTGAGTGAGCTTCAGCAGAAGTTGGTTTCCCTTGAACTTAATAAAACTACTGCTGAAGGTGCCTGGGCGGCGGAGTTGGACCAAGCAGCTACTGCATACAATAACCTTGAAAAACAGGTTGAAGAGTTGCGAGCTGAAAAAGCTACCTCAGATGCCGCCAGTAAAAGGCTTGACAAGGAGTTACAATCTGCGTTAGATGCGGCTGAGGCAGCGATTGATGATGCTTTCAGCATGGCTGTTCGTCAACTCCGTTATCGCAATCCAGGCGTTGCTCTCTCCACCACAGGCATTCATCCTTACTACGAATTCATCAATGGAGAATTGATGGTGCCTGTTCAGGGGGGTCACGCTCCTGCGCCCAGTGTTGAATATATCCTGGCGGACTTGCCTCCCTCCCAAAGTTTAATCAAACCTGGTGAAGGTCAGGCCACCTCTGCCCAACAAGAAGGGACGCCATCCGACCCTTGAAGACCAGCTCCTGAAACTCTTTGCAAGCTTTGTTTTTATTTGCATTTCAATGATATCGCCTTGTTCCAGGATAGGCTCTGGATTTTTATCAATATTGGCAATATTCAATAAAATATATTTTCTGTAAATCTATACTTGTTCATATAAGCAATGTTTGAGTCCGTCGTATTTATGCCTTGTAAAATGATATTAAGAAGGCGGAATATTCATCTGAGGACTTAATGAAATATGACTAAGTATAACGAGGCGGAATAGCCTTTTTGAAATTCTGGTGAAGTAAAATTCAGTAGGGAGGCGAAGTAGCCTCTTAGGAATTTCAATGAAACAAATTCAGTAATGGGGCGGAATAGCCTTTTGAGAATTTAACTGAAGTAATTTCAATAATGAGGCGGAGTAGCCTCTTGAGAATTTCAACGAAGAATGTTCTTCAATGAGGCGGAGTGGCCTCTTGAGAACTTCATTGAGGTGATTTCAATAATGAGGCGTAGTCGCCTCTTAGGAATTTAATGAAATAGGATTCCGTAAGGAGGCGGAGTAGCCTCCTAGGAATTTCAATGAAACAAATTCAGTAATGGGGCGGAATAGCCTTTTGAGAATTTAACTGAAGTAATTTCAATAATGAGGCGGAGTAGCCTCTTGAGAATTTCAACAAAGAATGTTCTTCAATGAGGCGGAGTGGCCTCTTGAGAACTTCATTAAGGTGATTTCAATAATGAGGCGTAGTCGCCTCTTAGGAATTTAATGAAATTGGATTCCGTAAGAAGGCGGAGTAGCCTCTTAGGAATTTCCAAGGAGTTGGATTCCGTAAGGAGGCGGAATAGCCTCTTAGGAATTTCAATGAGATTGGATTCCGTAAGGAGGCGGAATAGCCTCTTAGGAATTTCCAAGGAGTTGGATTCCGTAAGGAGGCGGAATAGCCTCTTAGGAATTTCAATGAAGTTGGATTCCGTAAGGAGGCGGAATAGCCTCTTAGGAATTTCAATGAAGTTGAATTCCGTAAGGAGGCGGAATAGCCTCTTAGGAATTTCAATGAGGTTGGATTCCGTAAGAAGGCGGAGTAGCCTCTTAGGAATTTCAATGCGGTTGGATTCCGTAAGGAGGCGGAATAGCCTCTTAGGAATTTCCAAGGAGTTGGATTCCGTAAGGAGGCGGAATAGCCTCTTAGGAATTTCAATGAGGTTGGATTCCGTAAGAAGGCGGAGTAGCCTCTTAGGAATTTCAATGCGGTTGGATTCCGTAAGAAGGCGGAGTAGCCTCTTAGGAATTTCAATGAGATTGGATTCCGTAAGAAGGCGGAGTAGCCTCTTAGGAATTTCAATGAAATTGGATTCCGTAAGAAGGTGGAGTAGCCTCTTAGGAATTTCAATGAAGTTGGATTCCGTAAGGAGGCGGAATAGCCTCTTAGGAATTTCAATGAAGTTGAATTCCGTAAGGAGGCGGAATAGCCTCTTAGGAATTTCAATGAGGTTGGATTCCGTAAGAAGGCGGAGTAGCCTCTTAGGAATTTCAATGCGGTTGGATTCCGTAAGAAGGCAGAGTAGCCTCTTAGGAATTTCAATGAGATTGGATTTCGTAAGAAGGCGGAGTAGCCTCTTAGGAATTTCAATGAAATTGGATTCCGTAAGAAGGCGGAGTAGCCTCTTAGGAATTTCAATGAAGTTGGATTCCGTAAGGAGGCGGAATAGCCTCTTAGGAATTTCAATGAAGTTGGATTCCGTAAGAAGGTGGAGTAGCCTCTTAGGAATTTCCAAGGAGTTGGATTCTGTAAGGAGGCGGAATAGCCTCTTAGGAATTTCCAAGGAGTTGGATTCTGTAAGGAGGCGGAATAGCCTCTTAGGAATTTCAATGAGATTGGATTCCGTAAGAAGGCGGAGTAGCCTCTTAGGAATTTCCAAGGAGTTGGATTCCGTAAGGAGGCGGAATAGCCTCTTAGGAATTTCAATGAAGTTGGATTCCGTAAAGAGGCGGAATAGCCTCTTAGGAATTTCAATGAAATAGGATTCCGTAAGGAGGCGGAATGACCTCTTAGGAATTTCATTGAAGTAAATTCAACAATGAGGCGGAGTAGCCTCTTAGGAACTTCAAAGAAGTAGGATTCCGTAAGGAGGCGGAGTAGCCTCTTAGGAATTTCATTGAAGTAAATTCAACAATGAGGCAGAGTAGCCTCTTAGGAACTTCAAAGAAGTAGGATTCCGTAAGGAGGCGGAGTAGCCTCTTAGGAATTTCAAAGAAGCACAATTTTACAAGTGTTGTACTTACTTGAACTTGTTGGGTAGTGCTTGAGTTTGTTGCTCATGTACTCCGTAAAACATTGGTAGTTAGGCGGAGTCAAGCTTTGGATGGAGTGTTCATCCTTTTGAACTTGGACCGGAGTGTAACTCCTGATCAAATGAGAATTGTTGAATCCAGGATGGCTATGGTGTAGCATATAGCTTGTGACACCAATTCTTCCTGTGAGAATTTTGTTGGTTCCTACCCTTGAGATAGTATGGTGCAGCATATAGCTGTGACACCAATTGTTCATGCAAGAAATTGGTTGAACCTTTGAGGTGGTATGGTGCAGCATATAGCTGTGACACCAATTGTTCCTGCAAGAAATTGGTTGAACCTTTGAGGCGGTATGGTGCAGCATATAGCTGTGACACCAATTCATCCTGCAAGAAATTGGTTGAACCTTTGAGGCGGTATGGTGCAGCATATAGCTGTGACACCAATTCATCCTGCAAGAAATTTGTTGGATTTTGGGATTAGCGTGGTGCAGCATATAGCTGTGACACCAGCTCTTTCCACAAGAAGCCTGCAGGACCTTGGGGACGAATTAGTGCAGCATATAGCTGTGACACCAGTTCTTTCCATAGGCGGCCTGTAGGACCTTAAGGTCGGTATGGTGCAGCATATAGCTGTGATACCAATCCTTTCCCCTCAAGGAGTTTTTTGGACCTTAGGGTCGGTATGGTGCAGCATATAGCTGAGACACCAATCCTTTCCCCCCAAGGAGTTTTTTGGACCTTAGGGTCGGTATGGTGCAGCATATAGCTGAGACACCAATCCTTTCCCCCCAAGGAGTTTTTTGGACCTTAGGGTCGGTATGGTGCAGCATATAGCTGTGACACCAATCCTTTCCCCCCAAGGAGTTTTTGTTGACTCCGTTTGTGAAGCGTTGTTGCATGTTGGTTAATCTTTATGGAATAAAGAGTTATGCATCTGTGCTTCAATTTTTGGAGCCGTTGTCTTATCTGTATGGGAATAAATTCTGCCATGGATAATCAATTCAAAGTTAGAGTGAAGATTGAATGCAGGAAGGCATTTCATTAATAATGGAACTACATAAAGGGCTGAGTTGGGGTATATCTTTTCGAAACCCTTTCAAGGAAAGCATACATATGAAGATCCTTGAGTTAGGAAGAAAATATCATACCATATTACCCAACTAGCTGTAGTATATGCGTAAATTTAAAATGTTCCATTTATTCCTGACCGGAGTGCCATCTAAGTTTTCTAGGCGGTATGTGCCTTTGCCCAAAACCTCGATGACTCGGTATAGACCTTCCCAGGTTGGTGCCAATTTGCCTTGGTGTGCAAATTTGTTGCGAATATTGGCCCTTCTTAGGACCAAATCTCCTTCTTTGAAACGGCGTTCAAAAATGCGTGTGTTATACCGTTTGGCAGCCTTTGCTTTGACAGCTTGGTCTCTTACAAAGGCTTCCTCTCTCAACTCCGCCAAAACCTCGAGTTCATGTGTGAGGTTCTGTTGATTGGCTTCTTCGTTGAAATGGAGGACTCGAGCTGAAGGGGCTGCCAATTCAATGGGAATGACAGCCTCAACTCCATATGTCAGCCGATATGGAGATTCATTCGTGGTGGAGTGAGGGGTTATTCTGTATGCCTATAAAACATGGCACAGTTAATTTGCCTAATCTCCCTTTGCCTCACTGAGGCGTTTCTTGAGGCCCTTCAAGATTTCTCTGTTGGCAACCTCTGCTTGTCCATTGGTTTGAGGGTGTTCCACAGAAGAAAAAATCTGCGTAATGCTGAGATTTTCTAGAAGTTCAGTGAACTTGCGATCTGTGAACTGGGTGCCATTATCAGTGACTATGCGTCCAGGGACTCCGAAACGTGCAATGATATTTTCATACACGAACCTTCGAGTCCTGGCTGACGTTATGTGCACCACTGCCTCTGCCTCAATCCATTTGGTGAAATAATCAACACCAACTATCAAGTATTTGATACCGCCGGGCGCAGTTGGGAATGGACCCAAGATATCCATGCCCCATTGATAGAAAGGCCAAGGCGTTATTGACGAAGACATTTCCTCCGCTGGAGTATGGTGGAGATTTGCGAATCGTTGGCATTGATCGCATTTTTGAACATACGAGGCGGAGTCATGCTTCAGAGTGGGCCACCAATACCCCGCCCTGAGTATTTTTCTCATTAGACTCCGTGCCCCTGGGTGATGTCCACACTGCCCTTCATGGACTTCTTCCAAAACAGCTTGCACCTCGTTTTCATTTATACAAATTAGGTAAGGAACAGAAATTCCTCGGCGGTATAACTGTCCGTCTAGGAGTGTATAATAGGGTGCTTCTTTCTTTAGTTTCTTTCGCTCAAGATCATCCGTGGGCAATTGTCCATTAACAAGGTAATGAACTATTGGTGCTACCTAGGAATTATCGTCAAAGGAGCGGCTCTTAATCATATGTACTGATGAAGGAAAGGAAATGCTTGGCTCTGTCAAGGTACTCTGTACAACCGTAGTTGTGCACCCCGCCTTCTTTGTGCTGGCTAACCTGGAGAGGATATCAGCACGTGTATTCTCTTCGCGGGGTACATGCTTGAAAGTGACTTCATTGAAGCGCTGCTTTAACTCATTGACGCAGTCCAGATATTGTTGTAGCAGGGGTTCTTTAGCCTGATACTCACCAAGAATTTGTGAGATGACTAATTGAGAATCACTGCATAGGGTAACAGTTTTGGCCCCAATATCTTGGGCTGCTCTGAGTCCGGCCAAGCAGGCTTCATACTCCGCCTGATTGTTAGACGTAGTGAAGGTGAAGTGTAATGAAATTTCAAGATGTACCCCGTCATCACTTTCTATAACAATTCCTGCTCCACATCCTTTGCTGTTCGAAGACCCATCGACATATATTGTCCAATGCGAATGATCTGCATCTGGGCTAGAGCCTGTTAATTCAACTACGAAATCTACTAGGACTTGTGCCTTGATAGCAGTTCTTGGCTCGTAAGATATGTCGAATTCAGAGAGTTCTATGGCCCATTTGATCATCCTTCCTGCCAGGTCTGGTTTGAACAATATAGTACGGAGCGACAAGTCTGTGCGAATCAGGATGGGATGTGCATGGAAATATGGTCTTAGGCGTCGTGAGGCCCAAACAACTGCAAGTGCTGCCTTTTCAATTTTCTGGTAACGGCACTCTGCACCATGCAATGTTCTACCAGTGAAGTACACCGGTCGTTGGCCTTCAACTGTTTCCTTGACCAGAGCCACTGCCAGCGCTTTATCTGAAACAGACAAATAAACAATGAGTTGTTCGCCTGGGCTTGGTTTGACCAGGATTGGAGGGCTGGCCAAGACATTTTTCAAGCTTTGGAAGGCCGCCTCTTGCTCTGGGCCCCAATTGAATTTCTTATCCTTCTTCAGCATTTTGTACAAAGGAAGAGAGCGATGAGCCATTTTTGGCATAAATCGTGCTAGAGCAGCGATTTTGCCATTGAGGGATTGTACCTCCTTCAATGTTTTGGGGCTCTGCAACTCTTGAATTACTCGACATTTATCAGGATTAGCCTCTATGCCTCTTTGTGTTAACATGAAACCCAAAAATCTGCCCCCAGGAACAGCAAATGTACATTTTAATGGATTGAGTCTCATGTTGTATTGCTGTAGGCGTTGGAAAATGAGGCGTAGGTCTTTAACATGGTCTCCTCCCTCCGGGGTCTTGGCAATAATGTCGTCAATATAAACCTCTACCAGCTTTGTGTGCATACCCTCAAAAACTTTGTTGATCATGCGCTGGTAGGTTGCCCCGGCGTTCTTTAGCCCAAATGGCATGACGTTGTAGCAAAAGACCCCTTTGTCATTAATGAATGCTGTCTTCTCCTGATCATCCTCACACATTGGAATTTGGTTGTATCCGGAGTAGGCATCCATAAAAGATAGATACTTGTATCCTGAGGAATCGTCAACCAATCTGTCAATGTTGGGGAGAGGGTATGGATCTTTGGGACAGCATTTATTCAAATCAACGTAGTCTATGCACATACGCCATTTGCCATTGGCTTTCTGTACCATAACCACGTTGGACAGCCAGGAGGAGTAACGGAGTTCCCTGATGAACCCCGCCTTGAGGAGCTCCTCTGTTTGTTCACAAGCAGCTTTTTGCTTAGCAGGACCCATACGCCGTTTCTTTTGTGCCACTGGCTTAGTTTCAGGATACACCGCCAGGCGGTAAAAACAAAAGTTAGGATCCATGCCAGGCATGTCTGCAGCGGTCCAAGCAAAAATTTCTTTGTATTCATGGAGGAGTGCAATCAATTTTGCTTCCATGTTAGGCTCCAGTTTGTCATTGATGTTAGTAATTTGCTCCGGGGTGCTGCCTAAGACAATAGACTTGGAACCACCATCAGGAGTTGGTTTCAAAGGATTCAGTGGGTCTATAGAAGACTCCGCCCTGGGGTCAAGATCCACCAAATTGACGGATGCCGTCGCACTGCTTCCTTCGTTCAGTTTTCTTTTCTTAGACATGGTTTCAAGTTTCACCATGTTAAGACTCAAATTGTAACAATAGCGAGCCATCTCCTGGTCACCCCTTACAGACGAGACTTGATTATCTTTGTCAATGAACTTGATTAACAAGTGGGGGGTTGAAACGATGGCTTCCATGGCATTCAGGGTAGGCCGCCCGATGATGCCATTGTATGGAGATTTAACATCAATGACAAGAATCCTGGATTTCACAGTCCTTGCCCCAGGTTCACCGTCGAAAGTGATCCTTGTATCCAAGTAGCCTTTAGTGGGCTGTTTGGCGCCATTAAAGGCTGTAAGGTCCTGCGTATAAGGCTGCAAATCAGCATCAGTTAGTCCCATGCGTTTAAAACAGTCATAGAAGATAACGTCGCAGGAACTTCCCTGGTCAATTAGGATGCGTTTTACATCCATATTAGCGATTACTGCGATAATCACTACTGCGTCATCTCCCTCAGGAACTGTAGGGCCAAAATCATCATCTGTGAAGGTTATGGGCGGAGTCTGGACCCCGTTCCTAAATGGGCGATATTCCTTACCCTTGCCTTGCACAGACAAGATCATACGATGGTGATTTTTCCTGGCGATGTTTGAGGGTCCGCCTCCAGCGAAGCCCCCAGCAATCATATCTACAACCTGCCTTTTACCCCGTGATCTGGGTTCTGGGCTTGGCTCTCTTGGGGCGGACTCAAGAACAACGCCCTTTTGTTTTTCGGTTACCACCGTACGTTTTGGCTCCCGAGTGTTATCAGGATCAGGAGAACGATCACGAGATCTTTTCTCAAATCTCTCTGGTTCATCGTGAGATTTACCCTTGAACAAATAATGTTTCAGTTTGCCTTCACAAATGAGTACCTCAATGGTATTTTTGAGTTGCTTGCACTCCTCCGTGGTATGGCCAACTGACTCATGGAACTCACAATATTTCTTTGGGTTCCCACCGCGTCTGATTGGAGGTGGACGTTGAATCCTGTAAATATTAAGGGTAGTCCATCCTATTTCACGCAAGATTTGCTCATATGACGTGTTCAGGGGTGCATAATGAGCGAAATTGAACACACGTCTATCTTGCTGTTTGAAGGGCTGGTTCCCTGCTTTGTCTTTCTGAGGTAACTTATCATTCCTGGATGATTTTTCTTTACCTTTGTCATGGTGTGGAGTTGCGGTGGGTGGTTTACTGCGTGATGCAGTGGCTTCCAGGTGCATCTCAATACCAACGTACTTGGACGCCTTCCTGCGAAATTCCTCCATTGTGGATGGAGGTCCCTTTGCCAACGACAGAGCAAAAGGTGATTTTGGCTACATAGCCTCGATGAGGATATGCAACTGTATCGCTTCCATCAAATCAGGAACCATGGCTGCCTCCTTATAGAATCTCTTAAGGAAATCCTTCAGAGATTCTTTGTCACCTTGCTTGATCTGAGCCAAGGTATGAGAGGTTCTAGGTGCATCCCTAGAGATCACGAAGTGGCTGCCAAAAGCTGTAGCCAGATCCTCCCATGAATCAATGGAACCTGAAGGTAAACTCTTGAACCAACTAAGAGCTTCACCTGTAAGGGTTCTGGGGAACATCCTACACATGATATCTTCTTCTGCACCTAGGAACATAGCCTCATAGATGTAAGCATCTAGATGCTTAGAAGGATCTGTTTCCCCAGTATATTTTCCTATGGAAATAGGTTGCATGGTCTGCAAATGTCTGGGGACATGCGCATTCATGAGCCTTTTAGAAAATGGGATACTCATCTTGTATCCTGAGGGGGATGCAATTGAGCCTGCTCTCCTCCCCTCTTGATGTTGTGCATTTGCCAGTGGAAGGCTTTGTTGCTCTTCCATGTAAGTAGGGATGCGAGAGTAGCTGGGAGTGCTTGATTCCTCTTGTGCATGCGCCTCATGATGCGGCTGTCTTGCAGGACCTGCTCTCTCGTGAGTGTGATTTGCCTTTTCACGTCGAAGCTCAGCAATTTCTTCTCTCAGCATCCTAATCATGTCGTCTCTCGGATCTGGAGAATCAGCATGCGTTGCTTTTTTGTGAGCATCGTTATCAAAATTGAGACGTCTAGGATTGCGTGGAGGAGAATCCTCAGTCTGCACTTCTGGTCCTGGTCTTTCCATTAATGATGAATGTAATGGAGATTGATCAAAGATTGTGGGAATACCAAATTTACAGGTCCCACCCGGCGTGCCAATGAACTGTTCTATACAGGGGGTGTAGAAGTATGTTTGTTGAACAATTCAAAATATATATAAAATGTCAATCTGATACAAAGCAATGTGCGTAAATGTACAGATAAGGAGTGTCTTTGTATGTTGAGGCGGAGTGCAGTATGCGCGGGCGGTGTGCAGTCCGCCTGACGGGATCTTCTTTGTCTTGGCCCGATTGGGGGTGGTACCTGCAATCGTTCTCCGACGCTCAAGTCAGTGTTTCAGAATACTTAAAGACTTAGAAAGCTCATCTGAGAGAATTATGCAAGTAAAAGAGTGTAAGGTTCAGAATTGGGGATCCCTTATACCTTTTTGATAGAGGTTTATATACCTGTTACTGGTGCTCCATTATTGGTAGGACCCGCTCCTTGTTTTCAGGTATAATGCTGAAAAGGTGGTGGGTCCCTGCGCCGTTTACAAGCACCATTATTGTAGTAGGTATCTCCACTTGTCTGGAAAGCGTCAATGCTTTATTATTTTATTGTTATTCCCCTTTATGCGTGACAGCGTGATTCCCATTATTAACCTCTCAAGACAGAGTCAATCTCGTGCCGGGGTTGTGAGTATGGGCTCGCTACGCAGTATGGGAAATTCAATATTCCGCCAGTATTGAGCCTATGGCTTGGCGGAGTAATATGCATTGGGAACATTTCATGCATGTGTATAAGATATTCAATATTTTCCACCTTGGCGGAGTAACAAATTTTGGCGGAGTTACGTTCCTTGGCGGAGTAACATGCCTTGGCGGAGTAGCATGCCTTGGCGGAGTTACGTTTCTTGGCGGAGTAACATGCCTTGGCGGAGTAACATGCCTTGGCAGAGTTACTTGCCCTGGCGGTATGCACTCCGTATAGAAGTAATCGTAATGTATTTGAAGCGTACTTCTCTTTATTCAAAATGCTAACCTGGCAACGCACTAAAGCCATGCTCTTGGGGGCCGGTGTTAGGACCGGATCATGTACATTAATAAACTTTGTTAATAGAGTTAGAGAAATAATGAAACATCACGTATGGTTATGTTATCATTTATTAATTTGCAATATCATCACATATGATAGATGTTGCTGATATGAAGACTCGTTATCAAATATTCATTAGTTGAAGTGTACATTGTGACATCCTAGGTCAATTTACATTTATTTTTATTCATTCAAGTAAATTTTACAATAAATTTTTCGCGATCAATAATAATTAATTAAGTCCCGATTCAAAATAATATTTATGTTTCACTAATCATGTTTAAAATAGTAAACAACCTTAACTAAATCAATTAATTAAAATGAGAAAAGGGATTTTGTTTAAATGGGACCAAAGGAAGAAAAATGGAATCAGGGGCCTCTCGCTTGAGCGAGGCCCCATCTCGCTTAAGCGAGATCAGGAATCTTCGCTTGGGCGAAGTACCCACTCGCTTGAGCGAGGTTTATATTCCATACTTGGGCGAGCCACACTCGCGCTTGAGCGAAAACATCCTTGCATATCAGACCTTAGTTCGTTTGAGCGAGATTGTCTCGCTTAAGCGAATTAACTCCAGTGACATTACCCACATTACTCGCTTAAGCGGACTGTTCTCGCTTGGGCGAGATTTGTCCAGTACCCAAACTTCCTTCCTTCGCTCGAGCGATTCATATTCGCCCAAGCTAAAAAGAAACAGTACCAATTCCCTTATCCGTCGCTCGAGCAAGGTTCCACCCGCTTGAGCGAAAACCCACCAGTAGCTACTTCCTTCTCTATCCGCTTGAGCGAGTATATCTCGCTTGAGCGAAAACAATCCAGAGTCTAATTCTATGGCCCTCGCTCGAGCGGGACTCCATCCGCTCGAGCTAAAAACATCCAGTAGTCCCCCTATTACAGTAAACACATCTCGCTTGAGCGGGGATTCGCCTCGCTTGAGCGAGGTTAACACAGTGGCCATCTCCTCTAGCCATCGCTCAAGCGAAATTGGATTCGCTTGAGCGAAATTATTCCAGTGACTATACTGATGGTACAGGACACGTTCGCTTGAGCGACAATTCAATTAGCTCAAGCGAATTATGCAGTTTATACATAAACACTTGAGATTTTTCATACCAACCAGCAACCTAAGCATTCACATGCATCATTTAGCCTAGTTCATCCATTTCCATACAATCAAATATGCACATGAGATTGATTTTGACTAAACATGCCCCTCAATCATGTTTCTAATTCACCAACTACATCATTGATAAATTCATCATTCATTTGGCACATCATCTAATTACTAACAGCGCACATTTATGATTTTTATCTTTCACTCTTCACATATACAAACAAGACCTGGCCATAATAATGATATTGGCTCCATGCCATTATACATCCAATTCAAGGAAATTATCATAACCATCAACACTTCATTATTTCATCATCATGAATTTATATCCTTATCAAATAACATCCAGATTTTACTCATTATCCATCACATTCATGACCATGGTGATATTATCCCAAATTAACTCAACACATACAAACAACATCTAGACTTAACATCCATAAATCACAACACACATCACACCCATAGTTCATTGCATAATTCTCTTAGCTCCTTGGCATCAATCCTCCGCTTGGCGCATCTCTGGGGCTTCAACCTCTTCCCTGTCACTGGTTACTAAATTAAAGAAAACAACAGCAAGGGTGAGTGTTTGGTATCATAATTAATATAGAATGATAATTCAATAACAAGATACATATTTACTAGTTCTAAATTATACCATTAGTCTTACCTCTTGTCCTCAACTTCTACTTACCAATCATGAATTCCATTCCAATTCTTTTCCCCAATTTACCAATCATAGTCAACAATTATCATAAAACACATTCATATCATTACACAATGTTAACAATGCATCAAATAACACAACTGACTCTCATATCAATTCGACGCCCAGTATCCGGATACTAAAAGGATCGGCCTTCAGCTGGGGGTCCTACTTGACACTCCGTGAACCCTGCTTGGTCCACCGAGTCCTACTTGACTCTCCACCTCAACCACTGGGTCCTACTTGACCACTAGGTAGCTCAATTGGGCATAAACACCACGGGAGCCAGAAACGAGGGGCTGTACATACCGTCGGCCGTCCCACACCACATAGTCATACATACAGTTCTCATTTCACATGTCATAAATGACCATTAACAATAATTTCTCATCACTCGGGTAACCTGCTTGTCAAACCCGGTTCACATTGCTACAACACCGATTGTCACAGCATCCAAGCATTTTCACAATCATCATCCTCATAAGTCACACACACATGTATAATATATGCACACAACATCATATCGCAAGTGGCCAGCCATAATACATATACTCATCAATTGGGCGACCTACTTGTCAAGCCCGTCATCACAATGCCACTATGCACATTAATTCATCACAATATTAAGCATTCTCATCTCATAATCACTATAACTCATACATAAATTTCTCATTCATACAAACATACACATACAATTATCATCCATTATTAAATCTCATTATTCCCATGTTTAATTCAATGACTTAATTCAATCATACTTACCTATTCTAATTAATTATAACCCGAACACCCCCTTACCTTGATTCCGAGCTCCGACGACTCGTTCTTGATGAGATTGGCATTCTCTCGATGCTATGTCCAACGTTCTACGTCCGAAATCAACACCCACTTCACGATTCGATCCTCCGATGACTGTTTCGTCACCTATGGAGGTCGAAACGCAAAACCCATCAATGTTAAACCGTTCTCATTACTCTAAAAGCCATTTTTCAAGCTTCTACACACTAGAGGAGTAGGAAACCAAAGCTTACCCCTCCATGCACGACCCTTCGGTTTAACGGAGAAAACGAAAGAGATGCGAAAACTTAATTTAAAGGGCTCATTGGACTCACCTCGAAGCCACAGTCTCAAAAACGTAACTATTTCGAAGTTTCCGACGCAAAATGAACCTCCTTATGAGGCATGCAAATGCACGACAATGAGGGAGAAGAAGGAGGAGGAAAAGCTGGCGTGAAGAAGATGAGGAAGAAGAAGAAAGATGTGATTATTTAAACTTCAAGGGCAAAATAGTCATTTCCCTTTTTTCTTTTATAATTTCTTTAAAAGTTTTAATTAAACTCTTACCTTTTACCCCACTGGTAACTTCTAATTTTTACCTTCTTCTAATTACCTTCACTTAACCTTTTATAATTAATCGTTAAATAAATTTATTTATTTTCACAACATTTAATTATTTATAATTACATTTTTTTAATAATAATAATTCCCAAAGTCTTAATAAATCCGGTTGGGCAATTATTAATATTTTTCGCCAATTAAAACTTTTCTTAAAATATTAGGGATGTTACATCCACCCCCCTAAAAAGGGATTTCGTCCCCGAAATCAACATACCTTATTGAAAAAGTTTGGGGTACAACCGCCTTATGTCAGGCTCCAGTTCCCATGTATAATTCACTCCATTTATATTCTGTCACTTCACTTTTACTAATTGTACTTCTTTGTGTCTCAATCGTTTAGCTTGATACCCTTCAATGCAAGTAAGTGCTACCTCCCCAGTTAAATCTCCCTTTAGCTCAGTGGAACCTTCAGGTACAACCATCGAATCACAGGGAATATATGCTTTTAATTGCAAAACATGGAATACATCGCGAATATTTGTCAATGCACGGGGAAAATTCAATCTGTATGTTACTTCACCAATTCATTCCAATATCTGATAGGGTCTAATATACTTCGGGTTAAACTTATGACTCTTCAGTATCCGACCTACACCTTGGGTAGGTGAAACCTTCAGGAATACCCAATCTCCCGCCTGAAACTCAAGTGACCTACGACGATTGTCATAGTAGCTTTTCTGACGGTCTTGTGCAATTTTTCATCTTTTCACGAATCCTTACCACCTGATCATTCATTCCTTGAATTAACTCGGGCCCCAAATGGATTGCATCTCTATCTTCATTCCAACATAAAGGTGTACGACACCGTCTACCATATAAATCTTCATATGGAGCCATACCAATATTACTATGATGACTGTTGTTATAAGTGAATTTCACTAATGACAAGTATCTTTCCCATGAGCCACCTTGCTCTAGTACGCATGCTCTAAGCATATCTTCTAAGGTCTGAATTGTACGCTCAAATTGACCATCAGTTTGAGGATGTTAAGCAGAATTCAGTCTTAGCTCAGTACCTAATTCCTGCTGTAAACTTTCCAGAATCTGGAAGTGAATCGAGGGTCGCGGTTTGAAACAATACTTGGAGGCACGCCATGCAACCGTATAATTTCAGTGATATACAATCTAGCCTATCAATCCAATGACCATTTCATGTTCATAGCCAAGAAGTGGGCACTCTTGATCAACCTGTCCATAATCACTCGTATTGCATTACAACCAGAACGGGTAGGAGATAACCCAGATACAAAATCCGTCATGATACTTTCCCATTTCCATATTGGAATCTCCGGAGGTTGAAGTAAACCTGGGGTTTTCTGATGTTCAGCCTTATATTTCTGACATATCACACTAGATCTTACATACACTATGATTGCTCGTGTCATGCCTGGCCACCAGAACTTTCTCTTCAAATCATGGTACATTTTTGTAACACCAGGATGAATGCTAAAAGAACTTCTATGTGCTTCAGCTAACACGACTTGTCTGAAATCGCCTTTTGCAGGCACCACAACTCGGTTTCTGAACCGCCAAATTCCATCGTTGCCTTTGGTTAATTTCATATCCTTGCCTTTTGCTTGAGTGTCAAGCAATTCCAGCAACTCTTTATCTTCCTCTTGTGCTACAGCTAAACATTCCAAAGGCTCATTGGAGATTTTCAGCATTCCAACTATTATTTGATCTGGGGCATTTATAACAACCCCCAATATTCATATCACAAAATTTTCCCAACAATTCTTGTTCTTTACCTATCAAGAAGGCTGCATGTAATACATTTCTACTTAAGGCATCAGTCACAATATTTTCTTTCCCAAGATGGTACTTCAAATCAAAATCATACTCTTTCAGATATTCCACTCATCTCCTCTGTCTCATGTTTAACTCTTTCTGATCGAATAAGTATTTCAACTCTTAGGGTTACTAAATACCATGAAACAAGAACCCTGTAAATAATGACGCCAGATTTTTAATGTAAATACCACTGCTGCAAGCTCCAATTCATGAGTGGGGTGATTCTGTTCATGTGGTCTCAATTGTCTTAAAGCATAGGCAATCTATCTGTCATCCAGCATCAGCACACATCCTAAACCAAACTAAGATGCTTCATAATATACTACAAACTCCTTCATCATATTAAGTAGTGTAAGTACCAGTGCAGAAGTCAAGCATTGCTTCACAGTTTGGAAACCTAATTCGCATTTTCTCGGCCACACAACCGGACTCTCCTTTGGTTTATCTTATTTCCTTAATTCCTATCGATACTTCATCAATTTCTCACTAAATGTACCTTAGGAGGGACTCGAGCTATCCAATTTCCTTTTAAGGTCCTCCTTTCTTTAAAAGAAATCTAGCAATAATTCATAATAACTACCATGCCACAATATTTACTTTTCTATACTCATTATTCGTCAGTTACCAAACCTCATCTCTATTTGTTCCTCATTTCTAATCATTTACCAATTTCAGAAATACGAACCATACATTTCTCTTTTCTAAATCTGATCACCCAAGATTGGCTACAATATGTCTGTCTCCTCGACTCTACACGATCTCGACTACCAGTTAAACTACCTGAGGTGAGCAGTCTCAGGAGTTCAACACTCTGTAGTTAAGTCATGTGAAAGTCGGGTATACAATCCAACTATTTACATCATCGATCGATATGCAAACTGTTTACATCATAATTCATTTCCCTATGTCTATTGGCAACTCTATATTGAATTAGTGTTAAAAGGAACCCACGGTGGCCAGCCGCTATGATTCCCATGTAACACTAATATCAATGCAAAGTCCAAACGACTAGGTAAAACTTCTCTTCATTCTCATTATCTATCTATTCAATTACCTCTTAATCACTTCCTTTTAATGTCATCCATTCATTACTTCTCTTATCATGTACGTACCGATCCAATGTACATATACTTCACTTGACCATCATTCATATGATACATCCTCCTAGTCCTTTCCTGAGTAAAATATCGCCTCGCCAATTATATCACTGAAAATTATTACTAGCTACTCTTCGTTTATTACCTTCAACTTGTACAGGTATTCTTACACCGTCATTCATTAATTACTCATAATTTCTCTTAATATCCATTAATCAATCGTCTAACAATAGGAATATGACATACCTATAGCACTTAATTAAATCTGCTTCATAAAAACAGTATAGGAGGTTCACCCCCCTAAAGTTAACCTTACGACAACGTTGCTAATTCACATTACATCATCATTCATCCATTCAATCCTCTATCCTCCAGCTTCATAAAATCAACATTCTTTAATCACAAGTACCATTGCACCTAATCTCTTAAACTACGTCCAACCATGATCTCTTGATTTATTCATAAACCCCTTCTATTTACTCATACCACCAATGGTTCTCTAACTTTAAACTCAATACAAGACAGTTTATTACTACAATTCATTCCTTCATCCTGAGGGTTTTCGTATTGTCCATCAAGTAGATTCAACACCAAAAATGAGCATCTAACATCTATCATCGTTCATACAAGGTAGAAGGATATAGGAAATTCACCCTTCCTAAGAATAATCGTATTAGGGCATTCATCAACTTATTTCCTTCTATGCATTATCAAACTTCAGTATTCGAACAAACTTATAGCTACCAACACACTTACCATTCTCATTTCACTACAAGATTTAACCTTTATGAGTTATACCCATTTGTAGATGTCCACTTCAATACGCACACATGCATATGTATATGCTGACTTTAAATATCATTTCCAATTCAATCTGTCATTCGTGTGTTTCATCTCTGTCCTACCTCGCCTAATATTTATAAGGTGGACTAGATTCAGTCCTATTCATCATTTGCAAAAATTTCGAGGAGAGGTCATCTCCTCCCACCAAAACTAGTTTTCTCAGCCATAAAACAATTCTACGATAACCCAACACATCACCAGTACTAACCAATGATCTACCAGGGATAGGATATTTACCTCATACACATATAAAACACAACGCCACCAGAGTGCCAAGGGAATGATGCCAAGTTAACCTGTTACAACTCAATTAACACACAAACAATTGCAATACAATGCAAAAATAGTCCGACATGGGACTCAAGCAATCCTCTAACACTGCCCATTCACCCGGCTCTAGAAAGAACCGCTCTGATACCACCTGTGACATCCTAGGTCAATTTACATTTATTTTTATTCATTCAAGTAAATTTTACAATAAATTTTTTGTGATCAATAATAATTAATTAAGTCCCGATTCAAAATAATATTTATGTTTCACTAATCATGTTTAAAATAGTAAACAACCTTAACTAAATCAATTAATTAAAATGAGAAAAGGGATTTTGTTTAAATGGGACCAAAGGAAGAAAAATGGAATCAGGGGCCTCTCGCTTGAGCGAGGCCCCATCTCGCTTAAGCGAGATCAGGAATCTTCGCTTGGGCGAAGTACCCACTCGCTTGAGCGAGGTTTATATTCCATACTTGGGCGAGCCACACTCGCGCTTGAGCGAAAACATCCTTGCATATCAGACCTTAGTTCGTTTGAGCGAGATTGTCTCGCTTAAGCGAATTAACTCCAGTGACATTACCCACATTACTCGCTTAAGCGGACTGTTCTCGCTTGGGCGAGATTTGTCCAGTACCCAAACTTCCTTCCTTCGCTCGAGCGATTCATATTCGCCCAAGCTAAAAAGAAACAGTACCAATTCCCTTATCCGTCGCTCGAGCAAGGTTCCACCCGCTTGAGCGAAAACCCACCAGTAGCTACTTCCTTCTCTATCCGCTTGAGCGAGTATATCTCGCTTGAGCGAAAACAATCCAAAGTCTAATTCTATGGCCCTCGCTCGAGCGGGACTCCATCCGCTCGAGCTAAAAACATCCAGTAGTCCCCCTATTACAGTAAACACATCTCGCTTGAGCGGGGATTCGCCTCGCTTGAGCGAGGTTAACACAGTGGCCATTTCCTCTAGCCATCGCTCAAGCGAAGTTGGATTCGCTTGAGCGAAATTATTCCAGTGATTATACTGATGGTACAGGACACGTTCGCTTGAGCGACAATTCAATTAGCTCAAGCGAATTATGCAGTTTATACATAAACACTTGAGATTTTTCATACCAACCAGCAACCTAAGCATTCACATGCATCATTTAGCCTAGTTCATCCATTTCCATACAATCAAATATGCACATGAGATTGATTTTGACTAAACATGCCCCTCAATCATGTTTCTAATTCACCAACTACATCATTGATAAATTCATCATTCATTTGGCACATCATCTAATTACTAACAGCGCACATTTATGATTTTTATCTTTCACTCTTCACATATACAAACAAGACCTGGCCATAATAATGATATTGGCTCCATGCCATTATACATCTAATTCAAGGAAATTAGCATAACCATCAACACTTCATTATTTCATCATCATGAATTTATATCCTTATCAAATAACATCCAGATTTTACTCATTATCCATCACATTCATGACCATGGTGATATTATCCCAAATTAACTCAACACATACAAACAACATCTAGACTTAACATCCATAAATCACAACACACATCACACCCATAGTTCATTGCATAATTCTCTTAGCTCCTTGGCATCAATCCTCCGCTTGGCGCATCTCTGGGGCTTCAACCTCTTCCCTGTCACTGGTTACTAAATTAAAGAAAACAACAGCAAGGGTGAGTGTTTGGTATCATAATTAATATAGAGTGATAATTCAATAACAAGATACATATTTACTAGTTCTAAATTATACCATTAGTCTTACCTCTTGTCCTCAACTTCTACTTACCAATCATGAATTCCATTCTAATTCTTTTCCCCAATTTACCAATCATAGTCAACAATTATCATAAAACACATTCATATCATTACACAATGTTAACAATGCATCAAATAACACAACTGACTCTCATATCAATTCGACGCCCAGTATCCGGATACTAAAAGGATCGGCCTTCAGCTGGGGGTCCTACTTGACACTCCGTGAACCCTGCTTGGTCCACCGAGTCCTACTTGACTCTCCACCTCAACCACTGGGTCCTACTTGACCACTAGGTAGCTCAACTGGGCATAAACACCACGGGAGCCAGAAACGAGGGGCTGTACATACCGTCGGCCGTCCCACACCACATAGTCATACATACAGTTCTCATTTCACATGTCATAAATGACCATTAACAATAATTTCTCATCACTCAGGTGACCTGCTTGTCAAACCCGGTTCACATTGCTACAACACCGATTGTCACAGCATCCAAGCATTTTCACAATCATCATCCTCATAAGTCACACACACATGTATAATATATGCACACAACATCATATCACAAATGGCCAGCCATAATACATATACTCATCAATTGGGCGACCTACTTGTCAAGCCCGTCATCACAATGCCACTATGCACATTAATTCATCACAATATTAAGCATTCTCATCTCATAATCACTATAACTCATACACAAATTTCTCATTCATACAAACATACACATACAATTATCATCCATTATTAAATCTCATTATTCCCATGTTTAATTCAATGACTTAATTCAATCATACTTACCTATTCTAATTAATTATAACCCCGAACACCCCTCTTACCTTGATTCCGAGCTCCGACGACTCGTTCTTGATAAGATAGGCATTCTCTCGACGCTATGTCCAACGTTCTACGTCCGAAATCAACACCCACTTCACCGTTCGATCCTCCGACGACTGTTTCGTCACCTATGGAGGTCGAAACGCAAAACCCATCAATGTTAAACCGTTCTCATTACTCTAAAAGCCATTTTTCAAGCTTCTACACACTAGAGGAGTAGGAAACCAAAGCTTACCCCTCCATGCACGACCCTTCGGTTTAACGGAGAAAACGAAAGAGATGCGAAAACTTAATTTAAAGGGCTCATTGGACTCACCTTGAAGCCACAGTCTCAAAAACGTAACTATTTCGAAGTTTCCGATGCAAAATGAACCTCCTGATGAGGCATGCAAACGCACGGCAATGAGGGAGAAGAAGGAGGAGGAAAAGCTGGCGTGAAGAAGATGAGGAAGAAGAAGAAAGATGTGATTATTTAAACTTCAAGGGCAAAATAGTCATTTCCCTTCTTTCTTTTATAATTTCTTTAAAAGTTTTAATTAAACTCTTACCTTTTACCCCACTGGTAACTTCTAATTTTTACCTTCTTCTAATTACCTTCACTTAACCTTTTATAATTAATCGTTAAATAAATTTATTTATTTTCACAACATTTAATTATTTATAATTACATTTTTTTAATAATAATAATTCCCAAAGTCTTAATAAATCCGGTTGGGCAATTATTAATATTTTTCGCCAATTAAAACTTTTCTTAAAATATTAGGGATGTTACATACATGAAGTCGTTAATGAACATTATATGGAGTTGTCACGCCAATAATACTTGAAACATGAAGTAGTTATGTTAGCAACATCTAACACATTAATAACCATATTAAGGGATTTAATATGTAATTTATTAAAAAGATAAGAGACTGAAATAATGATTTAAATTACATACAGTTTTATGTCATTAATTTTAGTTTTAACGGACAAATTTCATTTTGTTCTGTCCTAGAATCGGGAAAAGTTAACTGTCTTGATTGGTGTCTAGAGTTACCTCTCTAGCTCTCAGTTTTACACCGTCTCAATGGAGTACACTATTTTTCACCTAAGTCTAGTGGGGAGCCTAAGTTCTTCACGCTAAGGTATGAATTCGATGTTCAGTCCGTACCGAAGTCAATGGAACACACCAGAGGTGCACCTACAAAAGATTCTCCGATGCCTAAGTCAGTATGGGTACTATGGAAATATTAGTATTACGGAAGGAAACTCTCTGAATAGTCCAGATCCTTTTACAATAGTAAATGAGTTGTATTTATAGGAGTTACCTGAGTAGGAGAAGTGATTTGACCCTTCTTCTAATTTACTATAGCAACAGTGTTTGTAGGGACATGCTGCCCAAACCGATTCTGACTCGTGTCTGGCTGCCAGAGAATGACCGGAGTCTTTAGCATAGGTCCATAGTTGTCCTGATTCTAGACCCCGGTTGAGGCAATTAATCAAGTGTTCCTTATGATTTTGATGACGTGGCACTGTCTTAGTAGCACCCGGACCATGGTCTTTGATGAGGACACCCCTCACCAATCAGGGGCACTTCAAGGAATAAGAGGGCCAATGACAAGATCCAAGGCCAAGAAGACCAAAGCCACCTTACAAAGGCTAATTCTCACCCTCCTAGAAGACATAACCAAGGAGCCACAAAGGACATCCAAGCTTACTCATTTGATCATGTGGAAGGATGAACAGCAGAGGGCCTAGCACAAATGGCCTAGCCTCAAGAATAGGGTAGTGTAGGACTTGAATGACCTGTGTTCAAATCCTACCTAGACCCATTTTTCTTTATTTCTTTTTCTTTTGTAATTTTCAGTTTTTGCAACTATATTTCAGCATTGTCCCACTAAGACTTAATGGTGGGCGGTTAGCCTTGTTTTTAGGTAGTGGAGTAGTGTGTCTTTTATCTTGTTTAGCCAAGTTATACAAAACTGAATGCAGGTGAGGAAAGGGGGGCAGGAAGTTGATTAATGAATTTTTCTAAGTTTTGTAAACTTAGTGGTGAATGTGATGCTCTTGGTCCTTGTGTGAAGCAAGGTTGATTAGCCATGCACTAGTGTGACACTTATGTATGAATGCTAGTCCATTATAGAGGTGTAATGCTGTCCATCTTTATCATTTTATTTCATGCGTTTTTGTTTTTATTCTACCCTTGTCTTTCCATTGAATTTTAAAAAGAATTCTGAACTCTAAAAGAAATAAAACAAAAAAAATCAAGGAACCTTAGTTCAATTGCCAAGTTGCGTTAGTTGACATGTTATTGCGTTATCTTCCATTAAAGTGAGCAATTGAAAATCACGTGTGAATGAGTTAGCTTGAACCTTCAATCTTTCATGGAACCTAAATCCTAACAATCTTGGTCAAGTTGCAAATGAATTTCTAGTCCTTATAGCAACCATAACTTTCTCAATTCAATCTCCACTCTAGATTTCACCATTTACCTTGTATTGTGTACGTTTGGTGTGTCTTCTCCCTTTTTGTGGCAGCCGTTCAAATCATCTAGAAATCAGCCCTTGCCGGTCCTCAACAAGATCCATATCAGTCTTTTTGTCTGGTGTCCACCCCAGATCATTTGCCCCTTAGTTTATTGTTGTGGTGATGTCACGATAATGAACTATTTGGACTACAACGGAAATGGTCTGTAACACCCTAAATTTTAAAATAAAAGGTTTATTATGAAGATAAATATTAAATACTTATATTTTGGGTTATTTAATATTCTAAAATATTGGGAATAAATGAATTAAGATTTGTGGGAATTGTTTATGATTTATTTGGAACCAGAAAAGTTGAAAATGAGTCCGGTTGAAATATGGGTGTCGGACCAAGTATCTACGAATGAGATGATATTGGTCAGGGTTGTTAAGAAAAATATTAGGAACCCGATGGTATATTGGAATAATTTTTGAATATGGTATTAAGCCCAAACAATGACCCTGTTTATCATAAAACGATGCATATTTAATGGGGAATTAAAAATAAAGCCAAATGGCCTATTTTTTCTTTCTTAGTTCTGTCAGCCTTTGGATTTCCCATAACTTGTACTTCACTTTTCCTTCTTCTACACTCGTCTCCTTCATTTCTTCTTCTCTCCAAAAACCCTAAGCAAAAAGTGGTGGCTTTTTCCTCTCCCATTTTCGTGCTTGAAGAAAGCTTGGAGGAGCTTGGAGCTTAAAGTCTCATCTTTCCTTCTTCTCATTTTTATGTGGTTTTCCTCCTTTGGAAAAGTCTCTTATTTCTCCTCTTGAGGTAAGATCTTGCTATTTCTCAAGAGTATGAGTTATGGGTTTTTGGGTTTTGATGTTGGGAATATGAGTTAATGAGTGTTGTTGGGTTTTAGAGAAACCCTAACCCTAAGATTTGGGGGAAATGCAAGATATAAGTGGAGAGCATTTATTGTGTTAAATAACTATTTTTGGTGAGGTGAAATGATGTTATTAATGGTGAATGGCCATTAATGAAGCTTAATGGTTATTGGGAACCATTGAAGTGGGAACCCGGTAATGGGTTTAGCAATAAATATGCTTAATAATAAATACGGACGCCAAAACCGTGGTGGTTATGGTGGAATGAGTGAAATGAATGGGGCTTAAGAGTTATGAGGTCGGAAGACATCTAGAGAATGAATAAGAACGTTAAACCGAGGTGGTTGAATAGAAAATAATTGTGTGATGTATTATGATGTAGGAAATAACCCCAGATTCGAGGCGGAACCATCTGACCATGGTGATTACTACTTCTCTTGAGGTAGGAGAGGGTAACTTTTCTAAATGCATGATTTCATCCATTGATGGTGTGAAAATATGTGTATATGATTGTGCTTGTTGATTTCTTGTGCGGGCGATGTGATGATTTTATGATTTGAAATGCATTTAGAATGATTGATGTTATGTAGTATGAATATGAATGATGAATATGTTATTGCACTGAATTGAACCAGAGTCAATATCCCGGTGTGGGATCAGCCACTAGAATTAGTAGATGGCTAAGGTGTTATGCTGGTGCTGCATGTATCCAGTATCCGAGTGAGGGAAGACTGATTTTAATGTCTGATATTGTATTTGCTGATCAGTATTGTATACAGAACGGATGAAGTGATATCCGTACTCCGGAACTGGCATTGAGACCAGATCATATAGTATGTGGAATATGTAATGAAATATGTTATGATGATTTAAGGCCATGTTTTGAATTGAACTCAAGGATGGGAAATATCCCAATGTTGTGTATATGTGAATTAATTATGATTGCCACTAACTGCCAATGTGTATGAGTTCTACGAAGAATTGGTAAAGGTTGAGAATGTTGAAATCCACTAAGTGGTGGTCGTGAATTGATGATTGATTGAGTGGCATTTAGGATGCACAGTGTGAGAATGCATTGATTGGCATTTGCATCCATGGCATATCATTCGCTGCTTATGTGGAATGTTAGGGGTTCCAATAGGCAGGCCTAGTGGGAGGGCGCCCTAGTGCATAGGTATATTGTATTGTTCCCTAGTGATTCGGGGAATCACGAAGCTGCTCTTTAAGGTTGTCAAAATCGAGATTCTACCTAGAATCGTGGAGGCTCCAACGACTTGTAGAATCGAGATTCTAGGTAGAATTGTAAGATTCTACCTCTAATTAAAAAAATCAAAAAATAAAATAAAATAACATACCTATAAGTAAAATAAAACATAAAATTGCATAAACAAGTCCATGAACTCCAACACAAGCCAAAAAGTTCATACAAACAAGTCTATAACATCACAAACGAGATGAAATTAATCAATAATGAATCTGTACCACTACCAGCTGGAGGTGTAGGAGTAGGTGTAGGTGTAGACATTATCTAACTAAATACAAATATACACAACTCAGAATTTCTATCCAACAGCATCTAATCTATCCAACAGTAGCAAGCAACAATATATTTCTACAAATAATATCGTAATACCGTCAGAGTAGGGAGCAGCAGCAGCAACACAGAGGTAGGAGGGAGGAAGGACCAGCAGCAGCAGAGAGGTGGGAGGAGGGAGAAGCAACAACAACAGAGAGGTGGGCAGAGGAAGCAGCAGCAGCAGAGAGGTAGGAGGAGGGAGCAGTAGCGGCGGGAGGGAGCAGGCGATACCACCGGAGAACACTGACTGGTGACTACCAATGAGAGAGCGGACCACGATTTAAGGAGAAAGGAGCAACACGAAAGGAAACAGGCAACGTAAAAGAGAAAGGGGCTAGGGATTTTGAATGTTAAATTTTTTTAAGCAAAACGACGTCGTTTTGCTCTGTTTCTGCCCAAAAAAAAATCTGGTAAAAACGGTAAAATCTATAGAAACGCCCCGATTCTAGCGATTCCAGCGATTCCACCACCGATTCTACCGATTTTACCTATAAAATGATTCTACTACCAATTTAACTTGAAAACCTCACTAGAATCATAGAATCGTCCGATTCTACGTCTTAAATCACGATTTTAACAACCATGCTGCTCTTAGTTTGGTGACGAGGCTCCCTATGTGGCAGGCCCTGTGGGAGGGCGGCTCTGTTATGAGCAGTTACCTCGGTGTCCGACAGGGCATGGCTCCCTTGACGTGTGTTCGGGGGAGGCCCATAGCACTTTGGCAAGTACGGCCATCCGCAGTCACGGGGTGACTAGTGCTACAAATGGGCGAGAGCGGTTTGGTACCAGTAAAATATGATGTTGAACATGCATGCAATTGGATATAAGTGTACACATTTTACTACTGCAGTAGGGGCATAGTAGCACTCCTATACTTGTCCCACACTTGAAAATAATTCCATTGTGCATATGCTTTAGCTTTAAGAGCATTTGCGTATAGCTGGAGATATGCCTAGTTGATAGCCCGTGGTGGCGTGGGATGATTATTAAATAGAGCGTAAGTAAGCCGAGGTGCTAACATTATATGTGTGATGATTATTGAGAAGGCTAAGGATATGTTATATATATGATATTGCCTTGTGAATATGTTTATTTGAATATGTATTGTACTGAGATAGAATGATGTATCATGTGCATGATGTTGTTTTGAAAATGAATGTAGTGTACACATGTATAAATCTCATCATAATGTATGACTTTGATTCATTTGGATTATGTTACTCACCTCCCTGTTGCTATTTCTAAGTTTGATGTGGGTAAGATGAATCCTACTCTTTTTGGAGGTCGAGTATTGGAGAAGGTAAATATAAAGGAAATGTGGATGAGCCTTGACCGACATAGATGTATTCATTTTGTAAAGCATACGGTGTGTATGCTTATTTTGAAATTAATTTGACAACGGTTGATTTTGGGAGGTCATGTAGGAAAATTAGACCGGATGTGTATGGCTAATTTTCATTAATGACCTTAATAATGTATGAATGATATTGATATTATTAAATTATATTTTCTATTATTTAACGAACCGATGTGGTGTCTTCTACCTTCTTTTTGGTAGCTATTTTCAACCACTCTTGAAATTATTTTTATCTTCCACTTTTCACTTGGGACGGTCTCAAGTCAGATCGTCCGAGGTGCACTCTGATACCGCTCTCATGTCTTTATATATGATGTAACATCCTGATTTTTAAATTAATGGCCAGATTAAGATTAAGTACTAATTGAGATTAATTTTAAAAATTAAAAACTTGACTGCTGATTGTGATTGATTGACTGTGACGCGTGACTGTGCAGCAGCTTCCATTTCACGTTTCCCACCTACTTTTCGCATTTCTCTAGGGGGTATATGTGCTGAAACTCTCAACCACTTTGGGTTCTCTTAAAAAAAATCCCCTGGAGACTCTTCTTCTTCTTCTTCTTTTACTTTTCTTCTTCTTCTCCGTTTCCCTTCTCTTTGTAAACTTACGATTGTGGTATTGTGGAGAACCCGAAGTTCCCCACTGTTAGAAAGGAGCGAGTGTTTGAGTAGAAGAGCAGCCCTAGTTTCTGCAAGTAAGTGTGGAGTTCGATTGGATTTGGAGGTTGTTGTGTAAGAGACAGAGAGTGGTTGAGGAAGCGAACGGAGCAACGGAGCAACGTTGAAAAAATAGAGAAGCTTCTTGAGTCTCTTCAGTAGGTAGGGGGCGCTTTGCATCTCAAATGCATAGTTTATGGACGGGTTCCGGGTGAATTTATTCTAATGTGTTGAAATGCATGTTGATATTTCTGAGATTTCCGAGTGAATGCATGTATATGTGAATGCCATTATGATTGCTGAATGCATGAGATGTGGGTTTGATATGCTGATTCCTATTTGGAATATTGTGTTGAAATGCATGTTGATTTCATTGAGAATGCCGAGTGCATGAACTGTAATATTGTTATACCGATTTGTGTGTTGTGAGTTACTATAACAGAATGCATGTAATGCATGTGATGAAAATATGGATTTCTGAGTGAATCCAAATGCTGTGCTGAATCGGTTATGATTCTAATGGTTGCATGAAACGCACTTGATAAGCATGGATGCTGTTGAGAAATGTATAAGGCTGCATGTACATGAAAAGGGTGACCTGTGGAAGGTCAGGAACCCTATGAGATGATTTTCAGCTACAGATTCTTGGCTAGATCCTGTGAGAGCCCGTGATAGCCGATGGAGCTAGAGTTAAGTCTCGAGACGTCACGAGGTGACCAGTATCACACGGGAAGGGCTAATGGACGAGAGGCTGGGAAGGAATCTGCAACTGAAAATTATTGTTAAGTCGGATCCGCATGCATATATGTAGGTGCATTGTTATTGAGGATAACATGATTAACATAGCCTTGAATGATTGAGTGAATTCCAACCGAATGAATGTGTGCTCACTGAAATTATTGCCGAGTGCAAGGTGTTCGTATGTTATGTGTATATATATCTTCGTGAGTAGCTTGAGTAATATAGCCATGAATGAGTTGTACGAATTTTGACTGATTGATACCGAGTGAGTGGCAATATTGAATGGCAGTGTATATTAATGTTAATTGTGAATTATACTGTATAGTTAAGCATGTAATGGCTAATCCGAGTCAATAACTGTCATTTTATATGTAAAAGCTCACCCCTGTTGTGGCTATATTTTAGTGGATGTTGCTCGGAATAGTGATTGATGGGAGAGCACCAATTCTTGGGAAGTGCACCGTACAGTGGAAGTGTACATATATATATAATACTGTGTGAATAGTTTTGTTATAGCCTTGGCCGACTCTTAGTATAATGTTTTGTTTAAGTATGTATGACTTGAACTCTCTCGGATTTGAGAGTATAACTGTACTCATATATATATATATAATGCTAAGTGTTAACTTTGTCCAGTGAGTAATGATGTAGGTAAATGCTCGAGTTGTATGCCCTTATAATCTACCGAATGAACGAGCTTGCATGTTTCCCAGTAAATGAAAGCTAAGTAAAGAAGTGTGAGGCTAAATTGGGGAATCCTCTTCAGAATGAAGAAGAGTTAAACTAACTTCTGAGTGAATGATGTTCATTAAGACTATTTCCGAGAGGAGGATAGTTGAAAGGTGCTATGAGAGAGCCCTTTTTTCAAATCTATTTCGGGTGGATAAAACCCATATATCCCAAGTGAATGAAGGTCATATAATTCCGAGTGGGAATTGACTTGAAAACCTCCCGAGTGAGAGTTTATTAGAATAATTCCCGAGTGAACTTAGGTTCCGATTCCGAGTGATGAGGTTACCGAGTGAACTTAGGTTCCGATTCCGAGTGATGAGGTTACCGAGTGGACTTGAGTTTTGATTCTGAGTGGTCGAATTATCTGAGTGTATGCGTTCGCTTCAGCGAATGAGGCTTCGCCCCAGCGAGTATGGCTCGCTCAAGTTATATTCCGCTGGCGTTGTTCATTCGAAGCCGGGTGTCGCCAGTGTGTGGTCCCTGACCCGGTCTTCTGCTCATCTGATTAGTTTCCTTTCTTGGGTCGGATTCCTATTCCGATTTCCACCTTTTAGCCATTCGGAATTTTTGAAAAAAAAATAAATTTTTCCCTTGTCTCGGATTTTATTTAATTTAGTTAGGATGTTTCATTTTGGTATCAGAGCGGACTTAAAAGGTCCAAGGCCAAGGTATGCTTACTGTGAGTGAGCGGTGGTGTGTAGCATGACCGATTGTCATGATTGCTTATGACATCCCATCAGATTTAATACATGTTTAAGCATGATTGTGTGGCTCATGGCCAAGTAATACTTCTTGTATGCTATAAAGATTGTATGAAATTGTGTTATAAATTGTTAAGTGTAGAACTGAGATCCGATCGGCTGTGAATAATTCGGCATTCTTATCCTTAAAAGGGGTGTTAATTTCAGGATAAGATATGGCAAATCGTCACGGCATGGAAGCCATGGCCGCGGCATTTCAGCGTTTCGCTGATATAATGGAGAGGCAGAACCAGCCTCGTGTCGATAATGATCAAGGTCTGGATCGCTTCCTGAAGAAGAAGCCGAGCGAGTTCCAGGGGGGATTTAACCCTGAATCGGCCTACAAGTGGATTCAAGATTTGGAGAGGATTTTTGGGGGCCTTCATTGCACCGAGGCCCAGAAGGTCGAGTGCGCAGTGTACATGCTCCGAGATGAAGCTGAGAATTGGTGGAAGATCACCAAAAACCGAATGACTGATGCAGGCACCCAGCTAATCTGGGAAAATTTTAAAGTGTGCTTCCTGGAGAAATATTTTCCCGACACCGTGAGGAGTCAGAAAGAGTTGGAATTCATGGAACTAAAGCAGGGTTCTATGACTGTTGAGGAATACGCTGCTAAATTCGAAGCACTGTGCCTGTTCTATCCTCCATTTCAGCAACCCGGAACTGAGGGTTCCAAGTGCATTAAGTTCGAAAGCGGATTGAGACCCAAGATTAAGAGAGCCTTCAGACACCAAGATTCGGAATTTTCCAGTGTTGGTGAACAAATGTAGAATTTTTGAAGAAGATGAGAATGTCCACCCAGGCCAGAGCAGCAGGGCTGACACGTCCTTGAAGCCCCAACAATCTCGCTTCAAGAGACAAGGTAACTCTGGTAGAAGCGGACCCCCTCTAGATTCAGAGGTCGGAGTAATCGAGGTGGTCGTGCTGGTGGTCGTCCAAAGTACGGCAAATGTTTTAAATGTGGTGGTGACCACTTTGCCTAGGATTGTGAAGGTGGAGATGATGTTGTGTGCTTCCATTGCAATGAGAAAGGGCATATTCGCCCTGACTGCCCTCAGCTGTGACAAGCAAACGTTAATGCACACCGTGGGGGTTTCCGAGGAAGAGGTCGCGGAATCAGCGGCCGAGGGAATGGTGGCCGAGGCAATGGAACTCGGGGAAACATGATGTTTGCTCCGAATAACCGAGAGAGGAATGCCGATCAACCAGCTGCAAGACGAGTTTATGCAATCAATGTCGAGGAAGCTGCACAAGCTAACGACTTGGTGCAAAGTAAGTGCTCACTCGGTAAAGATATTCTTGATGTAGTCTTTGATTCTGGAGCTACCCACTCCTTTATAGCTGATGATTGTGTGAGACGTTTGAGGTTGCCGACTGTGGACATGGATCAGACTTTGGAGGTATCCAATCCGACCGGTGTTAAAGTGTGGACATCAATGATGTGCAAAGATGTAACCTTTACGTTGGGCGATCAGAGTTTTACCTTCAATTTAGTATGTGTGCCTCTGAAAGACCTCGACATCGTGCTTGGCATGGATTGGCTATCGGCCAACAAGGTGCTGGTGGATTGCCAAAACTGAAGGGTGATTTTTCCAAGGCAGAATGATAACGACTACACAGTGCAAGGTATAGCTCAGTTATTTATGATGTTTTGTTTAACTGAGGGAGAGGGTAGAACCCGAGTGAGAGATATTCCGACTGTTTGTGAATTCCCTGAGGTGTTCCCAGAGGATGTACTAGGTGTCCCTTCGAATAGAGAAGTCGAATTCTCTATTGACTTAATCCCTGGAGCCGAGCCGGTTTCCAGTGCACCCTATAGGATGTCCCCAACGGAGTTGGCCGAGTTGATGAAGCAAGTTGATGAGTTACTCAGTAAACAGTTTATCCGACCGAGTGTGTCACCATGGGGCGCACCGGTGTTACTCGTCAAAAAGAAAGACGGCAGCATGAGACTATGTATTGACTACCGACAGCTGAACAAGCTCACTATAAAGAATCGGTACCCATTACCGAGGATTGATGATCTGATTGATCAGTTGAGGGGTGCTTCGGTCTTCTCAAAAATCGATTTACGGTCGGGTTACCACCAAATCTGGGTGAAGGACTCGGATATTCCCAAGACTGCGTTTAGGACCCGGTATGGTCACTACGAGTACGTAGTAATGCCGTTCGGTGTGACAAATGCCCCTGCTGTATTCATGAATTACATGAACAATATTTTCCATCCATACTTAGACCGATTCGTGGTCGTTTTTATCGATGATATCTTGGTTTATTCTAAAACCCCCGAGGAGCATGAGGAATATCTCCGATCGATACTCTAAGTATTAAAGGATAAGCAACTGTTTGCAAAACTTTTGAGGTGTGACTTCTGGATGGATAGGATCCATTTTCTTGGACATGTAATTTTCGAGGAAGGTGTCTCGGTAGATCCTTCCAAGGTAGAAGCTGTAATGGCATGGGAGAGGCCTAAGTCAGTCTCGGAGGTCAGAAGCTTCATGGGTCTGGCCGGTTATTATAGAAGGTTTATTGAGGGACTCTCTAAGCTTGCTCTGCCCTTGACAAGGTTGACTCGGAAGAATGTCCCTTTCGTGTGGAGTTCCGAGTGTGAGAGAAGTTTCCGAGAGCTAAAGACTAAGTTGACAACAGCTCCAGTGTTGGCGTTGCCAAATTTGCAAGAAAGCTTTATGGTCTATTGTGATGCGTCGGGACTCGGCCTGGGATGTGTGCTAATGTAGAGGGACCGAGTAATAGCTTATGCCTCTCGTCAGTTGAGACCACACGAACAACACTACCTGACACATGACTTGGAGTTAGCAGCTGTGGTCTTCGCATTGAAAATATGGAGACATTATCTGTATGGGTCGAGATTTGAAGTGTATAGCGATCACAAAAGCCTCAAATATTTATTCGATCAGAAAGAGCTGAACATGAGACAAAGAAGGTGGACTGAATTTTTGAAGGATTACAACTTCGAGCTGAAGTATCATCCGGGTAAGGGGAACGTTGTGGCTGACGCCTTGAGTCGGAAGTCCATTCAGGTGGCAGCAATGATGGTGAAGGAAATGGAATTACTTGAGTAATTCTGAGACATGAACTTACATACAGATGTCTCTTCGTCTCAGAAGGTGACGCTCGGTATGTTGAAGATAGCCAACAAGTTTCTGAAGTTAGTGTATGAAGAGCAGAAGTCGGATCCCTACTTAGCTGAGATGATGAAGACTCAGGCCAAGGGAAAGGACCTGTCCATAACCGAGGGCTCGGATGGAATTTACCGAGTGAAGGGTAGAATCTATGTGCCGGGTACTGGAGAATTGAGAAAGATGGTGGTCGATGAAGCCCACAAGAGCCTGTTAAGCATCCACCCGGGCACTACAAAAATGTACCATGATGTGAAATTATACTTCTGGTGGCCCGGATTAAAGAGAGACGTCGTTGAGTATGTGGCTCGGTGCATTGTTTGCCAGAAGTCAAAGGTTGAACATCAGAAGCCGTATGGTGGTTTGCAACCTCTTGAAATTCCTGTGTGGAAGTGGGACTCAATCGCCATGGACTTCGTGATGGGATTGCCTAGAACCCGAGCGGGTTATGATAGCATTTGGGTCATTATAGACCAGTTGACGAAGTCTGCGCATTTCTTACCTATGAACATGAGATATTCGTTGCAGAAATTAGTCCAGATTTATATCCGAGAGATTGTCCGACTGCATGGCGTGCCATCTTCTATTGTGTCGGACAGGGATCCAAGATTCACGTCCTGGTTCTGGAGAAGCTTACACCAAGAATTAGGCACTAAACTCCGACTGAGTTCAGCTTACCATCCCCAGTCAGATGGGCAATCCGAGCGGACAATACAGAGCTTGGTGGACTTGTTAAGGTCCTGTGTGCTAGAGCATGGGGGTAGTTAGGAGCAGTATCTTCCCCTGGTCGAGTTTACATATAATAACAGCCACTATAGCAGCATCGGCATGGCACCGTATGAAGCCTTGTATGGCTGGAAATGTCGAACCCCTCTCTGTTGGTTGGAAACCGGTGAAAGTCTACTGTTGAGGCCGGAAATTGTGAAGCAGACGTTCGAGCAGATCCAAATGATTAGGGAAAAATTGAAGGCATCCCAAGATCGACAGAAAAGCTACCATGATAAGTGGACCAAGCTGCTTGAATTTTCAGTCGGTGACAAGGTATTCCTGAAAGTCTCACCGAATAAAGGAGTCGGTCGAGCTTTGAAAAGTAGGAAGTTAAGTCCCCGGTACATTGGACCCTATGAAGTACTGGAACGGGTCGGTCCCGTAGCATACCGAATAGCATTGCCAGCTCATCTATCGAACTTGCATAATGTGTTTCACGTGTCTCAGTTGAGGAAGTGTTTACCCGACTGCACTAAT
Source organism: Clitoria ternatea (assembly GCA_037962975.1). Taxonomy (NCBI): domain Eukaryota; kingdom Viridiplantae; phylum Streptophyta; class Magnoliopsida; order Fabales; family Fabaceae; genus Clitoria; species Clitoria ternatea. The sequence goes on along the minus strand of CM075673.1, from coordinate 88,395,316 downwards.
GAGATGCCGGATGATGAAGTCAAAATCAAAGAGAATCTGACTACAGTGGACGTACCGACTAAAATTATGGACCGGTCGGTAAAGCGCTTGAGAAGCAAGGATGTGCAATTGGTCGAAGTGGCGTTGCAACAAAATGGATGTATTTATTATACGTGGGAATGTGAGGATGCCATGAGACAACAGTATCCCGAGCTATTTTATTGAGGTAAGCTCATGTTTGAATTTTGAGGACGAAATTCTTTGAGAGGGGGAGAATTGTAACATCCTGATTTTTAAATTAATAGCCAGATTAAGATTAAGTACTAATTGAGATTAATTTTAAAAATTAAAAACTTGACTACTGATTGTGATTGATTGACTGTGACGCGTGACTGTGCAGCAGCTTCCATTTCACGTTTCCCACCTACTCTTCGTATTTCTCTTGGGGGGTATATGTGCTGAAACTCTCAACCACTTTGGGTTCTCTAAAAAAAAAATCCCCTGGAGACTCTTCTTCTTCTTCTTCTTCTTCTTCTTCTACTTTTCTTCTTCTTCTTCGTTTCCTTTCTCTTCGTAAACTTACAATTGTGGTATTGTGGAGAACCTGAAGTTCCCCACTGTTAGAAAGGAGTGAGTGTTTGAGTGAAAGAGCAGCCCCAGTTTCTGCAAGTAAGTGTGGAGTTTGATTGGATTTGGAGGTTGTTGTGTAAGAGATAGAGAGTGGTTGAGGAAGCGAACGGAGCAACGGAGCAACGTTGAAAAAACAGAGCAGCTTTTTGAGTCTCTTCAGTAGGTAGGGGGCACTTTGCATCTCAAATGTATAGTTTATGGATGGGTTCCGGGTGAATTTATTCTAATGTGTTAAAATGCATGTTGATATTTCTGAGATTTCCGAGTGAATGCATGTATATGTGAATGCCATTATGATTGCTGAATGCATGAGATGTGGGTTTGATATGCTGATTCCCATTTGGAATATTGTGTTGAAATGCATGTTGATTTCATTGAGAATGCCAAGTGCATGAACTGTAATATTGTTATACCAATTTGTGTGTTGTGAGTTACTATGACAGAATGCATATGATGAAAATGTGGATTTCTGAGTGAATCCAAATGTTGTGCTAAATTGGTTATGATTCTAATGGTTGCATGAAACGCACTTGATAAGTATGGATGCTGTTAAGAAATGTATAAGGCTGCATGTATATGAAAAGGGTGACCTGTGGAAGGTCAGGAACCCTATGAGATGATTTCCAGCTACAGATTCTTGGCTAAATCCTGTGAGAGCCCGTGATAGCCGATGGAGCTAGAGTTAAGTCTCGAGACGTCACGAGGTGACCGGTATCACGCGGGAAGGGCTAATGGACGAGAGGCCGGGAAGGAATCTGTAACTGAAAATTATTGTTAAGTCGGATCCGCATGCATATATGTAGGTGCATTGTTATTAAGGATAACATGATTAACATAGCCTTGAATGATTGAGTGAATTCTGACCGAATGAATGTGTGCTCACTGAAATTGTTGCCGAGTGCAAGGTGTTCGTATGTTGTGTGTATATATATCTTTATGAGTAGCTTGAGTAATATAGCCATGAATGAGTTGTACGAATTTTAACTGATTGATGCCGAGTGAGTGGCAATATTGAATGGCAGTGTATATTAATGTTAATTATGAATTATACTATATAGTTGAGCATGCAATGGCTAATCCGAGTCAATAACTGTCATTTTATATGTAAAAGCTCACCCCTACTGTGGCTATATTTCAGTGGATGTTGCTCGGAATGGTGATTGATGGGAGAGCACCAATTCCTGGGAAGTGCACCGTACAATGGAAGTGTACATATATGTATATACTGTGTGAATAGTTTTGTTATAGCCTTGGCCGGCTCTTAGTATAATGTTTTGTTTAAGTATGTATGACTTGAACTCTCTCGGATTTGAGAGTATAACTATACTCATATATATATATATATATATATATATAATGCTAAGTGTTAACTTTGTCCAGTGAGTAATGATGTAGGTAAATGCCCGAGTTGTATGCCCTTATAATCTACCGAATGAACGAGCTTGCATGTTTCCGAGTAAATGAAAGCTAAGTAAAGAAGTGTGAGGCTAAATTGGGGAATCCTCTTCCGAATGAAGAAGAGTTAAACTAACTTCCGAGTGAATGATGTTCATTAAGACTATTTCTGAGAGGAGGATAGTTGAAAGGTGCTATGAGAGAGCCCTTTTTTCAAATCTATTTCGGGTGGATAAGACCCATATATCCCGAGTGAATGAAGGTCATACAATTCCGAGTGGGAATTGACTTGAAAACCTCCCGAGTGAGAGTTTATTAGAATAATTCCCGAGTGAACTTAGGTTCCGATTTTGAGTGATGAGGTTACCAAGTGAACTTAGGTTCCGATTCCGAGTGATGAGGTTACCGAGTGAACTTAGGTTCCGATTCTGAGTGATGAGGTTACCGAGTGGACTTGAGTTTTGATTCTGAGTGGTCGAATTATCTGAGTGCATGCGTTCGCTTCAGCGAATGAGGCTTCGCCCCAGCGAGTATGGCTCGCTCAAGTTATATTCCGCTGGCGTTGTTCATTCGAAGCCGGGTGTCGCCAGTGTGTGGTCCCTGACCCGGTCTTCTGCTCATCTGATTAGTTTCCTTTGTTGGGTCGGATTCCTGTTCCGATTTCCACCTTTTAGCCGTTCGGAATTTTTGAAATTTTTTTCCCTTGTCTCGGATTTTATTTAATTTAGTTAGGATGTTTCATATGAGATCGGTTATTCATTGATCTGGGGTAATTATTCAGCTTTATTTATATTGAATTCCTTCTATATACAAATATATTTTAAAATTCATGAAAAATTTACCCTTGTTTTCAAAATCGGGGCGTTATAGCCTGGTATCAGAGCATTGATTGCTCTTGATGAGTTATATGAATTAAATGTGTTATAGTTAAGCATTATTGGAGCTTGAATTGCTTACTATTTTATATTGTGGTTAATATTAAGCCCGACCAGGCATTTTCTTTCCATATTTACCTTTAAATTGTGAATATATTATGATGATATTTATATTGATGATAGTTGTTGATGATTGGTATATATTGAGGAAAGAAACACAAGGTTCTTAATTATGTTTGTGTTGTGTGTATAGAGTAAATTATGGCGAATAGGTATACTATTGACGCAGCCGCTATGGCTGAAGCCTTCAATCGATTTGCCGATATCTTAGAATGGCAACAACAACCCACTGGTCAGCCAAATCATGGTCTTGACCAATTTCTCAAGCGAAAGCCTTCCAAATTTCATGGGGGCTATAAACCGGAGGACGCTTATGCTTGGATCCGTGACTTGGAATGGATATTCGCAAGTATAGAATGTACCGAAACTCAGAAAGTCGAATACGTGGTGTTTATTGTAACGCCCCGAAACGTTAATTAAAATTTTCGAGTAAATTTTTCGCTTTTTTGAAAGATCATTTTAAAATTCATCAATTTAATTCAGAGTTTATGTAACAGTTGATAACAGCGGAAAAATTATCATACATGCTAGTCGTGAATAATTAAATTCAAGAAAATACTTAAGTAGTGGAAACGATTTAGAAAATAATGGTACATGACATGTTATACTTATTACAACCCATAAAATCAAAGTTCAGGTAATAATTCAAATAGACATCCATCATGGCATCACTCTGCATTCTGCGTGTCATTCACTGTAAAAATTAATGTAAGAGTGAGACAGAATATAGAATAAATATAAAATAGATAAAATTGCACAGACACAATCAACAACTCATAATGGTATGATGAATATGCCAAACAAGTCCATTTAATAGATCTTTAATTAGTCAAATGATGTCATGCTGGATCCATTTGGTTTTGGTGGGAATACTGCAGTAAAAGTCTCATAGAGACACAAATAGGGCTTTAGCATATACCATGAATCCCTATACTTCATGGCGCTTAAGTACCGAAGTACACAATATCATAAGTAGGACTTTTGCATAAACCATGAATCCCTACACTCCATGGCACACAACAAGATAGGGCTTAACTCATCATAGAGTAACCCCCCACCAGGGTAGGCAATCATGGAACCCCTAAATTCCATGGTGCGTCCGAATGCTTATGATGCATGAATGCCTTTAATTCTTTTAACATACCATGATATCCATATTTCCAAAACCTCTTGGAATACAAGTCCCCAAAGGACACAACACTCGTAATAATTCACAAAATCATGGATTTACTGTTTTGAGTCACATGTATCAATATTACAAGGCATTCATGTACATACGAAGTAGTTTCGTTATTCATAATTATTCATCACCACATCAAACAAACTGCATAATGCTCAACAACATTTCTAATAACTTATAATCACTCAAGAATTCAATAATAAATCTTTATCCATAGAGAAAATATCATTTTCTTTCATAATAGCCTTAATCAATGAATTTCAGCATTCCTAACAGCAACATACATTAGCAAAACAGTCATAACATGAGCAATTCAACTCCTTTTTAGATGATTCCACTTTCTATAACTTAACAATACAATTATCTACAACTTTCATGAAGAACACAACTTCAGATTCCAATTAGAAATACCACTTATTCACAAAATATCATACTGCCTCAAGATAAGTTTTCCAAAATGTACACAGATTAGTATTTAGAACGTATCTGGAGTTACAAACGTGATTTTGACATGAAACCAATTCTAAATTATTCGTAACACACATATCTACAATTTCCATGAAGACACCAACCCCTAATTCTCACCACAAACTTCCCAGTTTTAAAAACAAGATTCGGATTTCAGAATTTTCAGAATTTCAGAATTTCAGCTTGCACATACTTCAGTAATTTGAGCATAACTTGAGTTACAAAAATTATTTTGATGTGAAACCACTTTCTAAAGATCCAAAACATAAATATCTACAACTTTCATGAAGACATCCAAGGCTGATTATGCATGTATAATTCCCAGAATATCAAAATATACACAAAACATGGAATAAGTCTTTCACTCGGACATGCAGTAGTATTTTAGCTATAACTTTTGCTACACATACTCAAATCAGTCGGTTCAGGTCTCTAAATTCACATAACAAAAAGATTTACAACTTTCATGAAGACATGGATCACTAATTCTTACCACAAAATTCTCAGTTTTGAAAATAAGATACGAGTTTCAAGTTCACAGATTTATAGTTTGTACATACATCAGTAATTTGAGCATAACTTGAGCTACAAAAATTATTTTGATGTGAAACCACTTTCTAAAGATTCACAACATAAATATATACAACTTTCATGAAGACATTCAAGGCTGATTATGCATGTATAATTCCCATAATATCAAAATATACACAAAACATGGAATAAGTCTTCCACTCGGACATGCAGTAGTATTTTGGCTATAACTTTTGCTACACATACTCAAATCAATTGAATCAGGTCTCATAATTTAGATAACAAAAAGATCTACAATTTTCATGAGAAGTCAAAGGCAATTTCATACGTTTTCAGTTTCAAAATTAAGCCACAAGATGCGAAATTAAGACTGGAATCCTAGAACAGCATACAACTCTACCCATTTCATAGTTATTCACAACCCTCTCCCCTCTTACTTGGTTTGTCGATTGAAATGGCTCCTTACAGTACCCAAGGTTGTTCGAATTGAAGGAGAATTAGTTCACAAGTTTGTTCTAATCGACCTTAGTAAATGGGGCTGATTTAATAATGCCAGACAAGTGGGGAACATTAGTTGGAAGATTAGGTGGAATAATGGAGCCTTTTGACTCCTTTCACAGTCAGTTTTGCATTGGTTGGAATAAAATATACAAAGGTATTATAATGGATGCAACTTTCCCCTGTGATTGGTTCGTTGTGCCACTCATTTTTGGATTCATGTGATTAAGTGGGCTGATCACTAGCTGAAGTGGAAATAAAAAGGTGTTCACTGTTGAAGGATTTGTAGAGGTCGGTATGGCGTGAGGGTGGTATTGAGTGTGAAGGGCGGTGTTGAGTGTGAAGGGCGGTGTTGTGTGAAGGGCGGTGTTGTGTGAAGGGCGGTGTTGAGTGAAGGGCGGTGTTGTGTGTATCTTTAAGAAATGTCCATGCCCTAAAAGACGTTCACGTTACTCCGCCAAGGCATTTGACCTCGTCAATGCTTATTACTCCGCCAAGGCACTTGACCTCGTCAATGCTTATTACTCCGCCAAGGCACGAGACCCCGCCTAGGCTTATTACTCCGTCAAAACGTGTGACCCCGCCTAAATTTATTACTCTGCCAAGGCATGAGACCCCAGTTTTATAGGAAAACTGTACCCTTCCTATTCTGTAGTCTTCTGTTCTCTGGACGGACTAAGTCCGGTCTTTAATACCGATACAATTTATCCGGTGTGAACATCAGTTCTAAGGATGAACCTTCCTTGAAACTAACCGGTGTTCATTAATGAGAATCCGATCTGAACTAAATTCATCCGGTCTCACCTGAGCCGAAGTCAGCTGTCCCATAGCTCATTCAGTAAAATGTTGATCCGGTCTGCTTCACATAAGCTGTCCTCCCTACATCGGTCATCCGATGTGATGTGGCATTAGTTGACATCCGATCTTCTTCTTTGAAGTCTTGACGTCGTCCTAACTTTGGAGATCAGAACGGATCAGAAGTGTCTCTTCCGATTTCACTCAACCGACTCCTCTTCCTTCAACTTTTCACTCGGTTAAGTCGTCTCAGGCCGACTCAAGGCTCATTCGATCTTCACTCGGTGTTCATGCCCTTTCTCATCTGAGAAATAACTTAACCATTCATTCATCAGAGACAAGCATCACAGTCAAGTCTCATTCGGACTCAGTCATTACTTAGTCACTCGGAATACGGTTTACATGATTCACTCGGAATATGTGTAATATCTTCCACTCAGTTATCAACACTTAGGAATATAGAAGTGTCTTCCATTCGGGTTTCACTCGGAACAGCCTCTCTTTCTCACTCGGACAGTTCTTTCTAAGGTATTTTCACTCGGAATTTGGGCCTCATTAATAAGGATCTATATAAGTTATAGAATTATACCCAAAAATGAGACTTTTGGAGCATTAAAAGCCATCATAGAGTGTTTTATTCATTAATTAACACTTACAAGCCTTCCATGCTTCATAAATTACAAAATAGAGCTATTATTAAAAGCAGGATGTTACAATTTTCCCACCCTAATAAAAATTTCATCCTCGAAATTTAATTTAACGCGCTCCTCAGTGAAACAATCCTGGATACTGTGTCCTCATAGCATCTTCACGTTCCCAAGTCAGAGTTACATCAGTTCCTTGTTTCCATGCAACTTTTACCAGTGGTACATTCTTGTTCCTCAAGCGTTTATTCGATCTTTCTAGGATCTGTGTAGGTTCTGTGGAGATGGTCAGATTTTCTCTAACTTCAATATCATCAGCAGCAATCACGTGGTTGGGATCTTGTACGTACTTCCTCAGCTGTGATACATGAAATACATTGTGCAGATTTGCCAGGTGAGGGGGAAGTGCAATCTGATATGCCACTGTACCAACCCTCTTTAGGATCTCATATGGTCCAATGAACCTCGGACTCAATTTCTTACTCTTCAAGGCTCGACCAATCCCTTTGTGAGGTGAAACCTTCAAAAATACATGCTCACCGACTTGGAATTCAAGTGGTTTCCTCCTCTTATCATAATACTGCTTCTGTCTGTCTTGAGATGCCTTCATCTTTTCTCTGATCATTTCTATCTGTTCAGTAGTCTGCTGCACAATTTCAGGTCCTAACGCCAAACTTTCACTAGTTTCTAACCAACAAAGTGGCGTTCGACACTTCCTACCATACAATGCTTCGAATGGAGCCATACCAATACTGCTGTGGTAGCTATTATTATACGTGAATTCAATCAATGGAAGAAACTGCTCCCAACTACCACCATGTTCAATCACACAAGATCGCAGTAAGTCTTCCAAACTTTGTATGGTACGCTCTGACTGCCCATCTGTTTAGGGATGATAAGCTGAACTCAATCGAAGCTTTGAACCCAATTCCTGATGCAAGCTTCCCCAGAATCGGGAAGTGAATCTTGGATCTCTATCTGACACAATACTAGATGGTACACCATGTAGTCTTACGATCTCCTTCACATATAACTGTGCCAACTTTTGTAAAGAGCTCTTCATATTCATTGGGAGGAAGTGAGCAGACTTTGTCAATCTGTCTACAATAACCCAGATTGCATCATTCCCTGAACGTGTTCTTAGTAATCCTGACACAAAGTCCATTGAGATGTCATCCCATTTCCAGACAAGAATCTCTAATGGTTGCAGTTCACCAGATGGCTTCTGGTGTTCTACCTTGGCTTTTTGACACACCAGACATGAAGACACATATTCAACTATCTCTTTCTTCATCCTTGGCCACCAAAAGCTTTTCCTCAGATCTTGATACATCTTAGTTGATCCAGGATGAATGCTCAACATACTTTTATGTGCTTCTTCTAGAATCGTCCTTCTCAGATCAACATCATCTGGTACACAAATTCTATTCCTAATCCTCCAAATTCCATCTGATCCTTCTTGTAGTCCCATATCTTTTCCATTCGCCTGTAATTCTCTCAACTCTTGTAATGGCAAATCTTCTTTCTGTCTTTCACCTAACAGTTTCAGGAAATCATTGGTTATCTTCAAAGTCCCCAAAGTCATACTCCTTGAAGATTTTATCTCTACACCCAAGTTCATGTCTCTGAACTGTTCTATCATCTCCATTTCTTTTATCATCAAAGATGCCATATGAATGGACTTTTGGCTTAGTGCATCTGCCAGCACATTTGCTTTTCCTGGATGGTACTTCAAATCAAAATCATAATCTTTAAGAAACTCCATCCACCTTCGCTGCCTCATGTTCAATTCCTTTTGATCGAACAAATACTTCAAGCTCTTGTGGTCACTGAACACTTCAAACCTGACTCCATACAAATGGTGTCTCCAAATTTTCAGAGCAAATACCACTGCTGCCAATTCTAGATCATGCGTCGGATAGTTCATCTCATGTGGTCTCAACTGTCTAGAAGCATAGGCAACCACCTTTCGTTGCTGCATCAAAACACATCCTAAGCCCATTTTGGAAGCATCACAATAAACCACGAAATCTTCTTGTGGATTAGGTAAGGTTAAGACTGGAGCAGATGTAAGCTTCAACTTCAGTTCTTGGAAACTTTTCTCACATTCTGGCGTCCAAGAAAAAGGTTGATTCTTCCGGGTTAGCCGAGTCATTGGTAGGGCAATTTGAGAAAACCCTTCAATGAATCTCCGATAATAACCAGCTAATCCCATGAAACTTCGTATCTCAGTGGCTGAAGTAGGTCTCTCCCAGTTTACCACAGCTTCTATTTTAGAAGGATCTACAGATACTCCTTCGTTTGAGATTACATGGCCTAGGAATTTTACCTCTTTCAACCAGAATTCACATTTTGATAACTTTGCATACAACTGCTTCTCCTTCAAAATCTGTAATACCACTCGAAGATGCTTTTCATATTCCTCTGCAGTTTTTGAATAGATCAGAATATCATCAATGAAAATGATGACAAATTGATCCAAGTAGGGATGAAATACTCGATTCATGTAATCCATGAATACAGCTGGGGCATTGGTCACTCCGAAGGGCATCACAAGGTACTCGTAATGACCATATCGTGTTCTAAAGGCTGTCTTTGGAATATCCTCAGACTTGACACGAATCTGATGATACCCCGATCGTAGATCAATCTTGGAAAACACTGCAGCGCCTCTCAATTGATCTATCAGATCATCAATTCTGGGCAGAGGATATCTATTCTTCACCGTCAATTTGTTCAGCTGACGATAATCTACACATAACCTCATGCTTCCATCTTTCTTCTTGACGAGCAATACTGGCGCTCCCCATGGTGACACACTAGGTCTGATGAAATGCTTCTCCAATAACTCTTCAATTTGTTTCTTCAGTTCCGCTAGTTCAATTGGTGCCATCATAGAGTGTTTTATTCATTAATTAACACTTACAAGCCTTCCATGCTTCATAAATTACAAAATAGAGCTATTATTAAAAGCAGGATGTTACATTTATGGTCCGAGATGAAGCTGAATCTTGGTGGATTCTCACTCGTGGGTGTATGATTGCGGCTCACACTCCTTTGGACTGGGAGAACTTTAAGGTGGAGTTACTTAGGAAATATTTTCCTGAGAGCTACAAGAACAAGAAGGAACTTGAATTTATGGAGCTCAAACAAGGAAGTATGTCAGTGGAGGAATATGCCTCGAAGTTTGAAGAGCTGTGTGTGTTTTACCCACCTTTTCAATAGGAAGGTACCGAAGCTTCGAAATGCGTCAAATTTGAGAACGGATTGCGCCAAGAGATTAAGAAGGCGATATGTCACCAAGAGATTAGGAGCTTTCCTACTCTTGTGAACAAATGTAGGATCTTTGAAGAGAACAATGTGGTGCCCAAGAATTATACTGGGCATGATCAAAGACTGAAGGGTCAATCCCCTAACTTCAAGAAGAAGGGAAAATTTAAGAGTAATAGACAATTCGTACGTGGGTCCTCTTCTTTTAGAGGTGGACGAGGTGGTGGAAGGCATGGTACAAATGGTGGCCGAGGTAATGGCCAAGGACTTCGTTGCTTCCGGTGTGGCGGAAACCATTTGGCCCGGGATTATGGAAATGAAGAGACGATGGTATGCTATAGATGCAACCAACTGGAGCACATTCATCCCGATTGTCCTTTAAATGCCATAGACGTGGTGGCGCGTAATGATGTAAACCGGGGTGGCTATGGTGCTTTTAGAGGCGGTGGTCGTGGAGTCGGAAATAGCGGCCAAAATGGTGGTCAAAATGGAAATGGCAACGGAAATAGTGGCAACGGTCGTGGTAATGGGAATGGCCGGTGTAACACCCCTGATTTTCCAGACTCGAATCCCGATGTGATCGTCATAATTAATAAAATTGTGAATAAATTTTTCGCGTTCCAAACTAAGTTCAGCGTCACACCGAAACTCGAATCATAGAGAACCGAAGTGTACAATTAATAAACTAAAGCTGGATCGATAAAATAATGGCCCATAGTGGTATACGAAAATAATAAAGTTTACAGCGGAAGAATATGTATACCGGGCACATGCCTAGTCCCATATATGACGATATGAGAAAAGGCTAGGCTAGCATGCAATGACATATCATGAGCCTATTAGATAATCATCAACCTGAGTACGCAAAGCCTAAGGTATAACTATATTTATATACATGTACAAATTCGTTAAAACATCTATATCATTATAGATAAATTATACATTTCATGATTCTAATAAATAATAATTCATAAATGATGCCGGCCAAGGCATTTCCTCTACCACTATTTACCTTCACCGAAACTTGATCTTTAACTTCAAAATCATCCCATGGCAACCTGCATCACAATGCTAAAAAGGAGACCACATGGGAGAGTGAGTTATACATTCAAAATGACGAATAACATATATATTATGATCAAGCGTATATGCATACAAACATCATGTGCGCTTTGCTATAAAACCATTTAAATTATCATCCATTCATCATATCATTAATATAATAGGCATACAAGCCTCATACATAATCATATACACAATCAATTTGCCACTTATCAACAAGGGCACTCATAATCATTATCATCATTACACCATTAAGGTTTCACACAATACCTCCTCGTAAGGGGTTTCTCAACACTCGTGGTCATCCCATCTCAAATATATAATAAATTTAATTCTATATCAATGGGTGATCGCAACCACCATAATCAATTCTTCAAAATCATAATAGGTGATCGCAACCACCATAATCAAACATTCATAACCATAATGGGTGATCGTAACCACCATAATCAATTCTTCAAAATCATAATAGGTGATCGCAACCACCATAATCAATTCTTCAAAATCATAATAGGTGATCGCAACCACCATAATCAATCATTCGTAATCATTGGTTTCCCGCCTCGCAAGGGGTACTCCCTAAAGCAGCCTCGCAAGGAGCTTTCCCGTGATCGCAACCACGTTCAACAATTCACATAGGTTTCCCGCCTCGCAAGGGGTACTCCCGCCTCATGATCACAACCATGGGCATCATAGGTGCTCGCAAGCCCTTTATCATATCAAATACCAAGTGATCGCAACCACTGGTTCAACAATTCACATAGGTTTCCCGCCTCGCAAGGGGTACTCCCGCCTCATGATCGCAACCATGGGCATCATAGGTGCTCGCAAGCCCTTTATCATATCAAATACCAAGTGATCGCAACCACTGGTTCATCATCATATAATGGTCCCCGCAGGGCCTTCCACATTTCCAAATCCAGGTGATCGCAACCACCGGCACAATATCATATCATCATCACGCAGGGCTATGCCCTTCGTGGCACCCCGCAAGGTGTTTCATTTCACAATAAATAACATAGTACCATCAGCACTTACGGATACACCCTTCCTGGCACCCCGCAGGGTGATATGTTCATAATAAATATCACAATACCATCATCACTCAGGAATACACCCCTGGTGGTACCCCGCAAGGTGATATACTCAACATTAAGATCAACATCATCTTCACTCTGGGATTTACCCGTCGTGGTACCTCGCAAGGTGATATATTCACATAATTATTCAACAACAATAGGACAACGTCCTCTTCACTCAGGGATTTACCCTTCGTGGCACCCCGCAAGGTGATTCATTCAATAATAATGCATATCAATGCCATGCTATGCCATGAACGTAACAATGTAATAATGCATGTGCTCAACAACCTCGCAAGGACATCTCACCCTCTCAATTAGGGATATATTATATATTTCATATTTTGTCATCAATGGCATTTCAATAATCATACAAAATCATTTATCAAGCCCCTCAAGGCATATCATCGATTTAACTAGCATTCATTGGCATACAAACATTCACAAGGCCCCTCAAGGCACATCATTCAAATAATTGGCATCCAATAGCCACAGTATCAATCACAATAATCCACACATAAAACCATTCGATGCATATTCATCATTCACAAATTTGGCAATCATCATTGCCTCGAGCACATACAAGTCTAACGCTTGTATCAACCACTAGAATGTCATATATTTCATTTTATCTATCAATATAATTATATATATTCATTGGGGATTTCCAACCCAATACAAAAGTATCATAATAATTCTCAATAATTAACAATTTCCATTTTCACTAATTCAATACATATATATATATATATATGGCAATGCAAGCATGAGCATCAATCACATACGATAATCATCAAATATATAACTCATGCAATTTGAATGTTAACTCCTCTCCTACCTCGAGGGAAGAGCCGAACCATTCCAATGCTCCGGAAGCTCTTTTGTACCATTCGGAATTCGATCTACATATTATACATATGCAATCAAACAATCAATAAGCCATCTCAAGGCATTTCTCTTAATTCTTAAACATTTGCTAGCTTATCATAAAGCCCAACATCAAGTCCTAGACTTGATGAACACTAACTCATGCAACTGTATTAGGCTTCGGGAATTCCTTTCCCAAAGCCAAGATCCTCTAGATCTAAAAAGGTTAACCATTCCCAATTACAACAGCATCACATTTATCCCTCATCTATAATGCCATCCATATTACCTTTAGTGAATCCGTTCGTTTTTCCATAATAATAGAGGTTTTAGGCAACAATGAGTCCATGATAACTTTCAACATTAGGACATGGGAAGAGTTCATTTTTAGCCTTAAAAATAAAGGGACACGTCATAAATATCACCTATTAGTCCCAATTTGGCCACCAAAAAAAGTTGGGTTCAAAACCCCCTTAAACTTGAATTTTTCAATGCAATAGGTTTGGTATTTTCCACCTAATGTGAGTTAGAAAACTCCAATTAATGTGAGACCAATTCTCACACCTCCATAACACAATTATCTACAACTTTCATGAAGAACTCGGAGGCCAAAAATGTCATTAAGATGCCCAAACGGGCCAAAAACAGCAAGGAAAACAGACCAGTTGGAAAAACAGCACAACAGTGGCCATAACAGGGCTCTGAATCGATTCAGGCTCGTATGAATCGATTCAAGCGTCCCAAAATCTTAATTTTTGACAAACAGAGGGCCTTGAATCGATTCAAACTCGTATGAATCGATTCAAACGCCCCTGGAGCCCAAAATAGTGCAAACAGCACCTCTTGAATCGATTCAAAGGGTCTTGAATCGATTCAAGACAGCCCTGCTGCTATTTTTATGCAGAAACGTAAGATTTTTTTTCAACTTCTAACCCTCCTAACTTTCTCGTATGAACTCCAAATGCTACGAAATTTTAAACACAACAAATACACATCATTTGTGATGCGTGGCCACTGGACCCACTCAAAAATTCCTTAAAATGGGTGACTTATGCATATAAATGCGTTTTACCCAATTTAAAATGTTTTTGGGCAACTCAAGGGTCAATTCTCAATGGAATTGGCCTATTCCAATTTCTACAAGTCATAAACTATGCATAGAAGCTATTAGGACTATCCCATGCCATCAAAATCACATAAAACTCTATTTGACTATATGAGTTCCTCAATTATGCGTTATCTTTCAATTTTATCATTAATGCCATCACAATGGCCATCACATTCAATGCCAAACATCCATATGAAATCCTCAACTCTCAAGGCATACACTTCATCCCCTCAAGGATGGTTCACTAGCATATATTTAATTCAACCCCTCATGGGTTATCCATCATCATATATACACATACATTATCATCAATAGCCAACAATTTGCCATTCATATCATTTCACTATAAATATGGCAAGGCAAGCATGAGTGTCAAGACATACAATAATCATCAATTCCAACCATTTATATGCATGATTTCCAACATTCTTAGGCTAACAACAACATATCCCATTCATTATCAACAACAATAATAATCCCCAATGGTTATCCCACCTAGGGTTTGGTTCCACATACCACCATTCATCAAAACAACATCTATCCTCACATCATAACACTTCAATAACTCAAAAACTATCAATAACAACCATGGGTGGTCAAAATCATACCTCTCCACCAAGCTCAAGCTCCAAAACGAAAATGAGAGGGAGAGAAGAGGAGATGAGCCAAGCTTTGCCTCCATGTCCATTACAAGCTTCATAAACCCAAGGAATCCTCTTGATTTTGGGTGGAAATGGCCATGGGAATGATGGTCACATTTTGAGCACAAGAAAGGGAGAAGGAGAGAAGAGAAAAGCCAAGTGAGTGGGAGAGGGAGAGACTCCAACGAAAATAGAGAAGGAGGAGAGAAAAGAATAGGTTTTTTTTTTTTTTAAGTTTTTAATCCTTTCACTAAAACTTCACCGCTTTATAATAAACAGGATCTTTGTTCGGGCTCAATACTATATCCAAAAATTATTCCGAAGACATGTTCGGATTCCCAATAATATTCTTAACAGCCCTGACCAACGGCATCTCAATCGGAGATACTTGGTCCGACACCCATTTTCTAATCGGGTATAATTTTATCTCACATAAGCTCAATAAATTATAAATATCCACAATAAATCCCAATTTCATTATTCCCATATTTTTGGGACACAAATCAACTCACCTACAATTAATTATTATTTATTCTCATCAATTATTCATTTTTATAAAATTCGGGGTGTTACAGCCGGGGTAATGGTAATGGTGGCCGGAATGGCCATAATCATGGTGCTAATCAACAAACTGCTAGAAGAGTGTTTGCTGTGACCGGGGAAGAGGTAGCTCAAGCCGATAACCTAGTTGAAAGTAAGTATGAAATACTCAAAAATTTTGTACATGTCATTTATGATTCGGGTATGACCCATTCTTTTATATCCGAGGATTGTGTGCGACGATTGAAACTGCCGGTGTGCCTAATGAAAAATGCCTTTGTAATTACTACCCCAACCGGTACGTGCCTTAAATCGGTTAACCGATGTGATAACGTTGATATGCTCCTAGAAGGATGGAAGTTTATTACTTTTTTCATTTGCCTACCTATAAAGGGCTTGGAGATCATTCTTGGTATGGATTGGCTCTCCGCCAATAAAGTCTTGGTTGACTGTCAATAACGGACTGCCATTTTCCCTTCCTCAGATGTGGGGAAATTTGATGTGCAAGGTATAACTCAACTTTGCATGCTATTGTCTCTTGCCAATTGGATAAATGGTCCCGATCCCTTAAATATTCCCGTTGTATCTGAATTTCTGGATGTATTTCCTGATGAGGTACCTGGTTTACCTCCTCCATGCAAGGTGGAGTTTTCCATTGATCTTGTTCCAGGAGCGGAACCTGTTTCCCGAGCACCATATCGAATGTCTCCTATGGAATTAGCTGAGTTAAAGAGACAAGTTGAAGATTTATTGGAACGAGAGTTTATTCTCCCATGTGTGTCTCCTTGGGGTGCACTGGTTTTACTGGTGAAAAAGAAGGATGAAAGTATGAGGTTATGCGCAGATTATAGACAACTTAATAAGTTGACCATTAAGAACCGATATCCTCTACCTTGCATTGACGATCTGTTGGATTAGTTGAGGGATACAGTTGTATTCTCAAAGATCAATTTACGTTCCGGATATCACCAAATTCGGGTGAAAACTAAAGACATTCCTAAGACTGCTTTCCGGACTCGATATGGGCACTACAAGTATGTAGTGATGTAGTTCGGGGTGACAAATGCCCCTGCGATATTCATGGATTACATGAATCCTATCTTTCATGAGTATCTTGACCGATTCATGGTGGTGTTTATCGACGACATTCTTGTCTATTCCAAGAGCCATGAGGAGCATGAAGAGCATCTTCGTCTTGTTTTGAATATCCTTCGTGAGAAGGAGTTGTATGCGAAGCTTTCCAAGTGTGAATTTTGGTTGTCCGAGGTCTAATTTCTTGGACATGTTATCTCCAAGGATGGTGTTGCTGTTGATCCGTCTAAGATTGAAGCCGTGCTGGCTTGGGAAAGACCGACGTCTGTGACCGATGTGAGAAGTTTTCTTAGTCTTGCCGGTTACTACTGAAGATTTATTAAAGGATTTTCCCAATTGGCTTTGCCTTTGACAAAGCTAACCCGTAAGAATCAACCATTTGTGTGGAGTCTTGATTGTGAACGGAGTTTCCAAGAGTTGAAAGTTAGACTCATATCTGCTCTGGTGTTGGCTTTACCGGACTTATTGGATGACTTTGTGGTGTACTATGACGCTTCTAAGCTTGGTCTTGGTTGCGTGTTGATGCAAAAAGAACATGTGATATCCTATGCGTTGAGACAATTGCGACTGGTTAATTACCCCACACATGATCTTGAATTGGCAGCGGTGGTGTTTGCCTTGAAGTTATGGTGACACTATTTGTATGGCTCGAAGTTTATGCTCTTTAGTGATCATAAGAGTCTCAAATATCTATTTGATCAGAAGGAGCTTAATATGTGCCAACGACGATGGATGGAATTTTTGAAAGATTATGAGTTCGAATTGAGGTATCATCCCGGAAAGGCAAATGTGGTTGCCGATGCCTTGAGTCGGAAATCGTTGCATGTTTCCGCTATGATGGTGAAAGAGATGGAGTTCATTGAGCAATTTTAGAACTTGAACGTGGGTGTAGAAATATATACCCCAAGAAAGATGTCTCTCGAGGTGTTGATGGTAGCAAATGTATTCCTTGAAACCGTGAAGTTACAACAACCGAAAGATGAGTATTTGATTGAGATAAAAAGAACTCAAGAGAAAAAGAAGAACTTGCTTCTAGTGGAAGGTCATGATGGCATTTGGCTTGTGAAAGATCAAATTTATGTCCTGTCTAGTGGTGATTTAAGGAGATTGGTACTTGAAGAAGCTCACAAAAGTGTGTTAAGCATACATCCTGGTGCCACGAAAATGTATCAAGACTTGAAGAAGAATTTCTGGTGGCCCGGTATGAAGCGGGATGTGGCTAATTATATAGCCTCTTGCATTATTTGTCAAAAGGTAAAGATTGAGCATTAGAAACCATCTGGTTATCTGAGACCCCTTGATATTCCGGTGTGGAAATAGAACAACATCGCTATGGACTTTGTTTCTTGATATTCCCGATTTTGGGGAAGCTTGCACGAGGCAATGAGTTCTAAGTTGAAGCTCAGTTTGGCATATCATCCACAAACAGATGGACAATCCAAGCAGACAATTCAAAGCCTTGAAGATTTGTTACGAGCTTGTGTGTTGGAGCACGGTGGTTGTTGGGAAAGATTCCTACCACTAATTGAATTTACATACAAGAACAGTTATCATAGTTTTATTGGTATGACTCCATATGAAGCATTGTATGGTCGGAAGTGTAGAACTCCGTTGTGTTGGCTTGAAGCCGGAGAGAGTCTGGCTTTGGGGTCGGAGTTGATTGCGGAGACAAATAAACAAATCAAGATGATACAAGAAAAGATGAAAATTGCCCAAGATCATCAGAGGAACTATTATGATAGGAGGCAAAGGCTATTTGAGTTTCAAGTTGGCGATCATGTATTTTTAAGAGTATCAAGAGATAAGGGCATTGGAAGAGCTTTAAAGAGTAAGAAGTTGAGCCCGAGGTTCATTGGACCTTATGAGGTTTTAGAGCGGATTGGCGATGTGGCATATCGGATTGCACTTCCTCCGCACCTCACTAATCTACATAATGTATTCCATGTCTCGCAGTTGAGGAAATATGTCCATGATCCCCTACATGTAATTCTTATGGACGATGTTGATGTGCAGGATGATCTGTCCATTCCTCCTATTCCTGTCCGTATTGTTGAACACTCTATGAAGAAACTAAGGAACAAATTGGTACCCTTGGTGAAGGTTAGTTGGAAGCATGGGAATTTGGAGATGTTCACATGGGAACGTGAGGACGATGTGAGAGCTCAGTACCCTGATGTGTTCGAATCCGGTATGTTAAATTTCGGGGATGAAATTTCTTTTTAGGTGGGGTGGATTGTAACACCCTAAATTTTAAAATAAAAGGTTTATTATCAAGATAAATATTAAATAATTGTATTTTGGGTTATTTAATATTCTAAAATATTGGGAATAAATGAATTAAGATTTGTGGGAATTGTTTATGATTTATTTGGAACCGGAAAAGATGAAAATAAGCCTGGTTGAAATATGGGTGTCAGACCAAGTATCTCCGAATGGGATGATATTGGTCTGGGCTGTTAAGAAAAATATTAGGATGAAGTTGCATGTGCAAATATGCAAAGTAGTTTTGATGAATGACAAAGTATTCATGATGATAATGGAACGGCAAAGGTTCATAAACAAGAAGGTTCAAGAACAAAGACAATGGCTAAGAGCAAAGAGATAAAGATGCTTCAAAAAAAGACAAGAAGCTAAAGAGATGGAAACATGAGCTATGGAAGACAAGGTGGATGTCATGAAATCAAATCATGAAGAACAAGCTTATAAATTGAAAAAGAATCAAGGAAACAAAGCATAAAGATCAAAGGAACAAGCCATGGGTCAATAAATATCAAGAACACATCAAAGACCTTGAAGAATTGTATCAGGTATATGTCCTAATCGAATACCACACTGGAATAATCGATTACCATGACTCTGTTTATGACACAATCGATTACAACAAGAAGGACCATCGACTACCTAGGTTCTGGAGTGAACATAATCGATTACAAATAAGAAAATAATCGATTACATAGGTTCTGTGTTGTTACTAATAGATTACAAGGCAAGATACAATCGATTATAAAGTCTCTGTTTGTCCCATAATTGATTGCACATGAGTCATAATCGATTACCATGCCGCGTAACACAATTAAATGCATCAGGTATCAGTTACAATCGATTACAGGGTATGTACAATCGATTACCAAGGTTCTATCTGTTAGCTAATCGATTACAACTAATGGAATAATCAATTATAGAGTTTCTGTCTGTCCCATAATCGATTATTTGAAAAAGCACAATCGATTATAAGGCCTGTTACACTGAGAATTTCGAAAAGTAATCGATTATAGTTTGAAGGCTAATCGATTACAATAGTATCAAAACGTGGAAAAGTGCTTTTTAAGTAGAACTCCAGCTTATTTCTCCACTCCACTTTTGCGCCCATGCTTGAGGTATCCATTGGGAAAACTATGCATCGGATAGGAGCTCTAAAATGACTATAAATGGAGCATGAGTTCAAGCAAGAGATGTAGAGACCAAAGCACAATACAAGGCAATCAACATTCTTCTTCTAGAGGTGTTCTTATTAAATTTCTCTTGTATATTCTACAACTCTCGTTTCCAAACTTGCATATTGCTTAAGAGTTGTTAGATTGTGAGTTTCAATTTGTATATCCTCTCTTGTTGAGAGTTAGAAGTTGTAAGAGCTTTCATTTGTGTATCTACTCTATTGAGAGAGTTGTTTGCTTGTAAACACAACATCAAACAAAAGGTTTTCACTTTAGGTTGAGTGGTCATAAAGGTTGGGGTTCAACCTTTGGGTATTGAGAGATTGTGAGATTGGGTGGGTTGCCCTTTGCTTGTGAGGATTGAGTTCTTGAGTGTGGGATACTAGGAAGCTGCAATTGCTCAAAGCTTGTATCTCAAATCTTCAATAGTGGAATCCTTTACGTGGGTTGGTTGAAGGCGAGACGTACACCGGGTTGGTGGAACTCGTTAAATCGGTTTGCATTTCTCTCTACCTTGAACTCTTTATACAACTACGTATATAAACTGTTTGTTGAAATGTATGAGCTGAATGTGTGAATCAAAGTTGCTGTTCAAGTAGAAACTTAACTCCACATGCCAAGTGTTTGATAATTTGCTTGAATCAATATTTGGTGAAGTTCTTAAAAACTAGAATTTGCTTTAACTTGCCAAGTATCTAGAACATAGTTTGCTATCAACTCTTGTGTGATAATTACTTGATTGCTATCACTTATCTCATGCACACAAGCTGTTTGATAAATTGAATGAGCTGAATCTTTATAGGAAACATCATATTTTTGATGAAACAAATCTAAGCACACCAACTGTTTGATGAATTGCCTAAACTAATAACTTGCCTTGTTTATCACACATAAGGCTGAATATTATCACTACACATCAAGTATTTCATAGTGTGATATGTGCATAAAAGTTATTGTCTCTTTATCATTACATCATTTGTATATTACTAACCGTTTTCAAGAGGATTCTGCATGAAAGTTTGAAGCACTCAATTCACCCCCTTCTTGAGTGGTGAGGCCTTGGCTAACAAGTGGTATCAGAGCTTGACTCTTGTCACAAGGCTTAACAGCTACAGGAGATCAAGATGGCCTCTACCTCTTATGATGCATTTCTGCAAAATGGTACAATAAATAGACCTCCAATCTTCAATGGTAAAGACTATGCTATTTGGAAAGAAAGGATGAAAATCTTTGTCCAATCCTATGACCTCAAGGTATGGAATGCTATTCAATTTGGTCCTTTTATTCCCAAATACATTGTTAATAATATAGAATATATGAAGCCCATGAACTTATGGACTAAGGAAGAAGAAAGAAAGGTACAATCAAATCTTAAAGCTAAAATTCTTATAAGATTAGTATTAGGACCTAATGAAGTTTCTAGAGTTATAAATTGTGACAATGCCAAAGAAATATGGGAAACTCTTGAAACTATTTATGAAAATGCTAATGATGATAAAGATGCAAGAATTAGTACTCTTCTTAGTCAAAATGAAGAGTTCAAAACAAGTCCGCAAGAAGAACCGAAAGAGGAAATTCCATGCCTAATGACAAAGCACTCCAAAAAGGATGAGGTATGCTCTTTAAATGCATTTAGTGATGATGATGATAGTGAAATTGATAAAGATGAGTTGTTAGAAGCTTTTGATGAATTACATGAGAAATTTGTTTTATTATCAAAGAAATATGCATGTTCAAAACAAACCATTTTGAAACTCGAAAATGATTTACATGATGCTCAAATTGTAAAAGAAAATCATAGAGTTCAAAATGATGAATTGATAGCCTCAAGGACTTGTAAGAATAATAAGGATTGTATGCTTAGTAATAAATGTATGCTTCTTGAAAAAGAGAATAAAGAACTAAAAGAATCACTTAGGAAGCTCACAAATAGTCAAACATATCTAAGTGCACCTCTTGAAAATCAAAAGCATACACTTGATAAAAGGGTAATTTTTGAAAAGAGAAATAAATACCAAAACCGTTTTACACCCTTTAAGGATAAACCTAAACCCTTTTTGAAATGTGCAAACCATAAAAGAAAGGGTCATACAATATCCAATTGCTTTAAAAGAAGGCACATAGAACACAAAAGGAACCATTACAATTCTAAAGTGACTTATTCTTTGAATGCAACATGTTTTTATTATGGAACATATGGTCATATATCATCTAATTGCTTTATAAAGAAATCTCATCAAAAATGTACAAGAAAGGTATGGATTCCAAAACAATCTTGAAATCCCAAACTAACAAGGAAGGACCCAACTCTCAAAGGGTACCTTAAAATTTTGAAATCTTGTAGGCAAACTTCAAAGCAACAACTTCTCATTGACGGATGACCAAAACTCATGGCCTAAGGAGATATCAAGTATCTCAATCTTCACTCCAAAAGACAAAGAAGAAGAATAAAGTAAGCCAAGATTATGATGACTCATCATACATCTAAAAGGTACTATTCAAAACAAGGAAATAGACAAGAAGCTTCAATATGACTCACATAAGATGAATTGCACCAAGACAAAATCCAATGGACAACACTAAAGGTGATACAACAAAAAGGTGTAAGTACTTATCATACAATTTATACGAATGCTCATTCATAATGAATCTTGATATGTGAAAATCTAACCTTGATTTGATATGTAAGTTTAAGCATAAATGATATGAAGTTTTGAGATGGATGAACAAATAATCTTAGAACCCTTTTAAACTCATGAAAACCTTAGGATCAATAGTGTATATACATAATGATTGATGATTAATAATGATTGATGATGAGTTTGATAAATGATTGTTTGAATAATATGGTATATGAAAAACTTACGATTAAAGTTGATTGTGCACAAACATGTATGAATCTTTGGTAATGTTTAAACCCTTGATGATTCATGAACTCTTGATGAAATATGAATTCTTGATGATGTATCATTTATTGAACAAAAGATATGTTGTTTAACTAGTGGTATCTAAGTGACAAACATCTTCCTTTAACAAAATGGTATCAATTGAATCAGTGAGAGGGAGAAGTCATAGGGACATAATCTTGATTATGTGCTTGTCACTATGCCTTGATAATAAATACATATATTGCGTGTACAAGTGGTATCTAAGCTTTGACAATATATGCAATTATATGTTGTTTTTGATAATGCTTAAAAGTTAACTTCGTGACTAATAATATCATAGGCATGAACAAGAGAGTATATTAAGAGATAATGCATGAAATTCTAAGAAACAATGCATGATATGTTAAGTGATAATGCATGACATGATCTTCCTTGAGAAATTGGTATCTATCTTGATTCACATTGAAATTCTTATCTACACCGTGTGTTTAATGATGCATAATCTTGACTGTGAA
This sequence comes from Clitoria ternatea, assembly GCA_037962975.1. Classification (NCBI taxonomy): domain Eukaryota; kingdom Viridiplantae; phylum Streptophyta; class Magnoliopsida; order Fabales; family Fabaceae; genus Clitoria; species Clitoria ternatea. Next base: position 88,371,705 of record CM075673.1, on the reverse strand, counting down.
AAGAAATGTGAAAGTATTGCATCATTAGGTTTGAAAAGAATTATTGAACAATTGAATCAAGAATGATGTATGCTTGAATGATAACAATCTTGTGCTAAATGCTTAAATGTTAATAAGTGATATCAAGAACTCAAATTGGCAAATTCATCAAGTGGTATCATACATGACATCAAGATAACAAGTGGTATGACATATATGAGTACATGACTTGCATTACACATTTACAGCCACACGATGACCATGATATGCTTTTGTGACCTGTCTATAAGTGTTACTAATTATCTATGCAAAATGCTTTCTCTTACATATTTGATAAATGCCATATGTGCCCTAGGTAAATGCTTGACTAAACCTATATGTAACATCATAGGCACAAGTTAAGAAGAGATTATTTGAGATATAAAAGTCATATGGAAAAGAGTAGATATATTGGCACATGTTCTAGTACAAATGCATGAGTAGGACAACAAGCTGTATTAATCATTCCATCTTTGCTCTAATACCTAGACATAAATGAAATTGCATTGACTAATGGTATCCATTGAAAGGGAAAGATTATTACCATTACCTATGTTGAAGTCAGTGCTTACTCTACCACTATGCTCTGAATCATATGAATTATGTTAATTAACAAGTGGTATCAACATCTATATTTATCCTTGTTAAAATTGCATGATTAAGGGAGTTTCATAACATTTCTTTTTATCAAGTGATATCTATTGATGATATGTTATCTCTTTATCAAGTGGTATGAAAGTCTGAGTAAATCATTTTTAGAAAACTCCTTTCCAAAACAATACTGCATCAAAGACCCAAAATTGGTACAAACTCTTGTGGACTCAATGCTACTAACAAAATGCTTTGCAAAGAGTTTGTTAAGGTTATATAAGATGATTCAAAATGGCAAATCAAACTACTAAACTGGGGAACAAAGAATTGTTCAAGGAATGCAACATGGATAAAGCAAAATACCACATAAGGATGTGAAAAAGGGTATAAAACTTACAAAATACCAAGGTATGATCGAATTTTTACTCTACCATTATGCTTTGTGAATTATATAAATCATATTAACAAGTGGTATGAATAACAAATTTCACAAGCTGGATATATCACTTCATCCCTGCTCTGATACCTAGATATAAGTATACACTGTTGAAAAATCTTCTATGTTACTGCTCTGATACCTAGAAATGCATCAAGCAATATTAATGAAATGATTAGCAAGTGGATTGTTATATGCAATGGTATCTAACCTTTAAGTGGTATCCATTCATATTATGGTATCTATTGTTTCAACAAGTGGTATCTATTAAGAAGGAGATCATGTGCTTAAAAAGTAAACAAATGGTATCAGACTTGATTAAATTGACCTACAAGTGGTATCAGACTTGATCAAATTGACCTACAAGTGGTATCACACTTTATCAAATTGGTATAATTGATCTCACATGTTAATAAGTGGTATATTCTTACAAGTGGTATCAATTATAGTAGTAAGGGGGAGCATACACATTAATGATTATCCTTGATTTAACTTCTCTGTGACTATGTTTATGGCACTCATACTTTTACTCTTCTATATGCTTACTTAGAAGAATATTTGTATGTTTTTGATGATGCCAAAGGGGGAGAGAACATGAATGAACTAATTAAGGGAAGAAAAATTAAGAATCATAAGAAAAGGATCAAATGTATATGTGTGTTTATTTGAGAAAATCATATGGTGCCTACTATGCTTGAAAATACTATCAATTACATGATTAAAATAGTTGACATAAGTTACTTGATTAAAGGGGAGAATAATACTTAAACTATGTTGACTAAATGATTGAGAACATGAATGAACTTAACTAGTATCCATTACATCACAAAGGGGGAGAATACATGTAAACATTAATTGTCATTATTCTGTGAAACTAACACCCCAAGAGATGAACATTGGTTGTCATCATCAAAAAGAGGGAGAATGTGCTTGAATGTTGAAACAGGTTTTGATAATGACAAACATGAAGCTTAAGGCAAAGACTTCAATAAGAAGAATTCAAGAAGTCAACATCATAAAGATCAAGGAATGAATATAATATGTAACATCAATTGTCATCATCAAAAAGGGGGAGAATGAAGTTGCATGTGTAAATATGCAAAGTAGTTTTGATGAATGACAAAGTATTCATGACAATAATGGAACGGTAAAGGTTCATAAACAAGAAGGTTCAAGCACAAAGACAATGGCTAAGAATAAAGAGATAAAGATGCTTCAAAAAGAGACAAGAAGCTAAAGAGATGGAAACATGAGCTATGGAAGACAAGGTGGATGTCATGAACTCAAATCATGAAGAACAAGCTTATAAGTTGAAAAAGAATCAAGGAAACAAAGCATAAAGATCAAAGGAACAAGCCATGGGTCAATAAATATCAAGAACACATCAAAGACCTTGAAGAATTGTATCAGGTATATGTCCTAATCGAATACCACACTGGAATAATCGATTACCATGACTCTGTTTATGACACAATCGATTACAACAAGAAGGACAATCGACTACCTAGGTTCTGGAGTGAACATAATCGATTACAAATAAGAAAATAATCGATTACATAGGTTCTGTGTTGTTACTAATAGATTACAAGGCAAGATACAATCGATTATAAAGTCTCTGTTTGTCCCATAATTGATTGCACATGAGTCATAATCGATTACCATGCCGCGTAACACAATTAAATGCATCAGGTATCAGTTACAATCGATTACAGGGTATGTACAATCGATTACCAAGGTTCTGTCTGTTAGCTAATCGACTACAACTAATGGAATAATCAATTATAGAGTTTCTGTCTGTACCATAATCAATTACTTAAAAAAGCACAATCAATTACAAGGCCTGTTACACTGAGAAATTCGAAAAGTAATCGATTATAGTTTGAAGGCTAATCAATTACAATAGTATCAAAACATGGAAAAGTGCTTTTTAAGTAGAACTCCAGCTCATTTCTCCACTCTATTTTTGCGCCCATGCTTGAGGTATCCGTTGGGAAAACTATGCAACGGCTAGGAGCTCTAAAATAGCTATAAATGGAGCATGAATTCAAGCAAGAGATATAGAGACCAAAGCACAACACAAGGCAATCAACATTCTTCTTCCAGAGGTCTTCTTATCAAATTTCTCTTGTATATTCTGCAACTCTTGTTTCCAAACTTGCATATTGCATAAGAGTTGTTAGATTGTGAGTTTCAATTTGTATATCCTCTCTTGTTGGGAGTTAGAAGTTGTGAGAGCTTTCATTTGTGTATCTATTCTATTGAGAGAGTTGTTTGCTTGTAAACACAACATCAAACACAAGGTTTTCACTCTAGGTTGAGTGGTCACAAAGGTTGGGGTTCAACCTTTGGGTATTGAGAGATTGTGAGATTGGGTGGGTTGCCCTTTGCTTGTGAGGATTGAGTTCTTGAGTGTGGGATACTAGGAAGCTACAATTGCTCAAAGCTTGTATCTCAAATCTTCAATAGTGGAATCCTTTAAGTGGGTTGGTTGAAGGCGAGACGTACACCGGGTTGGTGGAACTCGTTAAATCGGTTTGCATTTCTCTCTACCTTGAACTCTTTATACAACTATGCATATAAACTGTTTGTTGAAATGCATGAGCTGAATGTGTGAATCAAAGTTGTTGTTCAAGTATAAACTTAACTCCACATGCTAAGTGTTTGATAATTTTCTTGAATCAATATTTGGTGAAGTTCTTAAAAACTAGAATTTGCTTTAACTTGCCAAGTATCTAGAACATAGTTTGCTATCAACTCTTGTGTGATAATTACTTGATTGCTATCACTTATCTCATGCACACAAGCTATTAGATAAATTGAATGAGCTGAATCTTTATAGGAAACATCATATTTTTGATGAAACAAATCTAAGCACACCAACTGTTTGATGAATTGCCTAAACCAATAACTTGCCTTGTTTATCACACATAAGGCTGAATATTATCACTACACATCAAGTATTTCATAGTGTGATATGTGCATAAAAGTTATTGTCTCTTCATCATTGCATCATTTGTATATTACTAACCGTTTTTAAGAGGATTCTACGCGGAAGTTTGAAGCACTCAATTCACCCCCCTCTTGAGTGGTGAGGCCTTGGCTAACATAGAAATCCGATGGTATATTCAAAATAATTTTTAAATATGGTATTAAGCCCAAACAATGACCCTGTTTATCATAAAACGATGCATATTTAATGTGGAATTAAAAATAAAGCCAAATGGCCTATTTTTTCCTTCTTATTTCCATCAGCCTTTGGATTTCCCATAACTTGTACTTCATTTTTCCTTCTTCTACACTCTTCTCCTTCATTTCTTCTTCTCTCCAAAAACCCTAAGCAAAAAGTGGTGGCTTTTTCCTCTCCCATTTTCATGCTTGAAGAAAGCTTAGAGGAGCTTGGAGCTTAAAGTCTCATCTTTCCTTCTCCTCATTTTCGTGTGGTTTTCCTCCTTTGGAAAACTCTCTCATTTCTCCTCTTGAGGTAAGCTCTTGCTATTTCTCAAGAGTATGAGTTATGGGTTTTTGGGTTTTGATGTTGGGAATATGAGTTAATGAGTGTTGTTTGGTTTTAGAGAAACCCTAACCCTAAGATTTAGGGGAAATGCAAGATATAAGTAGAGAGCATTTATTATGTTAAATAACTATTTTTGGTGAGGTGAAATGATGTTATTAACGATGAATGACCATTAATGAAGCTTAATGGTTGTTGGGAACCCGGTAATGGGTTTAGCAATAAAAGTGCTTAATAATAAATGCGGACGCCAAAACTGTGGTGGTTATGGTGGAATGAGTGAGATGAATGGGGCTTAAGAGTTATGAGGTCGGAAGACATCTAGAGAATGAATAAGAACGTTAAACTGAGGTGGTTGAATAGAAAATAATTGTGTGATGTATTATGATGTAGAAAATAACCCCAAATTCAAGGCGGAACCATCTAACCGCGGTGATTACTACTTCTCTTAAGGTAGGAGAGGGTAACTTTTCTAAATGCATGATTTTATCCATTGATGGTGTGAAAATATGTGTATATGATTGTGCTTGTTGATTTCTTGTGTGGGCGATGTGATGATTTTATGATTTGAAATGCATTTAGAATGATTGATGTTATGTAGTATGAATACGAATGATGAATGTGTTATTGCACTGAATTGAACTAGAGTCAATATCTTGGTGTGGGATCAACCACTAGAATTAGTAGATGGCTGAGGTGTTATACCGGTGCTGCATGTATCCGGTATGATTATCCGGTATCCCAGTGAGGGAAGACCAATTTTAATGTCTGATGTTGTATTTGCTGAATCTGTATTGTATACAGAATGGATGAAGTGATATCCGTACTCTGGAACCGGCATTAAGACCGGATCACATATTATGTGGAATATGTTATGAAATATGTTATGATGATTTAAGGCCATGTTTTGAATTGAACTCAAGGATAGGAAATATCCCAATGTTATGTATATGTGAATTAATTGTGATTGCCACTAACTGCTGATGTGTATGAGTTCCAAGAAGAATTGGTAAAGGTTGAGAATGTTGAAATCCACTAAGTGGTGGTCGTGAATTGATGATTGATTGAGTGGCATTTAGGATGCACAGTTTGAGAATGCATTGATTGGCATTTGCATCCATGGCATATCATTCGCTGCTTATATAGAATATTAGGGGTTCCAATAGGCAGGCCCAGTGGGAGGGCGGCCCAGTGCACATGTATATTGTATTGTTCCCTAGTGATTCAGGGAATCACGAAGCTGCCCTTAGTTTGGTGACGAGGAACCCTATGTGGCAGGCCCTGTGGGAGGGCGGCCGTATGATGAGCAGTTACCTCGGTGTCCGGCGGGGCACGGCTCCCTTGATGTGTGTTCGGGGGAGGCCCGTAGCACTTTGGCAAGTACGGCCATATTGTTGATCCGCAGTCACTTGGTGACTAGTGCTACAGATGGGTGAGAGCGGTTTGGTACCAGTAAAATATGATGTTGAACATGCATGCTATTGGATATAAGTGTACACATTTCACTAGTGCAGTAGGGGCATAGTAGTACACCTATGCTTGTCCCACACTTGATTATTTTTTTTTCCTATAGTCGGATCCTCACTTGAAAATAATTTCGTTATGCATATGCATTAGCTTTAAGAGCATTTGCATATAGCCGGAGATATGCCTAGTTGATAGCCCATGGTGGCGTGTGATGATTATTAAATAGAGCGTAAGTAAGCCGAGGTGCTAACATTATATGTGTTATGATTATTGAGAAGGCAAAGGATATGTTATATATATGATATTGCCTTGTGCATATGTTTATTTGAATATGTATTGTACTGAGATAGAATGATGTATCATGTGTGTGATGTTGTTTTGAAAATGAATGTAGTGCACACATGTATAAATCTCATCATAATGTATGACTTTGATTCATTTGGATTATGTTACTCACCTCCCTGTTGCTACTTTTAAGTTTGATGTAGGTGAGATGAATCCTACTCTTTTTGGAGGTCGAGTATTGGAGAAGGTAAATATGAAGGAAATATGGATGAGCCTTGACCGACATAGATGTATTCATTTTATAAAGCGTACAGTGTGTATGCTTATTTTGAAATTAATTTGACAACGGTTGATTTTGGGAGATCATATAGGAAAATTAGACTGGATGTATATGGCTAATTTTCATTAATGGCCTTGATAATGTATGAATGATATTGATATTATTAAATTATATTTTTTATTGTTTAACAAACCAATGTGGTGTCTTCTTCCTTCTTTTTGGTAGCTGTTTTCAACCACTCTTGAAATTATTTTTATCTTCCCCTTTTCAGTTGGGAGGGTCTCAAGTCGGATCGTCTGAGGTTCACTCTGATACCGTTCTCATATCTTCATATATGAGATCGGTTATTCATTGATCCAGGGTAATTATTTAGCTTTATTTATATTGAGTTCCTTCTACTTACAAATATATTTTAAAATTTGTGAAATTTACCCCTGTTTTCAAAATCGGGGTGTTACATGGTCCACCTTGGAATTCTTGCTTCAGGATTTGGAAGATTATTAACCGATATGACACAGTAACCGATGTGTGAATTTGCCCAACCCATTGTGTTTAATGGGTAGGGGGCATTTAATGCGTGTCGCTTGAAAAAGTTATCGTTTGACAGGGATTACTGACGCGACATATTTCAATTGGTCCGTGCTTTTCACACGTCTTCGAATGACATCATATAAAGGTGATACGGCGCCTATTTATGGGCCGCATCGTTTCAGTTTCCATCACGCCCATGGGCCGTGACGGTTGAACTTTAGCCCATGAGATTTCGATGCTTATATAAAGAGGAGGACTTCATCAGCTTTCCACTTTGCGTTTTCATCCAAAAACTCTATTCGTTCATAGTCTTTGATTTTTCGTGACCTCGTCATAGCCCATACTAGAAGAACAGTTTGAACCCTCCACACAAGTAGCTTCTTCCTTCAACCACTTTCTTAACACGTCTACTTTTTCTACTAACAACGGCCAGGACCAAGATAGTTCTGTTGAGATAATTTCAAACCCTTTTATCTCTTAGCTACCCAAGGTTCCCTGTTAGGGTCCTCGTTTTACTCAAATAGATATCCGTAGGTGGGTGAGGATGGAGAGTCAGGGTGGCCAAGCTAGAGATTTGGCAACCTCGGCTGTTTCAACCTCAAAACTGAAATCACCCTCCTTTGAATTCCCTGATCCTAAGTCAACTTTACTGCCTTTGTCACCAGACCAGGATGTAGATTCTAGCGTAGTGCATTACTATGCTAACAATACTGACTTTTATTCAACTGTTCCCTTTTTAGAACACGTTGTTACCATGGACGTTGCCGACTCTTCTGTTCTAAGGAATGACCCCGATGATACCTTTATGATTGCTGACAAAATAAACCAACTAGCTCGAAAAGCTGAAGATCTGTATTTTTGGGTTGTTCAAGATGTACTAGCCGTCTACAGCCGCCATGCCAAGCCTACTAACGATGTGGAACTTGAAATTGTATATCACTGGCGTGCTAAGAAGTATATGTTATTCAAGTGGCCTTAATACTCAAGAGGGGGGAGAGTGAATTGAGTTTTAAAAATTTTCGTTGAAATGCTTTTGAACTAAGTTCCTTTCTCACAAATTAATAGTTTATGCAAGACAAAGTAAGTTTAGAGCAAGAAATAATGCAAAACAAGGAATAAATGTTGCTGAAGCAATTTGTCAAACACTTGGTGTGCAACACTTTAAAGCTATTAGTTCAAGCAAGTTTAAAAGGGGAAATCACAATCAACAACAATAACCCAGCCAGATACAATGTATGAATGTAAAAGAGCAAGGGAGAAGAGCTTACAAACCGATTTAACGAGTTCCACCACCCCGGTGTACGTCTGCCTTCAAGCAACCCACTTAAAGGATTTCCACTATTAAAGTTTAGAGATACAAGCTATGAGCAATTGCAGCTTCCTAGTGTCCCACACTCAAGAACTCAATCCTCACTAGCACAAGGGTAACCCTCCCAATCTCTCAAACTCTCAATACCCAAAGGTTGAACCCCAACCTTTGTGACCACTCAACCTAGAGTGAAAACCTTTGTGTTTGGTGTAGTGTTTACAAGCAAATAACTCTCTCAATAGAGTAGATGTACAAGTGAAAGCTCACACAAATTCTAACTCTCAAGATGAGAGGATATACAAGTTCTAAGCTCAAAATTTCAGAGTATACAAAAGAATGGACTCACTAAGCACAAATGAAGGTAAGGGATGATTGCCTCTCGTATTATGTTTGTGCTTTGAGTTGGAGAGCAATTTATAGAGCCTTGAAGTTGTCCCAAAGTCCTCCTAGCCATTGCAAATCATGGTTCCAGCTTGTCTCTACGTATAATGGGTTTTGGGTGCTTGTTTCCCACTTAAATCTGTCTTTTTAGTAATGTTTTCCACTATGTGAATCGATTTATGCGTTTACGAATCGATTCATAACATTCTATTTTGGGCATTTTGAATTTTAAACTCGTGTGAATCGATTCATATTGGGTGTGAATCGATTCATGCTTTGCTGTTTTGTGTTTTTGGGACTTCCAGGCCTATGAATTGCTTCATGCTTTTCATGAATCGATTCATGCGTTGCTGTTGTTGATTTTTCATGTTTTTTTATGCTTCCTTGATTCATTTAGCTTCATGGTTCCTTTCCTTTATCTTCATGCATTGGTCTTTTGAGTGTTTGATCATTTGGAAGCATATCCTTCATAGTTTCTTGATCTTGTCATTGGATTCTATATTTTCTTTGTGAGTTCTTGTTTCTTTGCACTTGTTTTTGATATTGTGAAGCCTTTCTAGTTCATGTGCATTTGTCATTATCAAAAATCTGTTTACAACATGCAAATACATTCTCCCCCTTTTTGATGATGACAACTAATGGACATCTCTTGGGGTGTTAGTATCAATAAACAATAATCATGAAGTAAATGAGAGATGACCGCTTGTTATAATTGTAAATTGTAGAATAGAGTGAGTCTCCCCCTTTGTTTTTGAGTAGGATAAGTATATGCATAGATATTCATCTAATCATACACTATTCTTATCATACTTATTTCTTTCCCTGTTTGTGATTTAACAATTATAAGCAAGTATGTATATTTCCCTTTTTCTCTCCCCCTTTGTCATTATCAAAAACAATATTAGCTATAGGAAAGAACAGGAATAAATCATTGCATAATTAAGGATTAACAACCATCAAGTTTGAACAACAAAATCCAAGCAAAACAAAGAGAATGCCATAGAGGGCCAACAAAGTCATAATCAAGATAATAGTAAACCATGTCAAAGTCAAGCTGAATGTAGAAAATAAGGCCAACTAAGGCTGAGGGAATTTTAGGCTAAAGATTTGGGTAGCTAGTTCGGTGTATCGTTCCTCCATGTTGGTTTCAAGCGTATCGAGTCGAGCGGTGATGTATGCTTCCATTGCATCAAGGCGACGATCCAAGTGAGCAGTGAGTCGTGCAAACAGATCATCAGAGGGTGCAGCAGGTGGAGGAGGAAGAGGAGGAGCATCAGCATCTTCTTCATGAGCAGCTAGGTGTGGGCAGCGAAGAATTTCCCATATTCTAAACCTTTCAATGATTCCCATTTTGTTGAGATGGGTTTTGCCGAGTAGTCCTTTGCTTCCAACAGATTCTTTGACTTTATTGGTGAGATGTACCTTGAAGTGACGAAGGAGTTAGGTCACCAATACGGCATATGGGAGGCGAGTGAGATTTCTTGCTTCGAGCAAGTGATGCCTTATTATGCTTATCTAGTTGATTTCCTTGTTGTTTATTATTGCCCACATGAGAAGAATTTGAGTATCACTCACTCTTGCATCGTTACTTCCTAATGGTAGAAGGATCTTCACAATGAAGTAGTGGAGCAGGTGATGGTCAAATCGGAGAGTGCCAACGGTGCTTGCGGTGGAAGCGGGAAGATTGAAGAATGTTCTTGCTTCAAGAGGATTGAAGTTCCATGTTGGAGATGGCTCTTTGGAAGAGAATAGTGCATTGTTAATGGGAAGCTTGCCAACTTGATGCATGACTTCATTATCAAGAACCATGGTGACACCTTTCACTTTGGCATAGTATCGACCATCTTGTAGGTGCAAAGTTGAATAGAAAGCTCGGATTAATTCGGGATAGATATAGGTGGACTCAAGTGTGAGAAACCCGATTAGTTGTTGGTGATTGAGAGTATCAAGCAAAGGAAGGTTGGAAGATTCAAAGTAAGGAAGATCTAACCAATGTGAGGGAATGAGGAGTTTTTTAGAAAAAGTCTCCAAGTAAGTTTCCAATTCCTTTTGGGTGGAGAAAAGTCGGATAAGATCTGAATGTTGAGGCGCGGAGGACCCTGCAATGTTGGCCATTTGTTTCTTCCTACGATGGGATAAAGAAGCCATGAGATAGATGATGAATTCTAGAGAGAGAGGACGATTTTTAGGGAGAAGAAGGAGAAAAGAAGTTGAGAGGTTTTGAGTGATTTTGAAAACTGACCCTGAAACTGTCATATTTAAGGAATTTTTCACGCATGAATCGATTCATGGATACGCATGAATTGATTCACAACTTGCTGTTTGTCAAAAAATTTAGTTCCAGAAGCATGAATCGATTCACCAATTCGTGTGAATTGATTCAAGACTTGCTGTCTTGAAAAGATATGGGTTCCAAGGGCATGAATCGATTCATTTATACTAGGCAACGTTTAGGTTCATTGAAATCTTCAATTTTGAGACTTCCTTTGCCTTCTTTTTCAACCAAACACTTATGAACATCATTTAATCCAACTATTTGATCAAATTAAGGCTAATATAATTAATCACTCAATCATTTGCTCAATAAACACACTGTAAATTAAGAGATTATCAAGATCATACAGCATTCAAACACAATTGGAAATGTCTAACATTCCTAATTCTTTTCTAATATGTATGAATTGTTCCTTTGCAAGTGGTTTGGTGAAGATATCAGTTAGTTGCTTAGAAGTTTCAACATGTTCAAGCATACAATCACCTTTTAATACATGATCTCTTATAAAGTGATGCCTTATTTCTATATGCTTAGTTCTTGAATGCATGACATGATTTTTATAGATATTTATGGCACTAGTGTTATCACATTTCATGGGCACTTTGTTTAAAACAACACCAAAGTCAAGAAGTTGTTGTCTCATCCAAAGGATTTGAGCACAACAACTACCAACTGTTACATATTCTGCCTCAGCTGTAGATAAAGAAACACTTACTTGTTTCTTACTATGCCCAGAAACAAGAGAGCTACCAAGCAAATGACATGTGCCACTAGTACTTTTCCTATCAAGTTTGCAACCAGCAAAGTAAGAATCAGAATATCCTATGAGAATACATTCAACGCCTTTGGGGTACCATAGACCAACATTTTGAGTCCCCACAAGATATTTCAAAATTCTTTTAACGGCGGTGAGATGTAATTCTTTAGGACATGCTTGATATCTAGCACACATATACACAACAAACATAATATCGGGTCTACTAGCTGTTAAGTACAGTAATGATCTGATCATACCTCGGTATTTAGTTATTTCAACAGCCTTGCCTTTCTCATCTTTGTCTAAGTAGCAGGATGTACTCATGGGTGTAGCCATCTCATTTTCCTTGTCCATTTCAAATCTTTTGAGTAGTTCTTTGCAATATTTTGTTTGACTAATGAAAGTCCCTTCATTTGTTTGTTTGATTTGTAATCCAAGAAAGAAATTGAGTTCTCCCATCATGGACATTTCAAATTCATTTTGCATGATTTTGGCAAACTCTTGACAAAGAATCTCGTTAGTAGCACCAAATATTATATCATCAACATAAACTTGTATCAAAAGAATGTCATTATTTTTGCGTTTTATAAACAAAGTAGTATCAACCTTTCCTCTTTCAAAATTGTTTTCTAGGAGAAATTTACTGAGTCTTTCATACCAAGCTCTTGGAGCTTGTTTCAAACCATATAAGGCTTTTCTCAATTTAAAAACATGATTTGGAAATTTATGATTTCCAAAACCGGGAGGTTGATCTACACTAGTGTAAAAAAGGGATTTAATCACGGTTAAAATTAGCTTTTAATCACGGTTCATGAACCGTGGTTGTTCCAGCCGTGGTAATAGATCAGGGCTTTTAATCACGGTTCATAACCGTGGTTATAGATCACATTTAATCACGGTTGCCAACCACAACCGTGATTAAAAGCCAACCTTCTATAATCTTCCACGCCACAATCCATACCCAACTCATCATCACCACCACCGTTCCTTTCGATCAGAGAACATGATTAAAAGTTCTGTGCACATCTCCACAGTTGCCACCAACATCCTCCTCAAAATAACCCCAACGTTGACCTTCAAAACAGAAAACCTCTATTATAGGAACAAACAGAAGCAAAACATAGAGAACAAAAACAAAGAGAATAACTAAGAAACATGTAAAGCCTTCATTATAATCGAAAGAAATAGAAAAGAAGAGATGTATAAAAGAGAAGCCTTACATGGTTGAACGAGAAAATAAGAGAAGGGTTGCGTGGTGGTCGTCAATGGCGCGCAACGAGAATAACAAAAGAAAACCTGCAAAATATATACGTAGAACCATGTTAGATCTAGAACATAAAAAAATGCAAACGTCAATGGTAATGAGAAAACAAAAAGGAGAAATCTTTAGAGAGAAAGATGAGAGAAAGCTAACAGAGAAAGATGGGAGAAAGCTAACAGAGAAAGAGAAGGAGCGCGTGACGTTCAAAATTTATATTTTGAAAACACCTATGACCATGGTTACCAAACACCCGTGATTGTAGGGTATCTATAATCACAGTTTTCCTCTCAACCGTGAATGTAGGTACTTTTTTTTAAAAAAAATAAAAAAATCTAGTTGCAAATATAATCACGGTTTCCCATAAAGCTGTGATTATAGATGCCCTATAATAACGGTTTCCTCTCAACCGTGATTGTAGGTGCATTTTTTAAAAATATAAAAATTAAAATAAAAAAACCTGGTTGTAGATATAATCACGGTTTCCCATAAAGCCGTGATTATATATACCCTACAATCACGGTTTCCTCTCAACCGTGATTATAGGTACATTTTTTAAAAATATAAAAATTAAAATAAAAAAACCTTGTTCCTACGACCACGGTTACTTCATAACCGTGATTAAAAAACTTCCTTATATTTACAAAAATACCACCGCGTATTTTTCAAACATGGTTTTCCCCTGGACCGTGATCATATCCCGTTGTCGTAGCCATTTTTTGCACTAGTGCTACATAAACTTCTTCTTGAATATAGCCATTTAGAAAAGCGTTTTTGACATCCATTTGATAAAGTTTGAAATCTATGCAACAAACAAAAGCTAACAATAGTCTAATGGCTTCTAATCTAGCTACGAGAGTATACGTTTCTTCATAATCAATACCTTCTTCTTGAGTATATCCTTTGGCTACTAGCCTAGCCTTGTTTCTAGTTATTATGCCATTCTCATCTAATTTATTCCTAAAAACCCATTTTGTTCCTATTATTTGGTGATCATTGGGTCTTGGCACTAGTTCCCAAACTTCATTTCTTTCAAATTGGTTCAGTTCCTCTTGCATGGCCAACATCCAATGTTCATCAATAATAGCCTTATTAATATTCTTGGGTTCTATTTGTGATACAAATGCTAAGTGATTACATGAATTTATAATAGCGTTTCGAGTACTTACACCTTTTGTCATTTCACCTATGACTTTGTCCAAGGGATGGTCCTTCAAAGTGATCCATTCTTGTTGTGGTTTCTCATGTTGTGTTGTACCTCCTTCATTGTTGACTTCTTCTTTATCATCCAAGCTCATTTCTTGGAGTGTACCTACAAGATCATCAACATCTTCTTTTCTCGGGGAGTTATGGCTATTTTTATCAAATTTCACATGAATAGACTCCTCAATAGTATTTGTTTGTTTGTTAAAAACTTGATAAGATTTACTAGATAAAGAATATCCAAGAAAGATTGCTCATCAGCTTTTGCATCAAACTTTCCTAGATTATCCTTTCCATTGTTAAGCACAAAGCATTTGCATCCAAATATATGAAAATAAAAAATTTTGGTTTTCTTCCTTTGTAAAGCTCATAGGGGGTTTTCTTTAGAATAGGCCTTATCAAACATCTATTCATAACATGACAAGCGGTATTTACCGCATCGGCCCAAAAATGTTTTGCAATGTTATTTTCGTTTAACATGGTTCTTGCAAGCTCCACCAAAGATCTATTTTTCCTTTCAACCACTCCATTTTGTTGTGGAGTTCTAGGAGCTGAAAAATTATGACTAGTACCATGTTTTTCGCAAAACATTTCAAAAGATTGGTTTTTAAATTCTCCCCCATGATCGGTTCTTATGGATGCAATCTTTGAGTTTTGTTTATTTTGGATAACCTTGGCTAGTTTCTTGAATGCATAATATGCTTCATTTTTATGAGTTAGAAACAAGGTCCATGTATATCTTGAATAGTCATCTACTATTACTAGACCATAGTAATTACCACCAAAGCTTTTCATTTTAGAGGGTCCAAATAAGTCCATGTGTAAAAGTTGTAAAGGCCTTTGAGTAGAAACAATGTTTTTAGCTTGAAAAGATGCCTTTACTTGTTTTCCCTTTTGACATGCATCACAAAATTTATTTTCAAATTTGAGCTTTGGTAAACCAATCACTAGTTCTTTAGAAACAAGTTTGTTTAAATGGTCTATGTGTATATGAGCTATCCTTCTATGCCATAGCCATGATTCATCCTCTCTAGTCATGATGCATTGCACATCATTTGAGGACAAACTATCAATATCAATCATGTAAATGTTATCAATTCTTTGACCAACAAACTTAACCTCTTTGTTTAGCTTATTCTCAATTATGCAACAATTGGATTCAAATAAAACTCTATATCCTTTATCACATAATTGGCTTATGCTAAGCAAGTTATGTTTGAGTCCTTCAACATATAATACATCACTAATGGAGGTAGAAGAATTTTTACCGATATTTCTGATACCAAGTATTTTTCCTTTGGTGTTATCTCCATAAGTGACACTTGCTTTCTTTTTAGGAGTGAATGATGTGAATTTGCTTATGTCTCCCGTCATGTGTTTTGAACACCCACTATCCAAATACCAATGGGTGTTGCTTGTCTTGAAGCATACCTACAAAACAAAATTAGTTTAGAGAACTTGGTACCCATTTTGTGTTGGGTCCTTTTTGGTTAGCTTGTGGTAATGTCCCTTTTGGAACCCACACCTTTCTTACAACCTTTGGCCCTAGTTTTCTAACATTACAATTTGAAGAGTTATGTCCTTTAAAGCCACAATGATTACACTTCATGAAAGGTGATGATGATCTTCTAGATGGTACAAAGAAGTTTTTGTAATGTTTTTCCTTTTTGGTAGAGTTATATCCTAAACCAGTTTTATCAAACATACATCTTTGATTTCCAAGTAATACATTCAAATTGTCTCTACCATTTGTAAACTTTTCTAATGTTCTATTTAAGTCTAAGACCTTGGTTTCTAAGATGTCACATTTCTTTGCAAAATCACAAGGTTTATTCTTAGAACATGCTTGAACATTTGCTAATTTTTCTTTTAGGCATTCATTTTCTTTGCCAAGTTCTACAAGATGCATTTCAAGAGTATCTATGGTTTTTCTTGACAATTTGTATTTATTAGATAGTTTTAAATATTTATCATACAATTCTTCAAATACATCATACAATTCATCTTTATCAAGTTCTTGATGACTTACCTCATTTTCCTCTTCAAGGTGGTTAGCCATTAAGCAAAGATTTGCTTCTTCGTTGTCCGAATCGTCAGAACTACTTACATCGTTTTCATCCCAAGCGATGTAAGATCTTCTCTTTCCACCTTTCTCTTTGCTTTTCTTCTTGAGGTTTGGGCAATCTACTTTGAAGTGCCCTTCCTTGCCACATTTAAAACAATTGGGTGAGGAAGAATTTTCTTTAGGGATAGGTTTCTTACCTTGAGTTTTGAAGCTCTTTTGGAAGCGTTTGTTTCTCATAAATTTTCCAAACCGCTTCACAAATAGTCCAAACTCTTCTTCTTCATCAATCTCACTACATGTTTCTTCTTCATGTATAGAAGTGGCCTTGAGAGCTAGGCCTTTCTTCTTGGAGGATTTTTCTTCTTCCTCCGCTAGCTTTAAATCCCTTAGTTCTTGTTCTTGCTCTTGTAGCTTTCCAAATAGTGTAGCAAGAGACATTTCATTGATGCTTGGGGATTGTTTAATGGCCGTGATAAGAGGTTGCCATTCCCTGCTAAGACTTTTCAACACTTTATGCACAAGTTCTTTGTTAGTATAAACTTTGCCAAGAGTAATAAGATGATTAATTATAAGGGTAAATCTCTTTTGCATCTCTACAATGGTTTCCCTGGAATTTATCCTGAAGCTCTCATATTGACTAGTCAAGGTACTAATCTTAGAGTCTTTAACATCACTAGTACCTTCATGGGTTACTTGTAAGGTATCCCACATTTCTTTGGCGGATTGACAAGTCATTACTCTAAAAAATTCATCGGGACCTAATGCAAGAGTAATGGGATTTTTAGCCTTATAATTGTACTGTATTTTCTTCTCTTCATCACTTGTCCAATCTTCCATGGGTTTCTCAACATTTTTACCATTAACAGTATGCATGGGTATGAAAGGACCATTTTCAATGGCATTCCAGATTCTTAAGTCAATTGATTAAACAAAAATTTTCATTCTTTCCTTCTAAAACGCATATCCTTCCCTATTGAAAGTGGGAGGTCTATTTGTGGCACCACCCTCGGGAAAAAAATTTAGAGAATTTGAGGCCATTGTTCTCTTGAAGCTGTTAAGCTTGATCTACAAGAGTCAAGCTCTGATACCACTTGTTATTCAAGTGGCCTCAATACTCAAGAGGGGGGGGTGAATTGAGTTTTAAAACTTTTCGTTGAAATGCTTTTGAACTAAGTTCCTTTCTCACAAATTAATAGTTTATGCAAGACAAAGTAAGTTTAGTGCAAGAAATAATGCAAAATAAGGAATAAATGTTGCTGAAGCAATTTGTCAAACACTTGGTGTGCAACACTTTAAAGCTATTAGTTCAAGCAAGTTTAAAAGGGGAAATCACAATCAACAATAATAACCCAGCCAGATGCAATGTATGAATGTAAAAGAGAAAAGGAGAAGAGCTTGCAAACCGATTTAACAAGTTCCACCACCCTAGTGTACGTCTCGCCTTCAAGCAACCCACTTGAAGGATTTCCACTATTGAAGTTTAGAGATACAAGCTATGAGAAATTGCAGCTTCCTAGTGTCCCACACTCAAGAACTCAATCCTCACTAGCATAAGGGTAACCCTCCCAATCTCTCAAACTCTCAATACCCAAAGGTTGAACCCCAACCTTTGTGACCACTCAACCTAGAGTGAAAACCTTTGTGTTTGGTGTAGTGTTTACAAGCAAATAACTCTCTCAATAGAGTAGATGTACAAGTGAAAGCTCACACAAATTCTAACTCTCAAGATGAGAGGATATACAAGTTCTAAGCTTAAAATTTCAGAGTATACAAAAGAATGGACTCACTAAGCACAAGTGAAGGTAAGGGATGATTGCCTCTCGTATTGTGTTTGTGCTTGAGTTGGAGAGCAATTTATAGAGCCTTGAAGCAGTCCCAAAGTCCTCCTAGGTATCGTAAATCATGGTTCCAACTTGTCTCTGCATATAGTGGGTTTTGGGTGCTTGTTTCCCACTTAAATCTGTCTTTTTAGTAATGTTTTCCACTATGTGAATCGATTCATGTGTTTACAAATCGATTGATAACATTTTGTTTTAGGCATTTTGAATTTTAAACTCGTGTGAATTGATTCATGCTGGGTGTGAATTGATTCATGCTTTGTTGTTTTGTGTTTTTGGGACTTCCAGGCCTATGAATTGATTCATGTTTTTCATGAATCGATTCATGCGTTGCTGTTGTTGATTTTTAATGTTTTTTTATGCTTCCGTGATTCATTTAGCTCCATGGTTCCTTTTCTTTATCTTCATGCATTGGTCTTTTAAGTGTTTGATCATTTGGAAACATATCTTTCATAGTTTCTTGATCTTGTCATTGGATTCTATATTTTCTTTGTGAGTTCTTGTTGTTTCTTTGCACTTGTTTTTGATATTGTGAAGCCTTTCTAGTTGATGTGCATTTGTCATTATCAAAAATCTGTTTACAACATGCAAATACAATATGCCGATTCTTTTACCTTTTTCGCCCCTACATTCACTGAGCGGATCTACCATATTCCCAAGGATCGCTGATAATGCATGTTTTATCCTTAATTCCTCATTTTAAATGTGTATAATTTGCCACTACTTATTGTGTAATATATTGCATTTTAACATATTTTCATAATTTGAGCTTTATTTAATATTTAATTTTAAAATCAATTAAGCATTAATTTTTAATAGAAATAATGAAATCCTTGTTTCTCTTATTTTGTAGTGAATGATTGAGCTTGTAATTGTAAAAGATTGACCAAGAATCAAGAGGAAGAAGACACAAGCGATTACATGTTCAAAAGGGTCAATAAAGCACAAAATAAGTGAAGAATAGGGCCAGGAATCAATTCCGAGCATCCATGAATCGATTCCTACATAAAAAAGGCCTAGGAGGTGAAAATAAAGGCCATGAATCGATTCCCCACTGACATGAATCGATTCATGCATTAAAAATGGCTTGGGAATCGATTCATAGCCCATGGGAATCGATTCACACCCCTGGGAATCGATTCCTATGCCTTAGGAATAGATTCATGCTGAAATTCATGTTATTTTGTCCTAAATGAATCGATTCACATGCTTTTATTAATCGATTCATGTTAGTGGAAACAACATTATAGGATTTACGTAAGTGGAAATAACATTACGGGTTTTCTGAATCCACTACGTCGAACGGGATCCACTTCTTCCATGATTTACGTTTGTTGTTTCCTTTCCCTCGCCTATAAAAGGAAGAAGAATCGAAGCCTTTCAAAAACATCTTCACACCTTCACATATTCACTTCCTCCTCCAGGAGCTTCAATTTGGAGCAACAGAGGCACAAGGCCTCTCGAGAAAATTCTCTTTCGGGTTCGATCTTTCTTATATTTAGTTTGTTTTAATTATAGAGGGCTAAAACCTCTAGATTAATTTTCTTAGAGATTATTGTAATATGATTTTGAGGTTTCTGTTTTTAATATAGTACTTTTTTATTATTGTTGATTTCTTCATAATCTTACTCTGCTTGTTTGAATTCCATTCTGTTTAATTAAATTTGTATGCTTAATCGGTTTAATTATATAAATGGAATAGAATAAGATTTTCATTAAAATGATTAAGGAAGTATGCATGCTTAATGAATATTTTCATAATCACTTTTAATTATCATGGTTTGCTTAATTCCATAAAATGAGAATAGATTATGTATGTAGGTGATGCTCTTATGTATGCTCAATGATTCCTAGATTTTACGATCTTGACTCCTTTTGCTTAATTAGGACGCTTGATTAAAATGTTCATTCAAGTTGAATGTAAGTAAAGGAATTGTGAATTGAAAAAGACGCTTAGTTGATTGATTCAAATTGAGCTAAGAAATCAACAGTAATGAAAGTGTACAAATCATCTTTTATGAACCAAGGATGATCTAATTACAATACTCCAAGAAAATCAATCGCTTGTTATTTATTTGTTCTAAGTTTTACATTTATTCTATTTTAAATTTTACTGTGACAACCAAACCAAACCCCCTAAATGTATTTGTATGTTTGTTGAATTTCTATTTGTTAAAATTATTTTAAAATTTGATTTTCCTAAATTTTTTGTGTTGATCTTCGAGAGAACGACCTAGGTTCAAACCCTAGTACTACATTATTTTTAATGTTTTAATTTGATGGACGACGACAGTCCACGTCAAATTATGGCGCCGTTGCCGGGGATCAACGATCTTTAGGGAAATTCTTGTTTTAAATTATTTTTTAAAAAATAAAAATAAAAAATTTTATTTGTTTGTTTTATTTTATTTCTTTGCATAGTTTAGGATTCTTTTGGATCATTGTTCTTGATTTAATTGTTGCATAATATGTATGACTAGAACAACATCTAGGCATTTGCATTCAATTGATCCTGAAATTGATAGAATTTTTCATAGATTAGTTAGAGAAGCTAGATTTAATAATAACTTTGTTGATAGTGATAGTGATAGTATCTCATCTGAATCTGCTGAAAGTACTACTGCTACTTTTTCTGATATGGATGGACACGTACCTCGTGAAAGAACTCTTAGGGAACTACTTGTACCCAAATTCACTTACGAAAGTTTGTGTATTCAATATCCTCAAGAGGATGTCCCTTTCGTGCTTAAAACCAGACTTATACACTTGTTACCCAAATTTCATGGCCTTGCAGGTGAAGATCCGCATAAACATCTCAAAGAGTTCCATATTATATGTTCCACAATGAAGCCTCAAAATGTTTCAGAGGATCATGTGTATCTAATAGCGTTTTCTCATTCTCTAGAAGGCGTTGCTAAGGACTGGCTCTACTACCTTGCTCTGAGATCAATCACAAGTTGGGATGACTTGAAGAAAAAGTTCTTGGAAAAGATCTTTCCTGCCTCTATAACTACTGCAATCAGGAAAGACATATCTAGAATTAGGCAACTCTCGGGAGAAAGCCTCTATGAGTATTGGGAGAGATTCAAGAAACTCTGTGCAAGTTGCCCTCACCATCAAATTTTTGAGCAACTTCTGCTTCAATACTTTTATGAAGGTTTACACCATGTTGATCGCAACATGTTAGATGTGGCAAGTGGAGGAGCTTTGGGAGACATGACTGTTGCTACAACAAGGAACTTGATTGAGAAGATGACATCCAATTCCTAATAATTCAGTGTAAGAAATGATGCGTTTAAAAATATGAATGATTCAATTTCTAGTGCATCTGAAATTAAATTGGAGAGCAAACTTAACGCTCTTACCACTTTAGTCACACAATTGGCAGTTAATCAAAATCCATGACTGCCAAAGTGTATGATATTTGCACTTCACAAGAGCATCCCACTGATTGTTGTTCTTCTTTATAAGAAAAGGGTAATGATAATCCCCAAGCCTATATAGCCAACATATACCATAATAGACCTTCACAACAGCAACAACAAAACCATGACCTTTCCACCAACAGATACAACCCAAGTTAGAGGAACCATCCAAATATGAGATGGGGAAACCAATAACAAAATCCTCAACCCCCATTTCAAAACCATGCACCAACCTTTCAAAAGCTAACACCTCAACCATCCATAAGTGGCCCTTCTTTGGAAGAACTGGTGAAACAAATGGCTGCACAGAACTTGGAGTATCAACAGAGAAATAATGCTACCATCCAAAGCTTGAGCAATCAAATTAGGCAATTGGCATCATCATTGAACCAGTTACAGTCTTAGAATTCTGACAAATTACCATCTCAACCTGCTGTAAATGCAAGGAATGTGAGCGCAGTTCAGTTAAGATCAGGTAAGAATCTTGAGGCACCCATACCCAAGGAACCTGAGAAACAAACCACTGAGCCTGGAATGGTTGAGAATGATGTACCCTCGTCAAGCACAAGGAAATCTGAGATGCAACCACCCTAAATCTCACCTCATATCCCTCTTCCATTCCCACCAAAAGTAACTCCAAGTAAAAAGATGGAAGAAGTGGACAAAGAAATTTTGGATACTTTTAGGAGAGTGGAAGTGAATATACCTCTTCTTGATGCAATCAAACAAGTCCCCAAGTATGCCAAATTTCTGAAGAAACTGTGTACTAACAAAAGAAGACTCAAAGGCAATGAGAGGATAAGTATGGGAAGAAATGTATCAGCATTGCTTGGTAAGGAAGTTCCCATTTTCTTGAAAAATGTAAAGATCTAGGTACGTTCACTATACCTTGCATCATAAGCAATAACAGATTTGAAAATGCCATGTTAGATTTAGGAGCTTCAATAAATGTTATGCCTATGTCTGTTTTCAAATCTCTGTCTCTTGGAACTTTACAACCTACTGGTGTAGTGATTCAGTTAGCAAATAGAAGTACTTCTCACCCTGCTGGAGTCATAAAGGATGTTTTGGTTCAGGTAGATCAACTTGTTTTTCCAGCTGAATTTTTCATACTTGATATGGAAGAAGGTGTGTCTGACATTCCTGTTCCTATAATTTTGGGAAGACCATTTTTGAAAACAGCCCGAACCAAAATAGATGTTCATTCTGGAACTCTCTCTATGGAATTTGGTGACACTAGAGTTCAATTTAATATTCTTGATGCTATGAAACACCTATCTGAAAATCATTCTATTTTTTATATTGACATTATGGATGAATTGATTTGTGAATACCTTTCTGATATCTCTCAAAATGTTGATTTGGAATGCATGGATAATTCATACAATTATTTTGCATGCAATGATTCTGAAAGTTGTGCTATTTGTGCTGAAATTGATAAATACATACATGCTGATTTAGATTCTTTTGATATGCCTGTTAACCATAAGGAGCTAGAATGCACTAACCTGAGTGTAGGATTTCAAGAAGACTCTAACAAATTGTTGAGGTGCAAACAACAGAATCCAAATATGCTTTGTTAGTTCCATCTATTTTGCAGGCACCTAAATTAGAGTTAAAGCTCCTACCTGAAAACCTCAAGTATATATACTTAGGGGATCATAAACAGCTCTCAGTGATAATTTCCACTTATCTTGATGAAAATCAAGAAGAAAAATTATTGCAGGTTCTAAAAAGGTACAAGAAGGCTATAGTTTGGACATTGGAAGACATTCCTGAAATTAGCCCATCCATATGCATGCACAAGATATTTCTGAAAGAAAGTGCTAAACCAATAAGACTGCCCCAGAGAAGACTCAACCCTATAATCCTTGATGTTGTTAAAAAAGAGATTACCAAGCTTCTACAAGCATGAATCATTTACCCTATCTCTGACAGCCAATGGGTGAGTCTGATACAAGTGGTTCCTAAGAAAACAGGGATCACAGTTGTGAAAAATAAGAAGGATGAATTGATCCCCACCAGAGTGCAAAATAGTTGGAGAGTCTGTATTGATTACAGGAGACTCAACCAAGCAACTAAGAAGGACCACTTTTCTTTACCCTTCATTGATCAAATGCTTGAGCGTCTTGTAGGTAAGTCTCACTACTATTTTCTTGATGGATTCTCTGGATATTTTTAGATTCACATTGCACCCGAGGATCAAGAAAAGACCACATTCACCCTTCCCTTTGGCACATTTGCTTATAGGAGAATGCCCTTTGGCCTATGCAATGCTCTTGGAACTTTTCAAAGATGCATGATAAGTATTTTCCATGATTTCATTGAACATTGCATAGAGATGTTTATGGATGATTTTACTATTTATGGATCTTTTTTTGATGCATGCCTTGATAATTTGGATAAAGTTTTAAACAGATGTATTGAAACTAACCTTGTCTTGAATTATGAAAAATGTCATTTTATGGTAGAACAAGGAATAGTTTTAGGGCATGTAATCTCTGAGAAAGGAATTGAGGTAGATCCTGCCAAGATAAAAGTCATATCACACTTACCTTACTCCTCTTGCGTGCGAGAGGTTCGTTCTTTTCTTGGTCATACAGGTTTCTACAAAGATTTATAAAAGATTTCAGCAAAAAGGCCCGACCACTATCCAATCTACAACAAAAGGATGTGGTATTTGAGTTTGATGAAAAGTGTAAAGAGGCCTTTAATTGTCTTGAGCAAGTCTTGACTACTACCCCTATAATCCAAGCACTTGATTGGACAGCCCTATTTTAGTTGATGCGCGATGCCTCTAATTATGCATTGGGAGCTGTCCTTGGTCAGAAGATTGACAAACAGCCTAGGGTCATCAACTATGTATCTAGAACTTTAGATGCTGCTCAGGTAAATTACAACACCACTGAAAAAGAACTCTTGGCTGTTGTTTTTGCATTAGATAAGTTTAAATCATACCTACTCGGTCCTCAGGTAGTTGTATTTACTAACCATGCAGCTCTGAAGTACTTGTTGAAGAAAGGTGAATCCAAGCCAAGGTTAATTCATTGAATGCTCTTGCTCAAAGAGTTTGACTTGGAAATTCATGACAGAAGTGGAACACAAAACTTGGTGGCAGACCATTTGAGTAGAATTGAGAAAACTCATGATTCCTCTCCTATTCGAGATCATTTCCTGATGAGCAACTCATGAGTATCTCTAACTCTTTTGTTACACCCTGGTTTGCTAAGACTGTTAATTATCTTGTTGTTTCTGTTTTTCACTATACACATCCAGAAACCAAATTTCAAAATTAAAAAGTGATACCCCAAACATCAAATACTTCACAAAACAACATAGGTTGTTGAGGCATTTGTTGACGCCATGTGATTTCATTACCAGCTCTTTGGCATTCCTCACAGGTGTGGCAAGTTCTTCATGCAACCTTAAAAATGGTGGGCTAGTATAAACCAGAATCCAACGCCTTCTTGTTGTTCTTTGTGGACTAAAATGTCCACCAACTGGTGAAGAATGGTAAAATCAGGGCACTGATTCTATCTCATAATCTGGAATGGATCTTCGAATAACCTGATCACTGCACATCTTCCACAAATAGGGGTCATCCCATATATAATAGGTGAAAGCTAAAGCCACCAGAACTAATGATGCTCGGGTTGTTGTGGATTTTGTTAGATCTCAAATTTTTTACAGGTTTGGCATTCTAAGAGTAATCATTAGTGATCAGGGGACACACTTCTGCAACAGGATAATGCAAGCTATACTCCAGAAGTATGGGGTTATTCATCGAGTCTCTACTCCATATCACCCCCAAATAAATGGACAAGCAGAAGTCTCTAATAGGGAAATCAAAAGAATCTTGGAGAAGATAGTACAGCCTAACAAAAAGGATTGGAGTAGGAATCTGGATGATGCTCTTTGGGCACATAGAAAAACTTTTAAGGCACCTATAGGAATATCTCCCTATAGTGTTGTTTTTGGTAAAGTATGTCATCTTCCGGTAGAGATTGAACATCGTGTTTACTGGGCTATAAAAGCTTGTAACTTAGCATTTGATCAAGCAGGTGAGGAAAGGAAATTACAACTGAATGAGCTTAATGAGATCTGTTTGGCAGCCTATGAGAATTCAAAGTTCTATAAAGAGAAAACAAGGAAATTCCATGATAGCTCAATAGCTAGAAAAGAGGCAGAAAGTACTACTATTTAATTCCTGGTTGAAAGTCATGGCCAGAAAATTACGCTCCAAATCAGAAGGACCGTTCATAGCCACTAATGTATTTCCCTATGGAGCTGTTGAGATAAAAAATGAAAACTCCAACAAGAGCTTCAAAGTTAATGGACAACGCTTGAAGCCATTTCATGAAAATCCTTCACTTGTAGATGTCATAATGGAGGAGCTTGCTTTGGAGGAACCACTTCTTGACCCCTCTTGACGAGGGAGTTTTCTTACCCATCTCTTTACTTGTTCATTCTCTTATCCATTTTTGTATGATTTGTTTTACATTGAGGACAATGTATGATATAAGTGTGGGGGTGAGATTTCTCTGTGTGATTTTAGACCTTTTTATGTGTGATTTTTTTATGTGTGATTGTTTTTCTGTTAAAAAAATAAAATAAAAGTTTTTATATGTGTTTTTGTTTAAAATGGCATGTTTTATTGGAATTTTTAGGATATGCATGAGTAATAAGTAATTTCTTTTATGTTTGATATAAGCTTCATAATATGTTATGATTTGAACTCAGACATTTTTGGTATGTTGAGAATGACATGATAATTGAGAGATGATTATATATGATGGAATTATGCCTTGTGAGATTTTTGAACCTCAAAAATTTAATGGATCACTTTACACCATCTTAATTCTTTCATGTGTGATTTATTCCTGAATGCTTATATCCCAATCTTTGTCTTGTTTCTTGATGATACTTGAAACTCATACATGTATTTGAAATGACATAGACATTTTGTTAAATTGAGCCACTAGCCACATAAGCCTACCATGAATAAATCATCCTTTGCTAGCCCCTTTGAGCCTATTTAACCATTTTTTTGTTGTAAATCAAAACAAGCCATGGATGAAAAAACCAAAAATATGCATGCCTTAAAGAATATCTTGGAACTCTGAAATCAATTTAGAATTGGGCATTCAAATAAGTGTGGGGGTGTGCTAACAAGGGTTGAAACTCTTGGTTTTACTTGTTTAAAAAAATGAAAAAAATAATAAAAAAGAAGAAGAAGGATTTACTAGGAATGTTTGCGACCAAATGTGATTGAACAAATGTTTTACTTCACTGTTTTCCTGTTAAATTAATTGCTCCATCATTCTTTTTGGCATATAAAACTAATTTCCAAATTTTTATCACACTATTTTACCATGGCCACATTACAACCCTGAAAAGCCCTGTCGATCAATACATGCATTTGTGTTGATTTTGAAATTGAAAAATTTACCAAATTTATGGGATTGTCTATTTTTCAGGAAATGTTTTGAGTGTATACACAAACCCAAAACACTTGAGAGTTAAGAGTGTCTTATGAGGTTCTGTCACTTATGATTTTATTTTCAGTTTAATTTAATTCTCACATGCCTAAGTGTTTGGATGATTTTCATACATATCTTGATGCTCTGTATTCTACATGTTAGATAACTCCTATTTCTCTGTATATTCTTAAGATTTCATGACAAGCATGCCAGTTCTGTGTGTTTATTGTTTTCCAACTTAATGTTTCTAATAAATTGTAAAACTTGTTTTTATTTTAATTTTGCCTGGGAGTGCAAAAGAGTAAGTGTGAGGGTATTTGATAATGCATGTTTTATCCTTAATTCCTCATTTTAAATATGTATAATTTGCCACTACTTATTGTGTAATATATTACATTTTAACATATTTTCATAATTTGAGCTTTATTTAATATTTAATTTTAAAATGAATTAAGGATTGATTTTTGATCTGTCCTGAACCGGGGTCAAGAGATCTGGTGTCGGGTCAGTCACAAATAGTAAGATGATTACGTCTCTGAAGACCGGTTATATGAGTATCCGGTTTACGTATCTGATGTCTCTATATAATGAGAGCGGATTGGGCGTCCTGGAGGTCCTTCACACCGTCCTTACGCGTTGATGTGGGCGAAAGGTGGTGTCACCTGCGAAGATTCTCCGACGCTCAAGTCAGTGATAATATTCCAAGTCAGGAATGTATTCAGAGAGTAATTGTAAGTTGATAGATTCAAAAAAGATCCCTCCCTTCATTGATGAAGAGAGTTCATATACCTGATTGGTTCAAAATACGAGGAAATGTTAGTGGGGAACCACTAACCTCCAATAACATTATATATTATTACTTTATTGTGCACTTGCCAACATGATTAGGTCAAGTGGCTATTTTATATTGAGCGTAGGGAGTATAGGCTAGAATTAAGGGACAAATTGACCATTCCCGTGAGCAGATTTTGGCTCGTAGTGCAGGGAATTATTGATCGGTCCCTGTAGCAATGCCTTTTGTCTTCTGCATAGTGACGTGTGTGTTATCCAGTGTCATGGTGTTATCCTGGACAACCAGTATAGGGAGAGCACCTGATACAGAATTAGAGTCTGGATGTATACCGATGACACCGGTTGCACGTTGGCGAATTGAAAAAGACGTTGAAATATGTCTTGTAGATCGGATACCGGTATCAAGACCGGATCAATTTTTAACGGAAATAATGAAATCCTTGTTTCTCTTATTTTGTAGTGAATGATTGAGCTTGTAATTGTAAAAGATTGACCAACAATCAAGAGGAAGAACACACAAGTGATTACATTTTCAAAAAGGTCAATAAAGCACAAAATAAGCGAAGAATAGGGCCAGGAATCAATTTCCAGCATCCATGAATCAATTCCTACATAAAAAAGGCCCAGGAGGTGAAAATGAAGGCCATGAATCAATTCCCCACTGACATGAATCGATTCATGCATTAAAAATGGCTTGGGAATCGATTCATAGCCCATGGGAATCGATTCACACCCCTGGGAATCGATTCCTATGCCTTAGGAATAGATTCATGCATTAAATTCATGTTATTTTGGCCTAAATGAATCGATTCACATGCTTTTATTAATCGATTCATGTTAGTGGAAACAACATTACAGGACTTACGTAAGTGGAAACAACATTACGGGTTTTCTGAATCCACTACGCCGAACATGATCCACTTCTTCCATGATTTACGCTTGCTGTTTCCTTTCCCTCGCCTATAAAAGGAAGAAGAATTAAAGCCTTTCAAAAACACCTTCACATATTCGCTTCCTCCTCCAGGAGCTTGAATTTGGAGCAACAGAGGCACAAGGCCTCTCGAGGAAATTCTCTTTCGGCTTTGATCTTTCTTATTTTTAGTTTGTTTTAATTATAGAGGGATAAAACCTCTAGATTGATTTTCTTGGAGATTATTATAATATGATTTTGAGGTTTCTGTTTTTAATATAGTACTCTTTTATTATTGTTAATTTCTTCATAATCTTACTCTACTTGTTTGAATTCCATTCTGTTTAATTAAATTTGTATGCTTAATCGGTTTAATTATATAAATGGAATAGAATAAGATTTTCATTAAAATGATTAAGGAAGTATGCATGCTTAATGAATATTTTCATAATCACTTTTAATTATCATGGTTTGCTTAATTTCATAATATGAGAATAGATTATGTATGTAGGCGATGTTCTTATGTATGCTCAATGATTCCTAGATTTTATGATCTTGACTCCTTTTGCTTAATTAAGAAGCTTGATTAAAATGTTCATTCAAGTTGAATGTAAGTAAAGGAATTGTGAATTGAAAAAGACGCTTAGTTGATTGATTCAAATTGAGCTAAGAAATCAACAGTAATGAAAGTGTACAAATCATCTTTTGTGAACCAAGGATAATCTAATTACAATACTCCAAGAAAATCAATCGCTTGTTATTTATTTGTTCTAAGTTTTACATTTATTCAGTTTTAAATTTTACTATGACAACCAAACCAGCCCCCCAAATGTATTTGTTTGTTTGTTGAATTTTTGTTTGTTAAAATTATTTTAAAACTTGATTTTCCTAAATTTTTTGTGTTGATCTTCGAGAGAACGATCTAGGTTCACACCCTAGTACTACATTATTTTTAATGTTTCAATTTGACCGACCGCGACAGTCCACGTCAACCGCTTCCTATTCTTCCATGATTATACTTTATCAAAGGTGGGAGTCCGGTTCCCACTGAATATATTCGAGATGGGGGTGTTGCGTTTTTTGGACATCGCACCCAATCAACTCCATCCCAATGGTTGGGCCCTAATTCTTTCCCTTGAAGTCCTTGGCAAGCATCTAGGCTTCACCCCGACCGTCGCATTTTTTTCCAGTACACCCGAGTGATGCGTCGTGATGGTTCTGGGATGAGTTTTGTAAATTTGAGACGCCAAAGTGACATCGTCAACTTTGAGGCATTCGCTGAGTCTTGCAAGATAGCATGAGCCCCTTTCAAAAGTTCTTTTATTAAACTCTTTGTTAAGGGGATGGACCCCCTGTTAGTCCTCAAATTTACACTAAAATCTTTAATAAAAATTTTGTAAAAATAATAAAAATTAGCTTAAATTGTTAGAAAATTAGGTTTTAAATTCAATAAATGGATGTTGTTGGAAATAATCTTCCCTTGATCAATTTTCTCTAGTTTTGCAGTGAAAAAGTAAAGAATTTAAAGAGAAAAATGAAGATCTAGAGAGCTGACGCGTAGCATCAACCCCACGCGTAGCGTGGGGATTTCTGATGTTGACGCTACGCGTCACAGCCACATGTAGCGTCAGAAGCTACGTGGACTCCACTTCCAGTTGGCCAAGCACTCAGCCTTTGACCCATAATTGGCCTCTCTACTACTCACAAATGTCCAAGCCGAAGTGGAGACAGGGGCAAATAGCAAGGCATGATTGATTTAATAATTCCATAGTGGCCACTTCACGCTGTTTAATGGGAGCTGAGTCAGGAACCTAACGTGTAACACCCTCGGTTAAATAAGATAGTCCCTTCTGTAGGATCATTCTATTTAACTAAGAGTGTTAACAGTTTTCAGAAAAAGTGAATATTTTTTTTTATATAAAATAATGGTAGATCAGTGGAAGCAAATAATAGATAATTCACACAGTCATTTACAAACTATAAGTAATTGTACTCTTAACAGAATGGGGCACGCAGGCACCCTTAAATAATTATACAGTCATCCATGGTCTTATTATTCATTAATAAATATTCCACTACATATATTCATCATTTAATGAGGGCTCCCAGTTGGTTCAACATATTGCTGTTCTTCGTATTCTGGTTCCTGGTTTCCTAGCTCCTCTGTTATTAATCAACAGAAAGGGTGAGTATAAACCCCAGACCCTGAAGGTTCCCGGTGCGGACATATCCAGTCAACAGATAATATCATATAAATCATACAATTAACATATTTACAAATATAACAATCAAGGATGTTATCATGGAATGCATGAATTTGATTTATTATGATTTATCTTTAGTTAAGTCTCATGATGCATGTGGGCCCAATAAATCAATCCACCATCACCATTATCTCATTCTTTTGCATTCGTCCTGCTCAAGTTGCCTCTTGGGCACAATATTTCCATTCTAGAGCAATCGGAGCTCACCAAGTCCTCCATTCATTATCATAAGGTACGAATAAACTCACAGGTTCTCATCAATATATTATTTTGGGACTTGGCTCTACACGATCATAGTTACACTCCGTCATTTAGTCAAAGTACACCAGAATTACATCGTCTAACCCGGCTCCAGGCGCGACTCTGATGCCATTGGGTTTCCGTTCCAGTTGTACTCCCAAGATTCTCCTCAGAGATCGACCGTGAATGTCCTCCAGCGTACCAGGTGTATGCTCTAGTTTTACTCCCTCAAAAATATTTTCATGATGCAAAATGCATTATTTTTACCATTTGATCCTTGGGTATCTATGTGTTTCCAGTCTCATAATATTTATTCACAAGTTCTTGGGTCCCATCAATTTTTTCAGACGTTGTAAGTCATTTTTATTATTATTCTAGAAAATATATCGGTTATATCTTGGCTAAAATAATGCTTCATTTAAAGAGTAAGTAATATATTCCTTATTTCATTACTCATAATTAAAACAATAATAATATCAATAACAATAATAATGATAATAATAATAACAATAATAATAATAATAATAACAGTAATAATAGTAATAATAATAATAATAATAATAACCAGAATAATGATAATAATAATAATAATCATATTCATAATTATAAGTTCCTTATTTCATTGTTCATAAATAATCAATAATAATATTAGTCACAATAATAATGATAATAATAATAGAAATAAGAATAATAATGATAATTGTAACATCTAAATTTTTATAATTTTTATAAAATAATTTAAAAAGGATTAAAGAAGAATTTCTGAATGAAATTCCGAGTGAAAATATCGAAAACCAGATTTTTCGAGTAAAATGAGTTTGATTCCGAGTGAAATAAATATGATTCCGAGTGAAATCAGACTGAGAAAAGTTTCCGAGTGGATGAAAAATAGGTAAAGATGTGTGAGGCTAAATTGGGGAATCCTCTTCCGAATGAAGAAGAGTTAAACTAACTTCCGAGTGAATGAAGGTCATGTAATTCCGAGTGGGAATTGACTTAAAAACCTCCCGAGTAAGAGTTTATTAGAATTTCCCCGAGTGAAGAGAAACTAGAGTATTCTGAGTGAACAAAGCTATGAAATCCTTAAGTGAGACTTGACCTTGTAGAGAGTTCTCAAGGTAAGGGAGATTAAATATGTCGAGCGAAAACGTGTGAAACATTTCTGAGTGATACTAGACTGTGGAAAAATATTCCGAGTGAGGAAAACTTATAGATTCCGAGTGAAATGGTTGAGGGAATCATTTCCCGAGTGGTTAACATCTGTGACCTTTAAGAATAAAAATAGAGAGTATTGTGTAAACTTCCGAAGGAAGCATGTATGTGTAGGGGCCTTCCCGAGTGAACTTAGGTTCCGATTCCGAGTGATGAGGTTACCGAGTGCTTTGTTCGCTTTGGCGCTTTCTTCCACTGGCTATTGTTTAATCGATACTGGGTCTTGCCAACGTGGGGGCATCCTGACCCGGTTCTTCCTTTCTTTGGTCAGATTCCTGTTCCGATTTCCCCCTTTTAGCCGTTCGGAATTTTTGGAAAATTTTTTCCCTTGTCTTGGATTTTATTTAATTTAGTTAGGATGTTTCAGAATTCACATAGACACCCATTGTTCTTAATATTTTCACAATTCAACACCAATCATATCATTTAATTCATCATGGTTAATAATAATCAACACAGCCAATTAATCATATACATAAAAATATGTAAAACAAATATATAAACATTAAAACATTTAATTTAACAGCAATTCCTGAACCTGTCCTGGAAAGGTGAGGACTAGAAGTACCTTAGCCCTTTCCAAACACTCGGTTCCCCCCAGAAATACCAGAGAATATACCCCCTAACCTTAATGGAAGATCTTTGATTAGTAGATGACGTTCTTTTATTATCCTTGCTTCAGCTCATAGTGAGGAGAAAAGGAAAATGAGAGAGAAAGAGACTTGTATGTAGAGAAACAAATAAGAAAGAGAGGCCTTTGCTAATTTTCGTTGGTTCTGAGAGTTCAGACATGGGAATGAGTTGTGGTATTGGTTTAATAATACAAAAGACAAGTGGGGGACAAGCTTTTTAGTGATTGAAGGTTAGGTGCGTTAATTATGGGAATAATAGAGATTTAGATAAGAAGTGAGCTGTATTTTTATCTATTTCCGTAGCCTACTTACAGGAGCTTGTATGATTGGAGTAGATATATTAAAATATGTAAAAGATGCTATGATTGGAGTAAAAGTCCCTGTATGTGTCTCAGGTGAAATTATTCCATTAATCATTTTCTCAAGAACTCGCTTGAGCGAGGCACCCTCTCGCTTAAGCGAAATCTGACCAGAGGCCATCCTTCCCTTCCACACTCGCTCGCTCGGCGAGGCTTCCTATCACTCGAAATACTTCTCTCGGAGGTGCATAACTCAGAATTCATATGACTGGAAGGATCATTCGAAATTTGTCATTCGAAAATGTTACAACTGAGGTCATTCGGAGTCAACCTTTATCTGTTCCAGAAGTACCTCACCTGAAATGACTCACTCAGTATATATTTTAGTCGGCATCAGGAAAGTTACACTCAACTCGGAGATAACCCACTCGAATATTTATTACTCGGAGATGAATTTTCCTTCGGTTGGACGTACTTCTCTCGGAAACGTTTGACTCAGAGAAGTTTCATTCGGAAATGAGGTACTTGAAGATGTTTGACTTGGAAACGAGTCATTTGAAGATGTTTGACTCGGAAATGAGTCCCTCGGAGGCGTTTGACTTGGAAACGAGTCATTCGAAGGTTTTGACTCAGAAACGAGTCACTCGGAGATGTTTGACTCAGAAACGAGTCATTCGAAGGCGTGTCACTCGGACCTTTCACTCAGAAGTGGTTCTCTTGAACACACTTTACTCCAAATGTCTCCGAGGCCAGGACTCCACTCGGTAGTGGCTCTCTCGGTCATGTCTTACTCGAAAAACATAATCTTCACTCGGAATTTCAACCTTCACTCAGAATTTTTCTTGGTCACCCGGAACAGATCCCTTTCTTCACTCAGAAAGTCTTATTTAAGACATGTTTCACTCGGAAAATGGATAATATCATTAATGGTATATATAAATTCCATGATTATACACAAAAATGAAATTTTTGGGATATTACAGACCATCCACAGGGTATTTTATTTACTTATTAACTCTTACAGAACTTCCAAACTTCATAATTTACAAGATGAAGACTGCTACTAAAAATAGGGATGTTACACTCTCCTCCCCTTTTAGGAATTTTGTCCCGAAATTCAAAGTTGAAATAATTGAGGGTACAATTCTCTGATCTTTTCCTCAATTTCCCAAGTAGCGTCCCCATCATCTGTTTGACTCCAAACTACTTTGACCAAAGAGATTTCCTTGCCTCTTAGCTGTATGAGACGTCGGTCAACAATCTTAACCGGTGATGCTTCAAAGGTAAGGTTTTCTTTCAGAAGAAACTGATCAGGACTCAGAACATGATCAGGGCTTGGTACATATTTGCGGAGTTGAGAGACATGAAAGACATTATGAAGGTTTGTTAGCTCAGGTGGAAGAGTAATACGGTACGCATGGGTTCCTATCTTTTGCAGAATCTGATAGGGTCCTACATATCTGGGACTTAACTTCTTGGCCTTTAGAGCTCTTCCTACTCCAGTGGTAGGGGTAACTTTGAGAAATACATGGTTTCCCTCCTCAAATTCCAATGGCTTCCGACGTTTATCGTAGTAACTCTTTTGTCTATCTTGTGAAGCTTTCATTGCCATTTGGATATTTCGGACTTGTTCTATAGTCTTCTGAACAATCTCTAGTCTAATTATCATTTTTTCACCTGTCTCATACCAACACAAAGGTGTACGACATTTTCTTCCATATAGAGCTTCATAAGGGG
The DNA here is from genome assembly GCA_037962975.1 of Clitoria ternatea. Taxonomy (NCBI): domain Eukaryota; kingdom Viridiplantae; phylum Streptophyta; class Magnoliopsida; order Fabales; family Fabaceae; genus Clitoria; species Clitoria ternatea. The sequence goes on along the minus strand of CM075673.1, from coordinate 88,336,509 downwards.
CTATTCCGATGCTAGCGTGGTAGCTGTTGTTGTAAGTGAACTCAACAAGTGGAAGATATTCTTGCCAACTTCCCCCATGTTCTAAGACACAAAGACGTAACAGATCTTCAAGAGTCTTGATTGTCTATTCTGATTGTCCATCTGTCTGTAGGTGATATGCGGAACTTAACTTTAGACGAGTTCCTAGAGCTTGTTGCAGGCTCTTCCAAAATTGTGATGTGAAACGAGGATCTCGGTCAAACACAATTGCAGTGGGTGTTCCATGTAATCGTACGATTTCCTTGATATAGATCTGGGTGAGTTTCTCTAGAGAATACTTCATATTGACAGGGATAAAATGAGCGGCCTTTGTTAATTGATCTACGATTACCCAAATAGCATTATATCCAATTGATGTTCTGGGAAGTCCGGTCACGAAGTCCATAGCAATCTCATCCCATTTCCATTCTGGAATCTCCAAAGGTCGAAGGATCCTACTTGGTCATTGTTGTTCCGTCTTTACCTTCTGATACATCAGGCAGGTTGTTACATACTCAGCGATATCCCTTTTTATTCCTTGCCACCAGAATATTTTCTTCAAGTCCTGATACATCTTGGTTGATCCTGGGTGGATACTGTATTTACTTTTGTGTGCTTCATCAAGGATGGATCTTTTAAAATCTGTGTTGACTACAATACAGAGCCTCTGTTGATATCTGATCACCCCATGTTCATCTTTGCTAAATTCTGAGCCTTCTTCTTTTGTCTTTCCTGCTAGACTTTGTAATTCCTGGTCATTAGCTTGAGCTTCCTTGACTTGTTCCAGGAAATCATTTGAAATTCTTAGCATTCCAACCATAAGGCTTCCCCTTTTAGGTGTTACTGCCAGATTCAGATTGCGAAACTGTTCAATCAATTCCAACTCCTTTGTCATCATATATGATAGGCGTAAAGCCTTTCTGCTGAGTGCATCAGCTACAACATTTGCCTTTCCAGGATGATATCGGAGTTCAAAATCATAATCTTTGATGAATTCCATCCACCTACGTTGTCGCATATTCAACTCTTTCTGGTCAAATAGATACTTTAAGCTCTTATGATCACTGAAGACTTCAAAGTATGTGCCATATAAATAGTGTCTCCAAATTTTCAAGGCAAACACAACTGCAGCTAGTTCCAAGTCATGTGTAGGATAATTAACTTCATGTGGTCTTAGCTGTCGTGAGGCATAAGCAACAACCTTTCTTTCTTGCATTAGAACACATCCTAGTCCTTGTCTTGACGCATCACAATACACTTCATATGGCTTGGCAGGATCTGGCAAAATCAATACAGGTGCACTAGTGAGTCGTTGGCATAACTCTGTAAAACTGCTTTCACATTTGTCGGTCCATTCAAATGGTTGATCCTTACGTGTCAGCCTAGTTAAAGGTGTTGGAATTCGAGAGAAATTCTCGATGAATCGACGATAATATCCAGCAAGTCCAAGGAAACTGCGAATTTCTGTCACATTCTTGGGTTGTTCCCACTTTAGTACAACTTCTACCTTTGTAGGATCCACAGCAATTCCTTCTTTAGAGATGACATGTCCCAAAAATTTTACTTTAGTCAACCAGAATTCACACTTTGACAACTTGGCGTATAATTGCCTTGCTCGTAGCGTATTTAGAACAATTCGGAGATGTTCTTCATATTCTTTATGGCTCTTGGAGTAGACAAGAATATCGTCAATGAATACCACTACGAATTTGTCCAAGTACTCATGGAAGATCCGATTCATGTATCCCATAAAGACTGCAGGTGCATTGGTAACTCCAAAGGGCATGACAAGGTACTCGTAGTGCCCATATCGTGTCCTGAGTGCTATTTTGGGTATATCATCTTCCTTCACCCTTATTTGATGATAGCCTGATTGCAGATCAATCTTTGAGAAGATAGTGGCTCCTCGTAGTTGGTCCATCAAATCATCAATCCTTGGAAGAGGGTATCGGTTCTTGATCGTAGCTTTATTCAACTGACGATAGTCAACGCACAACTGCATACTGCCATCCTTCTTTTTGACTAGAAGAACTGGTGCTCCCCAAGGTGAGACACTGGGTCTAATCATTCCTTTCTCTAAAAGTTCTTCTATTTGCTTTTTGAGCTCACTGAGTTCCTTAGGTGACATTCGGTAAGGAGCAATAGAGATTGGTCCTACGCCCGATATAATGTCAATACTGAATTCAACTTCTTGCTCTGGAGGTAGCTCTCGTATATCATCAGGGAAAACTTCTGGAAATTCTTGAACAACAGGAATCTGATCAATTTGAGAAGTGTCCTTGCTTTCAGTATCAGTAAGGATCATGTATAGCTGGACTTCTTTTGTTGGGATTACCTTTTCTGAGCTAACAGGACAAGAATTAGTGACTTGATCACATTCAGATGTAGTAGACCTGAGAGAGATGGACCTATTATGACAGTCAATAAGGATATGGTTGGCAGAAAGCCAATTCATCCCTAGAACAATATCTAGATCAATCAAAGGTAAACATATCAGATCTACTTGATAAATTTTCCCTTCGATGTTGAGAGGACATTCCAAACACATACAGGAAGGGCAAATAGGCTTATTGGCAGCAGTTATGACAATTATCTTATTGGGTAGAGAGGTTGTAGGTAGCTTTAAATGTTTTACACAATTCTCAGATATGAAAGAGTGAGTGGCTCCAAAGTCATATAATACATTTAACAGAGTACTTCCTATAAAGCATGTACCTTGCACAAGGTCGTTCCCTTGTGATATCTCCGCACCATTCATGGTAAAAACTCTAGCATTTCCTCCCTGTCTTCCAGCTGAGCCATTTCCGGGCCTTCTAGGATTATTGTTTTGATTGGAGTTGTCGTTGCGGTGAACATTCTGCATCCTCGGGGCATTATTTGTAGAGGTATTTGTAGCAGGTCCTCCATTCCCTTGGCCTGTTGGTCGTGCTATCTGCCTTTGAGTCATCTGCTGTTGGTTGTTAGTATTTCTGTACCAACATTCAACATCACGATGTCCAGCCCGTCCATAAATTGTGCATATTTTACCTCTTTTAGTACAATTTACTGCCATATGTGGTCCTCCGTAGATATAGCATTTCAAATTCCGACTGTTCCCTTGATCCCTTGGAGGAATTCGGTTGGCTGAGTAAGGTGGTCGGGAATATGGTCGTTTTGCTCGAAAATCTCTTCTTTGTTGTCGGTCTGGCATATGTCGTTCTGGACCATAATTAGACGTTCCAGGTCATCGAAGATTAGAGGTATTCTCAAAGATACGGCATCGGTCAACCAAGTTAGAGAATTAAGTGATTTGTTGGCAACATATAGCTTGATGGATTTCCTGTCGTAGTCCTGCTTCAAATTTTGCACATCTCGACGCTTCTCCTATTTGGGTGTAGTAGGGACAACATTTGGCCAATTCATCAAATTTAGAAGCGTATTCCCCAACTGTCATATTACCTTATTTCAGATTAAAGAATTCCTGCTCTTTCTGCCTCCTTATGTCTTCAGGGAAGTATTTGGCAAGAAATTCTACCTTGAATCATCCCCAAGTGATGACGTGTCCATCAGTTGTTAATCTGATTCTAGCATGAGTCCACCAGTGCTCTGCTTCCCCAACCAGCATGAAGACAGCAAAGGTTATCTTGTCCTCATCAGGGCATCGCATAGCGGCAAAAATCTTTTCGAGGTGCTCAATCCATAATTGTGCTCCTTCTGGATTGAAGCCTCCCTTGAATTGTGTAGGATTGTTCCTCTGGAAGTCAGCTAGTCCTTGGCTCTGCCTGGTAGAAGCATGAGGTAATTCCTGTCGTTCTATTACCTCCACGATTCGAGTAAGAAGTTCCTCCATGACATGATCATTGTTTCGGTGAGCCATTAGGAAATTGCTAAAAGAATATCAACAAAAGATTCAGGGTATATGTTATGTGGGGAATTCCACATAAGAAATTTAGTCTTAGGTGTTTTATGGATTGTTCAATAATTCTATCAGAGTACGTGGAAACCTAATGGTCCACTTCCCAAGCTTAATGAATCGACTATGCTCTGATACCACTAATGTAACACCCTCGGTTAAATAAGATAGTCCCTTCTGTAGGATCATCCTATTTAACTAAGAGTGTTAACAGTTTTCAGAAAAAGTGAATATTTTTTTTATAAAATAATGGTAGATCAGTGGAAGCAAATAATAGATAATTCACATAGTCATTCACAAACTATAAGTAATTATACTCTTAACAGAATGGGGCACACAGGCACCCTTAAATAATTATACAGTCATCCATGGTCTTATTATTCATTAATAAATATTCCACTACATATATTCATCATTTAATGAGGGCTCCCAGTTGGTTCAATGTATTGTTGTTCTTCGTATTCTGGTTCCTGGTTTCCTAGCTCCTCTGTTATTAATCAACAGAAAGGGTGAGTATAAACCCCAGACCCTGAAGGTTCCCGGTGCGGACATATCCAGTCAACAGATAATATCATATAAATCATACAATTAACATATTTACAAATATAACAATCAAGGATGTTATCATGGAATGCATGAATTTGATTTATTATGATTTATCTTTAGTTAAGTCTCATGATGCATGTGGGCCCAATAAATCAATCCACCATCACCATTATCTCATTCTTTTGCATTCGTCCTGCTCAAGTTGCCTCTTGGGCACAATATTTCCATTCTAGAGCGATCGGAGCTCACCAAGTGATGTAGGCTCTTCATGCACTTTCTTGAAGAGGGATGGATCTAGGGCTCTTTCTTCTATCTTCCTTCAAAGCAAGCTTGAGAACTTCTTCTTCAAGGCAAGGGAAGCCGAAACTAAAGCCTAAGACTAGAGGAATGTGACGCCAAAACAAAGGAAAAGAGAGTGGAAATGGAAGGAGAGAAGGAGGACAATGGAGGAAGGCTTGGAAAAAGGGAGAGGGAAAGGTTGGAGGCCACTTCCTAAGGTGTAGGAAGATAACTCCACTCACCACCAAGGGAGGGAGAAACCCCTTGGATAAGAGCTTGAGAGAGCTCTCAAATTCTAGAGAGAAGGAGGAGAATCTCTCACTAGGAAACACTTAAGTGCTCTCAAATTTTGCAAATGAATTAATGGTGCTTGATTACAAAAGGAGAAGCCCTTATATAGGCCATGGGAATTTTGGCCAAGGACTAGCTAGATGGGCTTGGTCATGGATCCAAGGCCCATTAAGAGAAAAGATGAACAAATGGCCTATACATGGCCCAAAAGGGAAAGTACAAGGCCCAAAAGTGGCCCATTTGACCTTGTAAGGCCCAAAGCTATCCTATAAGCCTAGAGAAACTATTTAGGAAGTATATTACAAGTAAAGTACACATAGATCCTCATAGGTTCCTTATTGGGCTTAGGCCCACTAGAAGAGAGAAAAGAGAAAAGGGCTTTATGGATGCTCTCTTTGGCCCTTTTGGTCTTTGCCCTTGTGAGGGGACCTCTATATGCCTCAAGTCCTTTCTCCAATGTAGTGTGAGGGTATTCCTTGGGTATGTCCACATTATGCTCCCCCTCTTCAAAAGGATTTGTCCTCAAATCAAAGGCATCATCCTCATCATCTATATCAAAGGGAGACAAATCAGTTATATTAAAAGAAGCACTCACACCATAATCTCCTGGTAGATCTAGGACATAAGCATTATTATTAATTTTCTTGAGAATTTGAAAAGGCCCATCACCTCTAGGGTTGAGTTTGGATTTTCTCAAATTGGGAAAGCGTTCCTTTCGAAGGTGTAACCATACCCAATCTCCAACCTCAAAGGTGATCTCCTTTCTTTGTTTATTTACACAACGAGCATAATGTTCATTTTTAGTTTGTATTTGGTGTCTAACCTTCTCATGAAACTCTTTGATAAATTGGGCCTTTGCCTCTCCATCCATATGAAGGACAGAGTCAGAAACCTCAATGGGCAAAAGGTCCAAGGGTGTGAGAGGGTTAAAACCATATACAACCTCAAATGGACTATGCTTGGTTGTGGAGTGTTGTACCCTATTATATGCAAACTCAATGTGGGGTAAACACTCATCCCAAGATTTCACATTTTTGTGTACTAAGACCCTAAGAAGTTGTGAGAGGGTCCTGTTTACTACCTCTGTTTGGCCATCCGTTTGAGGATGACAAGTTGTGGAAAAGAGGAGTTGTGTTCCTAGCCTTGACCAAAGAGTTTTCCAAAAATGGCTTAGGAATTTGGTGTCCCTATCAGAAACAATGGTTTTGGGTACACCATGTAATCGCACAACCTCTTTAAAGAAGATCTTAGCAATATGACTAGCATCATTAACCTTATGGCAAGGGATGAAGTGAGCCATCTTGCTAAACCTATCCACAACCACAAAGATAGAATCCATTCCCCTTTGGGTCTTAGGCAGGCCTAACACAAAGTCCATTGATATATCAATCCAAGGTGCACTAGGTGTTGGCAAGGGAGTATATAAACCACTAGGTGAAAGTTTTGATTTAGCCTTTCTACAAATAATACACCTAGAGCAATGTTTTTGAACATCCTTTTTCATTTTGGGCCAATAGAAGTGTTCATGTAATATAGACAAAGTCTTATCTCTTCCAAAATGACCCATGAGTCCTCCCTCATGACTCTCTCTAAGTAGTAGATCTCTTAAAGAGCTTCGTGGAATACAAAGTCTATTGGCTTTAAAAAGATAGCCATCTAAAATGTAGAAGCCCTTATGAGATGTAGAAGTGGAACATGAGTTAAAGATATTTGAAAATTCAAGATCATTTGGGTACAAAGACCTAATTTCATCAAGCCCAATAACTTTGGCTCCTAGAGAGGTAAGTAAAGAGTGCCTCCTAGATAAAGCATCAGCCACAGTATTGGTTTTGCCATTTTTATACTTGATGACATAAGGAAATTGTTCCAAATACTCAACCCACTTAGCATGCCTTTTGTTTAACTTATGTTGCCCTTTGATGAATTTCAAAGATTGGTGATCACTATGTATCACAAACTCTTTTGGGATTAAGTAGTGTTCCCAAGTTTGTAGGGCTCTAATTAAGGCATAAAATTCCTTATCGTATGTGGGATAGTTAATAGTGGACCCATTAAGTTTTTCACTAAAGAAAGCAATGGGGTGTCCTTCTTGTAAAAGCACAGCTCCTATGCCCACATTTGATGTATCACACTCAAGCTCAAAGGTTTTAGAAAAATTTGGAAGTTTAAAATTGGAGCATGAGTGAGTCTCTCTTTGAGATCTTGAAAGGCTTTTTCTTGCCTAGGCCCCCACACAAAAGAGACATTCTTTTTAACCAACTCATTTAAAGGGGAGGCTAGGGTTGAAAAATCTTTCACAAATCTCCTATAGAAACTTGCGAGACCAAGGAAACTTCTTACTTCACTCACATTTTTAGGTGTAGGCCAATCTTGGATTGCCTTAACCTTAGAGTGATCTACCTCAACACCTCTAGAACTAACTACAAAACCAAGAAAGACAATGGAATCCATGCCAAAAGAACATTTTTCAAAGTTAGCATAAAGATTGTTTGTTCTCAAGGCAAGCATAACTTGTCTTAGGTGGATTAGATGAGAGGTCATGGACTTTGAGTACACAAGAATGTCATCAAAGTATACCACAACAAAATGCCCTATGAAATCCCTTAAAACATGGTTCATAAGTCTCATGAAGGTACTTGGTGCATTAGTTAGGCCGAAAGGCATTACTAACCACTCATAAAGGCCAAGCTTGGTTTTAAAAGAGGCTTTCCATTCATCTCCTTCTTTTATTCTAATTTGGTGATAGCCACTTTTAAGATCAATCTTGGACAAGATTGTAGATCCACTAAGCTCATCTAACATGTCATCAAGTCTAGGTATGGGATGCCTATACTTGATGGTGATGTTATTAATGGCTCTACAATCCGTACACATTCTCCATGAACCATCTTTCTTGGGTACAAGTAAAACCGGTAATGCGCAAGGGCTTAAACTTTCTCTAATCCAACCTTTGGAAAGTAGTTCATTCACTTGATTTTCTATTTCTAAACTTTCCTTAGGGTTGCATCTATAGGCCGGTCTATTTGGCAAACTAGCCCCAGGAATAAGGTCTATTTGATGCTCAATGCCCCTAATAGGAGGTAACCCTTTTGGAATGTCTTTTGGGAAGGGTCGTTAAATTCTTGTAAGATATTTTGGATCCCTTTGGGCAAGGGGGGAGGAGAGGTGCCCATTGAACACAAGGAAGTGTTAGGGATATCTTTTGGATATATGATCAAGCAATGTTTTTGTGAAAACATGGCATGTTTCACATCATATTTATTTGCAAAGAGATTAGGTTGGGAGTCATTATAGACAATAACTCCTTTCCCTTTATTGTCTTTTTTATTTTTCTTTGGTTTTTCTAAACTCACATAGGAAGAAGATCCTAACTCTTTTTCTCTCTTAGCTTTCATTTGGATTTGGTCTTTGGCTACTTGTTGTGGAGTTAGAGGATGTAATACTATCTTCTTACCATCTAGTTTAAATGTGAGGGTGTTAGTGAACCCCTCATGAAGGACCTTTCTATCAAATTGCCAAGGCCTTCCTAATAGTATATGAGTTGCTTCCATAGGTACTACATCACATTTGACTTCATCTCTATATGTGCCTATGGTGAAATTGATTAGGACTTGCTTATTGACTACCATTTCCCCTTTTTCATTTAACCATTGTAATTTGTAGGGACTTGGATGGTCTATAAGCTCTAATCCCATCTTTTTGACTAGTCTTTGGCTTGTAACATTTGCACAACTCCCACTATCCACAATGAGAGAACATAATTTGTCATTAATGTAATATCTTGTATAAAAGATGTTCTCTCTTTGTGTTGTGTCATCGAGTTTTACATGACTACCAAGCAACCTTCTAATCATGTACAACTCACCATCATCCCCTAAAATATGCTCACTGTCACTGGAATCACTACTAGAGTCATCACTTGAATAGTGAGAATCAGAATTAGACTCTGATTGACTTGAGTAGGTTCCATTGGTTTTTAAAATCATTGTTCTTTTTGTTGGACAGTCTGAAGCAATGTGTCCTCTTCCAAGGCACTTAAAACATTTTATGGAAGAAGATCTAGAGGATTGTGGTTTTGATGATGGTTCATGCTTATCATGTTGATTGTGAAAGACTTTGCCATTTTTGTGTAACTCACTTTGGGGTTTAGAGGAGGAAGCGCCCACTTCTCTCTCTCTAGGGTTTCTCTCAAACTTACCCTTATTTTCTACCCATTTTGACTTATAGGCTCTATTGTTATCCCCACTATAGGATTCTCTTTCCTTAAATTGGTTTTCTACTTTGGTGCATTGGTGGAGTAACTCTTCTATATCCACATGTGGAAGAAGTTCCACCCTATTTTTGATGTTCCTATTAAGTCCATGTAAGAACCTATGCATTAGGGTTTCCTCATCCTCTTCTAGATTGGCTCTAATCATGGCTATCTCTAAGGCTTTATAGTAATCTTCTACATATTTGGAGCCTTGGGTGAGCCTATTAAGCTTTGCTAATAGTTCACCCCTATAATAGTTAGGAACATATCTTTTTCTAAGGAAAGCTTTTAAGTCTACCCAATCATCTATGGGAGGGAAGTTGTCTCTTTTTCTCTCCTTACAAATTTGGGTCCACCAAACTAGGGCATAATTTTGGAAAGAAAGAGTTGCAATCCTAACTTTTTTTTCATCTTTTATTTGATGAGAGTTGAATATTTGTTCTACCCTCATCTCCCACTCTAAGTAAGCTTCAATGTCACTTTTTCCATTGAATGGGGGAATTTCTAATTTTACCTCTCTTAAGCCTATGTCATCCCTCCTATGGTCATGGTGCCTTCTTTGTCTTGTTTCTTCCTCATTGTCACTAGTGTTATGTCTTTGATTTCTTTGTCTATGCCTAGTTCTAGGGGGTTCATTATGCTCAAGATTAGTTAGCCTAGCATTAATATTGTTTAAGCTATCCATTATGTTATGAAGCATGCTTTTGTTCTCCCTATCACTAGATGACATCTTTTAATGTTGTCAAAGAAATTCAAGACAAGAACAAAGTATGTATAGACAAGCTAGTCGAGGAAGATGAATGCAATACAAGTGAAAAAAAAACACTTCAACAAACCTAAAATATCAATACTAGGTTTCTATCCTAAAGGGAAACAAAGTCCTAGGTTGTCTTTAACTAGGTTAGTCCTATGTTGCTTATGGAAATCCTAAGTTATCCTTAACCTAAGTTGATTATGGTTGTCCTAGGATGTTGCTAGTGATTAACTAACCCTAGACAAGCCTAACCAAATTCAGTTTTAAGAAGTAGTTAACCTAACAAAATTAGTTCAACTAACTAACTAAGTCTTAACAACCCTAACCAAAAGTAGTTAATTAGTTATGGAGGTTGTAACAAAGTCTAACCACTATAACTACCTAACTAATTCGGTTATGTATTAGTTAACTCAACTAACAATTAGTTATGACAACAAGAATTAGTTCTAACCACTAACCAATTAGTTAAGACACTCAACTAACTACCAACTAACTAACTAATTATAGTTGTAACTTCTAACTAACTCTAACCAATTAACTAAAAGTAGTTAACAAACAAATGCACATGCACTATCCTAATTCGAAATTTACCAAGCAAAAGGGAAAATTATAATGTCCAAAAAGTCCAATGTCCTTGTTGTGTCCAAAATACAAGACAAAATCCTACTACACAAAGCCTAAGAATTGAAAAACTTTGCCTAAGTTCTACTAGTTACAAAGCCTTTGCCTCCTTTACAAGTGTCTTCACAAGTCCTTCTTGATGTATAAGCTCCATTTTACCTATCAAGAGAACACAAGGCAACAACTCCAAACAAGATTTGGTTAATAGAAATCACAAAGAAACTTTAAACCTCACAAAAGTGTATCTCTCAAGTGTATGCCTTCTCTTAGAGATTATCAAGCTCAATCAATTTCCACACCAATCTCAAGTGTTTCAATATGCTACCCTCACTTAATGGTGAAATGGAGTGATCTTTAGAAGTTCAAAAAAAGGATACAAACTCAAGACAAAACTTAAAGAAGCAAAAATGACAAACTAAAAAGGCTTAAGAAATAATGGCTACACAAATGGAATAGAATGAAGGATCAACAATTAACTTGGAATGACAAGACTCTAAAAGCAAATAAAAGTTCAAAAGAATGAAAGCTAACTTGGAATAGAATTGAAATTGACAAAACAAGGCAAACAAGCAAACAAATACAAGAAACAAAGTTTAAGGTATAACCTAGCCTAGAAACTCTAAAGTTGCAAGAATAAGCAAGGAAGTCTTAATGAACAAGTCTTAGAAATGTCAAGTAATGAAGTACTTTTCTTTTGGTATTAGTAATTTCAAAATTTGGTGATGATGTTTTGGTGTGTCAAATTCAACTTAGCAATGAGGCTTTCTTTTTAACACTCTTTTTTTTTCTTCTTTGGTACTTTTCTTTTCTTTTGATACTTTTCTTTCTTTTCTTTTTGCCTCTCAAGATTTCAAGATAACAACACCAATTTTATAATACCAAAACCGAATTGCACAAATGGTTCAACTAGTTCAATTAATGCTTCTTGCTTAAGGCAAACTATGCAACCTTCTCCTAAATTGATGTATAGGAGGTGACTAAAATTTTTTTTTTTGACAAGTTTTGTTTTTGATGCAACCAAGATGAAAATAAGAATGTAAAAGAGGTATCCTAATAGTGCAACAAAATTAAACCTAGAATCAAACTAAGAATAGAAACTAACAATCCTAAAAATTGAGTTGACTTTGGAGTGTCTTTAATGTGAGACCTCCTAACAAGAATGGAACCTTTGTAGGAGCTAATCAAGATGCTTGAATTGCCCCTATATCACACGGTTTTGCACACTAAAAAGGAGAAACAATTAACTTCCTAGAACTCTAGAAAAGGTTCCACATGGCACTTAACTAACTTCCTAAATTGGCTCTAACTAACAACTAACAATTAACTAACATGTAACAACAACTTAACCACCTAATAACCGAATTTAACATGTGCCAATTCTGAAATTTTAGAGACCAAAACAGAATGGTAACAATAACCAACCGAAAATGACCCTCCAATATGCAAAAAATTGAAACCACAAAGAAACTAACACAAAAACTCAAAAGAACCAAGACTTTTTATGATTTTTCTATGCTAACATGGCATGAATAAGGCATATGAATGACTAAGAAACAGAATCCCAGCCAGCAAAAGAAATGAAAACCGAAATTTAAAATGGAAGAGAAGAAGAAAAGAACCTCCCAAGGCTCAATGATACCACATGATGTAGGCTCTTCATGCACTTTCTTGAAGAGGGATGGATCTAGGGCTCTTTCTTCTATCTTCCTTCAAAGCAAGCTTGAGAACTTCTTCTTCAAGGCAAGGGAAGCCGAAACTAAAGCCTAAGACTAGAGGAATGTGACGCCAAAACAAAGGAAAAGAGAGTGGAAATGGAAGGAGAGAAGGAGGACAATGGAGGAAGGCTTGGAAAAAGGGAGAGGGAAAGGTTGGAGGCCACTTCCTAAGGTGTAGGAAGATAACTCCACTCACCACCAAGGGAGGGAGAAACCCCTTGGATAAGAGCTTGAGAGAGCTCTTAAATTCTAGAGAGAAGGAGGAGAATCTCTCACTAGGAAACACTTAAGTGCTCTCAAATTTTGCAAATGAATTAATGGTGCTTGATTACAAAAGGAGAAGCCCTTATATAGGCCATGGGAATTTTGGCCAAGGACTAGCTAGATGGGCTTGGTCATGGATCCAAGGCCCATTAAGAGAAAAGATGAACAAATGGCCTATACATGGCCCAAAAGGGAAAGTACAAGGCCCAAAAGTGGCCCATTTGACCTTGTAAGGCCCAAAGCTATCCTATAAGCCTAGAGAAACTATTTAGGAAGTATATTACAAGTAAAGTACACATAGATCCTCATAGGTTCCTTATTGGGCTTAGGCCCACTAGAAGAGAGAAAAGAGAAAAGGGCTTTATGGATGCTCTCTTTGGCCCTTTTGGTCTTTGCCCTTGTGAGGGGACCTCTATATGCCTCAAGTCCTTTCTCCAATGTAGTGTGAGGGTCTTCCTTGGGTATGTCCACATTACCAAGTCCTCCATTCATTATCATAAGGTATGAATGAACTCACAGGTTCTCATCAATATATTATTTTGGGACTTGGCTCTACACGATCATAGTTACACTCCGTCATTTAGTCAAAGTACACCAGAATTACATCGTCTAACCCGGCTCCAGGCGCGACTCTGATGCCATTGGGTTTCCGTTCCAGTTGTACTCCCAAGATTCTCCTCAGAGATCGAACGAGAATGTCCTCCAGCGTACCAAGTGTATGCTCTAGTTTTACTCCCTCAAAAATATTTTCATGATGCAAAATACATTATTTTTACCATTTGATCCTTGGGTATCTATGTGTTTCCAGTCTCATAATATTTATTCACAAGTTCTTGGGTCCCATCCATTTTTTTCAGACGTTGTAAGTCATTTTTATTATTATTCTAGAAAATATATCGGTTATATCTTGGCTAAAATAATGCTTCATTTAAAGTGTAAGTAATATATTCCTTATTTCATTACTCATAATTAAAACAATAATAATATCAATAACAATAATAATGATAATAATAATAATAATAATAACAGCAATAATAATAATAATAATAATAATAATAATAACCAGAATAATGATAATAATAATAATAATAATCACATTCATAATTAAAAGTTCCTTATTTCATTGTTCATAAATAATCAATAACAATATTAGTCACAATAATAATGATAATAATAATAGAAATAAGAATAGTAATGATAATAGTAACATCCCAATTTTTATGATTTTTATAAAATAATTTAAAAAGGATTAAAGAAGAATTTCTGAATGAAATTCCGAGTGAAAATATCGAAAACCAGATTTTCCGAGTAAAATGAGTTTGATTCCGAGTGAAATAAATATGATTCCGAGTGAAATCAGACTGAGAAAAGTTTCCGAGTGGATGAAAAATAGGTAAAGATGTGTGAGGCTAAATTGGGGAATCTTCTTCCGAATGAAGAAGAGTTAAACTAACTTCCGAGTGAATGAAGGTCATGTAATTCCGAGTGGGAATTGACTTAAAAACCTCCCGAGTAAGAGTTTATTAGAATTTCCCCGAGTGAAGAGAAACTAGAGTATTCTAAGTGAACGAAGCTATGAAATCCTTAAGCGAGACTTGACCTTGTAGAGAGTTCTCAAGGTAAGGGAGATTAAATATGCCGAGCGAAAATATGTGAAACATTTTTGAGTGATACTAGACTGTGGAAAAATATTCCGAGTGAGGAAAACTTATAGATTCCGAGTGAAATGGCTGAGGGAATCATTTCCCGAGTGGTTAACATCTGTGACCTTCAAGAATGAAAATAGAGAGTATTGTGTAAACTTCCGAAGGAAGCATGTATGTGTAGGGGCCTTTCCGAGTGAACTTAGGTTCTGATTCCAAGTGATGAGGTTACCGAGTGCCTTGTTCGCTTTGGCGAATAAGGTTTCGCTCCAGCGATCATGGTTCGCTTTCGCTTAGGCGCTTTCTTCCGCTGGCTATTGTTTAATCGATACTGGGTCTTACCAACGTGGGGGTATCCTGACCCAGTTCTTCCTTTCTTTGGTCGGATTCCTGTTCCGATTTCCCCCTTTTAGCCGTTCGGAATTTTTGGAAAATTTTTTCCCTTATCTCGGATTTTATTTAATTTAGTTAGGATGTTTCAGAATTTACATAACCCATGGTTCTTAATATTTTCACAATTCAACACCAATCATATCATTTAATTCATCATGGTTAATAATAATCAACACAGCCAATTAATCATATACATAAAAATATGTAAAACAAATATATAAACATTTAAACATTTAATTTAACAGCAATTCCTGAACCTGTCCTGGAAAGGTGAGGACTAGAAGTACCTTAGCCCTTTCCAAACACTCGGTTCCCCTCCAGAAATACCAGAGAATATACCCCCTAACCTTAATGGAAGATCTTTGATTAGTAGATGACGTTCTTTTATTATCCTTGCTTCAGCTCATAGTGAGGAGAAAAGGAAAATGAGAGAAAAAGAGACTTGTATGTAGAGAAACAAATAAGAAAGAGAGGCCTTTGCTAATTTTCGTCGGTTCTGAGAGTTCAGACTTGGGAATGAGTTGTGGTATTGGTTTAATAATGCAAAAGACAAGTGGGGGACAATCTTTTTAGTGATTGAAGGTTAGGTGCGTTAATTATGGGAATAATGGAGATTTAGATAAGAAGTGAGCTGTATTTTTGTCTATTTCCGCAGCCTACTTGCAGGAGCTTGTATGATTGGAGTAGATATATTAAAATATGTAAAAGATGCTATGATTGGAGTAAAAGTCCCTGTATGTGTCTCAGGCAAAATTGTTCCAGTAATCATTTTCTCAAGCACTCGCTTGAGCGAGGCACCCTCTCACTTAAGCGAAATCTGACCAGAGGCCATCCTTCCCTTCCACACTCGCTCGCTCAGCGAGGCTTCCTATCACTCGAAATACTTCTCTCGAAGGTGCATAACTCGGAATTCATATGACTGGAAGGATTATTCGGAATTTGTCATTCGGAAATGTTACAACTGAGGTCATTCGGAGTCAACCTTTATCTGTTCCAGAAGTACCTCACCTGAAATGACTCACTCGGTATATATTTCAGTCGGCGTGAGGAAAGTTGCACTCAACTCGGAGATAACCCACTCGGATATTTATTACTCAGAAATGAATTTTCCTTCGGTTGGACGTACTTCTCTCGGAAACGTTTCACTCAGAGAAGTTTCATTCGGAAATGAGGCACTTGACGATGTTTGACTCGAAAACGAGTCATTTGAAGATGTTTGACTCGGAAGCGAGTCACTCGGAGGCGTTTGACTCGGAAACGAGTCATTCGAAGGTTTTTACTCGAAAACGAGTCACTCGGAGACGTTTGACTCGGAAACGAGTCATTCAAAGGCGTGTCACTCGGACCTTTCACCCAGAAGTGGTTCTTTCGAACACACTTTACTCCAAATGTCTCCGAGGCCAGGACTCCACTCGGTAGTGGCTCTCTCAGTCATGTCTTACTCGGAAAACATAATCTTCACTCGGAATTTCAACCTTCACTCGGAATTTCTCTTGGTCACCCGGAACAGATCCCTTTCTTCACTCGGAAAGTCTTATTTAAGACATGTTTCACCTGGAAAATGGATAATATCATTAATGGTCTATATAAATTCCATGATTATACACAAAAATGAAATTTTTGGGATATTACAGACTACCCACAGGGTATTTTATTTACTTATTAACTCTTACAGAACTTCCAAACTTCATAATTTACAAGATTAAGACTGCTACTAAAAACAAGGATGTTACATAATGCGTAGCATGAGGTTGGCGCGTAGCGTCAGCACCCTTCCTCAGCCCTATAAATAGGGCCATTCTCCACACTCCTAAGCATCCATCCCATATTCTGAGTTCTCTTCTTCTCTTATACACTCGTGTTTGAGTGGTTCTTTTATGATTTTGTAGTTCTAGAATAGTTTTCTAGATACTTGAGAGTGTTGTGTAGTATTTTGATTGTTGTACCGTGAAGTTTCCATCGTCTTTGTAATGTCAATCACTGTAAGTGTTGTTTTTACTTTCACCATATGTAACTAATTTGTTTATGTTGGAATTGATGAACTAGTCTATTGATTATGATGTTGTGAATTCGATGTCTGCATGTTTATGATTCAAGTGCATGTTAGTATCTCAATCTTTTATTAGTATGAACGTCAAACAGGAGAATGATTTTCATGTGTATTGAAACTTGTTTTATTAGTGTGAATGTCAAACGGGAGAATGATTATTCATGCCTTATTAAAACTTGATTTAACAAAAGTAAAAGTTAGAATACCCTTAATATGCTAATTACTAGGGATAGAATTGGTACTTATTATTGCCATAAGGCCAGGACTTAATGCAAGTTTTTACTGAGAAAGCTCACGAGGGATCGAACTTTACGGTGAATACTTAGAATTTATATCACGAGGGATCGGTTATAATGATTTTAAGCTGCAATGACATGAACTTGATGATTAAATATGCATGTCTTGAGTTCCTCCATTGCTATTCTAGATTAGGAATCCAAATTCCAACATAATTTGTTTATCTGTGTTTTATCCTCAAGTATCTTAGCTATTTTAAATTGCAACTCAACTTTTTAGATAGATTGTTATTTTCTTTTTATCACATGAACAACTCAATTATGCAATCTTGTGAAAATTGTATGAATTGTATATAAATCATTCTTTTGTGAATAGGTTTTGATAAATTTACCATAGTAACTAGAAAATTACTGTAATTATTGGACTTTCAATCCCAGTAGAATGATATCTAAATTTTGAAAACTACAAACGATTGGTGCACTTGCCAATTAAAAGACCCAACAGTAACACGAAGTTAACAAGTTTTCTGCAACATTATAAACTGGTCTAACAAGTTTTCTGGCGCCATCGCCGGGGATTGAATTGATTCAGTAAAACAGTAAATTTTTAATTATTGTGGTAAATATTTTTTTACCTTAGTTAAATTTTTAATTTTGTTATTTATTTAGTTACTTTTTTTATCATTGTTACACTAACTTTCTTTGTTTAGTTTGTGTACCCAAACCCGATCTACCGCAGGAAAATTTTACTTTGATCCTGAGATAGAAACGTTTGTAAAGAAAATCAAGTCTTTGAAATCTAAAACACAAACTAATTCTTCTTCTACTACTAAATTTTGAAAATTCAACTATGGCTGCTGAAAGTAGAACATTGGGACAGTTTGCTGCTATTAATGGACCACCTCGTGTTTCAAGGATGTTCCAAGGACTTGTTGCTGTAGTGGAAATTAAACCTGCTACTTTAAATATTATTCAAAATAATCAATTTACTGGTTTAAATCATGAAGAACCGTATGAACATTTAACTATTTTTTATGAGTTATGCAGCATAATTGGTTTTGAACCCAATCAAGAAGAATCTGTTTATATGAGATTGTTTCCTTTTTCATTGACTGGTAAAGCTAAAGAATGGTTTAAATCTTGCCCACCGGGTAGTTTTGCAAACTGGTCCGATGTTGAGAGAAAATTTTTAGGAAGGTTTTATTCTCCTTCAAAATATTTTGAGGCCATGACAGCCATATATTCTTTTTCACAAAATAATTGATGAATCATTAGGAGAAACATGGGAACAATTCAAGGCACTCTTGAGAAAGTGTCCAAATCACAACTTAAATGATACCGAAAAGGTAAGGATCGTTTACCATGGTGTATTACCTCAGTTCAAGATGATGTTATATGCTTGTGCAGGTGGTTCTTTAATGAACAAAAGTGTAGAAGAAGCAATAGAAATATTGGAATCAATGTCCATTAGTGACCGATAAGCAAAACATGAAAAAGGTAATGCACCAAGGAAGCCAGGTATGCTCGAATTGGGAGTGAATGATGCAATATTGGCTCAGCAAAAATTGCTGACTCAACAAATTGAAGCTATGAGCAAACAATTAAAGAAACTTCAAATTGCTCAAGTGACATCACCACCCCCCGCTCAATTGAAACAATGTATGCATTGCATGGGAGAACAACCATGTAGTTACTGTGCCCCTGATAGAAATGAGCAAGAGCAAGACAATTTTCTGAACCATCAAAGAATACCATTGGGTAACTTTCCTTTCAATTATGGTAATTCTTTTCCTAACAATTTTCCACAGGGATGGCAGAATCAGAATTCTGGCTGGAGACAAGATACTGGACCTTTCAACCGACCTCCTAACAATCAATTTAAGCAACAACAATCACAAATTGAAAATACAAGATTGACAAGGATTGAGGAATCTATCCAACAGTTATTACAATTTATGGAAACAAATGAAGCTGCCCGAAAGGCATCAGATTTGTAAATGGGTCAGCTAGCAAAGGAAATAGCTAAATTGAAAAGTTCTGGTTTTACTGCAAACACTCAGAACCCAAGGGATCAATGTAATGTTGTTTCTTCTAAAAGTCACAAATTTGTAAAAATTGATTGTGAAAAGAAAGAGAAAATGAAAAAGAAAAAATAAAAAAATGAAAAAGAAAAAAATATACAAGAGCCTGTGAATGAAAAGCAAGAAGCAAGTCATATTGCCATCTTAACACCAGAAAAATGTGAAGATCCGGGAAGTTTCACCATTCCTGTAACCATTGGAAATATCAATATCAGGAATGCTTTATTAGATTTAGGGGCTAACATCAATCTTATGCCCCTAGATTTGATGAAGCATATTTGTGATCTGGAATTACATGAAACCAAAAGGACTTTACAACTGGCTGATCGCTCTGTCAAGCAACCTGTTGGGATTGTGGAAGATGTATTGGTAAAGGTTGACAAGTACCACTTCAGAGTTGATTTTGTGGTACTGGATATGAAGGAGGATACTGAGATCCCCCTAATTCTTGGAAGACCTTTCATGAAAACTACAAAAATAATGGTAGATATTGATCAAAGTATGGTTGCAATTAGAATTCATGGAGAGGAGGTAAGCTTCAATGCTCATGAACATCTCAGGACAAATAAGGAGGAAAAAGTTTACCTTTCAACTGAACCAGGTATATCTTTTCCCAATCAATTAAATTTTTTAAAATTAACCGATTGCTTGTATGATGAAAGACAGGTAATCAAGCATCGGAGAAGAAGGAAGAAAAAGATGGGTGATTCCTCAACCAAAATTGAAAAACCACCCAATTGATTGAGGTAATGTCTGGCTGGAGACATTAAACCTAGCGCTCAGTGGGAGGCAACCCATTATTTTCTCTTTATTTTTTATTTATGATTAAAAAAATAAAAAAATAAAAAATAAAAAATAAAAAATATATATAAAAATAAAAAAATATATAGTTTTTCAAATTTTAAAGTTAGAAATTTAATTTTGAAAAGAAAAGGGGTTTAAAAATTAAAAGAAAAGGTTTTTGAAAATTAAAATTTTGAAAAATAAAACAGAAGCCCACGCGTAGCGCCACACTGACGCGTAGCGTAGACTCTAAATTTTCAACCTGATGCGTAGCGTCAACATCACGCGTAGCGTCAGGGCCCTCGTTCAGTTTTTAAAACTGAACCAGAGGGAGGCCCAAGTCTATTATCTTTAAAAACCTATCTTGCCTCCCTCTGCATTTTCAGAAACCCTAATTTCCCAAACCCTCTTTTTCTCTCAAAACCTCCAATCACCTTCATTCCTATTTTCTCTAAGGAATCCAAGTAAGTATCTCAAATCCCTTTCTTTTTAATTTGTTTTAGAATTTTGATTCTTAGAATTGCATGAGGTTAGGGATAGGATTAGATAACCATTGGGCTTGATTGATGTTAGAAATAGGATTTGAATGGATTGAATGTGGTTTTGAAGGGGTTGCTTCTACGCAACCCCTGTTTTGCAGTTTTTGTTCTGCAAGCCCACGCGTAGCGTCCCACTGACGCGTAGCGTGGGAAGAACAGAGCTGACGCGTAGCGTCCCACTCACGCATAGCGTCAGCCTCTGTTCCTGATTTTTGTTAATTTTTATGTGTTATCTTTTGTTATTTGTATAACTTGTTTTCTATTTCTAATAAATCTGTTTAGTATGCCTCTGTTTGTTGTTTGTTGTTTTCTTTTGAATTAATAAAATTTCTTAGTTTGCATGTTTGTTATACTTTCTTGCATAAAAATAAAAATACATAAATTTGAACAAATTTGTAAATATGTATGTTGTATGATTTTGCAAGTTTTATGAAATTTATGTGTTGTTAAAAATAAAAATATGCATGTTGCATTTTGTGTGAATTTTTGTTAAAATTTATTTTGTATAAATAGTTTTTGAAAATATTTTGTGACATTTTAAATATAAAAACAAAAATAATTGTTAAACTTTTTAATATTTGATTTTTAAATAGTGTAATGTGTTTGATTTTTAAATTTTTCTTTTTTTCAGATGGCACGTAAGAAATCCATTCCTTCTACTGGTCCTAAGAGACAGAGAAGGACCACAGACATTGCCACCACTTCTGAAGATCCAGATCTTCAGGGAGAGGAGGTGCTAGGACCGAGAGACCCTACCAGATTTCGCACTGATGCGAAATAGGCCCGGTTTCATTAGATAAAGGGCCAAAGACTCATCTGGGAGAGAGTCTTGGATTTAAATGCTATAGACTATCCTGAGCTGTAGGATGAGGTCCAAAGGAGGAGATGGGGACCTCTGTTTTCCCTACCTACTGAGGGGGATCCCATCTTAGTGACAGAGTTTTACGCGAATGCTTACAGGACTCGCCAGGATGCACCAAATATCGGCCAGTAGAGGACGAGCTGGGTTAGGGGTCGGTACATCACATACGACCGGGACACGATTAGTACCCTACTGGGTAACCCTTGGGAGCCTACTCCCGAGAGCGATACTTATTTCTGGAAGGAGAACAGAAACAAGGTCGCAACTGAGGATGGTGATTTAGGATACTTCCTAGATTAGGTTGCTCACTTCTTGAGTAAAGATGGAATCTTCTTCAACCTGAGTAAGGTTGGAAGGACTCCATCTAACCTCCTCAAGACCCAGGTTACTCCCATAGCTCAGGCTTGGTACCATCTCATGCTGCATAACATTACTCCTGTCACCCACCTTTCTTCAATCCCAGTTGATCGCTACTGCCTCCTTTATTCCATTCTTCAGGGTCATACCATTAATATTGCAGAGCTGATTTCTTAGCAGATTCACCTTTATGCCCTTGGGTATAAGGTGAATCGTCCTATCCCATTCCCTCTCATCATACCTGCCTTACTAAGGAGGCAAGGAGTTGCTGTGCCATCACCAAAGTTCACTAGTTCTTTAGGGAGAGTCCCCAAAGTTCTAGTGAACAGAGATTACTTTGTCCAGCAGTGTGAGCTTCCATCACTGGAGCAGGAGGCTCAGCCCAAACAGAGGAGGAGGAGACCACCAGTTCAGCCACCACCTGCTGATGCTATCACAGAGGGATTTGCCAGGATGACACTTGAGCATCAACATATGATGCAGATGATGGCTTCCACACACAGAGCTTATATGCATCTTCATGATGCATTTTATCAGTACAAACTTTAGGGAGAGGGAGCACCTTATGTCACACCAGCTGAGTTCGTAGCTCATGTAGCTTGGCCTAGTGATTTACCCACTTACCTTGAGGTTGGTGGACCATCTGGAGCACATGCTGAGTCAGAGGGTGATGAGGAGGAAGATGATGAGGATCACATGGAGGACTGATGGTGTTATTTTCTGCATCTTTTACATACACTTTAGTTTACTTTTAGTTTGATATTTACATTGGTATTTTTACTTTGTGGATTATATTATATTTTGTCTTTTATTATGTGGTGTGTTTTATTGTGTAATTTTATCGTGGTATGTTTTTGCGTGTTTTCTTAAAAAATTCAAAAAAATAAGTTTTATCGTTGAAATCAAATTTTTTTTGAAAGTAAGAAAATTTGTACACTTCAAGTTTTACACAATAAAACCAGTTTTAATCAATTATCAATTCTTTTTGTAATTAAGGAATTTTGATAAATTTAATTACAATAATTTTATTAACTATCGAGCTAATTTCAAATAACCCGGTGAGCTAAGAGATCTTTTAAACACTTGAGGGTTTTGACATAACTTCTTTCAAATTGATTTTGCTTTATTCTATGATTTGTGTTGTTGTACAGAGAATTCAAGAAAATGATCAAGGCACATTTTTGGCAAAAGAAACCTTGGGCCAAAAAGTTTACCATGGTAAAATCATTTTATCCTTTGAAAGCCAATTTTGAGCCTGAAAAATAATTTCTTTGGTACCCTTGACACTTATCAAATTTGAACCATTCCCTTTACTTGATTGATTAAAAGAGTAATTGATCAAAATGGAAAGAATATTTTGAGTAGGGAGTGAAAATTAACAACTTGATTCTTTTCAAGAAAAATCAAAATTAAGCATATAAATGAAAAAATGAAAAGACATATATGCAAATCAAAAATAGAGAAAAGAATCAAGTTGGGGGTATTTATTTTTCATCAATAAAGGAATTGAGACTTGGGACAAGAGAAAGCTTAAAAATTATAAAATGCTCTTTTATGATTTCAGGTTTTTGAATTCCAAGTAAAACCATCATTTCTTGTAAGCCAAGCCTCATTACAACCGGTGAATTAACTCTGTATGATTAACTATTGATTAGATGAAAATCAAAATAAAATTTGTTTGATTTTATGATTGATTGAGTGAAACAGGTTACCCTTTGCACAGAGTTAAATACTTATGAGGTAAGCCTGAAATTATGCTTGATTAGTTAATAAGGCATTGTAAAAATTTTTGTCATTAAACCTTTATTACATAGGATATCTAATTTTGGTTACTTTAAATGGTAAATTGTGAAATTACTTTTTGTGATAAATTCTCGGACTAACTCAAAAATTTGATTTCAAATTTTATTTTAATTTTCTCTCTTGCTCGAGGACGAGCAATGTCTTAAGTTGGGGGTATTTGTTAGTCCTCAAATTTACAATAAAATCTTTAATAAAATTTTTGTAAAAATAATAAAAATTAGCTTAAATTGTTAGAAAATTAGGTTTTAAATTCAATAAATGGATGTTGTTGGAAATAATCTGCCCTTGATCAATTTTCTCTAGTTTTGCAGTGAAAAAGTAAAGAATTTAAAGAGAAAAATGAAGATTTGGAGAGCTGACGCGTACCATCAACCCCAGCGTAGCGTGGGGATTTCTAATGCTGACGCTACGCGTCACAGCCACGCGTAGTGTCAGAAGCTACGTGGACTCCACTTCCAGGTGGCTAAGCACTCAACCTTTGACCCATAATTTCCAAGCCGAAGTGGAGACAGGGACAAATGGCAAGGCATGATTGATTTAATAATTCCATAGTGGCCACTTCAAGCTGTTTAATAGGAGCTGAGTCAGGAACCTAACGTGTAGCGTCAGGTTGGCACATAGCGTCAGCACCCTTCCTCAGCCCTATAAATAGGGCCATTCTCCACACTCCTAAGCATCCATCCCATATTCTGAGTTCTCTTCTTCTTTTATACACTCGTGTTTGAGTGGTTCTTTTATGAGGTTATAGTTCTAGAATAGCTTTCTAGATACTTGAGAGTGTTGTGTAGTGTTGTGATCGTTGTACCGTAAAGTTTCCATCGCCTTTGTAATGTCAATCACTATAAGTGTTGTTTTTACTTTCACTATGTGTAACTAATTTGTTTATGTTGGAATTGGTGAACTAGTCTATTGATTATGATGTTGTGAATTCAATCTCTGCATGTTTATGATTCAAGTGCATGTTAGTATTTCAATCTTTTATTAGTATGAACGTCAAACGGGAGAATGATTTTCATGCGTATTGAAACTTGTTTTATTAGTGTGAATGTCAAACGGGAGAATGATTATTCATGCCTTATTAAAACTTGATTTAACAAAAGTAAAAGTTAGAATACCCTTAATATGCCAATTACTAGGGATAGAATTGGTACTTATTGTTGCCATAAGGCCAGGACTTAATGCAAGTTTTTACTGAGAAAGCTCACGAGGGATCGAACTTTACGGTGAATACTTAGAATTTATATCACGAGGGATCGGTTATAATGATTTTAAGCTGCAATAACATGAACTTGATGATTAAATATGCATGTCTTGAGTTCCTCCATTGCTATTCTAGATTAGGAATCCAAATTCTAACATAATTTGTTTATCTGTGTTTTATCCTCAAGCATCTTAGCTATTTTAAATTGCAACTCAACTTTTTAGATAAATTGTTATTTTCTTTTTATCACATGAACAACTCAATTATGCAATCTTGTGAATATTGTATGAATTGTATATAAATTATTCTTTTGTGAATAGGTTTTGATAAATTTACCATAGTAACTAGAAAATTACTGTAATTATTGGACTTTCAATCCCAGTGGAACGATATCTAAATTTTGAAAACTACAAACGATTGGTGCACTTGCCAATTAAAAGACCCAATAGTAACACGAAGTTAACAAGTTTTCGGTAACATTATAAACGAGTCTAACACCCCCTTTTTTGGAAGGATGAGGAAGGCCGGTTCTTGATTCACACAGGCTAAACTCATAAGCACTTTTTTTTGGAGAGCACGGCGTATACAATCAAGGAGTGCTCTCTCTCTGACTCCTCCAGGGCCATAGTTAATGCTCTTTATGCTCTCTCTTGAGGTGCTCCCCTTAAATGTCGCTCCTTTTTGGGCACTGCGGAGATGGAAAATGAGTACCTTACTCATTTGGATATTTAAATTTTATTTCTCTTTTCTTTAATGCCCTCTTATACTTCGGTTATTCTAATAACTTGTCTTTTTTCTTGAGGAAAAATGAGTGTCGATGCCTTGGAGGCCTTTCGACAACTCATGAAGGGTTCTGTGGTTGATGTTGTTGGGGAAAATAACGTCACCCCAAAGCTAAAGAATGCCTCCAACCTCCATATCTCGGGAGGTAAAGTCGCAGTTGAGGACGCCACTAGCAAGAAAAAGGGGAAGAAACAAAATGGGGGTGCCTCCAAGTGACAGAAGGTTGACCCCGGCCAGAAAGTGCTGGATAATGGGAGAAAGGTTGCCATTGAGGAGGTGGTTCAAAAAGAACCCCAGGTTCCTGTCTCCAACATGGAAGCTGTGGAAGAGCCTCTGGTCAGGACTTCCATTCCCAACACTGGTTTTTTACTCCCGTTCCATCTCAAGGAGGGCCTTAACCCCAACGACATCAAATTTTCCTTGGAGATGACAATGTGGTACAATACCAAAACTTTCTCCACCATTTACTCTGCCACCATAGATGGCCCAAACGAGAAATAGAGCGGTTGAAAGAGAAGAACACCCGTCTCTCTGAGGACTGCGGATGGGCCCATTAGAGGATTAAAAGTCTCAATGAAACAAATCAAGATCTTTAGAAGTCTGAGGAGGACTTGAAGAAGGAAAAGGATGGACTCCACAACAAGGTAGGCGACTTGGAGAAACTTGTGGTCAATCTCCAGAAGAAAAACAAGGATTTGTCCACAACGGTTACAGATAAGTAGACCAAATATAAAAAGGATATAGTCAAGTTTGCTTGCGTCTCTATGGACTTCTTTAGCCATGTAGTTCGCTAGGTTACCTTCCGGAATTGAGGTGCCCAGCTCAACCTCAACGGGATCGGTTTCTTCAACAGATTCTGCAATGAAGAGTTGGTGACCAAGGTTGGCGGTCAATCCTACATCCCTTCTGATGAGCTCTTCAAGTTTTCTTCTTTGGCGGTGGGGGAAGATGACACCCCTCAAGAGGAAAATCGAATGAGGATAATGGAGTTGGAGACCAAGAAGCCGGGTCGGAGAGGGAAGAGGAAGAAGACGATGGACCTATGGACCCTTGAATTCATTTCCTTTTTTGCTCTGTAGGCGGGATGAGCTTTGCCCTTTTGACATTTAAAATTTTGCTTAGCCGTTGTGCCCCTTTTTGTGATCACCATATTTTGTGAATGAATTTTAACCTTTATTGCCGATGTCATCTTTATGCTAATAACTTGTCTAACTTTTTATTGCTTTTATCATCCAAAGTTATATGTGCTAAAACTATGAACGATCTCATATATAATCAAAGTTTATGTCATCCGTAGTTAAATTATTCTCGAATAAACTTTGTCGAATAAATATTCATTTTAATTTTGAAATCAGCAGCTACCATGGGTTTTCATACCACTTAAGCATTAACAAACTGATTTTTACTCTGGGGCTTTTAAGCTACTCCAGTATTTTGATTATGAATGACCGCTCTGGGGTTTTTCAACCTCACCGAGGTTTAAACTTGAAATAACCACTCTAGGGTTTAAACTTAAAATGACCACTCTGGGGTTTTTCAACCGCTCTAAGGTTTAAACTTGAAATAAATTGACAATAGATAATTACTTAAATTTCTATTTTATTTCTAAGTAAGCATTCCGGCTGCATGCCTCATTAAAAACCTCCTAAGTAAACCCTGTGGGAAAAACCTTAGATAGGGGAAAAGAGTGCATGACTTATGACGCCGGTCAGCTGTAACACACACGCAGATTCTTTACATTCCATTTATTCTTAAAAACTTCACCTTGTAATGTTTCCAGAAGATAAGCTTTTCCCGGGGTTATTTCATTCACTCGATATGGCCCTTCCCACGTCGGTGCTAACTTTTCTTGATATGCGAGGTGAATTCCAACTGATGCTTTTTGTAGGACGAGATCGCCTACGTTGAATCTTCTCTCTTGGACCTTCATATTGTACTGTACTACGACTTTGTCCTTGATCACCAGATCCTATATAAAAGCTACTTCTCTAACCTCTGATATCAAATCCAATTCATCCCTCAATCTTGGGTCGTTGTCTTCTTCATCAAATTTTTGAACTCTTGGTGAAATCTGATTAATTTCCACCGGTATTACTACATCCACACCATATACCAACCAGAATGGGGCCTCTCCTGTAGATGAATGAGGTGTGGTCTAGTATGCCCATAAGACATGGCATAACTGGTTGGCCCATTCCATATTCACATCACCGAGTCGCTTCTTCAAACCTTTTAGAATTTCTTTGTTTGCTACCTCGACTTGACCATTGGTTCGAGAGTGCTCTACTGATGAGAAAACTCGCTTTATCTAGAGTCCCTCAAGAAGGCTTTTAAACTTGAAATCCATGAACTGTGTTCCGTTATCTGTAATTACTCTTCCTGGTATCCCAAATCTTGTGATAACATTTTTATAGAAAAATCTTCTAGTCCGGGCTGTGGTGATATGCACAACTGCTTTTGCCTCAATCCACTTTGTGAAATAATCTACTCCGACCATTATGTACTTGACCCTGCCAGGTGCCTTTGGAAAGGGTCCCAAAATGTCCATGGAACAGCCGACGTAAACAACTCCTCAGCTAGGACGTGGTGCTCATTGCTGTTCTTCTAGCATGCATCACATTTTTTGACGTATTCAATAACGTCCTTGGTTAAGGTGGGCCACCAGTAACCTACTCGTAAAACCTTTCTAGCCAGACTCCTTCCACTGAAGTGATGACCATATGTCCCCTCATGTATCTCGGTCAAAACTTCCTCAACCTCTGCTTCATTTAGACATCTCAAGTACGGGGTCGATATCCCTCTTCTAAATAAACGTATGTCTACCAAAACAAAGTTCAGTAATTCCTTTTTCAACTTCTTCTTCTTTAATGGGCACTCTGGAAGTTGCTCGTTCACCATATATCAAATTATTGGAATAACCCAAGAATTTTCTAGATGGGCTTTGAACTGGATGGTGCAAAGTTTGAGTGGAGTCAAGATACTTGGAGCAACTAAAGTGCTCTGGATGACCGTAATGGTAGACCCTACCTTTTTAGTGTTGGCCAATTGGGACAAAACATCCACTCTGACATTTTCTTCTCTTGGGACATGCTTATACTTAACACTTGCAAATCTTTCTCCTAACTCCTTGACTTTGACCAAGTACCGTTGTAACAACGACTCTTTAGCCTGATAACTTCCATTTATTTATGAAACTACGAGCTGTGAATCACTACAAAGTACCGCGGTTTGTGCTCCTACATCCAGGGCTGCTCTTAATCCTATCAAACTTGCTTCATGCTCCGCCTGATTATTCGATGTCTTAAAATCAAACCGAAGGGAAATTTCTACACTTACTTCATCTTCACTTTCTATTACCACTCCGACCCCACATCTTTTCCCATTTGACGACCTATCTACGTTAATAGTCCAGTGCTCCTACAACGGTGTTAGAACTTTCCCTGTCAATTCTGTCACAAAATCAGCCAATACTTGAGCTTTTATGACTACTTTAGGCTCATATGATATATCAAACTCTGAAAGCTCTATGGCCCATTTAATCATTCTTCCTGCCAGGTCCGGTTTATAAAAGACTGCTCTTAAAGAGATATCGGTTTGGACTGTGATGAGATGCGCATGGAAGTATTGCCTTAGACATCGAGATGTCCAAAGTAGTGCTAAAGCAGTTTTTTCCAACTTCTGATACCGGCACTTTGACCCTTGAAGGACCTTCCCAACAAAATACACCGGTCGTTGGCCTTCAATCGTCTCTTTTACCAATGCGGCTCCAATAGCTTCATTCGAAACAGAGAGATAAACAAAAAGCTTTTCACTGGGGTCTGGCCTCATCATCATCAGTGGATTGGCTAAAACTTCTTTTAGTTCTTGGGACTCCTTCTCCTGCTCCTCACCCCATTGAAACTCCTTATTCTTCTTCAATGCCTCATATAGGGGCAGTGACTGGTGTGCCATTTTTAGCATGAACCGTGATAACATTACAACTTTCTCATTCAATGATTGCACCTCTCTCACATTAATTAGACTCTGGAGTTCTTTTACCACCTTGCACTTATCAGGGTTTGCTTCTATGCCCCTTTGGTGAGCATAAGCCCTAGGAACCGTCCTATAGGTATTGCAAATATACACTTTAATGGGTTTAACCTCATGTTGTACAACTGGAGCCTTTGAAACACCTTCCTCAAATCTTCTACATGGTCTCCTCCCACCGGGTTTTAGTTATTATGTCATGAATATATACCTTGACTATTCTTGATCTCATTCCTTCGAACACCTTATCCATCATCCTCCAGTAGGTAACTTTAGTATTTTTTTAGTCTAAACGACATAACCGTATAGCAGAAGACCCTTTTATCGTTTACGAACGCTGTCTTATCTTCATCTTTCTTCCACATCAAAATTTTGATTGTACCTGGAGTATGCATCCATAAAGGACAAAAAATGATATCCTGAGAAATCATCTACCATCTAATCAATACTTGGAAAGGGATATAGGTCCTTAGGGAAACACTTGTTTAGATTTGTGAAATCTGTACACATTCGTCATTTGCTATTAGCCTTCTTCACCATCACTATGTTAGAGACCCAGGAAGAATATTGAACCTCTCTAATGAAACCGGCCTTCAATAATTCTTCGGTTTGTTCACATGCCGCCCTTTGCTTCTCTGGTACCAACCTTCTCTTTTTCTGTGCAACCGCCCTCGACTCCGGATAGACTGCTAGTCTATGGCAACAAAAGTTCAAATCAATCTCGGGCATATAGGTTGCAGTCCATGCAAACGGATGCTTGAATTCCCTCAACAGCTTAATCAACCATCCCTCTATTCCAGCATCTAAGGAATTATTAATCTCCATGCCCCTGGCAGGATTGTCCTCTAACGCAACTTTCTTTACCCTTCCTTCCGGTGTGGGCCTCTAAGGATTCTCAGGATTTGACGCCAACTCTTCTCTAGGGTCTAGATCTATAAGATTCATAGACTCCGGTATTGGTTCACCGTCATTCAACCTCTTTCTCTTGGTAGATTCTTCTGTCTTGGTCATCTACATACTGAGGTTGTAACAATACCTTGCCATTTACTGGTCACCTCAGACGGAGGACACCTTGTTATCTTTATCAATGAATTTTATCAATAAATACGGAGTTGATACCACTGCTTCCAAAGCATTCAAAGAAGGGCGTCCAATAATCCCATTGAATGGGGATTTCACGTCTATCACCAATACCCTTATACACACCGTTTTGGACCCCGACTCTCATTCAAAAGTCAACTTGGTGTCTAAGTAACCCTTGGTGGGTTGTTTGGCTTTATTGAATGCCGTCAGCTCCTGAGTGTAAGGTTGCAGATCAGAATCTGAAAGTCCCATCTTCTTGAAGCACTCATAAAAGATAACATCACATGAGCTTTGTTGATCAACTAACATTCTCTTAAAAGAACTCATAAAAGATAACATACAATAGCCTCTATCACCACTGCGTCATCTCCTCCAGGAATCATTAGTGAATACAATGGGAAGGGTTTGAACTTTGTCCTAAAATAGCCTGTTATCCACCTTTGTCTGAACCGACATGATCATCCTCAAATGATTCTTCTAGGCTGAGTTTGACACTCCACCTCTAGTAAAGCCTCCAACGATCATATCTATAACATCTCTCTTACCCAAACTTGGTGGGACTTTCATCCATGACTCATCATCCTTGTTGATATTATC
The DNA here is from genome assembly GCA_037962975.1 of Clitoria ternatea. Taxonomy (NCBI): domain Eukaryota; kingdom Viridiplantae; phylum Streptophyta; class Magnoliopsida; order Fabales; family Fabaceae; genus Clitoria; species Clitoria ternatea. Next base: position 88,305,440 of record CM075673.1, on the reverse strand, counting down.
CACCACAGCCTTTCCCTTGTCTAACATCAGTTTCTTAGAGCTCCTGGCCTCTTCCTCTTCAGCCGGGCCAATCTTTTTTCTTCTAGAGGCTACTCTCTCCAACTACGGATTGGCCCTCTGTCGGAACAAATATTGTTTCAACTTCCCTTCTCTAATCAATGTTTCAATTGCCTCTTTCAACTACCGGCATTCATTAGTATTATGCCCTGTCTATTCATGAAACTCATAATATTTGATGGTATTTCTAGCTTTCTTCATGGGAATTGGCTTTTTCACCCCATACACCATTAATCCTCTTAAGCTGACCTTCCTCAGAATTTGTCTGGGCTATACTGCTAACGAGGTATATTGTAATAAATTCACGTTGCCCCTTGTCTTAGGTCGTGGGAATGCATCCCTACCCGGACCTCTGTGCTCCAACTTCAGTGCTCTCCTGTCTGACATCTGAACCCCTTCTGGTGTTGTATTCTTCTGGCTAGCAGCTGCTAGATGCATCCACATACTTTGTTGCTTTGCTTTTGAACTCTTCAAGGGTACGAGGTGGTCCCTTTTCCAAAGATAAGGCAAAAGGTGACATGGTTGTAAAGCTTCCAACACAATGTACATCTAAATTTCTTCCGTCAACCCTGGTACCATCGCAGCTTCCTTATAAAATCTCTTTAAAAAATCTCTCAAACTTTCCTCCGACCCTTGTTTAATGTTTACCAACATATGAGACATTTTGGGAATGTCCCTTGACACTACAAAGTGTTACAAGAATGCATGAGTCATATCATCCCATGAGTCAATTGAACCTATGGGTAAACTCTTAAACCATCTTAAGGCCTCAGTAGATAACATCCTTGGGAATATCCTACACATCACATCCTTCTCGGCTCCTAAAAATAAAGACTCATTCGCATATGCATCTAAATGACTGTCGGGGTCAGACTCCCTTGTATATTTCCGAACCGACAGCGGCTGCGGGGTTTGAAGGTTTCTAGGTATGGAAATATTCATCAATCTCCCGGTGAATGGTATCTTAAACCAATATTCACCCTCCTACCATTCTGCATGGCCCTCATTTGACTACTCATCTCCTCAATCTGTTATGTGAATTCCTGCTTATCATAAGCCTGAGTCTGGGACTGCTCCTGCTGATATTGAAAATCCTGCTGCCTTTATTTCCATCAACATTCTCTCTCCCGTCCACTCTTCGAAGCTCCTGGAGCTCTTGTCGTAACTTCCTGATGATTTTGTCCTAGGGATCCGGTTGCACCATCGCTTGCATCCTTAACTCCTTCCCCGGTGTTTTCATCATACCTTCATTATAATCCAACGTCCTTGCTACATTCTTGTCATGCCCATTCGGGGTTTCATCTCCTCTATTGCGATTTATGAATTGCTCTTCGTTGCGATGTGGGACTCAAAATTTAGGCGGTCCCACCGAGTGTGCCAATGTTTTCTCCTAGAACCGGGGTTAAGAGTTGATTGTCTTGACCGGTGTCCAGAGTTACCTCTCTAGCTCTCAGTTTTACACCGTCTTAGTGGAGTATAGTATTTTTCACCAGGGTCCAGTGGGGAGCCTAAGTTCTTCATGTTAAGGTATGAATTCGATGTTTAGTTCGTACGGAAGTCAATGGAACACACCAAAGGTGCACCTGCAAAAGATTCTCCGATGCTTAAGTCAGTACAGGTATTACGGAAATATCAGTATTACAGAAGATAACTCTATGATTAGTCTAAATCCTTTTACAGTAATAAATGAGTTGTATTTATAGGAGTTACCTGAGTAGGAGAAGTGATTTGACCCTTCTCTTAACTTACTATAGCAACAGTGTTTGTAGGGACATGTTGCCCATAACGATTCTGACTCATGTCTGGTTGCCAAAGAATGACCGAAGTCTTTAGCATAGGTCTGTAGTTGTCCTGATTCTAGACCCCGGTTAAGGCGATTAATCAAGTGTTCCTTGTGATTTTGATGGTGTGGCACTGTTTTAGTAGCACCCCGGCCATAGTCTTGGAGTCCGGTTTTCACCCTGGATCACATTTCATTTCAATTTTGCATCAATGTTACTTATGTTTTCTCTGGATTGAAGAATGAAAATAAATTGAGTTGAAAGAAAATAAATTTGAATGGAAATTAGATAAAAATTATTTGTATTGAGAGAGTTAAGAAAGATAATTTAAAAAATAGTTTTTACTAATTTAAACGAGGAAAAAAAATAAAAGGAAAAAATTCATCTTCATATATATTTGAAAGGAACATTAATTATATATTTATAAGTTAAATGAATCAACATGACTGCATTCATATTTTGGAGCTCGAGTGGTGAATTTTCCGCACAACATAATACGTATTTCAATCCACTCTTACCAACTTAGCAATGCTCGTTTCCCTTCCATTACTACTTTCAACCCTTTGATGAGGAAGAGCTTCACTCTTCTGGTTCTATGACCAAGTTGTAGTATTTCACTACATTGTGATTAGTGAACATATGATTTTGTATTTTATTTACCAGGAACGTGAAATCCAAATGCATATGGAAGGGCTCAAGTCATTGAGAAGAATGGCAAAATACGGGTGAATGAATATGTTTCGTGCCTTTCCTATTCCTTGATCAATCAATATATACCAATACACCATCTGTTACAAAGATAATCTTAAGTCTATAAACTAGGAGGGAATAATGTTAAGGCTATAGACTAGGATAGAATATATCATGTTGTTACAAAGATATTATTAACAATTATAAAGATTATTTCCATAATTTATCGTACCCCTGCAGTCAAATTTGGAGGAACACGAACACTGAGACTGTCTCTAAAATCATTAAATAGAATAAGGGAATCCTTTGGTGAAAATATATGTAATTTGATACCGAGAAGGTACCCGCGTAACCTTTTCTCTAACAAAATGAATATCCATTTCAATATGCTTTGTGTTGGCGTTTTACCGGGTTCCTTGAAAGATAAACATAACTGATATTGTCGCAATAGACTAATGTAGCTTTTCTAATCGGACAATGCAGTTCCAACAGAAGATTAAGAAGCCAACAAGATTCAGAAACAACATTAATAGGGTGTTTGGTACAGCTGCACAACGGAGGCCAATGGAGATTTTCTCTGTTGGCTAGGAAGCAAGCGGGAGACGCTTTGGGGGCAACGGAGGTTCCAACAAAGATTTCTCCGTTCAATAGCGCTTACCAAACATGCTCTAACCACCCCCTCTATATTCGGCCTCTACACTAGAACGAGATAGAGTAGGTTGTCGTTTTGATGACCATGAGATCAAATTGTTGCCCAAAAATATACAGTAGCCTGATATTGATCGTCTAGTATCTGGACATCCTCCCAATCAGCATCAGTATAGCACATAAGATCTACAACTAAGGAAGGATAAAGATGCAAACCAAGGTGTATAGTTCCCTGAACATAGCGTATGATATGCTTAAGAGCATTCATATGTTCATCTTGGGGGTCATGCATATACAGACAAACCTGCTGAACAACATATGAAATATCTGGCCCGTAAATATTAGATATTGTAGAGCACCTGCAAGATTACGATACATTGTCGGATATTTACATGGACTGCTATTTTAGCACTAGCCTTTGGTTTTGTATCAACTGGAGTAGAAGTTGGTTTGTAGGAGACTATACCAGCCCGATCGATTATTTCCTTAGCATATTTGCATTGTGAAAAGAAATAAGCCATCTTTATGACGAGTCATACTGATGCCTAGAAAATAGTTGAAAGAACCCAAGTCCTTCATCACAAACTCAAAACTAAGACTAGCTATGATTGAGTTAACTAGAGCAGCAAAAGAAGCAGTCAAGATGATATCGTCCACATACAATAATAAGTAGGCCATAGCAGACCCTTTCCCATAAATAAATAAAGAACTATCTGATGTACTGTTAATGAAACCAATGATAAAAACAAAATCAGCAAACCTTTTATACCATGCACGAGGGTCTTGCTTAAGCCCATACAATGATTTTTGCAGTAAACAGACATAATCTGGGTGCACAGGATCCTGAAACCCTATAGGTTGATGCATATATACAGTCTCTTTCAACTCACCATGGAGGAAAGCATTCTTGACATCCAACTGATGAATATGCCAATTTTTCGACAATGAAAGGGTGAGAACTGTCTGAATGGTGGCTGGTTTTACCACTGGACTGAAGGTTTCTCCGCACTCAATGCCAACCTATTGAGTTTTACCATCACCGACCATACGGGCCTTATGCCTCTCAAAAGAACCATCAGACTTTTCTTTATAGGAAAATATCCACATTGAGCAAATGATATTAACATTAGTTGAACGGGGCACTAAATCCCACGTCTTATTTTTAATGAGAGCATGAAATTCATCATTGATGCCCATTTTCCAATTCGAGTCACGAAGGGGAGCCAATGGGTTACGAGGAAGAGGAGATTTGGTAACAACTGTATTATGAGCTTGAGCTGGTGTATATGTTGGATTGGGCTTATGAATACCATGTTGGCTGCAGGTCATTGGACACTGGAGCAGAATTAGAGGGGTATAAGTCAGCTGTTGTGGGAGTTGATGTGTGTCATTTTAAGGTGGAGAAGAGGGGGCTGATGTGAGTTATAAGAGGGCTGGGCAGTAGAAGAGAGAAAGAGAGGAATATGATGGAAGTGGGCTGGATAGAAGGGGAGTTTGGGTGAGAAGAGAAAATGGGCTAGGGGAGTAACTAGCTGGAGGTAGTTGGGCTAGGGTGGATTGATTTATGGTAGATTGGGCTTGAGAGGAAGGTGTATTTTGATTTTGGAAATGGTTAATTGTATAGGTGAAAAACCATCATCCAAGAATTCGTAATCTCTTTCTTGTGGTGTATGTACGTTAGCAAATGGAAAAGTATTCTCATCAAACATGACATGTCTAGAAATAATTTTATTACTGGACAAATCAAAACACTTGTATCCACGATGACTAGAAGGATACCCCGAAAAGACACACAGAGTAGAACGTGCTTGGAGCTTATTGATTGTAGTGGAAGGAACAAGCGGAAAACATAAGCACTCGAAAACTCGAATGTGAGAATAAAAGGGATCTCTTTGGTAAAGGAGTTTGAGAGGAGACTCGTTGGCTAATAATTTACTGGGAAGAATATTAAGAAGATAAGTTGCCATCTGCAATGCATGATGCCAAAAAGAAGGTGGCATCGAAGCATGATAAAGAAGAGTCTGAATAGTATTATTTATAGATGGAGTTTTTCTTTCTGGTTTCCCATTTTGAGGAGAAGTATGAGGACAAGACAGACGGAATAAAATGCAATTGGACTCATAAAATTTCCAAAACAATTTATGATCAAACTCTTTCCCGTTATCACATTGAATAGTTTTAATATCATGTTCAAATTGGGTACGAATATGGGCTTTTAATGTTGAAAAAATAGAAAATACTTGTGATTTTGTTGCAACAAGAAAAGTCCATAAACATTTACAGTAATCATCCAAGAAAAGAACATAATATCGATGTCTCGAGGAACTTAATACAAGAGAAGTCCAAAGATCACTATGAATAATGTCAAATGGCATAAATGTAATAGATGTTGAAGCATTAAAAGGAAACTTAATATGTTTACAAGTGCACATGATTGACAAATATTAGTCTTAGAGGGACTAGTACAATCAATAAATTTATTTCGCCGAAGGGAATCTAAGACAGAATTTCCTGGTGACCCAAACGATCATGCTAAAAAGTAGAAGCTAGGAGAACAGAAGGAGAAAGAACAGGCTTGGGACTGGTGGTGATAATGGGGTAAAGTTCACTGGTGCTATCACATCTCATTAGCCGCATCCCCGTCTGTAAATCATGCACAGAAAACCCAAATGGATCAAAAACCACAGACACATGATTATCAGTAGTAAATCTACTAACAGACACTAAATTTTTAATAAGATTTGGTGCATGAAGAACATATTTTAGAGACAAAGGTGGGTTTGGGTGAGGTAAGGACGTATGACCGTAACCATGAATTGGAATTGATTGACCACTACCAACAATAATACCTTTATTTTTGCTCACATTAACAAAAGACGAGAGGTTACCTGGAGTGGTTGTCATATGAGATGTCGCCCCTGTGTCCATATACCAGTTAGGATCAGGTTGAGATAACGACATTGAGTGCATAGCAGACTCGATATCAATTGGAGCCTATTGAACAGTGTAAGCCTACTGTTGCTTCTGCCAAGGTGGCTGTTGTTGGGGCCTTGGGCCCAAAAGGCCAGGTTGCCTTGTTGTTGGGTAGGGGAAGGAGCCATGGGCCAAGGGCTTGATGGCATGTATCCCCACCATGGAGGAGGTTACTGCCATGTGGGCTGCTGCACCTACTGGCTACCGCCGCAGTTAATACGACCACTACTACTGCCATGGCTTTTATTTCGACTTTTGTGATTATTGCGGTTCTTGTTGGACTTTGCACGACCTTGGATGTGAGGACTATTGAAGCCCATACTTCATCAGCCCAGGACCAAGTCAAAAGCAGTTAGGCAATTCCTCTTTTGTTGCCGCAATGCCCGTGTGTTATATTTCAGTTTTTCTATTTCTCTCTCTCGTGTATAAATAATTGCTCTTTGTGTAATAGTAATCAGAGTTTCAGCCTTTATCTTTTCAAGCTTTCAAATACATCCTGTTAATTTTCTATGCCTTCCAACATGGTATCACTCGCCTGACCGATCTGTCAAATGGCTCCCACCAACAATAACATGTTCACACCGCATACTTTTACCTCTTCCATCTCTGTAAAACTAACAGATGATAACTACCTTACATGGATGCAACATACAGAGGCAACTATCAAGGGATTCAAACTGAAAACCTATATTGAAGGGGCTGATTCCATAGCCAAAAAATTTACAGATGATGATGCCATGAAAAGAGGAGAAATTAATCCAGCATTTGAGGATTATGAGCAATAAGACAATCTCCTCAAGTCTTGGCTTCTTGAATCAATGGACCAGAAATTCAAGATCCGAATGGTAGGATGCAACTGGTCTCATGAAATCTGGCAAATATTGAAGACTTATTTTGCAACTCAAACAAAAGCTCACATCAAACAAATCAAAGTTCATCTCAGAAACATTAAAAAGACAGGCACTATAGGAGAATATCTTTTACAGATCAAGCAACATGCAGAAACTCTAGCAGCTATAGGTGCTCCACTATCGCAAGAAGACCAGATTAAGGTAATCTTTGATGGCCTACCAGATGATTATGATGCTTTTGTTACTTCCTGCCTTACCTGGACCGAATCCTACACTGTGGCACAAATCGAAGCACTGCTCATGCATCAAGAGGAAAGAATAGAGAAACACAAACAACATGACAACCACAACACACAGATCTACAATGTCCAATTTCAACCTAAAAGATCCAATCTTGGAAACTACAAAGGCAGAGGATCAGCCAAAGGATCATATAGAGGAAGATCCAGAGGAGGAAAGAACTTCACTACATCAAACACTGCTGGCAGAGGAAATCGACTCCAATGTCAATTGTGTGGCAAATATGGCCATTCTGCTTTTCATTGTTGGTCAAGATATGATGACCAACTCACAGAGCCCATTCTTGGAAATTCTTGTGTTCATTCAAACAAAACAGAACCATCTCTCACTGCCATGATCTCTTCAACAAATTCACAAATCAATGATGAAGCATGGTATCCAGACACAGGAGCCACACATCATCTCACTCATGATCTCAGCAATCTTACTACAAAATCAGACTACACTGGATCAGATAAAGTTCGGGTGGCAAATGGTAATACCCTTTCAATTTCACATATAGGATCATCTATCATTACATCCAACTTATCCCATAATAATTTTAAACTTCAAAATATTTTACATGTTCCACAAATTTCTAAAAATATACTCAGTGTATCCCAATTTGCCAAGGATAATAATGTGTTCTTCGAATTTCACCCTAACCATTGTTTCATTAAATGCCAGGACACCAAGAAAGTTCTGCTACATGGCACTCTTAGACAAGGTCTCTATGTTCTTAACAACACCTAGCTTCAATCCAAAAATGGTTACCAAAATATTGCCACCTATACATCTAGTGTACCTCCTAATGATTTAGATATATGGCATTATAGGCTTGCTCATGCCTCATATAGGACTGTAAAACAAGTATTGAATTCTTGTAATATACCTACTACTAAATTGAATAAAAACACTATATGTGCACCTTGCTGCATTGGCAAATCTCATACCCTTCCTTTTCAGTTAACTGATTTTGTATATGATAAACCTCTGCAACTAATACATTCTGATATATGGGGACCTACCCCCAACCCCTCTTGGGAAGGTTTTCACTATTACATATTATTCATTGATGCCTTTAGCAAGTTCACTTGGATTTATTTTATGCAAAATAGGTCTGAAGCCTTAAACATCTTTATCCACTTCAAACAAATGGTGGAACTCCAACTTGACAACAAAATTAAAACTTTGCAAATTGACTCAGGCAGAGAATACTTGGCCTTCAAACATTTTTTACAGAAACATGGCATACACCATAGACTGAGTTGTCCCTACACCCACAAGCAAAATGGCACAGCTTAAAGAAAGCATAGACATATAACAGAAACAGCTCTTACCCTGCTCAATCAATCCAATCTCCCTTTCAGGTTCTGGTCTGATGCTTTTGCCACTGCTATTTTTGTTATAAATAGACTTCCTACCCCTAACACATATAACATTTCACCCTATGAAATCCCGTTTCAAAAACCACCTGACTACACCATTTTAAAACCTTTCGGATCCCTCTACTTCCCTCACACCAGACCCTATAACAACCATAAAATGCAATTCAGATCAGAACCATGTACCTTCATAGGTTATTCTACACAACACAAAGGTTACAAATGCATATCTGCTTCAGGCAAAATCTACATCGCCAGAAATGTTAAGTTTGATGAAGCCACATATCCTCTCTAACAAAAACCACCAATTCTTCACAACATCCAACTTAAGAGATCAAACTACAACCACCACCTCTCTAATAATCCCTCAAATCCTTCCCCGACCTTGTAATTCCCTACAACATAACCCTCTCCCTCAAACAACACCTACCCCTATCATAACTGACATTACTAATCCCATACACTCTCCTCAACAAACCATCCCAACCAATACTCACCCTATGACAACCAGAGCTAAAGCTGGAATTTTCAAACCTAGAGCCCTGTGTAGTACTCAACATTCCATACCTATTGATTATCAAGCTGCTATGCAACAATCTGAATGGAAATCAGCCATGATGGAAGAATATCAAGCTCTGTTAAGGAACAATACCTGGGATTTAGTTCCTCTACCGAAGGATAGAAAGGCAATAGGAAGCAAATGGCTTTTTCGGAATAAATACAAAGCTGATGGCACCATTCTTAAACAGAAAGCAAGATTGGTAGCTAGGGGTTTTACTCAGCAGGAGGGGCTGGATTACCAAGATACCTTCAGTCCTGTAGTCAAACCAGTGACTATTAGAGTGGTTCTAGCAGCTGCCATCTCACAAAACTGGCCCATCCATCAGATCGACATTGATAATGCATTCCTTCATGGTGAACTTTAAGAAGAAATATATATGAAACAACCACCAGGTCTCTATCAAGGGGATGCTAACACTGTTTGTAGGCTAAAAAAGGCTATATATGGCCTCAAACAATCTCCAAGGGCTTGGTTTCAAAAACTAGCCTCCACTCTCATCTCTCTTGGTTTTAAACCTATAAAGAGTGATCACTCTCTTTTCATTCTGCACACAAACCTTCTAACTTTGTATATTTTGGTTTATGTTGATGATATTATAATTACAGGCACTCATTAGTCTAAAATAGATGAACTCATCCAACAACTCTCTCTTCAATTTCCTCTCAAGGATCTGGGCCCATTGCATCATTTTCTAGGAATTCAAATAGACAGAGACAACCAAGGCAATTATCATCTTCATCAAACAACGTACATCCAAGACCTTCTACACAAGCTGAACATACACAATGCCAGGCCTATCAAAACACCTGTGGCACCTGCCACCAAACTGTATCAAGATGGAACCAATCCCTATGAAGATCCTGCTCTATATAGGTCTGTTGTAGGGGCCTTACAATATGCTACTTTAACCAGACCAGATATAGCATACACTGTTAACAAACTCTACCAGTTCATGCACAACCCTCTTGACACCCACTGGAGAGCAGTGAAACGTCTACTGAGGTATCTCCAAGGCACCATTAATCATGGTCTTCGATTTCAATCAGCCTCATCCCTAGATATCACAGCCTATTGTGATAGTGACTGGGCAAGCGATCCAAATTACATGAGATCCATATCAGGAAATTGCATCTACCTTGGCCACAACATTATTTCATGGACAGCAAAGAAGCAAACCACTGTGAGCAGATCAAGCACAGAATCCGAATATCACAGCTTGGCAACTGTGATAACCGATATCATGTTCCTGCGCAACCTTCTTACTGAACTTCATTTACCTCCAGCCAAACCCCCTCTTATTTGGTGTGACAACCAAAGCACCATCCTTCTTGCAGCACACTCACGAACAAAACACTTCGAGCTGGACCTCTGGTTTATCCAAGAAAAATTAGCCAAAGGCGAATTCCAACTCAAGCACATTCCTAGCATGTTCCAAGTGGCTGACATCCTCACCAAATCGCCTTCTACAACCTTGTTTTTATCTCTTAGGCTGTCCTCACACACAAGTTAGTTTGCGGGGGGATATTGAAGCCCATACTTCATCAGCCCAAGACCAAGTCAAAAGCAGTTATGCAATGCCCGCGTGTTATATTTCAGTTTTTCTATTTCTCTCTCTCGTGTATAAATAATTGCTCTCTGTGTAATAGTAATTAGAGTTTCAGCCTTAATCTTTTCACGCTTTCAAATACATCCTGTTAATTTTCCATGCCTTCCAACAAGGACAATTATCAGACAAGTCATCCGAGTCCCGAGTAGCCGCCACCAATGCTTCATCATCCCCTTCAGTCGCCTCTTTCATACTGGCTTCCTCCAATGCTAACATAGACCGGGCTTCATAGAAAGATGGGATAACCTTATTGTGACGAATAACAGAAGCAACGCCTTTAAAAGTCGGGGTGAGACCAGCCACCATGCATAGGACAGGAGCCCCACGTTTTTGAGTTGATCGGCGAACGTCTTGAGATGTTGACAATAAGCCGAGACAGAGGAAAAATTCCGCAAGTGGGTTTTAGCGAATTCCTACTCAAGGGAAATGGCAGGAGAATTTTCATTGTCCTGGAACAAATCACGTAGTGGAGCCCACAAGGTCAGGGCTGAAACATCAGCTTCAATGATGGTGTTCAAAAGGTCCATGGAGATGGTGGAATAAATCCATTGAACGACCACGGCGTCCAAGGTGTCCCACAGTTCTTGTTCTTCTTCCGTGAGAGGAGTCTTCTCCTTCACTTGGCCATCTTTTGGTTTAGGGGGGATAATATGGTGAAGAACTTTGTGAGAACGCCAATGGACTTTGAACAATTCCGCCCAATTTGTATATTGAACGTTTTCCATCACAAGGGTGATCGGAACATGGGTCTTGATGTTAGACATGGCAAGAGCCGGATGGAACGAGGAAGAAAAGGATTTTGTGTCGCCCATGTCAACGGGAAGAAGGATGGGATAGAGGAAGAAAGAGTAAGGTTAAAGAGAAGGGCTGCGGAAGCTATAGAATAATACCCTTAGTCTGCTGATACCATGAAAGAATATGTTCTGTGCCTTTCCTATTCCTTGATCAGTATATATATATAAATACACCATCTGTTACAAAGCTAATCTTAAGGCTATAAACTAGGAGGGAATAATGCTGTTAAGGCTATAAACTAGGATAGAATATATCATGCTGTTACAATGATATTATTAACAATTATAAAGATTATTTCCATAATCTATCAGCGGGTAACAACCAGAATAGTTCACGGTGGCAAGATTTATTCTTTTGTTGAGGAGACTTTGTAGGTGATATATGCCATCTTTTTTGCGTTACCCGTTGTTGTGACATTCAGAAATAGGGAAGATTTACATAATTCTTGAAGTCTTTCCCTCGACTATTTGTTAATAATAAACTATGTCATTGAATGATACTGTTTGTGTTAGTCAAACTGTGAAAGTGTATGTATTGAGATTTTGTATATGTTTGGAAAACTTCTTATGCTTACGTGAAGTCTGATTGACAGGTACTTTATGGAACTAGGAGCCTTAGATCTCTTAGATGATAGTGGTAGAAGCATATCTTTAACATAAATATATGGATGTTGTTGGGAGCTGTTTGAGGTTTACAGGCACCTCATGGTGTTGCTTGGAGTTTGAAGTGTTCAAAGTTCCAGTAAATGTGTGGCTCCTGAAGTCATAGAAGAAAGCAAGCAACTTGTAGACACGAGTTCAGAAGTTGAGCCTTCCATTGATAAGTTATTTGGCGAGTTGCAGATTGATGATTTGAGGCCAGATTTTGATGTTTATCTTCCAAACAACAGGTTTAGAATTGTCTAGGTAATTACTACATCTCTGATTATGATTACTTTAGATTCAGGAATTTAATTGATAAGCGATTTTTATACTGTTGTCTGTAAATTTGTGGAGTAAGTGATTCGGGAATTCAATTATATCATGACTTACATCAGAAACCCTTGCGTGCTAGCACGGACATGTTGCTTAATTGTCAGTGTGTGTGTAGAGGGGGTTGCAAGGTAAGGTGACAACAATAGGATAATACTATCTGATCTCTAAAGATAATTGTGTCACTTGAGTGTGCTTCATAACATTGATAAGAGATTGATAAGCTATTGGAGGTATAACACCCTTATTTTAATAAATAAAAGAGACCAAAAACAGGGAAAATTTTTCCCAAATAAATCAAGTAAAACCGGCACAAAAGAATAGAGAAAGGCAAGGGAATTAGACCGGTCACAATCAGCCCAGCGGAAGGACGCACAGCGCCTAAGCGAGACCCAGCAGCGTGCACTCGCTCGAGCGAGATACAGCACGCTTGAGCGAGCCAGCCCAACTCGCTCGGGCGTACACCCCATCGCTTAAGCGAAATCAACCAACAACCTTCCCATGCGCTCACGCTCGCTGGAGCGAATGTCTCATTCGCTGGGGCGGACACAGGTACAGGGTAATCTTTCACTCGGATTTGGGACATAGTTTTCCCCCGGTAAATCATCACGCTCGAACCTCACTCGGGAATCTACACAGCTCCTCATTCATTCATATAGGTTACAAGTATAAACCACTCGGGAAATTACTTCCCCACCAAGCCGACCCAAAGCCTTCCATTGAGGACATACTCGCTGGGGCGAGGACTCACTCATTGAAGCATGAAACCAGACTCGGCATTCCCATCACTCGGTAAAGGGTTTCGCTCGATATTCAGGGGTTCCATTCACTCGGGAACAACCCCAATACTTGCCTCCCTTGGAAGTTCGTAACTTAGTCTCTTAATTTTGTCCACAGAGGCCACGCAATGGGCCACTCGGAAAATATCAATAATTCCACTCGGAATCTTTGAAGTTACTCTACTCGGAGTCTAATAATTTCCCCCACTCGGCTTACCACCCAACCAAACACCGCTCGGTGTATTCCAACCACATTCAATCAGAATGTGCCACACACCTATCTCTCAGTAAACTAACTCCAAGACCGACCAGCACCTATTCGGTCTTCCACTCGGAATACATATAAAACTTCACTCGGATTATATATATAACACTTAAAATATGTCCAATCTAATCCATCATAATAACTCTTCCCTCGGAGAAGTTCACTGGGATTCCACTCGGCCTATACAAAATAATTCCCCACTCGGGGTTTCCTTATAATTTCACTTGGCAACGATCATTCTTAATATTACTCGGGAGATTCGCCCATCAGCTTTTACACAATATAAGTTCATCTAAGGTATCTTACTCAGAATCCAATTAAGCATCACCGCTCGGAAAGGAAGGCCCAGTCATTTATAGTCTCACTCAGAGATGGCTCCCACAACTAAGTTTACTAGGAGAATCATTAACTTAGCGATATTCTATCCACCATTCTCTCTCCGTCTACTCAAACCCAAGTCACCAGTATACAACATATATGTACCTACATGGTCATGCACTCGAATTACTCATTACCTTCCATCATTCATTCGTCAGCACCTGGTATCCGATACAAGCACAGGTTATCAACATAAACCATATACGTATATAAACATGCACTCGGGTCATAATAGTTCAGATTACTTATATATATAAATTTATATTCATTATACAACACTGTTATTATGAGCCGGCCAAGGCTATAACTGACTTAAACATAATAAATGCGATACAAGCACTCAACAGTCGGAGTGCACGTCACTCGGACTTGAGGTCTTCACACCATTCCAAGTTCAACCTGCATACCCTGAAAAATGGTGTAGGGGTGAGCTTTTATATATAAAGCAATAGTTATTGACTCGGATTTTACCTCAAACCTCAATTATATAATTTACATGGCTCAATCCATAAATATATATCTACTGCCAATTAATATAAAAGTCACACAACACCATCCAATCGGAAATCACACAATAACATACCTTCTCAATCATACATCACATGGCACTTAGCAACAGCATCAATACATACATATTCATTCAGTCGGAATTCACTCATATGACATCATCTAGTCTGCATTCATTCAAATCATTCAAATCCATGCCAATCATGTTGGTCTCAATAACTATGCTCATACACACATGCATGCGGATCCGACTTAAAGCATGATTTCAGTTACAGATTCCTTCCTGGCCCCTCGTCTATTAGCCCTTCCCGCGTGGTACCGGCCTCCCATTGGCGTCTCGAGACTCCTCTCTAGCTCCTACGGCTACCACGGGCCCTCATGGAACGAGCCAGGACTGGAAGGCACCTCGTATGTGCAACCTCATGCAATACCACACAGTATTCTAAATGGAATCAAGCATCAACTCACATCTCGAGCATTCAGAAATCATTATGGCATTCTCATTCAAATACATTCAACATAACTGCATACAGGACCTAACAAATCACCACCCTTTTTTACTCATAATTACATGCATTCGGTCAACATGCTCAGAAACATTAACATGCACTAATAGATGGAATCACACCACAAAGCAGTTCATAACATCACCAACCCGGGAGTTGCATGCACAATTACTCAATCACAACACCTCGAACTACACATCTCACACATAACACATCACATTAAAAGCAAGCACCCGGAATCCGTCCATAAATCGTACACTTGACATGCAAAGCGCCCCCTACCTGCTGTCGGGGTTCAGGGACTCCTCGAGTTGCAATGCTGGCTGATCGCCCTTCTGTTACACCTCCTCCAACAGCCTTCGAGCTCAGCGTTGATCCTGGGCCAGAGTTGCTCTTTCTTCCAACGGGTTCGTCTTCCCCACGGCTCCAAGGCACTTCCCAGCACAGCTTCCAACTGGGACACTAACAGCTTCAAGCGGAAGGAGAAGAAGAAGAAGAAGAAGAAGAAGAAGAAGAAGAAGAAGAAGAAGAAGACAGAGGGGATGAAGAGAACAGGGAGTGGAAACAGGGCCACGTCACTGTTCCACCCAGAAAAGCTCTTCAACTCTCTCCCTGTTCTTTCCAAGCGGGTGATGCAAATGAGGGTGAAGAAGAAGGGAAACAGTAAAAGGAAGAGACCAGATGTACGCATGAAGGAGAGCTGTCCAGCGTGACTAATGAGGGAAAGAGAGAGTTGAAGTTCTTTTATACCTCCAAGGGTACATGCGTCCTTTCACCTGGCATTAACATTATTATTTATTCAATTATTTCTAACCAATCAGCAATTACTCTAATTAACCATTAATCCTAATTCTTGCAATTAACCCTTAATTAATAGCTTAATCTCAATCGGTAATTAAATTAAGAATCGGGATGTTACAGGAGGAATAGTTTTTTTATATTTCGAGGGAACAAGAGTGAGGAACTAGCTGATGAAGTTTTTTATCTATTATTTGGGATTACGCATTATAGTTATTCCTTTCAGAAAAAGGACTAAAACAAACCATGCTAAGTATCTGGCGGTCCTTATCAATTAATAACTACGTAAAATTCTCCTCAGCTATAATTTTCTTTTTTGTTTTCTGATTATGGAAATCTATCTAATCAATTGTAACATGTATCTTCTGTCAGGGGTCATCTAGCATCTAGAGCAGAAATTGAAGTCCTTGAGAGACAATGTGGTGGCATTCCTTTGAAAATCTGCCTGGTCACGGAGGGAATAGGGTCAGTTTCTTTTCCTTTGACGAGGTGGAACTTCCTGTTCTACCCTAAACTTTTGGTACCAATCCTACTTTTCTTCTCTGGGCTGAGAGGGAAAGGAAACTAAGGATATTAACCAGAGAATGAATTTTAGTTTGTAGGATCCAGTGATCACAACTGGTGCTCTACTTTGGTCAAACTGATCATGATTCTGACGCTGGAGCATGCTATTGTTGGCCATAACTACATGCCTGAGTTATAATGTTTTATAGGAATATAGAACAAGAAAAGTACTATGTTGGATGGATGATGTGTAACGGCTATAGGACTCCTGATTAGAGTAACAAATAGGAAAATAGGATACTGCATATATATTCAATTGATTATTCTAATTTTCATGTTAATTTAATAAAAAATCTGATGCTTTCTGCACAATGCTCTACTATCATCAATGTTTCTTTGGTTTGTAATAAACCTTTTGCTTAAGAAATTGGTAAAATATAGACGAATGAGGTGAGTAAGGGAGTCAAATTTTAGTTATGAGGCTGTAGGTGTGCATTCTGCTTAGTAGATAATTGTCTTTTTTTCTCGTAAGACAGGATTATTATGGACTATTCATATTAAGATTTAATGGTATTGTATTTCTTCGTTTTATATACTAAAAAAGCAACCAATCATCTTTTTGGGTTCTTTATCTTTTTATATTTATGGAATGCTATGATTTAAACAAATATTTTTTAATAAATAGTTTAAATTTTCATAAGCAATGAATGTGATTAATCTCCTGAAGTTTAGAATAATGATAGATATGGGGTGCCTATAAGGTGTTTTTATAGACATATAGGAAGAAAAAAGAAGAGAGGTAGTGAAAGATGTTTGATAGAGAGAGATGACAGATACAAATAAGGGTAAATTACAAAGGGTACTCCCAAAATTACAAACAAGCTTTAAAAGATATTAAGAAATTACATTGAGGTTCATTCTTCATACATGCTCACAATTCCAATTTTTTTAAGGCAAAATTGGTATATTCCATTGGAATATGCCCTTTGTGAACCATGGTTAAAAAATTGTGTCATGTTATGGTGCACAAAGTATCTACTGGTCCATTCAGGTAGAAAGCATCTTTTGAAATATGTTTTTTTTTATATTTTTTACAGCGGATTTTTTTTACCTTTTATACTAGTTTTTCATGCGGTGTAGATTTCGTAAGTGTAAAATTTTTTTTAATCGGTGTAAAAAAGTACTTTTTACACCGACAAAAATTCATGTCTGGTGCAAAATTATTTTTTATACCGGTTCCACTACAAAATTAGTGTAAAAATGTATAAATATTTACAAAATTGTCATTGCGCTCTCTTTGAGATCGTTTTTTCTACACCCAGTGTAAAATAGTATTTTCACACTGATTCTCTTGAACAACCGGTGTAAAAAATGAATAGATAATTACAAAATTGTCACCGCTACTTTTTTTACATCTGTGTTTTATGAAACCGATGTAATATGTCCGGTGTAAAATCTTTGTACATGAATACACCAATAGATGCTTTGTGCATCATAGAATTCACCTAAAAAATTAACTCACACTTCCAATCCTTTTATTTACTTAACCGTATTTACTAATTTAAAAGCTAATAGCCGGTGCATTCTTTTTCTCCATCAATTATATCATTTTTTTGACTTTTTTTTGGTAGATTATATCATTTTAAATAACTACAATTACAAATTTTGGTAGATTATATCATTTTAAATAACTACAATTACAAACTTTATTCTTTTTTTACCCTGGGCATATATAGCTACAACAAATCGTATAATTTAAAATAGCTAAAACAAATTATATAATTTAAAATAGCTAGAACGAACCATGAAGTGATAAAGGATAAAGGATATGACAAAATCCAAATCCTTATGTTTTCAAGAGATCTGTATATTTTCTTGCGTTTCTCATTATTTGTTGCTTATTTTGGATTTAGCTTTTATCAAGCTAGTCATGAATCCAATAATTTGTATACTTTTTCAGTTTTCATACATATGCACGTTCTTTGTTATATTTGCCAGAAAAATTTGGTAAGATTATGGAAATATTTTTAGACCGAGACATGTGACTTACATTGTCTTTAAGGGTTTGTTCAGGTAGGATGTGATCTAAGATTCAATAGTCTCTTCTACTTAAAAAACTATGAATCAAAATTCGTAAGGTACCATTTTTAGTGTAACTTAGGGGGTGTTTGGTTAAAAGTTGAGGTTGGTCAAACTCAAAAGAAGATCTTACGGTTAAATGGAGTTTTGACTGTCTTGAACGGCGTGAAAGATCAATATTAACCTTTAGTTTTTTCCATTCTCATAACTATGTTTCCTCAATTGCATACCAAACAGACCTTTAGTCACCACCCTGAAATAAAAGGAAATTAAGAGACAGTCAGTATTACTATCAAAACAACTTAAATAAAGAAATGTTTATAACGGAACATTTACTAAAAGAAAACAATAATTATAGACAATGAACCCATATAATTAAAATTTAATATGTAATCAAATCAAATCAATCTATTATAAACAATCAAATAATCATTAAAAAGTAACGAGAATTTTTTTAATGATCATTTAAAAGAAATCCTTTTTAAAACTCTCGAAAGATTCTTTTGAAATATCACAAAATGTCCAACAATCTTTTATATATTTCAAAAGAATTTAAAACATTTAAAAGACAATAAAATCTACGTTTACATCATTAGTGCAAATACATCAAACCTAGTGTCTTCTAAAATATGAATCAGATCCTAGATAAACTTAACTTACAATGAGTTGGTGAAACAAAACTTCTATGAATCAAGATCACTTTGATGTAAATTAGCGGGTTACCCGTTACATTACACATCATAACTGTTTTGTCATTTTGTCGTTTTACGTGAATAGGTCATGTATGTGCCTAATTATTCATAGTGCTATAGAGATTTGCCTAAATCTCATGCAAGTTGCCCAACTTGATACTCATATAGGTGATTTCATTAAGTGTATCATGCATTTTATAAATCACCTATAAGGGATATAAAAATCATTAAAAGCTTATTAGCTTAACCCTTCATTCTCTACAGCTAACACCTCACTTAGTATAGGAATGGAGGGAAGACTATATATGTATAATAATAGAGGATTGACAATGACTTGTTTTTACCTATATGAATCTTCTTCATGTGATCTCTAATAACAAATGTTGTGTTTCCATTACCGTCAATTTTATTATTGGCATAAAACTCATTCCCCTCGATGTTTCATAAACAACCTTTTTCCCAAAGGTTTAGTAAGAAGTCATGGGATTGACTAGAATGACTTCTGACTTCACATAGGGGGCCTTTGATCTAGGCCCAACCGATGAAGAGATAACTATACTCTATGAGATCATAGGGAATCACAATCTCCATTATGCTCTCCAAAAATAAAGGGGAATAGGTCCTGTGAGGCCCTCTCCCGATCAGGGGGAATAGTAGGCATTTAAGTATGGGCATAATTACAATTTCACACAAATTCATTAATGCTCACGTCTTAATTCGGTGTCATTTTGGCATCAAATTACATTATGTATTGAACATAATCTCTAAATTTCATAAATTTATAAGTATATTCACTTATAAACACCTCAACAAGATCAACAATTATAACATTTTCATTCTATTTATTATGCCTAGAAGAAAAAAAATATGATCTCCTAATGAAATGAAATAGAACGGGGTCAATAAACCATGTGGAATATATCACCACCACTTTAATGGTCATAGTGGAAGAAACAAAGACAAGACCAATATAACATGACAACCATATAACTAACCAATTTATCACTCTTAGTGTTCACAACAAGAATGCAAAGCATGAAAACCTTAGAGAACTTCCCTAGAAAAATTAGGTTTGTATTACTCTCAGAATGTGACACTTGAATTACAATGCCTCGAGCCCTTTATACAAGGAAAGAAAAAAGAGGTCTTGGATCTAGGCCCAAAGTGGCATGGAGATAACCGTATCTTGCCCAGATGGATTCTAATTATCCTTTATCCTTGCCTAAAAGAGGGGGAGGGAAGGGACAGTGAGAGCCC
Source organism: Clitoria ternatea (assembly GCA_037962975.1). Lineage (NCBI taxonomy): Eukaryota > Viridiplantae > Streptophyta > Magnoliopsida > Fabales > Fabaceae > Clitoria > Clitoria ternatea. The sequence continues at coordinate 88,285,077 of CM075673.1, read as the reverse complement.
TCTCTCGATCCGGGGGAACATGAGCCCTCAGCCACAAACCTCAAGCGTAGAGTTGGGTTGAGTGATTAAGTGCTGACTCGAAAATGTTTCTTATGGGGGTTGTTGTCGAGTGACCTTTTCCAAGTGTGTGGTACTGAGTGAGTTGATTCTCCAAGTTATCATAGAGAAATACTCTAAGTAGAGTTTTTCAAGTAGTTGTAATCGGGAAGGAAGATTCCTATAGAAGGCATGTATTGTCTGGAAAATAGCCTCCGTCTGAGTGAGTAGGTGTCATAATGGAATATTCTCTGGTTGATTGTTGTTAAGAGGCTCTTAGGCGAAGAAATTACTCTGAGTGAGGGGTAAGTCCATGGGATCTGGGGAGAATGCAATTTGAGTGAAATAACTCCTAAACTCTGGGAGCGTTAGTCCAAGTACGATGGATATTCAAGTGAAAAGTATACCAAGTATGATGGCTTATCCGGTAGAGATCTATTCTGGGTGTAAGGGCTTATCCGAGGGAGAACCATGCCTAGTGTAATGGTTTTTCAAGGTAAATAACTTGACTATTTCTAGCGCAGCACGTGTTTGGTGTGTGTTAACCATAGTTTCTTTTCTCAAAAATGCATGTGTTTGTCTGTATTGTAATGATGAGACGTTTCTATATCCCTAGGATATTGAATACACCTCTTGGTTTTGGGGGCACTACTTCAAAAATGACAAACAACGTGTTAAGGACAATTGTTCTTGAAGAGTCATCATGAGATCATGGTTGTTAGGGGTGTCCAAAAGGTTTCTAACCGTCCAATCTGTGATTTAAAATGTTCACAATAGCCTATATATAGCCTTACTTGATTTCATTTTTGCTTTTAACTACCATTGTTCTTTGCCTTCCATTATTATTGCCTTTGCTTTCTGCTTTCTCAGAGCGTCTTCATCTCTTGCCTTTGCTTCCTTCTCTTTTGAGTTCCCCCGTTCTTAGAAAGGTTAATGTCCCTCTCTCGCCTCTATTAACTTAGTAAATAGCTCTTCTTCAGATTCTTACTCATGGGTCAGGGAAGAGGTCTTGTCTAAACCCTTCTCCCTTCAGAGCGACAAAGAAATTACGTGTTTTTTGGAGGGGGAGGCATTTAGTAGTTCATTTTAAGAACCTAACGTACAGTGTCTGTGTTGTTCTCTTGAGGAGAGGGTTTGTCACTCTCAGACAGAACCTAACGATGTAAATTTCATCTATGTATATGAAACTCTATTTTCGCATCTTCACTTGTCATTTCCATTCTTCAATTTTCAAGTAGGGTTTTGAATGCCTTGAACGTTGCCCCCACCCAACTTCATCTGAATGACTGGGCTTTTGTCAAAGCCTTTGAGGTTCTATGCGAGTATTTTGGTCGGAGACCCTTTATTCCTCTTTTTTATACTTCTTTCAAGCCAAGATTTTTAAAGTTGGGATCCAATTGGTTGGGTTTCATTGAGCGGGGTCATTGGTTGTCGCATGATACAGGCTTTTGACCCGTCACACACGAATTTCAAGAGTCTTTAAAATCTGAGCAAGTCCAGATGTGCCTGGGGTGAATTTCCTTTGTGATCTTGATAGTCGTTCCGTCTTTCTATTGTATTGGACACAGGAGCCTGTTTAGTACCACGTCAACTGGGAGGACCTGTTACTCATCAAGCGCAACAACATGAAATTTTTAGTTAAAAAGATGGGGATCTTTTTTAGTTCCCAGGAACTCATTTCATTATTCCTCAACCTGAGTTCTCTAGACACTTAGATTCGTAAGTATAGGTTTTATTAGGGTATGATGAATTACTCAGAGTCATTGTGCTAACTTATGAACTTGTCTCTTTTTAGGTGATATGGCCTCGAGCAAAATATTGACTAAGGATTTGAGGAGACGTTACCAAAGGGAAAACACGTCTAAAGGGACTACTTCCCAAGAGACTACCTTCCTAAAAGGGGTTTCTGTCGCTCCGATCACTATTGTTCCTGCAAGGTGGATGCCTCTTCCTCCTCTGACTGCTACAGGAACCAAGGTCTCTTAAAAAACAGAAGGCAACGTCTCGAGAATAAGCCATCTCCTCCCAGAATCAAGGCTACACAGGTTACCCTTAGCGAGGAAGATAGGAAAAGGTATATGGACTCAAATCCGGTGGCCATGTGTCGAGCGATGGAAATGTTCAGCATCCAGGTGGCATCCATAAGTCGCTACGTCGATGATTATTTTAAGGCCTAGGAAAATACGATGGCCCAGCTGACTACGGAAAATGAGGCTTCTGATGTCAAGCTTTGGGAGGTCGTGGAGTTAGCCAAGAAGATAACTAAGTTGGAGGAGAAGCTGAGGAAGGCCAAAGAGGCCCTAAGGGATGCTTAAGTCGGGCAAGCTTCCTTTGAGGAAAAGTTAGCCCTCGTAGAGGAAAAACTAAGTTACTACAAAAATGCTTGGCAACTGATGAAGATGAACATTGAGAGCTTGTCTTGAAGAAGATAGGGGTTGAGAACTCTCTCTAGAAGGTTCAACAGACTCTAGATTCTACTCGGGCAAGTTTTAAGTATGCTGAATCCTGGCACCAGGAGGAGTGTCCAGAGATGAAGGCGTAAATTGACATGTTGAGGGGGAGGTTACTAAAAATATGTCTCAGGGTTTGATCTCTATCAAGCGTAGATTTTGGCTTTGAGTCATTCATTTGCTATCGAAAGTAGATGAAGTTGCTGCTATCAATCCTTCCCCTCCAGTTGTGAAACTAGAGCCACCCCCACTCTTAAGGCTTAGGCTATGCCTTCTAAGATCGTTGTCACTGACATTCCTACTCCTTAGTTTTTTTCTTTTGTAACTTTATTTGTTTTTGATTAGTTGTAACTATTATTTGAGAAATGAAGAATTTATTAATGAAGAACCTGTGTCTTTTCTACTTTTTCTTTGAAGTTGATGTAGAACATTTATGTGTAGCTAGTCTATTGCTTATATGCTCGCCCAAGGGTCTTGATGATGGAATTTAACGTAATTTGATGGAACTTGTTGTTATCCTGAGTAGGCGTATCCTCACTCAGATCCTTAGGACTTAGCATAGTTTGATGGAACTTGCTGTTATCCTGAATGGGCGTATCCTCACTCGAGTCCTCAGGACTTAACGTAATTTGATGTAACTTGTTATTCCAAGTAGGCATATCCTCACTCGGGCTTTTATGACTTAACGTAATTTGAAGATAGTTGTTGTTACCCCTGAGTAGGAATCCTCACTCGGGATTTGATGACTTAACATAATTTGAAAATAGTTGACGTTACCCCCGAGTGGGCATATCTTCACTCAGGTTTTTAGGACTTAATGTAATTTGAAGATAGTTGTTGTTACCCCCGGTGTGTCCTCGCTCGGGTTTTTAGGACTTAACGTAAATTGAAGCCAGAGAGATAAGACTGAATAATACTCCATTTCATTGAATTTTTATGTGTGTGGGCTTCATTAAAACCTTCCAAGAGAAAAATCCTATAGGAAAAACCTCCCGGGTAGGAAAACAAGTATCCATGGTTACATTAATTGTAGTACATTTTCAAATGTGTGATATTCTACATTCCAGAAAACTCCTGCCCTTTAATTCTTCTAGTCAGTATGCACCCTTTTGAACCATTTCTCTTACCATGTACAGCCCTTCCCAGTTAGTTGTGAATTTTCCATCTTCTCTCGCCCTCAGATTATTGTCAGCTATCCGTAAGACTAAGTCTATGCTCTGGAAGGTTCATGATGGTATTCCACTTCTGGGAGGGTTTGTGTTTGGAAGCTTGTATTTTTACGAAGGCTATGACTTGCTCCCCCAAGTTGTGATCAAGGTCTTCTTTTTCGTCTTTCATCATTTTCAGTTTCATCATATGCCAATCTTCAAAGAAAGGTTTCGCCAAGTTCCATCAAGATCATGGCACCTACCCCATACGTGTATCAGAATGGAGTTTCATGTATGTCTGAATGAGGATTTGTAAGATAGGCCCATAAGTCCTCAGGTAACTCTTCCTCTCATCTTCCTTTTGCTTGCCCCAACCTACGCTTCAACTTTTATAGTATCACCTTCTTAGCTGCCTGATAAGCATGCATTTTGCACCTGTTTAAGGTTTTTTAATTTCTATTTTTGAGTCTATTTTTTCATGATTTCACCCAATTTCCTTAGTTTCTGACTCCATGCCACATATGTTACTTGGGTATTTTTGTTTTTGTAGGTTAGGTGATGTTTTAGGTCCATTAGCACAAAAATTAGATCTATAAAGTGAGATTCCTTCTGGAACCTTTGCATGTATGAAAAGTGTAAGTTAGCAAGCTTGGGAAACTCCACTGGCTGTGGAGGGCACTGGATGAAGCAACAATACAAGGCAGCACTATCCACAGGTAGTGGAATACAACCACTGGCCGTGGAGGGCTCTGGCTTGCAGGGAGGACTTTTGCATTATTTCCAGAGGCAATGGTTTTCTTCTAAAAAAGCTATGGATGGCACTGGAATGTTAGGGATTAAGTGGCAGTGACAACCACTGGCTGTGGTTAGTGTCAGGTATAGTAATTGGATCACGTTTTAGAGTCCTGGGCCATCAGACCTCGAGCCACTTCCAGCGGTTTGCAACCACTGGTCATGGAGTAGGCACGAACCCTTAAACTCCTGATTTTCAGGGGTTATTGAGGGCAGTTTTGAAGTAGTTTTCAGAGATACATTTTTTACACTTTTGAGAGAGAATGAGGAAGATAGACTTGGAGAAGGATTTTGGAAGAGAAAAGCATAGAGGTCTTTGGATTAACAACACCGGAAGATCAAGATTTAGGGATTTAGAGTAAGATCTCATCTTTATCTTCTCTTGTACCCCTTACTTTATTGTTTAGGTGATTTTTCTGATGTTGTGTATAATGAAGAGGATATTACGCGTTTAAATCTTTGTTATGGGTCACTAAATCTGTAATCTTGGGAATAGGGGGAAATATGTTCATGTATCAACCTTAATGTTTCTGAAATTTTTTAATAGTAATGCTCTGTTTTCTATTTCATTTCATGAGATCTTTAAGCTGCTATTGATTTAGAGATGAAATTAGAAGATTTAAGATGTTTTGGCTAATCAAAAGATTAACAATCGTTAGAAATGCATGAAATTGAATCAACGATTTTAGATTATGAAAGTAAGTAAAATAGTTGAGGATTTATGGGGTTTTCACTACGCTTAATCAATTCGACTAACAAATTGAACATTGTTCTTTGGTAATCGGGTGCGTTAGTAAGGTTCTAATAGGAGATTGCTAATTAATTTAGGAAAACCCGCCTTAGAAACAGAACTTCGCAATTGAGAGAGGATTAAACTTATTTTGGTACATGGCATAGGAACTTTCTAATTCCCAAGAATCCTTCATCATTCTTGATACTTGAAAGTTTAAGTTTTCTGTCGATGTTTTCGCTGTCATTTAATTTTACTATTAATTTCAATCTGTTAAATGTTGTCTCAATAATTGAACCACTGCGAACTAATAATTGGGTATAATCTCTGTGGGAATGATATTTTTATTACTTCGATAAACCGTATACTTACGGAATAACTATCAAGTTTTTGGCGCCGTTGCCAGGGTTTGTGTTTCCCTCAATATTGGTAAAGCGGTGATTTGATTATATTAGATGTTTAAATTTTTCTGCATAATTTTTTGTTTGCTTTTGGTTTTTTCTACAGAATTACACTTGGGTTCTCTATTTATTTTGTGAACTGTGTAGGTCCCTTTATGCGAAGAAGTGCTAGCTTTGAAACCATCTTTGATCCTGAAATCGAAAGGACACTAAAAAATCAGAGCTCTTAGAAGACAAAGAGAACAAAGCAAGCAATAAGTTTTGAGTTCAACGACCCAAGCACATATGGATAATCCCAATAACAGAGCACTACGGGATTTTACAGCGCCTAATGTGATGGGTAGAAGGATTATCATTACATGACCAACCACTGAGGCGAACAATTTTGAGTTGAAACCATCCTTGCTCTTGATGGTTCAACAAAATCAGTATGATGGATTGCCTTTGGAAGACCCGAATTTACACATGCAAATCTTCCTTGAGTACTATGATATGCTTAAGGTAAATGGCATCTCAAGTGATGCAATCCTGCTAAGGCTTTTCCTATTCTATTTGAGGGATAAGGCTAGAGCTTGGTTGTATTCGCTCCCTGAAGGTTCCATTACAACTTGGTAGCAGTTGTCCTATGCCTTTCTCAACAAATACTACCCCCAAAGTAAAACTGACCAGTTGAGGAAGCAGATCATCACTTTCACCCAGAAAGATGATGAGACTTTGTATGATGCTTGGGAGAGGTATAAGGAAATGCTTCGAGAATGCCCACATCATGGGGTGGAGCGATGGCTGACGGTCCATATTTTCTACAATGGTTTAACCCCAAATCAAAGGGTTACTTTGGATGCCGTAGCTGGCAGAGCCTTCATGAGTAAAAACATGGAGGAAGGGTACAACCTTATAGAAGAAGTGGCACAAAACACATACCAATGGTCATTTGAAAGGAGTTTGCCATAAAAAACTCCAGTTAAGTACTCTCTTGATGCTATTTCTTTACTTACTGCTAAAGTAGAGGCCTCGTCTGTTAAATTTGATAAGTTGGGAACAAGTACTGCTAATGTTTCCTGTGAGTTATATGGTGTTTCAGGTCATAGCATTTTAGGTTGTCATCTCTGAATAGCCCAGAGTGTTGAACCAGAGTTGCATCAGGTGGATGTGATTGGGAACTATGGTTAGAATTTTGGAAAAAATTTCAGACAACCACAAGGACCACCTAGTTTCCAAAACAAATCACCTCCATTCCAAGGCAACCAAAGTAGTTATAGACAACCACAAGGACCCTATATTCCATAGAAATCAAAATTGGAGTCCCTAATGGAAACGTTTGTGACCACTTAAAGAATTTAGCTTCTAAGGTGGATTCACTAGCCACCCACAACAAGATGTTAAAGACCCAGATTGCCCAACAAGCCTCTATCTCCATAAGGACACCAGGGACATTCCATGGAAAACCAGAGACGGGCCCGACTAACTATACTATGGTTGTCACTCTTAGGAGTGGTACTCAATATGAGGGTCCAACTCACATGGCAGAATCCAAAGCTAAGAAAGACCAAGAACTAGATGAGTCTCCATCTCATTTGGTCATCATGGAAGACAAGAAGCAAGAAAAGAAAGAGGAGGTCAACCCATATCAACCTCCCATACCATATCCTCAATGCTTGGCCAAGGCCAAGTTGGACAAATAGTTTGGTAAGTTTTTAGAGGTCTTAAAGAAATTATAAATTAACATTCCCTTCACAGATGCTTTGCAGCAAATGCCCATATACGTGAAGTTTCTGAAAGATATATTGTCTAACAAAAGAAAGCTAGAAGAGGATGGTACTGTGGCACTTACTGAAGAGTGCAGTGCGTTGATCCAAAGGAAGCTTCCACCCAAGCTTAAGGATCCAGGTACTTTCTCTATCCCGTGTATGATTGGTGACATGGCAATCGATAGGGCACTGTGATTTAGGAGCTAGTGTTAGCTTGATGCCTCTGTCTGTTTATAAAAAGTTAGGATTGGGTGAGTTGAAACCTACTAGGATCTCCTTACAGTTAGCTGATAGATCTATTAAGTATCCTTTATGCATTTTAGAGGATGTTCCTATTAAATTAGGAAAATTTTTTATACCTGCTGACTTTGTTATGCTAGAGATGGATGAGGATTCCATGATCGCTATTATACTAGGCAGGCCATTTTTGGCAACCACGGGTGTGGTGATAGATGTTAAGAATGGTAAGTTTTCTCTTACTGTTGGAGACCAAAAGGTTGATTTTAGTTTGAAGGACGCTTTGAAAAAACCTTTTCATGATGATGTTTGCTGTAGCATAGAATTTGTTGACCAAGTGGTGAAAGAAGAAACTTTCCTAATGACCCATCTGTTTTTCTGACTGAGCCTACAGGAATATTAAAATGTCTTGAAGGAGATGCCCCACTGAAACATGATACTGAGGTCATATGTGAAAACGTGGTGAGCCCAAATGTGGAATTAAAGCCTTTACCGGCTTCACTAAGGTATGAATTTCTTGTCCCTGATTCCACATATCCTGTGATTATAAGTGCTAATTTGAATCCAATTGAAATCGAAAAACTTTTGAAACAACTTAGGTTGTAAAGAAAAGTAATAGGTTACACAGTGGATGATATTAAGGGGATTATCCCTTCATTTTGCATGCATAGGATAATAGTAAAGGATGAAAGTAGGTCTACTATAGAACCACTTAGAAGATTAAATCCTAAAATGCAAGAAGTGGTTAAAAAGGAAATTTTAAAATTGCTTGATGCTGGAGTTATATACCCTATTGCTAGTAGCAAATGGGTGAGTCTGGTCCATGTTGTGCCTAAAAAGGGTGGAATAACCATAGTAGAAAATGAGAAACATGAATTAATTTCTACTAGAATAGTTTCTGGTTAGCATATGTACATTGATTATAGGAAGTTAAATAGCACCATAAAAAAGGATCAATTTCCTCTCCCTTTTATTGATCAGATGCTTAAGAGGTTTTCAAAGCACTCTTATTTTTGCTGCTTGGATGAGTACTCAGGTTTTCATCGCATTCCTATCCATCCATCTGATCAAGAAAAAACTATCTTCACTTGCCCTTGTGGAACTTATGCATATAGGTGTATACCTTTTAGCCTTTGTAATGTACCTGCGACTTTTCAAAGGTGTATGTAAGCCATTTTTTCTAATCTAATTAAGAATGTAATGGAGGTCTTTATGGATGATTTTTTAGTGCATGGTTTGGATTTTGATAATTGTTTAACAAATCTTTGCCAAGTTATATAGCATTATAACGAGACCAATTTGGTCTTAAACCTGGAAAAATGCCACTTCATGGTGAGGGAAGGCATAGTCCTGAGACACTTGGTATCTGAAAGAGGTATAGAGGTTGATAAGGCTAAGGTGGAGGTTATTGAGAAATTTCCCCCATCTACGAACGTGAAAGGCATCCAAAGTTTTCTTGGATATGCTGGGTTTTACTGGCGGTTCATTAAAGATTTCTCCAAGATCACCTAAGCTCTTACCAACCTTTTAGGTAAGGATGTTCCATTTATTTTTGACTCATCGTGTTTGGAAGCTTTTTGCAGGATAAAGCAGGCTTTGATCTCTGCTTCTATTATGCAAACCTCGATTGGGAACTCCCTTTCGAGTTGATGTATGACGTAAGTGATCATGCAGTGGGGGCCATGCTTGGGAAATGAAAGGACAAGAAGCTTCATGTTATTTACTATGCCAATAAAACATTAGATGACGCTCAGGTGGACTATGCCACAATGGAAAAAGAGCTATTAGCATCGTGTTTGCCTTCGACAAATTTAGGTCTTATTTGGTAGGTTCTCATGCAACTGTCTTTATGGATCATTCTGCCATTAAGTACTTGTTGCATAAGAAGGGTACTAAAAATCTTGAAAGAGTTTGATTTAGAAATCAAAGACAAGAAGGGTACTAAAAATCTTGTAGCTGATTATTTATCTAGGTTGTCATTCAAAAAAATGGAGATGGGTAATGTTGTTCCGATCAATGAATCTTGTCCAGATGCAACTATTGAGTCTCAGTACCACACATGTCCCATAGTATGCTGATTTTATTAATTATCTTACATGTGGCATCTTACCACATGATCATAGCTTTCAGCAGAAAAAGAAGTTTCTTGTAGATGTAAAGCACTACCACTAGGATGAACCCTTCCCCTTCAAACAATGTGCAGATGGTTTGATAACAAGGTGCATTTCAGAGGATGAAGTCCATGCTATCTTAGATCATTGCCACTCTCTATCTTGTGGAGCTCATATGAGCACCTCTAAAAGAGCCTCAAAAGTATTGCAAGCTAGTTTCTACTGGCCATACCTTTTCAAGGGTGTGCGTAAGTACATCCTAACTTACGATTCATGCCAAAGGTCTGGTAATATCAGTAAAAGGCATGAAATGCCATTGAATAATATTCTTGAGGTTGAGCTATTTGATGTGTGGGGTGTTGACTTTATGGGGCCTTTCCCTTCTTCTTTTGGAAACCATTTTATTTTAGTAGTAGTCGACTATGTATCGAAATGGGTAGAAGCTATTGTTTCACCCCATTCGGATGCTAAAACTAATCTGTCCGGTGTCTGAGGTACAAGAATAACCACGCATAACCGGGGTATGAAGTAACCTTACTGTCTCTCACTTTATACACTGTCTCAGTGGAGAACGGTATTATACACCTAGATCCAGTGGGGATCTAAGTTCTTCACGTTAGTGTATGAATTTGAAGTACAATCTGTACCAAAGTCAAGGGGACACATCAAAGGTGCTCCTATAACAGACTCTCTGATGCTTAAGTCAGTACAAATATAACAGAAAAGTAAAGATTACAGAGTTTCCTCAGATTATGTGTTCAGATCCTATTCAAGTTAGTAAATGAGTTGTATTTATAGGGATTACCTGAGTAGAAGAAGTGATTTGACCCATCTCCTAACTTACTGTAGCAACAATGTTTGTAGGGACATGTTGCCTATACCTTATGACTCATGCTAAGATGTTAGGGTATTGACCGGGGTCATCATTTTATATTCGTACTCACTTTTATTTGGAACATTGGTTTCTAGTGACTTCGTCCAGTACCCTTTGTACTATTGATGATGTGGCATGGGTTTACAAGCACCTCATCCAATAGTCTTGGGGTCTAGTATGCATCTCAGATCATTTTCCCCTATTACATTGTTATGACAGTGTCACGACAATGAGCTATTCCAGTTCTGGCTAGGACCTTCATCTAGGATTCTTACAAGACTTCAAGCCGCACGTGTTTAGCATGACCAATGTTTAACTTTTTCCCACATTGATATGATCTGGCAGTTAAGTGGAGCATTTAATGCACGCCACCTGAAAAGTTATTCTTCACATGGATCTCTGACGTGGCAAGTCGTGAATGGTGTGTGTTATCCACGCGTCATCATGTTCGTCAGGTGACATCATCAAAAGGTGGAACAACACCTACTTTTGGGCTGTGTTGTTTCAACTTCCACTTCGTCCAAGGGCCGCGACGGTTGAACTTCTGCCCATGGAAACTTCTACGCCTATATAAAGGAAAGCCTCTTCATCGATTTTTCACTTTGCATTTTTATCCTGAAACTCTCTGTCTAGAATCTCTGCTCTTCTTGACCTCATCCTGGCCCGCACTAGAAGAACTACCCACACTATCCATACAGGTAGCTCTTGATCCTTTATTTTATTTGTAATATCTTTCCCTTCTAATAACAGCCAAGGGAACTATAGTTCAATTAAAATTATTTCAAACCCTTTAGTCCGTTGGCCAATTAAAGTTCCTCATCGAGGACCTCAGTTCACATAAGTGGATATCCATAGGTGGGCGATTTTGGGAGACTAGGGCGGTTGTAATCCGCAAGACCTGAAGTCTCCTTCCTCCGAGCTTCGTGAACCTCAGTCCCCTTTGTCGCTCTTATCCCTGGACCGTGATATGGATTCCAGCGTAGTTCATTACTATGCTGATGATATTGATTTTTACCCAAGTGTTCCGGTTTTAGATTACGTTGTTGCAATGGATGTCGTCGGAACATCTGTGGTAAGAAATGACCTCGAGGACACCTTTATGATTGCGAACAAAGTTAGCTGGCTAGCCCAGAAAACTAAAGATCCATACTTTTGGGTTACTCGAGACGTCTTAGCCACATACGGCACCCATGCCGTAACCGAGGACAACGTGGAGCTTAAAGCTGGCTTTCTCTGGTGTGCAAAGAAGTATGCCAAGTGTTTCCATCTTTTTGCCCCTACCTACGCAGACCAGATCTGCCATATACCTCGCGACCGCTTCTTATTCTTTGACGATTACACTTTGGTGAAGGTGGAAGTTTGGTTTTCACTAAATAAATTTGAGATGGGGGTGTTACATTTTTTGGACATCGCCCCTAGTTAACTCTACCCCAACGGTTGTGCCTTGGTGATGGCCCTTCAAGTTCTTGGCAAGTACCTCCGCTTCACTTTGACTGTCACCATGTTTTTAGGTATGTTAGGGTGATACGTTGTGGTGGCACCGGAATGGGCTACATCAATTTGAGATGTCAAAGTGACATCGTCAATTTTGAGGCGTATGCCGAATCCTGGAAGATGTAGGGAGCTTCCTTCAAGAACTCCTTTTTTAAAATTTATGTTGAGGAGATAGTGTCCCCTTTCTAGAAGGATAAGAAGGGCCGATTTTTTATCCATACTAGATGGACCCACAAGCATTTCCTCCTAGAGAGTTCGACATATATTGTCGATGAGAGCTCTCTTTCTAAATCCTCCAGGGCCATGGTCGATGCCCTTCATAACATCTCCCAGGGTTTACCCCTTAAGTGGCACTCTCTCCTGTGCCCCACAAGGCATGAAATGAGTACCTCGCTCATTTGGGTATTCACCTTTCATCCTTCTTTACTTTGATGAGTTTTCACATATCGGTTATAGGAACAATTTTTCTTGTAATTTTCAGGGAACATGAGCAGCAACGCCCTAGATGCTTTCCGCAAGGTTTTAGAGGGTTAAGAGGCTGACGTCGATGAGGAGAATAGGGCTATCCCCAAACTAAAGAAGGCCCCCCAACCTTCAGATCCCGGGAAGAGCAGTCCAGGTTGAAGACGCTCCCTTCTAGAAAAAGGGAAAAAATAAGAGGGAGGCCCCTCCAAGAAACAAAAGGTCGACCCCGGTCCAAAGGCAAAGGATAAGGGAAAAAGGGTCGCCACTGAGGAGCCCATTGACAAGGAGACTTCGGTTGTTGAGTCTGGAATGAGTGCTCTAGAGGAGCTTCTTGTCAGAACCACCACTCCTAACACTAGATTCACCCTCCCATTCTGGCTCAAAGAAGGTCTTGGTCATCATGACCTTGACTTCGCCCTTGAGATGACGATGTGGTATAATGTGAAGACCCTCTCCGTTGTCTACTTCATCGCCACTGATGGACCCAGACAGGAGATAGAGCGTCTGAAAGGGAAGAATGCTCGATTACTGAAAGATCAATCCTGCGTCCATCAGAGAATCCAAAAACTAAATGAGAGCCACCAGGCTCTAAAAAAGTTCAAAGGGGATTTAAAGACAGAGAATGATAAACTTTGCCTGGAGGTGGACAGCTTGAGGAAACAGGTGGCCGATCTACAATAGAAGAATAAAGGTATATCAACAGTAGTTGAAGAGAGCCATACAAAATCTCGTACCGATATGGCCTCTTTTGCTAAAGCTGCTCTAGATGCCTTTAGCCACGTTGTCTATGAAGTTGTCTTCTGCAACCAAGGTATTAACCTGAACCTTAACGGGATTAGTTTCTTCAACCGATCCCGACAAAGGGAGTTAGTTACCGGGGTTGGCGGTGAATCCCGCATCCCTGCGGACGTACCCTTCAAGTTCACTGCTTTGGTAGTTAGAGAAGACGATACTCCCCGGCCTTAAAAGACTGAGCATGAGGAAGACCAGACCGGGGAGGATGAATAGCTTGGTAATAGGGATAGAGAAGAGACTACTTAGCACGGGGAAGACGGTGGTGGCCTGGTGGACCCTTAGATTATCTGTTTTTAGCTCTACAGATGGGATAAGCTCCGTCTATTTTGATTATTTTGACTTGGCCATTTGCCTTTTTGCTTACCGGTGTGTAATAACCTTATCTTGTGATATGCAATCACTCGATTTTGTTTTCTTAGAACCTTGTATCTATTTTATTAATGTCTTTTTTTATTAAAGTTGTAATTAATTTAACTTTACATAAACATTCATATATCGTTGACATTTATCTAACCATAGTTACTTTGACTTTTTCAATGTCAGATGAATTTCATTTATTCCATTATTCTTTGCTCACCAACCGTTCTAGGGTTTTCAACCACTTCGGGATTTAAAATTAAGAATCGCTCTGGGGGTTTTCAACCACTCTGGGGTTTAAAATTAAAGACTACTCTGGGTTTTTTCAACCACTCCAGGGTTTAAAATTAAGAGCTACTCTGAGGTTTTTCTACCACTCCAGGGTTTAAAATTAAGAACCGTTCTGGGGTTTATAACCACTTTGGGGCTTGAAATTAAGAACCACTCTTGGGGTTTTTCAACCACTCCAGGGTTTAAAATTAAGAACTGCTCTGGGGTTTTTCCACCACTCCAGGGTTTAAAATTAAGAACCGCTTTGGGGTTTTTCAACCACTCCAGGGTTTAAAATTAAGAACCGCTCTAACATGATGGTCGACTAAGTTTAAGAAAGGACGTATTTTCTTTGAACTCATTTTATTTATAAATAAGCATCTCGGCTACATGCCTTGTTAAAAAACCTCCTAAGTAAAGCCTTGTGGGAAAAAAACTTAGGTAGGGAAAAAGAGTGCATGACTTGTAATATTGGTTAGCTGTAGTACACATATAGGTTCTTTACATTCCATTTATTTTTAAACATTTCACCTTGTAATGTTTCCAAAAGATAGGCTCCTCCTCGAGTAACTTCATTCACTCGATATGAGCCTTCCAATGTCGGTGCCAACTTCCACTGGTGTGCAAGATGATTCCCAACCGATGCTTTCCTTAAAACAAGATCTCCAATTTTGAATCTTCTTTTTTGGACCTTTATATTATAGCACATTACAGCCTTGGCCTTGATTACTTGATCCCGGACAAAAGCTGCTTCCCTAACTTCTGATAGCAAGTCTAACTCATTTTCCAATTTTGAGTCATTGTCTTCGTCATTAAACTGCTGATTCTTGGTAAGATCTGGTTGATTTCCACCGGTATGACTGAATCCATGCCATATACCAAACGGAATAGAGTTTCTCCCATAGATGAATAAGGTGTAGTGCGGTATGCCCATAAGACATGACATAGCTGATTGGCCCATTCTCCTTTTGCCCCCCCAAGCCACTTCTTTAAACCCTTCAAGATCTCTCTGTTTGCTACCTCATCTTGTCCATTAGTCCAAGGGTGCTCCATTGATGAAAATACTTGCTTGATTTGAAGTCCCCTGAGAAGGCTTTTGAACTTGGTGTCTATAAATTACGTCCCATTATCCGTGATGACTCTTCCAGGTATTCTAAATCTGGTAATGATATTTTTATACAAAAATATTTGTGTCTGGGCTGATGTAATGTGCATAATTGCCTCTGCCTCAATCCGTTTAGTGAAATAGTCCACCCTGACTATTAAATACTTGACTCCTCCAGGTGCCTTTAGAAAAGGCCCTAAAATATCCATGCCCCATTGGTGAAAGGGCCACGGGTCAGCCAAGGTGAATAGCTCTTTTGCCAGGATGTGGTGCTCATTGTTGTTTTTCTAGCATGCATCACACTTTTTAACATATTTAACAGCGTCCTTGGTTGTAGTGGGCCACCATTAGCCCGCCCGTAAAATCTTCCTGGCCAAGCTCCTTGCACTACAGTGATGGCCATATGCTCCTTTGTGCACCTCGGTTAATACCTCTTTGACCTCTGCTTCATTTAGACATTTTAAATATGAGGCCGGTATCCCTCTTCTAAACAAATTTCCATCCACCAAAGTGAAGTTCGATAGCTCTTTCTTCAGCTTCTTCTTTTCCAACGGGTTCTCCAAAAGTTGACCACTTACCATATATCAGATGATTGGGATCACCCAGGAATTCACAAGGTGAGCTTTAAATTGTATAGCATAAACTTTGATTGTGGCCAAAATACTTGGAGTAGCTAGAGTACTCTGAATGACCGTTGTTGTGGACCCTACCTTCTTGGTACTAGCTAGTCGAGATAAAACATCTGCCCTGACATTGTCTTCCCTTGGGACATGATCTTGGCCTTGGCCAAGTACTGTTGCAACAATGGATCCTTGGCCACATAGCTTCTATTAATCTATGAAATCATAAGTTGTGAATCACTACAAAGTACTGCGGTTTGTGTTCACACATCTAGAGCTGCCCTGAGTCCTGCCAAACATGCCTCATACTCTGCCTGATTATTTGATGTCTTAAAATCAAATCTAAGGGAAATCTCAATGCTCACTCTATCTTCACTCTCAATACTAACTCTGGCCCCGCACCCTTTTCCATTTAACGATCCGTCCAGGTAAATGGTCCAGTGCTCTCGTAATGGTATGGGAGCTTCTCATGTCAACTCCGTCACAAAATCTACTAACACCTATGCTTTTATGGCCATTCTAGGCTCATAGGAAATGTCAAACTCTAAAAGCTCTATGGCCCATTTAGTCATTCTTCCCGCCAAGTCCAGCTTATGAAAAACTGTTCTTAGGGGAAGGTCAGTTCATACAGTGATTGGATGGAAGACTACCTTAGACATTGGGACGTCCATACCAAAGCTAAGGCTGCTTTCTCTAACTTGTGATACTAGCTTTCTGATCCCTGAAGAACCTTTCCAAAAAAGTACATCGGTCATTGGCCTTCGATCATCTCTTTTACCAACACTGCTCCAACAACTTCATCTGATACAGGGAGATAAATAAAAAGCTTTTCTCTAGGGTTGGGCCTCGTTAACACTAACGGGTTCGCGAGTACTTCCTTAAGTTCTTGAAAGGCCTTCTCCTGCTCCTCGCCCATTTGAACTCCTTATTTTTATTTAGTGCTTTATAAAGAGGTAATGGTCGTTGTGTCATTTTTGGCATGAATCAAGATAGCACCGCAACCTTCCCATTTAATGATTGCACTTCTCTTCCATTGGTTGGACTTTGGAGTTCTCTTACCACCTTGCATTTATCAGGATTAGTTTCTATGCCTCTCTGAGTTAGCATAAATCCAAGAAACCACCATGCAGGCACCATAAAAGTACACTTTAGCGGGTTCAGCCTCATCTTGTATAGTTGGAGCCTCTGGAACACCTTCCTTAAATCTTCGGCATGGTCTCCTCTAACCAGGGTCTTAGCTATAATGGGATCCACATACACCTTGACTACCTTCGACCTCATCCCCTCAAAGACCTTGTTCATCATTTTCTGATATGTGGCTCCAGCGTTCTTCAATCCGAACAACATAGCTGTATAATAGAATACACCTTTGTCATTTATAAAAGTAGTTTTATCCTTATCCTCTTTCTACATCTAAATCTAATATATCCAGAGTACACATCCATGAAATACAAGAATTGATACTTGGAGGAGTCATCCACTATCAGATCAATACTTAAGAGAGGATATGGGTCCTTAGGGCAACACTTATTTAAATTGGTGAAATCTGTACACATCCGTCATTTACCATCGGCCTTCTTCACCATCACCACATTGGAAACCCAGAAGGAGTACTGAACTTCTCTTATGAAATCGACCTTCAACAACTCCTGCGTCTGTTCACAGGTCGCCTTTTGCTTTTTAGGCCCCAACCTTCTTTTCTTTTAGGCAACCACCCCCGATTTTGGGTAAACTACCAATCTATGGCAATAGAAGTTCGGGTTGATTCCACGCATGTTGGTCGCAGTCCATGCAAACAAGTGTTTGAATTCCTGCAAGAGCTTCACCAAACATTCTTCCATTCCAGCTTCTAAAGAGTCATTAATTTCAGTACTCCTAGTGGAGTCTTCTAATGGAACTTTCTTCACTCTTCGTTGTGGCGTAGGTCTCTGGGATTCTAAGGATTCACTACTAATTCTTCTCTTGGGTCTAGATTAATTAGATTTACAGGCCCCGGTACTTCCTCGCCATCATTTAACCTCTTCCTCTTGACTGATTCCTCTATCTTAGTCATTTACACACTGAGGTTATAATAATACCTCGCCATTTACTGATCACCTCTGATAGAGGATACCTGATTGTCCTTGTCGATGAATTTTATGAGGTGTTGAGACCACGACTTCTAAAGCATTGAGAGAAGGACGCCTAAGGATCCCATTGAATAAGGACTTCACATCTATTACAAACATTCATGTACGAACCGTTCTTGACCCCGACTCTTCTTCAAATGTCAACCTTGTCTCTATGTATCCTTTAGTGGGTTGCTTAGCTCTGTTAAACACCGTCAGCTCCTGAGTGTAAGGTTGTAGATCAAAGTCTAAAAGTCCCATTTTCTTAAAGCACTTAGAAAATAATGCCGCATGAGCTTCCTTGGTCAACTAGCATTCTCCTGATTGTCTTATTGGCTATAACTGCCTCAATCACCATTGTGTCATCTCCTCTAGAGACTGTTGGACCGTAGTCATCGTTGGTGAATATGATAGGAGGGGTTTGAACTCTATCCCAAAAAGTCCTATTGTTTGTCTTCGTTTGAACCGACATAATCATTCTTAAATGATTCTTCCGGGTGGTGTTTGATACTCCGCCCCCTGCGAAGCCACCCGTAATCATGTTAATGACATCTCGCCCCTCTGAACCTGGAGGAGGCTTCATCCATGACTTATCATTCTCATCAATATTATTGACCATGACCTTTCCTTTGTCTAACATTAGTTTTTTAGAACTCCTGGCCTCTTCCTCTTCGACCAGACTGGTCTCCTTCCTTCTTGGTACCACCCTTTCTGGCTCCAGATGGGCTTTCTGCTGGAATTGGTATTGCTTCAATTTCCCTTCTCTAATCAAAGTTTCAATCGCCTCCTTCAACTGTCGACATTTTTCAGTACTATACCTGGTCTGTTCATGGAACTCACAATATTTGTTGGTATTTCCTGCTCTCTTCATATGCATTAGCTTCTTTATTCCATACACAATTAATCCTCTTAAGCCAACCCCCCTCAAAATTTAGCCAAGCCGAACTGCTAACGGGGTGTACTGCATGAAATTTACACTCCTATTCTCTCTTGGCCTTGGCATTATATCCTTACTAGGACCCTTGCGATCAAACCTTAGTGTCCTCTTCTCGTGTGCTTGAATCCTTTCTTGAACCGTACTCCTTTGTCTGATAGCTACTAAATCCTTCTCTCTCCCTACGTATTTTGCTACCTTACTCCTAAACTTCTTGAAAGTGCGGGGTGGCCCTTTTGCCAAAGATAGGATAAAAGATGACTACGGCTGTAGAGCCTCCACCATAATATGCATATGAATTTCTTTTGTTAACCCCGACACCAATGCTGCCTCATTGTAAAACCTCTTTAGGAAATCTCCCAGACTCTCCTCCAACCCCTGCTTAATCTATGCCAATGTATGAGACGTCTTTAGAATATCTCTTGATACCACAAAGCGTTATAAGAAGGCATGGGTCATATGTCCCATGAATCAATCGATCCTGAAGGTAAGCTTTTAAACCATCCCAAGGCCTCAGTAGATAGCATCTTTGGGAACATCGTACTCATGACATCCTCCTCAGCTCCTAAGAATAATAATTCATTTACATACACGTCCAAATGACTCCCTGGGTGTAACTCCCCTGTATACTTCCCTATCGATAATTTTTGGGGAGTCTGTAGATGCCTAGGAATAGGGACACTCATCAATTTCTTCGTGAAAGGTATCTTAAACTGATACTCTACTCCTTTATCCTGCTACACAGCCCTCCTTTGGTTGTTCATCTCTACAGTCTGGTAGGTGGATTCTTGCTCATCATAGGCAAGAGTCTGAGATCGCTCTTGATGGTGGAAATCATGTTGTCTTTGACTTTTGTTGATGTTTACTTTTCCTTCTGCTCTTCGTAGTTCATGGAGCTCCTAGCATAGTTGCCTGATAATCTCATCCCAAGGCTCTGGCTGCATTACTGCTTGCGTTCTCAACTCTGTTCCCAGGGTCTCCACTATCCCCCCGCTGTAGCCTAATATCCTAGCTACATTCTGGACATGTTCTTCCAGGGTTTCATTGCCTCTGTTATGATCCATGACCTGTTTCTTGCTGCGATGTAGAGCTAAAAGTTTACACGATCCCACTGGGCATGCCAATGATCTGTCCCGTGTCTAAGGTACAGGAATAGCCAAGCATAATCAGGGTATGAAGTAACCTCACTGTCTCTCACTTTATACACCATCTCAGTGGAAAACGATATTATACACCTAGATCCAATAGGGATTTAAGTTCTTCACATCAGGGTATGAGTTTGAAGTACAATCCACACTGAAGTCAAGGGGACACATCGGAGGGGCTCCTGCAACAAATTCTCTGATGCTTAAGTCAGTACAGATATAATAGAAAAGTAAAGAATAAGAAGGTTTCTCAGATTATGTGATTAGGTCCGATTCAAGTTAGTAAATGAGTTGTATTTATAGGGATTACCTGAGTAGAAGAAGTGATTTGACCCCTCTCCTAACTTACTATAGCATTAGTGTTTGCAAGGACATGTTGCCCATACCTTATCTGACTCATGCTCAGATGTCAGGGTCTTGACCGGGGTCATCATTTTATATTGTACTCGCGTTTATTTAGAACATCGATTTCTAGTGACTTTCTCTAGTACTCTTTGTACTATTAATGATGTGGCATGGGTTTATGAGCACCTCATCCAATAGTCTTAGGGTTCGGTATGCACCTTGGATCAAAAACTATTACCAAACTTTTCAAAAAGATAATATTTTTGAGGTTTGGGGTCTTAAAGTGCATAATCAGTGATGAAGGGTCTCATTTTATTGGAAAAACTTTAGACCCTCTTGAAGAAATATGGAGTGAGGCATAAGGTTGCTACACCTTATCTCCCTCAAACTAATGGACAAGTAGAGGTTTCCAATAGGGAGATTGAAAATATTCTCTAGAAAGTGGTCAATTCATATGTAGGATTGGTCTATTAAATTAGACGATTCCTTATTGGCGTATAGGACTGCATACAAGACTCCCATTGGAACCACGGGGGGAAAAAGGCCAAGGATATCCATGCCTCAAGTGTTGAATGACCAAGGGGAGAGGATTCCGTGTAGCGATTCTGGATGGTTGTGTATTCGATTGGCATTTCTTTGACAAGACTTGCACTTCTTGATGAATTCAGAGCAATCTATTTACAATGTCGGCCATAAGTATCCTACTTCAAGGACCCGGGCTGCTAGGGAGCAGACCCCTCCATATGGTGGCTACATATTCCCGAGCGGAGCTCTCACATTACATATTCTGCCTGTTCTAGGTCAAGACACTTAAGGAGTGGCAATATAAACCCTCACTTGTAGTGTTGTCCATCCATAAAAGTGTACTTGGCAGCATGTGTTTGGATTTTCTGAGCCTTTGAGGAATTTGAGAGGAGGTCGCCTTTGACCTGAAAGTTTATTATCAGGGTCATTCATGTATTCACCTCTGGAATAGTGGTAACTTTTTTTATCTGCTTTGTTTATTTGATGGTGGGATCTTCGAGAGTGACCTGAATAATTATGTTCAAGTTTCCAGCCTTGTTCGTGCTGACCAGTTTGGAGAGTAAGTCTGCTCTCTTGTTTTCCGCTCGGGGAACATGGACTATTTTGAATAGCTTGAAGTCTGTCATTCCTCACCTCACCTGAGTAAGATATTTGGCTAGGATGGGATCCTTTGCCTGATATGCCCTATTTACTTATCTTCAATTAGTTGTGAGTTAGTTTTCACTTGTAAACACTGAGCTCCTAGATCCAAAGCCATTTGCAAGCTTGCAATCAATGGTTCGTATTCTGCTTGGTTGGTACTTGCTTTGAATTGGAACCTTAGTGACTCCTCGATGATCAAACCAGTGGGGATTCGAGTATGACCCCACTTCGCTCCCTTTTCATTTGATGACCCATCAGCAAACAGAGTCTACAAAGCATGCTCTACATCATATTTTTCTTTATCACTTCCTAGATTGATTAGGAAATTTGCTAGGACCTGCACTTTGATGGCTCCTCGGGGTTTATAGTGGATTCTGTACTTTGAAAGCTCCACAACCCAAGCTACTATTCTTCGCACCAACTCTAGTTTCTAAACTTACTGATTGGCTAATAAGTCCCAACCATGATTTGGTGGCTATGAAAGTATAGTCGTAACTTTTGGGCAACTACCGCCAAGCTATACGCAAATTTTTCCACCCACTAATACCACACTTTAGCACCTTGCAAGGTCTTGCTTGTGAAATACACTAGTCGTGCGAAAAAACCTTCCTATTGGACCAAAGCTGCACTGACGACTTATTTCCTAAAAAGTAAGTATATTATCAACTCGGCCCTAGGAGTGGACTTAGCCAGGATGAGGGACGAGGCTAGATAGGTCTTCAATTCTCTGAATGCTTTTTCACATTCTTGGGTCCACACGAATGTGTCATTCTTCTTCAACACTTGCTAAAGAGGCATTGACTTTTTAGTGACTTAGAAAGGAACCAAGAGAGGCTATAATCGTCCTGGCAAGACGTTGCACCTCTTTGATGGTTTGAGGGCTCTTCATCCCCAGAATAGCTCAGCATTGATCGAGGTTAGCCTTAATACCCTTATGTGCAACATGTACCCCCCAAAACTTTCGACCTTGTACCTTAAAGGAATACTTGTCGGGGTTAAGATGCATGTTTTGCTTTCTCATTTTGGCAAAAGTTTCTTCCAAATCCTCTATGTGTTTGCATGCTTCCTTATTCTTTACAACCATATCATCAACGTAAACTTCCATATTTCTGCTAATCTGCTTAGCGAAGATTTTGTCCACCAGCCTCTAACAGGTGGCGCCAGCATTCTTTAACCCAAAAGACATCACCGGTAAAAAAAAAAATTGCTCTCTCAGTTATCTAGGCCATTTTTTCTTCGTCCCTCGGGTCTATCCGTATCTGATTGTATCCTGAGTATCCATCCATAAAACTTAGAATATGGTATCCTAAAGTGCCATCTATCAAACGGTCAATGTTGGGGAAAGGATAGGGATTTTTTGGACATACCTTGTTTAAATCAGTGAAGTCAACAAATACTCCACTTCTCGCTTGCCTTTTCCACCATGACTATGTTAGATAGTCAGGTTGGATACTTAACCTCTTGAATAAAGTTGGTTGTTAACAATTTGTCTATTTCTTCCTTAACAACATATCTGAGGGGTTCCATGAAAAGAGGTTTGCGTTGGCCTTTAATATAGTGACTAGGGATGCTTCCAGGTTTTAGTCCAAGATTGTGCTGATATAAGTGCATTAAGTCGGGCTGGATTACACCAGCTTTAGGGATTCAACTGATTGTGGGCACTCATATTCTCTTTCATCTTGGGTATCAAACCCTGTTTCAATATCTTTATCTACTATAAAGGTCTCTCAGGGCTAGAAAATTTCATGATTGCATTCCTGAGTGACGTCAGGGTCGGCCTAGACAACTTCGATGCGCCCATCTTTGAGCGGAAACTTCATGGTAAGGTGGGGTGTTAAAATGATGTCATCAAGTGAATTAAGGGACGAACAACCCAAGATGGCATTGTATGAGTTAGGGAAGTCAACGACCAGGTATTTCACCATCACTGCCCTACTATCATCTCCCAATCCCAAAGATTATTTTCAACTTGACGTAGCCCATCACTTGTACAGAATCACCCGTGAAACTAAGCGATGCACTGTCATACCTTTTAAGCTATCTTGGGGGTAGCTAGAGTTGTTTGTACACCTTCAATGTAGAATATCTATGGAACTTCCTTGGTCCACCAATACTCTTCCCACGATACACTCTGTAATCTCTATTGTGACTACCATTGGTTCTTGGGAAGGTCCGAGTTGTCAAAAACGATGATTCTAACGTCTGGGTAGCTATGTATTTAATTCACCTGTCCAACTCCGTGCGGAGCAATAGTTCTACACCTGGGGAAACCCCTAAGATGGTATGGATGATCTTTTTCATGTCGTCCCTTACATCATCGGGTCGTCGGGATCGAGAATATTTGCGTTCCTAGTGGGTTCTATCCCTCAACTGGAGCTCTACCTGGCTTAGAAATTCTCGTTCTCTCTTTCTCTCAGCTTCATGTAATCTTCTCCCCTATGGTCAATGAACTTCTCTAAGTATCCTTGGCAGATCAAGTGCTTAATCTGATTTTTAAGGGACTAACAATCCTCCATCCTGTGTCCAAAAGTGTGATGGAATTCATATAATTTTGCTCTGTCCAAGCCCTTGGGGCCTTCTTTGGGTAGGGCAGCTTGAACAACCCGATGTTATAAACTTCGTGCATGACCTGATCCTTCCTATTGTTTAAGGGAGTGAAGGTGTTGTATTTGGGATTCAGATAGGCCTCGCTCCTTTTCTTCTTGCCCGGTATCGAGCTTCTCTTCCATGACTCTGTCTTGACCATACCCTGCTCAGCATTGCCCACTCAGCCAACTCTCACTCCTCCATACTGATATACCGAGTGGCTCTCTACTTAAAATCATCTATATCCTAGGGAGTTTTTTATCCAATGAATCGAAAAAATTACTGGGGCGCAATCCCGTCTGGATTGCATGCAGGGCACCTCCAAGCTAAGGTTACAAATTTAGATGGCTTGCTTATTGAAACGAGCCACGAACTATTTGAGAGTCTCATCCTGAGCTAGCCTCAAATTCACCAGGTTATGCGAGGTTTATTACACTACCCGAATGGATGTAAATTGGTTTAGGAACTTCTCCGTCAGTTTTGTGAAACTTGATAGGCTCCTTAAGGGAATGTGTGAAAACCACCATAGAGTGAACTTGGTTAGGGTGATCAGGAACGTCTTACAGAGCAGAGCGTTTGACGCTTCCGTGATCATTATGGTAGTGGTAAACATGGTGAGATGCTTCTCCGAGTCCGCCTTCCCATCATACTTCTCCATCGTTGGTGGCTAGTAGATTAGGGGGATTAGCGCTGCCATGATCTCCTCCGTGAATGGATGGGCTGAGGGGTATGAGGGGTCAAATTTATCTATTCCATGTTTCATGGTCTGGGTATTGTGGTAACTAGAAGCTTCTTTCTCTTCCTACCTGTGGATATGCAACTCTTCCTTCTCCTGACATAACTCCTCTACTGTGTGTTGTAGTGTTTTGACTATAGTTATCAACGCCTATACCTGAGTGTCTCCATATTGTTGTTGTTGTTACTGGTGGTGGTGTTGTTCCTGCTATTATTATCCATGGTCATTGTCATCCTCCTGACAGTTGAGGTTGCTGTGTGTGGTCACCATTGTCGATTTCTTTTTTGTCAGGATTAGGGTTTTGTGTGTAGGATCTGTTTTACCAGGCCCTACAGTGGGCACCAAAATGTTCATAACAAGAATGTAAAGCATGAAAACCCTAGAGAACTTCCCTGGAAGAACTAGATTTATATTACTCTCAAAATGTGACACTTGAATTACAAAAAAGGGGGCCTCGAGCCTTTTATACAATGAGTAAAAAGGAAAGAAAAATGGGTCTTCGATTCTGGCCCAAGGTGGCATGGAGAGAATCGTATCTTGCCTAGATTAAGAAGATTTTAATTATCCTTTATCCTGACCTAAAAGAGGGGGAGGGGTGGGTAATGTGGGCCCTCTCCTGATCCAAATGTGAACATTTAGTATTCAATATGCCATAGCACTAATACATTTTTTAAAATAATTTAAAGATTACAAGCGCATCTAATGAAATTGAAATAAAAAGTGTATAGAAACCATTTCTATATCGTAATGCAGCTTTAAGACATTAGCATATTGCAAGGGCCATTTAAACATAATATGATACTATTTTAATATAATACATGATACCTTAAGAGTCACAACCACTCTTAAAAGCTCTAAAAGACACTATAAACGATAACAAGAGCATTAAGCGTAAAAATTAGTCTTTGGGCATCAAAGACCTTAGGATTAATGGATGGGATACGAATATAGTTTCTTTGGGAAAACTCTAGACTAATCTTTTATTTTATTCATATTTGATAAGACATCTAGATTTGTTACACTAGCAGCTTATAGGCGATAAACAGGTTCACTAATTTGTTTAAAAAATTAAGCCTAAACCCTTAAGATTGTTGAAAATTTTGGTAGGCTTAATAGAATTCTTGTAGGCTGAGACATGTGACTCGTGCTATTTTTAAAGGTTTGTTCATTTAGAACGTAACCCATAAGATTCAGCAGTCTCTTCTATTCAAAAGACTAGAAATTAGAACTAGGTAGCATTTTTAGTCTAACCCCAATAACGACCCTTAGATAAAAGGAAACCGAGAAACAGTCACTATTACTACCAAAATGATTTAGATAAAAAAATGTTTATGAGGATAAATTTATTAACAAATAATAATTATAAGCAACAAAATCATATAGGTAATGTTTAATGTGTAATCAAATCAAATCAATATGTTATAAACAATCAAATGATCAATAATAATTTTTTAATGACCATTTAAAACAAATCCATTTTTTAAAACTCTCTAGACATTTTTTTAAAATATATAAAATATCTAACATTATATATCATTTTCTTATAAGAATGAACAAATGTTCTCTATTATCCAAGCCAAACTTAAAGTGAAAGGGAACTAAAAGAAGTGGTTTCCTATACATTTTTGGAGTGAAAATGAACAGAGCCAATGTGATACTCATACTGAAAAATGATGTAGGGCTTCCCAATGATAGTGATATGATTATCTTGTTATATGGTACCCCTACCTTTAAGTATCTTCTGCACATTGGTTCAATGAATTTTTAATTAGAGAGTTAACTAAGGTCAATTGTTATGGGCTCCACATCGTACATGAGAGTTAAATCTGATAACCCATGAGGTAGATTGAAAGGTTATTACAACAATAGATTTTATCTTAATATCTTTCAAGTTTATTGGAATTTTAAGAAACCTTAGATATACCTATTCTAATTTACATTAGAAAAAAAGATGTTTAGTAAATAGAAGATGAAATTAAGTGTTTATAAATTAGTCTCATGATCATTCCTATAATTTTGTATGCTTCCAACGACACAAAGATATAAGTCTTTTAGTATTTTTTTTATTAAAAAAGAAAATTTATTAAATAACCCAATCAACATTAACAAAGTCATTGTATATTTACATTAAAAAATACCTTATCATAATGAAAAACATAATAATAAGTTAGAAAATAATGAATAATACTCCATTGCATTCCTTATATCATTTTCCTTAAACTAATACAAAGAGTAACAAGATATTTATATTCAGCAATTATAACAAACTCTCAACAGATTTTGTTATAACTGACAGTTATACAAAGCATACACTCTAACATAACCCTCCATAAACTTAGGGTGGGTGAACAAGTAATGTCTTGTAAACTACTCTAAGTTTATCCTTAAGAACTAGAAACTTAAATGAAGGTAAAGCTTTAGTGAGAATGTTTGCAATCTGATCTTCAGAAGGAATATGCAATACAATAAGAAGCTTGCCCTGAACCATATCTCAAACAAAGAAAATATCTAGCTTCATATGTTTGGTACTAGAATGAAGTACAGTATTATAACATAAGTTGATAGTGCTGAGGTTATTATAGTAAACACGAGGCTTAGTGAATGAATTTTAAGTTCAGTTAGAAGAGATTGCAGCCATATAATTTCCTATGTAGTGACTACCAAACTTCTATATTCTGCTTTATTGCTAGATCTGGAGACAGCAGGTTGTTTCTTTGCATACCAAGAAATCAAATTTGGCCAAGGAAGACACACATTCCAGAGGTGGAGTTACGATCATCAGGGTCTGATGCCTAGTCTTCATTGCAGTACCCTGTGATTTGAAAAGGCTGAGATGGATTGGCTTTCTGAAGAAGTAAACCATGACTTAAGGTTCCTTTAAGGTACTTTAAAATTCTCTTAACTGCCTGCCAATGAAGAGTCGGAGGAGCTGATAAAAACTGGCATGCTTTGTTTATAGCAAAACTAATATCAGGGCGGGTAATTATGATATATTGTAAAGCTCCTACAGTAGATATACAGGGTAGGATCGTCAAGGGTATCTGACCCTTCCTTTGTTAACTTTGCTGAGGAAAACATTGGAGTGGAAATGCCATTGGTACATATCATGCTTACTTTTTCCAGGAGTTCTAAGATGTACTAGGACTGACATAAAACAATAGAACCATCTTGTAGTGGAGTGACTTGAATACCTAGAAAATATTTGAAGTTCCCAAGCTATTTTAGTGCAAATTCTTAGTTTAATTGAGTGATAAGACTTTGAAATTAAAAGAATCACCAGTAACAATGATATCATCTATATATACAAGCACATAGGTTTTATGAGATACATGATGTCTAAAAAAACATAGAAGAATCACACTTGCTTAGGCAGAAGCCAAATTTGATAAGAGCTTTTTTAAGCGTCTCAAACTAGGCCCTAGGAGCCTGTTTAAGCCCATATAAAGCCTTGTGAAGTTTACAGACTAGATTCTTGTCTAATGACTCAAATCCTAGAGGTTGAGTCATATAAACCTTTTCTTCAAGAATTCCATTTAAAAATGCATTATTGACATCTATTTGTTGAATGGACAACCCTGTGTAAGAGCAACAGTGAGGATAATTCTGACAGTAATGAGTTTTATAATAGGAGAAAAGGTTTCATCAAAATCAAGACCTGGTCGTTGATGAAATCCCTTAGCTATTAAGCAAGCTTTAAAATGATTAAGAGAACCATCTGCATTCTTCTTGATCGTGTAAACCCATTTACACCCAATTGCTTGTCTATTAGGTGGTAACTGCACAAGGGACCAGGTTTGATTCTTAAGAAGAGATGTATGCTCTTCTTTTATAGCCTACACCCAATTTGGATCAATTAAGGCTTGTTTAGTAGTAGTAGGTTTAGTATAGGTGAGTAATATTTTAGGATGAATCCTTGGTTGAACAATGCCATTCTTGGCACGAGTACACATGCTGTGAGTATTGTAAGGATTAATATAAAGAGCTGTATGAGGCAGTAATGAAGGAATAACTAAGGGAACTTCAAAGGGTAAAGAGATAGATTGAGCATTTGAATTTAATGATTAAGGCTGAGTTAGAGGTAAAGAAGCATGATTGTTTGATTGATGATGAGAAGGCAAAGACCTAGATAAAATGGGTAAAGTAACATCTAGATGAGTTGTGGATATGGTTGGAATCCAGGCAGGTATAGAGTCACCTGGAGATGATGAGATAGACTGAGAAAACAGAATAGGATAAGGAAATTTGTCCTTGTGAAACACCATATCTTTTGAAATAAAAATCTAACCATCAGCTACAAGATATTTATAGCCCTTATGGGACGGGGAATAACCGAGAAATGTACATTCCTTAGAGTGAAAATCAAACTTGTGTGGATTATAAGGTCAAAGAAATGGAAAACAAGCGCAACCAAAGACCTTAAGAAATTGATAATCTGGTAGTTTACCAAAAAGCTTGAAATAAGGTGAATGATTTTGCAAAACAGATGTGGGTAGCCTATTAATGAGATAGGTCGCAGTAGTAAAAGCAGAATCCCAGTATTCAAAGAGAAGCTGAGCTTGAGCTAGCAAGGTAAGGCCATTTTCAATAATATGATGATGCTTACGTTCCACCGTTCCATTTTGGTGATGCATATATGGGCAAATCACACAATGAACAATCCCTAAGCTAGTAAAATAAGTGGCTAAGGCATGAAATTCACCTCCCCTATCAGTCTAAACTGAATTGATTTTGCTATTAAGTTATAATTCCACCAAGTTTTTAAACTGACTAAAGGTCTAAAATGTATCAAACTTGGAACAAAAAGGAAACACCCAAGTATATTGAGTGTATGTATCCATATAGGTTAGTAAATACTTAAAAAACCTGCAGCAGTTTCAACAAGAGCAGGACCCCAAAGATCACTAAAAATAAGCTCCAAAAGAGGTATGTAATGGTGTGAAAATGAGGGTGCATGAAGACAATGCACTTTGCCAAGATAGCATGCAACATAATTTGAGTCATCAAAAAATTTATTAGGTACTGCAATATTACAAGATTGTAAGGCATGACAAAGGGCCTTATGATGAGGATGACCTAAATGACAATGCCATCTATAGTACGCTGAAGAACTAGTACAATAAGTCTTTAAATTAGAAACTATAGGAGAATTTGTGAAATTATTAACAGCTAAAAGAATAGAATGAGTGCACCTAGACGAATAAGGAGTAAGCTCAAATCAATAGAGGCTTTATGCATCAATGTTGCCATATAAAAGAACTTTAGAATTGTTCTATGATTTGACAACATAATATGTGAGGTGAAATTCAAAATACACCTTGTTATCACGAGCAAATTGACTCACACTAACAAGATTCTTAGTAACATTAGGTACTAGAAGAAGATTTTTCAAATGTAGAGACCGATGATGTAAAAAAGGAGAGGAGAAGGTGTGTATGCTAGTAGAGACAATGGACAAACCTTGACCATTTCCCATTAGGACTTGTTCATTTCCTTATGTTGGAGTTGCATCAACCAAGTTGTGTACATCATTAGTGACATGATTTGTGGCTCCTGAGTCTGGATACCATGCTTGAGAGGTTAAAGGTAATGTAGATACCATGAGAAACGCTTAAGCTAGAGTGGAGGTTGATACAGGTGCTTGTTACCTATTGTAGATAGCAGCAGTAGAACCAGATTGTGACTGCCATGCATTTGGAGCTGAGTGCATTGGTTAAGAGTATCCAAAGTGTATAAGATAAGGTGACATAGGTGAAATTGGTGGAAGAGATGATGTAGAGTAGTATACAGTAGAGGGAAAAGAATGGTGAAGAGATACACCAGGTGTTTGATAAAAGGACTGAGAAGGTTAACCAGAGTGAGTACTGAAATACGAATTAGGGATTTCTTGAGCACAATAGTAACAAACTGATGCCTCATGCCCAAACTTATGACAAATCTGACATTGAATATTTGATTGTCCTCCAAAATGACCTCAACGGCCTCTAAAGTGACCAAATCGACTTCCTCTAGAATGAAAATCACAACGAAAATCTGACTAAAAGTTACCATTGTCTCACCCTGATTGTGTTTGTTGCTGATGTACGTGAAAGTCTAACGGATATGGTTTTGATACAGTTGTTCCTGCATCAGTGTTGGCGCAATCTAAGCAACATTTACAGACAAGGTAGAGGTTTCAAGAATCCTTTTCTTGGCTTTTTCCAGATAAACTTCATGTGCTAGTAACAATGCTTCAACTTCAGCAATAGAATGAAGATCTGATCGTATTTGAATCACTACAACTAGTGGATGATACTCCTTTGGTAAGCCATCAAGAATGGCTTCAAGATGATCATGATGTGGTATAGGTTCTCTGATGGATGATAACATATTCATAATAGCTTTTATCTTTTGTAGAAACTCATAAATAGGCTGATTTCCCTTGTTTAATGCTTTTAGTTCTGATCTTAGTTGACTAGCCTGAGCTTTGCTCTGTGCTTTGAAGAAATTATGAAGTTCATCCCATACTTGCCAAGAGCGATGCAGGTCATCACACGGGGAAACAGCGATTCAGAAAGTGATGAAAGAAGCCAAGTGAATAACAACGAGTCTTACTGCTCCTATTCAATGAAGGCTGGATTGACATTTCCTGATTCACGATCTGCTGATGAAACAAACTTTGTTGGAATTGTTGGATTCACAATAAAATGATGCAACTTGTGCCCTCTAATGACTCCTTCTACCTCCTATTTCCATAAATAAAATTTTTTTTCGTTAACTTGATTGTAAGTGTGTGCGAAAATGTATTTGCTATCTTTAGTGAAGACACCTCCAAATTGTTTGTTGAGGAAGACATGGCTTGTGGATCGTAAAGCTCTTGATACCATTTTTGAAATAAAAGAAAGAGAAGAATGGAAGAAGAGAAATGAAAAAGTAATTCATTATATCACAATTATAACAAACTCTATAAGAGTTTGTTATAACTGACAATTGTATAAACCATACACTCTTACAATACCAACATTAATAAAATTAACTAAGACTTAAAAGGAAAATAATAAATTGTTAAAATAATTTATATAACAAAAATTAATAAACAAGTGATTTTCTAGTGTAGTTGTGGTGTGATTGAGAGTAAGTCAAAGTGAAGAAAATTATAGGAAAAAACAAAATAAAGGTTGTCGCAACCTGGATCGCGACAGCGCGGCGAGAAAGAAAGAAGGAGTGTAGGATGAAACAGGGAGTCGCCACCAACGTTTTTATCCATAGGAAAAACATTGGAAAAAACTAAGTTCAATAAAGCACTGGTTAAAAATTGAGATTCAAGTTCAGGAGTCGGTTACGAGTAGGGATGGTATTAGCACCCTACATCGCCTGTCAAAAACAGTACCAAGATTGAAAATGCGCAACATAAATAGCCTTATAAAAGATGGTTTATTTCTTCCCTTTTATTGTTGTATCTTTTTTATTTTAAAAACGACAGAATGGAGTGAGAGAACTGTACAAACATAGAATGTCGAAGCGAGGTCAATGGGATGTTTCATCCGAATTAAACTCAACTTCGATATGAGACAGAGAAGGGAAGAGAATGCTAATAAGGCGTCACGCCTAAATTAGACATTCTTGAAAGAGAAAAAAAGGTATAGGGAAGAGATAAACGGGACGTCTCGTCCTAAGTATCTCTCCCCTATGAATTATGGCAAGGCTTGAGCAAAAACTAGGGGGAAATCAACAAGACGTCACGTCTAAATTGATTTTCACGGAAGCGACCAAAAAAGAACATTTATGAAAGAAACGTGAAAGTGAGGAAATAAACCAATAAAAAGAAATAAGAAAGATGGGCCCGACAGGAGTTGAGGTCCTGCTCCTACGTATTCTTGAATTATCAAGAAATCAGGGTTACGTAGTTCTGAGTGTTTTTCTTTTAGGAAAAGACTTGGGAGATGATGATGGATGTCACTAAGGTGAGGAACTCGTACAAGGCGAAGTTCTTCGCACGTGTACAAATCCTAAAGAGGTTGTGTAGACGGGAGTGCTCCCGTACGACACTGTTTAAAAATGATTTGTTTCTTTTTTTATTTTTATTTAGATTTGAAAGAAAACATAGTAAGCATTATATTTTACTATGAAGCGGAATGGGAAGGTAGCAGAAGCTGCAAAAGAGGAAGGGAAACAGTAAGTTCAGAAAACAGAAGGAATAATGAGTGAAAACCGAGTGGTAGAAGGGAAAACCGAGTGAAAAAGAGGGAAAAACCGAGTGAAAATGGAAAAAAACGAGTGGAAATGGAGGAAACCGAGTAAAAATCGTAAAACCGAGTGATAAAAGCATAAACCCGAGTGAAAATGGCGAAAACCGAGTAAAAAAATGGTAAAACCGAATGAAATGGGAAAATACCGAGTGAAAGTAGTAGCTTACCGTGTGAGAAGTGAGATACCGAGTGAGACTGAGTGAGAAGAGGGACAGTGTTGGAGTTGAGAGGAGTGAGGAGGTCGGATTTGGTGGATTTGAAGGGGATGTTGGACGGTGTGTGAGAGGAGGTCAGTTTGGTGGGTTTGAAGGGTAGGCTGGACGGTTGGAAAGAGTGAGAGGATGAGAAGTTAATGGAGGAGGTGCTGGACCATGCCTTAGAAGAGGTTGAGGGTGTTGAGTGTTGTGAGGGACTGCGCAGTGTAGGAAAGAGAGAGTGGAGGATTTTATAGAGTTTTCCCTTAATCCATCCCCCCTCAACGCTTCAACCCCTTGCCTATTTATAGGCTGGTTTGAGTGGAAGGCCAGCTCAGGCTTCCACTTCCGAGTGGAATGCCAGCTCAGGCTTCCACTCAGAGTGAAGTGGGGGACAACGGCTGGGTGGGAATTTTTAATTCCCCCCACTTCCACCCCTGTTTGCCACCTGTCTGCCACCCCTAGGATTCCTGGATCCACTTGGGTGGTGGAATCCAAGTCAGCATGTGCAATCCGAGAGAGGATGATTGAGATCCGAGTGAAAATAGTGTCAATCCGAGTGAGGATGGCTCGGATCAGCCTCCCAGTCAGTATTCGTCCATATTGGAGTCAATTCCGAGTGGAATGAAGCATTTCCCGTAGAAGGCCGAGTGAAAAATACACCTTTCCGAGTGAGAATTCTTCTGGGAAGAGTCCTCCTATGAAAGGCCGAGTATATGTTTTACTCGGTGTGAGGCTGCTGTGAAACATTCAATCGGAATCGAGTGACAAGTAACTCGGAACCGACTAAAATAGGTAAAAAGTGACTTGGAGGTTGAGTGGAAATGGTTAAAAGAGTGACTCGGAATCTGGGTGAGTTTTGGGTGTAAACGGTGACTCGGAAATTGGTGGAAGTGGGCTCGGTAATTGGCTTGAGGAGGGATGACAATTGAACGGGTGTTACTCAAAAACTGATCGAAGATTAAAAATCGATTCGGTAAAGGATGACTCGGAGCCGATTGAAAATCGAAGAGAAAGACTCGGAAATGGGTAAAGGATGACTCGGAATTGGGTGAACTTCACTCGGGAATAGGGGAAAGTCACTCGGAAATCGAGTGAGAGGATGGCTCACTCGGTGCTGACTGAAATGGCTCGAAAATTGTGTGAAATGTGACTCGGAATCGGTTCGAAGAGTAATGGTTCAGGATTGACTCGGAATTGGGGCAAATGATTCAGTCGGCTCCTTATTTGAAGGATGAGTGAAGATTGGCTTAGAAAACTAACTGACAAGGATGACTCGAATTGGTGCAGGATTCAGTCGGTTTTTTGACTTTGAAAGACGATTCGGTGAGGATAAATGGCTCAATCGGCAACGGTTCATGTTCTTTAAAAGACTTTGAAATCTTGCTCGGCAATCCTTCTGCTTGAACCTTCACTCGGCATGTTGTCAACCGGTTTGGAAGTAAACCTCAACCCGCTCGGATTCTGTCTTGCTTTCCAGTCAGAAAATGGAATCTTGGGCAGTTTCACTCAGAAACAACTCTCTCCTCACTCAGAAGTTGAGATTTTGGCAATTTTCACTCGGAAACGACTTTCTCCTCACTCAGAACTTGGAATTTGGGTATTTTCAATTCGGATTCCCCTCCAATTGAGTGATACTCACTCGGATTTACTTCAATAAGCAATCATTTCACTCGAAAAATAGCTTTGGGCAGTATCTATTCAAGGTCAGTCCCCTTTTCCACTTGGATTGGTTGCAGTAGGGGATTTTCCGCTTGGGTTCTCCTCTAAAAGGGTTATTTTTCATTCGGAATGGATGAAATCTGAGTCATTTCACTCGGATTTACTCTAACAGGGGCACATGCCACTCGGAAATGATCCATTCTGAGTAATTTTACTCGAATTTTATCCAACAGGCACACATTCCACTCGGACTGGCTTGGCAGGAGAGCTATCCACTCGGATTTGATCATTTTTGGGTCATTCCACTCGGACTTCTCTTCAACATGGGCATAATCCACTCGGACTGGCTTGGCAGGGAAGCTATCCACTCAGATTCAACTTCAACAGGGGAGCATTTCACTCGGAAATGACTCATTCTCAGTGATTCCACTCGGATTTGATCATTTTTGAGTCATTCCACTCGGAAATGCTTCATTTTGACTCGGATTTGATCATTTTTGAGTTTTTTCACTCGGATTTATCTCCACCAGGGCTGTATTTCACTCGGAAATGCTTTAACCTGAGTCATCCTGTTCAAATGTGATCATTTTTGAGTCATTCCAATCGGATTTGCCTCCAACAGGGCTGTATTTCACTTGGAAAAGCTTCATTCTGAGTTATTTCGCTCGGTTCTGATTATTTTGGAGCGATTCTATTCGAATTTGACCATTCTGAATTAGAATTCAGTATAAAAAAGATTCATTCCACTTGGACCGGACCAAAAGAGGTGTTCACAAAGGTACAAAAAAATTTCATGAGGTGTAGTTCTCTTCCAATTTTTATTATATTATATAGATACTTTTTTATGTGGGTTAGATATTTTTTTAATTAAGTTGCATTAAAATTATCCTAATATTTGTTATGATAGATTTTCTTTTGTTTTTAATTAATGTTCAACAATGAGTAGAAATGTGTCATACATATCATTAAAAATTTAAACAAAATTATTACGTTAAAGAGGACCGAACCATCAACTCTTAACATAAAACACAAAAACCTCGTCTATTAAATTATTATTACTTTATTTAAAGTTATTAATTTTTCTCTATATATAACTTAAATATTATTTATTTTAAATTCTTATCAACACTAAATAATTACCCTAATTTTTAAGTTGCAGAAGGGCCTTGATCAGTGCTTTAAAGTTTATGTTAAACTTGGTTGATTAAAAAGTCTCACATTGCTTGGAGTTGCAAAGGGACATGGGAGCTTATGCTATATATAGGCCTTAAGACCTTTGTAATAAATGCACCAAGTATTCAAATACCCATAATTATAAATGGGTGTACTGGGGTCTTAAACACCAGTAGGAAATACCCGAAAACACTTTAAGTCTTTTTTCTCTGTTGTAATGCCCGTGTGTTAGAGTGTTGTGAAAAGTGAGCTTTGAGTGTATGGGTTCACTTGGGGTTGTTAATGAAACATCCTGACTCGAAAAAGACAGGTTCGAAAACTGGGGAAAATTTTTCACGTTCAGAATAGGAGTCAGGACAAAATAAAAGCAACCCGAAGTCGAGGGAAACAGAAAACCAAGTCAGGGTGCCACTCGCTTGGCAAGTCCCTGAATTGGTTAAGCGAAACCAGCAGAAGTCGCTTGAGCGGGCTCCTACTCGCTAGAGTGAGTTCCATCACTTGGTATTTCTTTATTCGGAATTGGGACCTCCGTTCACTCAGGAATGGTCCCCTCAGGTCATACCTCACTCGGAATTCTCACTCAAAGTCAGACCCTTATTCTTATTCTGGAAGGTCTCCTCACAGACATGATTCACTCGGAACCCTTTTAATCTTCAACCGGAAAATTATTCTCTCAGTTAATTCCACTCAGAATCTTTAAACCTTTCCTTCACCCGGAAGTATTTCCCTTTCGATTATGCTTCACTCAGAATTAATTTAATCTCGCTTCACTCAGAGACACTTCAACCTCAATTCGCTCGGAAGTGTCTTACACATTCTTCACTCGGGAATATTTTACTAGGTTAAGTCTTACTCGGATATTTTATAACCTTATCCACTCGGAAGAGGTTTTATAGGGTATGTCTCACTCGGGAGAGTTCCATCAGCTAAGTTTCACTTAGAAAACACCTTGACCTTCCTTCCCTCGGAAGTAATCCCATAGGCCAAGTCTCTCTCTCGGAGATACCCTAACCTTTCCTTCACTCGGAAGGGTTTCCTAGGTTAAGTCTCACTCAGAAACACTTTAACCTCTCTTCCCTCGGAAGTGATCTCCTTAATAAAGTTCCAATAGGAAATACTCTAACCTCTCTTCACTCGGAAGAATTCACTAGGTTAAGTCTTACTCGGACTTATTTAAACCTTATCCACTCGGGAGAGGTTTTCTAGGATAGGTTTCACTCAGGATTATCTTGACCATTCTTCCCTC
This sequence comes from Clitoria ternatea, assembly GCA_037962975.1. Classification (NCBI taxonomy): domain Eukaryota; kingdom Viridiplantae; phylum Streptophyta; class Magnoliopsida; order Fabales; family Fabaceae; genus Clitoria; species Clitoria ternatea. The sequence continues at coordinate 88,247,923 of CM075673.1, read as the reverse complement.
GGAAGTAGTCCCTTCGAACACATCTCTCTCGGAACCATTTTAAGCCTTCATCACTCGGAAAAGGCTCACTCGCTAAAGCCTCACTCAGAAACGGCTCTCCCAACTATATCCCATTTAGAAACTTATTGTCTTAACATTATTCTTTCGACACCACCTCCTAGACGATTCACGTAACATCATAACAATGAAAATATATATATATATATATATATATATATATATATATATATATATACTTGTCCACAACTCAGATAGTCAATCCATATAAATAAGTATGTTCAAACAAATGGATTACATAAGAGCCGGCCAAGGCTATATCAAAACTATACACATTATGTACATTACAACTGTACAATACTCTTCACACAGCTGATGTTCACTCGTCATTCTCCATCCCGACCTATATCCACTGAAAATATAGCCACAGTAGGGGTGAGCATTTTACATACTAAATGACAGTTATTGACTCGGATTAATCATCCAATTCTCAACTCCGTACTCGGATGTCACAACCAACAACAACATACACTGTCATTCAATCAGAATTTACTCATATAACATCATTCAGTCGGAATTCACTCAAATCATTCAAGGCTATATTAATCATGTTATTCTCAATAACATATGCACACAATAATACAATTCATATTGCTCTCAGCAACACATAACAGAGTACGTACATTCAATCACTCAGATTTATTTGTTCATTATTAAGTTTTTATGTTGCAACAGAGGCTCCCATCCTTTTATTCAGTTCCCAGCTCATCCGGCCATTTTACTGGTACCAAACCGTTTGCCCTCTCATGTAACACAGTCACTCTCAGCGACAACGGAAGTGTTACGGGCAGCCCCGAGTCCCACTCGGTAGGCTTGCCTTGAGTCCCACCCAAGGTCTTTCATTGTATCTCATACATATTCATCTGATTACCATTTCTCTATTAAGCGTCTCACGCTATATGCTCCCAGCATTTTCAATGGTGAATCAGATGCATATGGTTTTAATCATCAAGCGTCCCACGCTATATGCACTCGGCATTCTTATCATCATATCTCGTACATATTCATTTGATTACCATTTCAATAACAAGCGTCTCACGCTATATGCTCTCAGCATTCTTGATGGTGAATCACATGCATATGGTTTTAATCATCAAGCGTCCCACACTACATGCACTCGGCATTCTTATCATCATATCTCATACATATTCATTTGATTACCATTTTGATAACAAGCGTCTCACGCTATATGTTCTCAGCATTTTCAATGGTGAATCACATGCATATGGTTTTAATCATCAAGCGTCCCACGCTATATGCACTCGGCATTATCATTTTGTCACATGCATCTCATGCAGTTCATTATAAAATCACAAACAGAATCAGCACAACATTCTCACAGTACATACACTCGGCAATCACAATAATATCCACATGCATCTCATGCATTTTAATATAAAACCACACACGGAGATCATCATAGCAGACTCATACTATATGCACTCGGCTTTCTCATTAACAGCAACATGCATTCATGAACGGAAATCAACATAACACTACACAACTCATAGCTATCACAAATCTGAGTATTTCTTAAACTATCACTCAACCAGAAAATAACAATCATCATATTCCAAGTTATAAACAAACAGTATGGCAATTTCACCCGGAACCCGTCCATAAACCATGCATTTGAAATGTAAAGCACCCCCTACCTACAGGAATGAAGTTCCAGAAGCTCCTCGAGCTATCAACGCTGACCAATCGCCCTTCGGTCACTCCCTCTTGCTCAAACGACCTTCGAGTCCAGTCGTTGAACTCTGCACTCAGCTTGGGGAAACCAAAAGCTGTTTCCACACTCCCGAACAGTCTGACCCTCGCTAACAGTGAAGGACTTCGAGCATCCAAGACACTACAACGTCGCTGATGAAAAAGAAGAAGACGAAGAAGAAGTAGAAGAAGAAGCAGAGGCTTGAGGGAATTCTAAAGAGAACGGAAGAGTGCTTCTGCATGCACGAAAGAGAAATGAGCTCAGAGTGGGTGGAAAAGTGAGACCGAATTCACTTATATACCATAAGGACACATGCGTATTTTCCTTACCTCTTTTGATTACTCAGTCATTAACTTTAATTGCCCACAATTCAATAATCAGGATGTTACAGTTAAGGTGTATGAGAGTGGGGTTTATATGATGTATAAATTTACATATTATTCTCTGGTTGTCGGTTTTGACAACGGTCGTATTTTTTCTCCGATTTTGGAGTTTCCCACGTTAAATCCTTGTGAGGTGATTGTGTTCTTTTTTAATATTTTATTTCTATATTTTTAAAGAAAATTCTCTAATGAAAATAGATCTAATTTCCTAACAGGGATGACACTTATATCAAATTTTGAGAAGCCTTACTAAGGATTTCAGGAGTAATAATTTCTTTAAAAATAAGAGAAACTTCACACAATGATGCGCTGATTTCCAAATGTAGATTTTATATAGGCGATTTTACTTTATACAGTAACATTTTGGCTTTTCCCAGTGCGACATCATATTAAAAAGGTACGATTAAATCACTTTCAAGATTCCTACAATTATACTGAATTTATATTTAATTTGTAGTTAAGAATTTTATTGAGTCAGTATTTTATGTTGGTACATGACATTTAAATTTTATCAATCGATGTTTGTAATCAGCTCAAAACCTTTTTGAATGGGTACGAGTTAGAGGAACTTATTTACAAAATTTCATAATAAACATAGGCTGCGTTAAAAAGATAACTAAATTATAGGAATTTACTTGGAAGCCTTACAAATAAAGGAATTATGTTAAAACTTTAAAATTACATTGACTTATTTAAAAGTCTCTGTTCGGGTGACTACTGTAAATATTAAAATTTGTTGTACCAAGATTCAGCGCTATTACCAAAAATACAATTAAGACGGTACATATTTAGCTCGCAGAATTTAGAGCCGGTGACAGAAACACATGATTGTGTGAATGGTAGAAAATAAATGCCTACGTAAATTTATGAGACTAGCTGTTAGAAAAACTTCTAAAACTGAGATCGCATGAATCATACACGCACATAACGTGATCAAAATACTTATAAAAACATTTCTTTAATGTATAATTTAGTTTTCAGAATATCCATTTATATAATGACTAAATTAGTTTTTAGTTCAGTTGTGATGCATTGTCGTGTATTCTCATCATATAAAATTTTGTCCAAAATTATAATATAATAAGTAGAAGATAAATTATTTTTATTTCTCCGTGAAAAGCCTAGGAAAATAAATGCGCTCGTGTGGCTTACTTCAAGATATAAAGGATAGATGTGTGCAACAAGAAGTTTGATAATGTCTAAAGACAAAAGGATAAAAGATTCTTATAAAAATTAGTCTACATCAAAAATTATCATTAAACTTTTTTTTTTGATTTGGTCTTAAACGTTTTAATGAAGATATTTCAAGAGAAATTCTCAAATGTGTGCTTTGGCAGATGAGATAGTCGAGATCAATTCTGAACTAAAATTATTAAGATAGAGTTGAGTAAAAGTAAAATAGAGTACATACATGATAAGTATAATAAGAGATAAGTTAATAATGACTTGGAAGTAAAAATTGGAGATTTAGTTATACCTCAAGTATCAAAGTTCAAGTATTGGGAATGATATATTACCTCCTCTCTTAAATATAATATATAAGATCGTTTTAAGAAAAAAAATTGTTCTTAATATAAAATCATCTTTCAAACGCCCATGCAATTAATTATTTTTTATCAAAATACCTTTATTAATGTATAATTTTTCTTGGAATCAATATACAATATAAATGAGATACATCAATTATATTTATCTCTCATAATAATTAGATAACAAGTGAAGAGAGATTAAGTAGAGAGGATAAGTGGAAAAAAATTAAATGATGAGTTATAATCACTCCAAGGATAATTTTAGAAAATTACAATAAATTTTAAATAAATTTAATAATTTTAACTAAATTAATAATGTTCCTTAATACACGTGAATTAAGTGAAAATGTTTTATATTTAGGGACAGAGAGGTAGTATAAGATAACATTGAAATTAAAATGATTAGCATATGTTACACATGTGATGGTTGAAAGGGACAAAAAGTTTAAGAGTTATGTAATCAAAATACCTAATAAAATTAAAGGAAAATTTTAATAAAATTAAAGGAAAATTTTATTGAACCATTATAAGACAAACAATATCATATGAGAGTAAATATTAGACAGTAAAGTCGAACCAAACATTACATACGGATAGTTGAGGTGAAGTTGTTAAGATAAGTGTGTGATAAAAAAAATTAAATAAGCAACAATATTATTTATGACATCTATTAAAAAAAAGATTGAAAATCATTTAGGATAATAAATAAGACCCTTGGAATGGCATGCAAGGAAAGCAGATGATTTGGACACACACCTACCTGTAGCCGATTTCACTTACTAGAGTAAGGTTTCGTTGTCATTGTTGAACAATATTAATAATGCAATATGTTAAATAGTACACCTTTATGAAATGAATTTCACGTGGTTCCTTCTAAAATATTTTGTAGGTGACCTGGTCACAAACCTTGCAATAATGTGGACCATTTGATTGGTGGTTGAGAAATCAACGTATCAGGTCTCACATGGGTAATGGTCAACCAAATGTGTAAATATTAGGCATGGTTGTAAAAACTGGATCGGATCGATCGGTTTGACTGGTTAAATTGGAAATTGATCAAGGTACCGGTTCGGATAAAGGGAAAACGAGGACATCTCAGAACTGATCAAGAACCGGTCAAAATCGGTTGAAAACCAATTGAACCGGTCAGATTTCTAAAATTATTTTTTACTTTTTTAACTAGTTTTAAAAAAAATTCTATTAAAAACATTTTTAAATAAATAAAAGAATTATATATAATATTTACATATTATTTTTATTTTATTATAATTTTTTAATCCTATAAAACATACAATATGATCCTTATTTAATTTAGTTGTTATATAACTTATTGTGAATATATCAAGAATTATATTATATTTAAAATATATATTTTATTATGACCAGTTCGATCATAGTTGAACCAATGATGGAACATCCCAAATTTCTGGAAATAAATTATTTAAGTGACGATGATTAACTATTCGACATCCTGAAATTATAGGATAATTAATTTGGCATTAATTGTGGATTATCAGTAAATTAGATTTTACTAGAACTAGACGATTTAGCGAATGGTGTGGGACCCATTAAATAATTCTGGACATTTGATGAGTCTAGAATATTGGGGAAATTATTTTGGTTGTTGGGGTATGACTAAAATAATTTTTAATGTTGAGGAGATATTTGTTCGGACGTTGCGTACGATATTAAATGGTGAGAATACAAATGAAATGAAATTAAAAGAAATTATAAAATTCACTCTTTCTCCTTTTCTTTGTGTCGTGTACTCCCGCTCTTATTTTCCTATTGTCTATTAACCATGGACAAAAGCCTAAATGTGGTGTGTGATGGACCAATGGGTAATACCCAATTTTAATTCACTTTTTCCCATTTCACTCTCCATTTTCGGTGCCTATCTTCTTCTCCTATTTCACTCTTTCCCTGTTTGAGGTCATGCAAATGACCAAGAAGAACAAAGCCGGTGCATGAGTTAACCAAAAGACGACAGATCTAGCGGTATTTTATTTTAACTTACACATGCTTATAATTTATAAATCAACTTACTAACCCTATCACTATTTTACATTTACAAGAAGCGTATCTGGCCAGGAAGGCTGGGAAGGAGGCGAAGTTGGTGGCTTCCACTCCTAAGAGGGAGGTACCTCCAACCCTGTCTTGTTCCGACGACAACGCCATCTATATGGAGGCTGTTGGCGGTGTGAACAAGAAAGAGAGGGTCTTCGGGTTGGGCAACATGGGCACGCAGCTCACGAAGAAGGGGAAGACCTCTTCCTCTTCCTATTCCTTCTCCGGCCTTTCGGCGGATGTTGTTTAGGTCATTCAAAACCTGAACAACGAGCTACAAGAGGAGCGACGTCAGAGGCAGCTACTAGAGGAGCAGGCCGAGGCGGACTGGCAACGGGCCGATTAGGAGCGGACCGAGACTTGTAAGCAGCTTGCTACACGGAAGGAGCTACTGGTGCAGTTGACGGCGAGGCTTCCTCCCCTATTTCTGAGCCGTCGCCACCACCACCACCATTACAGGATCCCCCTCCCCCATGAGTTTACTTTTTTTTCATTTCTTTGTATATATTGTATACATTTATACTTTATATCATATACACAACTAAAAAAATAACTGTTAGCGACGGACACAATTGGTCGCTAATCCATGCCGAGGCCGTCGCTAAGACGACTAGCGACGATATTTTAGACGGCCATACGCGCGTCGCTAAAACCTTCGTCGAAGAAAGATCAGCGACCACAAAAACGTCGTCGCTACATTGCCGACGATATAACATCGTCGCTACATTGCCGATGGCATAACGCCGTCGCTAAAATGATCTCTGCTTCACTTACATCAGCCGTCGCTAACGTTCAGCGACCACCAGGACACCGTCGCTATTAGTAGTCATACAGCGACCTCACTTATCCGTCGCTATTTACAGCCACATTGCGACCACCTTGGGCCGTCGCTATTAAGAGCCAAACTGCGACCACTTCAGGCCCGTCGCTATGGGTAGCCTTATAGCGACCACCTTCCTCCGTCGCTATGTTTAGCCATACAGTGACCACCTGCCTCCGTCGCTATGGGTATAGCCATATAGCGACTACATTTGTCCGTCGCTAATTGGAATTTTTATTTTTTTAAAAAAATTGGTTAAATATTTATAGCATTTGTTAATTTAACTTTAAAAATGTTGATTAATATTTTGTATTGGCTGATAAAATTTTATAATTAAATTTGAATAATTTTTTTAAAATATTAAATTATTATTAAAAACAAAATAATGGATTAAATTTATTTATCAAATAGGTTGAATTATTAATGATAATGACGATAAGGCGTTTTTCTTTGAATTTAATTACCAATAAATATTGACATAATAAATGAAGAATGACAAAATAAATACTGAATGGAATATAATATAAAAACTGTAAATGAAATATACAATGTGTATACATAATAAAAATACAATCATGGTGGTGGGGGATCCTGTGGTGGTGGTGGGGGCGCCTGGGAAGTGGGGGGAGGTAGTCTCGCCATCAACTGCATCAGTAGCTCCTCAGCCCGCTGTCGGTCCGCCTCGGCCCGCTCCTCCAAAAGCTGCCTCTAATGTTGCTCCTCCTGTAGCTCGTCGTTCAGGTTTTGAATTACCTGAACAACCTCAGTCGGAAGACCAGACGAAGAGGAAGAGGAAGGGGTCTTCCCCTTTTTCGCTAGCTACGTGCCGATGCCACCCAATCCAAAGACCCTTCCTTTCTTGTTCACACAGCCAACAGCCTCCATATAGATGGCGTTGTCGTCGGAACAAGACAGGGTGGGAGGAACCTCCCCTTCAGGAGTCGAAGCCACCAGGTCCGCCTCCTTCTCGACCCTCCTGGCCTGATATGCCTCCTGTAAATTAAAAAACACTGATAGGATTAGTAAGCTGATTTGTAAATTATAAGCATGTGTGAGTTAAAAGTAAATACCGCTAGATCTATAGTCTTCTGGTTTACCCATGCATCGGCTTTGTTCTTCTTGGTCATTTGCATGACCTCAAACAAAGAAGGCTCCCGGTGCTCCCTCAGCTCCTGTGGTGGACAAAAAACATTGATATTATTATTTGTAAACATGTCAGACGAATCATAATAGAAATGTTTAACATAAATATACTTACAAATCTTTTCTTATGCTTGAGGGTTGAAATGCTACCCCCAGTGTAAACTGAGGCTGTAGCATTGGTGGCTCTGTTTGCCCTGTTCCGAGCACTCGCCTGCTGGAACGGGACACCACCCCACTTCTGGACCATCCCGTCCCAATGGTCCTCTGGGATCCAACGAGGGCGCTCACCCTTGTCCCTCACCTTCCAAAGGGTACTCTTGATGATTTTGGAGGTCTTTGTGGCAAAGACCTTCCTAATCTCATCAATCATACCCTGTACCCACTGGTAATCACGCTGTAAAATGAAATGAGAAATTAAAATTAATAAGAGGTCTATTTTACAAATCAAATAACAACAAATTGATGTGGTAACTTACCGAGAAGGTGTCAAACCACCTATCTTGGATAACCTTCCCAGCATCTGTCCAAGATATATATGGACCATCCCACTGGGCCTTTAAAACCTTAGTAATCACTTTGGTAGTGTGACTACTATCAATAAAGCTGTAATGACAACAATTATATCAGGAGTACAACAACACAATCTAGGGCGACTCCCAAAATTCCGACAGAGTCTCCCCTGTAAATGTAACATTTCCAAGTTTAAATAGTTACCCTGTTACAAACAGAAGAGTTCCCAGTACAATTCAATCTATACAAGTACTAATTAAAGTAACATACAATAAACCAACAAGTCTTTCCACTAAAGTTTAATATAAAGTACCATACAAATAACATAAAAGTATTTGAGTTTTAGTCACTTACTCGTCTTCGGCCAGTACGGGTACCAACATGGGTAGAGGGGATGCCGGAGGTGGGGTAGCCTAATGGCCATGGTCCTCCAAGCCACCAACTCCAGGAGTCTGCTCTGGGGTAGTCAGCTATGGGGGTGATGGGGTGGTCAGCTGTGGTGGTGATGGAGTGGTCTGCTGTAGTGGTGATGGAGTGGTCTGCTGTGGTGGTGATGGAGTGGTCTGTTGTAGTGGTGATGGAGTGGTTCCCTGCTCTGGGGTGGGAGTTCCCAGACAGGATGCCGGGGTCCTGGACCCACTACCCCTACTGAAGGGCAGTCGACGTCCCGTCATCTGTGGATAAAATCATGAAAAGAAAGGTTAGTCTCAGGATATATATAAACCTATGTATATATGTTTAACAACTATATAATCTGTGTCTATTTCAGTTTCAAATTCCCCCTCAGTTTCAGTGTCACTGTGGTTATCTGTTTGAACAACTTCATCAGTATCCAAATCAGCCCTAGACCGTTTTGATCGAGAGACAAGGTCTTTGTCAATGTGTTCACCCCCCATAGTGGCGAGTGTCTCATCCATTATGACTGGATCAATGTTGAACAACAAATTGGCATCGTTGAGCTCATGTGGTGCAAGCTGATAAGCGTCATCGGCCTCCTCGGAGACATTGTCAGTTATCTGACTTCGGGCCTTGGCCTTGATTACTGCATACCAGTCCCGATATCCTCCCAGGAAGTCGGTGTAATAAACCTGCTCGGCTTGTTGGGCAAAAATGAAGGGATCAAACCCTTTATATCTACCATTTTTCTTGACCTCAACTAAGCCGTAGTTGATGTCAACCTTTGTTCCAACGCCGATTGTGTTGTCGAACCAATCACATTTGAATAGAACAATATCTCTTCTTAGTCGTCCAGAGAATGAAACTTCAACAATCTCTATCAGCACTCCATAAAAATTTTCTTCTAACTGGCCGGCGGTGCCTCTAACACAAACCCCGTACTTATGGGTACGCATCCCTTCACTCCATTGAAGAATATTAAACTTGTAGCCATTTACGTAGTAAATAGGCCATTTTTTAACAGTTTTCACCGGCCCCCTTGGAGTAAAGAATCTTTAATATGGTTGTTAGAGTCTTGTATCTATGTACAACATTACAAATAGGTCATCGTTAGATACCAGGAGTTAGAAGCACAGATAAAAAACACTCGGTATACGGGTCTTACGTGTTGTGCGAACCAAGCAACGAACTTGGATGACACCTCACTATGAATTTGGTCATCAGTTAAATCATTTTGCTCAAGTTTTAGCATATCTGTATATAAGCTATTTAAAGGAAACAAATTTAGATACTATAAAAGCTAGGTTTAGAATGTGACATACAACTTTTATGACTTACTCAAGAAAGGGTTCCACTTCTGGGCAATTTAGAAGAATGTACAAGTGAGCCGCCTTTCGATCTTTCTCATCAATGTAACATTTTATGAGCTTGCCCCTCGGATGACCAGGATAGTTGAAAATTGATATTTGTTCATCAAACCCTGTGCGGGTGGCTACCCCAAGATTGCGGGGAATTCTACTCATTCTAGTTTCTATCTCCGTCGGAAAATAGAAAGAAGCAAAAGTTGTCATTTCTTCGACTAAGTATGCCTCACAAATTGATGCTTCAACGCAGGCTTTGTTTGACACTTTGTCTTTTAAAGAGCGTAAGAATCTTCGAATCATAAACAAATGTTAAGTTAGAAAAAACTATTATAAGAAATGTTTGCAAGGAAATTAAAGAGTTCTGGCGTTCACCTTTCGAATGGATACATCCAACGATACTGCACGGGGCCACCAACCAAGGCCTCGTACGGTAAATGGATAGGCAAATGCTCCATCGAGTCAAAAAAACTTGGTGGGAAAATCTGCTCCAACTTACAAATCAATACCGGGATGGTTTCTTCCATCTTCACAAGTTTCTCCACAGTCAACGAAGTTGTCGTCAACTCCTTAAAGAAGTGACTCAACTCCACCAACGGTTTCTAAATAGGCTTCGGTAAGGCATGAAATGCGTACATGAGTAGTTGTTGCATAAACACATGACAATCATGACTTTTCATGCCAAACACCCTGCCGTCCTTCACATCGACATATCTACTCAAGTTAGAAGTGAATCCGTCAAGCAGGGTCAACCCATTCATCCAAATACACACAGCAATCTGTTGTGGTCTAGTTAAAGCATATTTTGCATGGGGTTTAAACATTCTTCCACGTCCCGCATCCCTCAATTCCAACTCCTTCCTAGAACACCAAATCGGAAGGTCTAGACGACTCTTCTTGTTGTCCTTTGTTCTCCCCTTGATGTCCATAACAGTGTCAAAAATGTTCATGAAAACATTACGTTTAGTGTGCATGACATCAATGTTGTGTCTTAACAATAAGTCTTTCCAATATGGCGAATCCCACAAGATGATCTGCTACACCCAGTGGTGTTCCTTACCATAACCCGCAAACTCCTTAACACTCTTGTCCCAGATGTAGGGATACTCTTCGACCCTCTGCTAAACCCGTGCACCGGATAACCTACGGGGTGGAGGTTCATTAACAACCTTGTTCTTCTTAAAAGCGGTTTTGTTTCTCCTAAACGGGTGATCCAACAGTAGAAACTTTCTATGACAGTCAAAGAAACTTGTTTTGCCACTAACAGGGAGTGATTCCCCCCCGGTATGTTCCATGCATACAGGGCAAGCAAGCTTCCCAGACGTTGACCATCCAGAAAGCATACCATAGGTTGGGAAGTCGTTAATAGTCCACATCAAAACAGCACGCATCATGAAATTGTTCTTCAAAGACGCATCGTATATCATTACCCCGACATCCCACAATTGTGATAACTCTTCAACCAATGGTTGCAAAAACACGTCTATGTTCGCCTTTGGATTTTTGGGTCCTGGAACCAGTATAGATAGAAACATGACCTCCCTCTTCATACACATATCAGGAGGCAGATTGTATGGGGTCAGTATGACTGGCCAACAAGAGTAAGCTCTTCCGTATTGACCGAACGGGTTAAACCCATCAGTACATAAGCCAAGTCTTACAATACGCGGCTCGCCAGAAAAGTCCGGATATAGCTCATCCAAACACTTCCATGCTTTCCAGTCGGAAGGATGGCAAAGAAACCCCTCTTGTGTTCGGTTCAGAGCATGCCAACGCATGTGTTTTTCCGTGGACAATGAGGCATACAGTAGTTGAAGACGCGGTGTTATAAGGAATTACCACATTTTCTTCCTGGCCGTCCGGGTTACCTTCTCTTTCCTTTTAACGGTTTTGTAGCGTTCCTCATTACAATGTAGACATTTTGTGACACTCTTATCTGTAAACTCATTTCTGAACAGCATACATCCGCCAATACAACACTCTATCTTCACACAACCCAACCCCAAGTTTTCCACTTGTTTCTTAGCATGGTACAGGTTTGTTGGCATTCGATGATTACTAGGCATGGTGGAACCCATCAGATTGACCATCCTATTAAAATAACCTCCAGAAAGATTATAATCTGCCTTTAGGCTTAAAGCGGCTAGGGAGGCGGATAACTCAGTGTGACTGTTGCACCCGTCCCACAATGGAGTTTGAGCCGCCGCTAACAAATCATAAAATCTCTTCACCTCCGGATTAGGATCCTCCTCTACATTGTCTGAGACTTCATGACCTGCTTGGTCATCATGTTCTAGCATACGCCCGGTGGAGGGTCCAACATGATCCATCACCATTTGTTCTATGTTATTGTACGTATCCCTGTTTCCTCTAACCTCATACTAAGACTGTTACACGGTTACGTCTGATGGTCTAGGCGGTAACTGCTCACCATGGTTGTACCAGCAGTGGTATATTTCCATGAACCCTTTCTCAGTTAGGTGGCACATGACATCATCCGTGTATTCAAAACTCATGCATTTTCACCTTGAGCACGGATAACGAATCTTTTGAGTCACTTCAAATCCAGGCGTGTTTGCCGTAGCGAACGGAATAAACTCCAATAGCCCCATCATAAACTCCTCAGTCACTCGCCGACTGCGATCTAGTCGGTTGTACATCCATCGCCGATTTGCCGGTACCTCCATTTACAATATCTAACAAGCACGATTTCTGTTACTTTATATTTTTAAAATTTTATTTGACTATCAGTTGTGAATCACTCTCTATCTCTTTGATGTTGTAAATTGGTGGGGCCCTATCCCATTCGGGATGAATATGCAACCATCCGTAACCCTTCGATGTTGTATGTGGTCTTGAGTGTCGTTGATGTTCATTTGGAATTTCGGCAGCATTTCGCATTGGTCCCCGAGTACACAGAGATACGTGTGGTATGAAACACCGCACGCAGACATGCACCCGGAGACAATACGAAACACCATAACCAAAATTTCAAATTAACATCAATGACACAAGACACACCATATACAACATTGATAGGTTACGCCCTACTGGTTATAAATTCATACCAAACTGTCCAACCGGGACAATTCAACGTCCAACACAACACAGTACTTTGACCGATTGTTTTGAATGTTGAACGGGAACCTAATGGGTACACACACGACTAAACCCTACATTATTAAAGTTGACTTTAATTTTTAAAGCTCCCTAAGAAAGGGAGCCCACCAAAATTTAGACAGCATCTCCCCTGTAAACTAGACATGTGCGAATTTTTTACAATGCCTTGTTACAAACAAAAGATTTTCCAGTACAAATCAATATATGTGCTTGATGCTAAAATCCCGAGTCATCAAATTGGTGTGAAAATCTTTGTTTAAAAATTGTGACTCTCAGATTTATATCTTGGCAAGCGCACCAGTCGTTAAATTGTAATATATTGATCATCTCACAGGGATTGCTGTAAATACCTCAATCTTATACTAGTACAAGCTGAACCAACACAAGACGCAGAAAGTTCATTCGGTTTTTTGGTTGTTTTAATGTTTTATAGTTGTTTTTGTATTTTCAGAAACAGAGTTAAGATGAAATGTGAAAAGTGATTAATAGAAAATAGGTCAGGATTGCTTCGGTTCACAAATTCATCAAGAAACATGCAATTAAAGTATAATCGAACTTCATAATCCAGAGGACAATCCGCTTATGGTTATTCCCTAATTCCTTAGGTGAAAAACACTAATCCTTAAGCATCGAACCTTAATTCCTTAAGTGCTCAATTAACCTAAGAATCTAATGTGAAATTGGAGGTTGAACTCTAACTATTCACCTAAATTGATTAGGCCTGAACTAGTTAGAAAGTTGGAAGTTACCTAAGCTTCAGCCATGATTCCTCACTGACGAAGTTCTTCATCAGTTCTGGATTTGTCAATCCAGCAAGACTGCTCCACTCCTCAGCTTGTTCGCCTCAGGATCTAGAAGTTGATTTCCTCGCTCACAGCTTCAAGATTCCATTGCTTAGGGATTTAGAACTCCATTGACTTCGGCTCCATCGAAGGATTATGGAACGTCATGGAGGAGAGGATTTAGAGAGAGAAAATGAAGTAGTGAGATGTTCGAAGTTTTTGAATGAATTATGTTCGATGTATTCTGTGTGAATCTGTCTCTGTGTGTTTTACAGAATATGTACAAACATATATATAGGCATCTACCTAACTAACTAACTTAACTAATAACTTAGAAAACTTAAGTTAACGACTAAACTAACTAATTACATAATTACAGAATAATTAACTAATTACAGCTTAGCTCTTAACAGATTCCAGTTCATCATTAGCTAATTTACAGCTCAACACTAACTAATTAACAGCTCACTACTTAAATTACTAAGGTACAGAAGTAGGAGAAAAGGCAGCAGCAAACAACACTGGTGCCGAGTGGATTCTGGAGGGAACAATCGCTTTTTTAAATATCCGCCTTTTCGCTTGAGCGAACTGGGTTCTCGCTTGGGCGAACTTGAAATATGTACTGCAGTATTGCCTTCTTGATTGAGCGTAATGGAGAAGCTTAGGTGAGGAGTGAGATTTTGAGGTCACGCTTGAGCTTAAGCTTGCTTGCTTGAGCGAATTTTGACCCTCGCTTGAGCGAATTTAACTCTCGCTTGAGCGAATTGATTATTCAATCGTCATTCTGAAATTGACGCTCGGGTTCTTCATTTCAAGTTTCAATCGGTTCCCTGTTCTATTTTGGAGTCGGTATCTTTTGGACTCTTTTCAGTCGGATTTGTGAAGTTTCACTCGGTTTTTCCAAATCTCGCTCAGCTTTTTCCTTTCGACTTAAGCGATCCTTTTCCTGCATCAATAAACAACTAATTTGCCCAGCATTTTTTTACTGATTGTGTAACACCCTAATTTTTAATAAATAATAATTCCAAAAACAGGGAGAAATTTTTTCACAAAAACCAACCACTGGCCAATCGGCATAGAAAAGAAAGAAGAAGGTAAGGGAAATAAAAGAATATTTGTGCGTATGGTAATCAGCGGAGGAAACAAGGTTGGGACCAACCCGTTCGGTCCAGCGAGACACAGCAGCGCCTGGGCGAAAACTAAGATAACGCTGACTCGCTCAAGCGAGGCCCGACGCCGCCTGAGCGAAGCACAACAATGCAACCACGGAAGGAGGAAATGTCCACGCCGCCCATCCAGTTCAGCAAAGCACGACAACGCCTGAGCGAATCCAACCACAACGTCCACTCGTTCAGGCGAGGTCCAACACCGCCCAGCGAGACATGATAATGCAACAACGGAAGAGGGAGGTATTTGGGCGGAGTTCCTTACTGACATCTGCTCGCTTCAGCGCGCTCCCATACGCTTGGGCGAACCGTCCTAGTCGCTCGGGCGAGGTATGACTCCGCCTAAGCGACGCCAACACAAAGGTCCCTCCAACACAGATACAAGGTAATTTCTCAATCGGATATGGACAAGGGTTCACTCGGCAAATCCTCACGCTCGTACTTCACTCGGGAAATCAGGTGGTTAAGTCTCACTCGGACTTATTCGTAACCCAACCACTCGGGATACCAATCCTCACTCGGACTTTACGTCCTTCACTCGGATTACCAATACCTTACACTTAGGATCCAAACCACTCTAAACCACTATTCGAACTCCTCTCTCGGAAAGGAATCACTCGAGGTTTTCACTCGGGAGACACAAACTCTTCCTTATTCGGGTCTTTCTTATAATTTCACTCGGAATCACTCAACATGTTCACTCGGAGAAGCCACCCAAAGGTCTTCACTCGGAACCACAACTTGACATAATTTCACTCATCAACGGCCCTCGAACTATTTAGCAACACATCCCAGTCGGAAACGCATCGAATCAGTACGAAGCACATACATGTGAATACATGTTCTCAGAAACACGAATCTGTCCCCAATCAAATCTACCGACCCATAAACATGTAACCATACACGTACAAAATATGCGCTCGGGTCACAATAACTCAGATTACTTATGTATGTATATATTCATATTCGTTTTACAACACTGTTATTATGAGCCGGCCAAGGCTACACGGACAGGACATAATAATGCAATACAAGTACTCAGCAGTTGGAGTACACTACACTCGGGCTTGAGGCCCTATCGTCATTTCCAAGTACGACCTGCACACTGAAAAATTGCCACTGCAGGGGTGAGCATCTTAAATTTTAAATGACAGATATCGACTCAGGTTGCCTCACAATTATACAACAATATACATATATACACACACAATTATACATGGCAACGATTATAGTCAGAGTAGCACCAATCAACCAGGACACACATAAGACTCTTACCGATCGGAATCCACCAATTGTCACTCGGCCTTATGCACGCATCAATTCAACAACATTAACATACGACAATCAGTGACTTAATAACAATACCCATGAATCAGAATGCACATATTGAATATTTCTCAATCAGAATTCAACAATTCTCACTCGGCTACACACATAACATTTCAATAACACTGATACACATATATATATTCATGAAACAGGTTTCACTTAGCATCCAAGGCATGTGCACGCGGAATAATTCACTTGGGCATACACATTCATCATCTTTATAAACATTATCAAATGCATAATCAAATTCCAATCAGCATCAGCAATACATATATACAGAGTAATTCACTCGGATATACATTCATCATCTCACTAACACCTTCGCATGCACAACCAATTCCAAACATTGTCAACAGTTAATAAACACATATTATCTCACTCGGTTCCGTATTCGTGTGTATCGGTTTAGACATTGCAACGTAGGCTCTCAGCCTTTTTACACATAGCTCTCAGCTATCAAATCAGCTCCCAGCTGCTTGGCCGTTTTACAGGTACCCAACCGTTTGTCTACAGGTGACACCAGCGCTCTCAGCGCCAACGGAGGTGTTCACAGGCAGCCCGAGTCCCACTCAAGGGCTACCTTGAGTCCCACTCAAGGGCTACCTTGAGTCCCACTCAAGGGCTACCTTAAGTCCCACTCAAGGGCTACCTTGAGTCCCACTCAAGGATTTTGCAGCGTCCCACACTGAATAACCGATGGTAGTGTCCCACATTACGTGCTCTCAGCACAACGCATCTCATGCGCCACACGCAGATTCAACGCACAGCATTTAATTCATGCACACATCCTCTTATTCAATCACACATATTTCACATGCAGTCGGTAATACATATTATCAGGACTCCGCATGTTAATTCAACACACACAACTTCCATGCAATCATCATTATCGTCCCATTAACAACATGTGAGTCCAACACAATCGGTAACAATCAATATCAAGCTTTCATGAACATTTTCATCAACTCAAGTATAACATGCGCTCGATTTACAGTAGTGTCAGATCTCAAACAACGCATGCATCTATCTGAAGATCAACGAATTCACACAAGTATTCCAATCAACATAGCACAACATGCAATCAGTATATGACAGTGTCGGAACTTAATCAACGCATGCATTCCTATGAACATGAACAGATTCAATAAAGCATTCTCATCAACGCAACACAACATGCAATCGGGTTCCATGGTGACGAGACTCAACAACGCATGTATTTTTAAGGACAATGCTAACATGCAACACTCACTCTCGCTTAACCTGCATTCGGATACTTCACATGCAACATACCATACGACAGAATACAATACCACAATTATCAATGTTCTCCAAACCCGTTCGTAATCCATGCATTTAACATGTAAGGTACTCCCCCTACCTGGATGAAGCTTTCAGTCGGCCAAGACGACACCCAGTTCCAGAGGGACACTGAGTCACACTCAGCACATCTGCATGCAAGAGCAGGGAGACCATTCGGGTTCCTGAGATGCCCAGCTCTCTGTTTATTCCCTGGAGGAGCTCCATCACAACGCTGTGAACACTCCTACCATCTTGAAGCTCCTCGCAGATCTCCACTGAGGCTTGGCAGCTTCGAGCAAGAAGAGGAAGTTGACGAAGGAATGAAGGAACAAGGAAGGAGACGGGTTGCATGCAGAGGGAATGCACACCCTCACCCTCACTGGCTCGTCGAGTAAGGAAGGAGGACTTCCGACCTTCAGCCACCACTGTCTCGAGCTCACGGGAACAGCGAGTAGAAAAAGAAGAAGAGGAGAAGGAGAGTCAAGAGCGAAGAAGAGAAGAAGAGAAATCTGAAGGAGATGCATAGCTTCCATGACCCAGGGCACATATATGTATAAGCATGCGCGTGCACGAGGAAGAGGAGAGTGGGGTGGGAAATTGTGGATTGCAGTCCCACTCACGTGACTCACCAATCGCAAACAGCCACCCCTTACCAGTTAAGCTTATTTAATTTGTCACTATTCCTCAAGTTAAATCGAATATAATTAACAATTAATTTTCTACTTCTAGAATTACTATTTTAGCAATTTATATTCATTCTGCAAATAATTATTAAATCGGGATGTTACAGATTGTCCAGTATTTGCATGCTGGGTTAATGAAAACTCAATTTCTTAACTAATTAATGTTTTTAATCAGTTTCTTTACATAAATTAAGTACTTTTGAAATAATTAAATAAATTATAAATTATTAGCAATTAATTAAATAATAAGGCTAAACTAATCACTAAACAATGAATTAAGTCAAATAAAAGGCAGAATAATTAAGTCTTTTCAAGACTTATCAGTGCTATACATTGTATATCAAATTCAGGGAGGTAATCACCACAACCTAGTGAGCTCTGCTCTCCACTAACAAACAACCATACACATGCATTTTTAACATCATGTTATCAACACACAAACCAATGCCTAATGAGCTCTGCTCTCCACTAACAAATAACATACACATGCACAGTTTTAACATATGTTATCAGCACACATACGCAATGCCTAATGAGCTCTACTCTCCACTAGCAAACAACAATTAACATGCATACACTTCAAAAGATACAACACACATAACGAGAAAAGTTTGGGTTAGGGGATTACCTGGGAAAGAAAGTAAGTGCTAGAGATGAAGCTAAATAAAGGCCAACAAAGACCACGCGTAAGGTGTGCTAGTCTGCATGACAAACCGAGAAGTGGTTGACATTATTTACACAATCTCAAAGGCACAACAACATAGTTTACACAGCAACGACTTCTAAATTGTATTGCTAAACAGTTTTTAATGTATAGGAATGTATCAATTAGTGATTAGAATTTTAGATATATGATTATAATTTTAATGTATATGATGCATTGGTTTGTTTTCCACTTGAAAATGAATGCTTGGAAATTTTCATTGGTCCTTCTAGTTTAAATTTTCATTTCCCTTTGATATCCATAATAGTGTCCATAACCATTGTAAAGTGTGCTAACAGCAGGTGCAACAAAACAAATGGAACAATATTTTAAAAACATATCAATATATAAACTACAAAATGTTTTTGAGGTGGGAGAGTGGGTGAGGTTAAAAGATAATGCAAATCATTGGATTTTCTTTATTGATGAACTACAGCCATTTATTTATTTTGTAACATTTAACAGGTGGAATATTTACTTCATATTACAGGGAGATATGGAAGCTAAGATGAAAAGGCTGAAGTTCAAACTAAAGCAAACTATGGACATGTACAACTTAGCTTGCAAAGAAGCAGTCACAACCCAAAACCAGGTGATGTAAAATTTTGAATTCAAGGAATGGGCCAAATATCTTGTATATCCTATAATATAATACCTATTTGTTTATTTTGATGAGTTGTATGTATGACGGAGGTTTTTGGGGTTATGGTTTGCATTTTATTAAAACAAAGGTTACAAGGTTTAGCTTCACATCAATTAATTATTGGTTGATATATATTTGATTCAAACAAAGGTTACAAATTAAAAAAAATTAGTTAGAATTTTAAAAGACTTAATTTCATTATGATGTTAATTTTTTTGATTTGAACATTATTATATCAAGTGAATGACACATATAATAAAACTAAAACAATGAAAAAAACTCTAAAATTAAGGGTGTGTTCTTTCAATTCTTATAGGAACAAAATTCTTTTACTCAGTACAAGATTAAATGAATCATACCACATTAAATCTCAAAACCAATGTAACTTCAATGCCACTTCCAGAAAATGAATTTAGCCATAAAACATTTCTAATTTTGAAACTCTCAATAGGCACGTATTGCGTGGATATGATATGGGCTTGTGCAATGGGTGGGTACTAAATAGAAGCCACCAAAGGTGAGTTTATGGAATTTGAATGAAAGCGTTGGAACACGGACTTAGGTTGGAAACCAGAATTTAGAGGTTTCAATAGTAAGCGTCATCATGAATTACATGGACCAGTATAATTTAAATAAAATGTTATTTTGGTTCAAAAACTCATAAACATGGGTGAAAATAACAAATAAAACATGGTGTTAATATAATTTCTCTTAAATATCCTTCATTTAGTAAGTCCAAGTTTGATTCAAACATTTTACCAACTCTATTAATATCATTATTATCCTCTAAATCATAAAATTAAATTATTTGATAAAATTAAAAAATAACAATCAATTTTTAACTTTTCTTTGACTTTGACCTAAAACTAATAACTTTAAACTTTAGTATTTAATCTTTGTAAACTAATTTGACAACTATTTCACAACTTCATTCTTCAACACTTTATAACAAAAGCATAAAAATTAAAATAAAAATTTAAAATGTTCTAAAATATTTAAAGGCAAAGGCCTTAAGCCTGTATATATCATCAGTGGGTTTACAAAATTAAAACAAAACAAAAGTTGATGGCTTTCTTGATAAACTCAAAAGTTGGATTAATAGGAAAAATAAAATCTGTCATTTTGGATAATATACTAGGAAAACAAAAAGCCCAAAACCTCAACAGGATTTTCCAATGTAGAACACACCAAATCAAAACTTATATCAACATTGCTTCTAATTCTAAATATTCTGACCAAAACATCCCAATGCAAATCCAATATGAACAATTTTAATCAAGGGTGTCCAATATTGAGTTTCCACCTAATAACAGCATTACCTAATTAATTTCATCAACAAAACTAATTTGATTATCATTAATTATATGTCTCACATATTACATAGTCTGAACTATGAAATTTGCAAATTCCATAGTCCTAAGACAGAACCATAAGTGCATAATTTATAGTAGTCATTCAGCCATAGAGAACACGCACCACACACAAATTAGAACACATAGAACATGTAACACAGAGAACCCCAGAGAACACATCAGAACCCCAGAGAACACATCAAAACCTCACTTGTCATCAATGTACAGCACCACAGAGAACACATCAGAACCCCACCCCCACAAACCCTCTATACTTCGTCAAACCCCAAGGAAACAAAAATAAAATTCAAACTGAGGTACATTACCTTGAGGTGCGGCCTGTGACGGCTAGAGTAGCTCTTGGTGGCGGAGGAATGAGACCATGACGAGGACAGACGGTACAACACTTCAGGAGAAGCTCCTCGCGACGTCCTCGATGAAGATGGCACACGGAGCTGATGATGCCAACGGAGAACGACGAATGGCGAATGGAGGATGGCGATCAGGTCGATCGTCGAGAGAGCTCAGAAAACGGAGGAGTAACGGGGAGGAGAAGTAGAGGGGTGTTTAGGGCTGCTGAGAGTGAGAGTGCCAGAGGGGAAGGGTTGGGGTCGATTAAGTTAAAACATTTAGCGATGGCCACAAACACGTCGCTAACACCGTGTCTATTATAAAAAATTGATTGATAGCGACGGTCACCCCAAACCGTCTCTATAATTCCAAACTAGCGACGCCCAAATACCGTCGCTATATATGAAATCCCTCCAACTTTTAGTATAGCGACGACATCACTGCGTCGCTGATATTCTAAATATAGCAACGGTCATCTCTCCGCCACTGATAGAGTGCCTATGTAATAGCGACGGTGCCATACACCGTCGCTGAGAATAGCGACGGCGACACACACCGTCACTAACGTTTGGCGCCAACAAAACCATGGGGGAAACCAAAAAAATAGAGGGAAGTGAAAGTTAGCGACCGCCTCAGCGACGGTGGAAATTTATCGACGGTGTTAGCGACGGCGGTTTGCTAAATTTAGCGACAAAGTTATAGTGGTCTCTAATGCGATCACTAATTATATTTGTTATGGTCCCTTCTGTGTCTCGGTCACTGAAGTGGTCGCAAACTAGCGACGGATGTCTGCGGTCGCTAATGGGCAGTGGCTATTAAGGGTTTTTCTAGTAGTGATATATCATATTTTAGTCTATTTTATGTCATTATTGTTTTCTTCTTTTATATTGTTCAATATTCGATATTTAGGGTTCACTCGCATAAAGAAGAATCACAATATAGTCAACTCAATTAAAAAATATTAAATGAAAAATAAAATTAATTAAAAACCCTAAAGAAAAATTTAAAAATATATATTATTGACGGAGTACGTTGGTCGTTAATATGTTAATTATAGCGATGGCCCTGAGTTAGTCGTTAACATGTTAATAATAGCGACGGTCCTGCCTTAGTCGCTAATATGTGAATAATAGCGATGATATTGTGTTGGTCGCTAATATGGTAATACTCGTGACGGTCTTGCTTTAGTCGCTAATCTGTGAATAATAGTGACGGCCCATCGTTGGTGGCTAATATGTGAATAATAGCGACGGCCCACTTTGGTCACTATTATGTCAATAATGGCGACGGTAGAACGTTCGCCGCTATTAGGCCAGTAATAGAGACCATAAGATACGTCGCTAGTACGCCACTAGTAGGGACTGCGTGCGTCATCACCAAAGGGACCCGTTTAGCGACGACGTAATCCAGGTGAAAATGTTGCGACGGTGTATGTTGCCGTCGCTCTTTCGTCAGCGACGATGTATACAACGACGACATGCGATCCATCATAAGTTCCATCGCTAACACTATTAGCGACGGACAAAGCACGATTTAGTGACGCGTGACGCCGGTCGCTAACAGGATTTTTTTTAGTTGTGTCTCCCTCTCTTGAAGCAAAATCGTGTACCCCTCTCCCCTTCCATTTTCTTGCAAAAATCAAACACCTCTCTTGGATTTATGAAACATAAAGAGGACATTGGAGCTAGCTTTGGTCATCTCTTCTCTCCTTCCTTTCCATTTTTATTTTTGGGTTTGAGCTTGGGTGTGAGGTATGAACCCTTTCCTATTTCTTGGTTCTAATCAATGTTTTATGGTCCTAGGAGCTTGATAATAAAGATTTGGACATTATTATAAGGAAATGAGCATGTGGGTGTGTGAAATCCTAGGTTATAAGAGTTAGAAACTTGAGCTTTGATGGTGTGAATGTACTATATGAATTTATGGAGTAATGTAATGACTAAAATAATGCATGAAAGTGCTAGGAAGTTATGGCTTGAAATATTAGGTGAAAACCCTAGGTTGGGTACCTTTGGGGTTTTGGAGAAGGTTAAGGAAATGTGTTTGTTTGACATAAAAATAGTTAATTAGTATGCACATGGAGTTTGAAATGACTTGATATTAATTATTGGTGGAATTGAATAGCTAAATATGGTAAGGGTGTATTGTGATGGTATTGGCCTAAGGGAAAGATTGAATGGTACTCTTTTGGAATCTTAAACACCCATTATGGATGGTGGGTGAGGTGTTGGTGTATTGGTAACCTCTTAAATCTTAGAAAATCTTGGTTAATGGGAAGAAATTCCCAAAACCTAATATGTGAAAGAAATAATGTTTATGACATGTGTTGGACATGTTGAAAATTCTAAATATGAAATTAATGGTGTGTAAATGTGTGCAATATAGGACCGATTCCGAACGATGAAGCAGGACCATCGAATTGCTTAGACTATTTCTCTTGAGGTAGAAAAGGAGTTATATATTCTAAATGCATGAATTAGAAATATTAATGATTGTTATATGATGATATGAATCATATTTGCCTTGTCCTAATCAATGTATTATGATGTATTGGATGGTTTAATGTTATTTTGGTGGCAAATATGTTTAATGCATTTGGAATATAAGTAAGGTGTGTTATTGTGGTGAAAGTGTATGTGTTATGTTATGTATGGCTATGTGTATGCCTATGAACTAATGTATGAGGCTTTGTATTTCACCACAAATAATGATGTTGTTTGAGAATATGAATGATGATGAAATATATGCACCATACCTACGCATATTGTAGATAGTAGGTAAGTGTTGTTGTGATGCCATTATGTTGATAAAAGAAGTTGAAATATTAATGATGATATAAATGCCACATAATAAAACTTTGAAACAATGGCAATAATTGGATAATCTAAAATCCACTAAATGAAGGTGGTGATGAATGATTGAAGAGTGACATGGTAGGATGCTTGTTGATAGATAGCATGTGTATTGCATCTGCATTGCATCCATGATATATTGCATAGTTGCCAGTACGGAATGTTAGGGGTTCCTCCGGTTGGCCCAGTGGGAGGACGACTTTATGCATTAGCATTTGTTTACCCTAGTGATTCAGTGGTGGAATCACAAAGCTGCCCATGCTTAATCACGGGGGATTGCATGTTGTTGACCCTTATGAGGAGCAGTTGTCTCCGGTGGTCCTATTAGATGACAGCCATGGTTGGCCCGTAACACCATCCTATTGTTGATGATGTTTACCACTATCATGGTGAAGATGACAGGTGTTGCATGATGGGCGATGCGGTTTGGTACCAGTAAAACTGATATTTATGAATATAAGTGCACACATTTTTCTACTACAGTAGGGACATGATTGTTTATCTATGCTTGAACCCATATTGGTGTTTATTTTCCCACAGTCGGATCCACCATGCATTGTTGCAAGTTGTTGCATTTATTCCTTTGTGCACATGCATTAGCTTAAAAGCATTTGCATATAACCCTAATATATGCCGGAATGAGATTGAGATGTTAAAATGATGATGATTGATGAAGAGGTGAAACCTTGTCTTAAGACAAGACAATAATGAATAACAAAAATTTGTATTATAAAGCTTATGGCGAATTTGTTATAACCCAATATGGTGGTGTATGTGAGAAATGATTATGAATTGTGTATATGTAGATTATGTATTGCTTATGGTATTGGAATGATGAATTAATGGTGTTTTAGTGCTTGTGTTTGCAAAGCATATGATGATTGGTATGCATATTCACCTAATCACAAATGTTTTGTTTTTTCCATTTTGAATATGATAACCCATTCTCCCATGTTGTTTCTTTTTAAGCATGATGATGCAGGATGAAATATGGGATGGGAGTGTTCTTTTGAAGTTGAAGTGTTTTGGAAGAAGGTATAATGGTTGTAAGTGAATGCCTTGGCCGACACATGATGACAATGTGAACGTTGTATATAGTTGATGCTTTTGTATATGACATTATGTATATGGCTCAATTCATTTTGTAATTAATGCCTCATTCCTTTGAGGATTGAATCATGGCAATTGTTTTTGTAAACAATGATATATGATGTTAGTGTGTGGATTAGAATGCCATTTTGAGGATATGAATGTTGATGAACTTAGATTATGATATGTCGGTAAATGATGTTTCTTTGGCCCAAATAGGTTCATACTAGGTGTTATGTAAGGTGTGTAATATGGTGCATTTATATGGGCATGAATTGTGTGATGAAGTTGTGCTTATTGCAATTCACATTCTGAAATATGATAATCTCGCTCAAGCGAGAGTGGCATATCATTAGTATTGTGTTTTCTGGATTATTTTTGCAGAGTGTTGATTCTGTAGAATTCTCACTCAAACGAGTGGGAGCTTGCTCAAGCGAGAATAATGGGTGTGATTTTGTTAATTTTTCACTCAAGCGAGTATTCGAGGTACTGATTCTGTGAAATTTTTGCTCAAGAGAGTGGTGACTCGCTTAAGCGAAATTGGTATGGTGTGATTCTAGAAGATTTTTGCCCGAGTAAAGGATGGGTCACTCAAGCAAGTCTTGGGGTCTAATGCATTGATCCCACTCGCTCAAGCGATGGTTGGGGTCTCGCTCAAGCGGGACCTTCGAGATTGGGTGTTTTCCCTATATATGGGATTAGGTGTTTTCCCTATATACACATTTTATTCCGCTATTAAAATGTTTCTTTTGGTATACATGTTGGGTTTTTTCTCTTCGATCCATTTTTCTTATTTCTCAAAAATCTTGGCCTCTAGTTTTCTGTGGTTCGGTTCTCAATGTAAGGTTATACGTTATGGGGTTTTGTAATGTAAAAAATTTACTTGTGTTTTTATTGAATTAATTATGGTTACATCGGGATTTGAGCCTGGGAAACTAGGGCGCCATAAATGAACCAGTACCTTTACTGATATTAAACATAAAAGCATTCAGAAATATAAATCTCAGATTAAACCATATCCGTTTTACCAAGAAAGTTGGTATAAAACCACTGCGATAAATAACTCCTTTTCTCAATGTGCAAATTTTCTTTTATGTCGTAATCGTAATACTATTAATTTGATAGTTAATTGTAGGGGTGGCAAAATGGGTCAACAGGCCGGCCAGATTAAGGCCCGCATAAGCCCGTCAAAATGCCCAACCAAAACAAGAAAATGTGCCCAAAACATTGGCCCGACCCGTATTCTATGTGGCCCAGGGGCTAACGAGCCAACCATTTTTTTCCAAATTATGCATGCTATTTTTTATTTTTAATTCATATTATTTTTAAGTCTTCATTTCAAAAAAGACTTTAAATATAAAAACTAGATTTCACCTTTTTTAAAACTAGTTTTTTTATAATTAACCCAATTTATTTCATTAAAAGTTCAAATAAATTATATTTACATTAAATGGAAACACAACTTTATTATTTATATTTTTTAATATTATATTATTAAATTTATAATAACATATATAAATTAGGAAAGTAGGAAACGTACAATGTAAGTGAAAGGAAATGCTTTATGGCCGACGTAGAGAAATTAAACAGAAACATAGCCTCTTTAACATATATAAATTATATATTAAAATAAATTTATTTTTTTAATATTTTAATGTTGGTTTGACGGGTCGGGTCAGGCCGCATAGGGCCTGTGTTTTGACAGACTAAAACGGGTCAGACTTATTTGGGAAAACAGGCTCAAATCCTTGGCTCGACCCATCTATTTTTAAAGGGCCAAACATGTTGGCCCGCGGGTCAGACCCAAATTGCCATCCATAGTTAATTGCTTTTTACATCCAATCAAAAATTATATTTTAAGAAGTATTTAATTTTTTCAAATCATTATCATTGTAATTCACTCTAGAACATCCCATTTTTAATTATTGGTAATTTTATTAATCAAATAATTAAATTAAAAATAATAAATTAATTAAAGGTAGGCACGCTAAATTCTAAAATTTATTGGGATAGGTTTTAGGTAACTTGAAATTATCCGATTGGTTTTAGAAATTAAATGAACGAGCAAAAAGACAAAATTACCCATCATTTCATTAATTCCAATTCACTCTTTTCCTTATTTCCCTTCTCACTCTCTCGTGCATGTTATTTCATTGAGAAAAGACTATTGGTTTTCTTCCTTTTCTCATTCGCGAGTTCTACCATTCCACCAACATCTTCTTCAATTTCCTTAAGCCATGGTTAGCATCTAAGGCTCCATCTCCCTCCCTTTCTTTACGTAGCTATATTGGCAAGGGTTTATGTCATACATTTCCACTTCAAAAGGTATGGAACTAAGAACTCACTTTGGTCTTTGGTTGTTTCCTTGAACCCCACTCTTGAATCACTTCAATTTCATAGGTTTTAGGTTGTTTTGAGGCCAATTTGGTGTGTGAGCAGCCTTAGGAATTTGAGGCTTTGTTGATTTCTCAATTTCAAGTAAGCTTTGTAATGACCCATGCCTCGATTTAGACTCGGTTAATGAGTTAAGCTTCTGTTTCTTTAAATTCCATGCTTATAGGCCGTTTTAGAGCTACTCCAAGTTATGGAAAGCTTTGGAGCCTTGAAGCTTAGCATTTAAGGAATCCCTCGGCGACATGCTGTAAGTTTGAAACTTGAGTCTTCATGGTTTTGTCAAATTATCAATATATAAGATGTTTTGGGTTTCTGACAAGTTAGACAATAGTAAATTATATGAGTTCGGTGGTCGGTTCATTGATTGGTGAATTTGGGTAATTGTCTCGGTGTAGGTTTAATTTAGAAAAATATTAAGAAAGCATAGTTTGGAGTCAAAGACCTCGAATTCCAGGTAAGAGGAATTATATTTTAAATGCATGAATTATGAACGAATAAGAGGATATAACTTTATTTATGAATTAATTGATGATTGATGATTTGTGCCTCCATCATATGTTATTGCTCAATGAGTTGATGATTATAATGAGAATTAGGCACGAGGTTGCTATTGATGATTGTATTGTGTTAATGATGATTAAATAAGCTTGAGGTAGCTTAGTTGATCTTGTGAACTAATGGTGATAGGTTAGTTTGTTGCATGCTATACGTAATTGATGTTTTAAATCAGAACCCTTAGTAATGGTAACCAAGTGGTGACCCCTGATGGTGGTAATCAGGTGGTTTATAGATGATTGATATTTGTTTGGTATAACATTTACATTCAGACGCACACAGGACTACAGATGACTTGTGATGCCAACCTAGATAGGAGAGCGGCCTTTGGATAGGCACAGACCCTGTGGTGGTTTCCTTTGGATTCTACAACTACCTTGATTGGGCTCAAGGCTAGTCGGTAATACTTGAGTTGAGGTGTTGAGGTACCGCTGTCACATAGAGTGACTCGTGTTAC
This sequence comes from Clitoria ternatea, assembly GCA_037962975.1. Taxonomy (NCBI): domain Eukaryota; kingdom Viridiplantae; phylum Streptophyta; class Magnoliopsida; order Fabales; family Fabaceae; genus Clitoria; species Clitoria ternatea. The sequence goes on along the minus strand of CM075673.1, from coordinate 88,219,171 downwards.
ATTATGGGTAAGCGATTTGGGTACCTGTAAAAGAATCTATGGTATATGTTGAGAGAATTATAAGACCGTAGTATTAATTCCATCAAAAGAGTCAGATCCGTATGCATATGCATTGGCATATAGATTATGATTGAAAATTGTTAAGACAACTATAGATGTTGAATGTGAATGTTAATTGCTGAATTATGATGATATATGATATATCTTGATTATGTTAAATGAAAAAATTAGTGATCTGATGATAGATTATGGTTATATAATTATGGTAAGAACTGGATGAGTATTGTTATATATGTTATAGTTTAATCCAATTCAATATTTGTTATTTAACATATGTATGCTCACCCCTAAATCCTGTTGTTTTTAAGTGAACTTGGATCGAGAGGAAGAGTGGTGAACTGGTCTGGACCGGGGTCTAGGATCCGGTATGGGACCAGCCACAAGGATGCAGGTGTTTTTAGGGTTTACACCCCGGAACTGTGTATGTCCGATGTACTAATCCGGTCTCTCAGTGGGAGAGGCCGGTCTTGTTGTCCTGGAGATCCTTCACACCAACGATTCGCGTTGTAGGAGGGCGAAAGGTGGTGCCACCTGCGAAGATTCTCCGACGCTCAAGTCAGATGAGTGTATGAACTGAATGAATACTCAAGCGTGATAACAGTAAAATGTGAGATAGAATAACGATACCATGCATGTGTGTTGATATGGCTTCTTATAGTTGAACGTAAGAGAAAAAATGATACGTTGGATGCAGGTGGGTCCCTTATCTCTGATTGCGTGTATATTGTGTCAATCAAGGTGGCTCGACTTTCAGAATGTGTCAGGAGGGTAGGTCAATTATCAGAGTACAATCCTCTAGAGAGAGGAGAGGATAATCACCTTTTCCGCATAATCTGCTGACACGCCCCCTTACTTTCTGAAGCCATTGATGTGACGTATTTTGCTACAAACAGTGTCTTCGTTGATAAGTTATCAAAAGGCTCTTCTCTTGCTATGAGGGAAAAGCTAACAATTATATAAATATCCTGTATTAATGAACACAGAACCGTTACAGCGAAAATGAATGATGCTTGTCATGGAATGAGGGCGGATGACCAGACAACGGATATCCGGTGTGGTAACGTTGAACCTGGACACCGGTTTTCCTTATATGAGATCAATCTGTCGTCACAAGTATGGGGGCCGGTATCTAGACCGGATCATCTGTCCCCTAGCTTGTATGAGGGACTGTTCAGTTGATCATATGAGCTACACAATTCTCGAGAGAAGTCTAGATGCCGGTAATACATTCTTGTAAGTCTTTGGAAACTCAGTGGCGTCCGCTCTAGCAAACGAGTGACCGCCCTCTTCGCATTGTGTACAACGGATTCAGACAATATAAAATAAGTAATGGAAATCCTAAGAGTCTTCGAAAATCGAAACCCTTGGCATTCGAAAAAGTGGCTGGGAGGCATTAAATGCGCATGGCATGATTGGACATTAAATGCATTTTTTACGCACGAGACATCATTACCCAAGAGTGTAACCGTCGATTGGGCTTATTGGGCCTGGATTCAAACTGAAAAGGGGGGCCCATTTTGCCAAAACGTTTACTGAAACGTTACCATTTTCGTGCTTATTCGTGACGAAACGACGGAGTCGTTTTGATTTGAAAGGTTACGTTTTGTGGCAAGCATTGTGACCTTCGACGGAACACTTTGCCTCTTCGTTACCTATAAAAGGAACTCTTAGCAGATTTAGGAATCCATCCTTGCTCTCAAACTTAGTGAAACTCTGCTCAAATTTCCTTGGAATTTCCTTGTCGTCTTCAACTTCTCAAAGATCCTCTTCCTTTAGGTAACCTTCCTTCCCTTCAACTCCTTGCAATTTTAATCATTCTATTTCCATCATGCGCCCTAGAGCTGGACACGCTGGTCCTTCAAATAGAGGGAGGTTTGGCTCTCGTGCCCCCCTTAGCCACAGTGGTGGGAGGATTCCGGCGAATCCTCCTGTGGCTGGGCGCCATCGCTCAGAGAGAGCCGAAGCTTCTTCCTCACGAGCGTCTTCTTCATCTCGTCGCTCTGAGGTTCCCCTTGGTTCGAGGGCTACCAGCCGCTCTGATGAGGGGTCAAGTGCTGAGGGTTATCTCTCTGACGATGTTGCTTTTTATCACAGCACCTACGCATTCCACCGCGCCTGCACAACCATGGATCTTCCAGGACGTGGAAAAACGCCGTTTCTCCGCTCTGCTGAAGGGTGTGTCAATGTTGTGGCACACCGGCTTGACTGGGAGAAACTCAACAGGGAGAAACCTTATTGCTGGGTGGAAGAGGAGTTCCTAGAGATCCCTTCGCACCATGCAAGTGAGGAGGAGCGCACGGTTTCTTTCCGCTGCAAGATATATTCGGATAAGAAGTACAAAGCGCGATACGCTGTGATGGCACCGCATCCCTCTGAAAGAATATGCCACAGCGTCCCTGATGCGAGGTCGGTCTACATGTACGACTACGTTTTCTTAAAGCTGGGGGTGCGCTTTCCACTGACGGATTTCCAGATGGCCGTCCTGCGTTTCTTGGACTGTGCCCCCTCACAATTACATCCCAACGGTTGGAGTCTTGTTCGGGCTCTGGAAGTCTTGGGGGAGCATTTTGGCTTCTCCGCCACTATGGCCAAGCTATTTTACTATTGCCAAGTGGTCCGCCGAGCTAATAAGAAGGGCGGCCTTGGGTTCATTACACTCCGTAGTGACTCAAGGGTTGTAAATTTCAAGTCTTATACGGAGTCCGCAAAGGTAGATGGGCGTTCCTTCAAGCACTACTACACGCGGGTCCGGATTCAACCAAATAAGCCGGTCTTCTGGCGAAATAAAGAGGGGTTTACCAAGTTTCCCCTTAGCTGGACGCACGAGCATTTTCTCCTTATGAGCCGTGCTTATTATACAGATGAGAGTGAACTTTCCCCTCATTCTGTTGAAGTCTTGAGCGCCCTGCAGACGGCCTCAAAGACCCTCAAAGGGTTTTCCAGCCGTCTTCTCTTGGCCGAGGAAGACATCAAAAACACCTACCTCCGTAATATTCGCTCTTAATCTCCTTGTGTTGTATGGTTATACCGTTCTAGTTATTTTCCTTCTTGTATGCTTATTCAACTCTTTTTGTTTTGCAGAACAAATTGAAAAGGCCTGCCCAGAAATGTTGTCGCTAAGGTCCATGCTGGCTGACGATGACTCCTCTTCTGAAGAAAATGAAATCCAGGCGAAGAGGAACGCCACCAAAACTCCCCTCATTCCTCTGACTTCTGCAGTAGGAGATGAGGTTCCTCTCTTCGACGAGGAGGAAGCCGAAGAAGCAACTAAAGCCGCTGGAGTGGGTGGCGAGGAGGCCGTCCCAGAGAAAAAGAAAAAGAAGAGGCACCTTGTAAAGAAGGCCGATCAAGAGAAGCCCTCCTCTGACGACCCTGTGAAGAAGCGTCAGAGGACGGCCGAAGAAACCGAATTAAAGAAGGGCAAGGGAAAGGAACCCGCTCCTGAGTTCTCTGCACCTTCTTCTCAAAATGCTTCAGAGCCGGATTCTGGGAACGGTCCTCCTCCGGCGTTCGATCCTCCGCGTGACTCCTTCCTTTCTCATTATTTGTGGTTTCAAGGATCTATGCCTCCTACTCTCCCAAAGGCACGATATTGCCTCCGCCCTTCCCTCGACGCTGCTGGGGTCCGAGGTGCTTGCAAGGCTGGGCGTTGGCAACTTGATGAACTATCTGGCCTGCTTGAGTCCCTGAGCGAGAAAGCTGACTATATGGATCAGGTTGAAAAACTTGAGACCGAACTCGCAGTGAAGGAGAAATGGGCAGCCAAGCAAGCTGAAGCTCGCAGGGGAGTGGAATCGGAATTGGAAAAAACTAAAGAAACACTCCAGAGGAAAACGGAAGAGGCAAGCAAAGTTCACTTTGCGAATAAGGCCCTAGAACGGGAAGTTGCCGACCTCCAAAATAAGAACAAATCCATACCCCTCCTTGAAGAAGAATTACAATTGGAGAAGAAGAGATCGGCTAAGCTTGCTGACGATCTCAAAGTTATGGAGGATGGTCGCAACAAGGACCTTGGGGAGTGGGAGTCTATTCGGAAGGAGATGCAAGCCCAAATTGATGAACTCAAAAAGGGTGGTGCGAGTGCTGGGCCTTCAGAAGAGGATTACGCCAAGGTTCAAAGAAGGCTAGCTGCTGCAAAGGCCAAGGCTGCCAAAGCCTTGGATATATGCAAAAATGTGGCGTATGAATCTTTCGGCCTGGCCCTTCGTCAAGTCTACTATCGTAACCCTGGAATAAAGCTGAATTTGTACGGATTAGATCCGTTTTTTGAGTTCCATGGGGGAAGACTTGTAGAAGTTCACAAGGACGGATCGCACCATGAACCCCATGCATCTCTGTACGAACTGCCTCCTCTCCCAGAAGGCCAAAGTATGGAGCCTACCACGTCCACTGCTGCCTCTGGAGCTGAAGCACAAGAAGGTGCCCAATCTGGAATGGAGGACAGAGCGGAGAAGGGAGGAATGCCCACTGTGGAGGATCAAGCACCGGCCCCTTAATTTATGCTTTATTCATAGCTGTGTACTGGGATCAGCTCCAGTTTTAACTACCTTATAACCTGAATAATTTCTTTATTCTTGGAAATAAAATTCACTGTTGCTTTTCTTCAACTGCTTGCCTCGAATGTATGATTGTTGGATAACTTAGTGTTGTACCAAACACTTTATTGTTTTTAATGCTTTACGAATCCGTTCTGTGTGGTTACCAAGCTGCTTAACGCGTACTTATCACACCGGATTAAGACAACAAATAATAATGAATAAATAACAATTAAGTTAAAGCACGCCCTGTCCCCAGGTGTAAGTTCATTGGGAAAGGAGAGTTTATCTCAAAATTACCTTTTAAATTCTCGAAAGATAGAAATGCTTATCTGTCCTCGAAGATGTGGAGCGGGTACATTAGCTTTCAACCGCTCTGGGATGGGTATTCCACAATTGAGGACGGATATTGCCTTAGAATCTTGTATAGCTTTAGCAAGGGTAAGCTTTATGCCTTTCTCTTGAGGTTCGGTTTGGTCCTACACCTCAAGTCTTCACACGGTGTTCGGTTCGATCCTACTAACCGTACTTGGAGTTCGGTGCAATCCTACAATCCAAGCCTTCAACACGGGGTTCGGATCAGGGCTAATCCTGAACCTACTGCGCCCGTTACTCGGGGTTCAGCGCGGTTTTCTCTGTGAACCGGCCTACTGCGCCCAAGCCTTCGCATGGGGTTCGGTTTGTGGCCTTGAAAAAGGACCAGCCCTACAACCCATGTTGTCTTCGAATGGGGTTCGGTTTGTGGCCTTGAGAAAGGACCAGCCCTACAACCCATGTAGTCTTCGAATGGGGTTCGGTTTGTGGCCTTGAGAAAGGACCAGCCCTACAACCCATGTAGTCTTCGAATGGGGTTCGGTTTGTGGCCTTGAGAAAGGACCAGCCCTACAACCCATGTAGTCTTCGAATGGGGTTCGGTTTGTGGCCTTGAGAAAGGACCAGCCCTACAACCCATGTAGTCTTCGAATGGGGTTCGGTTTGTGGCCTTGAGAAAGGACCAGCCCTACAACCCATTCCACCTCAAGGAGTTACATCGTCAAAACACACGATGTGTGACTGAGATCATCCATCCTGAGGGGTCTTCATCAGTTCCTCGAGGAGTTATATCATCAACTACAGAATTGGTAGTTGAGTTCATCCGTCCTGAGGTGTATGCGTATTAAACTACGGCTATAAATCACAACACATAAGAAACGTGAGAATGATAGGGCGGTTAAAATGTATTCTCATTAAAATTGAAAGTACATTACATGAAAAGCGTAGTTGGGGTCATGCCTCGTTAAAACCTTCTTGAGAAAACCCAATGGGAAAAAACTCAAGTAAGGAAAAAGAGTACACGCCGTCTTACCAACTAGCTGTAATACACTCGTAAATTCTGAGTGTTCCATTTGTTGCGGATTGGGGTTCCATCAAGTTCTTCCAATCGGTATGATCCCTTTCCAGTCACCTCCGAAACTCTATAAGGTCCTTCCCACGTTGGTGCTAGCTTTCCTTGGTGAGCGAACTTATTCCCCACACTGGCCTTTCTCAGAACAAGGTCTCCGGTGTTAAAAGCTCTGTACTGGACACGTTTATTGTACCGGAGTGCAGCCTTTGCTTTTATTGCCTGATCTCTGACGAAAGCCTTTTCCCTCAACTCTTGGAGGACGTCCAGCTCTGATGCTAAGTTGGCGTTGTTATCTTCTGCTAAAAAAAATTCAACACGAGCCGATCTTGTTTGTAACTCAACTGGGATCATCGCCTCAACCCCGTACACCAACCGGTATGGGGATTCGTTAGTTGAAGAATGAGGCGTGGTGCGGTATGCCCATAGAACATGACATAACTGGTCAGTCCATCCTCCCTTCGCTTCTCCCAGACGCTTCTTTAACCCCTTTAGCACCTCTCGATTAGCTACCTCTGCTTGCCCATTGGTCTGGGGGTGTTCAACGGATGAGAATATCTGGATTATCCCCAGTCCTTCAAGTAAATCCGTGAACTTTTTGTCTGTAAACTGGGTGCCGTTGTCAGTCACAATCCGCCCTGGCACCCCGAACCGAGCAATGATATTTTCGTACATGAAACGTCTTGTACGTGCAGAAGTGATATGCACTACTGGTTCTGCCTCGATCCATTTGGTGAAGTAATCTACCCCCACAATCAAGTATTTGATACCTCCTGGCGCAGTGGGAAACGGACCCAGAATATCAAGGCCCCATTGATAGAACGGCCAAGGCACAGCAGATGAAGATAACTCTTGGGCCGGTGTATGGTGGAGATTGGAGAATTTTTGGCAAGCGTCACATTTCCTCACGAAGTCTGCGGAATCCTGCTTCACAGTGGGCCACCAGTATCCAGCCCTGAGGACTTTTCTCATTAGGCTTCGACCTCCAGCGTGGTGCCCACATTGCCCCTCGTGTACCTCAGTCAAGACCGCTTGAACTTCGTCTTCTCTTAAACATGAAAGATATGGGACAGAGAATCCCCTTCTGTAGAGAACACCATCGACCATAGTAAAATATGGCAACTCCTTCTTTACTCGTCTCCTTTCCTTCTCGTCAGTGGGAAGTTGACCATCAGCCAGATAACGAATATAGGGGATGACCCAAGAATCCTCATATGGATAACTCACCATGACGGCATTCAGAGAAGGATACATAGGTATACTGGGTGATGTCAAAGTGCTCTGAACCACCGTTGTTGTGCTACCAGGCTGCTTTGTACTTGCCAATCTTGACAAGATATCTGCTCTGGTATTTTCTTCCCTGGGCACATGCTTGAACTCTAAAACTTCAAATCTTCCCTTTAGCTCATTAACACAATTCAAGTACAATTGAAGTTGTGGTTCCTTCGCCTGGTACTCTCCCTGGATTTGCGAAATCACCAGCTGAGAATCGCTGCAGAGGGTCACTGCTGATGCTCCGATATCAATTGCCGCACGGAGACCGGCCAAGCATGCTTCGTATTCAGCTTGATTGTTAGAGGTCTTGAAATTGAATCGGAGGGAAATTTCTAAGTGTACGCCGTCATCACTTTCTACCACCACACCTGCTCCACATCCTTTACTGTTTGACGAACCGTCAACGTAGATGGTCCAATGCGTTCGAGGGGTCGCCGGGTCTGCCCCAGTCATTTCCACTACAAAATCGGCCAACACTTGTGCCTTGATGGCTCCTCGAGGCTCATATGAAATCTCAAATTCAGATAGCTCAATAGACCATTTTATCATCCTTCCAGCGAGGTCTGGCTTGCTGAGTACTGAACGGAGCGGCAAATCCGTTCTTACCAATACTGGGTGCGCATGGAAATAAGGCCTCAACCGTCGTGATGCCCAAACAACTGCCAAGGCGGCTTTCTCGATCTTCTGATACCTTCCTTCCGCCCCCTGAAACGTTTTACTAGTAAAGTACACCGGTCTTTGCCCTTCAGGGGTTTCTTTTACCAGGGCTACACCTAGAGCTTCGTCGGATATTGCCAAGTATAAGATTAACATTTCGCCTGGATCAGGCTTAACAAGAATTGGTGGGCTCGAGAGAACGGCTTTGAGCTGCTGGAAGGCTTGCTCTTGTTCCTCTCCCCATTCAAAACTCTTGTGTTTCTTCAACGCCTTATACAAGGGGAGGGACCTGTGCGCCATCTTAGGCATGAAACGAGCTAAAGCGGCCACTTTCCCATTCAATGACTGGACCTCTCTCAAACATTTAGGACTCTGCATGTCCAGGATTGCTTGACATTTCCCGGGGTTAGCTTCAATGCCTCGTTGAGTCAACATAAATCCCAAGAATTTTCCTGCTGGGACGGCGAAAGTGCACTTTAAAGGATTTAACCTCATGTTGTACTGCCGAAGCCTAGTGAAAACTTGGCGTAGATCTTCAATGTGGTCTCCTCCAGCGGGCGTTTTGGCTATGATATCATCGATATAAACTTCGACCAGCTTGGTATGCATCCCTTCAAAGACTTTGTTAATCATGCGCTGATAGGTAGCGCCTGCGTTCTTCAGTCCAAAAGGCATGACGGTGTAGCAGAAAACACCGCGGTCGTTGATAAAGGCAGTCTTCTCCTGGTCTCCTTCCCACATCGGAATCTGGTTGTACCCCGAATAAGCATCCATGAAACTGAGATATTGGTAACCAGATGAATCATCCACCATGCGATCGATGTTGGGCAGGGGATATGGATCTTTAGGGCAGCAACGGTTAAGATCCACATAATCAGTACACATCCTCCATTTGCCGTTAGCCTTCTGCACCATGACCACATTAGAAAGCCAAGATGAATAGCGTATCTCCCTTATAAAACCTGCCTTCAACAACTCCTCTGTTTGCTCACAAGCCGCCCTCTGCTTCTCCGGTCCCAACCTCCTCTTCTTCTGAGCCACCGGTCTGGTTTCGGGATACACTGCAAGTTTGTGACAACAGAAATCAGGATCCATCCCCGGCATGTCTGCTGCTGTCCATGCGAAAAGGTCTTTGAATTCCTGCAGAAGTGCTAATAAGCGTTGCTCCATAGCAGACTCCAACTTATCATTGATGTGCGTGACCTTCTCTGGGGAATCTCCCAATACGACATCCCTGGAGCCACCATCTGGTGTGGGCTTAGATGGATTGAGTGGATCAATCTTCAATTCCGCTCTGGGGTCTAGGTCAATAAGACTGACAGATCCTGCCGCTGTTCCTCCGTCGTTCAACCTCCTCTTCTTGTTAAATGTATCCAACTTAACCATGTTGAGGCTCAGGTTATAACAATATCGAGCCATCTCCTGATCTCCGCGGAGTGAGGACACACCATTGTCCTTGTCGATAAATTTGATCAGGAGATGAGGGGTGGATACAATTGCTTCCATAGCGTTCAATGTTGGACGGCCTATGATACCGTTGTACGGGGATTCCACATCGATCACCAGAATTCTTGACTTGACTGTTCTTGCACCGGGCTCCCCTTCAAAAGAAATCAAAGTGTCGAGGTATCCCTTAGTAGGTTGCTTGGCTCCGTTAAACGCTGTGAGTTCTTGTGTGTATGGTTGTAAATCTGCATCACTGAAACCCATTCGTTTGAAACAATTATAAAAGATAACATCACAAGAACTTCCCTGATCGACGAGGATCCTCTTGACGTCCTTATTGGCTATGACGGCCACAATCACTACTGCATCATCACCTCCTGGAATTGTTGGGCCGAAATCATCATCTGTAAACGACACCGTCGGGGCTGTCACTCCGTCCCTGAAAGGGCGGTTATTCCTTGGTTTACCCTGGACTGACAGAATCATCCTATGGTGGTTCTTTCGTGCTGTGATTGATGTTCCTCCTCCCGCAAATCCTCCAGCTATCATCTCAATCACTTCTCGTCTGCCCTGTCTCTGCTGCTGGGGCATATTACTTTGTTGGGCACCTTCAGCAATCACTACCCCTTTCTGCTTCTCAGCCGCAGTGAACTTCCTTGCTGGGTTGCGTGTATTATCATCTTCATCATCAGGATCTCTATTCCTTTTCTCCATCCTGTGAGGCTCATCCATAGATTTCTCCTTAAACAAATACTGCTTCAACTTTCCTTCCCGAATGAGAGTTTCCACCGTATTCTTTAACGCCTTACACTCATCAGTGTTGTGTCCTGTCTGCTCATGGAAAGTGCAGTATTTACGTGGATTACCACCCCTCTTGGCTGGGGCTGGCTTCCTTATACCAAAGACGTTCAGAGTTGGCCAACCAACCTCCCTCATGATTTGTGAGTGTCTGGTGTTCAACGAAGCATAGTGATCGAATGATGATACGCGCCTATCTCGTGGATGCTGACGAGCATTCACAAAATCTTCTCTAAAGGCATGCTTCTCGGGCCTAGCTCTCTCCTTTTCTCTCCGTGGCTGCTGAGCGGGTACAGAAGGCTTTACTCTTGCTGCAGTTGCCTCTAGATGCATCTCTATGCCCACATATTTGGAAGCTTTCCTTCGAAACTCCTCGAAGGTTGTAGGTGGGCTCTTTGCCAAAGATAGGGCAAAGGCTGAACCTGGCTGAAGAGCTTCCACTACAATATGGAGTTGTATGGCCTCCGTGAGGTTAGGGACCAACGCAGCCTCCTTGTAAAACCTTTTCAGGAACTCCTTAAGAGTCTCAGTTTCTCCCTGTCTTATCTGGGCCAGGGTGTGAGAAGTTCTTGGGATATCCCTGGAGATAACGAAATGGCTTTCGAATGCAGCAGCCATTTCCTCCCAAGAGTCTATAGATCCTGAAGGCAAACTTTTAAACCAGCTGAGAGCTTCCTCCGTCAACGTCCTTGGGAACATTCTGCACATGACATCTTCGTCTGCTCCCAGATACATAGCTTCATAAACATAAGCATCCAAATGCTTAGTGGGGTCGGACTCTCCATTATACTTCCCAATCGACAATGGCTGAGTTGTTTGCAAATGTTTTGGAATGACAATATTCATCAACCTCCTTGAGAAAGGGACATTGAGCTTGTATGTCCCTGAAGTTACCACCGCCTGCTCCCTTCTCCTGATACTGACTCTATCACCAGAGTCATGCGTTTGCTCCCTCTCTTCATATATGGGGATCTTCGAATACTGGAGGGTGGTGGATCTATCCCTCGCTGATGCATGGTGAGCATCCTCTGCATGGGATACTACTCTGTCCCCAGCTCCTCCTCTCTCTCGCCTCAGCTCCATCAGCTCCTCCTTCAGTTGCCTGATAACCTCATCGCGAGGGTCAGGCGTCTGCACTTGCACCATCCTCCGGGTTTGAGTTGCAGGAGATTCGAAGACGAGTCTCCTCCCAGCCTGTTGATGGGTCACATCCTCCACGTGACCTTCCACGAAATCTCTCCCGTCACCTTCCATTGTGCCAACCTAACTTCTGCGAAAATGGGAATAACTCTATCGAGTCCCACCGGGCGTGCCAATGAACTGGTCTGGACCGGGGTCTAGGATCCGGTATGGGACCAGCCACAAGGATGCAGGTGTTTTTAGGGTTTACACCCCGGAACTGTGTATGTCTGATGTACTAATCCGGTCTCTCAGTGGGAGAGGCCGGTCTTGTTGTCCTGGAGATCCTTCACACCAACGATTCGCGTTGTAGGAGGGCGAAAGGTGGTGCCACCTGCGAAGATTCTCCGACGCTCAAGTCAGATGAGTGTATGAACTGAATGAATACTCAAGCGTGATAACAGTAAAATGTGAGATAGAATAACGATACCATGCATGTGTGTTGATATGGCTTCTTATAGTTGAACGTAAGAGAAAAAATGATACGTTGGATGCAGGTGGGTCCCTTATCTCTGATTGCGTGTATATTGTGTCAATCAAGGTGGCTCGACTTTCAGAATGTGTCAGGAGGGTAGGTCAATTATCAGAGTACAATCCTCTAGAGAGAGGAGAGGATAATCACCTTTTCCGCATAATCTGCTGACACGCCCCCTTACTTTCTGAAGCCATTGATGTGACGTATTTTGCTACAAACAGTGTCTTCGTTGATAAGTTATCAAAAGGCTCTTCTCTTGCTATGAGGGAAAAGCTAACAATTATATAAATATCCTGTATTAATGAACACAGAACCGTTACAGCGAAAATGAATGATGCTTGTCATGGAATGAGGGCGGATGACCAGACAACGGATATCCGGTGTGGTAACGTTGAACCTGGACACCGGTTTTCCTTATATGAGATCAATCTGTCGTCACAAGTATGGGGGCCGGTATCTAGACCGGATCAAGTGGTGAAATGGAACCATGGGTGTCATGATGATCCTTTGGAGGATTAGAACATATTTGTATAGTTTTTGAGGTCTTATAGCCTTGGTCGGCTCTTTTGATTAATATGTATATATTGTATAGTGGATTAGGTATCTGGTATCCTCACTGGAGGATTAAAGTTATTTTGATGCCTATGTATGCATATGTTATTGATGATGTTGATGGATTGATATCTATGCCTAGGAACTGTTAATGTGAAAATAATGATGTTGCATTCACGATATGGGCAGGTGTTGTGAATGGATTTAAGCTTAGAACATGAGAATTCATAGTGTATGGTGGAAAACGCATTATAGCCTTAAGATTTGATAAGTTTGCATGTCAAGTATTTAAGAAACATGTCATATTAGGGAACTTAATAGAGCAAAATGGGATCTGAGAGGTTTTGGAACCTCTGGATGGGTTTGATAGCTCATGTATGATATTTAGAATGGGTAATAATTGGAGTGGTTCCAATCGAATGAGATTTGGTAGGTTATGTTGCATGAAATGGTCTAAAGTGGCCTATTCGCATTTTATTGCATAACTGATTCATTTTTAGGAATTTTGGAGCGTGGCTTGTTTCCATAGGCCATTGATGGTGTGTTTTAGGTAGTTTCAAAGTTTGGTAGTGTTTAAATGTCAAATGGGTAAGATAGAGTAGGAGAAAGCTAGCTCAGAAGCCAACTACTGCAAATCTCACTTATGTGAGGCTGTGGCTTATTTGGAATTTAGTTTCTGAGCAAATTTTCCTCAAGCGAGGGTAATCTCGCTTGAGCAAAATTCAAGAGGTTGGATTCTGGCGCATTTTCACTCAAGCGAGGATATTCTCACTTGAGCAAAACTCTATAAGGATGGTTCTGGTAAATTTTTGCTCAAGTGAGACATTCTCGCTCAAGCGAAACAAAAAATTCCTGATTTTGTATTTGACCATTATTTTAAAATTCACTACTACTTTTGTGTTATAAATTTTTAATGATATCAGAGCATTAGGTGCTCACATTTATAATGGTGTTAGAGTAGACTTTAGGTCTAAGGCCAAGGTATGCTTACTGTGAGTAAGCGGTTGTTGTGTGCAATATGCCCGATTGTCATAATTGCCATATCTTGATTGACTAGTACTCGCTGAGAATATAATGCGATAAGTTGTTAAATGTTGGATTTGTAAATGATTAATTGTGAATAGTTGCATATCCTTATCCTTGAAAATGTATTGAATATGGTGTGATTTCAGGATAAGGTATAGCCAATCGCCAGGGCATGGATGCTATGGTGGCAGTCTTTCAGCATTTCACTAATATCCTTAAGAGACAGGCATAACCTCATGCCCAAGACCGTCGGGCCTTAGACCACATTCTAAAGCCGAAACCAAATGAATTTCATGAAGGGTTTAACCCTGAACCAATATATCCTTGGCAACCTTCAGGGCTTGGAATGAATATTTGGCAGTCTTCAGTGCATTGAGGCAAGAGAAAGTTGAGTATGTTACTTGAGGGTAGAAGATTCGTTGTGACCCTTGTGTGCTTACCTCTTAAGGACTTAGAGGTTATTCTGGGTATAGATTGGTTATCAACCAATAAGGTAATGGTTGATTTTCAAAATAAAAGAGTGATCTTTTTGACGAGGAATGCCGAAGACTTTACAGTCTAAGGTATATCTCAACTATTCATGTTGCTAACTTTGGTGGATGGAAAAAATGGATCCCCAATAGATGAAATTCTTGTTATGTATAATTTTCTAGGGGTGTTTCCGGAGGATGTGCTTGGTGTTCCTCCTAAAAAGGACGTTGAATTTGTAATTAATCTAGTATCTAGAGCTAAACTGGTCTCCAGTGCTCCATATATAATGTCCCTTGTTAAGTTGGCTGAGTTGAAAAAGCAAGTTGACAACTGTTAGAGAAGTAGTTTATTAGACCTGGTGTGTTACCATAGGGTGCTCAAGTGCTACTGGTCAAGAAGAAAGATAGAAATATGCAGTTATGTGTTGATTACCATCAGTCGAACAAGTTAACTATAAAGAATAAATACCTATTACTGTGGATTAATGATCTTATTGACCAGTTGAGGGGTATTTCAGTCTTTTCTAAGATTGATTTATGATTCGGATACCATCAAATTCAGGTGAAGGCTTCTGATATTCCCAAGATGGTGTTCAGGACCCGTTATGGCTACTTTGAATATGTGGTGATATCGTTTAGTGTGACAAACACCCCAGTTGTGTTCATGAATTATATGAAGAATATTTTTGGTTCTTATTTGGATTGATTTGTAGTGGTATTTATTGACGATATTTTCATTTATTTTAAGTCACACCTGGAGCATAAAGAATATCTCTGCGTAGTGTGAACACCTCTTTTGGTCCGGTCCAAGTGGAATGAATCTTTTTTATACTGAATTCTAATTCAGAATGGTCAAATTCGAATAGAATGGCTCCAAAATAATCAGAACCGAGCGAAATAACTCAGAATGAAGCTTTTCCAAGTGAAATACAGCCCTGTTGGAGGCAAATCCGATTGGAATGACTCAAAAATGATCAAATCCGAGTCAAAATGAAGCATTTCCGAGTGGAATGACTCAAAAATGATGAAATCCGAGTGGAATCACTCAGAATGAGTCATTTCTGAGTGAAATGCTCCCCTGTTGAAGTTGAATCCGAGTGGATAGCGTCCCTGCCAAGCCAGTCCGAGTGGATTATGCCCATTTTGAAGAGAAATCCGAATGGAGTGACTCAAAATGATGAAATCCGAGTGGAATCACTCAGAATGAGTCATTTCCAAAGGAAAAACTCCCCTGTTGAAGTTGAATCCGAGTGGATAGCGTCCCTGCCAAGCCAGTCCGAGTGGATTATGCCCATTTTGAAGAGAAGTCCGAATGGAATGACTCAAAAAAAGTTGAATCCGAGTGGAATCACTCAGAATGAGTCATTTCCGAAGGAAAAACTCCCCTGTTGAAGTTGAATCCGAGTGGATAGCGTCCCTGCCAAGCCAGTCCGAGTGGATTATGCCCATTTTGAAGAGAAATCCGAATGGAGTGACTCAAAATGATGAAATCCGAGTGGAATCACTCAGAATGAGTCATTTTCGAAGGAAAAACTCCCCTGTTGAAGTTGAATCTGAGTGGATAGCGTCCCTGCCAAGCCAGTCCGAGTGGATTATGCCCATGTTGAAGAGAAATCCGAGTGAAATGACTCAGGATGATCAAATCCGAGTAGAATTACTCAGAATGAGTCAGTTCCGAGTGAGATTTCAATTCCTGAGTGGAAAGAAGGCCATGTCCAAGTGCAAATGGCCAAACTTCCAATTTCTGAGTGGAAAATAGGCAAATTCCGAGTGAAAATGACCAAGTTCCATTCGGATTAAGAGCTCACAAGGTCAGTTCCGAGTTGATCCTTCAAGCAGTGAAGTTCTATATCACTTTTGAAGAAATTCCGAGTGGATGCTTCACGCAGGGATGAGATCCGAGTAAAATGCATCCGACTGAAGGAATTCCGAGTGTTTCCTCTTCAATCAGAACCAAGAGTCCCTCTTCAGTCAGTCAGAACCGAGTGACACTTCACTCAGTCAGCCCTCTTCAAACCAATTCCGTGACAGCCCTCCTTAAATCACTTCCGAGCCATACTTAAACCTTTCCCGAGCCATTTTGGCCAACCAATTCCGAGCCCTCATCTCCGAGCCACTTTTTACCCGTTCCCGAGTCGTCTTTCACTCGTCTATCGAGGCATTCTTTAGCCAATTCCGAGTCTCACTTCCCACATTTCAGTCGGTTCCGAGTCATTGGCCACTCGGATTGTGGAGAAGAGGAGAAATCCGAGCCAATTTTCAGTCAGTTTAGACTCGGTTCTGACTGAATGTTCCTTTGATTGCCCACTCAATCCAATTGCACACAACATCAACATGATTTCACTCGGTATTTTGCATAAAATGAACCTTTTTCACTCGGATTTCCATAATTCTCACTCGGAATTCTGCCATTCTCACTCGGATTCCCACCAGGTCCCCCTGTTAGCCCGTGCTGACTTGGATTCCACCACCCAAGTGGATCCAAGAATCCTGGGGGTGGCAGACAGGTGGCAAACAGGGGTGGAAGTGGGGGGAATTAAAAATTCCCACCCAGCCGTTGTCCCCCACTTCACTCTGAGTGGAAGCCTGAGCTGGCATTCCACTCGGAAGTGGAAGCCTGAGCTGGCCTTCCACTCAAACCAGCCTATAAATAGGCAAGGGGTTAAAGCGTTGAGGGGAATGGATTAAGGGAAAACTCTGTAAAATCCTCCACTCTCTCTTTCCCATACTGCGCAGTCCCTCACAGCACTCAACACCCTCACCCTCTTCTAAGGCATGGTCCAGCACCTCCTCCATTAACTCCTCATCCTCTCACTCTTTCCAACCATCCAGCCTACCCTTCAAACCAACCAAACTGACCTCCTCTCACACACCGTCCAACATCCCCTTCAAATCCACCAAATCCGACCTCCTCACTCCTCTCAACTCCGACACCGTCCCTCTTCTCACTCAGTCTCACTCGATGTTCACTCCTCACTCGGTAATCTACTACTTTCACTCGGTATTTTCTCATTCCACTCGGTTTTACCATTTTTACTCGGTTTTCCTCAATTTCACTCGGTTTTCCTCAATCTCACTCGGTTTTCTGCTTTTCTCACTCGGTATTTCATTTTTTACTCGGTTTCTTCCATTTTCACTCGGTTTTTTCCCATTTTCACTCGTTTTTTTCCCTCTTTCTCACACGGTTTTCTCTTCTTCCCCTTAGTTTTTGCTCATTTTTCCTCTGTTTTCCGAACTTACTGTGGGAAATAAATGCTTCCTATGTTTTCTTTCAAATCTAAATAAAAATAAAAAAAAGGAAACAAATCTTTTTTAAAACAGTGTCGTACGGGAGCACTCCCGTCTACACAACCTCTTTAGGATTCGTACACGTGCGAAGAACTTCGCCTTGTATGAGTTTCCCGTCTCAATGACATCCATCATCATTTCCCAAGTCTTTTCCTAAAAGAACAACACTCAGAACTACGTAACCCTGATTTCTTGATAATTCAAGAATACGTAGGAGCAGGACCTCAACTCCTGTCGGGCCCATCTTTCTTATTTCTTTTTATTGGTTTATTTCCTCACTTTCACGTTTCTTTCATAAATGTTCTTTTTTGGTCGCTTCCGTGAAAATCAATTTAGACGTGACGTCTTGTTGATTTCCCCCTAGTTTTTGCTCAAGCCTTGCCATAATTCATAGGGGAGAGATACTTAGGACGAGACGTCCCGTTTATCTCTTCCCTATACCTTTTTTTTTCTCTTTCAAGAACATCTAATTTAGGCGTGACGCCTTATTAGCATTCTCTTCCCCTCTCTGTCTCATATCGAAGTCGAGTTTAATTCAAAAGAAACGTCCTATTGACCTCGCTTCGACATTCTATGTTTGTACAGTTCTCACACTCCATTATGTCATTTTTAAATAAAAAATACAACAATAAAAGGGAAGAAATAAACCATCTTTTGTAAGGCTATTTATGTTGCGCATTTTCAATCTTGGTACTGTTTTTGACAGGCGATGTAGGGTGCTAATACCTTCCCTACTCGTAACCGACTCCCGAACTTGAATCTTAATTTTTAACCAGTGCTTTACTGAACTTAGTTTTTTCCAATGTTTTTCCTAATGTTTTTCCTATGGATAAAAATGTTGGTGGTGACTCCCTATTTCATCCTACACATCCGACCCCTTCTCTCTTTCTCGCCGCGCCGTCGCGATCCAGGTTGCGACACGTAGTATTTCAGGTACTTAAGGAAAAGCAATTATTCACTAAGTTATCAAAATGTGATTTCTGGTTGGATAAAATCCAATTCTTAGGGCATGTTATCTCTAAAGATGGTGTAACGGTTGATCCATCTAAGGTTGAAGTTGTTATGGCTTGGGAAAGACCTAAATCCATCACTAAGATCAAAAGTTTCATAGGTCTAGCTGGTTATTATAGAAAATTTGTCGAGGGATTCTCCAAGACTAAATTATCGATGACAAAGTTTACTAGAAAGGGTGTGTCGTTTGTGTGGACCCTTGAATATGAGCGGAGTTTCCAAGAATAGAAGGCTAAGTTGACTTCTACTCTTGTGTTAGCATTGCCTAACTTACTAAAAAACTTTGTGGTGTATTGTGATGCATCTAGGTTGGGCCTTGGGTATGTGTTAATGTAGAATGGTAGAGTTATGTGGCCTCATAAGCAAAACTATCCCACACATGATTTAAAGCTTGCAACTGTGGTCTTTACACTAAAAAGTTGGAGACATTATCTGTATGGATCCAAATTTGAAGTGTATAGTGACCACAAAAGCCTAAAATATTCGTTTGATCTAAAGGAGTTCAAAATAAGGCAAAGGATGTGGATGGAATTCCTCAAAGATTATGACTTTGAGTTGAGGTATCATCTAGAAAAGACCAATGTTGTTGTCGATGCCTTAAGCTATAAATCTATTCATGTAGCTTTGATGATGGTTAAAGAAATTGAGTTTTTAGAGTAATTCAAAGATTTAAATCTGTCTATGGATGTTTCATCACTTGATAAGGTGATTGTGGGTACTTTGAAGATAGCTAATGAGTTTCTGAAGCTGGTTTATGAACAACAGTTGTCTGATGCTTATCTTTTAGAGTTGAAAAAGACTCAGGCTGATGGTAAAGACCTATCATTAACTGAAGATTCTGATGAGGTTTGGAGGATCTAAGGCTGAATTTATATGCCTAATTCTAATGGATTGAGGAAGATGGTACTAGATGAAGCTCATATGAGCATGTTGAGTATCCACCCGGGTATTACAAAGATATATCAGGATTTGAAATTGAATTCCTGGTGGCCAGGGTTGAAGAAAGATGTTGTTTATTATGTTGCTTCTTGCATTATTTGCCAGAAAGCTAAGGTTGAGCACAAGAAGCTATCTGGTGGTTTGCAACCTCTTGAAATTCCGATATGGAAATGAGACGTAATTGCCATGGATTTTGTATCTGGACTACCTAGGATCTGAACTGATCATGATATGATCTAGATTAGTTTTGATAGATTGACGAAGTATGCATATTTTTTGGCCATCAATATGTTATATTCATTATAGAAACTAGCATAGTTGTACATCAGTGAGATCGTTTGACTACATTGTTGAGAAAAAGTCTGGATGAAAAAGAATTTTTTTTCTAAGTTATTTTGACCAAACCCCAGACTCTATACCCTCGAATTTGTTAATATCGCTCATCAAGTATTTTTGTTTGGAAATAAGTCTGCACTATCTATGAGTAATCTGTGTGCTTTAGTATTTTCAGGATACAAGTATTAGGCTATGAAACAAAGGAGGAGTATCAACATTTCAAAAGTCTAGCAGACAATCAAAAGTTTGATACAAGCATTCTGGTCAAAGAGCCATTCTCAACGTTCCTAAAATTCTATTTAAGTAATGTATTGGGATTCATGCTTTTACCAAATATACGTGCTTATCACAAAGAACACATGGAACAAGATCAAGATTAGCAGCAATTGTCAACGTACCTACCTTTGCGTATACTGATCATATTTAGAGCTTGTGTCAGAATATTTCAAAAGGTCCTCAGAGCACTGGCATCCTACTTGATGCTCAATTGAGAAATAGATTATGAATGGTTTCTGTATGGGAAATGCATGAGAAACCTTTTTCCTGAAAGAGCTGAAGAAGTCTTCTACCAGCCCCTTAAATTTGTTTCATCCTCAAGGTCTGATGGCAAAAAGTTTAAGGCAAATACCTTCAAAGGATTTCCAACATCTATATCTCCTTTCAAGAAGCAGCAACGGTCATATCCTCCAACTTTTATAAATACCAAGGAAGTTTGAACTTCAAGATATAGAGCCACTGATAGATATCTTACGAGCTTGCATTAAAAACACTTTCAAGTTTTAATTCTCTTATTCATTCTCTTCCTATAAGACAAAGACCCTTATTGTTTTGTTCTGCCTCTAGCAGACCTTGGTCTTGTGTCATAACTTAGTGTATAGTTTCTTTTGTATATCTTTTATACACTAAGTTTTGTGAGTTACTTTCCTTCATTTAAAACACTTTATAAAAGTCTAGTGGGTTGCCAGAACTCGTTAGTGTGGGAAACACTATTTGGCCTGAAGAGGCTTTCGAAATAATACTTAGGTTGAGCTAGGAGTGGCTTATTGAAAGAATACTTGGGTTTAAGCTAGAAGTGGCTGAAGTCAATAATACTTGTGGCACAGGTCTAGTGTTGTTATTGTAAATGAGATTTTACAATAGTGGAAATCCTTCAAGTTAGAAGGGACTGGACGTAGCTTCTGTGTTGGAAGTGAACCAACATAAATTATGTGTTGATTTCTACTATCTTTCACTTATCTGATTACTTATATTATTTGGTTCCTATTTTTCATGAATAGAGTCTGTGACTTATTCAACCCCCCTTCTAAGTCTGACTCTGAACCATCAGTTGGTATCAGAGCTTATCCTTTGGGGTTGATTACTCTCATGAGTAAAAAGGATTAAGATCCATGGCCTCATCATCTCATGATCAGCTTACTACAGAAGGTTCTTCCGTGAGCAGACCACCTGCTTTCTTTGGTGAAGATTACTCTTACTGGAAAGACATGATGGAAATTGATCCGGGGTGCTAACCGAACTCTATAATTCATGGACGGGGTCCTATTATACGATGCCACTTCATCAGAATTACTAGGAGAACCTGGTTTGACCATCATAACTGGAGTCTAAAACTAATATGACTACGGCCCTATAGATAAGACTCCAGTCCCTCATTAATAGTCAGACAATGAGTCAGAATCGGTATGGGTAACATGTCTCTACAAATAGTAAAGCTACAGTAAGTTAGGAGAAGGGTCTAATCACTTCTCCTACGTAAGTATTCACCATAATTACATCTTATTTATTACCGAGGAGGGATCTGAACTAATCTTAGAGTTGTCTCCGTAATACCCATATTTCCTATAATACCATTACTGACTTAAGCATCAGAGAATCTTTTGCAGGTGTACCTCTGGTGTGTTCCCTTAACCTCGGTACGGACTAGAACACCAATTTTACCCTGTACTTGAAGAACTTAGGATTCCTACTAAACCTTGGTGTAAAATACTATACTCCACTGAGAAGGCGTAAGATTGAGAGTAAGTGCGGTAACTTCAGACACCGATCAAGACGGTCAACTCTTGACCCCGGTTTTAGGATAGAATATTCGCACGCCTAGTGGGACTCCGTAAATTATGAGTCCCTTATCGCTACAAAGGAACAAGTTATGGATCGCCAGAGAAAAAGCGAAACTCTGGAGGAACACGTCTAGAATGTGCCAAGCACATTGGATTACAATGAAGGGATAGTAGAGGCCCGGGGATGGAGTTGAGAGCACAGGCAGTAGCGCGCCCAGATCCTAGAGACGAGATTATAAGGAAACTTCGCCAGGAAATTCAGGAGCTTCAGAGGGAAAACCCCAGTGGCAACTAGAGGTAGCAAGAAGTTCACCACCAGTAAGGAGTCCGCATACCAGATTGAAAATATGAGTAGCCAAAGGAGAACCATGCAGTATAGTAGGGGAGGTGAGTATTGGTTCAAAATACCGTTCACTAGGAGATTGATGGGTGTCCCAATCCCAAGGCATCTTCAGACCCCATAGCCGTTGTCCGTTGGGAAGTACACAGGGGAGTCTGACCCCGACAGTCATTTGGATGCTTACATGAATGAGTCCTTATTCTTAGGAGTGGAGGAGGATGTCATGTACATGATGTTCCCAAGGACGTTGTCTGCTGAAGCCTTGGGGTGGTTCAAGAGCATGCCAGTTGAATCAATTGATTCGTGGGATGACATGGCCTATGTATTTTTACAGCATTTCATGGTATCCAGAAATGTACCCAAAATGTCTCACACGTTGGCCCAAATTAGGCAGGGAGCTGATGAAAGTCTAAGAGATTATTTGAAAAGGTTTTATAAGGAGGCTCATTAGTGTCGGGGCTGACGGAGGAAATACTAATGCACATTGCGGTAGAAGCTCTACAACCGTAGTCACACTTTGTATTGTCTTTAGTAAACAGACCACCTCAGACATTTGAAGAGTTCAGAAATAAGGCAGCAAAGTACGTTGGAAGAGAAATGCATTTGGCAACTGCCAAGCAGAAAAGCACAGACTAGGAGGAGGTTCAAAGGCCAGAAAGAAAGATGTTAAGGCCTTAGAAAAAGGGTCCTGGTAGGGATGTATTCCCAAGACCAAGAGAAAGAAAGAGTGTGAATACGGTGCAGTATACCGCGTTGGCAGTACGACCCAGCTGAGTTCTGAGGAAGGTTGGAATAAGAGGAATGATGGTATATAGAGTGAGAAAGCCTTTTCCTATAAAGAGAACAGGGAATCCTAACAAGTACTATGAGTTTCATGAATAGGCCAGACATAACACCGATGAATGTTGGCAGTTGAAGAAAGCAATTGAGACATTGATAAGTGAAGGGAAGTTGAAGCAGTACCTATTTAGGTAGAGGGCGAATCCGGAGCCAGAGAGAGCAACAACAAGAAGGAAAGAGGTCGGTCCGGTTGAGGAAGAAGAGGCCTGAAGTTCATAAAAGCCGATATTGGACAAAGGTAAAGTAGTGGTGGAAAATATTGATGACGATGATGAATCATTGATGAAGCCTTCACCCAGTTCAAGAAAAAGAGATGTTATTGACATGATCGCTGGAGGTTTTTCTAGGGGAGGAGTGTCAAATTCGGCACGGAAGAACCACCTAAGAATGATTATGTCGGTTCAGACCAAGGTAGACAACAAACTATTCTGGGATGCAATTTAGACCTCTGTCATTACTTTTACTGATGATGATTATGGCCCGATGGTGCCTGGGGGGATGACACAGTAGTAATTGAAGCTGTGGTGGCTAACTAGACAATCCGAAGGATGTTGGTGGACCAAGGAAGTTTATGTGATGTCATCTTCTCTGAATGCTTTAAGAAGATGAGATTTTCAGACTCCAACTTGCAACCCTATACGTAGAAGCTGACAGTGTTTAATGGAGCCAAGCAACCTACCAAAGGCTATTTGGACACCAGGCTAACATTCGAAGGAGGGTCGGGGTCAAAGACGGTACGCACAAGGGTGTTAGTAATAGATGTGAAATCCCCATTTAATGGGATTATTGGACATCCATATCTGAATGCCCTGTTGATAAAGCTCATTGATAAAGATAAACAGGTGTTCTCTATCCTGGGTGACTAGCAAATGGCGAGGTACTACTATAACCTCAGCTATAAATAACGAAAACGGAAGAATCTATCAAGAGGAAAAGGTTGAATGACAGCGGACCACTACGGAGTCGGTGAATTTGATAGATCTGGACCCCAGAGAAGAATCGGTGCTAAACCCTGAGAACCCTTAGAGGCCTACGTCGGAGGGCGGAGTGAAGAAAATTATGCTGGAGGAAGACCCTACTAGGGGCACAAAGATTAATAACTCCCTAGATGTCGGAATAGAGGAACGGTTGATTAAGTTGTTGAAGGAGTTCAAACACCTGTTTTCTTGGACAACGGTTGATATGCCTGAAATAGATCCAAACTTCTGTTGCCATAAACTAGCGGTTTATCCGGAGTCAAGGGTAGTAGCATAAAAGAAAAGGAGATTGGGGCTGGAGAAGCATAGAGCAGCATGCAAACAAATGAAAGAATTGCTAAAGGCCGGTTTTATAAGGGAGGTGTTATACTCTTCCTGGTTCTCAAATGTAGTGATGGTGAAGAAGGCAAATGGCAAATGGCGGATATGCACAGATTTTACAAATCTGAACAAGTGTTGTCCCAAAGATCCGTACCCTCTTCCTAGTATTGATCAAATGGTAGATGATTCTTCAGGGTACCAATTTTTGTTATATAGTTATGCCATTCGGGTTGAAGAACACTGGAGCTACTTACCAGAGAATGATGAACAAGGTATTTGAAGGAATGAGATTGAAGACGGTGGAGGTATATGTTGACGATATCACGACCAAGACCCCGGTGGGAGGAGATCACGTTGAAGATTTGAGAAGGGTGTTTCAAAGACTCCAGCTATACAACATGAGGTTGAATCTGTTGAAGTACACATTTGCGGTGCCTACAGGGCGGTTCCTTGGGTTCATACTTACCCAGAGGGGTATAGAGGCTAACCCTGACAAATACAAAGTGATGAGGGAACTTCGAAGTCCAACAAATGTGAGGGAGGTACAATCATTAAATGGAAAAGTAGCAGCACTATCTTGGTTTATGCCAAAAATGGCACACCAGTCATTACCCCTCTATAAGGCGCTGAAGAAGATTAAGGAGTTTCCGTGGGGAGAAAAGAAAGAGAGAGCATTTCAACAATTAAAGGAGATCTTACCCAATCTACCAGTATTAACAAAACCTGACCCCAGAGAGAAGTTGTTTGTTTATCTCTCTGTATCAGATAAAGCTATTAAGGCCGCACTGATAAAGAAAACAATTGAAGGCAAAAGACCGGTGTACTTTATTGGAAATATGCTTCAAGGATTAGAGGGACAGTATCAGAAGTTGGAAAAGGTAGCTTTGGTGTTAGTCTAGACATCCTGATGTTTAAGGAAATACTTTCATGCGCATTCTATTACAGTCCGAACCGATCTCTCTTTGAGAATAGTTTTTCATAAGCTAGACCTAGTAGGCAGAATAACGAAGTGGGCTATAGAGTTATTGGAGTTCGACATCTCTTACGAACCTAGAATGATAATAAAGGCTCAAATATTGGCTGACTTTGTGATAAAGCTGACTAGAAAAGCCCCAACACCATTACGGGAGCACGGGACGATTTACGTTGATGGATCATCAAATGGAAAAGGGTGTGGGGCAGGAGTTTTCATTGAAAGTGAAGACAAGGTGAGCGTAGAAATCTCCCTCAGGTTTGATTTCAAAACGTAAAACAATTAGGCAGAGTACAAGGCATGTTTAGCAGGACTCAGGGTGGCTCTAGACATGGGAGCACGAACGGTAATACTTTACAGTGATTCACAACTTGTGATTTTGCAAATCAATGGAAGCTATCAGGCCAAGAAGCCATTGTTACAACAATATCTAGCCAAGGTCAAGGAGTTAGGGGAAAGGTTTGCGAGTGTGGAGTTTAAGCATATCCCCAGGGAAGAAAATGTTAGAGCGGATGTCTTGTCTGAACTAGCAAGCACCAAGAAGACAGGTCCACAACTATGATCATACAGAGCACCTTAGCTGCTCCAAGTATTTTAAATCCATTCAAAGTATGCGCCATCCAATTCAGAGCCCATCCAAAAGACTCCTGGGTCATTCCAATCATCCAGTACATAGTGAGCGGACAACTCCCGGAGTGCCCACTGAAGAAAAGAAGTTGAAGAAGGAGTTACCAAACTTTGTGTTGGTAGATGGAAACTTGTTCAGGAGAAGGATATCTGTTCCTTACTTAAAATGTTTGAATGAAGCTGAGGTTGAGGATGTTTTAACTGAAGTGCATGAGGGCACATGTGGCAGGTTATTGGTGGCCCACTTTAGCTAAGGACGCAGTTGAATATGTCAAGAGGTGTGATGCTTGCCAAAAGAACAACAATCAACACCATGTCCCGGCAAAGGAATTATTCACATCGGTTGTCCCATGGCCCTTTCATCAGTGGGGCATGGATATTTTAAGCCCCTTTCCAAAGGCGATCGGTGGGGAGTCAAGTACTTGATAGTTGCAGTAGACTACTTCACTAAGTGGATAAAGGAAGAGGCAGTTGTACATATCACTGCGGCATGTACCAGAAGGTTTTTCTATAAAAATGTGATCACAAGGTTCAGAATACCAAGAAGGGTCATCACGGATAATAGAACGCAGTTCATAAATTCTAAGTCTAAAAGTCTCCTTGAAGGACTCCAGATCAAGCAAGTTTTCTCTTCAATGGAGCATCCTCAGACTAATGGGCAAGCCGAAGTGGCGAACAGAGAGATTCTAAAAGGTTTGAATAAACGGCTTGGTGAAGCAAAGAGAGAATGGGCCAATCAGTTATGCAAGGTTCTCTGGGCATACCAGACTACACCGTACTCATCCATAGGATAAATACCATTCCGATTAGTATATGGTGTGGATACAGTCATACCAGTCAAGATTAACCAAATTTCTCCAAGAGTGCAAGATTTTGATAATGAGGATAACGGCTTAAGGTTAAGAAACAAGTTAGGTCTACTTCTGGAAGTTAGAGAAGCAACATTTTTATGAGATCAAGCAGTCAAAGCCAAGGTCGTAGTGTGTTACAATGTCAAGGTTCAGGAAAGAAGATTTAATGCAGGGGATCTCATTATAAGGAAGGCATCGGTTGGAAATCGCCTAGCACACCAGGGAAAGCTAGCACCAACATGGGAAGGACCATACCGGGGGAATGAAGTAACTCTAGGAGGAGTATATCTACTGGAAACCTTACAAGGTGAAATTTTCAATAATAAATGGAATGTAAAGAACTTACATATATACTACAGCTAAGCGGCGCTACAAGTCGTGCACTCTTTTCCCTACCTAAGGTTTTTCCCACAAGGTTTACTTAGGAGGTTTTTAATGAGGCATGCAATCAGGGTGCTTATTCAGAAATAAAATACAAATTTGAAGTATTTATTGCTTGCTATTCGGTTTCCAGAATGGTTCACTTATATTAAACCCCAGAGCAGTTGAAAAACCCCAGAGTTGTTAAGTTACAATTAAACCCTGGAGCGGTTGAAAAACCTAAGAGTGGTTGTTACAAATTAAACCCCGGAGCGGTTGAAAAACCCCAGAGTGGTTAAGTTACAATTAAACCCCAGAGTGGTTGAAAAAGCCCAGAGTGGTTAAAACCCCAGAGCAATTGAGAAACCCCAGAGTGGTTGTTACAAATTAAACCCTGAAGCGGTTGAAAAACCTCAGAGTAGTTAAGTTATAATTAAACCCTAGAGTGGTTGAAAAACCCCAGAGTGGTTAAAATCCCGGAGCGGTTGAAAAACCCCAGAGCAGTTCATTTGTATTAAACCTCAGAGTGGTTAAAAAACCCCAAAATGGTTAAACCCTAGGGTGGTTGAAAAACCCCAGGGCAATTCATTTATACTAAACCCCAGAGTAGTTGGGAATCTCTAGATCAGTTTGATTATGTTAAAATTAAACGATAAAGTGCTAATTGTTAAAATAATGCACGACAAAGTGATAACAGTCAAATATTATCAAAAGAATCCATTTTAGGACCTCGGTTGGCATGACTAGTTAGAAATAAAGGAGGTATAGGCAAAAAAATTAACTTCATTGTAAAATGAGAAAGTAGTTACAAAAAAAAGGCACACCGGCCAGTCGAATATTGTCAAAAAGAGGGCGGAGCTCATCCCGCCTACAAAGCAAATGCAAAAATAAATCTAAGGGTTGGAGGGGCCACCGTCCTCTTCCTCTCTCTCTGATTCGGCATCCTCTCCATCCTGGTGCTCTTCAGGGATGATGTCATCTTCCCCCGTAGCCAAAGATGTAAACTTGAAGGGCTCATCAGAAGGGACATAGGATTGACCGCCCAATTCGGTCACCAATTCACCATTACAGAACCGGTTAAAGAAGCTAATCTCGTTCAGCGTGAGATGGGTACCTCTGCTCCAGTAAGTAACTTGACGAACCACATGACTAAAGGAATCAATAGCGGTACAAGCAAACTTCATCATGTCATCTTTATACTTGGCCTACTCATCCTCGACCTACGTGGATAAATCTTCATTTTTCTTTTAGAGCTCGGTCATAAGGTTCTCTAGGTCACCCACCTTACCACGAAGCTTGTCCCTTTCTTTTTTAAGCCCTCCTCTGATTATTGGAGAGCCTGGTTTGTTTCATTGAGCGTTTTAATCCTCTGATGAGCCCACCCATAATCTTCAGAGAGATGAGAGTTCTTCTCTTTTAGTCGGTCTATCTCTAATTGGGGACCCTCAGTGGCGACGGAGTAGATGGCGAAGAGAGTTTTGATGTTGTACCACATCGTTGTCTCTAAGGCGAATCTGACATCATCTTGCTTGAGTCCTCCCTTAAGCCGGAATGGAAGCTTAAAGCCGATGTTGGGAGGAGAGGTATGGATAAGGAGCTCTTCTAAAGTCTCCATACCAGAGTCTGGAGCCGGAGTCTCACCTTCGAAAGGCACCTCGGTGGCTACCCCCTTGCCCTTGTCTAAAGCCTATGGGGCAGGGTCAACCCTCTGTCTTTTTGAAGCACCTCCAGTCTGCTTCTTCCTCTTCTTTTTGTTGTTAGGGGCATCTTCAATGGCATTGACCTCGCCCGGAATATGGAGACCTGGGGTCTTCTTTAGTTTTGGGGTGACGTTGTTTTCAATAGAGACGTTGGCCACTAAACCCTCCATAAGCTGTCGGATGTTCTCCAAAGCATCAACACTCATGTTTCTTGAAAAGAAGACAAGTAGTCAATAAAACCGATGTATGAGAAATCATTAAAAGAAAGGTGAAAGAGGGGGTAAATACATAAATGAGTAAGGTATTGATTTTATGTCTCTGTAGTGCCAAGGAGAGAGCGGCATTTGAGGGCAGCACCTTGGAAAAGATTATGAAGGGCGTCGACCATGACCCTGGAAGATTCAGAGAGGGAAGAGTCCTCGAACGCATAAGCCATGCTCTCCAGAAGAAAATGTTTATGAGTCCAGCCGGTGTGGATCTTGAACTGGCCTTCCTGGTCCTTCCAGAAAAGGGGTTCCGTCCCCTTAACGAAGAGTTTCAGAAAAGAATTCTTGAAAGATGCCCCTGCTATCTTACAGGACTCAACGAACACCTCGAAGTTGACGATGTCGCTCTGCTACCTCAAGTTTACAAATCCCATACCGGTACCACCTCGGGGCATCATGCAGGCGAACAAGAAGAAAATGGCAACGATCGGGGTAAAACCTAAATAATTGTCAAAGACCTCTAAGGAAAGGATTAGGGCCCAACCATTGGGATGGAGGTGACTAGGGGCGATGTCTAAAAAGTGTATTACCCTCATTTCAAATTTATTTAAGGGGTACCAGACTCCAACCTTTGTTAATGTGTAGTCATGGAAAAATAAGAAGCGGTCTCTTGGAATGTGGTAGATCTGCTCCATGAGTGTAGGGGCAAAAAAGGCGAAGGAGTTGGCATACTTCCTAGAACACTAGTAGCACTCAATTTCAAGCTCTACGTTATCTTAAGGCTTGGTAGGCGGCTATAGACGGCCAGAAGGTTTAAAGAAACCCAGAAGTATGGGTCTTCGGCTTTCCGGGCCAACCAATTCACTTTATCAGCTATCATAAAGGTTTCGTCAGGGTCGTTCCTCAGTAAGGATGAACCAATAACGTCCATGGTTACGACGTGTTCTAAAAATGGTACAGTGGAGTTAGAGTCAGTATCATTAGTGTAGTAATGCACTACGCTGAAATCCTCACCCCATTCTGGATACAATAGAGGTAAGGGTGATTAAGGCTCTCGAACTCCAGAAGTAGAAGACTCTAGCTCTTGGGGATTTGGATTACCCCGGTTGACTGGAGTCATCCACCTATGGATGTCCATTTGTGTGAGCTGAGGGCCTTGACGAGGGACCCTGGATGGCCAAGAGGTTGAAGGATTTGAAATAATTTCATAATAGCTGTCCCGATCTTGGTCGTGGTTAGTTGAAAAAATAGACATCGTAAATAAAAAAAGAGGTTGAGAGGCTACTTGTGTATATGGTGCGAATTATTCTTCTAGTACGGGCCATGATGAGGTGAGAAGAAAGACAAAGACTATGAACAAGCAGAGTTTTTGGAGGAAAAATGTGAAATGAAAAAGTAAGTAAAGGTTACTCCTTATATGCTTCGAAATCCCATGGGCCGAAGTTCAAGCGTCGCGGCCCATGGACGAGATAGAAGTTGAAGCGACGCATCCTAAAAGTAAGTGTCGCTTCGCACCAGAGTGATGTCATCAGATGGCACACGAAGTAAAGCAACCATTCATGAATCGCCACATCAGTAATCTACGTGAAATGATAGCTTTTTTCAGGAAACACACATTAAATACTCCACCTAACCCACCATGCATGGCATATCAGATGCATCTGCACAACGGTCAAAAAATCATAATGATCAGAAGTCAAATAAGGCTACAAGACCTTCCACCGGAGTCATGAAATAGCTTATTATTATGACAAACACCAAAAAAACAAGCTAAGGGGAAAATAATCCAGGTTGTTAACCAGACTCCATAATTCATGGACGGGGTCCTATTATACGATGCCACATCATCAGAATTACAAAGAGAACCTGGTTTGACTGTCATAACTAGAGTCTAAAACTAATAAGACTACGACCCTATAGATAAGACTCTAGTCCCTCCCTGATAGTCAGATAATGAGTCAGAATCGGTATGGGCAACATGTCCCTGCAAACAGATAAGCTACAGTAAGTTAGGAAAAAGGTCAAATCACTTCTCCTACGCAAGTATTCACTATAAATACATCTCATTTATTACTGAGGAGGGATCTGAACTAATCTTAGAGTTGCCTCTGTAATATCCATATTTCTTGTAATACCATTACTGACTTAAGCATCAGAGAATCTTTTGTAGGTGCACCTCCGGTGTGTTCCCTTAACTTTGGTACGGACTAGAACACCAATTTTACCCTGTACTTGAAGAACTTAGGATTCCCACTGAACCTAGGTGTAAAATATCGTACCCCACTGAGATGGCGTAAGACTGAGAGTAAGTGTGGTAACTCCAAACACTGGTCAAGATGGTCAACTCTTGATCCCGGTTTTAGGATAGAACAAAAATGTTCATCAAGTCTACTCAGTATAAGTTATGGGAAATAATCACAAGAGGTGATAATCCGGAACTTACAAACAAAGAATGAAAGCCAATTCCTGAAGATAAATGATCCATTGCAGACACCAAGAAGATGGAGTCAAATGCTAAAGCTGGATTTCTTTTAATCTGTGCTTTAAGTAAATCTTAATACAACAAGGTTTACAGTTACAAGATTGTAGAGGAAATATGGGATGCTCTTCAGTGCAACTATGAAGGAACCTCCAATATCAAGCATTCAAAGAAGGTCCTTATTATAAGAAGTATGATAACTTCAAAATGGAGGATCATGAGTCTATTGACCAAATGTTTAGAAGATTTCAGACTCTTCTCAATGAGCTAAAAGCACTAGGATCCACACCTTCCACTGAAGACATCAATGTGAAATTTCTGGGCTGTCTACCAAAAAAATTTGATGCCAAATATACTGCTCTAGAGGAAGCTAAAGACCTCAACACTCTCACTCTTGATGAACTTCTTGGAGTTCTAAGAGTTCATAAGCTGAAACTTAGCCAGAAGGAAGTGTCCAAGTCCTCATCTATTAAGAACATTGCCCTGAAGTCTGAAGAGACTTCTAGGAGAAGCAAGGATCCAAGAGTTGAAGAATCAACTAGCTTAGACCTTGTAACTAATGAGGATGAGGAGGACACTGATGAAGAATTAGCCTTCATAACTAAAAGATTCCATAGACTTCTAAAGAAGAAGAGTGAAGGAGGAAGGTTCAATAGAAATGAACCTAGAGGTAAAAGTTCACTTAAGTTTAAAACTGACAAGTCTCTATAGAATGTTTTAACTGTAGGAAACCAGGACATATAAAAGTTGAATGTTCTCTCCTGAATAAGGATAGAAAAGACAGAAAATAAAAGAAGAAATTCTTCAAGAAACAAAAAGGACTTATCCCTTGGGATGATGAAGACTCAACTAGCTCTAGTGAGTTTGAAGAAGAAACTAAAACTGCTCAGATTTGCCTCATGGCCAAGACCGATTCAGAATTCGAATCATGTTCAGACGAGTCTGAATCAGAAGAGGTAAACGAGTCTAAACTACAAGAAAACTATGAAGCTCTTTTAAATACTTTTTAGTTCTCTTAAAAAATTATAAACTGTTGAAAAAGAAACAGCCTAAAAGTATTTCTTCATATGAGTATAAAATATCTGAACTGAAGAAAAAGGATTCAGACCAAGAACTTCTTAAGGAGCATGATGAAAAAGAAAGGATGCATCTTGAGGAGATACACAAACTTAAAAAGGAAAATGATTTTCAAAAAACTGAACTCAATAGTTTAGATACTCGTTGTATCTCACACGATAAGGAAATTAAGTCTCTTCAGCATGAAGTAAGCACGCTTACTACAGACCTGGAAAAATTTGTAAATGGAATAGATAACTTGTATAAACTTATGGGAAAATCAAAAGGAAGTTCCAAAAGGCCTGGTCTAGGATATATTAAAGAAACTGATTCCAAAGAAAAGAGTTATCCCTCTACACCCGTTCAATCTAAGCATAAACATGCTAAGAGCAGCTATTACAAAAAGCATGGTCATGTGATTCAAGACTACTTAAAAAGAAAAAGAAAAAATGCTAAGAATACTAACCCTATAGGACCCAAAACGTTCTGGGTACCAAAGTGTTAGAATCAAGAAGACTTTTTGAAGTACCTTTAGATTTGTTGATAACCAACATCAAGCATCTTTTGTTAAGTTATGAGTTATTAAAATGTTTGATAAGATCATTCGAATGTTTCAGGATATAAAGCACAGTTTATAAATCAAAAGGGGAGCTCGCATCCAATAAGTCTAGTAAGACAAAACTAAGAAGGCTATGCATCAAAGAAACACATACAAAGTCTGGGAACACCTCTCCTAAGAAAAACATTCTTTTGGACGTATAACAGACCCATACCCTTTGTAACATCCCTAATTTTATATAAATGATTAAATATTGGGAATAAATACTAAATAATTATATGGGAGTGAATTAATATCCCAAAAGATTGGAAATAATTAAATTAAGATTTTTAGGGGTTATTCATAATATGTTGGGGCTTTGAGTTAAAATTGGGCCCGATTAAAATATGGGTGTCGAACTAAGTATCTCCAATTAAGGTACTGTTGGTTAGAGCTGTTAAGAATATTATTGGGAGTCTGGTTATATATTCGGAATGATTTTTAGATAAAGTATTGAGCTCGAATTGAGATCCTGATGATCTAAAACGGGAAACTTTTAATGAGAGGTTAAAATAAAACACAAATTCTTCTCTTCTCCCTCTTATTTTCACGTGACCTTTTCTCCCTCTAAGGCAAACACTTTCCTTCTTCATCTCTTTATCTGCCACTCATCATCGTCTTTTT
This sequence comes from Clitoria ternatea, assembly GCA_037962975.1. NCBI lineage: Eukaryota > Viridiplantae > Streptophyta > Magnoliopsida > Fabales > Fabaceae > Clitoria > Clitoria ternatea. The sequence continues at coordinate 88,185,734 of CM075673.1, read as the reverse complement.
TTCTTCTTCTAAAAACCCACAAGTGTGGTGTGTGCCATTGCTCCCACTTTCCATTTTTGTTCTCCACATCAAGCAAGAAGGTGAAGCTTGTGATTGGAGCTCTTCTCTCCCTCTCATTTTCATATTTCTCATCTCTCATTCTTGGTGCTCTCCTCTTTTGGCTTAAGGTAAGGATTTCTCTTCATTTTCTTGAGCTCTAAGCCTTAGGTTTTGGGTATTAGTTGTTGGGAGAGAGTTAATGCATATGGGTTATGAATAGGAGGCATTTATGATGAGAAACCCTAAGGTGGGGTGTTTTTAATGTAAGTTTTCTAAAGGCCTTGGGTGGTACACAAAAATGGCATGAAGATGATGGAAAATAATGAACATAAATGGTGATTATTGGGTTTTTGATAAAACCCTAACTTTATAAATTGGGGGAAATATGATTTATGGGTAGATGAGCATTTATTATTAATGGTAGATGCTATTTATGATGTGTAATGACCATTAATGATGGTAAATGGTTGGTGGAGTTCATTAATGTGGAAGCCCATGAATGGGTTTAGCTTTGAATGCACAATAATAAGATTAGACACCTAACCTATAGTGGTTATGGTGGATGAGATGAGGTAAATAAAGTTAAGGATTAGAATGCTATGAAAACACTAAGAAACAAATATGAATACTTGAGACTTAGTAGTTGAAATAAAAGTTGATTGTATGATATGTTGTATAATGTAGGGAATGACCCCATCGACGAGACGGGACCATCGGACCATGTTGATTTCTACTTCTCTTGAGGTAGGAGGGGAAAACATTCTCTAAATGCTTGAATTCATCCATTAGTGATGTGTATATATGATTGTGATATGCTAATTTGGCTTGGATAAATGATTTGATGATTACTTGATTGAAATGCATTTAGAGTGAATAATGTTATGTGGCTTATGTTTGTGGGATGATGAATATGATATTGAATTGACTCATGATTGATGAGAGTTGTTGTGATGGTTTAAAACCATGATTATATTGATTACATTGTTGTTGAACATCCCATGATATATGAATTAATGATTTGTGATTGCCACTAACTATAATGTATATGAAATCCAATGAATGTTGGTGATGGTTGAGAATGATGAGAACCTAGAGTTCCACTAAAGTGTTGAGGATGAATTATTGATGCTGGAGTGGCATTTAAGATGCATAGTTTGAGAATGCATTTGATCTACATTGCATTTGCATCCATGGCATATCATTCGCTGCTTATATGGAATGTTAGGGGTTCCAATAGGCAGGCCCGGTGGGAGGGCGACCCAGTGCATGGGTAATTTGTTGTTATTCCCTAGTGATTTTGGGAATCATGAAGCTGCCCTTAGATTGGTGGCGAGGCACCCTATGTGACAGGCCCAGTGGGCGGGCGGCTCTGTGATGAGCAAGTTACCTCGGTGTCTGACGGGGTACGGCTCTCTCGATGTGTATTCAGGAGAGGCCCGTAGCACTTATGGCAAGTAAGGCCATGTTATTGAATCCACAAGTCACGGGGTGACTAGTGCTACAAATGGACGATAACGTTTTGGTACCTATAAAATATGATGTTAAGCATGCATGATTTGAGATATAAGTGTACACTTTTACTACTGCAGTAGGGTCATAGTAGCACACCTATACTTGACCCACATTTGGAATGATATTGTTTCCCATAGTCTCATCCGCAATTGCTATTGATTCCTTTGTGCATATGCATTAGCCATAAGAGCATTTACATATAGCTAGAGATATGCCTAGTTGGTAGCCCGTGGTGGCGATGGATGATTGTTAAGTAAAGAAGAAGGAAGTTGTGGTACTAACATTGAATGTGTGATGACCTTTATTGAGAATGCCATGATTTTGATGTGAAAGAAGTTTATGATGCTTCTTGAGAAATGCATGTTATCCGTATATGTATTGGTATTATCATAATGTATGATTTTGGATCATTTGGTATATGTTACTCACTTCCTTTGTTGCCATTTTTTAAAAGCTTGATGTAGGTATCTTGGATACTCTACTATTTTGGAGGATTGAGTTATGGATGAGGTAAATATGAAATGGAAGTTGTGAGCCTTGTTCGGTATCCCTTTTTTTGTAAAACGATTGAATTATGTATATGCTCATTTTATTTTGTGAATATTAGTATGTATTCTTTTGGGGGTCACTTGTGAAAATTGTGACCTTAATATTGGTTAATGTTGATGAAGATATGATAATTTAGTTTTCCATATTGATGAATGACTATTAATCATAAGGTTTCTTGGCTAATTGATGGCATTAATATGCATGATGTTTGATGAATTGATTAATTGGTGAAGATTGTATGTGAAGTTCATGCATAATTAAGGAACCGATAGGGTAAAAATAGGTTTTATGAGTTTTGGATAGCATATGATGGTTCCAACAGCTAGATTATATGATTTGTGACTTGTTGAAATTGGTATGGGCCAATTCCATTGAGAATTGACCCCTATGTTGCATAAAAATGCTTAAAAATGGACTAAACGTGTTTATGCACATAAATCCTTTGTTTTTAGGAATTTTTGAATGCAACTAGTGGCTACACATCACAAATAACATCTTTTAGCTTGGGTCAAATTTTGGTGGCCATTGGATTTGATTTGAATGAGATAGGGTAATTAGAAGTTGGAAATTGGATGGTTTTATGCATAAAATGCAGTAGGGAGCTGATAGGCCAGGCTTGAATCGATTCATGTGAGGCTTTGAATTGATTCAAAGCCTTATGGATTCACTATTCATATGGGCAAAATCGTGTGAATCGATTCACACTAGGCCTTGAATCGATTCAACCCTTACTGTTTCCACTGTTCCTGAAAATTCTTATGCGTGAATCGATTCACCTATGCACAGTTCTACTCATGAATCAATTCCTCCTTTGAATCAGAGATCCCTGCATTGCATTTTCGCATGAATCGATTCACCCTCATTGGGGAATCGATTCCTCTCCTTAAATTATGGATCCCAACATGTTTAACCCACATGAATCGATTCACCCCCTTTAGGGAATCGTTCATTCCCCTTATTGATGAAATCTGGCACTCTAGGAACTCATGAATCGATTCATGCGAGGTGCTGAATCGATTCATGGCCCTGTATTTGCACATTCCCTCCAGTTTTCAATTGTGTTGGGTACCTTTGTTCCATACTATGATTATACTACTTTTGCTTAAACAATTGAGATATTTTAAGGATCACTTGAGGGTATTATTGGAAGTCCGTCCATATCCCCTGGCGTACCTTAATTTAATTACATCTTCCATTGTTTATTATCAACGATCTTAAGATTAATTGTGTCTTAACTTGATTTATTCACCTCCTCATATCTTCATATATGAGCTGGGTTCTGTTAAATGATCCGGGGTTACATTGTTAAGAGTTTATCTCACGATTTCTTCCGATGTTTTATTAATTTCAAATCGCGAAAAATATTACCTTCACTTTCATTATTTGAAGAATATTATTATCATTGTGACCCCCTAAATTAGGGGCGTCCCACCCTTCATGTTTTATAGCAAGCCTCAAAGAATCTGAAAGAACTCACTGTTTAAAGGCAACACTCTTCAATCAGACTTTGTCTTCACATAGAAAATGCTTCAGACCTTCTTCAAAATCACAAGAAAAGATTAGAATATTTCTTGAAGTTTTAAGTCTCATCATCAATGCTTTATGATTCCCCAGACCTCAATCTAATCTCAGATACTCTCTCTAAACGCATCAAGTCTAAACCTATATATGATGACTCAACAAAGCAAATTTCCTTCTCAACTTAAAGTCTTGTCACAAGAAAGGAAATTTTGAAATAAAGTAGATCAAAGATCCATCTTCCAATGAAGATCTTTCTGTCTTAGTGAAATTGACTCTAGACTTGCATCTTCACAAATCTCGAAAGCTCTCTAATCTATACTTAGCAAGAAGAAAGATTCTCTAAAGATCATATCCGTTAAGGAGACTTCTCTCAAGCATTTGAATGACTCACTCTTCAATGGTTATCCAACAGATTTATATCTATCAGCAGGAACACCATCTGTGTATATATATATATTGTAACTCTCCTTAAAAAAATAAGAGAGAGAGAGACATAGAGATCTATGTGTGAGTGCACGAGAGTGTAATAGACATAGATATCTCAGAAGATAAGAAAAAAAACTTACAAAAGAAGAATAAAGAGCTATATGAAGAGAAAAGAAAATATATGAAAGAAGAAAAGAAAAAGAAAGAGAGCTTGTGAGACTAAATCAGAAACACAAAGATAGGGATGTCACACAAAAGGCAGTGTGATAGAAAGAAAAGGAGAACACACATAAGCCTTAGATGTTTTGTGTAAAAAAGACTTAAAAGAAGAAGGAAAGTTTCAGTCTATTCTAATATTTCCAAATTCTTGTAAACACAGGTCAGTTGATCTGTTGAGAAACACTTTGGCCTGAAAAGGCTTTGGAAAGAATACTTGGGTTTGAGACAGGAGTGGCTCATGAAAGAATACTTGGGGCTGCCCCAAGAGTGGGTGCTTGCAAAACAATACTTAGAAGCACGGGTTGTGCTTAAGCCTGGAGTGGTGGGATTCAAGAATACTCAGAAGCATGGGGTGTGATTAAGCCAAGAGTGGCTGGAGTCAATAATACTCATAAGCTCAGTCTGGGATATTTATGTAAAAGATTTTTACATAGTGGAAATCCTTCAGATTTAAAGGTACTGGATGTAGTCTTCATGTTGGAGGTGAACCAGTATAAAATCTCTTGTGTGATGTCTCATTCTCTCTGACTCTTTAACTATCAAAGTCTGGTGCATTATCGTTAATATCTTTGATAGTAAAAGTTTGGCAAATAACGCTCATTTAATCAAAGAATCACGTACTCAATCTCACAAAAGTCTGGTCTATTGTGCTTAACTGATTTGTGCTTAAATTCACTTTTTGGTTTGAAAAAGTGAACAGACTTATTCAATCCCCCTTCTAAGTCTGTTCTCTGAACCATCACAAAGTCATTAGTTATCCCATTTGCAGATATGCTTAAAGACAAGAACAAAGAATCTACAATGGTATTTAGACAGTGGATGCTCGCATCGGGTCTATGTTCATAGACCTGGAGTAGTTTAAAGATGGATCAGTCACCTTTGGAGGAAACCAAAATGGAAGAATCATTAGGTCTAGTAAAGTGGGTAAACTTCCTTCACCTGTCATTGAAAATGTATTTCTTGTTGAAGGTCTGAGACATAACCTATTGAGCATCAGTTAATTTTATGACAGCGGGTATAAAGTCTTTTTTGACAAAAATAAGTGTACTGTCATCAATCAAGATGGAACCATTCTCTTTAATGCAAATAGACATAACAACCTTCATAAAGTTGACTTGAATGAACTAAATGATCAAAATGTAACATGCTTATTTTCAAAGTCTAAAGAAAGATGGATCTGACACAAAAAGCTTGGGCATGTTAGTTTAAAACGTATTTCAAGACTTCACAGAAATGATATTGTTAAGGGATTACCAAAAATCTCCTTTAACAGTTTCTTGCCTTGTAAGGCATGCCAAAATGGGAAACAACACAAAACTTCTTTTAAAAACAAGGATGTTGTTTCAACAACTAGACCTTTGGAACTATTACATTTAGATTTATTCGGTCCTTCTCAAGTATAAAGTCTAGTAGGAAAGAAGTATGGATTCATAATTATTGATGACTGTTAGTCCTCAAATTTATAATAAATTTGTTAAAAAAAAGTGTTAAAATTAATAAAAATTTGTTCAAACTGTTAGAAATTTAGATTTTAATTGTAATAAATGGAAGATATTGGAAATTATCTGCCTTGATCAATTTTCTCTAGTTTTACAGTGAAAAATTAAGGAAATTCAAGAGAAAACTCAAGATCTGGAGAACTGACGCGCAACATCAAGCCCACGCGTAGTGCCAGTGTTTTGATGCTGACACTACACATCAGTCCCACGCGTAGCGTCATAAGCTACATGGACTCCACTTCCAGGTGGTGAAGCACTCAGCCAAAAGGGCCAAATAATGGCTAATCCATTTCTACTACCTGCCAAATCGAATGGGGAACAATCAGGGGCCATGTTTGTCAATCATTGAATTAAATATTATTAATTATGGCCCTCAATTCTACATTTAATGGAGGCTGAGTCAGGAAGCTGACGCTACACGCCAGCCTGACGCTATGCGTCAGGACCCTTCCTCAGCCCTATAAATAAGCCATTCTCAAGGCATTCTGGAGAACCCATTCTAGAATTTAGAGGTTTTTTTCTCTCTTTTCAGTCGAGTTTAAGTGTTCCTTTATGAGTTTGTAGTCAAGAGTAGTTTTTAGATACTTGAGAGTGTTGTATAGTATTGTGATCATCTGTATCGTGAAGTATTACAAAGTCTTCGTAATGTTAACCTCTGTAAGTGTTGTGTTTTTTTTTTACTTTTACCATGTGTAACTAATTTGTTTATGTTGGAATTGGTGAACTAATCTATTGAGTATGATGTTGTGAATTCGACCTCTACATGTTTATGATTCAAGTGCCATGTTAGTATTTCAATCTTTTATTAGTATGAACGTCAAACAGGAGAATGATTATTCATGTCGTATTAAAACCTATTTTAATAAAAGTAAAAGTTGAAATACCCTTAATATACCAATTACTAGGGATAGAGTTTGTAATTATTGTTGTGTTAAGGCTAAGACTTAAAGCAAGTTTTTACTGAGAAAGCATATCAGGGATCGGACTTTACAGTAATTATTTAGAATTTATGTCACGAGGGATCGATTATAATGATTTTAAGCTGCAATGACATGAACTTGATGACTAAATATGCATGTCTTGAGTTTCTTCATTATGTTCTAGAAAGGGGATCCAAATTCCAACATAATTTGTCAATTTGTGTTTTTACCTCAAGTATCTGAGCTATTCTGAATTACATCTCAACTTTTTAGATAGATTTTATATTTACCATCTTTTTACCACATGAACAAATCAACCATTAAATTCTATGAATATTATATAAATTATGTATAAATTACTCTTTTTAAGTTTAGAAACTTTCATCATAGTAAATAAAGAATTACTACGACTACTGAATATTCAATCCTTGTGGGAACGATATCTAAATTTGAAAACTACAGACGATTGGTGCGCTTGACAATAGAAGGCCTTTACAAAAGCGTCAACAAGTTTTCTGGCGCCGTCGCCGGGGATTGAATTTATTCAGTAAAATAGTAAATTTTTAATTACTGTGGTAAAAAAATTTTTTACCTTGTTAAATTTTCAATTTTACTTTTTACTTATTCATTCATTTATTTACTTTTTATTATCATTGTTACACTAACCTTTTTTGTCTAGTTTGTGTATGCAAACTCGATCTTCTATAGGAAAAATCTTCTTTGATCCTGAGATCGAAAAGTTTGTTAAAAAAATCAAATCTTTGAAATCTAAAACACAAACTGCTTCTTATACTTTATCTTCTTTTCAAAATTCTGAAAATTCTAACATGGCTGCTGAACAAAGAAGAACATTGGGATAGTTTGCTGCTATCAATGGACCACCCCGAGTTTCAGGAATGTACCAAGGACCTGTTGCTGTGGTGGAAATTAAACCTGCCATACTAAATATAGTTCAAAACAATCAATTTGCTTGCTAAATCATGAAGAACCGTATGAGCACTTAACTATTTTTTATGAATTACCCAGCACAATTGGTTTTGAAGCCAATCAAGAAGAATCTGTTTATATGAGATTGTTTCCTTTTTCTTTGGTTAGGAAAGCTAAATAATGGTTTAAATCTTGTCCACCTAGTAGTTTTACAAACTGGTCCGATGTTGAGAAAATTTTTTTGGAAAGATTTTATTCCCCTTCAAAATACTTTAAAGCCATGACAGTAATTCATTCTTTTTCACAAAATAATGATGAGTCCTTTGGAGAAACATGGGAACGATTCAAAGCACTTTTGAGAAAATGTCTAAATCATATTTTGGATGATGCTGAAAAGGTAAGGATCGTTAATCATGGTTTATTACCTCAGTTCAAGATGATGTTAGATGCTTGTGCAGGTGGTTCATTAATGAACAAAACTATGGAGGAAGCAATAGAGATATTGGAATCAATGTCCATTAGTGACCGATAAGAAAAACATGAAATAGGTAATGTATCAAGGAAGCCAAGTATGCTGGAATTGGGAGTGAATGATGTAGTATTGGCTCAGCAAAAATTGCTGACATAACAAATTGAAGCAATGAGTAAACAACTTGAAAAATTACAAATTGCTCAAGTGTCATCACCACCCCCTGCTCAATTGAAACAATGTATGCATTGCATAGGCGAATAACCATATGGTTATTGTGCCCCTAATAAGAATGAAAAAGAGCAAGCCAATTTTCTGATCCATCAAAGAATACCATTAATTTTCCTATCAATCTTGGTAATTCTTTTCCTAACAATTTTTGAGAGGGATGGCAGAATCAGGACTTTGGCTAGAGACAAGATGTTGGACATTCCAACCAACCTCTTAACAACCAATTTAAGCAACAACAACAATCACAAACTGACAATGCAAGATTGACAAGGATTGAGGAATCTATCTAACAGTTATTGCAGTTTGTGGAAACAAATAAAGCTGCTCAAAAAGCATCAGATTTGCAAATAGGTCAGCTAGTAAAGGAAATAGCTGAATTGAAAAGTTCTGGTTTTATTACAAACACCCAGAACCCAAGAGATTAATGTAATGCTATTTTCTTGAATGTTGAAATTGATTGTAATGAAATATGTGAAAAGAATGAAAAGAAAGAAAGTGAAAAAAAATCAAAAAAATCAAAAAATTGAAAAAAATTCTGATCTGATACTTGAGATAGATGAGTTCGAAGCAAGTTGTGGTACTGTCTTACAGTATGACGCACTAGAGAAATCCAAAGATCCTGGAAGTTTTACCATTCCCGTATCAAAAGGAGAAATCCATATAGGGAAAGCTTTGTTGGACTTAGGGTCAAGTTTTAATCTAATGCCTCTAGGTCTAATGAAACAAATTGGTGATCTTCAACTCCATGAAGCTAAGACAACTTTACAACTAGCAGACCGCTTGATTCAAAAACCATTTAGGATTATTGAAGATGTATTGGTCAAGGTTAACAAGAACCACTTTAAAGTCGATTTTGTGGTACTTGATATAAAGGAGGATACTGACATCCCCCTAATTTTGGGAAGACCTTTCATGAAGACTGCAAAATTTTTAGTTGATGTTGACAAAGGAGAACTGGTAGTCAGAATTCATGATGAAGAGGTAAGCTTTAATGTTTTTGAACATTCTAATCAAAGATGTGAATATTTCAGAGTTGATGCAATGGACAAGGCTTACCTAGAAGATGAAAAAGGTATATCTCATCCCAATCCCCCAAAACTAATTGCTCGGTTTATTGATGATAGATACATAATCAAGCATCGGAGAAAGAGGAAAAGAAGAACAGGTGATTCCTCAAAGAAATTTGAGAAACTACCTGATTAATCAAACATAATGTCCGGCTGGAGACATTAAACCTAGCGCTCAATGGGAGGCAACCCATTATTTTTTCTTTATTTTTATTTAATTTAAAAAAAAGTGTGTTTAGCTTAAAACTGTGTTTTTCAAAATTTAAAGGGTTTAAACTTTTATGAAAAAGGTTTTTAAAATTCAATAAAATGAAAAACAGAACCCTACACGTAGCGTCCTACTGACGCGTAGCGTGGAGGTGAAAATTTTGCACTGACGCATAGCGTCCTAGCCACGTGTAGCTTCAAAGCCTGTGTTCAATTTTTAAAATTGAACCAAAAACAGAGGAAGGCCCAAATGTATCACATTTAAATTTTTTTTCTTCTCCCTTTGTGCCTCAGTTTTTCAGAAACCCTATTTTCTCAAACCCTTAACTCCCATATTTTCTCTTCAATCTCTCAAGGATTTCAAGTAAGTGATCTTCTCCCTTTCCTTGTTTGATTTGATTTTCAATTCCTAGAAATATATATGGTTAAGGATAGGATTAGACAACCACTGGGATTCATTGCTGTTTAGATAGATATATTGTGTGGATTGAATGTGTGTTTGAAGGGGTTGCTGCTGCGCAACCCCCATTTTGCAGTTTCAGAACCTACGAGCCCACGCGTAGCATCCCACTAACGCGTAGCGTCTCACCCACGCGTAGCGTCAGGCCCCTGATTTTCTTTTTCTTAGTTTATAGGTTTTATTCATTAGGGTTTTATATATGTTATGTTGTTTTCTGTTTGTAAAATTTTGAAAAGTTAAAAATGAAAATTTTGTTCCTTTTTTATTTTGTTTGTTTGTATTTCTTTAAAATTAAAAATATTTCTTATTTTATATGTTAGTTATACCTTCTTGCTTAAAATGTAAATAATAATAATAATTTTGTTTTAATATTAGTTTTGTTTACATGTGTTGTGTATTTGTTAAAAATAGAAAAATTCAAAAAAATTGTATTCTTTATTTTATGAATTAATTTTGTAAAAACCAAAAATATGCATATTTCTTTTGTTGTGTGAATTACTTGTTATGCCTAAGTGATGTATATAAAAATTGTATGTTTATTTATTTAAATTATTTTGTTATAAATGATATAAAAACCAAAAACATGTATGTTTTATTTGTTGTGTTGTTATGTGATGCATGTTATTGTGTGTTTAATTATTTACATGTTGAGTGATTCTTTTTATGTGTGTTTTATTTAAACAAATTTTCTTTTTGCAGATGGAACTAAAGAAATCAATTTCCCACCACTGGTCCCAAAAGACAAAGAAGGGCCACTGATACTGATACCACTTCTGAGGATCCTGATCTTCAGACTGAGGAGCAGCTTGGACCTCACAACCCCACTAGGTTCAAGACAGATGCCAAGTGGGCCCATTTTCATCAGATCAAGGGCCACAGACTTACTTGGGAGAGGGTCCTTGATCTAGGAGCTGGTGATTATCCTGAGCTGTAGGATGAGATACAGAGAAGGAGGTAGGAACCTTTATTTTCTTTACCTACTGAGGGGGATCCCATATTGGTCATGGAGTTTAAGACTCACCAGGACTCGCCGAACATCGGTCAGCAGAGGACTAGTTTGGTAAGGGGTCGACACATCACTTATGATAGGGACACGATCAGTACCCTTTTGGGTAACCCTTGGGAACCTACTCCCGAGAACGATACTTGTTTTTGGATGGAAAACAAAAACAAGATTGCTACTGAGGATGGTGATTTGGGATACTTCCTAGATTAGGCTGCTCATTTTTTGAGCAATGATGGAATCTTCTTTAACCTTAGTAAGGTTAATAGATCTCCATCAAACCTCCTTAAGACCCAGATGACCCCTTTAGCCCAGGCGTGGATGTATCTGATGCTCCACAACATTACCCCCGTCACCCACCTTTCTACTTTTCCAGTTGACAGATGCTGCCTTCTCTACTTCATCCTCTAGGGACACACTATTGATATTACTGATTTGATCTCTGAGCAGATTTACCTTTATGCCCTTGAGTATAAGGTGAATCGCCCTGTACCCTTTCCTTTGATCATTTCTGCTTTACTGAGGAGGCAGGGGGTGCAGGTGCCATCACTAGAGTTTACTAATTCTTCTGGGAGAGTCCCCAAGGTTTCAATGAATAGGGATTATTTTGTTTAGCAGTGTAAGCTGCCACCTCTTGAGCAGGAGGCTCAGCCCAGACAGAGACGTAGGAGACCACCACCACTAGCATCCACCGATGCTATTACTGAGGGATTTGCTAGGATGAGTGTAGAGCATCAACATATGATGCAGATGATGGTTACTTCTCACCGAGCCTACATGCACCTTCATGATTCATTCTATCAGTACAGGATTCAGGGGAAGGAAGCACCATACATGACACCAGCTGAGTTTGTAGCTCATGTAGCTTGGTCTGGTGACCAGCCCACATACCCTGAGGTAGGTGGACCTTCTGGAGCTCATGCTAACATAGAGGGTGATGCTAATGAGGAGAAGGAGGATGATCAGATGAAGGATGAGGATTGAGAGCCATCTCCATTTTTCATTACTTATAGCACTTTGATTTTAATATTTAGTATGTTTGATATTTGATTTAGATTATATTGTGGTGTGTTTTTATTTTGTGTGGTGTGTTTTTAATTTTTGCATATTTTATAAAAATAAAAAATAAGTATTATCATTTAATAAATTTATCAAAATTTTGAAGATAAAGAAATTTATACACTTAAGGTTTTTACACAATAAAACCATTTCTAAAATCAATTATCGATTCTTTTGTAATTTAGGAATTTTGATAAAATTAATTACAATGATTTTATTAACTATCAAGCTAATTTCAAAAACCCGGTAAGTTGAGAGATCTTTAAACACTTAAGGGTTTTCATGATAAGTCTTGAAACATCTTTAATTTAACTTAATCCATCAAATGTTGTTAACTTTGGCATTGTTATGTAATGAATTATCATTCTGTCTTGTTTTAATTATTTAATTCGAATGTTTTTGAATTGTGCAAGAAAATAGATAAAAAGATAAGCACTTAAGGAAAGAAATATGTTTATTAAGAGATCCAGTAATCTAGCGTACATACGTTAAAAAGCCAACATACATACGCTAGGCATTTATATGTTTGTAGTTTGCAGGATCTAGGTGTAGGAAATCCAGCGTACATATGCTAGAATCCAGCATACATACGCATAGGAGAAAGATGACCAAAGTGCCAGCCCAGTGATCCAGCGTACATATGCTCATAAACAGAACCTAAAAAAATGAAGAATCAGCAAGTCAGTAGCACAGCGTACATACGCTGGCCTCCCAGAGTACGTACGCCCAGAAACAAAATGCAAATGTCCAAGTCAGTAGCCTAGCGTACATACGCTGGCCTCCTAGCGTACATACGCGCAGCATAGAGGGAAACCAGAAGTTGTTATTTAAGTTAGTTAGGCAATTATTTAATTTCTAATTAATTGCTTGTAAACCCCTCTGGGGTAATTACGTGATTTAGGTTATTTAGTTAGTTAGTTTAAGGCATTGACCTATATATTTGTAATTCTTTTATAATTTACACATAGAAGCAATAACACTAATTCATTTTCTGATTTTCAATCTCTCTCTAAACATTTTCCCTCTCTAAACTCTCTCTTCCATGGCTCTCCATATTCCACTTTCTGAATCCATTCCCATGGGTTGCTAAACCCCTAGGGTTGGGATTCCTAAAGCTTCCAATGGAGTCTTGAATATGCATTGAGGAAATCATCTTCTGAAGCATGAGGAGAACAAGCTGAGAAGTGGATCTACATTGCTGGATTGACAAATCTAGACCTAATTAAAGCATCTCACCAATGAGGAATCATGGTTGAAAGCTTAGGTAACTTCTGGCTTCCTAGCTAATTCAGGCCTAGCAATTAGGTGAATAGCTAGGGTTCAATCCCTAATTTTGCATTAGATTTCTCTGTCACTGAACACCTAAGCGATTAGGGTTTAAGGCTTAGGAATTAGTGTTAATCACCTAAGGAATTAGGGATTAACCATTTGTGAATTGTCCTCTTAAGTCTGAAGCTTGATTGAACCTCAATTGCATGTTTCTTGATGAAATGGTAAGCTGAAGCAATCCTAACCTATCTTCCATTAAATACATCTCATTTTTCATATTGTTTCTGAAATTACAAAAACATAGAAAGTGCAGAAAAGCATAAACAGAATGAATTCTATCTTCTTGTGTTTTGGTTCAGCTTGTACTAGTCCTAGGTTGTGGTAATTACCTCAATCCTTGTGGGATGATCAAATATATTACAAATTTAATGATTGGTGCGCTTGCCAAAAGAATATAATCCTTTGAGATTTTGCATCAAGTTAATGGCGCCGTTGTTAGGGATTATTGAGTAATATAAAAAAATCCTTGGACCGGTACTAGACTGAACCATTTTTTTAGTTTATGTAATTTTTGTTAGTTGTTACTGAATTTTGTTGTAAGAGTATATTTTGTTAAGTGTTGGTATTGTGTTGAGTGTTTGCTGTTAGTTATTTTTTGCTATTTTAGTGGTAGCACTAACTATTACAGTAGCCTTGTTTATAGTTAGTTGTTGTAGTTATGTTTTTTCTAGTTCCTTTGGAAAGTGAAAAGTTATAGGTGATGGATCTTGATGACACCTTAGCAGAGTTTCTTCAATATTCCCAAAGCCTATGCATGAATCATGTGGATGAGATACCACCAATTAAAAAAGAGCCATCGAAGTTAAAAAGGATTTTAATTTCAATTTATAAAAGTCACTCAAACCGGCCTAAAAAATTTTGATAATTCAATCATGAATATTCAGAAGCAAGTGGATTTTATTACAAAGCAATTGGCTGAAGAGCAAAGAAACATAGTGGTTGTACAAAGAGTGGACCAGTATGAAGAGCCATGGGATGATGATGCTAGTTTAAATGAGGAAACCAAGTTTGGGGAAGAAGAAGACCAACTAGAAAACATTGAAATGGATGAACCTAAACTTGAAGTTGATGTAGAAACAAAAGAAGAAAAAGAAAATGAGAAAGTTCAGGGATATTTGATGGAAGAAGAGTTAATTGAAGAATGCGAAGAGGAAAGCTATAGAGATTATACTTCAGAATTGGAAGATGATAGTATATCTAGTGAAGCATTCTTCGATGATTGGAATAAAGAAGATTGGTCTAAAGAAGAACAAGAGTAAGAGTTGTCATTGAATAATTTCTTTGATGATGCAAGTGTTACAGGAGTAGAAATTGAAGGAATGATAACAAAAGCCATTAAGGAACCTGAGAATCAATTAGATAATATTGTTAAGCAAGAAGTGATAGAAGAGGAGAAGGTCTCAACAGAGATAGAAACCACATGTTGGCAACATAATTATTATACAAAAATTTGGTTGGAGCCAAGTATGAATACAGAGAAAGAAGTAGAGATTCATGCACAAGAAAAATTCATATGTCTAGATGTTGAGAATACAAAAGAAGAAGAAACTCAGCTATGTCATGGGGAGCGTTTGCTAGTGGTGACTACTGCAGCTATGGAAATCACAAGGAAACATGAATTGTCAAGTCAAGAAGAACATTGCTTGTGGCATAAAAAGAGAGAGACTAACATAAAAGAAAAAGAAAAAGAGTGAAGGAAGAAAAAGAAGAAAAAGCTGAAAGAGTGGAAAAAGAAGGATAGAAGGAAAGTTGTGTTGAGCATTAGCCTCAAACACAACAAAGAGAAACAAGGAGTAAAAAGACCAAGAATCTATGGTCATAAGCAATGGGATCTAGGCGGAAGAGCCTATATTTGTTTTTCTTGTACAATAATAAAGTAGTGAGAAACTTTTCAAAAAAAAGAGAGAAAAAAAGTAAAAAAAAGAAGAAAAAGAAGAGAAAAAAAACAAAAGAGAATTTTCAAGATTACACAGCATGGAACAACGTGTGCCTTCACGCTCAAGCGTGAACCTTGTAAGCTTGAGCGTGGCTTGCAGTATGAATTAGGGAGTATCATGTGCTTGAGTGTGTGCTTGTATACTTGTAAGCGTGACCCTAGGCTTTCCTTCACGCTTGAGCGAGAGAACTCCATGCTTAAGCATGACCTACATGCGCTTGAGCGAGAGCTTCATGCTTGTAGCGTAAGCGTGGTTGAGTAGCTAGAAGAATTGGCGCTTAGGCGAGGGACCTCCATGCTTAAGCGTGACCTGTATACGCTTGAGCGAGAGCTTCACACTTACAGCGTAAGCGTGGTTGAGTAGCAGTGTCATGCGCTTAAGCGTGATCTTGTACGCTTACAGTGTAGCCTACACCTGTTACAACCTGTTCTGCATTAATGTGGGTGTATGTATGCCTAGATCCAGTGTACCTACACGTACCCCAGTGTGTGTCAGCCTATTACCACCTGCAGCAATCAGAACATAAGCGTATAAATGTTGAGTTCATCAGTATAAAACCCCCTCCCAGTGTACAAACCCTAACTCACACCCCTTTATGTTGGAAACTTGGGTTTTGAAGAGGAAAAGGCACAATCTGAGGATTCCATTGAAAGGTAACATCTTTTCATTCCTTGATTTCAGTTAATAGTTAGAATTATTACATTTCACCGTTTCAATTTTGAATTTAATGTATCCATCATGTCCACTCATCTCACATTTTCATTTTGCTGTGGTTGTGTTGTTTATACATTTGCACCCATTTAGGCTTTATAAATACCACCCATACTATTTTCACTTATGCTAATTTACTTGTGTTGTAATAACTTTATTGTAGTATTTTTTTCTTAAACAATGTATGTCCTTTTCAGTTATAATGAAATCATATTTCCCTGTTAAGTGTTTGTTGTTATTTCTTTTCTAATTTGTATTGTTTAATTCTTGCAACCATCGCTCACCAAATCCTTGACCATATAGGTAAAAAAGAAAGTAATCTATCTCTTAATCTCCTTAATTTGTGAATGGTTAACTGTGCTTAATTTATAACTCATCTTAATTATTTAACTCTTGCTAATTCTCAGGCATCAATTAGATAAATTAATTGATTTGCATTGCTTGATTCATGATCCCTGTCCATAACTTTTTCCATCCTTAATTATTTGTATATTCACCATGCTAGTTAGCAATCTGAATTTATAATCCCGCATTAAGTTTGGGGACATGATTGGCTGATTACCTATAATTTATTAGCTTTTGAGCTTTTATTATTTCTTTTCCGAGTGTGCCTGCATTATTGCTTAGTGAGACAAAATTTACTTCAGTACTTGCTAATGATTATATGTTTGCCAATTGGAAATGATGAAAGCCTTCTTTGAAAATTAGCCAGGGCAAATTTAGCCATCCTTAATATTATTAATTATCCTTTGACCTAATAATTATGTTTGAGCCTGAGACCCTTTCATTCTGATTATGTACCTAACTTTACAAGCCTATTTATCTGAGAAAAACCAAGTGAATCATCCCTAGATGTACCACTGATGAACTGCTGACCTTAGTTATAGATAAGGATTTTAAGAAATGAAAGGAAGAATAGCAAAAGTAAAAGAAAAGTGAAAAACCAGTAAAGCAATTCCTATATAGAAGAAAAATGGTATTGAAAAAAATGAAAGAGAAGGTGCAAAGCACCACAAGTAGTTGAGTTATCCTTCATCTGAGAAAAATAAAAGCAAAAGAGCTGGTTAGTAAAGGCGTTTGAGTTAAGATTGAGGCAAGGCATCAGTGGGCACATCTTTTAACCCAATAGAAAAACAAAAATGGAGCCTGTTGCCTAACCCCATTACAAGCTTAAAAAGCCCTTACTGATCCAATTGTACTAGCATATGTCATGATGTTTAGAACTGTTGCAAGCCTATGTTGATCTGACAATTATGCAGGTGATAAGTGCATGCAATTGAACCTATACATTGAGAGAAGAGTTAAACACCAATCCATGTGAGGAAAGCATCACCAGCTTGTTCTCAAAGGAAGTGTGAGTAATTATATTTTTAGAAGTTGTAGAAAGAAAGCATAAATGCTATTCAATAATTATGGCATGAATTAAGTTAAGGAAAGGTTGATTGTCTTGAGTAAGTGTAATTGATTTAATTAATCTGAGTCCTTGCTTGAGGACAAGCAAGCTTTAAGTTTGGGGATGAGATAAGTCTTGAAAAGACTTAATAATTTCATCTTTAATTTAACTTAATCCATTAAATATTGTTAACTTTGGCATTGTTATGTAATGAATTGTCATTCTATCTTGTTTTAATTATTTAATTCAAATGTATTTGAATTATGCAAGAAAATAAATAAAAAGATAAGCACTTAAGGGAAGGAATATGTTTATTGAGAGATCTAGTAACCTAGCATACATACGCTAGGCATTTATATGTTTGTATTTTACAGGATCTAGGTGCAGAAAATCCAGCGTACATACGCTAGAATCCAGCATACATACGCGTAGGAGAAAGATGACCAAAGAGCTAGCCCAGTGATCCAGCGTACATACGCTCACAAACAGAACCTAAAAAAATGAAGAATCAGCAAGTCAGTAGCGCAGCGTACATACGCTGGCCTCCCAGAATACATACGCCCAGAAATAGAATGCAAAGTTCCAAGTCAGTAGCCCAACGTACATACGCTGGCCTCCTAGCGTACATACACGCCGCTCCAGGATAGAAAAGTACACAACACGCATCAAGTCAGAACCCCAGCGTACATACGCTGGCCTCCTAGCATACATACGTGCAGTATAGAGGGAAACAGAAGTTGTTATTTAAGTTAGTTAGGCAGTTATTTAATTTCTAATTAATTGCTTGTAAACCCCTCTGGGATAATTACGTGATTTAGGTTATTTAGTTAGTTAGTTTAAGGCATTGACCTATATATTTGTAATTCTTTTTTAATTTACACACAGAAGCAATAACACTAATTCATTTTCTGATTTTCAATCTCTCTCTAAACATTTTCCTCTCTAAACTCTATCTTCCATGGCTCTCCACATTCCCCTTTCTGAATCCATTCCCATGGGTTGCTAAACCCCTAGGGTTGGGATTGCTAAAGCTTCTAATGGAGTCTTGAATGTGCATTGAGGAAATCATCTTCTGAAGCATGAGGAGAACAAGCTGAGAAGTGGATCTACACTACTGGATTGACAAATCCAGATATAATTAAAGCATCTCACCAATGAGGAATCATGGTTGAAAGCTTAGGTAACTTCTGGCTTCCTAGCTAATTCAGGCCTAGCAATTAGGTGAATAGCTAGGGTTCAATCCCCAATTTCACATTAGATTTCTCTGTCACTGAACACCTAAGGAATTAGGATTTAATGCTTAGGAATTAGTGTTAATCACCTAAGGAATTAGGGATTAACCATCTGTGAATTGTCCTCTTGAGTCTGAAGCTTGATTAAACCTCAATGCATGTTTCTTGATGAAATTGTGAGCTGAAACAATCCTAACCTATCTTCCATTAAATACATCTTATTTTTCATATTGTTTCTGAAATTACAAAAACATAGAAAGTGCAGAAAAGCATAAACAGAATGAATTCTATCTTCTTGTGTTTTGGTTCAGGTTGTACTAGTCCTAGGTTGTGGTAATTACCTCAATCCCTGTGGGACGATCAAATATATTATAAATTTAACGATTCGTGAACTTGCCAAAAGAATATAATCCTTTGAGATTATGCATCATTAGACATAATTTCATTCAAATTAATTTTGCTCAATTCTTTGATTTGTGTTGTTGTATAGAGTTTCCAAGAGCATGATCAAGGCAAAATTTTTGGTAAACACAAGCTAAGGCCAAAAAGATTACCATGGTAAAATCATATTTATCCTTTGATAGCCAATTTTAATCCTTAAAAATAATTTTTTTAACACCCTTAACCCATACATAATTTTTAACCATTCCATTTACTTGATTGAATAAAAGAGCATTTTTTAACAAAAATGTTTGAGTGTTCTTACATAAAAGGGGAGTGAAAACTATAACTTAGTTTTTTTCAAGATTATCATAATGCATGTATATGAAAAATAAAAATGAAAAAGAAAAAGAAATATATATGCATAATAAGAAAAAGAAATAATGAAAAGGATTAAGTTGGGGGTATTTACCAAGAAGGGAAATGAGATTTGGGCTAAGAAAAAGCCTAAAAATTATGAAATGCTCTTTTATGATTTTGGGTTTTTGCTTTCAAGAAAAACCATAAATTCTTGTAGCCAAGCCTCATTACAACCTTTTAAAAGACCTTGTGACTCTTGTTTGACTCTGTATTTATAACCATTTATTAGATGAAAATCAAAATTGAATTTGTTCGATTTTATGATCGATTGAGCTGACAGTTTACCTTTATACAGAGATAAACACTTGTGAGGTAAGCCTAAAATTAGGGGTGGCAATATGGGCCAACGGGCCGGGCCGGGCTGGGCCAAGGCCCGTATAAGCCCGTCCAAATAGGGCCGGGCCGGGCCAAAAAAGGAAAACGGGCCAAAACCCATTTTCTATGTGGCCCGCGGGCCAAACCGGCCGGCCCGTTTTTATTTTCCAAATTATTTATGCTTTTTTTATATTTAAAATTTGTACTATTTATAAGGTTTTTTTTAAAGGAAAAAAACTTTAGATATAAAAACTAGATTTTATCTTTTTTAAAACTAGTTTGTTTATAATTAACCCAATTTATTTCATTAAAAGTTCAAATAAATTATATTTACATTAAATGGAAACAAAACTTTATTATTTATATTTTATAATATTCTACCATCAATATTATAATAACATATATAAATTAGAAAAATAGAAAAACATAACTTTTTTAACATATATAATTTATATAGTAATATAAAAATATTTTTTAGTATTTTAATATTGGCCCAACAGGCCAGGCCGGCCCGCATAGGGCCAGTTTTTTTACGGGCCAAAACGGGCCGGACCTATATGGGAAAACAGGCTCAAAACCTTGGCCCGACCCGCCTATTTTCAACGGGCCAAACAGGCTGGCCCGCAGGCCAAGCCCAAATTGCCACCCCTACCTGAAATTATGCTTGATTTGTTAATAAGACATTGTAAATTTTTTTTATCTTTAAGCCTTTATTGCATAAGACATCTATTTTTGATTATTTCAAATGGTAAATTGTAAGATTACTTTTTGTGGTAAATTTTTAGACTATTCAAAAATTTGATTTCAAAATTGTTTTTAAAGTTTTTCTCTTGCTCGAGGACGAGCAATGTCCTAAGTTGGGGGTATTTGTTAGTCATCAAATTTACAATAAATTTGTTAAAAAAAGTGTGTTAAAATTAATAAAAATTTGTTCAAACTGTTAGAAATTTAGATTTTAATTGTAATAAATGGAAGTTATTGGAAATTATCTACCTTGATCAATTTTCTCTAGTTTTGTTGTGAAAAATTAAGGAAATTCAAGAGAAAATTCATGATCTGGAAAACTGACGCGTAGCATCAAGCCCACGCGTAGCGTTAGTCTTTTGATGCTTACGCTACACGTCAGTCCCACGCGTAGTGTTAGAAGCTACGTGGACTCCACTTCCAGGTGGTCAAGCACTCAGCCAAAAGGGCCAAATAATGGCCAATCCACTTCCACTACCTTCCAAATCGAATGGGGAACAATCAGGGGCCATGTCTGCCAATCATTGAATTAAATATTGTTAATCATGGCCCTTAATTTTGCGTTTAATGGAGGCTGAGTTAGGAAGCTGACACTACGCGCCAGCCTGACGCTACGTGCCAGCCTAACACTATGCATCAGGACCCTTCTTCAGCCCTATAAATAGGCCATTGTCAAGGCATTCTGGAGAACCCATTCTAAAATTCAGAGCTTCTTCTCTCTCTTTTTACTCGAGTTTGAGTGTTCTTTT
Organism: Clitoria ternatea; assembly: GCA_037962975.1. Taxonomy (NCBI): domain Eukaryota; kingdom Viridiplantae; phylum Streptophyta; class Magnoliopsida; order Fabales; family Fabaceae; genus Clitoria; species Clitoria ternatea. Next base: position 88,164,415 of record CM075673.1, on the reverse strand, counting down.
GTGAGTTTGTAGTCTAGAGTAGTTTTTAGATACTTGAGAGTGTTGTGTAGCATTGTGATCATCTGTATCGTGAAGTATTGCAAAGTCTTCCTAATGTTAACCTCTGTAAGTGTTGTTTTTACTTTTACCATGTGTAACTAATTTGTTTATGCCAGAATGGGTGAACTAATCTAATGAGGACATACCCAAGGAAGACCCTCACACTACATTGGAGAAAGGACTTGAAGCATATAGAGGTCCCCTCACAAGGGCAAAGACCAAACGGGCCAAAGAGAGCATCCATAAAGCCCTTGTCTCTTTTCTCTCTTCTAGTGGGCCTAAGCCCAATAAGGAACCCATAAGGACCTATGTGTACTTTACTTGTAATATACTTTCTAAATAGTTTCTCTAGGCTTATAGGATAGATTTGGGCCTTACAAGGTCAAAGGGGCCACTTTTGGGCCTTGTACTTTCCCTTTTTGGGCCATGTATAGGCCATTTGCTCATCTTTTCTCTTAATGGGCCTTGGAGTCATGATCAAGCCCATTCTTCTAGTCCTTGGCCGAAATCCTCTATGGCCTATATAAGGGCTTCTCCTTCTGTAAACAAGCACCATTAATTCATTTGCAAAATTTGAGAGCACTTAAGTGTTTCCTAGTGAGAGATTCTCCTCCTTCTCTCTAGAATTTGAGAGCTCTCTCAAGCTCTTATCCAAGGGGTTTCTCCCTCCCTTGGTGGTGAGTGGAGTTATCTTCCTCCTCCTTAGGAAGTGGCCTCCAACCTTTCCCTCTCCCTTTTTCCAAGCCTTCCTCCATTGTCCACCTTTCCCTCCTTCTATTTCCACTCTCTTTTCCTTTATTTTGGCGTCACATTCCTATAGTCTTAGGTTTTTAGTTTCGGTTTTCTTGGTCCTTGAAGAAGAAGTCTCAAGCTTCCATTGAAGGAAGATAGAAGAAAGAGCCCTAGATCCAACCCTCTTCAAGAAAGTGCATGAAGAGCCTACATCATGTGGTATCATTGAGCCTTGGGAGGTTCTTTTCTTCTTCTCTTCCATTTTAATTTTCGGTTTTGAGTTCATTTTGCTGGCTGGAATTTTGTTTCTTAGTCATTCATATGCCTTATTAATTCCATGTTAGCATAGAAAAATCATAAAAAGTCTTAGTTCTTTTGAGTTTTTGTGCTAATTTCTTTGTGGTTTCAATTTTTGCATCTTGTTATTGTCATTTTTGGTTGGTTATTGTTACCATTCTGTTTTGGTCTCTAAAATTTCAGAAATGGCACATGTTAAATTCGGTTATTAGGTGGTTAGATTGTTGTTACATGTTAGTTAATTGTTAGTTGTTAGTTAGAGCCAATTTAGGAAGTTAGTTAAGTGCCATGTGGAACCTTTTCTAGAGTTCTAGGAAGTTAAATTGCTTCTCCCTTTTTAGTGTGCAAACCGTGTGGATTAGGGGCAATTCAAGCATCTTGATTAGCTCCTACAAAGGTTCCATTCTTGTTAGGAGGTCTCACATTCAAGACACTCCAAAGTCAACTCAATTTTTAGGATTGTTAGTTTCTATTCTTAGTTTGATTCTAGGTTTAATTTTGTTGCACTATTAGGATATCTCTTTTATATTCCTATTTTCATCTTGCTTGCATCAAAAATAAAACTTGTCAAAAAAAGATTTTAGTCACCTCCTATACATCAATTTAGGAGAAGGTTGCATAAATTCCCTTAAGCAAGAAGCATTAATTGAACTTGTTAGTAACCTTTGTGCATTTCGGTTTGGTATTATAAATTGGTGTTGTTATCTTGAAATCTTGAGAGGCAAAAGAAAAAAAAGAAAAGTATCAAAAGAAAAGAAAAGAATCACAAGAAAAAAAAAGTACCAAAAGAAGAAAAAGAGTGTTAAAGAGAAAGCCTCATTACAAAGTTGAATTAGAGACACCAAACATCATCACCAAATTTCAAAATTACCAATACCAAATGAGAATTGTTTTCATTACTTGACCATTGCTAAGACTTGTTCATTAAAGACTTCATTGCTTATTCTTGCAACTTTAGAGTTTCTAGGCTAGGTTATCCCTTAAACTTTGTTTCTTGCATTTATTTTCTTGTTTGTCTTGTTTTGTCAATTTCAATTCTATTCCAAGTTAGCTTTCATTCTTTTGAACTTTTATTTGCTTTTAGAGTCTTGTCATTCCAAGTTAATTGTTGATCCTTCATTCTATTCCATTTGAGTAGCCTTTATTTCTTGAGCCTTTTTAGTTTGTCATTTTTGCTTCTTAAAGTTTTGTCTTGAGTTTGTATTCTTTTGGACTTCTAAAGATCACTCCATTTCGCCATTAAGTGAGGGTAGCATATTGAAACACTTGAGATTGGTGTGGAAATTGATTGAGCTTGAAAATCTCTAAGAGAAGGCATACACTTGAGAGATACACTTTTGTGAGGTTTAAAGTTTTCTTTGTGATTTCCATTAACCAAGTCTTGTTTGGAGTTGTTGCTTTGTGTTCTTTTGCTAGGTAAAGTGGAGCTTATACATCAAGAAGGACTTGTGAAGACACTTGTAAAGGAGGCAAAAGCTTTGTAACTAGTAGAACTTAGGCAAAGTTTTTCAATTCTTAGGCTTTGTGTAGTAGGATTTTGTCTTGTATTTTGGACACAACAAGGACATTGGACTTTTTGGACATTATAATTTTCCCTTTTGCTTGGTAAATTTCGAATTAGGATAGTGCATGTGCATTTGTTTGTTAACTACTTTTAGTTAATTGGTTAGAGTTAGTTAGAAGTTACAACTATAATTAGTTAGTTAGTTGGTAGTTAGTTGAGTGTCTTAACTAATTGGTTAGTGGTTGGAACTAATTCTAGTTGTCATAACTAATTGTTAGTTGGGTTAACTAATACATAACCGAAATTAGTTAGGTAGTTATAGTGGTTATACTTTGTTACAACTTCCATAACTAATTAACTACTTTTGGTTAGGGTTGTTAGGACTTGGTTAGTTAGTTGAACTAATCTTGTTAGGTTAATTACTTCTTAAAACCGAATTTGGTTAGGCTTGTCTAGGGTTAGTTATTCACTAGTAACATCCTAGGACAAACATAATCAACTTAGGTTAAAGACAACCTAGGATTTCCATAAGCAACATAGGACTAACCTAGTTAAAGACAACCTAGGACATTGTTTTTTCCCTTAGGATAGAAACCTAGTATTGATATTTTAGGTTTGTTGAAGTGTTTTTTTCACTTGTATTGCATTCATCTTCCTCGACTAGCTTGTCTATACATACTTTGTTCTTGTCTTGAGTTTCTTTGACAACATTAAAAGATGTCATCTAGTGATAGGGAAAACAAAAGCATGCTTCATAACATAATGGATAGCTTAAACACCATTAATGCTAGGCTAAACAATCTTGAGCATAATGAACCCCCTAGAACTAGGCATAGACAAAGAAATCAAAGACATAACACTAGTGATAATGAGGAAGAAACAAGACAAAGAAGGCACCATGACCATAGAAGAGATGACATAGGCTTAAGAGAGGTAAAATTAGAAATTCCCCCATTCAATGGAAAAAGTGACATTGAAGCTTACTTAGAGTGGGAAATGAGGGTAGAACAAATATTCAACTCTCATCAAATAAAAGATGATAAAAAAGTTAGGATTGCAACTCTTTCTTTCCAAAATTATGCCCTAGTTTGGTGGACCCAAATTTGTAAGGAGAGAAAAAGAGACAACTTTCCCCCCATAGATGATTGGGTAGACTTAAAAGCTCTCCTTAGAAAAAGATATGTTCCTAATTATTATAGGGGTGAACTATTAGCAAAGCTAAATAGGCTCACCCAAGGCTCCAAATGTGTAGAAGATTACTATAAAGCCTTAGAGATAGCCATGATTAGAGCCAATCTAGAAGAGGATGAGGAAACCCTAATGCATAGGTTCTTACATGGGCTTAATAGGAACATCAAAAATAGGGTGGAACTTCTTCCACATGTGGATATAGAAGAGTTACTCCACCAATGCACCAAAGTAGAAAACCAATTTAAGGAAAGAGAAGCCTATAGTGGGGATAACAATAGAGCCTATAAGTCAAAATGGGTAGAAAATAAGGGTAAGTTTGAGAGAAACCCTAGAGAGAGAGAAGTGGGCGCTTCCTCCTCTAAACCCCAAAGTGAGTTACACAAAAATGGCAAAGTCTTTCGCAATCAACATGATAAGCATGATCCATCATCAAAACCACAATCCTCTAGATCTTCTTCCATAAAATGTTTTAAGTGCCTTGGAAGAGGACATATTGCTTCGGACTGTCCAACAAAAAGAACAATGATTTTAAAAACCAATGGAACCTACTCAAGTCAATCAGAGTCTAATTCTGATTCTCACTATTCAAGTGATGACTCTAGTAGTGCTTCTAGTGACAGTGAGCATATTTTAGGGGATGATGGTGAGTTGTACATGATTAGAAGGTTGCTTGGTAGTCATGTAAAACTTGATGACACAACACAAAGAGAGAACATCTTTTATACAAGATGTTACATTAATGATAAATTATGTTCTCTCATTGTGGATAGTGGGAGTTGTGCAAATGTTACAAGCCAAAGACTAGTCAAAAAGATGGGATTAGAGCTTATAGACCATCCAAGTCCCTACAAATTACAATGGTTAAATGAAAAAGGGGAAATGGTAGTCAATAAGCAAGTCCTAATCAATTTCACCATAGGCACATATAGAGATGAAGTCAAATGTGATGTAGTACCTATGGAAGCAACTCATGTACTTTTAGGAAGGCCTTGGCAATTTGATAGGAAGGTCCTTCATGAGGGGTTCACTAACACCCTCACATTTAAACTAGATGGTAAGAAGATAGTATTACATCCTCTAACTCCACAACAAGTAGCCAAAGATCAAATCCAAATGAAGGCTAAGAGAGAAAAAAAGTTAGGATCTTCTTCCCATGTGAGTTTAGAAAAACCAAAGAAAAACAAAAAAGACAATAAAGGGAAAGGAGTTGTTGTCTATAATGACTCCCAACCTAATCTCTTCGCTACAAAATATGATGTGAAACATGCCATGTTTTCACAAAAGCATTGCTTGATCATATATCCAAAAGATATCCCTAACACTTCCTTGTGTTCAATGGGCACCTCTCCTTCCCCCTTGCCCAAAGGGATCCAAAATATCTTGCAAGAATTTAACGACCTCTTCCCAAAAGACATTCCAAAAGGGTTACCTCCTATTAGGGGCATTGAGCATCAAATAGACCTTATACCTGGGGCTAGTTTACCAAATAGACCTGCCTATAGATGCAACCCTAAGGAAAGTTTAGAAATAGAAAAACAAGTGAATGAACTACTTTCCAAAGGTTGGATTAGAGAAAGTTTAAGCCCTTGCGCATTACCGGTTTTACTTGTACCCAAGAAAGATGGTTCATGGAAAATGTGTATGGATTGTAGAGCCATTAATAACATCACCATCAAGTATAGGCATCCCATACCTAGGCTTGATGACATGTTAGATGAGCTTAGTGGATCTACAATCTTCTCCAAGATTGATCTTAAAAGTGGCTATCACAAAATTAGAATAAAAGAAGGAGATGAATGGAAAGCCGCTTTTAAAACCAAACTTGGCCTTTATGAGTGGTTAGTGATGCCTTTCGGCCTAACTAATGCACCAAGTACCTTCATGAGACTTATGAACCATATTTTGAGGGATTTCATAGGGCATTTTGTTGTGGTATACTTTGATGACATTCTTGTGTACTCAAAATCCATGACCTCTCATCTAATCCACCTAAGACAAGTTATGCTTGCCTTGAGAACAAACAATCTTTATGCTAACTTTGAAAAATATTCTTTTGGCATGGATACCATTGTCTTTCTTGGTTTTGTAGTTAGTTCTAGAGGTGTTGAGGTAGATCACTCTAAGGTTAAGGCAATCCAAGATTGGCCTACACCTAAAAATGTGAGTGAAGTAAGAAGTTTCCATGGTCTCGCAAGTTTCTATAGGAGATTTGTGAAAGATTTTTCAACCCTAGCCTCCCCTTTAAATGAGTTAGTTAAAAAGAATGTTTCTTTTATGTGGGGGCCTAGGCAAGAAAAATCCTTTCAAGATCTCAAAGATAGACTCACTCATGCTCCAATTTTAAAACTTCCAAATTTTTCTAAAACCTTTGAGCTTGAGTGTGACGTATCTAATGTGGGCATAGGAGCTGTGCTTTTACAAGAAGGTCACCCCATAGCTTTCTTTAGTGAAAAACTTAATGGGGCCACTATTAACTATCCCACATACGATAAGGAATTTTATGCCTTAATTAGAGCCCTACAAACTTGGGAGCACTACTTAATCCCAAAAGAGTTCGTGATACATAGTGATCACCAATCTTTGAAATTCATCAAAGGGCAACATAAGTTAAACAAAAGGCATGCTTGTGTTTGAATATGTATACAGGTTCAAGGATGTTCAAAGATTTTGATAATGACAAAACACTCTTGAAGAAACCTATGCAAAAACAAAGATATGGAATTAGGTGCTAAGTAACAGCGAAGATAATCGATTATGTCACTTATGCTAATCGATTAGGAGCTTTCTGTTTTGGAAGAAACTGCATCAGGATTGAAGCTAATCGATTATGGGAATAAAGATAATCGATTATGAAGTCACTGGAATTAAGATAATCGATTACACACTTGTAATAATCGATTATGAACTCACTGGAATTAAAATAATCGATTATACATTTAAAGCTAATCGATTACAATTATCAAAAATGGGATTAAATGTATCAGGTATAATGTCTAATCGATTAAGAAAGCTATACAATCGATTAGGAAGCCACTGGAATTAAGGTAATCGATTACAAGACATGCTAATCGATTAGGAAGCTGCGAAATCAAACTAAATGCATCAGGTATAGATGCTAATCGATTACAGGAATTGAAATAATCGATTAGTGACTCTCTAACTTGAAGCTAATCGATTACAACGCGAGGGTGTAATCGATTACGCTAGTGGAAAACACATTTAAGTGGGAAACCAGCTCATGTCTCCACCATTCTTCAAATTTCCACTGAGTGCAACGGCTATGAAGAACGAAGGGCACACCTCAACAGCTATTTTGGCTCTATAAATTGAAGAGGAACATAAGCACAAAGACACAACAAGAAGCTACAAATCCTTTACTCTATTTTGTGCTTTGTAAGCCCTATTTCTTGTATCTTGAAATACATTTGTATATCCTCTCATCTTGAGAGTTAGAATTGGTTAGAGCTTTCATTTGTGTATCTACTCTATTAAGAGAGTGTATTGATTGTAAACACAACACCAAACACAAGGGATTCACTCTAGGTTGAGTGGTTGTTCACTCTAGGTTGAGTGGTCACAAAGGTTGGGGTTCAACCTTTGGGTATTGAGAGATTGTGAGATTGGGTGGGTTGCCCTTTGCTTGTGAGGATTGAGTTCTTGAGTGTGGGACACTAGGAAGCTGCAATTGCTCAAAGCTTGTATATCAAATCTTCAATAGTGAAATCCTCTAAGTGGGTTGCTTAGAGGCGAGACGTACACCGGATTGGGTGGAACTCGTTATATCGGTTTGCAAGCTTCTCTTCCTTACTCCTTACTTTCATATACTGCTTGCTAATTGATTATTGTTGATTGTTTGTGAAGAGCACACTTGAACTTGCTTAATTTGCTACTCTTCAAATACTGCCCACCAGGTGTTTGGGAAAATTGCTTCAGCAATACTTCTCATTATAGTGCTTTGCATATTATCCTCTTCTTAATTTCACTTGCATATTCTCATTAACTTGGTTATAAAAATCAATTTCAAAGGCATTCCAACCAAAAGTTTTAAAACTCAATTCACCCCCCCTCTTGAGTATTGAGGCCACTTGAACAACAATGCTAAGTGGGTTGAGTATTTGGAACAATTTCCTTATGTCATCAAGTATAAGAATGGCAAAACCAATACTGTGGCTGATGCTTTATCTAGGAGGCACTCTCTACTTACCTCTCTAGGAGCCAAAGTTATTGGGCTTGATGAAATTAGGTCTTTGTACCCAAATGATCTTGACTTTTCAAATATCTTTAACTCCTCTTCCACTTATACATCTCATAAGGGCTTCTACATTTTAGATGGCTACCTTTTTAAAGCCAATAGACTTTGTATTCCACGAAGCTCTTTAAGAGATCTACTACTTAGAGAGAGTCATGAGGGAGGACTCATGGGTCATTTTGGTAGAGATAAAACTTTGTCTATCTTACATGAACACTTTTATTGGCCCAAAATGAAAAAGGATGTTCAAAAACATTGTTCTAGGTGTATTGTTTGTAGAAAGGCTAAATCAAAACTTTCACCTAATGGTTTATATACTCCTTTGCCAACACCTAGTGCACCTTGGATTGATATATCAATGGACTTTGTGTTAGGCCTGCCTAAGACCCAAAGGGGAATGGATTCTATCTTTGTGGTTGTGGATAGGTTTAGCAAGATGGCTCACTTCATCCCTTGCCATAAGGTTGATGATGCTAGTCATATTGCTAAGATCTTCTTTAAAGAGGTTGTGTGATTACATGGTGTACCCAAAACCATTGTTTCTGATAGGGACACCAAATTCCTAAGCCATTTTTGGAAAACTCTTTGGTCAAGGCTAGGAACACAACTCCTCTTTTCCACAACTTGTCATCCTCAAACGGATGGCCAAACAGAGGTAGTAAACAGGACCCTTTCACAACTTCTTAGGGTCTTAGTACACAAAAATGTGAAATCTTGGGATGAGTGTTTACCCCACATTGAGTTTGCATATAATAGGGTACAACACTCCACAACTAAGCATAGTCCATTTGAGGTTGTATATGGTTTTAACCCTCTCACACCCTTGGACCTTTTGCCCATTGAGGTTTCTGATTCTGTCCTTCATATGGATGGAGAGGCAAAGGCCCAATTTATCAAAGATTTTCATGAGAAGGATAGACACCAAATACAAACTAAAAATGAACATTATGCTCGTTGTGTAAATAAACAAAGAAAGGAGATCACCTTTGAGGTTGAAGATTGGGTATGGTTACACCTTCGAAAGGAACGCTTTCCCAATTTGAGATAATCCAAACTCAACCCTAGAGGTGATGGACCTTTTCAAATTCTCAAGAAAATTAATAATAATGCTTATGTCCTAGATCTACCAGGAGATTATGGTGTGAGTGCTTCTTTTAATATAACTAATTTGTCTCCCTTTGATATAGATGATAAGGATGATGCCTTTGATTTGAGGACAAATCCTTTTGAAGAGGGGGAGCATAATGAGGACATACCCAAGGAAGACCCTCACACTACATTGGAGAAAGGACTTGAAGCATATAGAGGTCCCCTCACAAGGGCAAAGACCAAACGGGCCAAAGAGAGCATCCATAAAGCCCTTGTCTCTTTTCTCTCTTCTAGTGGGCCTAAGCCCAATAAGGAACCCATAAGGACCTATGTGTACTTTACTTGTAATATACTTTCTAAATAGTTTCTCTAGGCTTATAGGATAGATTTGGGCCTTACAAGGTCAAATGGGCCACTTTTGGGCCTTGTACTTTCCCTTTTTGGGCCATGTATAGGCCATTTGCTCATCTTTTCTCTTAATGGGCCTTGGAGTCATGATCAAGCCCATTCTTCTAGTCCTTGGCCGAAATCCTCTATGGCCTATATAAGGGATTCTCCTTTTCTAAACAAGCACCATTAATTCATTTGCAAAATTTAAGAGCACTTAAGTGTTTCCTAGTGAGAGATTCTCCTCCTTCTCTCTAGAATTTGAGAGCTCTCTCAAGCTCTTATCCAAGGGGTTTCTCCCTCCCTTGGTGGTGAGTGGAGTTATCTTCCTCCTCCTTAGGAAGTGGCCTCCAACCTTTCCCTCTCCCTTTTTCCAAGCCTTCCTCCATTGTCCACCTTTCCCTCCTTCCATTTCCACTCTCTTTTCCTTTATTTTGGCGTCGCATTCCTATAGTCTTAGGTTTTTAGTTTCGGTTTTCTTGGTCCTTGAAGAAGAAGTCTCAAGCTTCCATTGAAGGAAGATAGAATAAAGAGCCCTAGATCCAACCCTCTTCAAGAAAGTGCATGAAGAGCCTACATCATAATCTATTGAGTATGATGTTGTGGATTCAACCTCTGCATGTTTATGATTCAAGTGCCATGTTAGTATTTTAATCTTTTATTAGTATAAACGTCAAACGGGAGAATGATTATTCATGCTGTATTGAAACCTATTTTAATGAAAGTAAAAGTTGAAATACCATTAATATGCCAATTACTAGGGATAGAGTTGGTAATTATTGTTATGTTAAGGCCAGGACTTAAAGCAAGTTTTTATTGAGAAAGCATCTGAGGGATCAGACTTTATGGTAATTATTTAGAATTTATATCATGAGGGATCGGTTATAATGATTTTAAGCTGCAATGACATGAACTTGACGATTAAATATGCATGTCTTGAGTTTCTTCATTATGTTCTAGAAAGGGGATCCAAATTCCAACATAATTTGTCAATTTGTGTTTTTACCTTAAGTATCTGAGCTATTCTGAATTACATATCAACTTTTTAGATAGATTTTATATTTACCATCATTTTACCACATGAACAAATCAACCAGTAAATTCTGTGAATATTGTATAAATTGTGTATAAATTACTCTTTTAAGTTTAGAAACTTTTACCATAGTAAATAAAGAATTACTGCGACTACTGAATATTCAATCCTTCTGAGAATGATATCTAAATTTGAAAACTACAGACGATTGGTGTGCTTGCCAATAAAAGGCCTTTACAAAAGCCTCAACAATGACTACAAAAGATTGACATGGGTATACTTCCTAGCCCATAAGGATGAGTCTATAAAAGTATTTTAAATTTTCTATAAGAAAATTTAAAATGAGAAAGGCTATTGCATTAGTATAATAAGAAGTGATCATGGCAGGGAATTTGAAAATTAAATTTTTGAAAATTTCTTCAATGAGTCTGGTATAACTCATAGTTTTTCCTCCTCAAGAATGCCACAACAAAATCGTGTTGTGGAAAGGAGAAACAAATCCTTGCAAGAAATGGCCAGAACTATGCTTTATGAAAACAATCTTCTAAAATATTTCTAGGCAGAAGCTGTGAGTACTTCTTGTTATATTCAAAATAGAGTTTTTATCAGACTAATACTAAATAAGACTCCTTATGAATTGTGGAAGGGTAGAAACCCCAACATCTCATATTTTTATCCTTTTGGATGCACTTGTTATATTTTGAACACTAAGGACTACCTTGGAAAATTTGATTCAAAATGGGACAAAGGAATATTTATGGGATATTCAACCACATCAAAATCTTACAGAGTATTTAACACTCGAACTCAAACCATAGAAGAATCTATGCATGTAAGATTTAATGATCTTCGAAAGACTGACACGAAACTGACAGATCTAGATTCTGATGATGCAAGACTTCAACAAAAACTTGAGCAACTAGAAGAACAAAGAACAACAAATGATCAATCAGAACGAGCTGATCCTAAAAATCTTGAGCAAGATCAGCTCTTTGAACCAGAAAGGCCAAGGGACTGGAAATTCAAAACCTATCATCCTTTAGACCTCATAATTGGAGATCAAGCTGCTTGAGTCAAAACCAGATCCAGCCTTCACAATCAGTCATTAATTGCTCTTATTTCAGAATTAGAACTAAAGAATGTTGTGGAACCTCTGAATGATACTGATTGGATTATAGCTATGCAAGAAGAGTTGAATTAATTCGAGAGAAATAAAGTATGGAAACTTGTTCCTAAGCCCAAAGATAAAAATATTATTGGAACTAAGTGGGTATTCAGAAACAAGCATAATGAAAATGGTAAGGTCATTAGAAATAAAACCAGACTAGTAGCTCAAGGCTACAATCAACAAGAAGGTATAGATTTCATTGAAACTTTTACCAATATGGCCAGACTTGAGGCTATCAGGATACTTCTTACATTTGCTACTTTTAAAGGAATTACATTATATCAGATGGATGTAAAGAGTGCTTTTCTGAATGGTTTCATTAAAGAAGAAGTTTATGTAAAACAACCTCTTGGTTTTGAAGATGTGTCTCTTCCTAACCATATTTTCAAATTAAGTAAAGCACCATATGGTCTGAAACAGGCTCCTAGAGCTTGGTAAAACAGACTCAGTTTATTTCTTATCTCAAAAGGCTTTACTAGAGGAGAAGTTGACCCGACCCTCTTAAAAAAGAGCTCTAGGAAACACTTTATTATTGTGTAGATTTATGTGGATGATATTATTTTTGGTGCTACTGATGATAGTCTATCTAAAGATTTTTCTAAAATGATGCAGCAAAATTTGAAATGAGCATGATAAGAGAACTTAAATTCTTCCTAGGCTTGTAAATTCAACAGACGAGTAATGCTATTTTCATCCATCAACAGAAGTACACAAAGGAGCTACTTAAAAAGTTTAAAATGGCTGATGCTAAGGCCATGAGTACTCCTATGCATCTAAACTACAACATACATAAATATGAGTTTAGTACATCACTAGATCAAACCTTGTATAGAGGAATGATTGGTTCACATCTGTATCTTACATCCAGCAGACCTGACATAATGTTTAGCATTTACATATGTGTAAGATATCAATCAGATCCTAAGGAATCACATCTATCTGCAGTGAACAGGATTCTAAGGTATCTTGTTGGAACCACTAACCTTGGGTTGTTCTATAAAAAATAGACTTTTTCTCTTTATCTGGATTTTCTGAAGCAGATTTTGTTGGAAATATGCACTAAAAGCCTATATAGGACGCATCATTTTGAATAAGTCATTTTTTGTTAAATAGTTTAACAACCTTTATTTATCCTTGGAGTAATAGGTCATATGAGAGTTATTCCTAAAATGTCCCTAGTCAAGTATTTACGTGGGGACATGTAAATACATTAAGACTAGTGTGTGCGTGTACTGATGATCTGATCTCACAGATTATGGATATAAATGATATCAAGTCTTCACACGGGTACACATTAAGAGTAATGATGTACTGGACAGACCCACCATGAGAACGTTGCATGGATCGTTACATGAATGTCATAAACGATTCTCAATGTGATAATGGTATATGTAGTCCTTTGACCTGAAGTCACTATGATTCCTACATAAGGAGTTTGTTGCTTTAATACAATCAAACGTCTTCTGTAACAAGAGGACTATAAAGGTTGTGGTTAGGCAATGAACAAATTATGTAGAGGGATGTGAGTGATGTAGATGGGATTTGTCTCTCCTATGTGATAGGAGTGATATCTATAGGCCACTTGATGGAGTGAGACTAAGGAAATGCATGGCCATGCTAGAAAGAATAAATATTGGATATTTATTCGGAAAAAGTCTACTCCTGTATCAAGTAATATAAATTGGACCGTACAAGGATGACGCGACCATGCCTTGGGCCCAATTAGGATATTGTGACAAAAGGAACAAACATATAAAATAATTATCACTTATAGGTTATGTTGATAATAAATAATATTCAGATATAATGATGCATTGCTAGATGTCACTCTTATTTTATATTAATAATAAAATAGTTTATCATTAATATAACTGAGTATTTTACCTATAGGGTTACACACATAGAGTAAGCCCATCGGAAAATAGCTTTTTATTTTAGTTGGACTAAAATAAAACTATTGGGTTAACTCATTTAGAATAAGTAAGGAGCCCACTCTTTAGAGAGAAAATTAGGTCAAACCTAAGCCTATAAATAGAGCATCAGATGCTCATAGGCGGCTAACCAAAAAGAGACACAAAATATGCAAAAGTTGCAAAAGCTACACGTCGTCAAACAAGCATTTAGAAGGTGTAGCATTTATGGTGGGAGTACTCGTGAAGACTCCTAAAGGACAAGGCTACGATTGCTTCGATATTCTTCAAGAGGTAATCCTAAAACGCAATTTTTTTTTTATGTTTGTCTTATGCTTTGAAACACGACGCTTTGCAAATCCTATGAGAATCCTTGTATTTCTGCTGCTTATACACTAGGGATTCCCTAAAAGTGGTATCAGAGCTTGGTTGCAAAACCGTGTTTTGGGCAAATATTTGTTTAAAAAAAACATGTGAAAAAAAATTCTTTTATGAAAAGAATTATAAAGGTTGAATCTTTTTGCAAAGGTTGCCTCTTTTCTTAGATATGATTCAAAGGTTACATTTTTATTGAAATATTATGTAAAGGTTGCATTTTTTACGAGATATGTTGCAAAGGTTGCACCGTTTTGAAAGTTAGTATCAATTTAATTTTGTTTTGTGTATATTGATCATTTTTCTCAACATTTTAATTAAAGAACATATTTTTTAGGATGTGCTTTATTATATGAACATGTTGTATGTTGCAATGGTAATTGTTTTGTATGTATTCTAATTATAAGGCATGTTAATTTTATGTTCGTTTAATTAAATTGAAATCAAGGGTTGTATGCAATGTATGTCTATATGCTTTCTCTTTCTAATATGAATTGTTCATGCGAGATTGTGTTTAGAAAGTTTAAGAATTAAACCCTAGCCGTAATGAAAACTAGGATTGAAAAGTTGAAACCTAGCCATCATGGTATTTTATTTATTTGTAAATGTTACAAATAAAATATTTGATTTTAATATTATATTTTCGATTTGTAAAAGTTGCAAATCAAATTTTAAATGTTTGTTAAATTTAAAGTTTGTAAGAGTTACAAATTTAAATAATTTATTCTTATTAATTTTAATAGGATTTGCATTGTATGTGATCTTTTTAAAATTAATGTGATTTGTAGGAGTTACAAATTGATTTATATTTATTAAATTTAATATGATTTGTAATTGTTACACATAGAAGATAAGATCTTTATTAAATTTAATAATTTTAAAATCAAATATTTAATCCTTAATAAAATTGATAGGATTTGCAAAAGTTACAAATTAAAGATAAGATCTTTATCAAATTTAATATGATTCAAAATAAAATATCTTGAACTCTAGAGATAAGTTTAAAATTTAAACCTTGATCGTTCCTAAAAATAAGATAATTGTTGATACTCTAGAGATAAGATTTAAAAGTTAAACATTGATTATTCTTATTTTAGGATAGTTGTTGGGTCAAAAGATAAAGTTTAAAAGTTAAACCTTAGTTGTTCCAAAATTTATGATTCAAGAGTTGAAACTTAAAATTAGGATTTCAAATTGTTTGAAATCATACCCAAATATTTTGAGCTGTTAATGGTCAGTGGGACGTTCTGGCTAGGAAAGACTTAGTACTTAAGCGGTCACACCAGACCCACCTCTCTTTCCTGGGAACTAACCTGATTACAGTACTAAATTTTTGGGTTGGAACGCCACTTGAAACCCTATAAAGGGTAGCCTCCCCTTGACCCTGTCCGTTGAACAGTCAATGGAACCGCCAAACTTTTTTACGTAGTTTTCCTTTAATGACCCCGCGTGTTTAATTATGTGTTTTAAAATTTATTTTATTTTAAATACAATTAATTACTTTATTAATTGATTAATTAACACGTCCAGCAGTGAATGGTTATGGTCTTAGATTTTTTTATTTTAAATACAGCCCGCGTGCTATGTCTTTCTCTATTCTTGAATTTCTTCTCTCAACCTTTTGCTCGTATGTAAAACGAGTTTCTTTATTACATTGTAATCTGGAAGAAGCCAACAATGTGGAGACCTAGAAGAAACCTAGCATGGTGACTCTTGATGGGTATGACCTTGAAAGGAACAAAAGAGTGGTGACTCCAAGAGGATGGTGGTTTCAAGAAGTAGGACTTCATGAAGTCAAGGCACCATAGTTCCCTTAGGTTTATTTTATTTTATTTTATTTTCTAGGAAGACCATAATCATCTCGCATTTTTTATTGCATGTTTTGTAGTTGTATTTTACGTTAAAGCGTTTAATGAAAGTCGGTAATGAACAATAAGAAAATTGAAATCCCTCAAGCCTGACAATCATACCTTCCAATAAGTAATAACGTCTAACTTGATATAGATAAAGTGCAGGTCACGTCATAGTTGGGTGCCTTTATTTATGTTTAGAGGGACATGATTGGATACTTGGATTATCCAAGTATAACTTATTAAGTTATATTCAAATAGACATTTTTCAATTGGATTGGAAAAGCCTAAACAGTCTAAAACGCGTTCTAATAAACAACAGTCATCAATGCTAGTTTCAATAAAGTGTAGGTTCTGCCAAAGCAGGGTGCTTTTATTGATATTAGTAAAGGATGATGGATAATTGGATTATCCAACCATTTGTTATTGGACTTATCTAGGTAAATTTAATCAGATTGAAGAACCTAGAAGCGTTAATATTAAGTTTAAACGTCTTCTAATAAGTAACACTCGTCAAGACTAATGTCAATAAATAGTAGGTCTGCCAAAGCAGAGTGCTATCATTTATACTAGTAAGGCGTGATGGGATAATTGTAATATCCAAATTGTTTTTATTAGGCCTAAACTTAACTAAGTTTTTCAATTGGATTGAAAATAACTTAGAGGCGTAAGGATTGAGCTTAAATTCATAAGATGAATAAGGGTAAAGAGTTACCCACTTAATCATACAAGAGTTGCATGAGATATAATTGGAAATGTGTTTCCTACCTAAATAACCAAGGGTTGGGCGATCATCCAAAGCTGACTCAACACTAGTCCAAATATGCATCTTGGCCCACTAGAAAAATCTTTCAATAAGATTTTTTATGATTCAGTGAGGGTATTTGTTTTGAATCAAAATAGTGGGAGACAACATATTTATTTAATGACCAAAATTTAAATATGTTTTAAAGAGAAGTGATAGATTTGCATGTAATTTGTTTTAGAATAACCATGACAAACCAAATATTATTTTGTTGCAATCTGTCCTTTGGAAGGACACTTTATCTGGAAAAATGCCTAGATAGGTATCGAGACTTGAGAATTATCTTCAATAAAGAGGAAGTGGCAGTGTGTCATGTTTGGCTTATATATGATCTATGGTTGGGTCTTGAGTACCCTATGGAGTCTGCATAAACTCTAAGCTGTAAAAGGCAATTTGAATATATGGGAGATATACGATATGATCGTAAATAGACTTTACTAAGGCTGAGTTGGTCTGGAAGTCTAAAAGATGATCAAAAAAGGAAATTGTTTCCAGTTTTAGCCAAATAAGACATTAAAATAATTTATCTAAAGAACTTGAAGGAGTTCAAAAGAAAGGAAAGTAAGACTTCCACTACAAGTCATGTTATAGAAGTCAAGTTATTTTACTTCACTAATGTTAGTATCAGATACTAGTAATAGATCTCACATTTTAAAAGATCAAGGAAGTAGATCACTTGCTAAGGGTAGAGAAATCTGTATAAAATTGAGCAAAAGTTGCTACAATAAAGATAAGATCTTTACTTATTGGGCTAGTTAGTGAACTAGACATTGTGCATATTGTTTCTTGTTGGACAAGAAATGTTTTTTTATATTAAATAACTTTATTTCTTCAAAAGGATATTGATGCACAATTGAGTAATGGATTCCACATCCTAAATCTCAAAACACCCATCTATAGCATAACTGTCAAAGTAGGTTAAAATAAGTGATTTTGAACCTTACTTACATGGTATTGTCTCCTAAGGCAAATGAATAAGAAAACATTTCTAAATACCATTAATGTGGTTATATGGACTCTTTTGATTTTACAATCAATTGAGACATGTAAATCTTATTTATTGGAGAGATAATTGAGACCTCATTCATTGAAAAGATGAGTAATCTATTATTTAATACATGACGATGTATGTGGGCCTATTGGAACAATAACTATATATGTTTTTCAATACTTCAACATACTAATTGAAAAGTCAATGAGTATAGATTTATGTAACATAAGTTAGAAAGTCTTTGAAAAGTTCAAAGAATTCATAATGAAGTGAAAAACCAAATTGGCAAGACAATTAAAGCTCTTGATTAGATCAAGATAGCAAATAATTTGAGCTACAAGTTTGATAACTATCTGATAGAGTGAGAGATTACCTCTTAACTCATTCCTCATGGAATGCCATAATAGTATCTCTACGGGGAAAATTCAAACCTTGTTGGACATAGTTTGATTATTGATTATTATTAAACATCTCTAACTCCTTCAACGTTCCTTTATTAACAAAATTTCCACACTTAACCATGTTCCATCTTAGACTTTCTTAAAGAAACCATATATGATATGGACTAGGAAGAAACCTAGTATGTCTTTACTAATAATTTGGAACTATGATGCTTCTATAGAGCATCCAACTCTAACAAGGTCAAATCCAAATTGGATAAATGTCTTCTGTGAGATACCCAAAGAAAGCTAAGGGTTATTATTTCTACAATCCATCTGAGAACAAAAGGCTTGTTGCTTAGAATGTTGTATTCTTGAATAAGAGTACATCTCTTAAAGAATCAGTGGGAGGATAGTAGAACTTGAAGAAATTCAAGTATCACAAAACATTCAAAAGTCAAGGATGGACTTGGAGCAGAAATCACAAAATGTTGTGACATTATTAGCTCTAGTAGCACAAGACTTGCGTAAGATCAAATAGGATATATAACCAAATCTGAAAGATATGGATATCTTATAAATCAGGAATGAGACATATTGCTAATTGGTCAAGTTTCTTATGAAGAGGCCAATGCAAGTTTAGATTCTAAGACATGGCATAGACCATGGGATTTGAAATGGGCTCCATGTATATTAACAAGGTATGAACCTTGGTTGACGCACCTAAAGGGTAAAACCTATAGGATGCAAGTGGGTTTTCAAAAGGAAAACTAAACATAGATGGTAATAAAAGTACCTTTAAAAGCAAGATTGACAAAATTCAATTAGCTTAAAAACCATTTAGATCCTACTTGTTGTAGCAGTATACCATCATTATGAGATAAGGTAGATAGATGTCAAGATGGAAATCATCTTGAGGATGTGTATGTGACACAACCTAAAGGCCTTTTATGCCTGAAACATCTAGGAAGGTATGTGAACTGCAAATGTTATATTTATGGACTAAAGCAAGCTTTTAGAAGCTAGAATCTTCATTAAAGAATGAAGATAAATCTTATGACTATAAAAAGGTTAGTAACTGCACAATTATAGTTCTAGTATTACATGTAGAAGACATGCTTCTTCTAGAACTAATAATATTCTCATTCTATAGTCAACAGTATCCTTAAACACTTAAGAAGGACTAAGGATTTGATCTTGATAAATGGAAGATGAGCTCGTTGTAAAGGTTACATCGATGCCAATCTTTTGATTAATTTGAAAGACTTAAGATTGCAATCAAAATATATGTGTTGTCAAGATGATTGCAGTGTATGCTTGAAAGGTTCATAGCAAGAAACAATCGTTGGTTCTACTAACAAATCTAAGTATTTTGCTATGTTAAATTACAAAAGAAGTTAATTTACATTTAATCATTCCAAATGTTTTGTATCCTATGAGTTTCCACTGTGATGACAGTGGAACCATAGAACAATATAAGGAAGTGGATTAATCCAAGCATATACTTAAATAGTTTCATCTTTAGAAGATGTGAAAATATGCAATGTGCATGCCAACAAAATTGTTGGGAAGCCACTAGTAAAACCGCTTACGTAGAAAAAGCATAAGGGCATTGTAGACGTCATTGCGCATTAACCATATCGGCTCTAAGTGTAAGTGGGAGATTGTTGGAAATATGCACTAAAAGCCTATATAGGACGCATCATTTGGAATAAGTCATTTTTTGTTAAATAGTTTAACAACCTTTATTTATCCTTGGAGTAATAGGTCATATGAGAGTTATTCCTAAAATGTCCCTAGTCAAGTATTTACGTGGGGACATGTAAATACATTAAGACTAGTGTGTGCGTGTACTAATGATCTGATCTCACAGATTATGGATATAAATGATATCAAGTCTTCACATGGGTACACATTAAGAGTAATGATGTACTGGATAGACCCACCATGAGAACGTTGCATGGATCGTTACATGAATGTCATAAACAATTCTCAATGTGATAATGGTATATGTAGTCCTTTGAACTGAAGTCACTACGATTCCTACATAAGGAGTTTGTTGTTTTAATACAATCAAACGTCTTCTGTAACAAGAGGACTATAAAGGTTGTGGTTAGGCAATGAACAAATTATGTAGAGGGATGTGAGTGATGTAGATGGGATTTGTCTCTCCTATGTGACAAGAGTGATATCTATAGGCCACTTGATGGAGTGAGACTAAGGAAATGCATGGCCATGCTAGAAAGAATAAATATTGGATATTTATTCGGAAAAAGTCTACTCCGGTATCAAGTAAAATAAATTGAACCGTACAAGGATGACACGACCATGCTTTGGGCCCAATTAGGATATCGTGACAAAAGGAACAAACATATAAAATAATTATCACTTATAGGTTATGTTGATAATAAATAATATTCAGACATAATGATGCATTGCTAGATGTCGCTCTTATATTATATTAATAATAAAATAGTTTATTATTAATATAACCAAGTATTTTACCTATAAGGTCACACACATAGAGTAAACCCATCAGAAAATAGCTTTTTATTTTAGTTGGACTAAAATAAAACTATTGGGCCTAACTCATTTAGAAAGAGTAAGGAGCCCACTCTTTAGAGAGCAAATTAGGTCAAACCTAAGCCTATAAATAGAGCATAAGATGCTCATAGGCGGCTAACCAAAAAGAGACACAAAATACGCAAGAGTTGCAAAAGCTACACGTCGTCAAACTAGCATTTGGAAGGTGTAGCATTTCTGGTGGGAGTACTCATGTGGACTCCTAAAGGACGAGGCTATGATTGCTTCAATATTCTTCAAGAGTTAATCCTAAAACGTAATTTTTTTTGTGTTTGTCTTATGCTTTGAAACATGACGCTTTGCAAATCCTATGGGAATCCTTGTATTTCCACTGCTCATACACTAGGGATTCCCTAACAGATTTTACAGGAGATAAAGTTGATCAAAAAAGTACAAGTGATGGATGTCACTTCTTGGGAAGCAGTCTGATATCATAGGGTAGCAAAAAGTAAAACTCCATTGCACTTTCCACAATTGAAGTAGAATACATGTCTGCAGCAGGATATTGCTCTCAACTCCTTTGGATAAAATATCAACTTGAAGATTACTCAATCAAAGAAGGAGAAATTCCAGTGTTCTGTGAAAATACAAGTGCAATAAACCTTTCCAAGAATCCCATTCAACACTCCAAAGCAAAACACGTAGAAGTAAAATATCACTTCATTAGAGACTATATGCAAAAAGAAGTTCTAGACTTAAATTTTATGGACACAGACCATCAGTGGGCAGACATCTTCACTAAGCCTTTGGCAGAGGCCAGGTTTGCTTTTATTAAGCATAATTTAAATTTAAAAATAATTACTTAAAAAGTATGGTGCATGAAAAGTCTGTTGTTTGTAATAACTTCACTTGTTTGACTTCACACTTGACTTCTACTCTTTCCTAATAGACTTCTTTTATAAATCATTGCTTTTAACTTTTTACAATGTGGCAATAATTATCATCTTTTTGTATAACCATTTTCTGAATGTGTTTTCTTTCTCCAATTTAGTGGTCAATTTTCATCTTATATATTTACGTCCTTCACTTTCATTTTTTCCCACCTTTTTTGCTAAACCTTTATCTTACTACTTCATACTCTCTTCCAAAAACTTCTCTACTAAAAACCCTTTATTATTTATCTTTCAACTGAGAAATGGCATTCAAAGTTTCAGATATTGTTGAATCCTTTGTGTTTAACATGAAGCAACACAGACTCGATGGAAGAAACATTTTTGAGGAGATAAATGCGATTGGTTGGATAAAGTTTTGTCATGATCAAGAACCCTACTCCGCCGCTCTAGTTCTTAATTTCTGAAGGACGGTCTCGGTGGATAAATCCAAGTTCATTGTTCTAGGGAAGCTTCAGGGAAAATCTATTGAAATTTCTAAGGATGTTATCACCACTGTTACGGGTTGTCCAAATGTTGGTGAAGTTTATGCTGAAGATTTTGAGTATAATGTTGCTTTTCTTTGGAGATAAACCAGATGCTCTATGGAACAGAGCGACCCACGAAGCCAGTCTCTGGGTTTCTTCTTCTAAAATTCAAGATGTTGCATCTTGTTATGAAACAAGTCTTTTTCCCTAGGAAAGGTGCAAAAGACACTGTGAGCAAGCTGGATAGATTCTGCATGTACCATATGCTTGCAAAGGAGAAGGTTAGTCTGCATAACGTGATTATGACTTATCTGATCTCCTCCATTGGCAAGAAGAAAAATAAGATTCCATACCCTGCGGTTCTCATGAAGGTGTTTTCACTTAAGAATATTGAAACTGACACTATCAGTGACTTGGTCACTCCATCCCCTATGGTCAGTAAGTTGCCCACTTTTTCTCCTCTCCTGGACTAGCCCATGGATACGTCTTTGCCTCCTCCCAAGAAGAAAAAGCCCATTCCTACCAAGTAGAAGTCTGAGTATGCTCCTAAGTGTTCAAAAAGTTCATCTTTGATGAATCCATTAAAGAGTCAAGGATATCAGACTCTCCTCTCAAGGTGGAACCATGTCAGGTGATCCCTCATTCTGCTTAAGCATCAAATCCTTCCACGCATCGTGTCTCTACATCAAGGAATCATTAGACTCTGACGACCATTTCCCTATCGATAAATGCAACGCCGCTCTGACAAGAAACGGTTTGGGAAAAAAAGCATACCAAAGTTATCACTCCTAAGGCTCAACAACCTCTGCATCCTCAATTTTGCCCTTTATTCGAATCACATTTGAAGAAATTAACTGGTGATGAAGTGTTTGAATTGTTTGTCTCTGTCTTCACTTCTTTGCATCTAGAGATTTTAATTGTAGGATGGAATGGCTTAACTTAGAGTGGTAAATTTCCTGAAATGTGTAATGAATATAAGAAGGTTATGGAAGAAAATCAAGACACTCTTCAGCAATATGGTGGATGTCCGGCTTATGTTCACTACCTAAGTTTCATTCGTGGTTATTTGAAGCATAACCCAGTCTCTAAGGTTCGCAAGTGGGGTTATCTTGATTAGCTGAACCAATTTTATACCACTGTTGGAAGTGATGCCCAAGGCTTCAAGGCCTCCCTCAAAAGAAAGAGATCAGACTCTCCTATGAAAAGTTCTAAGAGAACAAGGTTTAAACCTTTACCCTCTGCTAAATCTGAACCTTCTATTCCTCATTCCATCCCTCCTCCCTCTCCTCAACCTCTTCCTATTACCATTGTACCTCCTTCTTCACCCTAGACCCCATCTTTCATTGCCATTATTCCTTGTCCTGCCATCTCTACTGTTATGCATAAATCCAGACTTTCCCCTATTTATGTCCCTTACCCTACCCTACCTGAATATATCTTCTATATACTTATCCTGGACCCTACTGACCTTGGCTATACCACCACACTCATCCATGTCATTATTCATAACCCTGACTTTAACCCTTGTAGACTTCACATCATGCCCTCTACCTCCAAACATTATCCCTTTCTTCTCATAGAACGGCTTCTAGGCTACCCAAACCTGTTATCTAATGATGATCTTGGCATCTTTCATGTACTTCAAGATGAACAAACCTCAATTGCTAAACACTTGGAACATGATTTTGTCTCTCTGGATGTTGTTTCTATCAAGAATTATCCTATTTCCACTCCTTGGAAGAAGATTTTGTTTGCTGTAACTCGTAGACCTCCGCTTGCAAAATGGATTTCTTTGGGCAAATTGAAGAAGCCAATGCCTCTGAAGTACAGGCCTCAATACAAAGGTCCTTATCAGGCTAAGAGCTTCCGGCAGCCACTCTTCATAGTCTCTGGACTGCTTCTAACCCAATCGAAGCTCATGCTGACGCTTTGTGGTGCCATTATCTTTGGACGCTTCATGAAGAAGGGTCCTGCTCTTATACCTCATTTTTTTGTTTGAATATGCTTTCAGGTTGAATTATTTTGATAATGACAAAGGATTTTTAAGACTCAAAGAAAAAGGCTTAAGATACAATGAAAAACAGAGCAAATAGCATTAGACCTGCAAAAACGTGTACACTAATCGATTATAGCATCCAACATAATCGAATACAAGAGTTCTATCCAGGACATAATCGATTACAACAACAAGACTAATCGATTACATCAGTTCTGTTTGTAAGCTAATCGATTGCACCAATGGACATAATTGATTACCAAGTGAAATACTAAATTAAAAGTATCAGGTACATCTCTTAATCGATTGCAAGGTCTCCACAACCGATTACCAAGGTTCTCTAAAGTCACTAATCGATTACCAAGCAAGGACTAATCAATTATGAAAGTTCTGTTTGCACCCTAATTGATTGCATGAAGGCATAATCGATTACCATGCTACGAAACACAATTAAATGCATCAGGTGCCACTTACAATCGATTACAAGGGATAAAACAATTAATTAGCAAGTCTCTGTTTCCAATCTAATCGATTACACAATAAGGTATAATCGATTACCAACTGAATTACTCTGAAGATTTCAAAGTGTAATCGATTACATCTCGAGGCGTAATCGATTACCATCGTGCCAGAAATTGGGGAAAAGCGTTTTAAGTGGAAAACCAGCTTATTTCTCCATTCCAACTCAAGCGCCCATGCTGTGCAACGGCTCTGAAGACTCTAGGGCTCCTCTCCAAGGCCTATAAATGCAAGACTCCTTCAAGCTACTCAATGCAACAATCCAATCCATCAAAGGGAAATCAAATCTTGAGTCTTGTGAGTTCTATTTCTTTGTTTAGTTTCATTTTCTGAAACTTAGAGCTTATATTTGTAAATCCTCTCTTGTGAGAGTTAGAAATTGTGAGAGATTTCATTTGTACATCAACTCTATTGAGAGAGTTAATTGCTTATAAACTAAACACCAAAACACTAAAGTTTTCACTCTAGGTTGAGTGGTCAGAAAGGTTGGGGTTCAACCTTTGGGTATTGAGAGATTGTGAGATTGGGTAGGTTGCCCTTGTGCTTGTGAGGATTGAGTTCTTGAGTGTGGGACACTAGAAAGCTGTAATTGCTCAAAGCTTGTAATCTCAAATCTTCAATAGTGGAATCCTTCAAGTGGGTTGCTTAAAGGCGAAACGTACACCAGGTTGGTGGAACTCGTTAAACTGGTTTGCAAGCTCTTCTCCCTTATCCTCTTACATTTACATATTGCATCTGGCTGGATTGTTAATATTGATTGTGTTTTCACTCTTAAACTTGCTTGAATAACTAGTTTTGAAGTACTGCGTACCAAGTGTTTGATAAATTGTCTTAATAACATTTACCCTTTGCCTTGCATTGTTTCTTGCATTATACTCACTATCTCTTGCATCAACTCTTAACTTGTGAAAAAGGAACAAATTTCAAAGGCATTCCAAGAAAGGTTTTAAAACTCAATTCACCCCCCCTCTTGAGTATTGAGGCCACTTGATTAACAATTTTCCCCCAATCCTATTTTTCAATACCGGCCCTTTTTAATCGCTTTTAATTCACCGTTTATTTTTGTTTTTTAGACTCGTTATTTTACACTTGTTTCTTTTACTACATCACCTCTTTTTAGCTCCTCTCTTACTCGTGATTTACTTTTTGAGTCTCGATGATGTCCCTTCTTTTGTTGATTCCAAAAGGGGGAGAAAGTTTAGAAGTCTTTTTGTATGAGTGATGACTAGTCTGATGTAGTCCATTATATGCACCATCCTTTTGGTTTAATGAAGAATCATCTTATTTTTATCTGATCCTGCAATTGCTGAATTTTGATCTCTAACTCTTGTTACATATAATCAATCTGATACTTTATTCTTTTTGTATCACAGGACTTTATTTACGAAAAAGACTTGATGTTTTTCATCAACAAATAGGAGGAGATTGTTGAGAAAAAGTCTGGATGAAAAGAATTTTTTTTCTAAGTTATTTTAACCAGACCCTAAACTCTATACCCTCGAATTTGTTAATATCGCTCATCAAGTATTTTCATTTGGAAATAAAGTCTGCACTATCTATGACTAATTTGTGTGCCTAAGTATTTTTAGGATACAAGTATTAGGCTATGAAACAAAGGGGGAGTATCAGCGTTCCAAAAGTCTGGCAGACAATCAAAAGTTTGATAGAAGCATTCTGATCAAAGAGCCATTCTCAACATTCCTAAAATTCTATTTAAGTGATGTATTAGGATTCATGCTCTTATCAAATATACGTGCTTATCATCAAAGAACACGAGGAATAAGATCAAGATCAGTAGCAATTATCAATGTATCTACCTTTATACATATTGATTATATTCAGAGCTTGTGTCAGAATATTTTAGAAGGTCCTCAGAGCTCTAGCATCCTACTTGCCGCTCAATCGATAAATAGATTACGAATGGTTTATGCATGGGAAATACAGGAGAAACCTTTTTCGTGAAAGAGTTGAAGAAGTCTTCTACTAGCCCTTTGAATATGTTTCATCCTCAAGGTCTGCTGGCAAAAAGCTTAAGGCAAATACCTTCAAAGGATTTTCAACGTCTATATCTCTTTTCAAGAAGCAGCAACGGTCATATCCTCTAACTTTTATAAATATCAAGGAAGTTTGAACTTCAAGATATAGAGCCACTGATAGAGATCTTACAAGTTTGCATTAGAAACACTTTCAAGTTTTAATTCTCTTGTTCATTCTCTTCCTGTAAGACAAAGACCTTTATTATTTTGTTCTGCCTCTAGCAGACCTTGGTCTTATGTCATAACTTAGTGTACAATTTCTTTTGTATATCTCTCATACACTAAGTTCTGTGACTTACTTTTCTTCATTTAAAATACCTTGTAAAAGTCTGGTGGGTTGCCAGAACTCGTTAGTGTGGGAAACATTATTTAGGCTGAAGAGGCTTTCGAAAGAATACTTAGGTTGAGCCAGGAATGGCTTGTTGAAAGTATACTTGGGTTGAGCCAGGAATGGTTTGTTGAAAGAATACTTGGGTTTAAGCCAGAAGTGGCTGGAGTCAAGAATACTTGTGAGATAGGTCTAGTGCTGTTATTGTAAAGGAGATTTTACAATAGTGGAAATCCTTCAAGTTAAAAGGGAGGACGTAGCTTCTGTGTTGGAAGTAAACCAGTATAAATTATCTGTGTTGATTTCTACTATCTTTTACTTATTTAATTACTTATCTTATTTAGTTCTTATTTTCCATGAAAAGAGTTTGTGACTTATTCAACCCCCTTCTAAGTTTGACTCTGAACCATCAGTGTTCTATCTAGTATTGTGTTGGATAGAGATTTGAGGTTTACTTTTTAATTTTGGGGAAGCTTGCATTAGGAGTTAGACCTTAAGCTTCAGCTGAGTTTAGCCTATCATCCTTAGAAGGATGGACAGTCAGAACGTACTATTCAAAGTTTGGAGAACTTGTTGAGGCCTATGTGCTAGAACATAATGGTAATTGGGAGAAATTTCTTTGATTGATTGAGTTTACCTATAATAACAGTTGCAACAATAGCATCGGTATGGCTCTGTTCAAGCCCTTGTATGACAGGAAGTGTTAGATGCCTCTATGTTGGTTTGAGAATGGTGAGAGTTTGATGTTGGGGCCTGAAATTGTGCAACAAACCACTTAGCAAATTGAAATTATTTATGAAAAGATGAAAGTGTCCTAAGATAGACTAAAAAGTTACTATGATAATAAGAGGAAACCACTTGAGTTTCAGGAAGGTGATTTTGTATTCTTGAAGCTTTCACCTCGTAAGGATATTAGTCGAGTGTTAAAAAGTAAGAAACTGACCCCAAGATATATTTGACCATATGAGATCTTGAAATGGATTTATTTTGTGGCCTATCATATTGCATTTCCTCCCTATTTGGCAAATCTCCACAATGTGTTTCATGTGTCCCAATTGAGGAAGTATGTGCCAGATCTTGTACATGAGATCGCTAATGATGATGTTGAGATCAGGGAAAACTTGACTATACCTGTTGAGCCTACACGTATTATGGAAAGGTAGATCAAACACTTAAAGAGCAAAGAGATTCCATTGGTGAAAGTGGCTTGGAAGTAGGAAAATTATACTACATTGAGTTAGGAACATAGGGATGTGATGAGACAATAGTACCTTGAGTTGTTCCATTGAGGTATGTGGTATTTTAAATTTCAAGGATGAAATTTTTGTAGGAGGTGAGAATTGTGACATCCTAATTTCAATTATTGGTTAATTTTATTAATCAAATAATTAAATAGGGAATGTCAAATTAATTAAAAGTGGGAACACTAATTTCTAAAATTTATCGGCGTAAGTTTCAGGTAACCTAATGTTACCCGATTGGTTTCAGAAATTAACTGAATGAGCAAAAAATAAAATTTCCCTTCACTTCATTAATTCCAATTCATTTTTTCCTTATTTCCTTTCTTACTCTCCCATGCATGTTATTTCATTGAGAAAAGACCATTGGTTTTATTCCTCTTCTCATTCATGAGCTCTACCATTCCACTAGCATCTTCTTCAATTTCCTTAAGCCATGACCAGCATCTAGGTCTCCATCTCCCTCTCTCTTTCTCTTTGCGTAGTTGTATTGGCAAGGGTTTGGGTCCTTCATTTCCACTTCAAAAGGTATGGAGCTAAGAACTCACTTTGGTCTTTGGTTGTTTCTTTGAAACTCACTCTTGAATCACATCAATTTCATGGGTTTTAGGTTGTTTTGAGGCCAATTTGATGTGTGGGCAGCCTTAGGCATTTGGGGGTTTCTTGATTTCTCAATTTCAAGTAAGCTTTGTAATGACCCATGGCTCGATTTTGACTCGGTTAATGAGTTAAGCTTCTATTTCTTTAAATTACATGCTTGTAGGCTATTTCAGAGCTACTCTGAGTTGTGGAAAGCTTCAGAGCCTTGGAACAGAGCATTTTAAGAATCCCTGGGCGACATTTTGTAAGTTTGAAACTTTCAAATCTTTATGGAATCTTCAAATTATCAACATATAAGATGTTTTAGGTTTCCGACAAGTTAGATAATAGTAAAGTATATGAGTTCGGTGGTCGGTTCATTGATTGGTGAATTTGGGTAATTGTCGCGTGTAGGTTTGATTTAGAAAAATATTCAGAAAGCGTGGTTTGGAGTCAGAGACCTTAAATTCCAGGTAGGGGCATTATATTTTAAATGCATGAATTATGAACGGATAAAGGGATATAACTTTATTTATAAATTGATTGATGATTGATGAATTTGATTAGAATTATGGTATTTGATTGAATGGTTGGTCGATATATCCCTTATGGATATTGTTGTTGATATGATTGATGATTTGGACCTCTTTCATATGTTATTGCTCAATGAGTTGGTGATTATAATGAGAATTAGGCACGAGGTTACCATTGACGATTATACTATGTTGATGATGATTAAATAAGCTTGAGGTAGCTTGGTTGATCTTGTGAACTAATTGTGATGGGTTGGTTTATTGCATGCTATGCATAATTGATGGTTGAAATCAGAATCCTTGGTGATGGTAACCAAGTGGTGACCCCTAGTGATGGTAATCAGGTGGTTTATGGATGATTAACATTTGTTTGGCATAGCATTTACATTTAGACGCACACAAGACTACATATGACCTATGATGCCGGCCTAGATGGGAGGGCGACCTTGGGATAGGCACAGACCCTGTGGTGGTTTCCTTTGGATTCTACAGCCGCCTTGATTGGGCTCAAGGCCAGCCTGTAACACTTGAGTTGAGGTACCGTTGTCACATAGAGGGACTGATACATTATGGGTAAGAGGTTCAGTATCTGTAAAAGTATCTATGGTATATGTTGAGAAAATTATATATCGTAGTATTAATTCCATCATTAAAGTCAGTTCCGCATGCATATGTGTAACACCTAAGTTCAATTTGAGAATAAACCGAGACCAGGAAAATTTTTCCAAAAAACAAAGGGAATTCAAGGGCAAGATGAGCAGTGGAGGGTTAAGGAGAGTGGCATCAGGACAAGAAGGAAAGCAAATCAGTTACAAGGCAGACAGCGGAAGATGCAGAACCTGAGCGAACCCAATAGCGCCCACTCGCTCGGGCGAGATTCAACATCGCTTGATTGAGACGACTCAACACGCTTGGGCGAAGCACGCATAGCTTAAGCGAAACCCAACCCGAGACCTTCCCTTCGCTCTCACTCGCTGGAGCGAACATTTAATCGCTGAGGTGAGTAACTCCACTCGTTATTCCCTCACTCGGATTTAGAGTCTGGTTCACTCGGAAAAGTCTTTACTCTCGATTCATTCGGATTGACCCTTACACGTACAAGCTTCATTCGGAAGTTTACATCACAGTCCTTAACTTCATTTACTCAGGTCACAGATGTTGACCACTCGGGAAATGATTCCCATAGCCATTCCACTCGGAATCTATAAGGACTTCTCACTCGGAATATCTTTCACGGTCTTTTACCACTCAGGGGTATTTCACTCGTTTTTCACTCGGCATATATAATCTTTCTCACTCAAGTTATCCTACTAAGTCAAGACTCACTCAAGGATCTTCTAGCTTATAATAAGTTTACTATAATGGAGTTCACTTAGAGCCTTAGATATCATTCCTCTATCGAAAAACATTCACTCGGCAAGTTCTCACTCGGAAATATTTAATTATTCTCTACTCGAGGAAATCCTAACGGTTTATCACTTTGAAGGTGTTCAGATCAATTCTCACTCGGGATTATACGACCTCATTCACTCGGAAACATCTAAACCTATCCTCACTCGGGATAAGGTCACTATCTTGCTTCCCACAACAATAACTTAGCTCCATTTTTACTTATAGTCATACCAACCTCACACGCTCGGAAAAATGCGTATATATGTCACTCGGACCTTCACACACAGCATAGAATAAACATACAGTATGATTTATATAGGAATATATATAAATATTTACAGGCACATTGTCATACTCTCAACCCAAGAGAGTTCAAATTCTGATATAAAGTGACTAAGACCAAAATACGAGCCGGCCAAGGCTTAACAAAACCTTATACACAGTATATACATATACACATATATTCCCATAGTGCACAAGCACTTCACTCGGCATGCAGCTCCTCATTCATTCATCATTCCGAGAGACATTCACTGTAAAATATAGCCACAGTAGGAGGGTGAGTATCTTAGATATTAAATGATAGATACTGACTCGGATTATTCCTCAATTATGCAACAGTATAAATGTACACAGCTACCATCAAACATACACAATACCAATTAAGCAGAACACACATACGACATTTTCCGATCAGAATCCATCAGTTATCTCTCGGCTATATGCACATATCATTTCAATAACATTAACATATATTCATAGATCAGATTTTAATCAACATCAACAGTACATGTACACAGATTAATTCACTCGGTTCTGCATTCGTGTGTAATCGGTTTTCATTCGTTGCAACGTAGGCTCCCAGCCTTCTATTCAGCTCCCAGCTGCTTGGCCGTTTTACTGGTACCAAACCGTTTGCCCTCATAGGTGACACCAACGCTCTCAGCGCCAACGGCGGTGTTCACGGGCAGCCTGAGTCTCACTCAAAGGCTACCTTGAGTCTCACTCAAAAAGATTTCACAACGTCTCACGCTTTTAATAACCGATGGTAGTGTCCCACACTACATGCTCCCAACATTAACGCATCCCATGCGCCACACGCGGATTCATCACATAACACAAGTTTCATACACAACTTTCATTCAACAATACATGCATCATATTCAATCGGTGTAACACATCATCAGACTCACTAAATCCACATTTTCTCACATGCAGTCAGCATTTCAAACTCATAATAACCAGCATGCCACATAAGTCACACGGTAATCATCAACAACACTTCAACACATTCGTTTCATGCAACCATTCAATATTCTTGAGGCTATCAACATGCATTTCATGGACGGAACTAAACATGCAATACTCGATTCCTAATCATCATGCATCCGGGTATCATATACTCTTCATGCAAATAAAACACAGAATCAGACACAGAATCAGCAAGCCATTAACACCCGGAACCCGTCCATAACCCATGCATTTAAGATATAAGATACCCCCTACCAACTAAGAGACTCCGAGAGGCTCCTCTGTTTTGACGTTGATCCTCTGCCTTGTTGCTTTGTCCAGTACTCTCACTCGTTCAGCCCCCTTGAACGTCGTTGTATTCTGCAATCGGCTCGGGAACAGGGAGCTATTCTTCTTCCGCTTCGATGATCGTCCTTCACCAATAGAAGGAAACTCTGAATCTTCTGCAGCACCGTCGTCGTGGGTTTCTAAAAACAGAGAACACAGAATAGGGGAGAAGAAGAAGAACGAAGAAGAAGAAAAGAAGAGAGAACGAAGAGAAGAGAAGTAGCGGAAGAGGAAGTCTGAAGGGAAATGAATAACAACAGTGGCTCTGGACATATGTATATGCGTACGAAGAGAAGAAGAGTGGGGTGGGAGTTTGTGAACGTCAATCCACTCACGTCACACACCAATCACAAGCAGCCAGCTATTAACAATTAATCACAATTAATCAGCCATTATTTTCTTAAGTTAAATTAATTAAGTTAATTATAATTAACAAGTAATTTTCCACTTTGCAATTATTATTCTAATGGCTTAATTTCATTCGGTAATTAATTTTTAAATCGGGATGTTATAATATGCATTGGCATATAGATTATAATTAAAAAGTGTTGGGACAACTATAGATGTTGTTGTGAATGTTAATTGCTGAATTGTGACAATATATGATATATGAAACATACTTAATTCTTTTAAGAATGCTTTGATACCAAAATACAAAATGAAACAACCCGACATAATAAACCCAAAACCGAAGACCAGAGAAATTTTTTTTTTCCAAAATTAGACCAAGCAGTCGGGGTAAATAAATCAACGTAGGCAAGGGAAGGCAAAACCGACAGCGGAAGAACAAAGCTTAATAAGCCCCATTACAGCGTTCACTCGCTCAAGCGAGACCCAAATCCGCTTGAGCGAGACAACCCATCTCGCTTGGGCGAACACCCATTCTCTTAAGCGAAACCAACCAGAAACCTTCCCTCCATTCACACTCGCTGGAGCGAATACCTTGTTCGCTGAAGCGAACACCCACACTCGGTAAATCCATCACTCGGAATCAGAACCATGTTCACTCGGGAACGGTCCCCACATACATGATTCACCCGGTAAATTCTTACTTAGCCAAATCACAATTATAAGCACACGGGCGTATTTCACTCGGGAAATGATTCCCTCGATCCCTCCACTCGGAGTCCATAGGCTTTCCCTCACATGGGTATTTCCCCAGTCCAATACCACTCGGTATATTTCAACCACAATTCACTCGGAATACATTATCCATTCTGCACTCGGCATAATTTGATCTTCCCCACTCGGAGATCACATAACCTATTGGCTATAATCACTCGGTCACATCTTAGCCATTCATCACTCGGGTAATACATTAACCCAATCCCACTAGGAGAAATTCACCAAGTTAAGTCACTCAGACTTATTCAATACTTAGCCACTCGGAATATATATATATATATATATATATATATATATATATATCCTCATTCACTCGGAAGAGGACTCCTAGAACACCTCAATCAACCATCACAATTACTCTTCCCTCGGAAGAGACTCACTCGGGATTTCCACTCGGGAATAATCAAACCCTTTCCTACTCGGGGTTTACTCTTATTTTCACTCGGTAACATATGGACTAATCTTCCCTCGGAAGTAGCCCACTTGGGTACATCTTACCCGGAACCATTTTAAGCCTTTATCACTCGGAAAAGTCCACATACTTAAGCCTCACTCGGCAATGGCTCTCCCATCAATATTCCACTCGGAACTAACATAGCAGTCCCCATCCTATGCACTCAGCATTTACATATTCAATGTCAAGCATCACATGCATTTAAACACACCATCACATACGGGGACCAATAAAAGACCACACAAATGCACTCGGCATTCATAATATGCATCTCATACATTTAACATAACCACAACATGCATCATACATCATATGGACGGAAATCATACACCACACGATAATAATCACCACACATCCGGGCTCAACTCAAACAACATAAAATCACAAAACAAACACAACACATCACAGTGTATTAGTTTCACCCGGAAACCCGTCTATAAACCATACATTTGAGATGCAATAGCCCCCCTTACCTGGAATGAAGATTCCAGCAGCTCCATGAGCTTGCAACACCGATTGAACGTTCTTCAGTCACCCAACAACACTCTGCTCTCAGCTTTGGAAGAACCAACAGCTGCTTCCTCACGAGCAGATCAACCACCAAGACACTCCATGCTCTCCTTGCAAGACAGTGGAGAGTCCCATGCCTCCATGGCACAACACAGTCCTCACGCAAGCATCACAGCCAGTAGAGGATTCCTAACACCGTTCCACACTTGAACAGCCCAGTCCTCCCAATGATGGAGGACATCCCTGCTTCCAAGCACCTAACCATGCCTTCTTCCTCACGAGCAGCTCTGCCTCAGAACAGTGGACCATTTTCCACAAACCGAGGTACCCCACACGCTGCAGATTTCTAACCTGAGGCTCCAACAGCCCTTTAAATTAAAGAAGAAGAAGGAGAAGAAAAACCAGGAGGAAGAAGAAGAAGCCAGAGAATGCGGGAGAGAAAGAAGGAGTGTTTCTCCTTGAACCCAAGAGAATATGAACAAGGAGTGGGTGGAAAATGAAAGGCCAAGCCCTTATCTCTTCACTGCCCAGCCTGTACTCCCATCAGCCATCACATCCCATCGCCACTAACTCATATCCCATCAGCGTGGGATTCACGAGGGAGAGAGAGAACCGAAGCTCTTATTCACCCACCAAGGGCACATGGGTCATTATTTGCATTATTATTATTATTACTATTCAATCCATATTCTTAATTATATAATTAACCTTAATCAAAAATCAGGATGTTACAATATATCTTGATTATGTTAAATGGAAAATATTAGTGATCTGATGATGGGTTATGGTTATGTGATTATGGTAAGAACTGAATTAGCATTGTTGTATATGTTGTAGTTCAATCCAGTTCAATATTTCTTATTTAACATATATATTCTCACCCCTAAACCCTGTTGTTTTTAGTGAACTTGGATCGAGAGGAAGAGTGGTGAAATGGCACCATGGGTGTCATGATGATCCTTTGGAAGATTAGAACACATTTGTATAGTTTTTGAGGTCTTATAGCCTTGGTCAGATCTTTTGATTAATATGTATATACTGTATAGTGGATTAGGTATCTGGTATCCTCACTAGAGGATTAAAGTTATTTTGATGCCTATGTATGCATATGTTATTGATGATGTTGATGGATTGATACGTATGCCCAAGAACTATTGATGTGAAAATAATGATGTTGCATTCATGATATGGGCAGGTGTTGTGAATGGATTTAAGCCTAAAACATAAGAATTCATCAGTGTATGGTGGAAAATGCATTATAGCCATAAGATTTGATAAGTTTGCATGTCAAGTATTTAAGAAACGTGTCATATTAAGGAGCTAAATAGATCAAAATGGGATCCAAGAGGTTTTTGAACCTCTAAATAGGTTTGATAGCTCATGTATGATATTTAGAATGGGTAAGAATTGGGGTGGTTCCAATCAAATGAGACTTGGTAGGTTATGTTGCATGAAATGGCCTAAATTGGCATATTCACATTTTATTGTATAACTGATTCGTTTTTAGGAATTTTGGAGCATGGCTTGTTACCATAGGCCATGGATGGTGTATTTTAGGTGGTGTTAAAGTTTGGTGGTGTTTAAAGGTCGAATGGGTAAGATAGAGTGGGAGAAAGGTCTAGAAGCCAACTACTGTAATTCTCGCTCAAGCAACCCCAATCTCGCTTGAGCGAGCCTGTGGCTAAATTGGAATTTAGTTTCTGGGTAAATTTCACTTAAGCAAGGTAATCTCACTTAAGTGAAATTCAAGAGGTTGGATTCCGGCGCATTTTCGCTCAAGCAAGAATATTCTTGCTTGAGCAAAACTCTAGAAGGATGGTTCTAGTAAATTTTCGCTCAAGTAAAACATTCTCACAAGGGACAGGAGATTTTCGCTCAAGCGAGATAAAAAATTTTTCCGAATTTTGTATTTGACCAATTTCTTAAAAGTTCTATACTATTTTGTGTTATAAATTTTTAATGATATCAGGGCATTAGGTGCTCACATTCACATACTCCTCCTTTCCCGTATCTATTATTGTTTTAATCTTTATTTTTTGTCTTAAAACTATTATCATTTATAAGTTTAAGGTGTAATTAATTTATTTTTTTCAATTGTATTCTTGTATAATAAATGTATCTCTCTTTATTAAAAATAAAAATAAATATAATTGTATCTCTCATCAATTTTCATTTGACCAATGAATGAGACATAAAATGTTCAACATTATTTACTAATAAGACAATAAAATTGAATAATGAAGTTTTAATCCATATTTACTCAACACAATTAATAATTTTTTAATATGTAAAAAAAAGTCTAAAGCAACAATAGATATAAGAGAAAAACATTTATGTTTAACCATATGTATCCTTCACTAGAGACAATTATGTTCAAGCTAGAAACATCTATAACATGGTGGAACTAACTCTCTCAACAATGATCTTTTTGAAATTTCGATAGCATTCATTTCTCTCTTCCCTACTCATGAGTAGGGATGTCAACAGAGTGGGGCGGGCGGCACGGGTACCTTTTTCCCGCTACCCTTTCCCGTGAATAAAAATAAAACTCGTGCCCGCTCGTTACCCACACGTATACCCGTTTTATGGGTTTTTTTCGGGTAGTTATTATCTGCGGGTATCCACAGATATCCATGGGCACCTAATTAAAACGGAAAATGAAAAATAAAAATATAAAAAACATTAAACTAAATTATAAATTAAATATCCAGCATCATAATTTTTTTAATTTAAAGGTATAAATCTATGTAATATCAATATATATTAGAAACAAAATGTCTAGCTACCTAAAAAATTAAAATACAATATCAAAGATAATCTAAAATAAAAATATAAATAAGCAAATACCTTTAAAGTACATGTTAATAGATAAACAAATTAAATAAAAGGTATAAAAAGTCCTATTAAATACAATTATATATTAATAATAGAAAAGGTATTTATGTAATTTTATATATAAGGGTACCCGCGGATACAGATACCATTATATCCGTACTTGTGCCCGTTTCTTAGCGGTTAGTACAAACTCATTTTTGTTCTTCCACGGGTACCCATACCTGTAAGTTTTTATACCCGTGATGGGTTTTTATCCGCTGGTATCTACGGTACAGATATTTTTGACATTCCTACTCATGAGCACAGGTACGAATAATATACTACTTGAACATGTCCTACCCTATTGACATCCATAACTCAAGTAGTTTTGGCCTATTAAACACAGTGGACTTTATGATACCGGTGCAGGTATAGGTCTTATAGTACCACTATCACTATTAGGTGTAGATCAATTACTATATTCTTTTAAATTATTTATAAAATATTATATTATTTCTAATAACATAAAAAGAAATTATATATCATACTTTTTTTATGATTTTTTGAAAATAATAAAAATTATTTTATTATTACTATTTTAAAAACCTAAAATAATATTTATTTTATATAATCTTGATCTGGGGTGCTAACCGGACTCCATAACTCGCGGACGGGGTCCTATTTATATGATGTTATGTCATCAAACTTATCAGGAGTTCCTGGTAGACCGTCATAACCAGAGTCCAGAATCAGTATGACTACGGTCTCATAAAATCGACTCTGGTTCCTGTTATTCAAGTGGCCTCAATACTCAAGAGGGGGGTGAATTGAGTGTTTAAAAACTTTTACTTGGAATGCGTTTGAACTTGGTTCTTTATGCAATTTTAATAAGATGTGCAAGAATTTCAAACAACGAGTATATATCACACTTCAATTTGTTTGAATTAAGATATTTAACTCTAGAATCAAGGTAACCTTAATTACAAATTGAAGAGCAGGACAAAATATTGGTTTAGTAATTTTATCAAACAGTTTGTATGCAAGGTTATGTTCCTTCTTGAGCAACAAGATCAATTCAAATATTCAGCTCAGGCAAAACAACAAACAATTTATATGCATAAATAAGTAGAGAGTTCAAGGTTAGGAGAAATGCAAACCAATTTAACGAGTTCCACCAATCCGGTGTATGTCTCGCCTTCAAG
Organism: Clitoria ternatea; assembly: GCA_037962975.1. Lineage (NCBI taxonomy): Eukaryota > Viridiplantae > Streptophyta > Magnoliopsida > Fabales > Fabaceae > Clitoria > Clitoria ternatea. The sequence continues at coordinate 88,126,171 of CM075673.1, read as the reverse complement.
AAACCCACTTGAAGGATTCCACTATTGAAGATTTGAGATTACAAGCTTTGAGCAATTGTCTCCTAGTGTCCCACACTCAAGAACCCAATTCTCAAAAGCAAATGGGCACCTCACCCAATCTCACAATCTCTTAATACCCAAAGGTTGAACCCCAACCTTTGTGACCACTCAACCTAGAGTGAATACGTTTATGTTTGGTGTTTGATTTACAGGGATAACTCTCTCAATAGAGTAGATGTACAAATGAAAGCTCACTCAAGATAGTAATTCTCAACACGAGAGGATTTACAAATTTAAGAACAAGAGTTTCAAAAAATGAAACTATACAAAAATAGACTCACAAGGCACAAGAGTAGGATATGAGTGATTTCCCTTTTATGTGAATTAATTCTTGAGTAGCTTGAATGAGTGTTGCATTTATAGCCTCAGAGAGGAGCTTGAAAGTCTTCAGAGCCATTGCATAGCATGGGTATTTGAGTATTTATGGAGAAGTGAGCTAGTTTTACACTTAAAAAGCCACTTTCCCAAATTTTGATACTTGCGTAATCGATTACGCCTTGAGCTGTAATCGATTATGCTTCATTGTATTCCACTTACTTAATTGTCCGGTAGCTGTGTAATCGATTATGAATTATCTTGTAATCGATTATCCTGTTTCTTGTAATCGATTGTGAAAATGTACCTGATGCATTAAATTCCTTTATGCAAAACTGTAATCAATTGTCTATCTCATATAATCGATTATGAAACAAACAGAAACTCTATAGTCGATTATATTGTGCCTTGTAATTGATTGTGCCAAATACCTGATACATTATCCTTTTATTGTAGTATCATAATCGATTAACGTGGTTGATGTAATTGATTAGGCTTCGTTCCAGAACCTATGTAATCGATTGGGACAAGGGTGTAATCGATTATCCTTCATCAAAAACATGTCTGATGTATGATTTGAGTTTCAGTCTATTTGTTCTTCTACATTTTCATTTTCAGAGGTTTATTCTCATAAACCTTGCACTTTGACACTTCATCTCCTTGGCATGATTCTTCAAGTGATTGCTTTGTCATTATCAAAACTTTGACATCCAAGCTATTTTTACCTGAGACAATTTTCAAACACAGTTCCTTCCTGATAGTTAGACAGTGAGTCAGAATTGGTATGGGCAACATGTCCCCACAAACACTATTACTACAGTAAGTTAGGAAAGGGGTCAAATCACTTCTCCTACTTAGATATTTACTATAAATACAACTCATTTATTATTGAAGAAGGATCTGAACTAACCTCTGAGTTACCTCCATAATACCTTATTTTCTATAATACCATACTGACTTAAAAATCGGAGAATCTTTTGCAGGTTCACCTCCGGTGTGTTCTCTTAACCCCAGTGCGGACTAGAACATCAATTCTATCCTAAACTTGAAGAACTTAGGATTCCCACTGAGCCTAGGTGTAAAATACCGTACTCCACTATGACGGTGTAAAACTGAGTAAAGTGAGGTAACTCCGGTCAAGACAATGAACTGTTGACCCCGATTCTAGTACAGAACATTGGCACGCCCGGTGGGACCTCATAAATTGTGAGTCCCACATCGCTACAAAGGAATAAGTTATGGATCACCAGAGGAGAAGTGAAACTCCAGAGGGACACGTACAGAATATGGAAAGGACGTTGGATTATAATGAAGGCATAGTAGAGACCCCTGGGACGGAGTTAAGGGCACGGGCAGTAGTGTGCCCGGATCCCAGAGACAAAGTTATACGACAACTTCACCAGGAAATCCAAGAACTTCAGAGGGAGAACTCCGGATGGAACCAGAGGCAGCAGGAGGTCCACCCCAGTTGGAGTGATCTCAATCTTATACCTATGATGACCAGGAGTCCGCCTACCATACTGAAGATTTGAGCAGCCAGAAAAGGGCAGTGCAACATAATAAGGGGGAGAATATCGGTTTAAAATACCGTTCACTAAGAGGTTGATGAGTGTTCCAATCTCGAGGCACCTCCAGACCCCACAACCGTTATTTGTTGGGAAGTACGTAGGGGAGTCTGACCCCGGTAACCATTTGGACGCCCGCGTGAATGAGTCCCTATTCTTAGGAGTGGAGGAAGATATCATGTGCAGGATATTCCCTAGGACGTTGTCTACTGAAGCTTTGGGGTGGTTCAAGAGTCTGCCAGCTGGGTCGATTGACTCCTGGGACGATATGGCCCATGTGTTCTTATAGCATTTTATGGTGTCTAGAGATATGCCCAAGACATCACACATATTGGCCCAAATTAGGCAAGGGGCAAATAAGAATCTGAGAGACTTTTTGAAAAGGTTTTACAAGGAGGCTGCATTAGTGTCGGGGTTGACAGAGGAAATACAGAGGCATATTGCGGTAGAAGCTCTACAACCGCAGTCACCCTTTACATTGTCTTTAGCAAAGGGACCACCCCGGACATTTGAAGAATTCAAAAATAAGGCAGTGAAGTATGTGGGAAGAGAAATGCATTTGGCAACTGCTAAGCAGAGGAGTACAGATCAAAAAGAGGTTCGAAGACTGGAAAGAAAGGCAGCAAAGCCTGAGAGGAGAGGACCTGGTAGGGACATATTCCCAAGACCAAGAGAAGTAAGAAGTATGAATGCAGTCTAGTACACTCCATTGGCAGTACGGCCTAGCCAAATTTTAAGGGAGGTTGGACTAAGAGGGATGATGGTGTACGAAATAAGGAAGCCTTTACCAATGAAAAGAGAAGGAAACCCTAGTAAGTATTGTGAATTTCATGAATAGGCAGGACACAACACTAATGAATACCGATAGTTGAAAGAAGCGATTGAAACATTAATAAGAGAGGGAAAATTGAAGTAGTACCTGTTCAGGAAGAAGGCAAATCCAGAACCGGAGAGAGCAGCGCCAAAAAGGAAAGAGGCTGGTCCAATTGAAGAGGATGAAGCCCGGAGTTCGAAAAAGTCGATGTTGGATAAAGGAAAATCGGTGGTAGACAATATTGACGATGATGACGAGTCATGGATGAAGCCACCATCTTGTTCAAATAAAAGAGACGTTATTAACATGATAGATGGAGGTTTTGCTGGAGGAGGAATGTCAAATTCGGCACGGAAGAACCACCTAAGGATGATCACGTCGGTTTAGACAAAGGCGGATAACAGACCCTTCTGGGGTGGAATTCAGACCCCAGTCATTACTTTTATCGATGATGATTATAGCCCGATGGTGCTAGGGGGAGATGACACAGTCGTAATTAAGGACGTGGTGGCCAATAAAACAATTAGAAGAATATTGGTGGATCAAGGGAGTTCGTGCGACGTCATCTTCTATGAATGCTTTAAGAAGATGGGCCTATCAAATTTAGACTTGCAACCCTATACGAAGGAGTTGACGGCATTTAACAAGGCCAAACAGCCTACTAAGGGTTATCTAGATACCAGACTCGTGTTCGAAGGAGAGCCGGGGTCAAAGACAGTGCGCACAAGGGTGCTGGTGATAGATGTAAAATCCTCATTCAATGGAATTATTGGGCATCTATCTTTGAATGCCTTAGAAAAGTGGTCTCAACCCCTCATCTTTTGATAAAATTCATTGATAAGGGCAACCAGGTGTCCTCTATCCGTGGTGACCAATAAATGGTGAAGTATTGTTACAACCTCAGCGTACAAATCATGAAAATAGAAGAGTCCATCAAGAGGAAAAGATTAAATGATGGTGGACCAGTGTCGGGGTCGGTAAATTTGATAGATCTGGACCCCGGAGAGAAGTTAGTACTGGACCCTGAGAATCCTCAGAGGCCTACACCGGAGGGCGGAGTGAAGAAGGTTGTGCTAGAGGAAGACCCCATCAGGGGTACAGAGATTAATGATTCATTGGATGCCAGAATGGAGGAATGATTGGTCAAATTATTGAAAGAATTCAAACACTTGTTTGCTTGAACAGTGGCCGATATGCCTGCAATAGATCTGAACTTCTGTTGTCACTGACTCGTGGTTTATCCAGATTCAAGAGCATAGCATAGAAGAAAATAAGACTGGGCCAGAGAAGCAAAAGGCGGCATGTGAGCAAATGGAAGAATTGTTGAAGGCTGGTTTTATATGGGAAGTGCAATATTCCTCCTGGATCTCAAATATGGTGATGGTGAAGAAAGCGAATGGCAAGTGGCGGATATGCACAGATTTCACAAATCTGAACAAATGTTGCCCCAAGGACCTATACCCCTTACCAAGTATCGATCAAATGGTGGATGATTCTTCGGGGTACCAATTCCTATCCTTCATGGATGTATATTCCAGCTATAATCAAATACTGATATGGAAGAAAGATAAGGATAAGACGGTGTTCATAAATGATAAATAAGTTTTCTGTTATACAGTCATGCTGTTTAGAGTGAAAAATGCTGGAGCTACCTACCAAAGGATGATGAACAAAGTTTTTGAGGGGATGCGGTCAAAGATAGTTAAAGTGTACGTCGATGATATTATAACCAAGACCCTGGTCGGTGGAGATCATATTGAAGATTTGAGAAAGGTGTTTCAAAGACTCCAACTGTACAACATGAGGTTGAATCCACTGAAGTGTACGTTTGTAATGCCAGTACAACAGTTATTGGGATTCATGCTCACTCAAAGAGGCATAGAGGCTAACCCTGATAAATGTAAAGTGGTAAGAAAACTCTGAAGTCCAACCAGTGTGAGAGAAGTATAATCATTGAATGGAAAGGTAGCAACATTATCCTGGTTCATGCCGAAAATGGCACATCGGTCATTACCCCTTTACAAGGCACTAAAAAGGAACAAGGAATTTTGATAGGGAGAAGAACTGGAGAAAGCATTCCAAGAGTTGAAGGAGGTGTTAGCCAACCCACCGGTATTAATAAGACCAGATCCTGGAGAGAAGTTGTTTGTTTACCTCTCAATATCGGACGAAGCTATTAAGGCCGTGCTGGTAAAGGAGACAATTGAGGGTCAGAATCTGGTGTACTTTGTTAGAAAAGTGTTGCAAGGATTAGAAGGCCAGTATCAGAAATTAGAAAAGGAAGCTTTGGCATTAGTTTGGACATCGAGACGTCTAAGACAATACCTTCATGCACATCCAATCACAGTCCGGACGGACCTCCCGTTGAGAATGATTTTTCATAAACCAGACTTAGCAGGACGAATGACGATATGGGCTATAGAGTTGTCAGAATTTGATATCTTCTATGAACCCAGGATGGTTGTAAAAGCCCGAGTGTTGGTTGATTTTGTGACAGAGCTAACAAGAGAGGCCCCAACACCATTACAGGAGCATTGGATGATTTATGTTGACCGATCGTCAAATGGTAAAGAATGTGGGGCTGGAGTGATTATTGAGAGTGAGGATGGGGTGAGTGTAGAAATCTCCCTCGGGTTTGATTTTAAAACATCGAACAATCAAACGGAGTACGAGGCGTGTTTAGCAGGACTAATGGCAGCTCTAGATGTTGGAGAACATACGGCAATACTATGCAGCGATTCACAACTTGTGATTTCGCGGATCAATGGAAGCTACAGAACCAAAAAACCGTTGTTACAGCAATATCTAGCTAAAGTCAAGGAGTTAGGAGAGAAGTTTGCAAAGGTGGAGTTCAAATATGTACCCAGGGAGGAAAATGTCAGGGCGGATGTGTTATCTTGGCTAGCAAGTACAAAAAAGGCAGGACCCACGACTACGATCATATAGAGCACTTTAGCTGCTCCAAGCATTTTGAACCCACTCAAAGTATGTGTCATCCAGAAGACTCATGGGTCATCCCAATTATACGTTACATGGTAAGTGGACAACTTCCGAAGTGCCTGTTAAAGAAAAAGAAGTTAAAAAGGAGTTGTCGAACTTTGTGTTAGTAGATGGAAACCTGTTCAAAAGGGGAGTATCTGCTCCTTACTTGAAATGTTTAAAGGAGTCCGAGGTTGAAGATATCCTAGCCGAAGTGCATGAGGGTACGTGTGGCCACCACTGGGGGGAAGAAGTTTAGCTAAAAAAACTCTACAAGCAGGCTAATAGTGGCCCACTCTAGCTAAGGATACAGTCGACTATGTCAAGAGGTGTAATGCCTGCCAAAAGAACAGTAACAAGCACCAAATCCCGGTAGAAGAATTATTCACATCGGCTGTCCCATGGCCATTCCATCAATGGGGCATGGATATCTTGGGACCATTTCCAAAGGCCCCCGGCAGAGTCAAATATTTGATAGTTGTAGTAAACTACTTCACCAAGTGGATAGAGGCAGAAGCAGTTGTACATATCACTACGGTGCGTACCAGGAGATTTTTCTATGAAAATGTGATCATAAGGTTCGGGATACCAGGAAGGGTCATCACGGACAATGGGACACAGTTCACAGATTCAAAATTTAAAAGCCTCCTTGAAGGACTCTAGATCAAGCAAGTTGTCTCTTCAGTGAAGCATCCTCAGACTAACGGGCAAGCCGAAGTGGCGAACAGAGAAATCCTTAAAGGTTTAAAGAAATGCCTTGGTAAAGCAAAGAGAGAATGGGCTAATCAATTATGCCATGTCTTATGGGCATACCGGACGACACCACACTCATCCATAGGAGAAACACCATTCTGATTGGTATATAGTGTGGATGCGGTCATACCAGTCGAGATTAACCAAATTTCACCAAGAGTGCAAGGTTTTGACAATGAAGAGAACGGCTTGAGATTAAGGAGTGAACTGGATCTACTCCCAGAGGTTAGAGAAGCGGCATTCGTACAAGATCAAGTGGTCAAAGCCAAGGCCGCAGTACATTATAATGTCAAGGTTCAGAAAAGGATATTCAATGTAGACGACCTCGTCCTGAGAAAAGCATCAGTTGGAAATTGTTATGCGCATCTAGGAAAGTTAGCACCGACATGGGAAGGACCGTACCGTGTAAATGAAGTCACACCGGGGGGAGATTATCTTTTGGAAACCTTAGAAGGTGAAGTCTTCAAAAATAAATGGAATGTAAAGAACCTTTGTGTGTATTATAGCTAACTGGCACCACAAGTTGTGCACTCTTTTTCCCTACCTAAGGTTTTTCCCACAGGGTAAACTTATGAGGTTTTTAATGAGGCATGCAGCCAGGGTGCTTATTCATCAATAAAATATGAAGTTTGCAGTATTCATTGCTTTCTATTTGGTTTTAAGAACGGTTCATTTATATTTAAACCCCGAAGTGGTCGAAAGACCCCAAAGTAGTTAAGTTACAATTAAACCCCGGAGTGGCTGAAAAGCCCCAAAGAGGTTAAACCCCGGAGTGGTCAAAAAACCCTAGAGTGGTTAAGTTACAATTAAACCCCAGAGTGGCTGAAAAACCCCAGAAAGGTTAAACCCTGGAGTGTTTAAAAGATCCCAGAGTGATTAAGTTATAATTAAACCCCAGATTGGTTGAGAAGCCCCAGAGAGGTTAAACCCCAGAGTGGTTGAAAGACCCTAGAGTGGGTAAGTTACCATTTAACCGTGGAGTGGTTGAAAAGCCCAGAGAGGTTAAACTCTGGAATGGTCGAAAGACCCCAGAGCGGTTAAGAATCTTCAGGGCGGATTTGATTGTTTCAAAATTAAAAAAAGTGCCAGTTATTAAAATACATGATGAAATGGTTACATTCAAATATTATCAAGGGTTTGTTTTAGGACCGCATTTAGCACGAGAAATTAAAAGGTAAAAAAGATAGTATAGGCAAAAAATATTAAATTTCATTGCAGCATGAGAATAATTACAAAAAAAGGGGGCACACCAGCCAGTCAAAATATTATCAAAAAGAGGGCAGAGTGAATGTGAAAATAAATCTAAGGGTTGATTGGTCCACCTTCCTCCTCCTCTCTCTCAGAACTGGCATCCCTCACTCCCTCCTCATGTTGATCATCTTCCACAGAAGTGTCATCTTCTCTCTCCACCAGAGGTGAGAATTTGAAAGGCTCATCAGTAGGGGTATAGGACTTTCAACCAACTTCAGTCACCAGATCCCCGTCCCGGAATTTGTTAAAGAAACCAATCCCATTCAGGTTCAGCTGGATACCTCGGTTGCGAAAAACAACCTGACGAACTACGTGGCTAAATGAATCTTTAGCGGCCTAGGTGAACATTGTCATGTCATTTTTGTACTTGGTTTGTCCGTCCTAAACCGCTGTAGATAGATCATCATGTTTCCTTCTGAGATCGGCCACGAGTTTTTCCAGGTCGTCCACTTTGAGGTGGAGTCCATCATTTTTCTTCTTCTAGTCTTCTTCAGTTTTCTGAAGATATTAATTCTCTTCATTAAGGCTCTTAACCCTCTGATGAGCCTTACTGTAATCCTCAAAAGATGAGAATCAATCCTCAAAATATGAGAATTCTTCTCCTTTAGTCGTTTTATCTCTTTTTTTGGCCCATTAGTGGCGGCAGAGTAGATGGTGGAGAGAGTCTTGATATTGTACCACATAGTGGTCTCCAAGGAAAATTCGAGGTCTTGTCGATTCAGCCCCTCCTTGAGACGTCACGAGAGAGCAAAACTGGTGTTGGGAGGGTGGTTTTGATAAGTAGCTCATCCAGAGCTTTCATGCCAGAGATTGGAGCTGGAGTGTCCTGGTCAATTGGCTCATCAATGACGACCCTTTTACCTTTGTCCAACACCTTTTGGCTGGGGTTAACCTTCAGGTTTTTGGAAGCACCAGCTTCTTGCTTGTTCTCTCTCTTCTTGGCCAAGGCGGCAGCGTTCTCAATAGCCATTGTTCCATCCGGAATCTGAAGATTCCCAGCCTTCTTCAGCTTCGGGGTCAGATGGTTTTCCCTGGAGACATCGGCCTTAATGCCCTCCCGATGCTTCCAGAGCGCCACTTGAGCATCAACACTTATATTTCCTAAAAAAGCAAGTTATTAATACAAGCTGAAATATAAAGGAATTCTTAAAAAGAGAAGGAAAGGTAAATACCCAAATGAGTGAGGTACTCATTTCGTATCTCCAGGGTTCCTAGGAGGGAACAACATTTGAGGGGAGCACCCCGGGAGAGAGCATGGAGGGTATCGACCATGGTCTTTGAGGTCTCGGAAAGAGAGCTTTCATCGATTGAATAAGTCAAACTCTCTAGGAGGAAGTATTTGTGGGTCCATCCGATATGGATTAAAAATCGGCCTTCTTCATCTTTCTAGAAGGGGCGTCGTCCTTTCAACAAAAAGTTTAAAAAATGAACTTTTGAAGGAGGAGTCGTACATCTTAAAGGAGTTGGCATAGGCCTTAAAATTTACGATGTCACTTTGACATCTGAGGTTGATGAAACCCATTCTAGAGCCACCTCGATGCATCACCCGCGCATGCCTAAAAAATATGGCAGCGGTTGGAGTGGAGCGGAGGTGCTTTCCAAGAACTTGTAGGGCCATCACCAAGGCTCAGCCGTTCGGATGAAGTTAACTAGGGCGATGTCTAAAAACGCAACACCCCCATCTCATACTAGTTTAGAGGGAACCAAACTCCCACTTTCAGTAAGGTGAAGTCATGAAAGTAAAGGAAGCGGTCTTGAGGTATGTGGCAGACCCGGTCTATGAAGGTAGGATGAATGAGGCGGAAGTCCTTTTTATATTTCTTAGCTCGCCAGAAAGACTCCGCCTCTAGCTGAACATCGTCTTCAGCAATGGAGTGAGTGCTATAAGTTTCCAGAACGTCCTTTACCACCCAGAAATAGGGATCTTCGGCCTTCCGGGATAACCAATTGACCTTGTCAGCGATCATGAATGTGTCGTTAGGGACGTTCCTCAATATGAGAGAGCCAGCGGCATCCATGGTAACTATGTGCACTAAAAAGGGGACAATGGAATAAAAGTAAGTATCATCAGCGTAGTTGTGCACTACGCTGGAATCTTCACCCTAGTCCAGAGACACAAGGGGCAAAGGAGATTTGGGTTCTTGAACTCTAGAGGAAGAAGACTCCAGTTCATGGGGATTTGAGTTACCCCGGTTGATTGGGGTCATCCATCTACGGATATCCGTTTGTGTGAGTCGGGGTCCATGGCGAGGAACCTCTAGTGGCCAAGAAATGGAAAGGTGGGAAATTATTTCACAAGAGCTGTCTTGGCCTTGGATGTTGTTAGAAGAAAAAACAGACATTGTAAATAAAGAAGGGGTCAAAGGGTTACCTGTGTTTACGGTTCGAACGGTTCTTCTAGTACGAGCCAGGACAAGGTGAAGAAATAAGTAGGGACAACAGACGCGCAGAGTTTCTGGAAGAAAATGCAAAGTGAGGAAACAAAGGAGAAATCCTCCTTATATAGGCGTTGAAGAGTTGTGGGTCGAAGTTCAACAGTCGCGGCCCATGGACGGAGTGGAAGAGGAAGCGACGCAACCCAAAAGCAAGCGACGCTTCACATCAAAGTGACGCCACCTAACGGTGCGTGAATTAGTATAACCATTCATGATACGCAACGTCAACGATTAGCATAAAGCGACAGCATTTTCAAGCGGCACGCATCAAATGCTCCACCTAACTGATCCATGCATGTCACATCAGATGCATCGGCACAACGGTCACAAAGTCACTACGACCAAAAAATTAAAAAGACTGTAAGGCATTCCACCGGAGTCACGAAGTAGCTTATTATTGTGACAACGTCACAAAAACAAGCTAAAAGGCAAATGATCCGGGTGCTAACCGGACTCCATAACTCGCGGATAGGGTCCTATTTATATGATGCCACATCATTAAACTTATTAGGAGTGTCTGGTAGACCGTCATAACCGAATTCCAAAATCAGTATGACTATGGTCTCATAGAATCGACTCCAGTTCCTTCCTGACAGTCAAACAGTGAGTCATAATCGGTATGGGCAATATGTCCCCACAAACACTATTACTAGAGTAAGTTATGAAAGGGTCAAATCACTTCTCCTACTCAGGTATTTCCTATAAATACAACTCATTTATTATTGAACAAGGATCTGAACTAATCTCTGAGTTACCTCCATAATACCTTATTTTTTATAATACCGTACTGACTTAAGCATCGGAGAATCTTTTGCAAGTTCACCTCTGGTGTGTTCTCTTGACCTCTGTACGGACTAGAAAATCAATTGAACTCGAAGAACTTAAGATTCCCACTGAGCCTAGGAGTAAAATATCGTACTCCACTGTGACGGTGTAAAACTGAGAGTAAAGTGAGGTAACTCCGGTCAAGACAATCAACTCTTGACCCCGGTCAAGACGGTCAACTCTTGACCTCGGTTCTAATACAGAACAAATCTAAATTTTAAAACAAAATTTTTTATATTTATATTTATATTTATATCCAACTATCATAATTATTAATTTTATAATTATTATACCTTTATATTTTGCTTTATTTATTAAGCATTACCATTACCGTGATAGTATATATTAATATTATTATTACATTTCCCATAAAACATTCATTTCTTGACTTTTTTTTACCTTTATTAATTAGGCAAAATATTTTACATATCATTAAACTTATTTGCAACTATTAATACATTTAATTAAGATCATAAGAGTAAAGTTTAATGAAATACTATTTTTTATAAACTTATATATTTAACTACCTCTTAATTATTTTTATTAATATTGATAATTCAATTAACTATATCTTATATATAAATTAAAGGAGTAATTACATAAAACAAATGTTATGATCCGTTAAAACCAACATAAACATAAAATATTAAAATCTAAATTTCAACTTGGATTATCCTATTTCCTAACACTTATCGTATATTGTTATTCTAAAAAGCTTATGATAGAATAGTTTTAACTTTTAACATAAAAAATACATTAGGCATGAGTTCCTTTGGTTTGCATTATTGGATTATATAAAATTTGGAGCCTATATATCAAGTACACGTCTTAGGGGCATTAGTATCAGTCTCTTGCCTGTTGGTGACCATTTAATGGTCATATGTGACAATAACGTCCACCGAGTTGCCCATTTCAATGAATTTCACGTGCTTCCTTCTAAAAGATTTAGTTCTTGCATTTTATTTTATTTTTAATTTCTTTGGAACTTTGACAATCAGATATGTAGTAGAACATCTCTTTGTTTGACCATTACAAAATTAAATATCTGTTCAAAAATAATAAAAAAATACAAGTGAGACAAATCACTTCAATTATTAACAATAGAATGCTGTATTTCATATAAAAGTTTATATTATTAATTTAATGACATGTAATAAAAAAAATTATACTTTTATAATTATTTATTATTTATTCTTTTTAATTCTAATAAAATTTTAGTAGTTTTAAAATAATAAATTATTCTCAAAATTAACTATTTCACTGAATGAAATTGTGTAAAAAATTTACTGAAAGAATACAAACATAATTCTATCAAACGTTGAATACTAACATAGTTCTTTGATTAATAATATTTTTAATTGTTGAAGTATATTAAAAAAAGATATTTTTAAATTTCACAACAAAGTAAAACAATATTACGATGAACTTTGCTACGTGACTTTTAAAGAAAGTTGATAATTAGAAAAACATAATAAATTCAACATGATTATTCAACAAAGAAGGAACATTACAACTACAAGTCATTTGTTACACATACACTGTGAAATAAAAAATAATATGGATAACTGTCGGATATATTTTATAATATTACTTCTATTTCTTTTATATTATTACTATCATATAATTACTATTATGTAATTATTATTATAACTATTTTTACTTTATTATTTTATATTAGTGAGAATATCATAAAACTTATCGTGACATTATTTTATTATATATAAAACTTTAAATATTTCTATAATCATTATTATATCACTAGTGTAGAAAAGAGATTTAATCACGGTTAAAAAGGGCTTTTAATCACGGTTTATGGACCGTGGTTGTTCCAGCCGTGGTAATAGACAAAGGCATTTAATCACGGTTGACAACCGTGGTTATAGAACCCTTTTAATCACGCTTACCAGAACCCGTGATTAAATAATAACCTATTTGATCACCGTTGTTGCCCGTAACCGTGATTAAATAAGACCTATTTAATCACGATTGCCACCCCAACCGTGATTACATGTAGTCATCAACGTACACTATAACGTTGCTTATAATCACGGTTATGGTAACAACCGTGATTAAATACTCTCTATAACCACAGTTATTGTAATAACCATGATTAAATATTAGGTTTTTTTAATGTGACCTTTGTTTTATTGTTTTCCCAAACCTGCAATAAAACAGCCAGCAGAATACAGTATTTCCTGGCATATCCAGCACCAATATATGAAAACAAATGGTATGTATATATAACATTAATTTGCTATCAATTCATAACAACCTAGAAAATGAAACTATATACAATTGACATGAATGTAACCTAATAAAATGTAAACCCTAAATCCTATAATAGGTATATATATATATATATATAAGAGAATAAAAATCCTATATCTATCTAAGTCCTTGCCTCACTTCAATGAAGTATATGGCCCATTGCTTTCTAAGATTATCTACTAATGTCTTAGGAAAGTATGAGCGGTCCTGAAAGTACTACAAACAATACACAAAACAATTAGAACAAAAATTGTATTTATGATATGAATTTGATCAAATTGGTAGAAAATTAGGCAAGTGAGATTTACATCTGTCCATCCATCTACTAAATGTTCTTGGACTATGGTCAACATAGTGTGCATGACATAATAGCCACACTCAAAGCCACCCTCCTGCCTATAAGACTACAATGGACATAAAGTGAATTCAAGTTTTTAAAAATATAATATAAAGATTTGAATGAGGTCGATTGATTTAGTTTAGGGTGCACCCACATGAGTTTTTTCCTATTCGATTTACTTCCATGCAGGCGACTATATCCAACCACAGCCCTGCATCAAAATAAAACACAACATAAGTTAGAATCGTAGAAGAACAAAAACGATGTAATCGAATTTGTAGAAATTTAATTTATTTTTTAGGGTTTAACTTATACGTCCACCATTGTTTTGAGGTCTTGTGGAACAGTCCTGTGCACAAAATCGAAGTATAAAGCTAAGTATGCCTGGGGACAGATCACCACGAGCGTCCAATAAGTGTTGCAATTACCAGTGATAAGTGGCGACTTCAAAATGCAAAAGTTAATTGATAAATAGTATATGTTATAGAATTTTACCGTCTATGATATGGTGCCAGGTATACCGTCTTCCTAGACTCATACATCCAATTCTGGATGTATGCCTGGGTGTCCTCCTTGCTATTCCCACTCCTTTGTATGAAGGAGGGCTCTAAGAAACCATAAGTTCCATTGAAGCCCAACTACACATAAAGTTTATACGGAAACCTAAACAAGTTTAGACATGGTTAGCGACAAATAACTTGTATAATGAAATAATTGAACCTAAAATGATATACTTACAACTCCCAGATCTGAATGACGGATATGTTCATCATCGTCGTCCCCATCATAATCTCACACAAGTCACTCCACGTAACGTAAAGCGGCAGTGAACTTGGACGACCGAACACCTATGGCTGACGCCAAAAGCGTCCTCGCCTAGCTCAGCCCCGACCTTCCATAGCATCTGGATCAGATCGTCGACGGCGTCTGGCTTCTTCAATGCCGGGCCTGTCTCCTGTTGAATAGTTAAAACATTAAGGGTTTATACCTTAAGTGACAATATAACAAAATCAGTTAGTGTTTGAGGTTTATACCTGCGGAGAAGCAATTGACAGGAGTCTGTTGGGCCATATGAAGAAGTGTCCCACCGCTTGACCAACGGTCTACACCATTACAGTTGCCATTTGAAAAGCAGCATCCTCCTCAATGACGAGTAGAACAGAGACCTTAGACATACCATCAAGTAATGACTGATGGCGAACCATAGGGCCTAAGTTGTACACCATGCCAGTGGCAACTGGCTCCTTTGACCCATCAATGAACAAGTCACATTGATGGGTATCTACAACATCAACCCCATCATCATCAGGGTCAGCTGCAATGCACGACCCCTTAATGCTAACCCTTTATACCTATATATTTACACATCAAGCAAAAGTTATTCAACAATTAAACAAAAAAATTACAAACAACAAACAGTTAAATACTATAAGGAATCAAACATGTGGGTCGACAACTAGTGCAGTAGGCTCCTGGTGATGGCTGAGTGAGGCCTTCATCTCCTTCCTGGATCGGGCCATCTCTTCTTACAGCTTCGTCATCTCCTCCCGGTACTCAACCTTCACAGCAGCCACCCTCGACTCAATCCTTTGCTCTACCAACTCCTCGACGGATGAAGCCAGATCGGGAGCAATGTAATAGCTTCAGAGGCCTTTGAAATATGAATGATTAAACCATAATTGATTAATAGAAAATAAAATGAAAGGATAGTGTCATTTATAACTTATCGTGACCTCGATCAACAGCACACACCCTTCCTGGGTACTCTGGCCTACCGATGGCGGTAGTCAAGATGTCCTGCCTACCATGGGCTATGAAAGAGCCTTGGGTTGATTGCTCAACCAAGGAATCCTGAAACCAAACAACTTAGTGTTCAAGATTTCGTGTAAACCAAAAATCTAAAAACTTATGAAGGCGGATACTTACTATTCATGAGGCAACTTCCTGAGCTTGTGAGGAAGTGTATTGCCCACTCTTCTTGACCCTGGCCCGCTGGCCCGCTTCCATTTCTCATGACGTGGAGCTGGGGAAAGGGGATCCATAACACCAGTGTCAGGTTGGCTAGCCTGACACTGACTGGCCTTCTCCCGGGCCATTTGCTCCTCTAATAGTTTGTAACCCCAACGTGACAATCTGTGGGGGTAGTCATTCTTCTTCCTGATGCTCTGTGCTTTCATTCTGACAGCCTACAATAAGAAAGAAAATGAGTTAGAGTTATGTTTAAATTATAAACAATTTAATCATGTTAAATACCAACATACCATCCACTGGTCGGTCAGCCTAGATGCAACAAAAGCATCCCAAGTCTCCTGGTCGATGAAGGTATATTTGTCTCCGAGGAACTGTTCCCGCTCCTCCGTGAATATATACCTACAATTCATAGTTAAAATAAGATGAGTTAAAAATTGATAATACAATTAAGGTAAACTGTATCGACCTAATTTAAAGTCCTTACATACCTCCTAGTAAGTGAGGACTTGAATGATCTCCATCTATCAGCAATAATACTGAGGATCTTCCTCCTCAGTGTGTCACGTGTTAGTATATCCCAAGAATCCTACAAGGGGAATTAGTCACTATATGAATTACATGAAACAATACATTAAAATAATTAATATAACATATTTATCTTACCAGAATATCACTCCAAATATGGTTCTTCACGACCTCCTCCACATTATCCTAGTCGGGGATAATAATGGACACCTTCGACCGAGCAACTACTCCCAGGTAACTGCTAAACTTCACGGAATGTGGTCCACAAAGTGCACCAGTGTTGACATCGATGTCAACATGCAACCTATCTCCACGATGATGCTTGAGTGCGATATCCTGCAATCGGGTAACACCTCTACTCTTCCAAGTAGAGGAATCTGTGGCCTGTGAATCAAACCTAGAATGTGGATCCTGCTCAACCATGAGTATCTGTCCAAACAAGGAAAAACTGGATGTCAATATATAGTACTTATAACTTGAATAATTAATATAATATTTCATACAATGATTCATTGACATAACATTCAATACAATTAATCATACCCTATGAAGATGGAATATTTTCCCACAAGCCTTCGTGGTTGTCATGATGACTGGAAACTACATCATCTATGTCATGTTCCACGACATATGTCGGAGTATGTGTTATTACAAAAGGAATTTCCACAACATCAAGATTGGGGTCTCCAATGTTGTGTCTATCTTGGATAACAATTGACCACCTTTTGTCAGCTGGATCAGTAACATAAAAAACTTACTTCACTTGCGTTGCCATAATGAATGGTTCCTCCTTATGAGCTATCTTGTTGAGATCCACCAATGTAAATCTAATATCATCAGTTTTGACACTGTTCTTATTGTTAACCCATTTACATTTAAACACAGGAACGGTGAAAGGACCGTAATCGACCTCCCATATATCTTCAATCACACCAAAGTAGCGTAACTCGGCCATGACAGGGTTATTATCCTTTGAAGTTGAGAAATGCATTGACTCAGCCACAATCATAACCCCATTATTTTGATTTGTACTTTTATCATCCTGTGTCCTTGTATAGAATGAATAGTTATTTATGTCATACCCACAAAAGGTGAAGACATCGAAGTTGGGGCCCTATGCTAGTCGATGTAATGTCACAGAAGCACATGCATCTTTTATAACGGTCGTTTGGAACCATTATACGAATGTCTTGTTGTGTTTATTCAACACTTATTTTTGAGTCATTCTAGGGTTGTTTCTCTTCACTTGCTCTTTATGGGTGGTTAGATACGGTTGCATGTCGTCCATGTTGTTCAAAATATACAAGTGCGCTTGTAAGATATCATCACGTGGCATGCTCTTCATTTTTTTACCAATCGTACCTTTCCCATCCAATCGCCCATCATGACGAGTCTTCGGAATACCAATGCTTTCAGCTTGTGACATATAATCAGTGCAAAACTCAATTGCTTCCTCTGCGATATACCTTTCCATAATCAAAGCTTCAGGACGACGTTGATTCTTCATATACCCTTTCAATATCTTCATATATCGCTCAACGGGATACATCCACCGCAAGAACACTGGACCACACAAACGGACCTCTCTCACCAAATGGATGATTAAGTGGACCATTATGCCAAAAAAAGAAGGTGGGAAATGCATTTCAAGTTGACATAGTATAAGTGATGCTTCCTGTTCCAACACATCCAATTCGTCGGGGTTGATTACTTTGTAACATATGGCATTAAAAAAGAAACACAGTCTTGTTATGACATTTCTCACATTTTTAGGAAGAACGTCACCAATGGCGATAGGTAGAAACTGTTACATCAACATATGATAATGGTGAGACTTCAACCCTAATAACTTCGAATCGTTCATGGAAACACAAGTGTTGATGTTTGAACCATAACCAGATAGAACTTTCACACTACGCAACGATTCACACAAACTTTACTTCTTCTTTTTTGGATAACGTATGACAAGCCAAGGGCAAATATGTTTGTTTACCCTTTGATTGTGGATGCAAATCCTGACGTATACCCATCAACTCCAAGTTCATACGTGAATTTAGGTCATCCTTAGTCTTCCCGGCTATGTTTAAGAGTGTTCCAACCAAACTGTCACACACATTTTTCTCCACATGCATTACATCAATGCAGTGTCTTGCATCAAGCTCCCTCCAATATGGTAGGACAAAAAAAGTTGACTTTTTCTTCCAATTGTTTTGTGCGGTGGATTGTTTTTCACACTCACCAAACACCACATTGACGTCTTTCACCTTTTCATATATCTGGCGACCAGATAGTGGTGGAGGAGCCATTTCAAAATCTTGCGCGCTGTTGAACGACTTTTTTAACCTATAAAATTGATGATTAGCTTTAAGAAACCTTCGATGTCAAAGATAAACATTTTTCCTACCATGATGCAGCTACACAGAACTAGTTCCATCCTCACATACAGGACAAGCTTTATGACCCTTCACGTTGTACCCGGATAAGTTACCATACGCTGGAAAGTCATTGATCGTGTAGAACAGTATGGCACATAATATGAATGATTGCCCTGCAAACCCGTCAAACACATCAACCCCGTCTTCCCATAACATTTTGAAGTCTTCAACTAATGAAGTTAGATATACATCAATGTCGTTCCCCAGTTGTTGTGGACCAGAAATCATCATTGATAAAATAACATATTTTCACTTCATGCATAGCCATGGCGGCAAGTTGTAAACAAACAACAAAACAGGCCACGAACTATGGTTTGTGCTTAGGTTCCCATATGGGTTCATGCCTTCTGTGGCTAGTGCAAGCCTAACATTTATTGGTTCATGGGAAAAATCCAGAAACATTGTATCCACTTTCTTCCACTGTGATCCATCTGCCGGATGCCTAAGTAGTCTGCCAACAACCCTTTCATCAGCATGTCATCCCATAAGTTTTGCATCACCTGCATTAGTAAACAGACGTTTTAGTCTTGGAACTATGGGCAGATACAACAACACCTTTGCAGGAGACCCTTTAGTACAGACTTTATCAAAATCGATCTTTTTCTTCTTATACCGTGACACCTCACACCTAGGACATCAATGTAGTATTTCATACTCACTCCAGAATAATACAAAATCATTTGGGCATGCATGTATCTTCGTATATTCTAAACCCATAAGACACAACACCTTTTTGGCCTCATAGTTACGATTCGGCAAGGTGTTTTCGGCTGGGAGCATTTCTTTCAACAACTTCAGTAAGTCAGTGAAACTTTTATCCGTCCATCCGTTATGGCCTTCAAATTAAACAATTGTAAAACTGCTGATAACCTCGTGACATTGACACAGTTTGGATACAAAAGCTTCTCAGAATCCTCACACAGAGTCGTATATACATGAGCTCTCTTAAAACCTTCTACCCCCATATCACGGATCATATCCTCAAGTCGGTCATCCATGTCGACATTGGTGTCATGCATCGAGCTTTGATTTTTAGGTTGAGAGTTGGTACTTGGCACCACCACATCTTCACCGTGCCATACCCAACGGGTATAACTACGAAGAAAACCATCACACAGTAGATGTTCTTGCACCTCTTCCAAGTCTAGCCGACACAGGTTCAAACATTTAACACAAGGGCAAAAATACCTTCCATTCACCTCCTCAGCATTCCTCGCTACGAATTGTATAAATGATTCAACTCCACTCTCGTACTCTAGACTTATGCGTGATGCAGTTATCCAACTCTGATCCATACCAACTATTTACCAGGTGCGATGATCAATCTCATTTTTTTAACAAAGGTGGTGGTCCTACCCATTCAGGAAGAAAATTATTTTTATACGTCATTGATATATACAGATTAGGAGTTATTTAAAATTTGATCAAATTTCGGCAGCATTTCGCATTGGTCTCTAAGTACACAAAATGAGAGTGGTCAAATCAAATTCAACCACACTTAAATATGCACCCAGAGAATAACACAAAATGCAAGTTACTGAAACTTTATCAAATTTTAAAATAACTCCTAACTTGTACATACCAACGACGTATAAAAATAATTGTTCATCCCGAACTATGCAAACGGACAATTCAAGATTCAACACAAATGATGAAATTAATTAATTTAATGACCATTTGTGTCGAATCTCAAATGGGGAACTACGGTTCACTCATGCAAAGCAACTTTCATACTAATTAACTAGTATGAGCCTACGAGTTTGCAAGATTGGCAATCACACACATACAACAACAATAGAAATAACATTATATGAGAGCAACAAACAACAACGAAAATAACATTATATACTGTATAGTGAAATGTATATTTTGATTAAAAATAATACTTAAAATGACCAAAGATTGTACATTAGAGAGCTTAGGCCTATATTTAGGTAGCTAAGACTTGCTAAGCAAGCCAATCTAATCCTAACTCCTAAACCACTGGAGAACTTCATCTTCCATAGAATAAGGCTTAAACAAAGGTCTACAACTACACTAATTTCCTAAAAAATCTAAATGAGATTCTAAGTGGATATACATAATGGAAATGACTAATTTAGGATAGGCTCAACACTATACTTGAGGAAATAAACCCAAAACAAGGTGTAAAATACAAAGAAGCCTATGATTCTATAATGATACAAACAACACATGAAATAGATCTTCCAACTAATGTTAATTAAGTTTCCCTCCAATGTGCTTGATCGCAACATAGGCAACATATCTTCTTCTAAAATTTTCCACACAAAACTACTAAAACTAGGCTTGATCACAACATAAGCAAGACATGGCCAAAAATAAAATTTATATAAATAAAGGTGAGTATACCATCTGAAGTCCTTTACAAAAGGATTTAAATGCTACTAATAGCAATATATACTACAAAAAAACCAATAACAGTATATGTTTTATTTACATCAGCTAGTAATGTTAAAATATAACAGACTCTATACTCCATTTACAACGTTGATTTCAAATCCATAACTCAATGTGGAATGGGTATCTGAAGCATTAAATCCAAACAAGTGAACCATAGTAAAGCATACACATTATGAAAACACACACAGAGACAGGGATCCACCATACTGATATTACTAGCAAACTAATGGAGTTAAACTAATGGAGAGACACACACAGACAGAGACACAGATACAAGCTTCGACTAATAGAGTTAAACTAAACAGAGACAGAGACACAGATACAAGATACACAGTTTAATATAAGCAAATGGGGTGCGCACCAGACAATACTGTGAAGAAGACGACTCAAAACTAAAAAAGGAAGGAAAGAGACAGTGAACGACGTTGACGACAACAAGCAAAGAGCACAAGCTGGAGAAAATAGCCAAAGACGAGCGCGAGAAGAAAAGGAGAAAGTGAAAAAGAGTATCAGGTGCGGATTTTAAAGTTTCTAAAAACAGATATAATCACGGATCCCCCTTGCAACTGTAATTATATTATACATATAATCACGGTTCCATAATAACCCTGGTTAAATATTAACCCTATCACCATGGTTACAACAATAACCGTGATTGTATCTATCAATATATAATCATGGTTGTGGAGTCAATTATGGTTATATATCCCCTAGGAATAAACCATAAATCCTGAACTATATATCCATGGTTGAAATAACAACCGTGATTATATATCATGGATACAATCACGGTTATGATGTTATCCGTGATTATAGTGTTTCCCTGAACCTAAAATTGTTGGTGTATGCACTATGAGCTTTTATGCTTTTTCATTTGTATCATTTTTCTACTTATCAATAAAATAAATATTTCAGTTTAAGATTGTTTTAAAACGTATTTATCCTTGGAGTAATAGGTCATATAAAAGTTATTCCTAAAATGTCCCTAGTCAAGTATTTACATGGGGACATGTAAATACACTAAAATAGTGTGTGAGTGTACTGATGACCTGATCTCACAGATCATAGATATAGATGATATCAAGTCTTCACATGGGTACACATTAAGAGTAATGATGTACTGGACAGACCCACCATGAGAACGTTGCATGGATCGTTACATGATTGTCATAAACGATTCTTAATGTGATAATGGTATATGTAGTCCTTCGACCTGAAGTCACTACGATTCCTACATGAGGAGTTTATTGTTTTAATACAATTAAACGTCTTCTGTAACAAGAGGACTATAAAGGTTGTGATTAGGCAACAAACAAATTATGCAGAGGGATGTGAGTGATGTAGATGGGATTTGTCTCTCCTATGTGACAGGAGTGATATCTATAGGCCACTTGATGGAGTAAGACTAAGAAAACGCATGGCCATGCTAGAAAGAATAAATATTAGATATTTATTCGGATCTAGTCTACTCCGGTATCAAGTAAAATAAATTGGACCGTACAAGGATGACGCGACCATGCCTTGGGCCCAATTAGGATATCGTGACAAAAGGAACAAACATATTAAATAATTATCACTTATAGGTTATGTTGATATTAAATAATATTCGGATATAATGATGCATTGCTACATGCCGCTCTTATTTTATATTAATAATAAAATAATTTATTATTAATATGACCGGGTATTTTACCTGTAGGGTCACACACATAGAGTAAGCCCATCAGAAAATGTTGTCTTATTTTAGTTGGACTAAAATAAAGCTATTGGGCCTAACTCATTTGGAATGGGTAAGGAGCCCACTTTTTAGAGAGAACAAATTAGGTCAAACCTAAGCCTATAAATAGAGCATAAGATGCTCATAGGCCGTTCACTCAAGTGAGACACAAATTCGCAAAAGTTGCAAGAGCTACACGTCGTCAAACTAGCAGTTGGCAAGTGTTGCGATTCTGGTGGGAGTGCTCGTGTGGACTCCTAAAAGACGAGGCTACGACTGCTTCGGTGTTCTCCAAGAGGTAATCCAAAACGAATTTTTTGTTGTGTTTGTTTTGTGCTTTGAAATATGGAACTTTGCAAATCCTATGGAATCCCTTTTTTTTCCGCTGCTCATGTTTAGGGATTTCCTAACAAAAATCACGGTTGGTTATAATTTCAAAAATACCACCGTGTATTCTTTTATCACTGATCCACTCTAACTTGTGATTATATCCTGTTGTTATATCCACTTTTTGCACTACTGTATATATTTTATTATTATTATATAATATAATTATTACTATATCATCATCATAAAATATTATGTAGTTTTAATGAAAAATTAAAAGATAAAATATGTATTTTATTGTGATAAATTATTTTATCATATTAATTTGCATGTTTTTACCCATTTAAATATTTTTATGGTTAAATATTTTTATATTTATTTTATGTAACTTTTTTATCACATTTTTTTCATCCAATCTTTTAACTACTCATATGAAGTTTTCATTTTAATTTTTAAGTTTTAGGCATATAAATAAAAATATTTAATTATAGTTACATGTATGTTTCTTTAGTATTATTTATCAAACCATTTATAAATTGTCATTTATATTTGTTTTGAAATTTTTAAATAACAAAATAAATCCTAAATTGTAAGGACTAAAAAATGAAAAATACATGTTTAATCTTAATGAACTTAATTGTGACATCCCCTCATGAATCCCATACGTTTATCCCCATGGTCGGTAAAAACGGGATAAATTTTTCGTGTGTGTTCGCACCCTTGGCAATAAACCCAGGGAAATATAAGGGTTGTATTAAATTAAAGTCATCATTATTCTACATTAATCATAACTTATGCGCAATAGACATAACTGTTAGGGAATCCCTAAGCATGAGCAGCGGAAAAATAAAAGGGATTCCATAGGATTTGCAAGGTTCCGTGTTTCAAAGCACAAAACAATTTCGAAATTATTTTAGGTTACCTCTTGAAGAACTCCGAAGCAGTCGTAGCCTCGTCCTTTAGGAGTCCACACGAGCACTCCCACCAGAATCGCAACACCTGCCAACTGCTAGTTTGACGGCGTGTAGCTCTTGCGACTTTTGCGAATTTGTGTCTCACTTGAGTGAACGGCCTATGAGCATCTTATGCTCTATTTATAGGCTTAGGTTTGACCTAATTTGTTCTCTCTAAAAGTGGGCTCCTTACTCATTCCAAATGAGTTAGGCCCAATAGCTTTATTTTAGTCCAACTAAAATAAGACAACATTTTCTGATGGGCTTACTCTATGTGTGTGACCCTATAGGTAAAATACCCGGTCATATTAATAATAAACTATTTTATTATTAATATAAAATAAGAGCGGCATCTAGCAATGCATTATTATGTCCGAATATTATCAACATAACCTATAAGTGATAATTATTTAATACGTTTATTCCTTTTGTCACGATATCCTAATTGGGCCTAAGGCATGGTCGCGTCATCCTTGTACGGCCCAATTTATTTTACTTGATACCGGAGTAGACTGGATCCGAATAAATATCTAATATTTCTTCTTTCTAGCATGGCCATGCGTTTTCTTAGTCTTACTCCATCAAGTGGCCTATGGATATCACTCCTGTCACATAGGAGAGACAAATCCCATCTACATCACTCATATCCCTCTGCATAATTTGTTCATTGCCTAATCACAACCTTTATAGTCCTCTTGTTACAAAAGACGTTTAATTGTATTAAAACAATAAACTCCTCATGTAGGAATCGTAGTGACTTCAGGTCGAAGGACTACATATACCATTATCACATTGAGAATCGTTTATGACAATCATGTAACGATCCATGCAACGTTCTCATGGTGGGTCTGTCCAGTACATCATTACTCTTAATGTGTACCCGTGTGAAGACTCGATATCATCTATATCTATGATCTGTGAGATCAGGTCATCAGTACACTCACACACTAGTCTTAGTGTATTTACATGTCCCCATGTAAATACTTAACTAGGGACATTTTAGGAATAATTTTTATATGACCTATTACTCCAAGGATAAATATGTTTTAAAAAAATTTTAAACTGAAATATTTATTCTATTGATAAGTAGAAAAATGATACAAATGAAAAAGCATAAAAGCTCATAGTGCATACACCAACAATCTCCCACTTGCACTAGAGCCAATCAGACATTTGCCTAATGCCTAATGATCTAGTGTGCCCCTCATGTTTTTGTTGTGTAAGAGGTTTTGTGAGTGGGTCAGCAATATTCTCATCAGTATGCACCTTACATATCTTTACATCTCCTCGGTCAAGGATCTCTCGAATGAAATGAAACCTAAGTATATGCTTGGATCGTTGATGTGATCTAGGTTCCTTAGCTTGTGCGATTGCTCCACTATTGTCACAGTAAAGACTTATAGGGTCCACAATGCTAGGAACAATCCCAAGTTCTGTTATGAACTTCTTGATCCATACTGCCTCTTTTGCAGCATTTGAGCAGCAATATACTCAGACTCTGTAGTAGAATCAGCAACTGTCTCTTGCTTTGAACTCTTCCAGCTTACAGCGCCACCATTTAGACAAAACACGTACCCAGATTGCGATCTTGAGTCATCCTTATCAGTTTGGAAGCTAGCATCAGTGTAACCTTTTACAATGAGCTCTTCTTCCCCTCCATATATCAAGAATGAATCCTTAGTTTTTCTTAAGTACTTCAGGATATTCTTGACAGCAGTCCAGTGACTTTCACCGGGATCAGACTGGTATCTGCTCGTCATGCTTAAAGCGTACAAGACATCTGATCGGGTACATATCATGGCATACATGATTGATCTAATAGCAGATGCATATGGAATCTTATTCATCCGTTCTCTTTCTTCTTTAGTGGAAGGAGATTGATCTTTTGATAAGCTTATGCCATGAGCCATAGGCAAAGTTCCTTTCTTGGAATCTTGCATGTTAAACCTTTTTAACACTTTGTCTATGTATGTATTCTGACTTAGGCCAAGAAGTTTTCTTGATCTATCTCTATAGATCTTAATTCCCAACACGTAGGTTGCTTCACCTAAGTCTTTCATAGAAAAACAGCTTCCCAACCAACTCTTCACAGATTGAAGAGTAGGAACGTCATTTCCAATAAGTAGTATGTCATCAACATACAGGACCAGAAAAACAATTGTGCAGTCACTAACCTTCTTGTAGACACAAGGTTCATCCTGATTTTTAGTAAAGCCAAATTGTTTAACAGCTTCATCAAAACGAAGATTCCAGCTTCTGGAAGCTTGCTTAAGTCCATATATAGAAGGTTGTAGCTTGCACACCTTCCTGGATGCTTCAGGCTTAACAAAGCCTTCAGGTTGTGTCATGTACACTTCCTCAAGAAGATTTCCATTAAGGAAAGTAGTCTTGACATCTATTTGCCATATCTTATAATCATGGTATGCAGCAATAGCAAGCAGAATCCGAACAGACTTTAGCATAGCAACTGGGGAAAAAGTTTCATCATAGTCTATACCATGTATTTGCTTGAAACCTTTAGCCACCAACCTTGCTTTAAAGGTACTTATATTACCATCCATGTCAGTTTTCTTTTTGAAAACCCACTTGCATCCTATAGGTTTTACCCCTTCAGGTGCATCAACCAAGTTCCAAACTTGATTAGTGTACATGGAGTCCATTTCAGATTCCATGGCTTCTAGCCATTTCTCAGATTCTGAACTTGCAATGGCCTCTTCATAAGATGTTGGCTCATTTTGATCCATTAGGAATACATCTCCTTCCTAAGTTACAAGAAATCCATATCTTTCAGGTTGTTGACATATTCTACCTGATCTACGCAAGTCTTATGCTACTGGAGCTGGTGTTATCACAACATTTTGTGGGTCCTGCTCTACTTCCACCATTGGCTCTTCAATGCCTTGTGAGTCTTGAATTTCTTCAAGTTCTACTTTCCTCCCACTGATTCTTGTAGAGATGAATTCCCTTTCTAAGAATACAGTATTCCGAGCAACAAACACTTTGCCCTCAGTAGGATTGTAAAAATAATAACCCTTAGTTTCTTTTGGGTATCCCACAAAAAGACATTTATCTAACTTGGGCCCAAGTTTATCAGAACTTTGGCGTTTAACATAAGCTTCACAGCCCCAAATCTTAAGAAAAGACATACTAGGTCGTTTCCCAGTCCATATCTCATATGGTGTCTTTATGACAGCCTTTGATGGAACACGGTTAAGTGTGAAAGTTGCTGTCAACAAAGCATGTCCCCAGAATGAGTTAGGGAGGTCAGTTTGACTCATCATTGATCGAACCATGTCCAACAAGGTTCTATTTCTCCACTCAGAAACCCCATTCCATTCTGGTGTTCCAGGGGGAGTAAGTTGAGATATAATCCCACACTCTTTAAGATATTCATCAAACTCTAGGCTCAAATATTCACCACCTCGATCGGATCGAAGTACTTTAATTGTCTTACCAAGTTGGTTCTCTACTTCATGTTTAAACTCCTTGAACTTTTCAAAGGATTCTGATTTATGTTTCATGAGAAACACAAATCCATATCTACTGAAATCATCAGTAAAAGTGATGAAGTAACTAAAACCTCCCCTAGCCATTGCCCCTATGGGCCCACATACATCACTATGTATCAAGCCAAGAAGATCACTCGCCCTTTCACCTTTTTCGGTAAAAGGGGTCTTGGTCATCTTCCCTAATAAACAAGATTCACATGTATCTATTGATTCAAAATCAAAAGATTCTAAATATCCATCTTGATGGAGTTTAGAAATGCGTTTCTCATTTATATGTCCTAGGCGACAATGCCAAAGATAAGTTGGGTTTAAATCATTTGTTTTAACCCTTTTAGTATTAATGTTATAGATAGGGGTTTCGAGATCTAGAACATAAAGTCCATTACTCAAATTTGCACAACAATAAAACATGTCTTTTAAATAAACAGAACAACTATTGTTCTTTATTGTAAAGGAAAACCCTTTCTTATCAAGACAAGAAACAGAAATAATGTTTCTCCTTATTGCCGGAACAAAATAACAATTGTCCAATTCAAGGACTAACCCTGAGGGCAAGGATAAAAAATAAGTCCCTACAGCTAATGCAGCAACTCTTGCTCCATTTCCAACGCGTAGGTCTACCTCGCCCTTCATCAACTGCCTACTCCTTCTTAGATCCTGCACATTAAGACAAATGTGAGATCCACATCCAGTATCTAATACCCATGATGTTGAAGTTGACATGTTAATTTCTATAACAAAAATACCTGAAGTGGAAGTCTCACTTCCCTTCTTCTTAAGCTCTTCTAGGTACTTTGGACAGTTTCTCTTCCAGTGTCCCTTTTGTCCACAATGGTGACATTTACCTTCCTTAGCCACCCCGCCCACAGGTTTTAAGGCTGATGTACTTGGCTTATCCTTGCCTTTCCAAATCTTCTTGCCATTTCCTACAATAGCCTTTCCTTTGCCTTTATACATGCCCTTTCCTTTACCTTTACTAGAATTGACCATCATTATGGCCTTGCCCTTTCCTTTAGAAATATTGGGCTCAGCAGTCCTCAACATATTGAGTAGCTCTGGCAATGTTTTGTCCAATGCATTCATGTTGTAATTCATGATGACTGGCTTAAAACTGTCAGGTAATGATTTCAAAATGAGATCGGTAGCCAACTTCTGAGGGAAGGGGAATCCTAGCCTAGCTAGATTCTCTAAGTACCCAATCATTTTGAGCACATGAGGTCCTACAGAACCTCCCTCTTCAAGTCTGCAGCTAAATAGGGCTGAAGAAACTTCATATCTTTCTTGGTCAGCTTGACCTTGATATAGTTTCCTTAGGTTTTCGATCATATCGAAAGCCTCCATATGCTCATGTTGCTTCTGAAGCTCAGGAGACATGGTTGCCAGCATAAGGCATTGGATATCTAAAGCGTCATCCTGATGCTTCTTGTAAGCATCCTTGTCAGCTTTAGAGGCATTGTTCGCGGGTGGTTCCGGAATCGGACCTTCCAGGACATACTGCTTTTTCTCTTGTTTGAGGACAATCCTCAAATTTCTATACCAGTCAAGGAAGTTAGAACCAGACAATTTTTCTTTGTCTAGGATTGATCGTAACGAAAGGTTTGAAGGTGTGTTTGACGTCATGGTTATCTAAAACAGAAAATATGTAGTAAGTATCATTTTCAAAACATATTTAAATTATGGTCATTTAAATTAAATATGTCTCCCACTATTTCGATTCAAAACAAAAATACCCTCCACGAATTAGAAAATCCCGTTGGAAGATTTTCTAGTGGGCTAAGATCCATATTTTGCCAAGCGTTAAGTCAGCTTTGGCTGATCACCTAATACTTGGTTATTTAGGTAGGAAACTTTTTCCAATTGTATCTTTATACAACTCTTAGTCATTGGGTTAAGTAACCATTACTAATTATTCATCTTATGAATATTTAGCCCAATGTTTACGCCTCTAAGTTATATTCAATCCAATTGAAAACTTAGTTAAGTTAAAGCCCAATAAAACAGTTTGGATATTACCATTATCCCATCACGTCTTACTAATATAAATAATAGTGCCCTGCTTTGGCAGACCCACTATTTATTGACATTAGTGTTGACGAGTGTACTTATTGGAAGGCGTTTATAACTTAATATTATTTTGAGGGATTTTAATTTATTTTAAAATTACCGTCTTTGTTAAACGCTTTAACATAATAAAATTATCCCCAAAACATGCAAACGAAATTGTGAGATGGTTATGGTCTTCCTAGAAGAAAATAAATAAAAATAAATAAATAAATAAACCTAGAGGAACTATATAGCCAAGGCTTCATGAAGTCCTACTTCTTGAACCCACCATCCTCTTGGAGTCACCACTCCTTGGTTCCTTTCAAAGACAAAAGCGCTTAGAGTCACCACTCTAGTTTTCTTCTAGATCTCTACTTTGTTGCCTCGATCAAGATTACAAGATTTTTAAAGAAACTCGCTTTACATACGAGTGAAGGGTTGAGAAAAGAAATACAACAGAATGAAGAGAGGCACAGCACGCAGGCTGTATTTAAATAAAATAACTAAGACCATAACCATTCACCATGCAACGTGTTAATTAATTAATTATAACCCATTTGAAATAATTTAAAAAAAATAAATTTTTAAACGGGCCATTAAACACGTGGGTCGGTAATAAGGCGCTACGCAGAGAATGTACGGGGGTCCCGCTAAAACGTCCCACTGACCATTAACAGCTCTAAAATTTCGGCTAGGGTTTCAACCACTTTGAAACCCTAATTCCTTGTTGCGAACACTTCACAACGCAGCCGTCAAGGCACATGGAGGCAGCGCCGTCTAGGGTTTCAAAACCTAGAATTCAATTTGCGCTAATGCCAACATGCAATGCCTTTCATGACGGCCGTCTAGGTTTCAACTCTTGAACCCTAGATTAAGGAACGACCATGGTTTAACACTTAAACCTTATCACTTAACGCCCCATAACATGAACCATTCATGTTCGAAGATCAACTCAATTGATTCAAAGTTTGTACGATGACTATCATATGAGTAAAACACATATTAAAATTGCATAAACTCATACATCATACAAATTTAAACGGCAACAACATACATACTAAAATTAAGAAACTCTATAACATGCATCATATACAATTTATAAAGAATAACTCAAAATTATATGTATCATGCCAAAACAGAGGTCATACCATATACATGATTAATCATTGTAATAATATGCATCATATGTGATAACTCAAAATAGCAACATAATCATGCATGTTCATTTTTGAATCCTAGTTTCACAAAACATTTTCGCAAAACAAAATTTCAAAGCTTTAAACAACGAAACGATTTCGCAAATCATATTTTCCAAAAGCTCTTGCAAACGAAAACATATCATCATAAAATATAAACAAATGCCCAAAACACGGTTTTGCAACCTAGGCTCTGATACCACTGTTAGGGAATCCCTAAGCATAAGCAGCGGAAAAATAAAAGGGATTCCATAGGATTTGCAAGGTTCCGTGTTTCAAAGCACAAAACAATTTCGAAATTATTTTAGGTTACCTCTTGAAGAACTCCGAAGCAGTCGTAGCCTCGTCCTTTAGGAGTCCACACGAGCACTCCCACCAGAATCGCAACACCTGCCAACTGCTAGTTTGACGGCGTGTAGCTCTTGTGACTTTTGCGAATTTGTGTCTCACTTGAGTGAACGGCCTATGAGCATCTTATGCTCTATTTATAGGCTTAGGTTTGACCTAATTTGTTCTCTCTAAAAGTGGGCTCCTTACTCATTCCAAATGAGTTAGGCCCAATAGCTTTATTTTAGTCCAACTAAAATAAGACAACATTTTCTGATGGGCTTACTCTATGTGTGTGACCCTATAGGTAAAATACCCGGTCATATTAATAATAAACTATTTTATTATTAATATAAAATAAGAGCGGCATCTAGCAATGCATCATTATGTCCGAATATTATCAACATAACCTATAAGTGATAATTATTTAATATGTTTATTCCTTTTGTCACGATATCCTAATTGGGCCTAAGGCATGGTCGCGTCATCCTTGTACGGCCCAATTTATTTTACTTGATACCGGAGTAGACTGGATCCGAATAAATATCTAATATTTATTCTTTCTAGCATGGCCATGCGTTTTCTTAGTCTTACTCCATCAAGTGGCCTATGGATATCACTCCTGTCACATAGGAGAGATAAATCCCATCTACATCACTCACATCCCTCTGCATAATTTGTTCATTGCCTAATCACAACCTTTATAGTCCTCTTGTTACAGAAGACGTTTAATTGTATTAAAACAATAAACTCCTCATGTAGGAATCGTAGTGACTTCAGGTCGAAGGACTACATATACCATTATCACATTGAGAATCGTTTATGACAATCATGTAACGATCCATGCAACGTTCTCATGGTGGGTCTGTCCAGTACATCATTACTCTTAATGTGTACCCGTGTGAAGACTCGATATCATCTATATCTATGATCTGTGAGATCAGGTCATCAGTACACTCACACACTAGTCTCAGTGTATTTACATGTCCCCATGTAAATACTTAACTAGGGACATTTTAGGAATAATTTTTATATGACCTATTACTCCAAGGATAAATATGTTTTAAAACAATTTTAAACTGAAATATTTATTCTATTGATAAGTAGAAAAATGATACAAATGAAAAAGCATAAAAGCTCATAGTGCATATACCAACAATAACTGCCTATCAAATTGATATTTATATGCATATTCACATAATTCCTATCTTAATCTTAAGTCTTGTCAAGCATTAGGCCTTTCAAAACCATTATCATCCATAGCCACTCAAAACAAATATATATATATATATACACACACACACACACATATTTAAGTAATTAAACTTTTACAAAAGGCCACCAAAACATCCACAACACGATCAAACATCAACAGTAAGATTATCAAATGTCAGGTTCCATCCCATGGCATTAAAGGGCCACACAACAGCTCACCAGGTGGCACCATCATCACCCTCCTACAATTTCACTGAAAACCACAAGTTGAGAGGTGAGTACCACTTAAAGCAATAAATAGGAATACCAAAGGGATTCATAAGTAAGTCAACAAGTAGTTGGCACACATAGTATTATATATTCAGGTCTACACACATAGCTATGCATCCACTAAGCATAAAGGTTTTCAAATCAACTCACACACATAAAAATGACATCAATCATCCATCCTAACTCTATCACTATAACAAAACTCTAGAATTCCAAATGATGTCATGAATGCCATGGGGTTGAAAATCATTCTTTTGATGTATAAAAGCATGCTATGTGGATCTGTCTTTTCAATACAAATCACAGTACAAAGGGTAACCCACTCAGTAAATCATAGCATTATAATAGAGGGGCATCCGGGTGACCACACAGTGAACCGTAGCACTATAAACGGTGGCACCTTGAGTAACCACAAAATGAATTGTAGCACTATAAGCGGTGGTACTTGAGGAATGCTCAATGAATCGTAACACCATAAATGACAGTCTCATTGGTACTCGAGAACTGCTCAGTGAATTGTAGCACTATAAACGATAGTCTCATCGGTAAATCATAGTGTCGGGCAAATTGTAGAACCAATAATGCGCATGATGTCATGAGATGCAATAATGCACATGATGCGAATCGTAGTGCATATCAACAAATTGAAATCTGACATCATGGCCTAGCTCCACTAAACCATTTCATCCACAATCTCAATTAATCAGGAAATACACGCCAATAATTAAAAAATCTAGCATAAAAGCTATTCATCAACATGTATCAATAACCATCAAATAAGTATTTAGCATCACAAATATGGTCTAATAGTGATTTCAATCACAAGCATGATCATCACACAATTACTCACCAAGAATACCAATATCACCATATGAGTACATTTATTAGAATATCATTAATTCCGGGTATCACAATCAAATATAATCCAATAGTCAACATTGTCGCCACTAAGGCTAGTTAGTAGTAAATCAAATTCCACCATAAAAATATAATCCAATCAACACAATTTAAAAGAAACAATTCATAATATAAAATTATAATTAATATTATCCATTTCAAATATGGACCCGACCCGATCTTTAAATCATTATTCGCTACACAAGTAATAAACCCCCTCGTACATATAAACGTACCTTTTTGGCAATTCACGCTTTAAATTTAACCTTCTGGTCAATCAAACCCTTAAGTGGAATTTCCTAAAATCACCAAACCATCATTTAACACAATTTCACAATTAATCACCGAAGCTATAATTAAATTTTATTTTTGTATTTCACCATTTATATATCTTATAGCAACATCAACAATTGAGCGTTTAATTCTCGTACTTAGTATGTCGGAAATATTCCATCAAATAATAATCAAAAAACATCAATATCTTAATAAGTTGTTGATTTTCTATTTTTCAAATATAATTCATCTTTTATCAAAATAACTTTAAACTACAAAATTTTCAAAAATACTTTTTATCTAGTTACATCTAAAAATCTCAATTATAACATATATAATGTAAAAATTCATTTAAATAATTCAAATAATTTAAATATCGTATAATAATTTAATTCCTTAAATAAAAATATGTTGTAAATTATTATTACTTTTAATTAAATCATACTTTTTTAGATAAAATCACCATTTGTTCATAAAACATTATTTTTACTTAATAATAAAATTCCTAAAAATTTATAATAACTATTTTAATAACCCAAAACAACTTAAACAAGTGTTTTGAAGCCAGCAATGCTATTGTGGTATAATTTCAGTATAAAATGACTCACCGAAATGTGAAACAATCGCTGAACCATGCTGAACACTTCAGATTATAATTTTTCTTATCCAATAAATCCTAAAAATTCAAAATAATCATTTTAATAATTCCAAACCACGTAACAAAGCAATTAAAAGTTAACAAATATCAATGTGACATATTTTAAGTAATTGTCGACAGACCAAAAAGTGGTATGCTACCCGTCGATACACCGAACAGATTCCAAAACACCAAAACCTCATCGATCACGCATGCATGGAGATCAAGAGGCTTTGGGCGAACCCATGCATACATGATAGGGGAACGTGGGGGAGCTGGTTGCTGTGAGGGAGAGGGAGCTGTTGTGAAAAGAAAAGAAAAAAGCAAGATAAAGAGATGAGAGCATGAAAGTTATATTTGAGAAGAAGAAAAAAAGAGATAGAGTGAGGACAAGAGAGAGCGTGTGAGAATGAGAGGGATTGAGAGAAAAAAATCAAAGAGTGTGAGAGTTAAAGAGTGGGGTGTCTGCTTGTGGAGAAAGGAAAAAAAATAGAGGGCGTAAGGGTGGCATAGAGTGAATGGAATTGAGAGTTAAGAGAGATTGAATAAAAAATAAAAGAGGGCCCGTATGAGATTGAAAAGAGAACCTAAGAAAGAGATAGAGTGCTTAAGAAGGAGAATTAAAAGAGAGAGTGATTTGGTAATAAAAAAGGGGGAAATCAGACAAGAGAAAGAAAGAGAGTTAAGAAAAGAAATTTAATTAAAAGAATTAAAAAGAAAAAAGGATTACAAGAAAAGATATTAAAGGAAAAGAATAAATAATTCAAAATAAAAAATTAATTTAGAATAGAATTTAAGAAGGGGAAAATTAAATAATTAAATCTAGGGAATTAGTTTAGGTAGAGTAATTTATTTAATTTCAAGATTAATAATTTACCCCTAAAATGTTAAATTTAGGATATTACATTAATTCAAAAAATAAATATAATTAGTTTTATTGAGAGAGAAAAATAAGAGAACATATGAATTTTGTGTATTGTGATTACAATGCAGCTTTTGCATTTATAAAGAATTGTACATAATTAGAAAACATATAATTTCCTAATTTAAGACTAGTCATATAAAGACATAATCAATCTAATTAGTCCTAATATTTAAGGTTACTATATTTATGGAACTTTGACACTTCCCCTTAAGCTAAAGCAACTAGGTCATATGCACCAAACTTATTACATATGTAGTCAATATGAGGATCCCTTATAGATTTGGTGAAAATATCCACTAACTGGTCATTAGAGCTAAAACAACTAGTAGATATTTCATCAAACATGACTTTCTCTTTAGTAAAATGAGAGTCAATTTTAGTGTGCTTCATCCTCTCATGGAAAATTAGATTTGAGGCAATATGTATGGCAGTCTGATTATCACAGTTAAGTGACTTATGTAACATCCTAATTTTAGGAAAAACTCAAATTCAAATGTATATTTATTCTGTCATGATCAAATTAACATCGTTATCCTTGTTATCTTGGCCTTTACGCAAATTCTGACTAGGATGACATTTTCACTCTTAACTTTTAACCACCGTAAATATTATTCACCTTATCCTAATGGTAAAAGTTAATCAAATAACTTTTTACCTAATTTCATTTTCATTAATTATTTTTCCTTTTTCATTTTATCCTTCTCCTTTCAATTATTTCCATTTTCAACATACCACCCTTTTTCCCACTTCACTCTCCACTTTACCAACTCATAACTTCATTAATGCAACTTCCACCTTATCATGTCTCCTAATCTTTATTTATCTTATCTTTCACTTACCTTTTTCCATCATTAAATCAACTTGCATCCAATTTCATTTCTGAACTCTTAAAGCAATCTGAAACTAAGTAAAGGTCATCTCTTTCATTCCTCTCCATTATTCATTAAATCCACCTCTTAAGCTAAAGTTAGGACAATAATGGGAACCTCTCAATCACTCTAGGACTCTTCATTAAGGTAAGAGAGGATGATGTTGTAAATAAGTATAAAATGAGTAGGATTGCATACTCAACTTAGGAACCTCATATTTTCATCTCGTAGTTGTGCTGTAAATACGTGATTATTAAAGTAGATATATGTGTTATATGAACATAGAAATTTGATTCATATGAATATGACGTCTGAAGTGTGTTCATGCTGGAAAACTAAAGTGTGTTAATGTTAGAAAGCTGTTGATGTGAGTCTATGTATTGTTATTAAAACTAGAATTTATGTGTAGAGAATCGGTGTTTGATGTCTTTATAAAAGTTTTAGATAATTGTGTTATGAGTATTTAAGAACAAGTCTCATAAAAATTCTTTTTGTTTTTGTATCTCAAGATATATTTAATTTAGTATGTTTTTATTAGAAAATATTGAGAGTTAACTCTTATTTTCAAAACTGAGAATTATTTACAAAGAATCAATATTTTATTTCTTCATGAAAGTCTTAGATATTTATGTTATAAAAATATAAGATTTGGTTTCATACAAAAATAATTTTAGCCAAAGATATTCTGGAAATACTAAAGTATGTACATGTTGGAAAATGTTTCTGTGGAATTTGGAAAAGTGCTTTTAAGGGTCAGCTCATTATTTTCAAATTAAGATTTATCCATATTAAATTAGTAATTATTGTCTTTATAAAAGTTGTAGGTAATTGAGTTAGTGAATTTTAGAAATTGGTCTTACTCAAAAATATTCTATTTAGCTC
Source organism: Clitoria ternatea (assembly GCA_037962975.1). Lineage (NCBI taxonomy): Eukaryota > Viridiplantae > Streptophyta > Magnoliopsida > Fabales > Fabaceae > Clitoria > Clitoria ternatea. Next base: position 88,089,174 of record CM075673.1, on the reverse strand, counting down.
TAGTTATCCATAGAATACTAAAGGATGTTTCTACTATAAAGATTTTCCAAGGGTCAGATGATCACTTTGTGTTGGGCCTTATATGTTGAATTAACACTTACTGTCTTCATGAAAGTTTTAGATAATTTTGTTATTGAAAGTTAGAAACTGGGTTCACCTAAAAAGAATCCCTGTAGTTCAAGTTATGGTTAAATTACTAATATATGTTATTGTTGGAACAATTCAGATTGTGAACTTGGTGAATTAGATGATGTTGATTATATGGTTAAAGATTAGTACTTTATTTATTTTGATGTGAGAGTGAATTAATTATTGATATAGATAACGTTAAGTATTTATTGAATGAAATACAATATGTGTGATATTGGAACGAGAACTATGAATTGATTATGGAAATAACTATTTGGATATGTACATGAATGCCTTAATGGTTATTTTAGTTATAAGTATGATTAATGTACCCATGATAATGGGATTCATGGCTTATGAGTATGCTTCGAGGATTGTGATTATCCAAGTGATTATAAAACTGCGAATTGGAATATGGTTTAATAGATACTAAAAAGAATCAAGGCATTCATGCATCATATGCATTTGGGTGTATCTTTAAAATGTAGAGGTCCGTTGATTACCTGCCTGGTGGAGGGCTAGCTCTGTGATGAGCACAGACTCTATTTGTTTTATATTGTTGATGAAACCTGGATCGATAGGGGTCTTTGTTTACCTGCCAAATATGGTTGCTCTATCTTAAGCCCATACCCCACTTGACGCAACCTAGATTGGTAAGGGATCTTATTTACCTGCCAAATGTAGCTGCTCTATCTTGAGCCTAAACCCTACTTGACGAAGTAACCTAGACCTGTAGAGGTCCTTCTTTACCTACCAAATATAGCTATTTTAAGCTCAAACCCTACTTGTGTATTACTGTAGTATATTCCCACCAATTAGAATGGATCTATCATGACATCACTGGCTAATTGAAAGATTAATAAACCAACATTGTTTGGCATATGCATCACATCATAATTCTTTGATGATTGTGTTTGAGTAATTTTGTTTATGTTATGCTTATTTTTTGCTTCATCTCACTCTTACAATATTTTTACAGTGTATGATCCTCGATATAACAAATGATGTGGCACTGGAGATCAATTCTAAGTGTTTGACTATGGAGTTATATTTACAATGAATTGTGATGTACTAGAATTTGTATCATATCTTTATGATTATTTCTATGATAGCTGTAATATGTTATTTATTTAATTTTGTGGTATTATATAAAATAATATTCCACTGTGAAAAATTTAAAAAATTTCATAATTATTCTACAATATATCATTATACATGACCTCATAATTTAAATTATGAAATTTTAAGATGATTATCCGATCGTAAAAAAATATTATGAAATTCCATATAATTATCTTAGGATTTATAACTTGGGATTTGGGTGTCAACATATCTACAACCTCTCCAAACTTGAGTTCTTGAAGCAATTATTTTTGTCATATGAGCTCCTGATAGGCTATAACCATAACACGGTACTTCGCCTCCATACTGGACCTAGCTACAACACAGTACTTCCCTTTGTAAGCAAACTCCACCTGGGCTATGACTTGATCCCATTGACAAATATTTTTACCAACAAAACTTCGTAATAAGTTTCCTAGCAATTGGTTGATTGCTTCTGTTTAGCCATCTGTTTAAGGATGACTAGCACTGCTGAATTGTAGCTTTGTACCCATATTTTTCCATGGAGTTCTCCAAAAGTGACTTAGAAATTTGACATCTCTGTCTGATGTGATAGTTTTGGGAATTCCATAGAGTCGTACAATCTCCTTAAAGTACAAGTTAGCTACGTAGATAGTATCATTAGTCTTTTGACAAGGTATGAAATACGCTATTTTTGAAAACCTGTCTATGACTACCATTACAGAATCCTTTTGTTATTGTGTTCATGGTTGCCCAAGAACCAAATCCATGCTGACATCTTCCCATGGTGCTATGGGTATTGGCAATGGTAGATACAATCCAGTATTTTGACTCTTGGATTTGGCAAGGTGACAGATACGACATCGCTGGATATGTCGAAGGACATCCCCTTCAAGCTTAGGACAGTAGAAGTTCTCCTTGATCAGTGAAACAGTTTTGTCTCGGCCAAATTGACCAACTAATCCTCCATCATGTGCTTCCCAAATAATGGCTTCTCTCAAAGAATAATGAGGAATGCATAAAACATTGCTCTTGAATAGAAAGCCTTGTTAAATTTTGACTGCCAAATACTACTGAAGTCAGGATCATCTTGATACAATTCTTTGAGAATCTCAAAGCCAATAACTTTTGTTTGCAAAGTTGATAGTAAAACATGATGTCAGCTGAGAGCATCTGTAACTGAATTTTGTTTCCTTGACTTATGTTTGATTAAGAATGGATAAGCCAGTAGAAACTCGATTCATGAAGCATGCCTACAACTGATTTTTTGTTGGGAATTCAAGTATTTGAGAGCTTCATAATCTGAATATAGAATGAATTCTTTTGGAAGCAGATAATGACTCCAATGTTGCAAAGCTCGTATGATGGCATGAAATTCCTTATCATAAGTGGAGTACCTCGACTTAGCATCATTTAGCTTTTCACTAAAAAAAGTTATTGGTCGGCCTTCCCGACTGAGTACTGTACCAATACCAATGTTAGAGGCATCACAACTTACCTCAAACACTTGGTCAAAGTTAGGTAGTGCTAGTACAAGGGTTTTTTTCAAGTGCCCTTTTAATTCATCAAAACTTTTCTATGCTTGTTTTGACCATTGAAATTTATTTCCTTTGATGCAACTAGTGAGCAGAGTTGCAATGGTACCAAAATTCTTGATAAACCTATGATAAAAAGAGGCCAGCCCATGGAAACTTCAGACGTCATGGATTGACTGGGGAATAGGCTAGTTGTTGATTTCCTCGATCTTGCTAGGGTCTACACGGATGCCTTCAACGCTAATAATATACCCGAGAAATGTCACTTCTTTGGTCATAAAAGAGCATTTCTCTAGGTTGGCATAGAACTTCTGTTCTTGAAGAACTATTAACACCTATCTTATATATTTTAAATGCTCCTCCTTGCTTTTGTTGTAAATCAGGATATTGTCAAAGTAAACAACCACAAATTATCTATTGAAAGGGTGTAATACCAGATTCATAAGGTGCATAAATGTCTTAGGGCGTTAGATAATCCAAATGGCATGATTGTCCATTCATACAGACCATCTCGTGTTTTGAAAGCGGTCTTCCACTTATCTCTCGGCTTGATTCTGATCTGACTGTATCCATTATGAAGATCAATCCTGGAAAGATAGTGGCACTGTAACACCCCTATTTTTATTTTTATATTAAAATTTTGAAGGAATTAAATTATGGTTCTTTAGAACTTTTTAATCTACGTATTATTTATGATTTTTTCAATTTTTTTTGGAATTTTTGAATTATTTTAATAAAATAATATATTTTAAATAATTTTAAATTCATATAAAGTGACTTAAATATTTATAAGAAAGTAAATTTAAATTCTAAGAAAATTTTCTAAAATCCATTTCAAGTAGACTTATCTAAAAATTATCGGTTTGAGAAAAATCTTGATTTTTTCCAATCGTTAAAAAATTGGAACGTATCAATAAATTTTTAATAACAGAAAATTTTAGATTTTTAAAATTTAAACTTTATATTACTTATTATAAAATTAGTGAGGACTGATATAATATCGCTAAATTTCAAAAAGGACTGATTTTGAATCTTTAAAATATACCAAGTGAAAGGTTACTATTTGGCTTAATAATTTAGCCGACATTTACTATGCAAAACACTGTGCATGTACGAAATTTTCAAAAGACGCACAGTAACCAAGAATGAAATTTCAAAAAATGCACAGTACTTTTATATTAAAATAATAGAATGCATAGTAATTTTTTCCTATAAATACCGAAGGAATTCTTCTTTAGAATTCACAATTTCATATTAAGTTTTCTTAATATAGTAGTGCTAGTGAGATAATGGTGGAAGTGAGAAAGAGAAATAAATTTTTTTGGAAGAAGGTTCTGCTAAAATTCTAAGGTACGAATACCCCTCTTTTATTTTTTTAGAGTTATTTTTATATCGTTTTTATAAATCTATTATTATACTGGAAATAATATTATTTTAAGTTACTATTCTAAATAGTAAAATACTATTTTAATAGTAAACTACTATTTTAATAGTAAATTACTATTCAAATAGTAAATTATTATTTACTGTTACTATTTACCTTTACTATTCATGTTTTACTATTTATCGTTACTATTCACATTTTACTATTTACTGTTACTATTTATGATTTACTATTCACTATTCACTATTCAAAATTTACCATTTCTGTTTTAAGTAGTAATCTTAATTTTTATCTTGTAACTATATTAAAATGAAATTGGTATGTTTTAGAACTCGGAGACGAAGCACACACGAATTTTCAATACCGAATCAGTATACAAGAGGTAAGGGGGAGTGGGATAAGAATATAATATAAAAAGACATAAGAATAATGGGAGGAGTCCCCTACTCCTTTTAAATTTAATAATATTATTATTTTAAAAATAGTAACTTCTTAACTTAAAATTTATAATAAATTTTAAATATATGGATTGACTAACTCTGACAAACCTATGCAACGACTTGGACCATTATGACCTATACGGACTAAATTAAACCTATGCAAGGACTTGGACTATTATTACCTTTACGGACTGAATTAAACCTATGCAAGGACTTGGACCATTATTGACTGAACTAAACCTATGCAAGGAATGGATGACAAGGACTCAAATTGATTATATTAATAACCATTAGACTTTGAATTATAATATTTATAAATGATACTTTATTGACTTGATGATTAATTATTTTTGTGATTGTTAATTATTTATGATTATAAATTGTGATGGATGATCTTGTGATGTGGAGTTTGAGCATATAGCAAGCATGACGGAAAGCTAAAACTCAGTAAGAATTTTCTTACCTTACTCTTTAAGAATTTTCTTACCTTACTCTTTAAATTTTTATTATCTTAAATCTTTTAATTCTTTTTAGAAATTATTTTTATTAACTCTACTTTAAAAAATCTAATATTTATTTTTTAAAAAAAGTCATTTTATGAAAATTATTTTATAAAAAGGTTGAAATAATTAATTCTTGAATTTAAAGAAAAATTTTATAATTTTAAGTTTTTTTTTAATAAATTAAGAATTATTCTCTTTAAGTAAAATAAAATTTTCTAAAGTAAATTATTTTGTTCCAACCTAATAACTAAAGATACTTGGAAATAATTGAGATTTCTAAATTTGAGATTGTTAAGATTCAATAAAAAAAAATATGTAAAGTGTTTTATGAGAAGTTTTGAGATATTTAAGGCTTGGAAACTTAATTTCGGTGACATTCAAAAACTGTACTAAATTTATTTCTGTGGGACAGAAATTTAGAAAATTGAGAAAATATACAGTTTTTTGAAATGATGTTGTAAACCTTTATGGTATTTAATAATTAAATTTCTAAAAGCCTTAACCAATTAAATACGCGAGTAGTTCATGCATCATAAATCATTAAAGTGAAACAAAATGATATTGTCTGGGGGTGGATTATAGAAACCGAGGATACATTAGAGGAGGCTTAATTACGAGCCTTGGGATGAGAGGGTGTGAAAGGGTGTTTTAGGGGACTTGGGGTAGCTCCCTAGTGTCGGGTACTTTTACAATAAAAACTTTCTCAATCTGACTAGTCTGTAAGTGTTTCCATGCCAGTTGAGCTATTCATATTATTATTATCCGGACTTATGGAATAGTGTAAACTCCTGGTTGGCCCAGTACAAATTAAAATTGAAGGGCCCATATATATAGGTAAGTTATGATGAAGATATTGCATAACATTCATGCATTCATAATTGATTGTGTGTGTGATTGTGATTGTGATTAATATTATTATATATTAGTTTGTGAAAACCCTTTATTGCTTATGCCCTATTTGGGAATATTATATTCTGTTTCTCACTCCTTTCTTTGTGGTTTTGGTTTCATATGTTTTAAATTGATGATTCAGAGGGAAGGATCGAAGAATCTCGACAGTAAATATAGTACGTTCTAGAAAGGGAGCTCGGTATGAATACCGTGGTCCAATGAATAAATAAAGTTATTAAGTAACTGCTTCTGGGCCATGGAGTTTCCTCTCTTTCTTACAATGTTTAATGTTTAGTGTTTATTTTCTTCAGATGAATGTAAAATTACTTTACAAAGTTTTAATAATATTTATGAGGTATTTCAGAAATGATGAATGTAATTTATTCTGATAGTTTCCTTTTAACAATCATTTCTTTAGTAAAAAAAAATTAATTACGAATTTTTCTAGTATTTATTAAGGTGTAACTGAGGGTGTTACAAAGTGGTATTAGAGCAGTTAATCCAATAGGCCTGGGGAAAAGGTCTATCTTGCTTTATCTGTAAACTCTGTGTAGGTAATAGAAAATAGAATATCTGACTTAGTAGTAACTGTGATTGATGTGACAAATCTCAGTTACTGTGAAACAGGAAACTAATGGCCGGAAACGATCTTGCTGGAGTTGTAGAACGCTTAATCAATGCAATGGGAGCACGTGAAGGTCAAGATAATAATGCCTTGAGAAGGTTGGACCTTTTCGAAAAGCGTAATCCACCTCGTTTCAAGGGAGGATATAACCCTGATGGAGCACAAACCTGGATTCAAGAGATAGAGAAGATCTTTCGAGCATTGCAATGTAATGAAGCTGATAAGGTAGTCTTCGCTACTTATGCCTTATCTGAGGATGCCGAACATTGGTGGGATAGCATGCGTAGACAATTCAAAGTCAACGACATGGAGATAACTTGGGATCATTTTAAGGATATGTTTCTGGAGAAATACTTTCCAGCTGATGTTAAAGAGAAAAGACAGCTGATGTTAAAGAGAAAAGACAATTTGAATTCCTGTCGCTGACCCAAGGAAATATGACTATTGAAGAGTACGCATCCAGGTTTGAAGAGCTATCTTGTTTTCATTCTCATTATAATGATGCTACTAACGAAGGTGATCGGTGTGCAAAGTTTGTAAATGGACTGCGGCCAGAAATTAAAGAAGCTATACGAATACAGGAAATCCGTGAATTTTCTATGTTGGTAAATCGGTGTAGGATCTTTGAAGAGGATCATAAGGATAGAATGACTAAAAGTCATGAGCCCATTCATAAGGCGGGAGAAATGATAAGTGGAGGACCTCACCATCACCAAAGAAGAGACTTTAGGAGAAATAAGCCTTACCAAGCGCCATTTCGCCGGTTTGGAGCAACATCTGTTCCTAACAGACCCCAAGCTTCAACTGGAAGCTATTACCCGACATCTGCACCAAGTTTTAAATGTTTTATCTGTGGAGGACCCCATTTGAAAAGGGATTGTCCTAAAAACACTTACTTTTGCTTTAAGTGTAACAAACCAGGTCATCACATCAAGGATTGCCCAGAGATGAAGAGAGAAAACCCTGAAGGTGCGAGTACAAACATAAATACTCAAGGAGGCGTGCACAGTGCAGTCGAAAGGCCGAAGGCAAAAGGAAAGCTTTTTGCAATCACTAGAGAAGAAGCATCTCATTCTAATTCCATAGTGGAAGGTAAGTGTATCATTAATAAGATTTCTTTAACTGTTATGTATGACTTAGGTGCATCACATTCCTTTATTACCAAGGACTGTGTAGAAAAACTAAAATTACCTGTGATAGAACTGCCATTTGACTTATCTGTACATACTCCTAGAAACAATCCCATTGTCACTTCTAAAGCCTGTTGGAAATGCCCTATTGTCATAGATGGTAGGGACTTTAAGGCTAATCTTTTGTGTTTACCTCTTTCTGGCTTAGAAGTTATTATTGGGCTAGATTGGTTGTCTGACAATCATGTTCTAATAGATTGTCATAATAAAACCATAATGTTTAAAGAACCAGTGAATTTGAATCCTAAGGATTTGAGATTTCTAACCGCCAATCATGTGAGTGCCTCTTTAAAAGGAGGGACTCAAGGATTCATGCTATTGCTTTCAACGAAAGGAGAGAAAGAATCAAAAATAAAAAATCTACCGATTGTGTGTGAATTTCCTGATTTTTTTCCTGAAGATATCCCTGGTTTACCCCCAGAAAGAGATGTAGAATTTGCCATTGATCTAGTACCTGGAGTTGGACCCATTTCAATTGCACCATACCGAATGTCACCTCTAGAATTAGCAGAGTTGAAGAAACAACTTGAAGAGATGATAGAGAAGCAGTTTATACGACCCAGTGTATCCCCCTGGGGTACACCAGTGTTATTGGTTAAGAAAAAGGATGGTAGCATAAAGTTATGTGTAGATTATCGACAACTAAACAAGGTGACGATCAAGAACATATATCCTCTGCCAAGGATTAACGACTTGATAGATCAACTACGTGGTGCCACGGTGTTCTCCAAAATTGATTTGAGGTCTAGATACTCTAACACCCCTATTTTTATTTTTATATTAAAATTTTGAAGTAATTAGATTATAGCTCTTTAGAACTTTTTAATCTACGTATTATTTATGATTTTTTGGAATTTTTTGGAATTTTGGAATTTTTTTATATAAAATAATATTTTTTAAATAATTTTAAATTCATATAAGTGACTTAAATTAAAAATATTTATAAGAAAGTGAATGTAAATTATAAGAAAATTTTCTAAAATCCGTTTCAAGTAGACTTATCTAAAAATTATCGGTTTGAGAAAAATCTTGATTTTTTCCAATCGTTAAAAAATTGGAAACGTATTAATAAATTTTTATTAACAGAAAATTTTAGATTTTTAAAATTTCAACTTTATATTACATGTTATAAAATTAGTAAGGACTGATATAATATCGCTAAATTTCAAAAAGGACTCATTTTGAATATTTAAAATATACCAAGTGAAAGCTTACTATTTGGCTTAATAATTCTACCGACAGTTACTATGCAAAACACTGTGCATGTACGAAATTTTCAAAAGGTGCACAGTAACCTGGAATAAAAAAATCAAAAATGCATAGTACTTTTATATTAAAATAATGGAATACATAGTAAATTTTTTTCTTATAAATACCGAAGGATTTCTTCTTTAGAATTCACAATTTCAGATTAAGTTTTCTTAATATAGTAGTGCTAGTGAGATAGTGGTGGAAGTGAGAGAGAGAAGAAAAGTTTTTGGAGAGAAGGTTCTGCCAAAATCCTAAGGTAAGAATACTTCTCTTTTATATTTTTTGGGTTATTTTCATATCGTTTTTAGAAATCTGTTATTATACTGGAAATAATATTATTTTAAGTTACTATTCTGCATAGTAAACACTATTTCAATAGTAAATTACTATTTCAATAGTAAATTACTATTCAAATAGTAAATTACTATTTACTGTTACTATTTACCGTTACTATTCACGATTTACTATTTACCGTTACTATTCACGATTTACTATTTACCGTTACTATTCACGTTTTACTATTTAGTGTTACTATTCATGATTTACTATTCACTATTCACTATTCACTATTCAAAATTTACCATTTCTGTTTTAAGTATTAATCTTAATCTTCGTCTTATGCTTATACTGAAATAAGATTGGTATTAATATTTCTAGAAATCGGAGGCGCAAAGCAAATCTCTTTTTGGTAACAACTCAAGGTAAGGGGGAGTGAGATAAGAGTATAATATGAAAAGACATAAGAATAATGGGAGGAGTCCCCTACTCCTTTTAAATTTAATAATATTATTATTTTAAAATATTAACTTTTTAACTTAACATTTTTAATAAATTTTAAATTAAATATCCGGTTTAACTAACTCTAACATACCTATGCAAGGACTTGGACCATTATGACCTATATGGACTGGACTATACCTATGCAAGGATTTGGACCATTATGACTCATATGGACTGAACTATACCTATGCAAAGACTGGATTATATGGACTTACATAGACCTATACGAGGAATTGATCAAAAGGACTCAAATTGACTATATTAATAACCATTAAACTTTGAATTATAATATTTATAAATAATGCTTTGTTGACTTGATTTTGATTGATATTTAATTGTGATTAATAATATTTGATGTGATTGATGATATTTAGTTATAATTGATAATGCTTGATTTTGATTAACGATTTTGTGACGTGGAGTTTGAGCATATAGCGAGCATGACGGAAAACTAAATTCAGTAAGAATTTTCTTACCTTACCCTTTAAATTTTTACTTTAAATCTTCTCTTAGAAATTATTTTTATTAACTTTATTTTCAATATTTAGAATAAAAAAATCAGTATTTATTTTAGAAAGAAAACATTTTATGAGAATTAATTAATTAAATCTTGAGTTAAAGAAAAATTTTGTAATTTTAAGTATTTTTGGTTAATAATTATTCTCTTTTAATAAAACAAAATTTTTTAAAAGAAAATTATTTTATTTTTTCCAACTTAATAACTAAAGATATTTGGAAATAATTGAGATTCCTAAATTTGATTTTGTTAAGATTTAATTTGAGAAAGATTATGTAAAGTTTTATATGAGAAAGTTTTTAGATATTTAAGGCTTAGAAACTCAATTTCAGTGAGATTTGAAAACTGTACCAAATTTATTTCTGTGGGACAGAAATTCAGAGAATTGAGAAAATGTACAGTTTATTGAAATGATATTGTAAACCTTTAAGGGATTTAATAATTGAGTTTCTAAAAGCCTTAACCAACTAAATACGCGAGTAGTTCATGCATCATGAATCATTAAAGTGAAATAAAATGATATTGTCTGGGGACGGATTATAGAAACCGAGGATACATTAGAGGAGGCTTAATTACGAGCCTTGGGATGAGAAGGTGTGAAAGGGTGCTTTAGGGGACCTGGGGTAGCTCCCTAGTGTCGGGTACTTTCACAATAAAAACTTTCTCAATCTGACTAGTCTCTAAGTGTTTCCATGCCAGTCGAGCTGTTCATATTATTATTATCCGGACTTATGGAACAGTGTAAACTCCTGGTTGGCCCAGTGCAAATTAAAATTTAAGGGCCCACATATATAGGTAAGTTATGATGAAGATATTGCATACATTCATGCATTCATAATTGATTGTGTATGTGATTGTGATTGATATTATTATGTATTGGTTTGTGAAAACCCTTTGTTGCTTATGTCTTAATCAATAATATTATATTCTGTTTCTCACTCCTTTCTCCGTGTCTTTGTTTCATATATTCTAAATTGATGGTTCAGAGGGAAGGATCGAAGAATTTCGGCAGTAGATATAGCACGTTCTAGAAAGGGAGCTCGGTATGAATACTGTGGTCCAATGAATAAATAATGTTAATAAGTAACTGCTTCTGGGCCATGGAGTTTCCTCTCTTTCTTATAATGTTTAATGTTTATTTTCTTCGGATGAATGTACAAATACTTTATAAAGTTTTAATAATATTTGTGAGGTATTTCAGAAATAATGTATATAATTTATTCTGATAGTTTCTTTTTAACAATCATATCTTTAAAAAAAATTATGAATTTTTCTAGAATTTATTAAGGTGTAATAGAGGGTGTTACAGATACCATCAAATAAGGGTGAAAAAAGATGTACCAAAAACTACTTTTAGAACACGCTATGGCCATTACGAATATTTAGTAATATCTTTTGGTGTAACTAATGCACCAGCCGTATTCATGGATTATATGAATAGGATTTTTCATCCATATCTAGATAAATTTGTAGTGGTGTTCATTGATGATATATTAGTGTACTCTAGAGAAGAACATGTTGAACACTTGAAGATTATGTTGGAAATCTTAAAAAAGAAACAACTATATGCAAAGCTGTCGAAGTGTGAATTCTGGTTAGAAGAAGTGAACTTTTTAGGACACGTAATTAGTCAAGGAGGAATAGCTGTAGACCCTTCCAAGGTGGAGGCAGTTTTAAAATGGGAGAGACCAACCACAATCACTGAGATTAGAAGTTTCTTGGGCTAGGCTGGATACTATAGGAGATTCATTGAAGGATTTTCAAAGTTAGGATACCCACTGACCAAGCTAACACGGAAAGGACAACCTTTTGTGTGGACGACACAATGCGAGAATAGTTTCTAAGAGCTGAAAGATCAACTTACTTCTACGCCAGTGTTAGTACTCCCTGATCCACATCGAAGTTTTGAAGTTTACTGTGATGCGTCTAAGCAAGGACTAGGAAGTGTACTTATGCAAGACAAGAAGGTTGTAGCCTATGCGTCGTGCCAATTAAGGCAACATGAGATTAACTACCCTACCCATGACTTAGAGTTAGCCGCTGTAGTTTTTGCCTTAAATATTTGGAGGCATTATCTATACGGTGCAACATTCGATGTGTTTAGCGATCATAAGAGTCTCAAGTATTTATTTGACCAAAAGAAGTTAAACATGAGGCAACAGAGATGGATGGAGTTCTTAAAGGATTACGACTTTGAGTTACAGTACCATCCTGGAAAAGCGAATGTAGTAGCTGATGCTTTAAGTTGAAAGTCTCTACACGCGTTCACAATAATGATTAAAGAGCTGGAATTGATAGAGAACTTCAGAGATCTTAACCTAGCAGTAAAGGTTAATGCTAACAACTATAGATTAGGAGCGTTGCAAGTGACAAGTGAATTCCTGAGGCAAGTTTTAGAGGCTCAACGAGAGGATGAATTCCTGTAAGAGAAGAAAAAACTCTTGAAACAAGGAAAAGAAGTTAAGTTCAATGTGGGAAATGACCAATTGTTGAAGTATAAGGATCGAGTATGTATCCCTGATCAAGAGGAGTTGAGGAAAGAAATTCTGGAAGAAGGCCACAAAAGTTATATGAGCATTCATCCCGGAGCTACTAAAATGTATCAAGATTTGAAGAAGTTATTTTGGTGGCCTGGAATAAAGAAAGCGGTGGCAGAGTACGTGGCTGCATGCCTAATTTGCCAGAAGGTTAAAATAGAACACTAAAAAACCCCCTGGAATGCTACAATCAATGGAAATACCGGAATGGAAATGGGATAGCATTACCATGGATTTTGTGACTTCTCTACCTAAAACTCCATTAGGACATGATTCAATATGGGTAATAGTTGCCCACTTTATTCCCATCAATATTCGTTACTCTATGGAGAAGCTGGCGAAATTATACATCGAGGAGATTGTGTGATTGCATGGAATTCCTTCAAGTATCATTTCTGATCGAGACCCTCATTTTACATCATAATTCTGGAAGAGCTTGCACAAGGCTTTGGGAACAAGCCTACGTCTGAGTTCAGCATATCATCCTCAGACGGATGGACAATCAAAAAGAACAATCCAATCTCTAGAGGACTTGTTACGAGCTTGTGTGTTGGAGCATAAAGAAAGTTGGAATCAATTCTTACCATATATGGAGTTTACTTACAACAATAGTTTCCATGCTCGCATTGGCATGGAACCTTTTGAAGCATTATATGGAAGAAAATGTAGGACCCCGCTATGTTGGTTTGAGACTGGTGAAAACTTGATGCTAGGACTAGAGTTGGTACAACAAACCATGGATAAAATCAAAATAGTTCAGGAAAAGATGAAGGCAACACAGAGTAGGCAGAAAAGTTAATATGACATAAGAAGGAAGCCGCTCGAATTTCAAGAAGACGATCATGTATTCTTGAAAGTCACAGTCGGGCAATGAAATCTCAAAAACTAACTCCTAGATTTATTGGTCCATATCAAATAATTCATAAAGTTAGTCCTCTTGCCTACCAAATAGCATTACCACCTTTTCTTTCTAATATCCATAACGTTTTTCATGTGTCAAACTTACGAAAGTATATATCTGATCCTACACATGTTATTGAACCTGATATCATACAAGTTAAAGATAATCTTACATATGATGCACCACCTGTCAGAATAGGTGACAGAAGAATAAAAAAGTTAAGAGACAAGACAATTCCGCTTGTAAAGGTCATTTGAAGTGAAACGAGAGGAGAAGATGCTACATGGGAACTAGAAACTGAGATGAAAGAGTCTCATCCTCATTTGCTTTACTGAATAATGTAAATTTCGAGGACGAAATTTTCTAAGGGGAGTAGAGTTGTAACACCCCTATTTTTATTTTTATATTAAAATTTTGAAGGAATTAAATTATGGTTCTGTAGAACTTTTTAATCTACGTCTTATTTATGATTTTTTAAATTTTTTTTGGAATTTTTGAATTATTTTAATAAAATAATATATTTTAAATAATTTTAAATTCATATAAAGTGACTTAAAATTAAAAATATTTATAATAAAGTAAATTTAAATTCTAAGAAAATTTTCTAAAATCCATTTCAAGTAGACTTATCTAAAAATTATCGGTTTGAGAAAAATCTTGATTTTTTCCAATCGTTAAAAAATTGGGAACGTATCAATAAATTTTTATTAACAGAAAATTTTAGATTTTTAAAATTTAAACTTTATATTACTTATTATAAAATTAGTGGGGAATGATATAATATCGCTAAATTTCAAAAAGGACTGATTTTGAATATTTAAAATATACCAAGTGAAAGGTTACTATTTGGCTTAATAATTCAGCCGACATTTACTATGCAAAACACTATGCATGTATGAAATTTTCAAAAGATGCACAGTAACCAGGAATGAAATTTCAAAAAATACACAGTACTTTTATATTAAAATAATAGAATGCATAGTAATTTTTTTCCTATAAATACCAAAGGAAATCTTCTTTAGAATTCACAATTTCAGATTAAGTTTTCTTAATATAGTAGTGCTAGTGAGATAGTGGTGGAAGTGAGAGAGAGAAATAAATTTTTTTTGGAAGAAGGTTCTACTAAAATTCTAAGGTACGAATACCCCTCTTTTATATTTTTTAGGGTTATTTTTATATCGTTTTTAGAAATCTATTATTATACTGGAAATAATATTATTTTAAGTTACTATTCTAAATAGTATAATACTATTTCAATAGTAAATTACTATTTTAATAGTAAATTACTATTCAAATAGTAAATTACTCTTTACTATTACTATTTACCTTTACTATTTATATTTTACTATTTACCGTTACTATTCACGTTTTACTATTTACTGTTACTATTTCACAATTTACTATTCACTATTCACTATTCACTATTCAAAATTTACCATTTCTATTTTAAGTAGTAATCTTAATTTTTATCTTGTAACTATATTAAAATGAAATTGGTATGTTTTAGAACTCGGAGACGAAGCGCGCACGGATTTTCAATACCGAATCAGTATACAAGAGGTAAGGGGGAGTGAGCTAAGAATATAATATAAAAAAATATAAGAATAATGGGAGGAGTCCCCTACTCCTTTTAAATTTAATAATATTATTATTTTAAAAATATTAACTTCTTAACTTAAAATTTATAATAAATTTTAAATATTTGGATTGACTAACTTTGACAAACCTATGCAACGACTTGGACCATTATGACCTATACGGACTGAATTAAACCTATACAAGGACTTGGATTATTATTACCTTTACGGACTGAATTAAACCTATGCAAGGACTTGGACCATTATTGACTGAACTAAACCTATGCAAGGAATGGATGACAAGGACTCAAATTGATTATATTAATAACCATTAGACTTTGAATTATAATATTTATAAATGATACTTTATTGACTTGATTTTCATTGATTATTTTTGTGATTGTTAATTATTTATGATTATTAATTGTGATGGATGATCTTGTGATGTGGAGTTTGAGCATATAGCAAGCATAACGGAAAGCTAAAACTCAGTAAGAATTTTCTTACCTTACTCTTTAAATTTTTATTATCTTAAATCTTTTAATTCTTTTTAGAAATTATTTTTATTAACTCTACTTTAAAAAAAATCTAATATTTATTTGTAAAAAAAAGTCATTTTATGAAAATTATTTTATAAAAAGGTTGAAATAATTAATTCTTGAATTTAAAGAAAAATTTTATAATTTTAATTATTTTTTAATAAATTAAGAATTATTCTCTTTAAGTAAAATAAAATTTTCAAAAGTAAATTATTTTGTTCCAACCTAATAACTAAAGATACTTGGAAATAATTGAGATTTCTAAATTTGAGATTTTTAAGATTTCTAAATACTTGTAAACCATTATGGTATTTAATAATTGAGTTTCTTAAAGCCTTAACCAATTAAATACGTGAGTAGTTCATGCATCATAAATCATTAAAGTGAAACAAAATGATATTGTCTGGGGACGGATTATAGAAACAGGGGATACATTAGAGGAGGCTTAATTACGAGCCTTGGGATGAGAGGATGTGAAAGGGTGCTTCAGGGGACCTGGGGTAGCTCCCTAGTGTTGGGTACTTTCACAATAAAAACTTTCTCAATCTGACTAGTCTCTAAGTGTTTCCATGCCAGTTGAGCTGTTCATATTATTATTATCCAGACTTATGGAACAGTGTAAACTCCTGGTTGGCTCAGTACAAATTAAAATTTAAGGGCTCACATATATAGGTAAGTTATGATGAAGATATTGCATAACATTCATGCATTCATAATTGATTGTGTGTGTGATTGTGATTGTGATTGTGATTGATATTATTATATATTAGTTTGTGAAAACCCTTTATTGCTTATGCCCCATTTGGGAATATTATATTCTATTTCTCACTCCTTTCTCCGTGTTTTTGGTTTCATATGTTTTAAATTGATGGTTCAGAGGGAAGGATCAAAGAATCTCGGTAGTAAATATAGTACGTTCTAGAAAGGGAGCTCGGTATGAATACCATGGTCCAATGAATAAATAAAGTTATTAAGTAACTGCTTCTGGGCCATGGAGTTTCCTCTCTTTCTTATAATGTTTAATGTTTATTTTCTTCAGATGAATGTAAAATTACTTTATAAAGTTTTAATAATATTTATAAGGTATTTCAGAAATGATGAATGTAATTTATTGCGATAGTTTCCTTTTAACAATCATTTCTTTAGTAAAAAAAAATTAATTACGAATTTTTCTAGTATTTATTAAGGTGTAATTAAGGGTGTTACAGGAACCATGTAATTGGTCTAACAAGTAATTAAGTCGTGGTATCGGGAATTGATACTTGACGATGATCTTATTCACAACTCTACTATCCATTCACATCCTTCACATGCCATCCTTTTTAGGGACTAATATAACAGGAACAACACAAGGACTAACACTTTCTTGAACCCTAAACCCTAAACCCTAAACCCTAAACCCTAAATTAATCCTTTCTTCAACAATCCTTCAACCTATCCTTGCACTTCAACATGCTCTTGAGGATTCATTCGATAAGAAGGTTTATTAAGAATGACTGCTCCTGGAATAAAGTCTATAACATGTTGAATATCACACATAGGTGGTAGTCCTGGAGGAATTTCTTTTGGAATAACACTTGGGAATTCTGATAAAAGTGGCATTATTTCTGGTGGTATATTGGTTCTATAATTTTGCTCAATCAACAATAGAAAGCCAAGATGATTGACTTTATCTATAGCCGCCTTAAATTGATTCTTGGTGACTAGGGACTACTTTTCTTCTTTTTTGTCTTGGTTGAATTCATCAGGCGGTAGTGGAGCTAATCTAATTTTCACTTCGTCCTTCTCAAATGAGTAAGTGTTTGTATAACAGTCATAATGGGTACGACGATGATATTGCCAAGGCCTTCTAAGAATAAGATGGCAAGCATCCATAGGAACAACATCGCACCAAACTCCATCCTGATATTTCATACCAATTGAAAAAGACACAAGACATCTTTTAGAAACTTTTACCTTATTACCTTCCCTGAGCTATTACAATTTGTAAGGATACGGGTGACTTTATGTTGGTAACTTGAGCTTTTCCACCATGTAGTTTGATACTACATTCTCACAACTTCCACAATCAATGATGACATTACAAATCTTTCATTGCGAGGTGCAACAGGTCTAGAAGATATTGTGTCTCAATCAGGAGTTCTCTTTCATTTGTGTTGTGTGTAGACTTCTCCTGACAACTAGTAACTCACCATGATCAATAGGTGTGAGTTCATCGTCATGCATTGGCTCTCCCAATTCTATTTCTAGCTCTTCTTTTGAAGCTTCAAAAGGTTCTCCTTCAATGATTATGACAATGTTTCAGTTTGGACAATCAGAGGCTATATGGACAAAACCTTGGCATCTGAAGTATTTTATAGTGGACTTGGATTGGGAGGTAGGTTTAGGGTTGTTATCTTTGTGTTGGTTTGGCTGGTGTCTTGTTTAGGGTAAGTGGTTGGGTGGTTTGTTTTTTTCAGGGAATGGAGGGTTTTTGGAAGAAGAAGGTTGGAAAGGTAATCTAGAAGAAGAAGAATGGAACTGGTTTCTCTTAGGGAGTTATTTTTCTATCCTGATGGCAAGTCGGATGACATCATCTAGGGTGAAATATTGTTGTAGCTAGACTAGATGAGAATTCTTGGTATTTAGCCCTCCAAGATAACGAGCAATGGTATGTTCTTCTTCTTCAGCCAACTCATATTTCATCTTTAGTTGCTCAAATTCCCTGGTATACTCCTCAACTATCATTGTCTTCTGTTGAAGATTAATAAGCCACGGGTAATTATCTTGATGATAATTAGTAGGTAAGAATCTAGCTCTGAGATGCTTTTGTATTTTCTCCCAAGTCTTAATCTTACTCTTCATATCTTTTGCACGATTCTTCCGTAGAGTCTCCCACCAACTGGATGCATGTCACTTCAGTTTGATGGCGACAATTTTAACCTTTTGCTCATTTGGAATATCTTTTAGATCGAATATTCTTTCAATAGTGTAGATCCAATCCAAAAATTCGTCATGTTTTAATGTCCCTTCGAATTCTGGTATATCCATTCTGAAGTCATGGCCTTGTTGTTGTGACCTTCTCACTCTATAATTGTTAGAAGAGGAAGAATTACTATCATCAGAGTCACTTTTAACAGAATTGGTATTTCTCCATTGGTTGAGTTGGGCTTGTTGGGCTTCAACTATTTCCTACAACCTTTGAATTTATGGTCGTAAGTCATTTAGTTTGATGTCTTGGAGAGTTCTTTCAGATTGTCTTCTAGGAGGCATTTTAAAGGTAATGATAAAAGGGTAATTTTTTAAAGTTGGGTAAAAATGGTAATTTTAGACAGATAGAAGTAAAGTGGCAATTTTAATAGGATAAGGGTAAATTTATAGTTTTAGAAAGTTCAGGGCTAAAAAGCCAATTTACAAAACTATAAGGGCAAATATGTAATTTGGAAACTATATGGGGCTACGATGAAATATATGGAAGTATCAGGGGCTAATTTTGTGATTCGAAAACTTTCTAGTCAAACCTAAGTCAATGAGACACGTGTCAAAATATGGTGTAGAATTTGATACTTTTAACAGCAGCTTGAAAAAAAAACTGTTGTAGAAAGCCTAAACTTTTAACAACGGCTGTTCAGACTTTTAATATCGGTTGTTGAACCAGTGTTAAAGGTATCGTCTTCAACCTCTGAATTTTTCGGTGAAGCCTGATTTTTCAACGACTTTTCCGGCGAGGCCGTTCTAACCTCAAATGAGTTTCGTTTTACATGAAACTTAGAATTCCAAGGTTTTTGGACCTTTTAGACACTTCTGCGGTGGCGATTTTGTAAAAAATGGACTAGAAATCGGTGCTTTGCTATGAACGAAACTTTTTGGTAAGGGAACAACTACCCACTCATTGTTTCCATTCTCTCTAACTCAACTTAAGGCGCAGAAAGTTCTGGGAACCTGGCTCTGATACCAAGATGGCTTAGAATGCCATGGAAAACTCTCAAAGAGAGAAAACTCGAATAAGATATGAAATAAAACTTGTATTAATTGATTGATGAAAATAGCTCACAAGGTTTGGCTGTTTATAGAATTTAGAATGTTAATAAACAGAATAAATTAAACACCACTTGCAAAGAAATGAGTTGAAGATAGGTTGGAATTGAAGAGCACTACTTGCATTTTCCTTTGTTAAAAATGGCCGTACCATTTTTGGGAGTTGGTGGGGAAGCTTTTGGTTCAGTAGGCCTTCTATCAATCAGAGAACCTACCTAATCAGTATTAGAGTATCTCACAACTCGAGTATGTCCTTTGTCTTCATATAACAGACTCTTTCCTGGAGCCCTTTTGACATATCAAACATTACGGGTTGCCTCATCCCAAAGTTTTTGGATAGTTTAGGAACTGACTTACCACACTTACTACAAATGAGAAATTTGGGCAAGTGAATGTGATATAGTTTAGCTTGCCAACTAAACATCTATATCTTTCAGGATTTGAAAGATGCTCCCTTTTTATTTGGTAGAAGCTTGATATTGGGATCCATAGGAGTATCAATTGACTTAAAATTTAGTGATGGTAGAAAGAGGGGAGGGAAAAAGATTTATTATCGATGATGTTATCGATAGCCTCAAAATCAAAGACCTATGGGCCTAAAAAATAAGAGATGTCAACAAAGGAATTACCAGGGTATGTAACAACAATAATGGAACTAGAGGCCTGGGTTCTCTTAACCACTTCAGGAAGTCATAGTAGGATTACAATGGAGTTGGATCCAACAATAACAATAGAGTAGAAGACAAAGAAAATGGCATATAAGTGTGAGCAACCTGAGTAGTACAAGGATTACGGGCATGAAGGGTCCAATATTTATCAATGGTGTGCCTTAATCTATGACAATGGTCATAATAAAGTTATCCCTTGCCCTTTTTCCATGGGGTTTTGGTGCTATTACGGGAAAGTAAAACAAAAGAATCAAGAGGAGAAACAGATAAAGTAGATGGAGACACAAAAAAGGAGGTGAGGTTATTACTGGAAACCTGAAGGATAGTGGCAAAGGCACTATCCAAAGTAACCTCTGTGAGACAACCCAAACCTGATCATGAGTAGAGGAATACTCATCAGGCAAGCTATATAAGGCTAGGGACAAGATGAACTTCTAGCGATAATAATATAATATTATTTTAGTAATTATATGGTAGTAATAATATAATAGTGTTGTAGTAAAAGAAATAGAAGATCTAATAGTTATCTATATCATAGTATGTGTATAGCAAATGACATGCAGTTATAATATTCATTCTTTGTTGAATAATCATGTCAAATTTATTATGTTTTCCTAGGTACCAACTTTCTTTAAAAGTCTCATGACCAAGTCTGCTATCGTTGATATTTTAAGAAAATGTTTCATATTTAGAGGCATCCCTAAAAACAATATTATCAGTTGACAATTGTAATATTATTTTACTTTGTTGTCAAATTCAAAAATATTTTTTACCTACTTTAACAATTAAAAATATATTATTAATAAAAAAACTACATTATTATTCAATGTTTGGTAGAATTATATTTACATTTTTTCAATAAATCTCTTACACAGTTTCATTTATTCAAATAATTAACTTTTAGAATAATTTATTATTTTAAATTAGAAAGAAGAAATAACAATGATAAATTAAAAATAATGAATAATTTTAAAAGTATAATTTTTATTATATTAAAAACAATTTTAAATCATCAAACTAATAATATAAACCTTTATAGAAAATAAAACATGTTAACTATTAACCATTAGTGTGACTTGTCTTAGTGATTGTACAAGTTATTTTAAGTGATAATTGAGAGGTTCTAACTTTACAACTAGTATTTTTTATTATTTTTGAACAAATATATTTGACTTTATGATAGTGACTAGTTTGAATGAAGAAAGATAAAAAAAAATCATGTGAAATCATATTATTGGTCCAATGAAGAGATAAAGTTTAATAAAAATCACTTTATTTTTTTATGAAAAAGATTTTGCTCTTTTTTTGTTTAGCGTGATCCACAATACATGAAGTCCACTTTATAAAAATATTAATAAAAGAATACACCAGATAGGGAATTGTTAACTAACATTCTTGTTCTAGTTTTCCTTCAATGAAAGAAAACCAAATAAAGAACAATGAGGGTAATTTTGTACAATCATTTCAGGTTTCAAAAGAAAGAAATGATTTGTACTATTTCATAAATCTAACTTGACTGTCTATACTCTATATTCTGACACAAGAAAAATACTAGTTTCAAAATACCAAAACAGGAAACTTTGCGTTCACTTAATATAGTCTGAATGCAGCAATCCACATCCACAACTAACACTATATATATCAGCAACACGCTTAATTGGTGTGATTGGACCAAACTATATTATGTATAATCTATCTAGTAACGTGAGCAATGAAAGAATCCAATTCCACGCGAGAAACACCTCCATCATCCTTGGACTTGAGAATGGCATTTTTGAGGTTCATCGCCCTTTGTCTCATCTCATCACCTTCATCTGTTGCCATCAACCTCTTCACAGCAATCTCAACATCTGATGCTGTCACCAAGTCATCTCTGTGGTGGGTCCACTCCTTCACAACCAAGCCAACTTTGAGCACTTCTGTCACCAAAACTCTGTTTCTTGGCTGGTCAGAGTGCATAGGCCATGCTGCTATTGGCACTCCCATGGTTATGCTTTCCATGCAAGAGTTCCATCCACAGTGACTCATAAACCCCCCTGTTGAAGGGTGGCTTAGAATCTCCAATTGTGGCGCCCAGTCTCTCACCACCAGCCCAATGCCTTCAACTCTCTCCTCAAACCCCTTTGGAACAAGCTCACCAATTGTTGTGATTGTGACCTTGTTCTCATCATTAAAGACATCTCCTTTATCAGCATCTCTAACTACCCATATGAACTTTTGCTTGCTTTTCTCCAACCCACATGCAAGCTCTTTGATTTGCTCCTCAGTGAAGCATGTTGTTGTCCCAAAAGACACGTACATGACTGATCTTGGCCCTTGCTTGTCAAGCCATTCAACACTGAAGTGTTTCCTACCTTTATGGGTTGGCTTTTCAATGGACAAAGGGTTGAATGGGCCCAAGGCCCAATGAGCCTTGCTGCTGATGATCTTCTCTATTAGCTCCATGTAAGGGCTCTCAATTGCCCGTGTTGTGTTGTAGATGGTTCCTTTGCTGAACTTGTGGAACTCATATTGTTGAGAGATGAAATCAATGAACTGGGTTGTGAAGCACCCTTCAAGAGAAGGGACCTCAGGGATGTGTGAGCCTTCTACATGGGGTCTTCCCATTGCATCCCAAAAGTACAAGAACATAGTGAAGGCAGAGACACTGTGGAAAGTGTAGCTCTCACAATTGGGTATGTGGATTGCATCTTGCACCACATATGCCATGAGGGAGTCATGGATGACAACGACCCTTCTAGCCACAGATGAAAGGGATTGCAAAAGGGAAGCCACAGGTTCACGGAGGCTTGTGGAGGCCTCAAAGGAGGGGAGAAGATGGGAGGGGAATTTTGATTCGGAATATGGGTTAGGGGCAGGGGAGAAAAAGGGGGGAACTTTGAAATCATGAATATGAATGTTAGAAATGGAGTTAGGGTCCCAACCATGGGCTCTAACTATGGCTTGACGGTTGTGAGAAGGTGTGCCAACAAAATGGACAGGTATGTTGTATGCTAAGATGAGGCGTGAGAGGTGGAGAAGCTGGTTCAGATGCCCTTGTGCTGGGAAAGGCACAACAACCACCACCACTTGAGTTTGATGGAACACTTTTGTGCTGCCATTGCCTACCCTTTTCTTGTGGCTGCTGTAATTTGAAGCTGTACCTGAACTTTGATGATACCTAGAAGCCATTGATTCAACAATTCTTTCTACTGTTGCTCTCTTTTCCATGTTCGCTATTTATAGAAAGCAAATCAATCTTGGACCAGTCTTATTGAAAAACCTATCAAAATAATCTCTTTTACCTAATTCCATTTAAACATTTATCAATACTCTGCATTATTTTTACCATTGGAGCAGGTTTCTCTTTTCCAACAATTTTTTTAAATATAAAATATGATTCATAGTTATTCACCGTGTTGAATTTCATTAGAGCTTGGTCAACAGGCTTTGACCCATACGTCTCACATTTTATGTGGTCTCGGCCCCCCCGAATTTATCTATTAAGCACGTGGGATAGATAAAAACTGAGTTTGGTTGCAGGTCAACTCATTTAAACTACCTAATTATTTTACAAACTCTACCTTTAAATATACAAATTTAAATCATATAATAAAAATTTTAAACATAAAACAAATTATCATTGTTGTTATATTTATTATTATTACTATTTTTAAATTAATATTTTGAATTATTTTATATTTTTGATGTTTTCTAAATATTTTTAGCCACTATTTTATAAATAAAAAGAGTGAAAAGAAAAAAGTAATCCTCAATGCATATAGTCCACAGACTCCACATAGTACTACAACCTAGGTCCATTCTAGTTACAAACTTTGACAGTTTAGTCTGTTTAAGCGTGGGCCCATCTGCCTTTAGGCTTCATTTCAACTACAACTTTTTTCAATTAATCTGATGACATATTGCTACCTACTTAAGTTTTAATGTTGATCGGTATACGGATGTGAATGCATGAGATTCCGATTCCACATGTTTTAGAACTCCATCCAACTTGAATGTCATATCGAATTAAATGGTTTAATATGAGTATTTAGATCAATTTAAATAAGTAGGATTGAATCCCAAAACAATGAAGAATCAATGATAGTTAGGTTGGGTATATTTATAATAAATACTGATGCTATATTATCGTCCCTGTAATTTTTTCACTATGATTTGTCGAAATTAATTGATAAAATTTTTATTTTGTTTGTGTGATTTTATTTTAACTATATTGAAATATCTTATTGTAATTTTAAGTGAAAATACAAATATGAATTTGAAGACAAATTATATCATTATTACATTGTTTATGTAATTTTTAGAAATTTAGTTTTAACAGTTCATAAATCCAAATCAATCTAATCTAAATCATATGGATTGAAATTCATAAAAAATTTAAACAAATTTGATTTAATCTAATCTAAGTAATTTTGATCGGTTTAAATTTATTTATTTTTATTTTTTTTTGAAATTTGATGAACCTAGCATTTGCTCACCCCTAAACTTCATAGTCATGGTAGTTAAAGCATACAGAGAACTGCCGAAGGGAATGCTTTCATAAGAATTGAACCAGAAACATTTTTGTGGAGTATGCTTGCATACACTCTCAAATCATAGATACAATAAGCAAGTTTTTTTTTTTTTTGTTAAAAAAAGGATCCAGTGAGCAAATTGAGAATGAATGGAAGGTGACGCATGTTGATGCCATTAATGGAAAGGAATATGCATAGTTGTAGTTATGATACTAGAATAGTAACTAAAATTGTTCTCATCGTCTACTGATTTTATTATGGTGCACTAGATGCATCAATAATCGTAAAGTTGGCATGAAAGCTAAGGTACTGTATGTGAGCCATGTATGTCCCAAATGGTGGTTATATTTCTGAGAGGAACCTCGATGTGGCAATTTTACATCTCCAAAGAAATATTGAATCACATGGAAAGATTCCTTTACACATCTTTGTGACTACGTCCCATGTGCTTCCTCAGTGTTTTTATTTTTAAGGAAAAGTTGTTCATCACTTTGCAATTATACATAAGGTCGTGATTCATATACGGTTTTCTTTATGAATCATTAGGATTTTAAAAGTTGATTCAGTGGGCATTTGAGAAAACGCATATTTTTTAATGGATGTTGTTTAGTAATCATTATACATATGCTAACCCAATTTAGACAATAAAAGTTCTGTTTCATCCGCAATTTAATTATCCACCTATATTTCACCAATAGATAAAATATTACTTTTAGTAAACTTCATTTAAATAATCCTAACTTGAAACCCAGTACAGTAATATATTTCATTTTTTATTTTTCTTAATTGGAATGAAAACAAAAATTTGTTTGATTCGAAAGGTAATTCCAAATTGTATTTTTAACATTTCATGTGTTTTTTTAGTGTGTTGTTTCCTGTAAGTAATAATAGTTAGTGAGAGTCTATTGTAAATTTGTTATGTGAGTTTGTTAGGATGGGTCCCATTCTGCCAACATCACTTTCCTTATAAGTTTGACAATTTAAAGGTCAAAATGCAATACAGTAATAATACTTTCTAGAGCATTTACACATTCGAAATAATATGTAATTCTCTCTTTACTTCTCTCTCACTCATTCACTGTTTTTGAGTTGGTATCAGAGCTTCACAGCTCTGGTACACTCTCAACCTCTCATCAATGGCGGAAAACCAACAACAACCACGCAATACCGATGGTTACATAATGCAATTCCTCTAAATGAGCAAGTCTTAACAAAATCACCTGCATTCATCACGTTCTCTCAGTTGATTTCAGTGAAGCTTGATGATTGAAACTTCTTGATATGTAGGGATGGAAATGAGCTAGGACGTCCGTCGGGGGCCTATGGCTCGGCTCATTTAAAGCCTACATAGGCCAGACTTATTGGGCTAGAAGGCCAGACTTAAACTTTTAAAATAAAAAGCCTTTGAAGCTCAACAGGCCGACCTATTTAATTAGATTAATTGTTAATTAGTTATATATATAATATATTTAAACATAATATATATGTATGTATTACATATTTACATTTATATAATAGAAATTAATATTACAAGTTTATAATTAAAAAAATTAGGAGGGAATGGAACACAAATTTTTTTTTGTTGGTTTTGGCAGTTTAAAAGTTTTACTATAAACAAGCTTTTAAACAGGTCAGACCAGACCTTAAAAAAAGGCATATGACAGGCTAATAGGCCAGACTCAGGTCTTGAAAATTTGATGTAGGCCAGGCTCAGACCTTTCAAAGCTCGGCCTGGCCCATTTCCATCCCTATTTATATGGAAGCAACAGGTAGACGCTGCAATTTGAGGGCACAAAGTGCATTGGTATGTGGTAAATCCCCAAATTCCTCTTAATTTTCTTTGTGAAGAAGATAGTGATCTAGACAAAGTGAATCTGGAGTACCAAAAATGGGAACAACAAGATCAATTACTTGTATCTTGGCTTCTCCCCTCTTTCTCTCTGAATCTCTCTTTGTTTGAATGGTTGGGTGCACATATGCATTCTAAGTCTGGGACAAGATTCACTTTTACTTTGAGAAGACCATACGCGC
This sequence comes from Clitoria ternatea, assembly GCA_037962975.1. Taxonomy (NCBI): domain Eukaryota; kingdom Viridiplantae; phylum Streptophyta; class Magnoliopsida; order Fabales; family Fabaceae; genus Clitoria; species Clitoria ternatea. The sequence continues at coordinate 88,062,062 of CM075673.1, read as the reverse complement.
TAGAGCTCATCAGTTACGTCAGGAACTATGCATCCTCAAGAAAGGTTCCAGTACCATGTCTGATTATCTTCTCAAGCTCAAAACCATTGTAGATTCCTTAGATTCTATTGGTTCACCTATTACTAGTCAAGAATACATTAATATTGTATTTGAAGGTCTTATTGATGACTATCAGATGTTTGTGTCTAATCTAATTTGCAATACAAAAATTGAACCCTATAGTGTTAATGATATTGAGTCCATGTTATTAACCTTTGAGGCACGCCTAGAACATATCAAAAAGAGTGTACCAGACTTCTTTTCTGCCAATATTGCTCACAGGCCACCAAATCTTCAAACTCAACATTCACCTTTATTAGATTCTGTCTTTGGATCCATTGATAGTTCTCACTTTTAGGCCATAGGGGCCTGGCCATTCTTAATTTCTAGGAAATTCTCAGTATCATCCTCAGTTTAGTGGATATAATCTACAGTATACTCATCCAGTTTACTCCAGTAAGAGCCGTGGTCGTGGTGGTCGCTCTTGTGGCCATGAAGATCATGGTCACTTTCAATCTCACTTATTCCGCAACATATGTCACAAGAATGGTCATGATACTTCATTTTGTTGGCATCGTTTCTTCTATGGTCCTCCTCAACAGATTAGATCACCATAACCAATGATTTATGCTTCATAGGTTCATTATTCAGCTCACACAATCTCCTTTTCTTTCTCCTTATTCTATTACTCCATCACAACTCATTGCCAATACCTCACATTTGTCTTCTCCTAGATATCCTCACCATCCTGCATCATTTCTTCAGCCCTTGACATATCCTGCAACCTATCTCACTAACGTTTCTAAACCTTCTCTGAACCAAGATTGGTATCCTGACTCAAGTGTAAGTCACCATGCAACTGCTCAAGAGCATCTCATTAGAAAACAGAGTGGAACTGGATGGCTTAAACTCGCTATACATGGGTAATGGTGCATCTATCCCAATTAAATCAATTAGTAGTTCAAGTTTTCACTCACCTCATCCTCCACACACATCACTTTCACTCATAAATCTTCTTTTAGTTCTTGATATCTCTAAGAATCTCCTAAGAGTTTGCCAAAGATAGTCATGTTTTCTTTGAATTCCATCCTACCTATTGTGTTGTCAAATCACAAGTTACTAAGGAGGTTCTACTTGAAGGCCATCTGGGTTCTAATGGTCTTTAGCTGCATTTCAATCCAACACATACCATTATGACTACTGCCACTGTCCTATCTAACCTTCCTGATTCTATATCAACTTCTGGCCTCTCAGCTGAGTTTGTTATGTTTTCTGATAATGAAACCTCTCCTTATGCCTTATGGCATAGACAGTTAGGACACCTTAGTTCTTTTATTGTAAAGAAAGTCCTTGACAATTGTAAAATTTCATTTAGAAATAAAGGTGTTCTAGATTTTTGCAATTCCTATTGTAAAGGAAAAATTCACCTCCTTTCTGCTCCACTATCACACACATAATTCACTATACCCCTACAACTTGTTTATACCGATCTTTGAGAGCTTACTCCCATGCTGTCTCATGGCAGCTATCACTACTACATTACATTCTGTTGAAGAAAAGTCTGGTAAATATCGAATCATTTAAACTATAACTTCATGAGATTTGTTGATAACTAACATTATGTATTCTAATTTAAATAGAGTCATATCATGTTATTATTTAATATGTGAGTTTAAGTGTTTCAGGAAAACATAAGGATTATGTTATGAAAGATAGGGGAGTACGCATGCCAAAAGAATCTTTAAAAGTCTGGTCTCATCAATAAACCCTCTTTAATTCAAAACAAGGAAAGTCTTGAAGTCTGGAAAATTGTTCTCAAAGAAAAAGATCTTTGCATCTGAATACCTACTAGACTTAGCTCAGAACAGTTTATCTCATACTACAAAGTCTGAACATCAGATCTTGCCTTTCTCATAAAAAGCTTCTAGACTTATCAAAGGTGTCCGAATATATTGTGAATCATTGGATCCAGAATTCACTTTAAAGGAAGTTTCTTTTCAAATCTGACTCAAGGGTTTCAACGGTCAAGAAAACATTCTTGTAAGCACGCTTAAGTAAAGACCTATGAAAAGAAAAACGACAAAGCAAGGTAGTCTATGCTCTATCCAAAATAACGTTAAGTCTTTCACCTGTGCCTTATAGATTTAGAGATTCTCTTAATAAAAGCTTCTTCTTTGGTGAAACTTACGCTACCTCTACCATGCCTATGATCGCACACATCTCAAAGCTTTTTACCCTACAATTATGTGCTTAGAACGTCTCTCTCTGACAAAAGAAAGCCTTTTGACCATTGTGCAACATCCTTTTCCTCAAGTATATCATCTCTCAATGGATTCACTTCAAAGAAACCCCTCCTCGGGCTCTTTAGAACAATCCTCTATATATTGAACCAATCTCTTCAGAAGATGGGGGCTGAAATAGATTGCAAGAGTAGACTCTAAACAAGAGAGCAAAAAATTACAGAGAGGGCATGAAATCAAAAAGAGAGAGATACTGTTGAAGGAAAAGAAGATGGAAAAAGACACACTAAGGAAAATGTGAGTAAGGAAGAAGAAATATGAACAAGCACTAGATGTTCATACACAATAGCCCAGGAAGAAGAATGAGATGGCAGTCTGCTCGTAGAACAAAAGATCAGATCCAGAAGAACTGCCATGAAGTTAAAGAAAACTTGCTATATGCATTCCTTTTTCTCCCAGAATCCATAGCAACTAGAGATATGCCACCAGTTCATATCTCTTTGCTCTTTTAAGAGCACATCATCTCTGGTCATGCTTTCAGACTTAGTACCTCTTGTACCCATCTCTCATATTACACAGGTATTGAGTCTACTTAATGAATAAGTCTTTCCTCATGTAATTGATTACTTAGCTCTACTAAGTTAGAAAAACTTATTCATTTGAAGTAATTCTTTTGACCCTCTTAAAGTGCAGGTCTAGTGTGTTGCCAGACTCTGGTCAGGTTGGGAAACATTATTGGCCTGGAGAGGCTTTGGAAAGAATACTCGGGGTTTAAGCCAGGAGTGGCTCATGAATACTTGGGTCTGCCCTAGGAGTGGGTGTTGTAAAATAATACTTATCATCAAAATGGCCGAGTGGAACATAAACATCATCATATAGTTGAGTTAGGCCTCACTCTCTTAGCCTAAGCTATACTCCCCTTGCATTTATGGGGTCATGCCTTTTTAGTTGTTTGCATCTTATCAATCGCTACCAACTACCACTCTTCACTATGACACTCCCTATACTAAGCTTCATGGTTCCTCCCCGAATTACAAAACTCTAAGTTTTTGGATGTGCTTGTTTTCCTTTTCTACAACCTTGCAATAATCACAAACTTGATTTTAGGTCTTCAAAGTGTGTATTTTTGGGACCCTTTCCCTTGCATAAAGGCTACAAGTGTCTACATCTGTCGGGTCTCATTTACATCTCTAAGGATGTATTCTTTAATGAGTACAGGTTTCCATATTCACTCTTATTTTCTACCTCTGCATCAAATTCTTCTTCTTTTCCTATCCCTTCCATTCATCCCTTTCTTGCCATACCTCTCTCATCTCATAAGCCTCATCTATAGTTTATTCCCACAACCATTCTTCCTACTCATCCTACTATCCAAATCCCAACCCCTATGTCACCTCCTCCTGCCTCTGTTTTCCCTTCTTTTCCACCTCCCCTAATTGCCTAACCCCTAGCCATGGCTCCTCGGTCACCAGCTGCACCAGCTTCTCCTCCTAATATTCATTCCATGATCACCTACTCCAAGGCTAGAATTTTCAATCCTCGTTTTTAAACAACCATGCTTCTAACTCACACTGAACCCACTTCTATCAAAGTTGCACTTTCTCATCCAGATTAGTATAAGGCCATGCATGAGGAATTTCATGCTCTCAAGACCAATAACACTTGGACTCTTGTGTCTCCACTTCTTAATCGTCAACCCATTGGATGTAAACGGGTTTTTAGAGTTAAAGGAAATTCTGATAGGTCTATCAATCGCTGCAAGGCTCGAATGGTAGCCAAAGGGTTCCACCTTTGACTATACTAAAACCTTTTCTCCAGTTGTCAAACCCATTACTATTCAGATTCTACTCACTCTTGCCATCACCCATGGTTGGTCGCTGCAACAGCTTGATGTCTATAATGCTTTCCTCAATAGAGACCTTCATGAAGAAGTCTACATGACTCAACCCTCGGGTTTTGAGTCGTCTACACCTGGACTTGTGTGTAAACTTAATAAAGTGTTGTATGGTCTCAAACAGGCCCCTCATGCTTGGTTTGCCAAACTTTCTAACACTTTTCTTTATATTGGATTTTCTCCTAGTTGTTGTGATCCCTCCCTGTTCATTCTCTCTTCCTCCTCTTACACCCTTTATGTTCTTGTTTATGTTGATGACATTATTATGACTGGTACCTCCTCCTCTAAAATTCATGACTTGTTAACTCGGCTTTAGTTTAAGTTTTCTCTTAAATTGCTAGGAGATCTTGAGTTTTTTCTTGGTCTGGGAATTATCAAACTCCCTAACCAATCTTTGCTTCTTTCTCAAAGAGAATATATTAGGGACCTTCTTATCAAGGCTGGTACGAATCAGGCCAAACCTCTTGCCACTCCCATGGTTTCTTCCATGCGTCTGTCAAAGTTTGGTAGTGACCTCTTTGATGATCCAACTCTTTATAGGTCCATTGTGGGAGCTCTTCAATACCCTCAATTACTCACCCTGACATTGGCTTCACTATGAACAAAGTCTATCAGTTTATGGCTCGTCCCCTATAGTCTTATTGGAAATTTATCATACGCATACTTCGCTACCTGCAAGGCACTCAGTCCCATGAATTGTTCTTGCAAGCTGCCTCTAGCTATCCTTTTACCATATCTAATTTCTATGACGCTCATTGGGCCATTAATTCTAATGATCGTAGATCAATATCAAGTTCTGCCATTTTTTTAGACCCAACCTCATCTCCTGGTGAAGTAAAAAGCAGCCTCTGGTAGCCCGGTCCAGTACTAAAGTAGAGTATCACAATTCTTTGACAACATAAGAGGTTTTATAGACTCAATCCTTTCTAACTGAGCTGCAGGTTCCCTTCACAATCCTAGTTATCTATTGCGACAACATGAGCATTATTAACCTTGCACACAATCCTATTCTCCATCAATGTACCAAACATCTTAAGCTTGATTTGCATTTTGTTCATGAACATGTTGTTGTTGGCCAACTCATTGTAACTCATGTTCTGACTGAAGACCAATTTGAAAACTCTCTTACTAAGCCTGATGGTTCAGAGTCTGACTTAGAAGGGGGATTGAATAAGTCACAGGCTCTTTTTATGAAAATTTAAACCAAATAAAAACTAGTAATCGGATAATGCAAAAGAGCAATAATGAAAGATTAACACAAAGAGTTTATACTTGTGACATCCTGACATTGTTGAGGGCATGGAGTGATCGCTGGTGCATGGGCATGGACAAGGAGCGGCTCCTGGCAGGCTTCCAGTGGGAACGTGACATCCTGGGCACTGTTGAGGGTGGGGAGTGATCGACGGTGCATAGGCACGAACAAGGAGTGGCTCCTGGCAGGCTTCCAGTGGGAGGGACACATGAACGAACCGAATATATTACCAGAACGAGAGGGATCCAAAGACTGTAAAGGTATGAGACTATACAGTTGAGGATAACTTAAAGGAATTAATTCGTACTACCTATACCAACAAATGCATTAGCCTTTTTGGTGGCCCATCACTTAAGGACTCCAAAGTTAAGCGTGCTTAACTTGGAAAAATTCTGGGATAGGTGACCTCCTGGGAAGTTCTCGGGAAGTGTGTGAGTGAGGACAAAAAGCACACTGGAAAGGTCATATGTTAGTCTATGGGGAGAGTCGTTCATTGCTAAAAAGCGGCTGAGGCGTTACAATACTGGTTCATTTCCAACACAGAAGTTACGTCCAGTCCCTTCTAACTTGAAGAATTTCCACTATTGTAAAATCTCCTTTACAATAACTGCACTAGACCAGTGCCACAAGTATTCTTAATTCCAGCCACTTCTGGCTTAAACCTAAGTATTCTTTCAATAAGCCACTCTTGGCTCAAACTTAAGTATTCTTTCGAAAGTCTCTTCAGGCCAATAGTGTTTTCCACACTAACAGATTCTGGTAATACATCAGACTTTACAGATTGTTTGTTAAAAGAAGAGTAACTCTTAGAACTTAGTGTATGAAAGATTTACAAAGGGAATTGTACACTAAGTTATGAAACGAGACCAAGGTCTACTAGAGGCAAAACAAGCAAAGAAGGTCTTTGTCTTACAAGAGAAGAATGAACACAAAGAGAATCAAGAAGGAGATTGTTTGATGATAGCTCGTAAGTTCTCTATATCATGAAGTCTACTCTTTCTTGGTATATATATAGAAGCTGGAGAAAATGATCGTTGCAGCTTCTTGGAAGGAGATATAGTCGTTGAAAATTCTTTCAAGGAATTTGCCTTAAGCTTTTGGGTACTAGAGCTTGGTGTTGAAACAGGTTCAAGGGTCTGGTAGTAGGTTTCTTTAGTTCTTTCATGGAAATGGTTTCTCATGCATCTCCAATGCATAAAGCCATTCTTATTTTATATCTAGATTGAGTGAAAAATCATAAGTTAGTGCTAAAAGACTTTGAGATATATTGACAATCATAAGTTCCATTCTTATTTTGGAACTTCCAGGCATGAAAAATCGATTCAAGCTTCTCTGAATCGATTCAAGACATTCTGTTTTGGTATTTTTGGGACTTCCAGGCCTTTGAATCGATTCCTGCGTGTCTGAATCGATTCAAGCAATGTTGTTTGGTGTTTTCCATGCTTTTTGATGCATTCTTGAATTGTTTTGAGTCATGGTATCTTTCCTTGAACCTTATGCAACATTTTCTTGATTCTTTAATCACTTGGGAGCATGTTTGATAAATCAATTTTAATACACTTCTTATAGTTTTACACTTGGGGTTTATTATATAATTACTATGTTTAATAATAGTATTTTAATTAAGTTTTATGTTGTTTAGTTAAATTGAAGTATTATGTATAAATGTTTTAATTTTCGTTTTTTGTATGTATCTTGAGTATCTTGCCTTATTTTGGTGATAACTTGGGCTTTTGTGATCCAAATGGGCTAATCTTGGAGCCCATGGAAAGCTAAGACAGAGGGCTACATCATGATGATCAGATTTGGTTATTTTGCATCTGAAAAACATAAAGAAATGGAGCTTGAATCAATCAGCCCTCATGTGTCCCACCAGCATTGACATAGTTCACCAAAATACACATATCTGGAGCTCTAGGTGTCCAAATAACCTCATTCTTGCGCCACATTCTCAATAAGACAGAGATCTACAACTTTCATGTTGAAGGGTTTTCAAAATTCGGCCATCTAGAAGGTCATATTGGACTCTCAAGGTGGAGAAGATAAAGAGGAGAATGAATTTCAACACCTAACATTATCTTCTTTTGAATTATTGTAATTTCAAGCCCACCAATGTTGAAAAAATGCATTAATAATCAGGAAATGAATGTATAGTATCATCATATCTTGCCTATAAATAGATGCTTAAAGTTGTAAGGAAGATACACAAGAAATACATAAGAAATACATGCTTTAGTTTTCATTACATTTCTATATCTTTGCTTTAGTTTCTTAAGTTTTAGTTCTTTCTCTTGCTTTATTTCCTTGTTCTATATTCAATCCCTCAAGTTATGGTTTTCATTTCCCTTCCTCAATATCAAGTAAGTTAATTTTTTATTTATTATTTACTTTTATAATCAAAGTTATAGTTAATTTAATATTAGCTTTCATTGTTAAAACTTATCATGGAAGCTTAATCTTTTAAAATCAACTCAATGAATTTAATTTTTCTTTATATTAACTTTGAGTTCTTGCTCTTAATATTTTGATTGAAGATAATTACTTTTCTTTGTTTCTCAAATATTTATGATGGTAGATTATTTAAGTATATAACCGATTGGTATATAATTAAACAATCTATAATCTAAACTGATGTTGGTTGGTTAATCAATAATCAATTTGAGAACAAAGATTAAGTCACTAAATAAGAGATTTCTATTTAGTTTATTAATTCAATCAAACTATGGTTTTAAAGTTATTTTAGTAATTAATAAGAATATATTGATTGATTATTCTTATTAGTTCATTAATTTGATTCTAGAAGATTTTCTAGAATATAATCATTTAGGGATTCCAAATGATTCAAGATTGAGAAATTAATTATATTTAATCATATTTGTGATCAATGATTAGTTAAGTAAAGATTTATTAATTCCTTGGGTTGGTTCTTTCTAAATTTGATTATTTTCACTCATAAATTTACTTTTTACACTATTATATAATTACTTAATTTTCCTTTCAATCTCAACACAAATCGCCCCTTTATTATAACTAAATTGAGTGTAACTAATTGAACTAAGGTCCTCAAGAGACGACTAAGGTTGTTCACCTTATACTATATTAATTTAACTTTTTATTTTACCCGACAACGACAGCGTGTCAAATTTGGCGTCGTTGCCGGGGACCTTTGGTCCTAATTATTTGCATTCAATTACCTAATATGTTTTACATTTTTTTTTGTAGGTGTGTTGAAGATATTCAGGTTTGGTTGAATGTGAGCATATAAAAAAATTGAAAAAAAATTTCCACTTTATTATATTCTTATTTATTCTCTAGTAATCTCATTTTCAACCAATGGAAAATATAAATATAAAAAAAATTAAATTTTTAAATATATGTTCTAAGCATTTCATAATTAAAATGATAACTTTTTCCTTTTATTACATAGTTGTAGTATTTTGTTACAATATATGTAGATGTATTGTGTATGACTAGATCTAATCCTGAACCACTATATTCTTTTGATCCTGAAATAGATAGAATATTTCATCAATTAGTTAGATCATCTAAGAAACTATTAGACAATAATAATAATAATAATAATAATAATAATAATAATAATAATAATAATAATAATAATAATAATAATAATAATATTCTAGCTAATAGCATAAATAGTGAAACTAAACCTTCAACTTCTGAGTATTTGCATAACATGACTGAAAAGACATTAAAAGAACTAGCTACACCAGATGTTACTAATCAAACATCATGCATCTTATATCCTGAGGAAGATGTTCCTTTTGTGCTTAAAACTGGTTTAGTTCATTTGTTACCAAAGTTTCATGGTCGTGCAGGTGAAGATCCTCATAAACACTTAAAAGCATTTCATATCCTTTGCTCTACCATGAAACCTGAAGGGGTTTCAGAAGAACATGTAAAACTTAAAGCTTTTCCTTTCTCCCTAGCAGATATCGCTGAGGATTGGTTATTTTACCTTCCTCCTGGCTCTATTACAAGTTGGGATGACCTAAAGAAAATGTTTCTTGAAAAATTTTTCCCCGCTTCAAGAACTTCCTCAATTAGAAAAGAAATATGTGGCATCCGGCAACATGACCGGGAAAATCTTTATAAATACTGGGAAAGATTTAAAAGATTATGTGCTAGTTGTCCCCATCACCAAATTACGGACCAACTTCTTATACAATATTTCTATGAAGGTCTTAATCCAATGGATAGAACTTTAGTTGATGCAGCTAGTGGTGGTGCTTTGCAAAATAAAACTACAAATGCAGCAAAAACTTTAATTGAGAACATGGCTGCTAATGCTCAACAACATGCCACCAGAAATAATTCTGTAGTAATTAGAGGAGTCCATGAAATTGAAACTACTAATGATGGAGATAAAAAATGGGAAAGTAAATTTGCTGAACTAGCAACACTTATGAAAAATATTATTATGTCTCAAAAACAACAACCTGCAACCCCTGCTAAGGTATGCTCTATCTGTACTTCATTAGATCATTATACCGATTGTTGTCCTTCATTACAGGAAGCTAAAATTCCCAATGAAAATCTTCAAGTATGTGCTGCCAACTTATACAATAACAGACTGCCACAACAACAACATAATAATTATGATCTTTCTTCTAACAGATATAATCCTGGTTGGAGGAATCACCCTAATTTAAGATGGGGTAATTCCTCACAACAACCTCATGCACCTTTTCAGGCAAATACTGGACCAAGCAGACCATATCAACCTCCTCATGTACGACAACAAGCTACACAAATAGCTGCACCTTCCACTGAGAAATCAAATTTAGAGGAATTGATAAAGCAAATGTCAGTAGATAATCTGAACTTCCAAAAAAGAACTAAGGCTACAATTCAAACTCTTGAAAATCAGATTGGTCAATTGGCTACATCTTTAAACCATTTGCAGTCTCAAGGTTCAGATAAGTTGCCCGCTCAGACAATTGTCAATCCTAAAAATGTAAGTGCAATTACTTTAAGATCTGGTAAAGCTATCCATGGACCAGAAAAACAACAACAAACTGAAAATACTATTGTCACAGAAAAACATGCAGAAAAAGTTTTAGATAGTTCAAGTAATAATAATAATGATATATCTCTCACAAATCCTCCTTCTATAGCTGGTCCTGATAAGCAACATATCCCTCTTCCATTTCCACAAAGACAAAAATCTATACAAAATAAGAAAATGGATGAGGAGATCTTGGAAACATTTAGAAAAGTAGAGGTAAATATACCTTTATTAGAAGCCATCAAGAAAATCCCAAGATATGCCAAATTCCTTAAAGAACTATGCACTAATAAAAGAAGACTAAAAGGCAATGAAAGGATTAATATAAGTAGAAATATATCTGCATTAATTGAAAAACCTTTGTCACATATACCAGAAAAATGTAAAGACCCTGGGACGTTTACCATTCCATGCATAATAGGCAATAACAAATTTAAAAATTCCATGCTAGACTTAGGTGCATCTATTAATGTTATGCCTATGACTGTATTTACTTCACTTTCCCTTGGACCTTTGCAAACTACAGGTGTGGTTATACAATTAGTAAATTGAAGCTCTGCACATCCTGCAGGAATTATTGAAGATGTCCTTGTTAAAGTTAATGATTTAATTTTTCCTGCAGATTTTTAAGTTCTAGATATGGAAAGTGAGAATTCCACCAATAAAGCTCCAATAATTTTAGGTAGACCATTCTTAAAAACAGCTAGAACAAAGATAGATGTGCATGCAGGAACACTTTCTATGGAATTTAGAGATAATGTGGTTAGATTCAACATTTTAAATGCTATGAAGCATCTTACTGAGGATCATTCTGTTTTTCAAATTGACTTAATAACTGATTTAGTTGAGGATAATATTATTAAGTTGTCTGATGATGTTGACTTTCCTGTATTGTCTGATTTTTATGATTCATTTGTTTGTGATTCATGCATGGATTCTCATCAATGCAATGTGTGTGCTGAAATTGAGAAATATCTGCTTAATGATAATAATGATCCAAACTCCCTTAAAATAGAAAATATAGTTCTAGATGTTGTTTCAAAAGAATCAAAGTGTGATAATTTGATTAAAGTAGTTACAAATACATCTGATTATTTTGAAGTACAAGTTGCTGAGACAAATTCAACCAAATTGATTCCTTCAATAATGCAGCCTCCTATGTTAGAGTTAAAACCTCTTCCTGAACATTTAAAGTATGCATATTTAGAGGAAGATAAGAATCTTCCAGTGATTATTTCTAACAAATTAAATGTTGATCAAGAAACAAGGTTGTTGCAGATTATTAGGAAGCATAAGAAAGCAATTGGTTGGACTTTGGCAGATATCCCAGGTATTAGCCCTTCCATGTGTATGCATAGAATTCTATTAGAGGAAGAAGTTAAACCAGTAAGGCAACCACAAAGAAGACTTAATCCTCAAATCCTTGATGTAGTTAAAAAAGAGGTAACAAAATTATTACAAGCTGGCATTATTTACCCTATATCAGATAGCACTTGGGTTAGCCCTGTACAAGTGGTTCCCAAGAAGTCTGGAATCACAGTGGTTAAAAATGAAAATGATGAACTAATTCCTACCAGAATCCAAAATAGTTGGCGAGTATGCATTGATTACAGGAAACTTAACAAAGCAACCCGAAAAGATCACTTTCCTTTACCTTTCATTGATCAAATGTTAGAACGACTAGCAGGTAAGTCACATTACTGCTTTCTAGATAGATTTTCAGGTTACTTCCAAATTTATATTGCACCAGAAGATCAAGAAAAAACAACATTTACATGTCCTTTTGGCACTTTTGCTTATAGGAGGATGCCTTTTGGCTTATGCAATGCCCCTGGTACCTTTCAACGATGCATGATTAGTATCTTTGCTGATTTTCTTGAAAATTGCATAGAAGTATTTATGGATGATTTCACAGTATATGGTTCATCATTTGATGCTTGCTTAAATAGTCTAGATAAAGTATTACATAGATGCATTGAAACTAACCTTGTTCTTAATTATGAGAAATGCCACTTCATGGTAGAAGAAGGAATAGTTTTAGGCCATGTAATATCTAAAAAAGGCATAGAAGTAGATCCTGCAAAAATTACTGTAATTTCTCAATTACCTTATCCTTCTTGTATGTGAGATATTCGTTCTTTTCTTGGTCATGCAGGTTTTTATAGAAGGTTTATAAAAAACTTCAGTAAGATAGCTCTTCCGTTGTCTAACTTACTACAAAAAAATATAACATTTGACTTTAATGACAAATGTAAAGAGGCTTTTGATTGCTTAAAGAAAGCTTTAACTACCACTCCTATCATCCAGGCACCAGATTGGTCACTTCCATTTAAACTTATGTGCGATGCATCAAATTATGCATTAGGAGCTGTTCTTGCTCAAAAAGTAGGTAAAGTACATGTTATTTACTATGCCTCACAAACTTTGGATACTGCACAAATAAACTATACTACCACAGAAAAAGAACTACTTGCTATTGTGTTTGCACTTGATAAATTTAGATCTTATTTGCTCGGTTCAAAAGTAGTTGTATTTTTAGATCATGCAGCATTAAAGTTCATTTTAAAGAAACCAGATGCAAAACCAAGATTAATCAGGTGGATGTTGTTGCTTCAAGAATTTGACATTAAAATTAGGGATAAAATTGGAGCAGAAAATTTGGTGGTTGATCACTTAAGCAGAATTGAAAAAGAACTTGACCCAATTTCCATTAGAGATGATTTCCCTGATGAACAACTTATGGGAATACATGATTCTACTCCATGGTTTGTTGATTTGGTAAACTACTTAGTTGCTTCTGTTACTGCCATACATGCATCTAAATAACAAATAATAAAACTAAAAAGTGATTCTAAATACTATGTTTGGGATGATCCTTACTTATGGAAACTTTGTAGTGATCAAGTCATTAGAAGGTGTGTACCTGAAAATGAATTTCATTCCATTCTTACATTTTGTCATACATATGCATGTGGTGGACATTTTGGACCTCAACGTACAACAAGGAAAGTATTAGAATCTGGTTTGTATTGGCCAACAATTTTTCGTGACGCATATACATTTTGTAAATCTTGCGAACGATATCAAAGAATGGGAAACATATCTCGTAGAAATGAGATGCCTCAACAACCCATGTTATTTTGTGAAATTTTTGATGTTTGGGGCATAGATTTCATGGGACCTTTTCCTGTATCTTTTGGTTTTGTTTATATACTACTTGCGGTCGATTATGTGTCTAAATGGGTTGAAGCTAAAGCTACTCGAACTGATGATTCTAAAGTTGTTGCAGATTTCGTTAGATCACACATATTTTGCAGGTTTGGTGTTCCTAAAGCCATTATTAGTGATCAAGGATCACATTTTTGCAACCGTAAAATGGAGTCCCTTCTTAAAAAATATGGAGTTATGCATAAGGTTTCAACACCTTATCACCCCCAAACAAATGGGCAAGCTGAAGTGTCCAATCGGGAATTAAAAATGATCCTTCAAAAAATAGTACAACCAAATAGGAAAGATTGGAGCAAAAGGTTAGAAGATACTCTTTGGGCTTATAGAACAGCTTATAAAACACCTATTGGAATGTCACCCTATAGGATTGGTTTTGGAAAATCATGCCACTTACCTGTAGAAATTGAGCACAAAGCTTATTGGGCAGTAAAACAATGTAACTTGGACTTAAATGAGGCCGGTAAAGAAAGGAAACTCCAACTACAGGAACTAGAAGAAATTCGTTTGGAAGCTTATGAAAGTTCTAAAACCTATAAAGAAAAAGCCAAATCCTTTCATGACAAACAGGTCTTGAGAAAAAACTTTTTCATTGGATAAAAAGTTTTATTGTATAATTCACGTCTAAAGCTCATATTTGGTAAGCTTCGCTCTAAATGGGCAGGCCCATTTGAAATAACTAATATCTTTCCTTATGGTGTGATTGAAATTTCAGATAAAGCGACAAACAAGGTTTTCAAGGTAAATGGGCACCGACTTAAACCTTTCTTTCAAGGGTTCCAAGAGCACATAGATACGGAGGTGTATTTGTGTGATGCCAAATATTTTGACTAATTTTTCCTAATAATAATATTTATAAAAAAAAAAAGATATCAATTAATTACATCATCATTCTTTTCGATGCTAACACTTGCCTTAATCATTATTACTATTATTGTTTTGGCATTATTATCATTTTTCTTGTAGTAGTTAAAAGGTCATCGTCAGGCTCGTGACGTTAAACAAGCGCTTGATAGAAGGCAACCTATCACCTTTTCACCTTCTTTATCTCTACTATTCTCTATAACCTCGTTTTCTATTCTCTCTCTTCTAAATAGCCATAACTTCAAAGTAATCTGACAATGGAACAAACCCTTGCAAAACTTAAGGAAAGATTCCCTACACTTCCATGCGATGTGATTGTAAAAATTTACAAAGCTCGAGTTCAAAGGTTAAAACTACTCACATATTTTAGTATTCCAGAGGATGTTCGTTGGCTTATTGAAGCAAAGGTACGTCTCTCTGGTGAATTACATAAGTCCTATATAAAACATTTGCCAGGTATGGGACGTAGTTCTTATTCTAAAAAATGAAGAGCTAAAAGGATGGGAGTTTGCCATAAGTGTGCAAGATGGAATTGTGATACACGTTGTAGGAACCCTGGAATGGTATCTATAAATCGGGAGGACAAAATTAAATTTATAAAGGATAGACTGAGTAAAGAGAACTTGGATAACTTAATCCAAACTCTTGAGACGCATCCATGTGGAACGGTTCAAGGAGTCCTTCTGAAATTATATGATCTATTCATTCAACAAAAAGAAAACTATAGCCTTGGAAATCTGGCGTTAAACGACCCTATTTGCCAGTTTATAAGAAAACTGGATGGGTAGCAAAAACCTCGACTCATAGAAGGCGTTTAAGCCGTTACTAGACGTAAAACCAGAGGAAGATGTGAGCCATAATCACAACTACTGTACATATTTACTATTGTTTTCAATGTTTTACTTTTCTGAATTCACTTTGACTTTTAAAATTACCTATTTTTATTTTCTTCAATCATGTCTTTTCAAATTTCTTCATTACCGTCATTTATTTTTATATAATAATAATTATGTAAACTTTTTATCTTTCATCAATTATTTCATCTCAGTTTTTATCTATATAAGGGTGCATAACTCTATATGGAAAACACAAAAAAAAAATGAAAAAAATCAAATCCATTTGTGTGTTTGGTGGATCCAACAATGGTAATTGTAAGGAGTACCTAATAGCAGCCACTAAGTTGGGAAAACTATTGGCTACAAAAGAAATAAAGGTCTTGTGTAGAGGAGGAGTACAGGGTTTGAGAGGCTCCATGGCACTATCTGCACTAGTTGAAGGAAGCAACGTCTCTAGTATTATCCTACATCATGTTGGTATTACACCAGCTATTGCTGTAGGAACTGAGGTAAAAGTTACAAGCATCCATCAACGAATGACTCGTATGGTTATAGGTGCTGAAGCCTTTATCGTACTTCCTGGAGGTTTTGGTACTTTTAAGGAAATATTTTGCATTTTATCATGGTGTAGCATGAACCTTCATAAAAAGCCATTAGGATTATTAAATATTAATGGTTTTTATGACAGTTTGTTAATGTTTTTAGATAAAGCTGTGGAACAGGGCCTTATAACTCAAGATGATCGATCATTCATTCATGCTTCATCAAATGCAGATGAATTGATTGATATTTTGCAGAGCTTTTTCCCCCAACCTCAAGCCCTCTTGAAGCAAGATAAGGATCACACACACAAGCGAAAGAATCCAGACAGACACCACCCTTCGGTTATAACTTCTTTCTCACCTTTATCTATATTTTAAAAAAATTATTTAAAAAAATAAAAATTGAAAAAAAAAGAAAAAAAAATAGACTGTGGAAATCATATAAGACACTAAGGACAATGTCTTGAATAAGTGTGGGGGGGTCTGAGTTATATATATATATATTATTTTTTATGAGGGATAGACAGAGTAAAGATGAATTTGGGAAAGTTGTATCTAAAGTCATAAAGATGCATCTTTGAGAACCAAAGTCTTGAGACGTATCCTTCACTATATAGTATCAGTATCACTTTTGTTTAATTTTTTTGTTTTAAAATAAAAAAATATTTTTTTTTGTCATGAGTACTTTTGTTAGGACGGGCTGAGTAAAGAGTCCAAACTCTTGAGACACATCCTCACAACAAATCTCACTCGGATAACCACAATCGTTTCACCTTCTTTATTAATTTTTTTAAAAAAAAACAAAAAACACACACACACACACATGGCCACTATCTTTACTTTAGTGCCGCGCCTTTGCCTTTACCTTCCCTGGAATCATTTCCATTCGACATCAACCATTCTGCAACCATAAACATCATCTTCATCATTCTCCAGCCACTACACTTTGCCTTCATCCTTTTCTTTCAGATCGGAGCCACACCTCACCACTAGTCAATCATTAGGTTCTTTATTCTCTCTTAATGGATGATATAGCAGAGTCTTTCTATAGGCATACGAATGAATTAAGATGTATGTTATTGCTCTTGATGCTACTCATGGTTGTGTTGATGATATTTTTCTTTTGGGTTCTAACAAAAGTCCCATGAAACTAGGTTATATGACACAATCAAATTGTTTAGTTATACTAATCATTTCACATGCAATTGAACTGACCAATTTGTTGTAGGTATCTTCGTTACTAAGCGCCCTTGAAAAAAAAAAGTACAGAGCAAGAAGCATAAGGAACAAGATCCTGACACCAATATTTGGTTATGATTTATTTTTCCTTCTTTGTTTCTTGTTCACAAAAAAAAATCATCATTTCCAATTTTTCATTTTAAATTCTACATGCTTTTCACTAAATTTTTTTTAAAATTTGTCTAAGTAATGAGTAATTACATCACCCTTGTCCAATATTTCATGACATGTGAATAATTTCCTTGCATATTAATTTAATAAGTTGTTTGTGA
Organism: Clitoria ternatea; assembly: GCA_037962975.1. Taxonomy (NCBI): domain Eukaryota; kingdom Viridiplantae; phylum Streptophyta; class Magnoliopsida; order Fabales; family Fabaceae; genus Clitoria; species Clitoria ternatea. The sequence goes on along the minus strand of CM075673.1, from coordinate 88,044,633 downwards.
AGATCAAATTGTATATGAATTGTGATAGATTGACCACCCTCGGTGAGATTTTGAGCTTAATTGGATGGATCATATTATGCCATCTTTCTTTTTTCTTGATTAACCCTTATTTATTAGTACTCTAGAACTTGACTTGTTTCTTTTTGATGTATTATGTTCCATGTACATGCTTTGATGTGATTAAGGCCATTTTTGTTTTAACTAGCCACTAGCCATATGCCTTACCTTACATACTTTCCATTGTTACCCACGTTGAGCCTATATCCATTTCTTGATTCAGCCACATAATTAGCCAATAGCCCAAAAAAAAATGACCACCTTTGCTTAGGAATTGATTAGGAGTTTTGGAATTACTATGAATAAAGATTCTTGATGATTGTGGAAATGTACCCAAGATATATATGTTGTTATTTCATTGTTCAAAAAGAAAGTAAAAAAATAATTAAAAAAAAAGAAGAAAAAGAAGAAGTGGTGAATATATGTATGAAAATAATCAGGAGGATTTATTCTCATGTTTTATCCTCCATTATGTTTCATTTTGCCAAGTCTTAAGTTTCAAGATGAACTTCCACAATCACTAAATCACTTACTCCATTTCTCTTTTTCAACCCTAAGTTTAGCCATACTATTTCATTTTATCCACACTATATCACCTTGGCCCCATTACAACCTTAATAAAGTCCTTTTGATCTCTGCATGCATATGTGTTCAAATATGGAAATTAGAAATTTGTCAAGCCTATAGTAGTGCTAATTATTTGGGTGATTTCTGAGAGTATACACAAACCCAAACAATTGAGATATAGAGAGCATGAAGAGAACATCTATCACATTTTCATCCACTCTTTGATTTGATCACTCAATTTGTGAAACTAGTATGTAATGCTTCTTATTCACACTTATCATGACTTCTTGATATAAGGGATGATGTGTATTACTTATTATTTTAGACTTCAAAAAAAAAATCAATTTGAAAAAAAAAACCTTTTTTTGTTGTTTCTCATTTTAGTTTTTGGTTTGGTTTTGCCCTGGAGTGCAAAAGCTTAAGTGTGGGGGAATTTGATAAATCAATTTTAATACACTTTTTATAGTTTTACACTTGGGGTTTATTATATAATTACTATGTTTAATAATAGTATTTTAATTAAGTTTTATGTTGTTTAGTTAAATTGAAGTATTATGTATAAATGTTTCAATTTTCGTTTTTTGTATGTATCTTGAGTATCTTGCCTTATTTTGGCCATAACATGGGCTTTTGTGATCCAAATGGGCTAATCTTGGAGCCCATGGAAAGCTAAGATAGAGGGATACATCATGATAATCAGATTTGGTTATTTTGCATCTGAAAAAAATAAAGAAATGGAGCTTGAATCAATCAGCCCTCATGTGTCCCACCTATACACATATCTGGAGCTCTAGGTGTCCAAATGACCTCATTCTTGCGCCAACTTATCAATAAGACAGAGATCTACAACTTTCATGTTGAAGGTTTTTCAAAATTCGGCGATCTAGAAGGTCATATTGGACTCGCAAAGTGGAGAAGATAAAGAGGAGAATGAATTTCAACACCTACCATTATCTTCTTTTGAATTATTGTAATTTCAAGTCCACCAATGTTGAAAAAATGCATTAATAATCAGAAAATGAATGTATAGTATCATCATATCTTGCCTATAAATAGATGCTTAAAGTTGTAAGGAAGATACACAAGAAATACATAAGAAATACATGCTTTAGTTTTCATTACATTTCTATATCTTTGCTTTAGTTTCTTAAGTTTTAGTTCTTTCTCTTGCTTTATTTCCTTGTTCTATATTCAATCCCTCAAGTTATGGTTTTTATTTCCCTTCCTCAATATCAAGTAAGTTAATTTTATTATTTGTTATTTACTTTTATAATCAAAGTTATAGTTAATTTAATATTAGCTTTCATTGTTAAAACTTATCATGGAAGCTTAATCTTTTAAAATCAACTCAAGGAATTTAATTTTTCTTTATATTAACTTTGAGTTCTTGCTCTTAATATTTTGATTGAAGATAATTACTTTTCTTTGTTTCTCAAATATTTATGATGGTAGATTATTTAAGTATATAACCGATTGGTATATAATTAAACAATCTATAATCTAAACTGATGTTGGTTGGTTAATCAATAATCAATTTGAGAACAAAGATTAAGTCACTAAATAAGAGATTTCTATTTAGTTTCTTAACTCAATCAAACTATGGTTTTAAAGTTATTTTAGTAATTAATAAGAATATATCGATTGATTATTCTTATTAGTTCATTAATTTGATTCTAGAAGATTTTCTAGAATATAATCATTTAGGGATTCCAAATGATTCAAGATTGAGAAATTAATTATATTTAATCATATTTGTGATCAATGATTAGTTAAGTAAAGATTTATTAATTCCTTGGGTTGGTTCTTTCTAAATTTGATTATTTTTACTCATAAATTTACTTTTTACACTATTATATAATTACTTAATTTTCCTTTCAATCTCAACATAAATCCCCCCTTTATTATAACTAAATTGAGTGTAACTAATTGAACTAAGGTCCTCGAGAGACGACTAAGGTTGTTCACCTTATACTATATTAATTTAACTTTTTATTTGACCCGACAACGACAGCGTGTCAATGTTCTTCATGGTTTCTTGGATCTTTGATTTGAATTTATCAAATCCCTTTGTGTCCTCTTTTGATTTGTTCATAGCTTCTTGATGCTTGATACTTGAATGTTTGAATTAAGAATTTCTTGTTGAGCCTTTTGTCATTATCAAAAACCTATCCACAATATGCAAATACATTGTCCCCCTTTTTGATGATGAGAACTAATGGCCATCTCTTTGGGGGGTTAGTTTCAATAATTTCAGATATAAAGTAAGAAGAAAAAATATCTCTTGTTAACTGTAACTTCAGATTTTTTTTAAGTAGAGTATTTCTCCCCCTTTGTTTTTCAATTGGATATGTATTGAACCATCTGTCATGTTCATGAAGTTATACTACATATGATGTTAATGTTAATTTAAACGCTAATCGCATTCATTCATATTCATCATTCATCTAATCACATTCATTTCTCTCCCCTTTTGTCATTATCAAAAACAATATAAGCATTTAAGAGTTGAAGGAAACAGCCATAGCATTCAATTAAAATTCACATAGTTTAAATAATAAAGCCACATAAGGGCAACAAAGTTTAACTAGAATAACAAGTTTCAAGCATAATGAAAGTGAAAGCTATCTAAGGCTGAGGGAAATGGATGCTAGAGATCTGAGTTGCAAGTTCAGTGTAGCGTTCTTCCATATTCGCTTCAGTCTTGTCAAGCCTTATGTTGATGTTTGCTTCCAGCAAATCCAAAAGCTTATCCATCTGAGTAGTGAGGCGAGCAAATAGATCATCAGCAGGTGCAACAGGTGGAGGAGGAGGAGGAGCAATTTCATCATCATCATCATTTGCAGCATGCATGGCATGAGGACAGTGGAGATATTCCCAAAGTCCAACATACTCAAAAATGTTCATTTTTGCGAGATGAGACTTGCCAATTGCTCCTTTTGTGCCAACAAGTTCTTTTACTTCGTTCTTGAAATCCACTTTGTAGTGACGAAGCAATTTGGTGATGAAAATGGCATATGGGAGGCGGGTGAGGTTTTGAGAATCTATCATGTGGTTCCTCACAATGTTGATCCAATTTATCTCTTTCTGATTAAGTATGGCCCAGAGAATCAAGACTTGAGCTTCATTGACTCTTGCATAATTACCTCCTAAAGGGAGAAGAATGTTTACCAGGACATAGTACAGTAAGCGGTGGTCAATACTTAATGTGCCAACTGTGCTTGTTGAGGAAGAGAGGTTGAACAAAGCTTTTGCTTCAAATGGGTTATAGTTCCACCAAAGGGAAGGTTCCCTTCCAAAGAAATGAGTATCATTGATGGGAAGTTTTCCAACCTTGTGCATAACCTCATTGTCAAGAACAATGGTTTTGTCTTTCACCTTGGCAAAATATCGACTATCTTGCAGGCGAAGTGTAGAATAAAACACACGGATTAATTCTGGATAAATGGAAATCTCCTCAAGTGACATAAACCCAACAAGTTGTTGTTGGTGTAGAGTATCAAGTAGAGAAAGACCAGCATTTTCAAAGAATGGGAGATCAAGCCAATGAAGGGAAATCAAGTATTTTTTAGAAAAGTTCTTTTGGTACCTTTCCATCTCCTTTTGAGTATCAAAGAACCTTGAAAGATATGAATGTTGTGGTGTAGAAGATCCAGCGACATCTGCTCTTTGTTTCTTACGAGGATTGGAAGAGGAAGCCATGAGTTATGGGAGTTGGAGAATGAGTTTCGAGGGAGAAAGGAGTATTCTAGGAGAAGGAGAGTAAGAAGGATTTGAAGAGACAAGAGAAAATGGGCCAAGACAGCGTGAATATAGGCAATTTAAGTCGCGTGAATCGATTCAGGGTGGCTTTGAATCGATTCAGAACATGTTGTTTGTGAAAAATAGTGGGCAGCAGGGGTTTGAATCGATTCAAACTTTGCATGAATCGATTCAGAGCTCTCTGTTTTCAAAAAGTTTAGAGCATCAGGTATTTGAATCGATTCGGGGCATGGTTGAATCGATTCAGTCAATTTTGTTTCCGTTTGAATTGTAGTTTTGAACTACTGAATCAATTCAAGGTACTGGGCAACATTTTGGATCATTGAAACCTTTAATTTTATGACCCTATTTGCCTTCTAATTTAATCAAACATACATGAGCAACATTTGACTCAATCATTTAGGAAATTCAAGGCTTAAACAAGACATTATATCCAACAATTTAACAAGATTCATGATTTATCAACATCCACCATTTATACTTAAATAACTTAAGGCTTTCTAAGTCCATCATGAATCTAGTTAATATTATCTATCTTTAAAATTCCTAGTTCTCTTCTAATGTTTATGAATTGATCTTTTGTAAGTGGTTTTGTAAATATATCAGCTAGTTGTCTAGAAGTTTCAACATGTTCAAGCACATAATCACCCTTTAACACATGATCTCTAATAAAATAATGTCTTATCACAATATGTTTAGTTCTTGAATGCATCATAGGATTCTTAGAGATATTAATGGCACTAGTATTATCACACTTAAGAGGCACATAGTCTAAAATAACACGAAAATCTAGAAGTTGTTGCTTCATCCAAAGAATTTGGGCACAACAACTACCATCTACAACATACTCTGCCATAGGTGTTGATAATGTTATACTTACTTGTTTCTTGCTATGCCAAGATACAAGAGAACTACCAAGCAAGTGACAAGTACCACTAGTACTTTTTCTATCAAGTTTACATCCTATAAAATCAGAGTCAGAATAGCCAACAAAAGTGCATGCAACTCCTTTAGGATACCATAAACCAACATCTTGAGTTCCAACTAAGTATTTCATTATACGTTTTACGACAGTTAAATATGATTCTTTTGGATATGCTTGATATCTTACACACATACAAACAGCAAACATGATATCTGGTCTACTAGCAGTTAGGTAAAGTAAGGATCTAATCATACCTCTATATTTTGTGAGTTCTACATCCTTACCTTTCTCATCCTTGTCCAAATAACATGAAGTGTTCATAGGTGTGTCAATTTCATTTGCTTTGTCCATGTTGAACTTCTTGAGTAGCTCTTTGCAATACTTGGATTGGCTAATATAGGTTCCTTCTTTGGTTTGCTTTATTTGCAGTCCAAGGAAGAATGTGAGTTCTCCCATCATGGACATCTCAAATTCATTCTGCATGATCTTAGCAAACTCTTTGCAAAGCAACTCATTAGTGGCACCAAAAATGATATCATCCATATAAATTTGTACCAATAGTATGTCATTCTTTTTGTGCTTAATGAATAATGTTGTGTCAACTTTTCCTCTTTCAAAATTGTTTTCTAAAAGGAATTTGCCTAACCTTTCATACCAAGCTCTTGGAGCTTGTTTTAAACCATAAAAAGCTTTTCTTAGTTTGAAAACATGATTTAGAAATTGATAGTTTTCAAAACCAGGAGGTTGATCAACATATACTTCTTCTTGAATGTATCTATTTAAGAAGGCACTCACTCTTGACATCTATTTGATACAATTTAAAGTCCTTACAACATGCAAAGGCTAATAACAATCTTATGGCTTCTAGTCTTGCTACGGGTGCATACGTTTCTTCATAATCAATTCCTTCTTCTTGGTTATAGCCTTTAGCAACTAACCTAGCTTTGTTTCTAGAGATTACACCATTTTCATCAAGTTTATTCCTAAATACGCATTTAGTTCCTCTTATTTGGTGATCATTGGGTTTTAGCACAAGTTTCCAAACTTCATTTATTTCAAATTGATTCAATTCTTCTTGCATGGCCAACATCCAATGTTCATCAATAATAGCTTTATCAATAGTTTTAGGCTCAATTTTGAAACAAAAGCTAAATGATTACAAGTGTTAAATATGCGTCGAGTACTTACACCCTTATTGATATCACCTATAATGTTGTCTATGGGATGGTGCTTTGATGTGATCCATTCTCTTTGAGAGCTTTGCTGTTGTTATTCATCTTGAGAAGCTACTTCATTGTTGATTTGTACTTCTTCCTTGTTCTCTAGAGTCATTTCTTGGAGTGTACCTACAAGATCATCAACTTCCTTTCTCAGAGAATTATGGCCATTTTCATCAAATTTCACATGAATGGACCCTTCAATAGTATTTGTTTGTTTGTTAAGGATTCGATATGATTTACTAGATGATGAATATTCAAGAAAGATTGCCTCATCAGATTTTGCATCAAACTTTCCTAGATTATCCTTTCCATTGTTAATCACAAAGCACTTGCATCCAAATACATGAAAATAAGATATATTTGGTTTTCTACCTTTGTAAAGTTCATAGGGGGTTTTCTTTAAAATTGGCCTAATTAAACATCGATTCATAACATGACAAGCGGTATTTACCGCATCGGCCCAAAAATGTTTTGCAATATTATTTTCATTTAATATGGTTCTAGCAAGCTCCACCAAAGATCTATTTTTCCTTTCAACTCCTCCATTTTGTTATGGAGTTCTCTACCATGATCAGTTCTAATTGATGCAATCTTTGAGTTTTGTTCATTTTGGATAACCTTGGCTAGTTTCTTGAATGCATGATATGCTTTATTTTGTGAGCAAGAAACAAGGTCCATGTATATCTAGAATAGTCATCTACAATCATAAGACCATAGTAATTGCCACCAAAGCTTTTGACCTTAGAGGGTCCAAACAAATCCATGTGCAAAAGATGTAAAGGTCTTTGAGTTGAAACAATGTTTTTAGCTTGAAAAGATGCCTTTATTTATTTTCCCTTTTGACATGCATCACAAAATTTATTTTCAAATTTTAGCTTTGGCAAACCAATCACTAATTCTTTAGAAACAAGTTTATTTAAATGGTCTATATGTATATATGTTATTCTTCTATGCCATAGCCATAATTCATCCTCTCTAGTCATAAAGCATTGTACATCATTTGAAGACAAACAATCAACATCAATCATGTAAATATTATCAATTCTTTGACCAACAAACTTTACTTCTTTATTTTGCTTGTTTTCAATTATGCAACCATTTGATTTAAATATTACTCTATATCCTTTTTCACATAGTTTACTTATGCTAAGCAAATTGTGTTTAAGTCCTTCTACATATAATACATCATTAATTGAGGTGGAAGAATTTTTACCAATCTTTCCAATGCCAAGGATCCTTCCCTTGGTATTATCCCCATAAGTGACATTTCCTTTTCTTTTGGGTGTGACTGATGTGAATTTGCTTATATCACCCGTCATGTGCTTTGAACACCCACTATCTAGGTACCAATGGGTGTTGCTTGCCTTGAAACATACCTACAAAACAAGTCAAGTTAGAGAACTTGGTACCCATTTTATGTTGGGTCCTTTTGGGTTAGTTTGTGGTAATGTCCCTTTGGGAACCCACACCTTTCTAATAACCTTTGGTCCATACTTTCTAACATGACAATTTAAAGCATTATGTCCTTTATTACCACAATGATTACATTTCATAAAAGGCGATGACAATTTTCTATGAGGCACAAAGAAACTCTTATAATGTTTTTCCTTTTTAGTGGGATTATATCCTAATCCGGATTTGTCAAACATGCATCTTTGTTTTCCGAGTAATGCATCTAGATTATCTCTACCATTTCTGAATTTCTCAAGGGTTTTATTCAAGTCTAGGACTTTCTTTTCTAGGTGATCACATTTCTTGAAATGTTCACATGATTTTGAGAAAGTTTGATTTTCAATAACTTTCTTTTTCAAAATTTCATTTTCATTTACTTGCTCAATTAGATGCATCTCAAGAGTTTCTATAGTTTTTCTTGACAACTTATACTTACTAGATAGTTTAATATATTTATCATATAGTTGTTCAAAAGCATCCAATAATTCTTCTTTATCAAGTTCATGATGATTTACCTCATCTTCCTCTTCATGGTGGGTGGCCATTAAGCAAAGATTTGCTTCTTCATTGTCCGATTCTTTGGAGCTACTCATTTCATTTTCATCGCAAGCTATGTATGCTCTTCTTCTTCCTCTTCTTTCTTTGTTCTTCTTTTTTAGGTTTGGGCAATCTACTTTGAAATGTCCTTCCTTGCCACATTCAAAACAAGAGGGTGAGGAAGAATTATCTTTGATTATGGGTTTCTTACCTTGGTTTGTGAAGCTTCTTTGAAACTTTTTTTTCTTCATGAATTTGCCAAATTTCTTCACAAACAATCCAAATTCTTCATCTTCATCAAGGTTACTTTCAGATTCTTCTTCATTAGTTGAAGTGGCTTTGAGGGCTAGTCCTTTCTTCTTGAAGGACTTTTCTTCTTCCTCCACATTTTTCAAGTCTTTAAGCTCTTGCTCTTGTTCTTGAAGCTTCCCAAACAATGTTGCAAGAGACATATTGTTAATATTTGGAGATTGTTTGATTACGGTGATGAGCGGTTGTCATTCCCTAGTTAGGCTTTTCAAAACTTTATGAATAAGCTCTTTGTTAGTATAAGATTTACCTAAGGTGTTAGATGATTTATGATTAGTATAAACCTTTTTTGCATTTCAAGAATGGTTTCCTCGGAGTTTAATCTAAAGCTCTCATATTGACTAGTGAGTGTACTAATTTTTGAATCCTTTACATCATTAGTTCCTTCATGAATGATTTGGAGAGTGTCCCACATTTCTTTAGCAGTTTTACAAGTTACAACTTTAAAGAACTCATCTGGACCTAAAGCAAGGGTGATAAGATTTTTAGCTTTGTAATTGTATTGGACTTTCTCTCCTTTTCACTACTCCAATCATCCATGAGTTTCTCTACTTGTTTACCATCTACCTTATGCATTGGTATGAAGGGACCATTTTCAATTGCATTCCAAATTTTTAAATCAATTGATTGTATAAAAATTTTCATTCTTTCTTTCTAAATGGCATAACCTTCACCATTAAAAGCTGGAGGTCTATTTGTAGCTCCGCCCTTAGGAAACATGTTATATGAGGTTGAGGCCATCTAAATCTCTTGAAGTTGTTAAGCTTGATCTACCAAGAGTCAAGCTCTGATACCACTTGTTATTCAAGTGGCCTCAATACTCAAGAGGGGGGGTGAATTGAGTGTTTAAAAACTTTTACTTGGACTGCCTTTGAACTTGGTTCTTTATGCAACTCAAACAGGATATATGAGAATTTTGCAAGCAACTAGTATGTAACACACTTTGAATGGTTTGAATCAATGTATTGAACCACAAGAATCAAAGTAATCTTAACCAGGAAATGAGAAACTCAACAGAGTATTGGTTCAGTAATTTTAACAAATAGTTTGTGTGTAAGTATAAGTTTCTTCTTGAATGGCAAGAACAATTCAAGTATTTAGCCTAGGCAAAACAAAAAACGGTTTATATGCATAATTAAGTAAAGAGTTCAAGGTTAAGAAAAACGCAAACCAATTTAACGAGTTCCACTAATCCGGTGTACGTCTCGCCTTCAAGCAACCCACTTGAAGGATTCCACTATTGAAGATTTGAGATACAAGCTTTGAGCAATTGTCTCCTAGTGTCCTACACTCAAGAACCCAATTCTCACAAGCAAAAGGGCACCCCACCCAATCTCACAATCTCTCAATACCCAAAGGTTGAACCCCAACCTTTGTGACCACTCAACCTAGAGTGAATGCCTTGGTGTATGGTGTTTGATTTACAAATGTTTACTCTCTCAATAGAGTGGATAAGCAATTGAAGGTTCTAACCAAAATCTAATAGGATATGCAATTACAAGCTCAAAGTTTCAGTACGATGAAACTATACAAGAAAATGAACTCACTAAGCACAAATGAAAGCTTTGATTGATTGCTTCTTGTTCTCCTATTGTGCTTGAGTTGGAGATCCATTTATAAAACCTTGGAGATCTTTATAGTCGTTGCACATCATAGTTCTAGTTTGTCTTTACGTGTAGTGGGTTTTTGGATCTATGTTTCCCACTAAAAATGACTTTATAAAGTTGTTCCCCACTGTTTGAATTGATTCATAAGTCTTTGAATCGATTCAAAGCATTCTATTTTGGTATTTTTGGAACTTCCAAGCGTGAAAATCAATTCAAGACATTTTGTTTTGGTATTTTTGGGACTTCCAGGCCTTTGAATCGATTCCTGCGTGTTTGAATCGATTCAAGCAATGCTGTTTGGTGTTTTCCATGCTTTTTGATGCATTCTTGAAGTGTTTTGAGTCATGGTACCTTTCCTTGATCCTTATGCATCATTTTCTTGATTCTTTAATCACTTGGGAGCATGTTCTTCATGGTTTCTTGGATCTTTGATTTGAATTTATCAAATCCCTTTGTGTCCTCTTTTGATTTGTTCATAGCTTCTTGATGCTTGATACTTGAATGTTTGAATTAAGAATTTCTTGTTGAGCCTTTTGTCATTATCAAAAACCTATCCACAACATGCAAATACATTGTCCCCCTTTTTGATGATGAGAACTAATGGCCATCTCTTTGGGGGGTTAGTTTTAATAATTTCAGATATAAAGTAAGAAGAAAAAATATCTCTTGTTAACTGTAACTTCAGATTTTTTTTAAGTAGAGTATTTCTCCCCCTTTGTTTTTCAATTGGATATGTATTGAACCATCTGTCATGTTCATGAAGTTATACCACATATGATGTTAATGTTAATTTAAACGCTAATCGCATTCATTCATATTCATCATTCATCTAATCACATTCATTTCTCTCCCCTTTTGTCATTATCAAAAACAATATAAGCATTTAAGAGTTGAAGGAAACAGCCATAGCATTCAATTAAAATTCACATAGTTTAAATAATAAAGCCACATAAGGGCAACAAAGTTTAACTAGAATAACAAGTTTCAAGCATAATGAAAGTGAAAGCTATCTAAGGCTGAGGGAAATGGATGCTAGAGATCTGAGTTGCAAGTTCAGTGTAGCGTTCTTCCATATTCGCTTCAATCTTGTCAAGCCTTATGTTGATGTTTGCTTCCAGCAAATCCAAAAGCTGATCCATCTGAGTAGTGAGGCGAGCAAATAGATCATCAGCAGGTGCAACAGGTGGAGGAGGAGGAGGAGCAATTTCATCATCATCATCATTTGCAGCATGCATGGCATGAGGACAGCGGAGATATTCCCAAAGTCCAACATACTCAAAAATGTTCATTTTTACGAGATGAGACTTGCCAATTGCTCCTTTTGTGCCAACAAGTTCTTTTACTTCGTTCTTGAAATCCACTTTGTAGTGACGAAGCAATTTGGTGATGAAAATGGCATATGGGAGGCGGGTGAGGTTTTGAGAATCTATCATGTGGTTCCTCACAATGTTGATCCAATTTATCTCTTTCTGATTAAGTATGGCCCAGAGAATCAAGACTTGAGCTTCATTGACTCTTGCATAATTACCTCCTAAAGGGAGAAGAATTTTTACCAGGACATAGTACAGTAAGCGGTGGTCAATACTTAATGTGCCAACTGTGCTTGTTGAGGAAGAGAGGTTGAACAAAGCTTTTGCTTCAAATGGGTTATAGTTCCACCAAAGGGAAGGTTCCCTTCCAAAGAAATGAGTATCATTGATGGGAAGTTTTCCAACCTTGTGCATAACCTCATTGTCAAGAACAATGGTTTTGTCTTTCACCTTGGCAAAATATCGACTATCTTGCAGGCGAAGTGTAGAATAAAACACACGGATTAATTCTGGATAAATGGAAATCTCCTCAAGTGACATAAACCCAACAAGTTGTTGTTGGTGTAGAGTATCAAGTAGAGAAAGACCAGCATTTTCAAAGAATGGGAGATCAAGCCAATGAAGGGAAATCAAGTATTTTTTAGAAAAGTTCTTTTGGTACCTTTCCATCTCCTTTTGAGTATCAAAGAACCTTGAAAGATATGAATGTTGTGGTGTAGAAGATCCAGCGACATCTGCTCTTTGTTTCTTACGAGGATTGGAAGAGGAAGCCATGAGTTATGGGAGTTGGAGAATGAGTTTCGAGGGAGAAAGGAGTATTCTAGGAGAAGGAGAGTAAGAAGGATTTGAAGAGACAAGAGAAAATGGGCCAAGACAGCGTGAATATAGGCAATTTAAGTCGCGTGAATCGATTCAGGGTGGCTTTGAATCGATTCAGAACATGTTGTTTGTGAAAAATAGTGGGCAGCAGGGGTTTGAATCGATTCAAACTTTGTATGAATCGATTCAGAGCTCTCTGTTTTCAAAAAGTTTAGAGCATCAGGTATTTGAATCGATTCGGGGCATGGTTGAATCGATTCAGTCAATTTTGTTTCCGTTTGAATTGTAGTTTTGAACTACTGAATCAATTCAAGGTACTGGGCAACATTTTGGATCATTGAAACCTTTAATTTTATGACCCTATTTGCCTTCTAATTTAATCAAACATACATGAGCAACATTTGACTCAATCATTTAGGAAATTCAAGGCTTAAACAAGACATTATATCCAACAATTTAACAAGATTCATGATTTATCAACATCCACCATTTATACTTAAATAACTTAAGGCTTTCTAAGTCCATCATGAATCTAGTTAATATCATCTATCTTTAAAATTCCTAGTTCTCTTCTAATGTTTATGAATTGATCTTTTGTAAGTGGTTTTGTAAATATATCAGCTAGTTGTCTAGAAGTTTCAACATGTTCAAGCACATAATCACCCTTTAACACATGATCTCTAATAAAATAATGTCTTATCACAATATGTTTAGTTCTTGAATGCATCATAGGATTCTTAGAGATATTAATGGCACTAGTATTATCACACTTAAGAGGCACATAGTCTAAAATAACACCAAAATCTAGAAGTTGTTGCTTCATCCAAAGGATTTGGGCACAACAACTACCATCTACAACATACTCTGCCATAGGTGTTGATAATGTTATACTTACTTGTTTCTTGCTATGCCAAGATACAAGAGAACTACCAAGCAAGTGACAAGTACCACTAGTACTTTTTCTATCAAGTTTACATCCTATAAAATCAGAGTCAGAATAGCCAACAAAAGTGCATGCAACTCCTTTAGGATACCATAAACCAACATCTTGAGTTCCAACTAAGTATTTCATTATACGTTTTACGACAGTTAAATATGATTCTTTTGGATATGCTTGATATCTTACACACATACAAACAGCAAACATGATATCTGGTCTACTAGCAGTTAGGTAAAGTAAGGATCTAATCATACCTCTATATTTTGTGAGTTCTACATCCTTACCTTTCTCATCCTTGTCCAAATAACATGAAGTGTTCATAGGTGTGTCAATTTCATTTGCTTTGTCCATGTTGAACTTCTTGAGTAGCTCTTTGCAATACTTGGATTGGCTAATATAGGTTCCTTCTTTGGTTTGCTTTATTTGCAGTCCAAGGAAGAATGTGAGTTCTCCCATCATGGACATCTCAAATTCATTCTGCATGATCTTAGCAAACTCTTTGCAAAGCAACTCATTAGTGGCACCAAAAATGATATCATCCATATAAATTTGTACCAATAGTATGTCATTCTTTTTGTGCTTAATGAATAATGTTGTGTCAACTTTTCCTCTTTCAAAATTGTTTTCTAAAAGGAATTTGCCTAACCTTTCATACCAAGCTCTTGGAGCTTGTTTTAAACCATAAAAAGCTTTTCTTAGTTTGAAAACATGATTTAGAAATTGATAGTTTTCAAAACCAGGAGGTTGATCAACATATACTTCTTCTTGAATGTATCTATTTAAGAAGGCACTCACTCTTGACATCTATTTGATACAATTTAAAGTCCTTACAACATGCAAAGGCTAATAACAATCTTATGGCTTCTAGTCTTGCTACGGGTGCATACGTTTCTTCATAATCAATTCCTTCTTCTTGGTTATAGCCTTTAGCAACTAACCTAGCTTTGTTTCTAGAGATTACACCATTTTCATCAAGTTTATTCCTAAATACGCATTTAGTTCCTCTTATTTGGTGATCATTGGGTTTTAGCACAAGTTTCCAAACTTCATTTATTTCAAATTGATTCAATTCTTCTTGCATGGCCAACATCCAATGTTCATCAATAATAGCTTTATCAATAGTTTTAGGCTCAATTTTGAAACAAAAGCTAAATGATTACAAGTGTTAAATATGCGTCGAGTACTTACACCCTTATTGATATCACCTATAATGTTGTCTATGGGATGGTGCTTTGATGTGATCCATTCTCTTTGAGAGCTTTGCTGTTGTTATTCATCTTGAGAAGCTACTTCATTGTTGATTTGTACTTCTTCCTTGTTCTCTAGAGTCATTTCTTGGAGTGTACCTACAAGATCATCAACTTCCTTTCTCAGAGAATTATGGCCATTTTCATCAAATTTCACATGAATGGACCCTTCAATAGTATTTGTTTGTTTGTTAAGGATTCGATATGATTTACTAGATGATGAATATTCAAGAAAGATTGCCTCATCAGATTTTGCATCAAACTTTCCTAGATTATCCTTTCCATTGTTAATCACAAAGCACTTGCATCCAAATACATGAAAATAAGATATATTTGGTTTTCTACCTTTGTAAAGTTCATAGGGGGTTTTCTTTAAAATTGGCCTAATTAAACATCGATTCATAACATGACAAGCGGTATTTACCGCATCGGCCCAAAAATGTTTTGCAATATTATTTTCATTTAATATGGTTCTAGCAAGCTCCACCAAAGATCTATTTTTCCTTTCAACTCCTCCATTTTGTTATGGAGTTCTCTACCATGATCAGTTCTAATTGATGCAATCTTTGAGTTTTGTTCATTTTGGATAACCTTGGCTAGTTTCTTGAATGCATGATATGCTTTATTTTGTGAGCAAGAAACAAGGTCCATGTATATCTAGAATAGTCATCTACAATCATAAGACCATAGTAATTGCCACCAAAGCTTTTGACCTTAGAGGGTCCAAACAAATCCATGTGCAAAAGATGTAAAGGTCTTTGAGTTGAAACAATGTTTTTAGCTTGAAAAGATGCCTTTATTTGTTTTCCCTTTTGACATGCATCACAAAATTTATTTTCAAATTTTAGCTTTGGCAAACCAATCACTAATTCTTTAGAAACAAGTTTATTTAAATGGTCTATATGTATATATGTTATTCTTCTATGCCATAGCCATAATTCATCCTCTCTAGTCATAAAGCATTGTACATCATTTGAAGACAAACAATCAACATCAATCATGTAAATATTATCAATTCTTTGACCAACAAACTTTACTTCTTTATTTTGCTTGTTTTCAATTATGCAACCATTTGATTTAAATATTACTCTATATCCTTTTTCACATAGTTTACTTATGCTAAGCAAATTGTGTTTAAGTCCTTCTACATATAATACATCATTAATTGAGGTGGAAGAATTTTTACCAATCTTTCCAATGCCAAGGATCCTTCCCTTGGTATTATCCCCATAAGTGACATTTCCTTTTCTTTTGGGTGTGAATGATGTGAATTTGCTTATATCACCCGTCATGTGCTTTGAACACCCACTATCTAGGTACCAATGGGTGTTGCTTGCCTTGAAACATACCTACAAAACAAGTCAAGTTAGAGAACTTGGTACCCATTTTATGTTGGGTCCTTTTGGGTTAGTTTGTGGTAATGTCCCTTTGGGAACCCACACCTTTCTAATAACCTTTGGTCCATACTTTCTAACATGACAATTTAAAGCATTATGTCCTTTATTACCACAATGATTACATTTCATAAAAGGCGATGACAATTTTCTATGAGGCACAAAGAAACTCTTATAATGTTTTTCCTTTTTAGTGGGATTATATCCTAATCCGGATTTGTCAAACATGCATCTTTGTTTTCCGAGTAATGCATCTAGATTATCTCTACCATTTCTGAATTTCTCAAGGGTTTTATTCAAGTCTAGGACTTTCTTTTCTAGGTGATCACATTTCTTGAAATGTTCACATGATTTTGAGAAAGTTTGATTTTCAATAACTTTCTTTTTCAAAATTTCATTTTCATTTACTTGCTCAATTAGATGCATCTCAAGAGTTTCTATAGTTTTTCTTGACAACTTATACTCACTAGATAGTTTAATATATTTATCATATAGTTGTTCAAAAGCATCCAATAATTCTTCTTTATCAAGTTCATGATGATTTACCTCATCTTCCTCTTCATGGTGGGTGGCCATTAAGCAAAGATTTGCTTCTTCATTGTCCGATTCTTTGGAGCTACTCATTTCATTTTCATCGCAAGCTATGTATGCTCTTCTTCTTCCTCTTCTTTCTTTGTTCTTCTTTTTTAGGTTTGGGCAATCTACTTTGAAATGTCCTTCCTTGCCACATTCAAAACAAGAGGGTGAGGAAGAATTATCTTTGATTATGGGTTTCTTACCTTGGTTTGTGAAGCTTCTTTGAAACTTTTTTTTCTTCATGAATTTGCCAAATTTCTTCACAAACAATCCAAATTCTTCATCTTCATCAAGGTTACTTTCAGATTCTTCTTCATTAGTTGAAGTGGCTTTGAGGGCTAGTCCTTTCTTCTTGAAGGACTTTTCTTCTTCCTCCACATTTTTCAAGTCTTTAAGCTCTTGCTCTTGTTCTTGAAGCTTCCCAAACAATGTTGCAAGAGACATATTGTTAATATTTGGAGATTGTTTGATTGCGGTGATGAGCGGTTGTCATTCCCTAGTTAGGCTTTTCAAAACTTTATGAATAAGCTCTTTGTTAGTATAAGATTTACCTAAGGTGTTAAGATGATTTATGATTAGTATAAACCTTTTTTGCATTTCAAGAATGGTTTCCTCGGAGTTTAATCTAAAGCTCTCATATTGACTAGTGAGTGTACTAATTTTTGAATCCTTTACATCATTAGTTCCTTCATGAATGATTTGGAGAGTGTCCCATATTTCTTTAGCAGTTTTACAAGTTACAACTTTAAAGAACTCATCTGGACCTAAAGCAAGGGTGATAAGATTTTTAGCTTTGTAATTGTATTGGACTTTCTCTCCTTTTCACTACTCCAATCATCCATGAGTTTCTCTACTTGTTTACCATCTACCTTATGCATTGGTATGAAGGGACCATTTTCAATTGCATTCCAAATTTTTAAATCAATTGATTGTATAAAAATTTTCATTCTTTCTTTCTAAATGGCATAACCTTCACCATTAAAAGCTGGAGGTCTATTTGTAGCTCCGCCCTTAGGAAACATGTTATATGAGGTTGAGGCCATCTAAATCTCTTGAAGTTGTTAAGCTTGATCTACCAAGAGTCAAGCTCTGATACCACTTGTTATTCAAGTGGCCTCAATACTCAAGAGGGGGGGTGAATTGAGTGTTTAAAAACTTTTACTTGGACTGCCTTTGAACTTGGTTCTTTATGCAACTCAAACAAGATATATGAGAATTTTGCAAGCAACTAGTATGTAACACACTTTGAATGGTTTGAATCAATGTATTGAACCACAAGAATCAAAGTAATCTTAACCAGGAAATGAGAAACTCAACAGAGTATTGGTTCAGTAATTTTAACAAATAGTTTGTGTGCAAGTATAAGTTTCTTCTTGAATGGCAAGAACAATTCAAGTATTTAGCCTAGGCAAAACAAAAAACGGTTTATATGCACAATTAAGTAAAGAGTTCAAGGTTAAGAGAAACGCAAACCAATTTAACGAGTTCCACTAATCCGGTGTACGTCTCGCCTTCAAGCAACCCACTTGAAGGATTCCACTATTGAAGATTTGAGATACAAGCTTTGAGCAATTGTCTCCTAGTGTCCTACACTCAAGAACCCAATTCTCACAAGCAAAAGGGCACCCCACCCAATCTCACAATCTCTCAATACCCAAAGGTTGAACCCCAACCTTTGTGACCACTCAACCTAGAGTGAATGCCTTGGTGTATGGTGTTTGATTTACAAATGTTTACTCTCTCAATAGAGTGGATAAGCAATTGAAGGTTCTAACCAAAATCTAATAGGATATGCAATTACAAGCTCAAAGTTTCAGTACGATGAAACTATACAAGAAAATGAACTCACTAAGCACAAATGAAAGCTTTGATTGATTGCTTCTTGTTCTCCTATTGTGCTTGAGTTGGAGATCCATTTATAGAACCTTGGAGATCTTTATAGTCGTTGCACATCATAGTTCTAGTTTGTCTTTACGTGTAGTGGGTTTTTGGATCTATGTTTCCCACTAAAAATGACTTTATAAAGTTGTTCCCCACTGTTTGAATTGATTCATAAGTCTTTGAATCGATTCAAAGCATTCTATTTTGGTATTTTTGGAACTTCCAAGCGTGAAAATCAATTCAAGACATTTTGTTTTGGTATTTTTGGGACTTCCAGGCCTTTGAATCGATTCCTGCGTGTTTGAATCGATTCAAGCAATGCTGTTTGGTGTTTTCCATGCTTTTTGATGCATTCTTGAAGTGTTTTGAGTCATGGTACCTTTCCTTGATCCTTATGCATCATTTTCTTGATTCTTTAATCACTTGGGAGCATGTTCTTCATGGTTTCTTGGATCTTTGATTTGAATTTATCAAATCCCTTTGTCTCCTCTTTTGATTTGTTCATAGCTTCTTGATTCTTGATACTTGAATGTTTGAATTAAGAATTTCTTGTTGAGCCTTTTGTCATTATCAAAAACTTATCCACAACATGCAAATACACATTAGACTCTTCAAAGTTTGATGATTCATCATCATTCCAGGTTATCAATCCTTTTTGTCTCTTGAAAAACTTATTTTTCTCCTTTTTCTTGTCTTTATTCAGGAGAAGGCATTCTGCTTTCATATGACCTGGTTTTCTACAATTGAAACATTCAAGAACAGACTTTTTAGTTTTAAATTTCAATTGACTTTTACCTTTGTAGTCTTTATTTTAGAGTTTGTCAAGTCAGAACTTCTTCTTTTTCAGCAGTCAGTGGGATCTCTTGGTTACAAGAGCTAATTCCTCATTAGTGTCAGCACCTGATACATCAAAATCTTCATCAGAACTTGAAGATTACTCAGCTTTCAAAGCTTTTCCTTTTTTGCTTGACTCATTAGACTTCAAGGTAATGTTCTTAGAGGACGAAGGTTTATTGACCTCCTTCTGCTTTAGCTTTAGCTTATGCACTTTGAGAACTCCAAATAACTCATCCAAAGAAAAAGTGATTAGATCTTTAGCTTCCTTTAGTGTGAAACATTTGGCATTAAACCTTTGGGGAAACCTTCCAAGAAGCTTTACATTGATGCCTTCCATAGAGGTAGTAGTGTCAAGAGCATTGAGTTCATTTAGTAAAGTTTGGAATCTTCCAAACATTTGATCTACTGACTCATGTTCCTCCATCCTGAATGTATCATACTGTTTGGTTAACAGTACCTTCTTAGATCTTTTGACATTGGATGTGCCTTCATAATTACATTGAAGAACATCCCAGACTTCTTTAGCTGTTTTGTAGCTAAATACTTTATTGTACTTAGATTTGCTAAAAGCACAGGTAAGCAAAAATCTGGCCTTGGTATTTATTTCCATCTTTTTGATCTCACCAGTTGACCATTCATCTTCTGATTTAGGCTTCCCTTGTTCATCTGTAGGAGCATCATAGTCACCATTAATAATTATGGCCCATAGACAGTACTGGGTGGATTTTATAAACATTTCCATTCTATCCTTCCAGTAAGGATAGTCTTCTCCAAAAAAGGCTGGAGGCCTATTGATTGAGGATCCTTCTACGATCAGCTGATTACTTTGAGAAGCTGTCATGGATCTTTGACATTTTCATTTCAAGGAGTGATCAACCCAAAGGACACACTCTAATACCAATTGATGGTTCAAAGTTTGACTTAGAAGGGGGTTGAATAAGTCACAGACTCTTTTTACAGAAATTCAAACTAAATAAAAACTAGTAATCAGATAATGCAAAAGAGAAATAATGAAAGATTAACATAGAGTTTATACTAGTTCATTTCCAACATAGAAGTTACATCTAGTCCCTTCTAACTTGAAGGATTTCCACTATTATAAAATCTCCTTTACAATAACTGCATTAGACTAGTGCCACAAGTATTCTTGACTCCAATCACTTCTAGCTTAAACCCAAGTATTCTTTCAACAAGCCACTCCTGACTCAAACCCAAGTATTCTTTCAAAAGCCTCTTCAGGACAATAGTGTTTCCCACACTAACAAATTCTGGCAACACATCAAACTTTACAGATTGTTTGTGAAAAGAAGAGTAACTCTTGGAACTTATTGTATGACAGATATACAAAGGGAATTGTACACCAAGTTATGACACGAGACCAAGGTCTGCTAGAGGCATAACAAGCAAAGAAGGTCTCTGTCTTACAAGAGAAGAATGAACACAAAGAGAATCAAGAATGTTTGATGATAGCTCGTAAGTTCTCTATATCTTGAAGTTCATTCTTTCTTGGTGTATATATAGAAGCTGGAGAAAATGATTGTTGCAGCTTCTTAGAAGAAGATATAGTCGTTGGAAATCCTTTGAAGGAATTTGCTTTAAGCTTTTGGGTACCAGAACTTGGTGTTGGAACAGGTTCAGGGGTTCGGTAGTAGGTTTCTTTAGTTCTTTCATGGAAATGGTTTCTCATGTATCTCCAATGCATAAAGTCATTCTTATTTTATATCTAGATTGGGCAAAAAATCAGAAGTCAGTGCTAAAAGACTTTTGAGATATGTTGACAATCTTTCTGAATATACTCAGCTTTTCTCTGAATGTGCATAGAGGTAGGTACGCTGACATTTGCTGTTGAGCTTGATTTTGTTTCTTGCGTTCTTTAATGATAAGCATGCATATATGATAAGTGCATAGGTCCCAATGCACTACTTCAATAGAATTAAGAACGTTGAGAATGGATCTACAATTTTTTGAGTAAAAACGTTCCAACTTTAGCAATATGTTTCTACCAGACTTTTGATCATCCTATCAGACTTTTAGAGTGTTGGTACTTCTCCTTTGTTTCACAGCCTAAGACTTGTATTCTGAAACACTTAGGTACACAGATTAGTCATAAGATGTACAGACTTCACTTACAAACAAAAATTTTTAGATGTATGATATTTACAAATCTGAGAGTGCAAGGTACTAAAGTCTGGTCCAAAATAACTTAATGAAATCTCTTTCATCAAGACTTTTCTTCAACAAAGCCTTTATCCAATACATCATTCTTTAATTTGAAGGACAAACTCAAAATTTGTGACATTCTCTCTTTGTCACCCATTCTGCTTTTGCGGGGGGAATAAATTTCTTATGTGAGTTTGTTAGGATGAGTCTCACTCTGCTAGCACCACTCTCCCTATATAAGTCTGTCATTATAAAGGTCAAATTAGTAATAATACTTTCCAAAACATTTACACATTCAATACAATGTGCAATTCTCTCTTTACTTCTCTCACTTATTCACTGTTTTTGAGTATCTTTAATTTTGAAATGTTTGATTTTGATCCTTTAATTTTAATTTTGACTCTTTTTTATTCTTTAGGTTTTAAAAACATTTTACTTTGATCATTTGACATGTTAAATTTACTATTTTATTTGTTAGAATATAAATTTTTCCCTAAAATTTACATATTCTTTTGATAGATTCCAACAAATGAAATAGTAAAATCTATAAGATAATTAAAGTGAATTATTTTTAAAATTTGAAAGACTAAAATAGATAAAAACTAAAATGAGAGAAACAACGTAAACTTAATTTTAAAGTTAGACGGGTAAAACCCTATTTTTATCTTTCTTAGGATAACTTATGAAGTTCTTTCCCCCCTTTTTTAATTACCATTTCAGTTCTTGAAAAGATATGTACTGAACTTTATTTTTGTTAAAAGTGGGGAGAAAATATGTGAAAAAAATTAATTTTCTTTTAAATTTTTTTTACAATTTATTCTTTTTATTTGATTGGAAAAAAAGTAGGAAAAAAGTCATACTAATGACTTTTCTATTGTTTTAATATAATAATGAGAGATAACATGATTTCTTACAATTTCCTTTCTTTCTTTAATTATTTTCGTCACAACCGATAAAACTTCACTTGAACAGAAGAATTATAATTATCTGATCCACGACCATGAGTCTTCGTTAATTTTTAAATGCTACTACTTATTATTTCTTCTTGTATATATTTATTTATTCTACTATTCTCTAAATGTTCTAAGCAACTCATGAAATTAAACAACTCAATAATGCATCGAAGTACAATTATATATATTTTATCGAGATTTAGGGTGCGTAGTTTATATTGTAAATTCAATTGTAAACTTTAACTAATGTAAAGTTTTCATGAAGTTTGATGGTTTTGAAAGTCTTTAATTTCTTATTTAAGTTTTTTTAACATGGCCAATATTTCATCCCTTTTGTCACGTCAACCTTTCTTTATAATGAGCAGTCTGAAACGTAACTACAATTTCAACTTGAAAAATAGTCTTAGAAGTCAGTTATATACGCAAGGATGAGGATTGACAAAATATATTCTTCCATGCAATAATATGATGCTTTGAATTTGAAGTGGGATAATCATGTGAGTATTTTGTCAATATATGTATCAACTATTTCTATTTTTGAAATATCATTAATTTTTTAAAAAAATTCATCATATACATTTTTATCTTAAAAGTTAAATTAAATATCATTTTGTAATCAATCAATATTAATTTCCTGTAGTGTGAAGTGTTTCAAATCTACATCTCTTTATTTTTTCCCCACCATTTCCCAATCATTAATTTAACCTTATATACTTCTAAATATTTTTTATCAGCAAATATTAATTTATTAGTTTTTGTTAGAAATTGTTAATTAACATTCAACTCGAGGACCTTTATACCCCTTTACCTTCGTAAATTTTCAACCATTGAAGCAATCTTATATTTCCCTCTAAAGTTAGATTATATTTGTCAAAAAAAATTAATTAATTATTTTTATTAGAGATATGTAAATGGAAGGATTCAAATATACGATATCTCCTCCTTCCTTTGCCCCTCACCATTCCACAACCATTTAACTAACCTTATATTCTGGCATAAAGTTAGTTACTTAATTGTGGTTTTTTTACCATTTCTAAGATTAAAATATTTGAATACAAAATTAAAGAGTTTGTTCCTCATTATCATTGTGAAGTCATCAGATAACGAATTTTTTACACAATCTTGAAGACTAAAATATCAACTCATTCAATTTCAATCACTCATTTAAATAGGGGTGTCCAATTTCGACGTTATCCGTACGAACCCGAGCTACCCGATTTTAAAGATAAGAACGGGTCGGTTTGTAACGGGTTTTGGGATAAAAAGGGTCATTTAAGTGGTTTATTATGACTAAGAACGGGCGGGTTCGGGTTAAAAAAATTAAATCCGAAGATACCCATACCTAACCGACTGCTA
The DNA here is from genome assembly GCA_037962975.1 of Clitoria ternatea. NCBI lineage: Eukaryota > Viridiplantae > Streptophyta > Magnoliopsida > Fabales > Fabaceae > Clitoria > Clitoria ternatea. Next base: position 88,020,727 of record CM075673.1, on the reverse strand, counting down.
CTAGGAATATCATGCAGTTATTTCTCTTTACTGATTTCTAGATATATTGACGATACTTTTTTTAAGATTGGTCTTTGTGTGGTCAACTTGAAGTCATACATGAGTTTATCATCAAATCATCATATTCTAAATGCATGTGTTAGATCTGAACACTTAATAACTTTTAAGTTCTTTTCTGGTATTAGTACAATTTATGATTAAAAAAAATAATCTAATAGAATTAATTCCTACTGCTTCAATGTTATGTCACTTTCATATTTCATAAGGCGTTGGTTCTAAAACATAAAATACATCATTTTATACGTAAAAGGTGTTTGGCAAAAAATAAAAATTAAATTTTCCTAAGAAACTTAACCGAAAAACCCGACCGAAAAAATTGAGAACCGCAATTAACCGAACCCGACCAAACCGACCATAGTATTGGGTGAAAATGGGTTATTGTTTGTGTTTTATGGATAACAACGGGTGGACTCAAAAGTAACTGAATCCGACCAAACCCGACCGATGGACACCCCTACATTTAAAGATTCACTTTACAATTAAATAACAAAATTAATCTAATTTGCGTAACTTTACACATGTTAAAAGATTAAAAAATAAAAATTTTTTATTTAAAAATATCATTAATACTACTCATATAATTTTTTAAATGATTTTTATAGATAAATTTTAATAAAACAATTTTATTTTTAATCTTTTATATTCTACAAGATTAGATATATTAAAAAAACTTTAAAAATAATAAATTTATCTAATGATTGAAACCAATAATACTCATTGCATAGTTTCCATCACCAACTGTAAAGCTGGCAAAATGGGTTGGCCCATATGGGCTAGCCACAACCCGTCTGAAAAAATATAGTGCATAGGCATAAAAATAAAATTTAAAATTAATAAGCAGAAAAAAGCTTGACCCTAAAAAGGTCCAAAAAACGGGTCGAGTGTAGGCCAACCCGTGCGGGCGGCGGGCGGCCCAAGAAATTTTAAAAAATAAAAATTATTGGGAGTTTCTCTTTTAGTTAGGGTTTTTCTTCATTTCTTTCTACTTTCCCTCTCACCTCATGTGTGGAATATGGATTTTTATAAACTTTTGTTATGAGCTTTAATGATAAAAATTTATGAAACGTTTTAAAAAAATATTACAAATGTTACGTAGTTGTTCTATAAAATAAATGTTAGGTAGTTTTAAACTTTTTTGGATAGAGTTTTAATTTTTTATAAATTTATTTTTTAACTTTTTTTAAAATGGGCCACCCGAAGTGGCCCGCAGCCTGTTGAGGGCCGGGCTAGGGTCTTTAATTTCAAGGCCTGAATTTTTACGGACTTTTGACCCAACCTTAAGTGGCTTGTAACCCGATAAAACTCTACCCGTTTGGGGCCGTCTGCCCGAATTGCCAGCTATACCAATTGGTATACTAACATATAAAAGCGACACTTTTGAGGGACGAGAAACCACTTGCTATGCTTTTATGGGTCCCCCACATAACCTTATTTGTTTATCGGTGCCTGATTTCAGTTTATGGGTGGCGAAAATAACATGCCCAATAACGGGTAATATATTCGTAAATAAATATACCGTCGTCTCATAGATATCTACTTCATTATTGATATTTATTTTTAAAATTTTAAATTTTTTTAGTTTATAATAAAATAAAAAATTTAATATTTTTAATAAAATAAAAATATATTTATTACATTATACTATATTTTCTTTCTTCTTATTATTTTCCAAATATTAATATTGATAAATAATAGATAACCGTTATTTTACCTATATATATTTTACTCAGAGATACATGTAAGAGGCTATTTGGTTCGAAACAAAAACCTCCGTTCCACTGCGTTAAAGGAACATTTCTCCATCGACATGGACGACGTCCTGTTTGGTGAGCTCCCAGTCCTCTGTTCTGTCGAGGCCAACGGCGTTGCGTCGTACTGAACCTTTGTTGGTCAGAAGCAGGTGTGTGTAGCCTCCATTCAACGTGGTTGGGTTGAAAGTCCATTCTACCCCTCCAACGGTTATAAACACGTGAGCCACAATAAGAAGTATCACGCGAGTGTCCAGCTATGAGATACATCACGCGGATATCCAATCTAATGAAGGGGGAAGGTTCGATAGGTGATCTAAGGTAAGGCACCACCATTCTTTTTTCTCCTTCCATTCTTTCGTGTTGATGTGTGTCTGTTAGCCACCGATCCTTCTCCTTCCTCTGTTTCTCCATCCACTATTTCTCCCCCCTCTGTTTGATGTGTGTGACCCTTTCTGTTGGTTGTTGGGTATTGGGTTGGTGGGTTTTGGGGTGGTCATGGGTTTGTAGGGGTGGGCATGGGAATTTGAAAAATAAGGGCTCGGGTTTGTGGGGGTGGGGATATGTGGGTGGCCGTGGGTTTGTAGGGCTCGAGTTTTGGGTTGGGGGTTTGTGGGGGTGGGGTGGGAGTTTATTGGTGGCCGTGGGTAGGGGTGGTCGTGGGTATTGGAATTGGGGCTCTGGTTTTGGGGTGAGGGTTTGTAGGGTAGAGGGTGGTTGGGTAGGGTGGTGGTTTCTCCATTGTTGGACGATGGATGGTGGTGGTCGCAGGTGGTGATGACAGAGGCGTTGGACGGTGGTGATGGTGTGGTGCACGGGTGAAGATGGTGTTGATGGTGTATTGTAGTAGTCTCTTTTTTGTGATTTTTTATTTTATAAAATTAATTTAATTTAATTATGTAATTTATTGTGTATATGTTGTTATTTATGAATTAGTTAATTTAATTTAGTTTAGTTTGTGTACTTATGTAATTTATTGTGTAATTTAATTTAATATAATTATGTAATTTATTGTGTAATTTAATTATTTTAGAACTAGTTAATTTAATTTAGTTTAGTTTGTTTTTAATTTAGTTTAGTTGATTTGTTAAATTTAGTTTATTTTTAGTATTACGCGTAAAGACTAACGCATAATAAGTGACGAAACATGAAAAATGTAAACCTTTACGTACCTACGATAATTTAATTTATAATGCATATTTATTGAATGAGGAGTGCAGAGTGATATATCGAACGAAGAGCAACGAGTGACGATTAGTAATATCAACATGTTTTATAAAATTGACAATGTTTAATATAACTTTTATTTTTTAGATGCAAAGTTAATATGACTTTTATTAGTTAAGAGGAAAAATAATGTAAGAAGTAGTTAATTTGTAATTTATTTTTATAAAATGAATATAATATCTACTATTATATATATATATAAGTTTTAATATATAAGTTTTAATCATTAGATGTAATATTAATAGATAACATTAATAGATGAAGTTTTAAGGTGTAGATATACAAAATAATATAACATTAATTTTGTAAATATGCATGCAGAAAATTATATTTATTCAAGGTATAAAAAAATATTTATTAGTTTTAATATATATAAAAATATTTTAAATTTATTAGTTTTATTATATTAATTCATTTATTAAATATGTATTATTAAATTTAATATGTATGGTTTAATATTATACATTTAATATTAATATAAACAAATATGCACACAAATTATATATATTTAAACTCATACCCTTTTGGTAATTTTACCCTCAATTACTATTTCCCCAACCCAATTCCACTACAAACCAAACATAATCACTACAATTCAACTATGAACCAAACAAAACTCTGTTTACAAAACCCTAGTTTTCTCAACTCCGTTAACTCAAGTGTGAACCAAACACCCCCTACCTAACTATAACTTATCACCTCACCTCACCTCACTATAAGCCTGTCTAATGGCGCAACCAAATCTTGTCAGAAAAAGTATATATATTTCAACAGCTACTTAGAGTTTCTTTTATTATCGATAATTACCTCCTATGTAAAATATGTAACACCCCGGCCCGAAAATAGGGGTAAATTTTTTGCGATTTGAATTAACTTTAAGGAGAAGAAATTCAATATATATATATATATATATATATTGCCAAATAATTACCCTGGATCATTAATAACCAATCTCATATATAAAGATATGAGACGGTATCAGAGTGGTCCTCGGACGACCGGACTTGAGGCCGTCCTAAGGGAAAAACGGAAGATGTAATTAAATTTAAGAGTTATTAAAATATATACCAAAAAGAGGATGAAAGATGCCTCATCGATTTGTTAAACAATAGAAATATAATTTCATAATAATAGTATCATTTATACATTATCAAGGTCATTAATAAAAATTAGTCATACACATACGGTCTAATTTTTCTACATGACCTCCAAGATCAACTATCATCAAATTAATTTCAAAATAAGCATATACACACCATGTGCTATACAAAATGAATATATATATATATATATATATATATATATATATATATATATATATGCCAACCAAGGCTCACCCACATTTCTTCCACATTTACCTTCATCAATCCTCGACCTCTAAAAGAGTAAGGTTTTACATCATACATTCATCAAACTTAAAAATGGCAACTAGAAGGTGAGTAACATAATCCAAATGTACCAAAGTCATACATTATGATGATATTTATACATACTTATGTATGATACATTTCTTCACAACATCACACCTTTATTCACATAACATATCATTTCATTGCAACATATTACATATTCAAAGGGATACATCCATAACACTTATATTCATTTCATTATCATTAATAATATCATCATCATACATATAGTGTTAGTATCACGTTTCTCTCCTCTTTATTTCTCAATCATCCATCGCCACCTCGGGCTTCCAACTAGGCATATCTCCAGCTATATGCAAATGCTCTTAAAGCTAATGCATATGCACAAAGGAATTATCATCAAATGCGGATCCGTCTGTGGGAAAACAACAACATAATAAATGTGGGACAAGCATAGTTGTGCTATTATGCCCCTACCGCAGTAGTAAAATGTACACACATATATCTCAATTCATGCATGCTTACAACATCATACTTTTACTGGTACCAAACTGTTCTCGCCCATCTGTAGCACTAGTCACCCCGTGACTTGTGAATCAACAATATGGCCTTACTTGCCAGAGTGCTACGGGCCTCCCCTGAACACACATCAAGGGAGCCATGCCCTGTTGGACACTGAGGTAAACTACTCATCACAGAGCCGCCCTCCCATAGGGCCTGCCACATAGGGTGCCTCGCCACCGAACTAAGGGCAGCTTCGTGATTCCCCGAATGACTAGGGAACAATAACAGTATACCCGTGCACTGGGCCTGTCTATTGGAACCCCTAACATTCCATATAAGCAGCGAATGATATGCCATGGATGCAAATGCCAATCAATGCATTCTCACATTGTGCATCCTAAATGCCACTCAATCAATCGTCCATTCACTACTACCACTTAGTGGATTTCAATATTCTCAATCTTTACCAATTCTCGTTGGAACTCACACACATCGGTAGTTAGTGGCAATCATATTTATCAATTCACATATACATAATTGAGATATTTCACATCATTGATTTCAATTCAAAACATGGTCTCAAACTATCATGACATATTTCATCAACATATTCAACATAATATCAGATTCGGTCTCGATACCGGTACCAAAGTACGAATACCACTTCATCCGTTTTGTGTACCATACAGACTCAACAAGTAAAACTTCAGACTGATAAGACCGTATAGGCGATCTCCCTATACCGGTATGTCCATGTTAACACCACACATATCGGATGGAGTCTGTGCTCCATATCAAAGACGTAAGGGATAATCATACCGGATACATACAACACCGGTCTAAAACCTTAGTCATCTATTAACTCTTGTGGCTGGTCCACACCAGATCATTGACTCCAGATCAGACCAGTTTAATATCATATTCATCATTCCAAATACATGCCACAAAACATCATTCATTCTAAATACACTCAAATCATGAAATCATTACATCGTCCACACAAGCAATCATTGAGCATAATCATATACACATATTTTCACATCATCAATGGATGAAATCATACATTTAGAATAGTTACCCCCTCCTACCTGAAGAGAAGTAGTAATCAACACGGTCCGATGATTCCACCTCGTCAATAGGGTTATTTCCTACATCACAATATATCACACAATTATTTTCTATCCAACCACCTCGGTTTAATGTTCATATTCATTTACTTGGTGTCTTCCAGCATCTTACTCTCAAGTCCCATTTATTTCATTTATTCCACCATAACCACCACGGGTCAGGCGCCTACATTTATTATTATGCACTTTTAATGTCAAACCCATTAATGGGTTCCCACATTAATGGTTCCCAACAACCATTAAGCTTCATTAATGGCCATTCACCATTAATAACGTCATTTTACCTTACCAATAACAATTATTTAACACAATAAATGCTTCTCCACTCATATTTTGTATTTCCCCCAAATCATAGGGTTAGGGTTTCTCTAAAACCCAACAACAATCATTAAATCACTTTCCCAACATCAAAACGTAAAATCCCATAGTTCATACTCTTGAGAAATAGCAAGAGTTTACCTTAGGAGAAGAAAGGAGTGGGCTTTCCAAAGGGAAATGGAGCCATACGAAAATGAGGAGAAAGGAGGGTGAGACTCCAACCTCCAAGATCTTCTAAGCTCCTTCAAGAACGGAAATGGGAGAGGAGAAGAGAGCCACCACCCTTTTGCTTAGGGTTTTTGAAGAGAAGTAGAAGAGAAAATGAAGGAGTAGAATAGAGAAGAAGAAAAAGCAAGGTGTTTGTTAAGAGGAACCAAGAAGTTAACGGGAATAAGAAGGGAAAAATGGGTCATTTGGCTTTATTTTTAATCCCTCATTAAAGATTCATCGTTTTTATGACAAACAGGATCTTTGTTCGGGCTCAATACTTTATCCAAAAATTATTCTGAATACATATTCGGATTCCCAATAATATCCTTAATAGCCCTGACCAATATCATCCCAATCGGAGATACTTGATCCGACACCCATATTTCAACCGGACTCATTTTCAGCTTATCCGGTTTCAATAAATTATAAACAGTTCCCAAAAATCTTAATTTATTTATTCCCAATATTCTGGAACATTAAATAACCCAACTATAATCATTTAATATTTATCTCCTTAATTAATCTTTTATTTTAAAATTTAGGGTGTTGCAAAATAAGGTAATTAAAATTTGAAATTAGTTGATTATATTATAAATATTTGATAAAATTAATTATTTCAGTAACATATGCATAAAAAAGGATATAAAAGGACAATTTTGATATAACTTGTAGGTATTTTTACATAGCTTGTCGTTTTTTTAATATTTAACTTACCTCAAATCCTTCATCTTTTTACAAATTATGAATTGTTACATTCATTCATATAATTTTTTAATTATATTATAAATAAATGAATTTTGATATATTATAATAATTTTATTTATTTTATGGAGTACACTTAGTAGAGATTTTAATATTTATTATCGTTAAATTTAATCAAATAAAATTTATCTCTTTCAAAAGTTTGATATGATTTTGTTAAAAATTTAGAAACGTTTTATTAAGAATATAACATTCAAGAAATTGTAAATTGATGGGCAGTTATTTTAAATGCTTTTAGTTTTTCAAAATAAAATAAAGAATAGAAATAGAAATTATTAAAATTATTAAGCAACAATAAAGTAAAAATGGCTTTAAGTTAGTAACTTAAATGTTAAAACATCATTTTAAGTAATGTTTCAAAATTTTTTTACCAGTTATCTAAAAGTGATATCCATTCAAACATTAATTTCCAATCAAGTAAACCCACTAATTCATCTCTTAAATAATATGCGTCATGTAAATTGTTTTGAAAATAGTTTCCTGATAACAATGACGTGAAAAAATTGTTAAATTATGTAAAGAACTTTAAATCCTCAGTCCTGGCTCCAAGTTGAAAGAGGGAGGCTTCCCAAGTTGTAGTCATAATTTTCCTCTGCATCAATGCAAGTAGTAATGTTCAACATTTTTATTTTGAAGCTTAAATTTCTTAACCAATTCATTGAATTAATAGATCGCTTTTTTGTTAACTGCGGGAAGGTCCCTCAACCATCTATACTCTCATTATGTGGAAGTTTTAGCTCAAATCCTCAAACCTATTTTCGTTATGTTAAAAGTGATGCGTAGAAGCCTCTGGTTAACTTGGCAGAGAGCAAAAACTGTTCATGAGAAGAACTAATTTTCTGAAAACATTTCTCCTTCAGGCATGAGGGCACTTGAGGTCCCTCCAAATCTTTTATTGGAGATATTAGTTTTTGCAAACAAATATTGTTGTGAAAAACTAAAGCATGCTTGTGATAGAAGACATGCATAATTAGTTTCCTCCACAGAAGCATTGGAACTCATCCAATACGCTCTTGATGAGAATTCAATTGTCCTCGCGGCTTCTTGTTTGACGAAACTAAGTTCGTGTCACAAATTTAATTTTTTTTTAGTAAAACTAGGTTTGTGGCGGTTTCTAACTACCCAAAATTTATTTCCAAAGAGTTGTAAATGTCCTCACATGTCACTTAAAAGGTGATATGTGGGTACACTTTAATGATTTTGTAACATTTGATGTTACCAAAAGGTTTGATTGCCAGACATGAGAAATTAGTGAAGTAAGTTGTTAACCAACCAAATGCCTTATGGAACATACATTTAGGGTCAGTTTTTGTAACACCTTAAATTTTAAAAATAAAGAATTAATTGAGGGGATAAATATTAAATAATCATATTTGGGAATTGTTTATAAGTTATTAGAACCGGATGAACTGGAAATGAGCTCGATTGAAATATGGGTGTCGGATTAAGTATCTCCGAATGAGATGATATTGGTCAAGGCTGATAGGGATATTATTGGGAATCTGATGGTATATTCGGAATAATTTTTGGATATGGTATTAAGCCCAAACAATAACTCTGTTTATCATAAAACGATGAATATTTAATGGGGAATTAAAAATAAAGCCAAATGGCCTATTTTCCCTTCTTATTTCTGTCAGCCTTGGATTTCCCCCATAACTTGTACTTCACTTTTCCTTCTTCTACACTCTTCTCCTTCATTTCTTCTTCTTCTCTCCAAAAACCCTAAGCAAAAAGTGGTGGCTTTTTCCTCTCCCATTTTCGTTCTTGAAGGAAAGCCTGGAGGAAGCTTGGAACTTGAAGTCTCTTCTTTACTCCTCCTCATTTTCGTGCAGATTTTTCCATCTCTTGGGAAACTCTCTCATTTCTCCTCTTGAAGTAAGATCTTGCTGTTTCTCAAGAGTATGAACTATAGGTCTTTGAGTTTTTATGTTGGGTGAGTGATTTAATGAATTTTGTTGGGTTTTAATGAAAACCCTAACCTAAAGATTTATGGAAAATGTGAGATATAAATGGAGAAGCATTTATTGTGTTAAATGATTTCTTTGGTAAGGTAAAATGATGTTATTAATGAAGAATGACCATTAATGAAACTTAATGGTTGTTGGGAATCATTAATGTGGGAACCCGGTAATGGATTTGGCATTGAGTGTGCGTAATAATAAATGCAGACGCCTAAACCAAGGTGGTTGCGGTAGAATGAGTGAAATAAATGGGACTTGGGAGTTAGGATGTCGGAAGACATCGACTAGCTGATTATGAATGTTAAACCGAGGTGGTTGAATGGGAAATTGATTGTGTGATATATTGTGATGTAGGAAACAACCCCAGTTTCGAGGTGGAACCATCTGACCACGGTGAATACTACTTCTCTTGAGGTAGGAGGGGGTAACTGTTCTAAATGCATGATTTCATCCATAGATGATGTGAAAATATATGTATGTGATTGTACTTAATGATTGCTTGAGTGTGGACGATGTGTTGATTTCATGAATTGAATGCATTTGGAATGATTGATGCTATATGGCATGTATTTAGGATGATAAATACAATATTAAACTGGTCTGGGTCCGAGTTAACAACCCGGTATCCTAATGAGAGCACTGGTGGAAAAAAGGGTTTTAAGCACGGTTCTGGAGGGGTTTTAAGCACGGTTCCAGAACCGTCCTTGTTCCCACCGTGCTTGTAAATAAGGGCTTTTAAGGACGGTTCGCGACCGTGCTCGTAAGTGGCTTTTAAGCACGGTTGATATTAACCGTGCTCGTAGGTGGGCACTTTTAAGCACGGTTACTCCAGAACCGTGCTCGTATGTGGCACTTTTAAGCACGGTTCCTCTTGAACCGTGCTTGTTTCTGCTGGAAATTCAAAGCAAGCTGATAGCAACTATGGCGGTTTACTTCTTCTATTGCAATTTCCATTGCCACCTTATGCTCCTTTCCAACTCGCCAACCAAAGTCTATGACGCCTCCAATCTTCACAAAAATCTTGGATTTCATCGGACAATCTTCTATTTCGTAGTCCTTGCCATAATCCTGTGGAATTTTGTGGAATTTTTAAGGAATCATAACTTACTGTATTTCAAAGATCTGACTTCTGCATAATCCTGACAAGGTCTCCACTCTCCACCCTTCTTTTTCATCATTTCTTTCTTTGGCTGGAAGTTTGGATAAACCAATACAACATTATTATTCTATTATGCATGTCACACGATGTGTTAAGAAATCATAAGAAATGAAAATAAACTATATATTTAAAAATACCTCTTGAACGCCCAACTTCAATGGAGACGAAGAAGGAGGTGGAGTGTTGGACGAAGGTGATATTGGGAACGTTTAGAGGAAAGGTGAAATGGAGGGAGAGAGGGAGGAGGAAGACAACACGGTTATGGAGGGAGGAGGATGAAGAAGAGGGAGAATGGAAGGAGGGGAATGTTTAGATGAAAGGTGAAATGGAGGGAGGGAGGGAGGAGGAAGACGAAGAAGGAGATGGAAGGAGGGGAATGCTTAGATGAAAGGTGAAATGGAGGGAGAGAGGGAGGAGAAAGAGAACACGGTGAAATGGAGGTAAGGTAATGGAGGGAGGAGGAAGAAGAGGAGGGAAATGAAAATTCGAAAAACGACCCTATAAGCACGGTTCCCCTGAGAACCGTGCTAATATCCCCATTATTTAATTACTTTTCAGGACGGGCCCCTTCCAACCGTCTTCGTAGCCATCCCTTTTTAGCACGGTTCCCCCACAGCCGTCCTCGTATCCTTACCTTTAAGCACGGTTCTTAGAAACCGTCCTCGTATCCTTACCTTTAAGCACGGTTCTTCCCAACCGTCCTTATAACTCTTTCAGAAAAAAAATTTAAAAATTTTTTCCAGTATTTAAGCACGGTTCGTTGTCAACCGTGTTCGTAGGTCTAGTTTTAAGCACGGTTGCAACTCAACCGTCCTCGTATGTGACTTCAAAAATTTCAAAAATGCCACCGCCTCTTTTTTAGCACGTTTTTGATATAACCGTGCTTAAAACCTGTCCTCGTATCCATTTTCTGCACTAGTGGAGGAGACCGACCGGTGCTATGTGTAATCGGTATGATTACCCGGTATCCTAATGAGAGGAGACCGATCGGTGCTGTGTGTAATCATTATGATTACCCGGTATCCTAATGAGAGGAGACCGACCGGTGCTATGTGTAATCGGTATGATTACCCGGTATCCTAATGACAAGAGAACGACTGGTACTGTGTATAATCGGTATGATTACCCGGTATCCTAATGAGAGGAGACCAACCTTGATGTCCGATGTTTTACTTGCTGAGTCTATGTTGCGTACAGAACGGATGAAGTGATATCCGTATTTTGGTGCCAGTATTGAGACCGGATGTGATGTTATGATGAATATATTGATGAAATATGTTATGATGGTTTGAGACAATGTTTTAAATTGAAATCAATGATGTGAATTATCACAAATGTGTATATGTGAATTGATGATTGTGATTGCCACTAACTACCGATGTGTATGAGCCCAAAGAGGATCGGTAAAGATTGAGAATACTGAAATCCACTAAGTGGTGGTTGTGAATGGACGATTGATTGAGTGGCATTTAGGATACACAGTGTAAGAATGCATTGATTGGCATTTACATCCATGGCATATCATTTGCTGCTTATATGGAATGTTAGGGGTTCCAATGAGCAGGCCCAGTGGGAGGGCGATCCAGTGCACGGGTATATTATTGTATTTCCCTAGTGATTCTAGGAATCACAAAGCTGTTCATAGTTTGGTGATGAGGCACCCTATGTGGCGGGCCCAGTGGGCGAGCGACTCTATGGTGAGCGAGTTACCTCAGTGTCCGACGGGGCACGACTCTCTCGATGTGTGTTCGGGAGGGGCCCGTAGCACTTGTGGCAAGTAAGGCCACGATGGTGATCCGCAGTCACGGGGTGACTTGTGCTACAGATGGGCGAGAGCGGTTTAGTACCAGTAAAAATATGTTGTTGATCATACTTGAAATTGGATATAAGTGTACACATTTTTCTACTACAGTAGGGGCATAGTAGCACACCTATGCTTGTCCCACACTTGATATGTTGATATTTTCCCACAGTCGGATCCGCATTTGAAAATAATTCTGTTGTGCATATGAATTAGCTTTAAGAGCATTTGCATATAGCCGAGATATGCCTAGTTGATGGCCCGAAGTGGCGATGGATGATTGTTAAATAGAGCGGAAGTAAACCGAGGTACTAACATTAAAAGTGTGATGATTACTGAGAGTGTTAAGGATATATTATATGTATAATATTGCCTTGTGAATACACTTATTTGGACATGTAATGTACTGAGATGGGATGTTGTACCGTGTGTATGAAACTTGTGATGTTTGCTTGATAAATAAATCTATGGTACATATGTATAAGTATCATCATAATGTATGACTTTGGTACATTTGGATTATGTTACTCACCTCCCTGTTGCCATTTTTAAGCTTGATGTAGGTGTGAGGTAAAATCCTACTCTTCTTGGAGGTCGATTATTGGAGAAAGTAAATATGAAAGGAATGTGGTTGAGCCTTGGCTGGCATGTGTACTCATTTTGTATAGCACATAGTGTGTATATCTTTATTTTGAAATTAATTTTGACAACCGCTAATTTTGGAAGGTCATGTAGGAAAATTAGACCAGGTATGTAAGGCTAATTTTCATTCATGACCTTGACGATGTATTGGATGATATTTTTATTATGAAATTACATTTCTAATGTTTAACAAGTCGGCGATGCATTTTTCATCCTCCTTTTAGGTGATACTTCAACCACTCCTGAATTTAATTTTTATCTTTCGCTTTTCCCTTGTGACGGCCTCAAGTCCGATCGTCCGAGGTGCACTCTGATGCCGTTCTCATATCTTCATATATGCGATCGGTTATCTATTGATCCAGGAAATTACTCAACTTTATTTACATTGAATTTCTGCTACTTACAATTATTTTAAAATTTGCGAAAAATTTATCCCTGTTTCCGAAATAGGAAATCGGGCCGGGGTGTCATAGTTTTGTTAGGGAATCTCATAGAGTCAAGTAGCGGAAATATAAAAAATTCCTATTAAAAATTATAAAACAGAATGTTTCAAAGCATTACATACAACAAAATAAAATTGTGTTTTAGGATTACCTTTTGTAGACGTGAGATAATTTCATCCATCGAATTAGCTTCGTCCTTTAGGAGTCCACTACACTCCTGCCCACCAAAAACTAAACCTCTAAATGCTAGTTCAGAATCTCCAGCCCTTACCACATATACGAGAATGTGATTAGTCTGACCTGATAAGCTCTCTATAAAGATTGAGCTCCTGACTCATTTTGAATGAGTTAGACCAACTAAAATTAAAACTATCTGATGGTTTAGAGTCAAACATAGAAGGGGGTTGAATAAGTCTTAGATTCTTTTACAGAATAATGAACCTTAAAGTGCGTAGGTAATCAGACTTGATAAAACAGATTTGAGAGAAACAATAAAAAGAGAAGAAAGAACACCAAAAATTTATACTGGTTCACTTCCAACACAGAAGTTACGTCTAGTCCGTTTTAAAATTGAAGAATTTTCATTATTGTAAAAATCTCCTTTACAATAAGAGCACCAGACTAGTGCCACAAGTATTCTTGACTCCAGCAACTCTTGGCTTAAACCCAAGTATTCTTTCAAAAGCCTCTTCAGGCCACAGTTGTTTCCCAATGAAACTGAGATGAGTAACTCACTAAACTTTTCATACTAACAGATTTGTAAAAGTGAAGAACAAGAGTGTCTAACATAACTTAGTGTATGAAGGATTACATGAAGATGAATAAATACACTAAGTTAAGAAAAGACAATAGGACCAAGGTCTGCTAGGAGCAGAGCAACAAAGAAGGCCTTTGTCTTTAAGAAGCAAGAAGAGATTAAGAGAATTTTTTATCACAGAGAATAAGAGTTATTGATAGTCTTTTTCTTTTTGGGTGAATCTCTTCAAGCATATATAGAGGTCACTCTAGGTGACCGTTGCTGATCTTGAAAGGAGATATGATCCTTGGAAATCCTTTGAAGGTATTTTGCTTTGAGCGGAGATACCAGACCTTTGATAAACTGAAGAGATGTCCAAAAGTCTGGTAGTAAGGATCCTTAACACTTGCATGAATAAGGTGTTCCTTGATATCTTTAGAGAATAAAGTTAATCTTTGGCTTTCTTTCTTCAATCAATTACGCATAAACTAAAATTGAAATTCGTCTAATTTGTTTCGACACATGCACTAATTTGGCTTCAGCTTTTTTGGAATGTGCAGAGTAGTTACGTTGAGTTTCTCAAAAATTGCATTGGCTGCTCAGCTAGTTTGTCTCTTATCTTTTTTTATGTTAAGCACATTCTCTTTGATAAGGGCTTGACTTAGCATCATCAAAAGGTTTTTAGAACATTGTGATTTGTACTTCTGAAGTAACGTTCATGTTATAAATTCTGGATGCCAAAAATTCTGAGGTCTGATTCTGATGATTCATATGGCTAAGTGATTTTGAATCAGACTTTTTGGTTAAAGTCTAAGCTTTGACTTTTAATGGATCAAACTTTTGTTTTTATGGACTCCCCCTTTGTCTTATAACTTGTGCACTTAATTATATAGTTCCTGAAACACTTAGTTGGATAGGTTCAATCACACATAAGTAGACTTCATTCAATTTAAAATACATTGATGCGTGTTATTAACAAATCCTGAGGTCTGGTTATAATGACATATACTGAGGTCTTGTCCAAATGTTAACAACTTCTTTTTCAACCAAACTTTTCTTTAACACTATCCTCTGGTGAACTTACTCATGCGTGTGACCCATAGGTAAAATATATGGTCATATTAATAACAAAACATTTTATTGTTAATATAAAATAAGAGCAACACCTAACAGCGCGTCATTATGTTTAAATATTGTTTATCATCGATATAACTTATAAGTGATAATTATTTTATATATTCATTCTTTTAGTCACAATATCCAGTTAGGTCCAAGACATGGTCGTCGTTATCTTTGTATGGCCAAATTCATTTTATTTCATACTGAAGTAGACTTTATATGAATAAATATCCAATATCTGTACTTTCTAGCATGGTCATGCATAGATATCACTCTTGTCACAAAGGAGAGATAAATCCCATCTACATCACTTACATCCCTCTGCATAATTTGTTTATTACCCAACCACAACCTTTATGGTCATCTTGTTACAGGTGATGTTTGATTGTATTAAAATAACAAACTCCTTATGTAGGAATTGTAATGACTTCAGGTTGAAGGATTACATATACCATTATCATACTGGGAACCGTTTATGACACTCATGTAACGGTCCATGCAATGTTCTTATGGTGGGTCTGTCCAGTACTATATTACTCTTAATGTGCACCCATGTGAAGACTTTATATTTTCTATATCCATGATTTGTGAGATCAGATCATTAGGACATTCACACATTAGTTTTAATGTATTTACATGTCCCCATTTAAATACTTGACTAGGGACATTTTAGGAATAATGCTCATATGACCTATTATTCCAAGGATAAATAGATTTAAAATAATTTTAAAATTGAAAAGACTTATTTTATTGATAAGTACAAAATGATACATTAATAGCTCGTGAGACGCCCCCAAAAGTAGGGGTAAATTTTTCGCGAATTTAATGTTATTAATTTATGAAAAATATGAGTGATGAAGCTATCATCCAATACCCTGGATCTATGCAACCTATCTCATATATGAAGATATGAGAAGGTATCAGAGTACGCAATAGATGTTCATGTAGTACCATTACGATCCCGATTCATATAGTCGATAAATCCATGTACAAATTAAAGGTACTAATCGATTACGGGATACGAACTAATCGATTATCATTCCATAATCGATTACAGAGCAATAGGTAATCGATTACAGAGCTCCTGGAAATGGCACAATGAATCAGGTGTTATAACTAATCGATTACAACTTTCAGAATAATCAATTACATTGTCCCTGTTGGGTCAATAATCGATTATTCTATCAACCCTAATCGATTACAAGGTTCTTGGAATTCATGTAATGCATCAGACATCCCACCTAATCGATTACAGGGACAATTCTAATCGATTACAGGACTTCGAGTAGTTGATAATCGATTACAGCACTCAGTGTAATCGATTACCTTAAAAACAGAGGCCTATAATCGATTAGATCAGTAGGACTAATCGATTACACCCTGCCTTATGCAGAAATTATGCAGATTTTATAAGGAAAATGAACTTCACAACTACCAAAACCTAATCAAACGATATCGGAATGCCACCAAATTTTAACACAAGCTAAAACACATTATTTGTGACGTGTGGCAACTGGCCGCACTCGAAAATTCCTAAAAATGAGTAATTTATACGTATAAGCGCGATTATCCCATTTTAAGGCATTTTAAGGTAACCAATGGGTCTACTTTTGGCAAAATGGATCCATTCCATTTCCCACAAACCACAATTGACGTACTTAAGCTGTTCTATTCCATCCATCGCACCAAAACCTCATAAATCATCATTTGACCATACTAGTTCCTAGCTCATGCATTAAAACAACTATACAAAGTTTCCAACACACCTCCCAAAAGGCTATAATTCATGATTCTCAACATTCATTCATCAAATTGGCTGAGATTTAAACATCACAATGGTATTATACCTTACCAAAGGTCATTAATGAAAATGAGCCATGCACACAAGGTCTTATTTTCCAACATGACCCCAAAATCATCATTTACCATATCAAGATTACAAAATTGGGCATATATGCACCTTGTACCATACAAAGTAAAAACACGCCGGCCAAGGCTCTCCCTTTTCCATTCCATATTTACCTTCTTCAAACTCGGCCTCCAAAATGGTAGGATTTACATCATACCTACATCAAACTTAAAAATTGCAACGAGGAGGTGAGTAACAAATCTAAATGAATCAAAGTCATACATTATGATGAAATACATGTATACTTGTTTATATACCACACCTCTCAGAATATCATACATCATTCATATACTATACTATTCAAAACCATATATCACGTTCTCAAGTATACACCCACAATCATATTCATTCAAATCACTAAATACATCCATAGGGTTAGTATCACACTCTTTTCCCTATTTAGTTCTCATTCATCCTTCACCACTATGGGCTATCAACTAGCCATATCTCCGGCTATATACAAATGCGCTTAAAGCTAATGCATATACACAAGGAATTCTCATCAAACAATACGGATCCGACTGTGGGATTACAACATCATATCAATTGGTGGGACAAGCATAGGTGTGCTACTATGCCCCTACTGCAGTAGTAAATTGTGTACACATATATCTCAATTTATGCATGCTTACATCATCATAATTTTACTGGTACCAAACCGCTCTCGCCCATTTGTAGCACTAGTCACCCCGTGACTTGCGGATCAACCTCGTGGCCTCAATTGCCACAAGTGCTACGGGCCCCTTCCGAACACACATCGAGAGAGCCGTGCCCCGTCGGACACCGAGGTAACTCGCTCACCATAGAGCCGCCCACCCACTGGGCCCGCCACATAGGATGCCTCGTCACCAAACTATGGACAGCTTCGTGACTCACACACCGAGTCACAGGGGAAAACAACATTACGCTCGTGCACTGAGCCGCCCTCCCACTGGGCCCGCCTAGTGGAACCCCCTAATATTCCACATACACAGCTGTGATATGCCATGGATGTAATGCAAATGCAAATCAAGTGCATCCTCACACTATGCATCCTAGATGCCACTCCACATTCAATCATTCACCACCACCACTTAGTGGATTTCAATATTCTCATCATCCTCAATTATTTCCAATTCTCCTCAATACTTATATTCATTAATAGTTAGTGGCATACACATTCATTAGTTCAACATACATCTTTGGGATATTTCATACCATAGATTTCAATTCACACATAGTCTTAAACCATCATCATATTCATCATCAAGATCTAATCACAACATCATATCATTATCCCAAATACAATGCCACACAATAATCATCATTCTAAATGCATCTAAATCATAACATCGTCACATCATCCATTCAAACAACATCAACATAATCATATATATATATATATATATATTTTCACATCATCAATGGATGAAATCATGCATTTAGAATAGTTACCCCCTCCTACCTCAAGAGAAGTAGAAATCAACGCGGTCCGATGGTCCCGCTTCGTCGATGGGGTCGTTTCCTACATTATACAACATACCACACAATTATTATCTATTAAAACCACCAAGATTCAAGTGCTCTTAATTAACCACTTGGTGTTTTATGCCTTTTTAATTCTCAATCTTTACTTATTCATTTAATCCACCATAACCACCATGGGTTAGGTGCCCAATCACATTATTATGCATTTAAGGCTAAACCTATTCATGGGCTTCCACATTAATGAACTCCACCAACCATTTACCACCATTAATGGTCACTACACATCATAAATAACATCTACCATCAATAATAAATGCTCATCTACCTACATCTTACATTTCCCCCAATTTATAAAGTTAGGGTTTCATCAAAAACCTAATAACCACCATTTGTGTTCATCATTTTCCATCATTCTCATGTCACTTTTGTGTACCACCCAAGGCCCTCATAAAACTCAATTTAAATACACCCCACCTTAGGGTTTTTCATCATAAATGTCTCTCCTAACTTAACCCATATGCATTAACTCTCTTCCAACAACCAATACCCAAAAGCTAAAGCTTAAAGCTCATGAAAATGAAGAGAAACCCTTACCTCAAGCCAAGAGAAATGGGTTTCTAGAATGGGTGAGAAGGAACACGAAAATAGAGAGAGTGAGAGAGAGAGAGCCTCCAAGCCCAAGCTCCATACGAAAATGGAAGAGGAGATGGCACACACCACACTTGTGGATTTTTGAAGAGAAAGGAGAAGAAGATGATGAGTGGGATATGAAGAGAAAGGAGAAGAAGTGTTTGCCTAAGAGGGAGAGAATACACGTGAGAATGAGAGGGAGAAGAGAAGAGTTTATATTTTATTTTAACTCTCATTCATTAAGGCTTTATCGTTTTTCCACAAACAGGCTCTTCGTTTGGGCTCAATACTTCATCTAAAAATTATTCCGAATACATATTCAGATTCCCAATATTATCCTTAACAACCCTGACCAATATCATCTCAATCAGAGATACTTGGTCCGACACCCATATCTCAACCGGGCTTATTTTCAGCTTATCCGGTCTCCTCAATTTACCAGCAGTCCCCAAAACTCAATTTAATTATTTCAATATTTTGGGACATTAAATAATTCGCATTCAATTCGTCAATATTTATTTTCCTTAATTAATCTTCTATTTTAAAATTTTTGGGATGTTACAGCTCGTAGTGCATACACCAACACGTTTTGTGGGTAGGATAGGAAATGATATGATAATGTTCTGACTGGTGTAGGGGGTCCAAAGTTACCCTCTTGTAACCGGTGTCAAGGATCTCTCAAACTCTCGTTTTTACACCGTCTCAGTGGGAATACAGTATTATACACATAGGCCCAGTGGGGGTCCTATGCTCTTCATGTTAAGGTACTGACTTTGAGTCAATTCCAACCTTTTTGAAAAGGACACACCAGAGGTGTACCTGTAAAAGGGGCCCTGATACTTAAGTTAGTACGGGTATTACGGAAGGAAAATGATTACGGAAGTATTCAGTTATGAGTAATGAAAAATCTGTTATGTCTTAATAAATGAGTAGTATTTATAGTTTTTCCTTAATTGCAAGTGGTGATTTGACCTCTCCTGATAGGATCCAGAGATTGCAGCTTTGGCAGATACAAGTTGCCCACTTGCATCTGACTTTGACTACAACAGTTTTCCTAACCGGGTCTATTTACCTATTCCGTACTGAACCTTAGATGTTCATTATTGTTCAAGTACCTTGACTAGTGTGATTACATCGGTGCTCGTGTACCCCGTCCAGATTTCTAACCGCCTGGTATTTATTTCTCATGTTTCGTTACCGGTGTAACTTATCTTGCTGGTTGGTATTCACACCAGATTAATAAGCCAATATGATATCATGTGATGATAACATGATAGGATAAGAGTTGGATAAGTTGATTATTAATAATAATATATATTAATTCTTAAAAGAATATATAAGGCTCTTAGGACCTATTAAAAGTTTTGATTATGATAAAATGTTATATTATTTAATGTACTAATGTTTTAAGGTTATCAATAACGTATTTATAGATAAATTTAAGCCATAGACCAAGGAATAAAAAATCTCAAGTAGCTGTTTGAAGATTATCTCAACTCAGATGCCCAAACTCAACTTAAATACATTGATATGATAATATATATATATATATATATATATATATATATATATATACTTTTTAAAAATTACTTGTGTTAGTATAAAGAGTGATATCTATCATTCTATATCATGATTTAAAAGATCTATTTAACAATGAGAGGTTTGTTCAAACATTTACAATATGTCTTGAGTTTTATTCTAATAAAAAATATTGCAGGGAGTAATCTTATTTCGGAAATCTTGCAGGTTATTTTTTCATAAACCATTTATTACATGCTAACTCGATCCATCAAAAGTATCAAAATCCATTCAATCCACACTAAAGCCCCCTAAAAAAATCCGTGGGTATTTGACGTCAAATTTCTTATAGAATGATTATCCAGTCAATCACATTTTCCAATTAATGTATTCTTTTTGTTTCTTTCTTTTGTGATATATATGATCTCTAAAGCAACTTAAAGCAAAGCACAAATAAAATTGAACTAGTCCTCTAAAAGTGTGGCATTGTTTTCTTCAACAAAACTAATGGTGGAGTAATGGACTTGATCAACATCAAGTAAAATCTTGTCATTGGGCCTTCTTACAAGGGACCCACTACTTAGTACACATACAAAAATTTCAAGTCCTTTAGGCATATCCACATCACATAATTAATGACATCTTTCTCATCTTCGCTTTTGTCATTGAGAAGATATACTCAAACAAAGGCAATAAAAGCAAGAAAGTCATTAACCATGATTGGTTGGAAATAGAGAAAAATAGAAGAAAAATACAGATAATATTACTTTTCTGTGTTGGATTTTTTGTGAACAGAATTAATGATAAGGTATAATAACATCCTACAATTCAGGTAGCGGATCGATTTTGGGAAGGTTTGTTGAAGATTTTTTAAAAAGAAAAATGATTTCTTTCAAATTTAAAACTTTGTTCTCCATATCCAAACGTAAGAGAATGCTGGGTTGCTGTAAAAATAACATCATCTAGAAGTTGTTGAAGATCGACAAGTAACAAGTAGGAATTCAAATAAGTGGAGCCCAAATATGGAGTACAATTTGAAGGACACATGGGTGATTTAGACTTCAAATTAATAGAATTAGAGACGAGCAAGTGGTTCAAGACCTTAAATCAAAGTTTCTTTTTTTAACAATTATAATCAAAGTTAAGGCAAGACGTATTCTCATACCAAGAGATTCCAGTTTTCTATGTAAATATTTTTTTAAATTTTTTTATTTTAAAGGGATATTTTATCTTCTACTCTAGAGAATATTTTATACTTAAAAAAAGTGAAAATATACGTTTAATCTATTTTTTGTTAATCAGCTTTTTTTTATGCTGATTTTTTGTTTATCAGCTTAGTTCCATGTTTTAAAATATCTTCCGTTATGAAAGTTTATTGATATCAGGGACTCATTTAAATAAATTCTAACACACTTAAAAACCGAATATTTTACATTTACTTTCTACCGTTACAAAGTACCTTTTTTTAGAGGCACTGTTATAAGAGGTCCCTCTTTTCCCTAATTAACTGTCCAGATAATTTTTTGTTTCTAGTTATATGTCTATTTAATATATCAATAAATTATTAATTGATTTTCCATCAAAAATATCCTTATGAGTCTATTAACATTTGTGCAATAAATTCTTATTCATATACGATTCCCATACAAAATAAAAGCTGACTTTAAATGGTCAATGAGAGAAAATATATTTCTTATCTATATTAATAAAGGTAAAATAGTAAAATAAATACTTGATCCATTAAAATTAATAAAATTGATTAAATTCTTTAATATGTGTTTTTTTCTCTAGATAGTTAAATGGAAACAAAGAGAGTATATAATTGCTTTTATATAGGTTTCACAAAACACATAAAATAAAAAAAATAATATTGATGGCTTAAATCAAAAGGAAATCTTCAAACAATGGAAAGAAACATGGCGACATGGTAAAACAAAGAGTTTAAGCTTAATTAAATCCTATCATTGCCTCGTTTAATCAAGTTTTAACATTTAAGACTTGTTTGGTGAACAAAATAAAAGAGTCAAGATAGGATAAGTTATTCTATCATGTTGTTATTTTATGTTTAGTGTGTCAACATGATAAATATGAGCTATCATGTCCTATCTTGTTGCTCTTTTATAATTTTTATCCTAAAAGAGTGTTAGGCTAAGAATAAGTAGGATAGAAGGAGTTTGCCTCTATATTATTGTTGTTGTTGTTGTTGTTGTTGTTGTTGTTGTTGTTGTTTATATTTCTTGTCCATTTCTATCATGTCCACTAAGCGAACTCTTATTGTTGAAATAATGATATCCAGCATGTGTTAGGTTTTGATGAAGACACAATCCTATGATAATTTGCCAAGGTCTAATTTTGCGAGGTTGCTAACCTATTTGTTGAGTGCGCACGAAACTTTGGAACATGTTTAGATAAGACACTAAATGTTTCATATAACATCCTTAATTTTTAAAATAAATTTCAATAAATCAAATAAAATTTTGCAAATAATTCAAATTTCCAAAACAGAATTTGAATTAAACAATTACAAAATCAATTTCACAAAAGCCGACCGGCTGTTTTAAGTTTACAATAAAAAAATAAAAGCACTCGGTATTCAGGAGCCGGCCAAGGCTTCTACCCAAATACACTCCGAGCAGCGTGAGTGACTTCTCATATCATGGTTGGGCCCTTCATTCACTGTAAAAATAACAACTGTAGGGGGTGAGCATCAACATATCAAATAACAGTTATTGAATTGGATTAAAATTCCAATTAATAACTATATTCAAAAACAAACCGATCACAAATATCATCACATAATTATTCACAATAATTATATATTCATGTTGTTCACAATAACAACACCGAGTCATATATACTCATCATAAACAACATGTCATTCTCAATAACACATAAATCAGTGTATACACATACTTAATCAATGATCAACCAAAATGGGATCATTATTAAGTCTTTCAAATTTTGTGTTGCAACACTAGCTCTCCGAGCCATAATTTAGCTCCTCGCTGATCCGGCCATTTTACAGGTACCAAACCGCTCTGCGCCCATAATGTAACACCGAGTACCACTCCCAGAGTGATAGCGGTCCTCTACTCAGTGCTACGGGCCGACCTTGAGTCCCACTCAAAGGCGTCTGTGGTATATAGGAACCACCAAGGGTCTATGCCTTTATCAGGTCGTCCACAACTGGACCGGCATCACAGGCCCCCTGTAGTCCTGTGTGTGTTTCAATACAATTGATATATCAAACAAATATCAATCACACATCAACATAATCATCATATCATTCCACTCGGTAATACAATAGGCATAACACATAATAATTTCATGCCCATAATTCATACCACATCACCTTCATCAATCTCATATAAACTCAATATCATCACATGTAAACTCAATATGAATGGAAAATAATTAACATAAAGTATGTCATTCAATTGGGGTCTCAATAACATTTCATACATATATCACATATATCATATCAATAATACCCCAAATCCATTCATAAACCATCTATTTGAGATGTACGCTCCCCCTACCTGGAATTAAAGAGTTCCAAATAGCTTCTCAAATATTATCCTGGTCGTTACTCAAGAATTCTGACTGGAATTGTACTTCTGCACCAGTCCCAAGCTTTCCTCGTAAAGAAAAGGAAATGAAGGCTTGATGTTATTCTTTGTTTAATAGTTCCAGTAAAAAATTGGAAACAATAGGATTTTAGATAATAATCTCACTTTCAAAAGTTCTTCCATTAATCCAACAATGGAAGTATTTATATATACATGATTCATGCAGAAGAGACGTGAATAAATAGAAGTATTCTGACATACGTCTCTTTAATGATAATGAAAGGAATAAGATATTTAATGAAAAGGGGACAACACATTAAAAAGGGTCCCATACTTAGAAAATATCTTGAAAAGGATCTTGCTAGAATGTAGAAGAACAGGTTGACGTGGAAAGCATCCATAGTAAAATATTTATTAATTTCCGACTCGGTTTCTGCGTATTCCGACTCGGTTTCAGCTTATTCTGACTTAGTTTCCTCATCCTGGCATATCTTTCTGAGAGAACTTATCAGAGCTTCTTTCCACTCAGAATTCCTTCATTCGGAAATGGCCCACTCATAACTGTCTTATTCAGAAATATATCGATCAGACGTCTCACTCGGTTATACCTCTTTCCGAGTCAGAGTCTTACTCTTTCGTCATTTAGAAGTTTCTCAATTGAAAGACCACTCAGAGTTCGAAGTCCACTTCCTTTCTCGGAAATCATTCCTCTTGAAAGGATTATTCGGATATTTATTCTCCTCGGAATTATTCAATCACAAACATACTCAATCAGATTTCAAGTCTTTGTCCAGGAGCACTCTTCCTGAAAGACTCGCTCGGAATGTCTCACTCGGAAGTGTCACAGAGAGACTTCACTCGGCAAACCATCCACCCAGATATACTCCACTCGGGAGTTTACTAGTCAGAAATATTTTTCCGAGAAGTACCTCCACTTCTCTCGGGAACGACCCATTCGGAATCATTCTACTCGGAGATGTTTCCGTTTCACTCGGATTTGCTTCACTCGAACGTTTCTCAAACGGACACAGCGTTACTTCGTTCAGGAATGATTTTCTTAATGATGTTTCACTCGGAAACATCTTAACTTCACTTGGAAATGATCTCCTGAGTCATGTTTCACTCGGAATCACATCCATTTCACTCGGAAAATCTTATCTTTGACATTTTCACTCGAAATTTTATTTAGAAATTCTTCTTTAATCCTTTTTAAATTATTTTTCTAAAAATCATGAAAATTGGGATGTTACATTTCAGGTTACACAAACAAAAAGACTTGAATAGATCTCACTGATGACCACTAAAATCAAATACAAACTAGAGATCTATTTTAAAGAAAGTATCTTAAAAGAACATCACTATCTCAACTTGTAGAAGACCACAGGTTATAGTTAGGTCTCAAGTTGCAAGAGCACTAAATGGAAAATCTTTACATATTAACAGAAAAGTGATCTTCTATGCTTGAAGTATAGGGCCCCGAATCCCCGGATCCAAATTCCGATGTAAAGACAAATAATCACTGAAAATACGAATAAATTTTTCACAGTTTAAAGCGTTTCAACATCCCACTTACATTAAGATTCAAACCATGGAAAATCAAAGACCACGTTTTAAAGAATTAAGAGAGAAATGGATCGTAAAGAAAAAGCCTACAATGTATACACAACCCTATTTAAAACAATAGAAAAGAGTTAAGTGTATACCGAGCATCCATCTCATCTCATATATAAAGATATGAGAAGAGATCCAAGAAAACACAAAGTATTTGTTAAAGGTAATTGGAAAGGTATGTATATGGTTAAGGAAAACATGTCAAATGGGTGTACAACAAGTAATCATGGATGAAGGATTGAAGTACTAGGCATAGGGAACCAAGAGGTATAAGACCATGATAAGAAAACGTGTGAAAATCACTCTGGGCATTTCCACTGGCCGTGGAACACACTGCCCCAACGCCCAGAATTTTGAAAATTTTAAAACAGAGAATTCCATTGGCAGTGGGAAATTCCCATTGGCCGTGGAACTCACTATTTCCATGACCCAAATTGCGCAATTTCATAAATAGTGTGATCCATTGGTTGTGGATCACTCCCTGATCATCTAAAATCCATTTTCAAATCATGCCATACCTTGGGACCTTAGATCATGCAATGCCTAGACCTTTTATGAGACACCCCAAAAATAATGGTAAATTTTTCACGATTTTATAGTAATTAAAGAATAGAAGAAACCGTGAGATAAATCGTTAATAAGTAACCCTGGATCATTTTAAATAACCTATCCCATATATGAAGATATGAGAAGGTGAATAAATTAAATCAAGAGTCTTCCTTGGACAATCAACCATAGGATCATCAACAAGGGATAACGAAAAGCATAATCAATTTGAGAGTTATGGAAAAGAATGAGAAAGGGTTTAAATAGACTTGCATTGATGGCTAAAAGTTGTAAGTGAAGTCTTACATGGACATACAATTGTGCCACAGCTAAATGGAACCCATCCATCAACAAAACACATGAAAATTTGAAGAATCAGGGGTATAAATTGATTCAAGCACCCCAAGAATCGATTCAAGTGCTTTTGGAGTCCAAACAATTAAAAGAGGCTATTTTGAATCGATTCAAGCTCGTATGAATAGATTCAAATGTTCCTGGGCCTCATGAACAGTGATTCCAGTAAGCTTTGAATCAATTCATGCGGGGGCTTGAATCGATTCAAAGTGTCCAAAATTAGGAACAGCGAATCTAGTGAGCTTTGAATCGATTCGCACACTGTTGTGAATCGATTCATGACAGTACAGAGGCCATTTTATGTAGAAAAAGTCATATTTTTGGACTTCTAACCCCTTAACTTTTTCATATGAGTTCCAATGCCTACCAAATTTTGACACCAACTTATATACATCATTTGTGACGTGTGGGCACCGGCCGCACTCAAACATTCCCAAAAATGAGAGAGTTATGCATATAAATGCATTTCACTCATTTTGAGGCATTTTTGTGCAACTCAAGGACCTATTCTCAATGGAATTGGTCCCTTCCAATTTTTACAATTATGCAAATCATAATGCATTCTCACAACTACGCATCCTAATTATGCCACTCACCAATCAACGTCACCATCATTTCCACCATACGTTTCGAAGTGGATTTTATTATCATTGGTTGTTACTATTGTTCAAATTTTAGTGTGGCATATTCAACAATTCCTCATTGTTACAAGGGTGTCAAATCATCAATTTCAATCATCAGTCCTTCATCATCATAAAGGCATGCTAATCATCCATTTTCATTTTCATTTATCATCAATAATGACCATTCCACATTCATGGTGAGCATAACACAATCACATCATCATCAAGGCAATATACTAGCCAAACAATTCATCGTCACCATTTAGCATACCATAAACATTCCAAATGCACATTACATGTTGCCATGCATATTCATCATCATTATCATGTTTAACAACCACAAATCATCATTACCACTCAAACAAGGCAAACATGCATATTGTCACATATGACAATCAAACACTACTCAATTCATGCATTTAGAATATAAAACTCTTCTCCTACCTCAAGAGAAGAATTCCGAGCGATACAACGTTCTCGCTTCGTCGTTCGGAATGAGTCCTACATTTCATAAGGCACATATCATTATTTTCTACTCAAGATCACCTAGATTCATATATTCTAGTCTAACACTTGGTGTTTACAACATCATCATTATCAAGTCATTTTCCATTTCATTAATTTCACCTTAACCACCATGGATTAGGCATTTAAGTTCATTTTTATGCATTTAAGGCCATACCCACAAAAGGGTTGACATACCAATGGCCATTAATCACCATTAATACCATTATCAACATCAACTCTCACCACCAATAAATATTCTCTTAACATATTTATTTACTCATACCCATCATTCAAATATCATTCATTCCCTTATTAAATCATTTTCCAACCAACATTAATCATTTTTCCCAATTTTCACAAGTTAGGGTTTCTCTAAAAATCCTACAACATCATAAATGCATATCATTTTCTACCATTCCAAGCATTAATTTTCGTGTACCCCATTAAAGGTTCATAAGGCTTGCATTTAAACCACCCCACCTTAGGTTTTCCATATTTAATGCTTTTCTCAATAACCCATATACATAAATGCGCACTCAAATATCAAAACCCCAAAACCTAGGGTTCATACTCTTGAGAAATGACAAAGAGCTTACCTCAAGAGAATAAATGAGAGAGTTTCCAAGAGAGGGAAAGAGCCACACAAAATTGAGGGAGAAGAAGAAGAAGAGAGCTTCAAGCTTCAAGCTCTTCCTTCTTGCCAATGGAAAGTGGAAATGGAGGAGGAAGGTGCACACACCACTTAGGGCTTTTAAGAGGAAGAAGATAGAGAGAAGAAATGAGGAAGAAGAAGAAAAGAGAGTGTTTGCTAAAGAAGTAGAAAGCCAACGTTAGACTGAAGAGAGTTAAGTGAGTTTTGTGTTTTAATTTTACCCCTTTCACTAAAATTTACCATTTTATAACATACAGGATCTCTATTCGGGCTTAATACGTTATCTAAAAATTATTCCAAATATATATTCGGACTCCCAATAATATTCTTAACAGCCCTGACCAATGGCACCTCAATCGGAGATACTTGGTCCGACACTCATATTTTAATCGGGTATATCATTAGCTCATAAAGCCTCAATAAATTATGAATAATTCCTAAAAATCTTAATTTAATTATTTCCAATATTTTGGGACATTAATTAACTCACCTATAATTATTTCATATTCATTCCTCTATATTTAATCATTTATTTCAAAATTTGGGATGTTACAATCCACTCCACCTAAAAGAAATTTCGTCCTCGAAATTTTAACGTACCGGATTCGAATGCATTCGGATAATGTTCCCGAATATCATCTTCACGTTCCCACGTGAATGTCTCCACATTGCTATGTTTCCAGGCCACCTCCACCAAAGGTACCAATTTGTTCCGTAACCTCTTCATGGAATGCTCAACAATACGAACAGAAGTAGGAGGAATGGACAAGTCATCCCGCACATCAACATCATCAACTGGGATCACGTGCAAGCGATCATGAATATACTTCCTCAACTGTGACATATGGAACACATTGTTCAGATTCACAAGATGCGGAGGGGCGATCCGATAAGCAACATCACCGATTCGCTCAAGAATCTCATACGTTCTAATGAATTTAGGACCTAATTTTCTGCTCTTCAAGGCCCTTCCAATACCTTTATCCCATGGGAGTTTCAGAAACACATGATCACCAACTTGAAACTTAAGTGGTTTGTGCCTTTTGTCGTTATAATTCTTTTGTCTTTCTGGGGCAATCTTCATATTCTCTTGTATCTTTCTAATTTGCTCGGTGGTCTCCTGAACAATCTCCAGCCCTAAGGCCAAATTCTCACCAGTTTCTAACCAACACAGAGGCGTTCTACGCTTTCTACCATAAAGTGCCTTATAAGGAGCCATACAGATACTACTGTGGTAACTGTTGTTGTAACTGAATTTGATCAGTGGAAGAAATCTCTCCCAACATCCACTATACTCTAGAACACAAGCCCTCAACAAATCTTCAGGGCTGTGGATAGTTCTCTCAGATTGTCCGTCGGTCTGAGGATGATAAGTAGAACTAAGCTTCAACTTAGAACCTAACTCATGATGTAAGCTTCCCCAAAATCGGGAAGTAAACCGAGGGTCACGGTCGGATACAATACTAAACGGTACACCGTGTAGTCTAACAATCTCCTTTATGTATAACCGGGCTAATTTCTCTAATGAGCTCTTCATGCTCATGGGTAAGAAGTGAGCACACTTCGTCAACCGATCCATAATCACCCATATATCATCATTTCCAGCACGAGTCCTGGGCAACCCAGAAACAAAATCCATAGCAATACTGTCTCATTTCCAAACGAGGATCTCCAAAGGTCTTAAATAACTAGATGGTTTTTGATGCTCAACCCTAAACTTCTGACAAATAAGGCAAGATGCTACAAAGTTTGCCACATCACGTTTCATACCGGGCCACCAGAAATTTTTCTTCAAATCTTAATACATTTTAGTGGAACCAGGATGAAGGCTCAACACACTCTTGTAAGCTTCCTCAAGCACCGATTTTCACAAATCACTACCAGATGGAACATAAATTCGGCCCTTCACACGCCAAATACCATCATGACCTTCCGTCAAAAATGAATTCTTTCTATTAGCTTGAGCTTCTTTCATCTCAATCAAATACTCATCTTTCAGTTGTTGCAATTTCATGGTTTCAAGGAATACATTAGCAACATTTTATTTGGGGTATATATCTTTACACCCACATTCAACTCTCTAAATTGCTCAATTAGCTCTATTTCTTTCACCATCATTGCAGAAACATGCCACGACATTCGGCTCAAAGCATCGACAACCACGTTTGCCTTTCTAGGATGATACCTCAACTCGAATTCATAATCCTTTAAAAATTCCATCCATCACCGTTGGTGCATATTAAGTTCCTTTTGATCAAATAAGTACTTAAGGCTTTTGTGATCACTAAAGACCACAAACTTAGACCATACAAATAGTGTTGCCATAACTTTAAAGCAAACACCACCGCCCCTAATTCAAGATCATGTGTGGGGTAATTAACCTCATGCGGTCGCAACTGTCTTAACGTATAGGCTATCACACGCTCTTTTTGCATCAACACGCAACTAAGACCAAGCTTAGAAGCATCGTAGTACACCACAAAGTCATCGAGCAAATCAGGTAAGGATAACACTGGTGAGGTATTAATCCTTAATTTCAACTCTTGAAATCTTTCTTCACATTCGAGAGTCCACACAAATGGTTGGTTTTTATGAGTTAGCTTCATCAATGGTAAAGCTAAACAGGAGAATCCTTCAATAAACCTCCAGTAATAGCCGGCAAGACCAAGGAAACTTCTTATTTCCATCGTGGACATCAGTCTTTCCCAAGCCATAACAACTTTAACCTTTGATCGATCAACAACAACACCATTATAAGAGATCACATGACCAAGGAATGATATCTCGTTTAACCAGAATTCACACTTAGAGAATTTGGCATACAACTGTTTTTCTCGAAGAATAGCCAATACAAGGTGAAAATGCCTTTCATGTTCTTCATGGCTCTTAGAGTATACCAAAATATCATCGATGAACACCACGACAAATTGATCAAGAAACTCGTGGAAGATGCGATTCATGTAGTCCATGAAAATCACAGGGGCATTGGTCACACCGAATGGCATCACCATATACTCGTAGAGGCAATAATGCTTTCGAAAAGCAGTTTTTGGAATATCATTGGTCTTTACCCGAATTTGGTACTATCCAGAATGCAAATTGATCTTAGAAATACAACTGTACCCCTGAATTGATCCAAAAGATCATCAAAGCGAGGAAAAAGATATTTGTTCTTAATAGTGATCTTGTTGAGTTGGCGATAGTCAATGCACAACCTCATGCTTCCATCTTTCTTCTTCACCAACAATACAGGAGCACCCCAAGGAGATACACTTGGGCGAATAAATTCTCTTTCGAGCAACTCCTTAACTTGCTTTTTCAACTCAGACAACTCTATAGGAGACATCCTATAAGGACCTCGGGACACAGGCTCAACACCAGGAATAAGGTCAATAGAAAGTTCCACTTCATGTGTAGGAGGCAATCTAGGAATTTCATCCGAAAATACATTAGAAAATTTAGAAATAACGGGAATTTCACAAGATTGGGAAGAACCAATCCCATCAACCATACAAAACATCACAAGAAGCTGAGAGATACCTTGTAGGTCAAATCGTTCTACATTCAGAGTTGGAAAAATCAACATCTTGTTATGACAGTCCACTAGGACTTTGTTGGCAGATAACCAGTCCATGCCTAGGATAATATCCAGGTCTTTCATAGGTAAGCACATGAGGGATACAACAAACTTTCTACCCTCAAGAGTCATCTCGATGTTCTCACGTCGAGTCACCATTCTCAAACAAGTACCCGTCGGTGTAGTCACTATTATAGAACCTCTTATCATGCAAACAGGTATTTTCAAACGCCTAACACAATCCTCGGAAACAAAGGAGTGAGTAGCACCCCAATCAAAGATAACACATATAGAAGTGCTAAGAATTTCACACTTACTTTGGACAAGGTCTTCCGCTTGTGCAGCTTCTTCACCGGTAAAGACTCTTCCAGCAGCTTGGGGTTGATCACCACCATTACGATATTCATGTCTTCCACCATGGCCATTGCCTCGACCATTCCCACTTCTTCCACCATTATGGTTTCCACCACGGCCACGATTACGACCACCATTATAACCATTACCGTTTCCACGACCACGGCCTCCGAAACCACCATAGCCTCCATGGTTAGCATCATGATTCATGCGAATAGGAGTATCAACATTAGCATTTCTGGTGTTCAACGGGCAATTAGGGCGAATATGCCCTGGTTGGTTGCATTGGTAACATACCGCATCATCTCTTGGGCAATCACGTGCCAAATGGTTGACACCACATTTGAAGCAAATTAGGCCTTGGACATTGCCACGACCTTGGTTACCATTATATTACCACCTCTAAACGCACCACGTCCTCTTGCATTGGAGGATCCACCATGAAAGAACTTCTTCTTCTTGAATTGGCCATGCCTCTTGAAACCAAAAAATTGACCCTTCAATTTGGGCTCATGCTTGCCTTGAGCCAAAGGAGTCACATCATCCTCTTCATAAATGCGACATTTGTTCATAAGCGTCGGAAAGCTTCTAATCTCTTGATGGCAAATGGCCCGCTTGATCTCAGGCCTGAAACCATTTTCAAACTTTACACACTCTAAAGCCTCGGTACCCTCTTGTTGATAAGGAGGATAGAATGCACAAAGCTCTTCAAACTTGAAGGCATACTCCTCCACAGTCATATCACCTTGCTTAAGCTCCATGAACTCAAGCTCTTTCTTACTTTTATAGCTTTCCGGAAAGTATTTCTTCAAGAATTCAACCTTGAAGTTTTCCCACTCCAAGGGAACATTAGCAGACAACATGCATCCCCTAGTAAGACGCCACCATGATTCAGCTTCATAGCAGACCATAAAGACTGCATACTAAACCTTCTAAGCCTCAGGACATTCAAAACTCACAAAGATCCTCTCAAGATCATTGGTCCACACATACACATCCTCAGGTTTATACCCTCCATGGAACTCAGAAGGTTTCCTCTTGAGAAATCGATCAAGACTTGGGCACCTTGTCCCACATTTTGTTGGCCTTGTCTTTCCAAGAGATCGGCAAAATGATTCAAAGTAGATGCCATAGTAGTCGCTTCACGATTATGCCTACCAGCCATGTTTCACGTCTATACATTAAGACATGGCTCACACATGAGTAAACTAGACCAAACCATCAACCTTCAATCTATATACATTTATATAAAGGTTTCAACACCCATTGGTCCATCATGCATCATATCATAATAGTTATATTAATCTTAATGCATAATCACAACATATTCATCCTTGAAGGTAAATAGTGCAAGGAATCTTGCCCGGACTCAAACAACAAGCACACCAATCTCAATCCAATGCAAAACAGTCATAATTTAATCAAAAGCCCATAACTCAATCGAATACAACTCAAACAATTCAATCATAAGCGAGAATTGCTTGCATAACATCTATTAAGTCTCTATCAAAGTGCAAATAATGCTCTAATACCAGGTTGAGACGCCCCAAAAATGAGGGTAAATTTTTCATGATTTTATAGTAATTAAAGAATAGAAGAAACCACGAGATAAATCGTTAATAAGTAACCCTGGATCATTTTAAATAACCTATCCCATATATAAAGATATGAGAAGATGAATAAATTAAATCAAGAGTCTTCCTTGGACAATCAACCATAGGATTGCCAACAAGGGATAGCGAAAAGAATAATCGATTTAAGAGTTATGGAAAAGAATGAGAAAGGGTTTAAGTAAACTTGCATTGATGGCTAAAAGTGGTAAGTGAAGTCTCACATGGACATACAATCGTGCCACAGCTGAATGGAACCCATCTATCAACAAAACACATGAAAATTTGAAGAATCAGGGGTATGAATCGATTCAGGCACCCCAAGAATCGATTCAAGTGCTTTTGGAGTCCAAACAATGAAAACAGGCCCTTTTGAATCGATTCAAGCTCGCATGAATCGATTCAAACGTTCCTGGGCCTCATGAACAGTGATTCTAGTAAGCTTTGAATCAATTCATGTGTGGGCTTGAATTGATTCAAAGTTTTTAAAATTAGGAATAGTGAATCTAGTGAGCT
Source organism: Clitoria ternatea (assembly GCA_037962975.1). Classification (NCBI taxonomy): domain Eukaryota; kingdom Viridiplantae; phylum Streptophyta; class Magnoliopsida; order Fabales; family Fabaceae; genus Clitoria; species Clitoria ternatea. Next base: position 87,986,094 of record CM075673.1, on the reverse strand, counting down.
TTGAATCGATTTGCACACTATTGTGAATCGATTCATGACAGCACAGAGGCCATTTTATGTAGAAAAAGTCATATTTTTGGACTTCTAACCCCCTAACTTTTTCATATAAGTTCCAATGCCTACCAAATTTTAGCACCAACTTATATACATCATTTGTGATGCATGGCCACTGGCCGTACTCAAACATTCCCTAAAACGAGAGAGTTATGTGCATAAATGCATTTCACTCGTTTTGAGGCATTTTTGTGCAACTTAAGGACCTATTCTCAATGGAATTGGTCTCTTCCAATTTCTACAAGTCACAAATCATGAATTTAAGCTATTGGAGTTATTACATACCATCGAAACAACTTAGAACACAATTTAACCCTATTGGTTCCTCAAATAGGCATGAATCTCAAAACACAACATTACACACACTTCAATAAAACATTGTAATTCATGAATTAACATCATCCATTCATCACTTGGGCAATAATTTCAGCCCCATAACTAATATCATACATTGTCTAGGTTATAATAAAAAATTAGCCATACATGAAGGGTCTAATTTTCACCTATGATCTCTAAAATGAATATACACCATTCCAATATGTATATATATATATATATATTGAGCATACACCATTCATCATACGCTATACAAAATAAAAACTCACCGGCTAAGGCACTTCCTACGCACTAATTTACCTTCACCCTCAAAATGCACATTTCCAAAAGATATATTCTCACTTCCATGAATGTCCTGCATCACAAAGCTAAAAATAGACAACATTGGAGAGTGAGTTATACATTCCAAAGGATGAAAATGAATACAATGTGATTGTGTGCATATGCATTCAACATCATGTATACTTTGCATCGACATATCATTCATCATCATAATTATCAACATCTCGCCAATCATACACATACTCAATCATCCTTATGGGTCATAACAAAGTATACATTTACATACACATAATTGAACCCCTCATCATATTAGGTTATCATATATAAAATCACCATACACAATATATGTATTTGTATTCATATCTTTTATGTTGTCTTTAGGTGTTTTTTTCACCCAATCACAACCATCACCATTTCTCATCACCTTTGGCATACCTCCTTGCTATATGCAAATTCTCTTAAGCTAATGCACATGCACAACAGAGTAATATCAATTTCAGATTTGATTGTGGGAATAATCACCAAATTGTGGGTCAAGTATGATCATATAACCATACCCCTACTACAGTAGAAAAATGTATACACTTATATCACTAATTGTATGCATATAATTATGTTTTACTGGTACCAAACTGCATCGCCCATCTTGGAACACCTGACCATTTACACCATGACCGCGATAAACACCATAATCAATATAGAGGTGTTGCGTGCTGGCCATGATTCATACCATGGTGGCTGTGATCCATAGGACCACCGGGGACACTTGCTCATCAAAGAGCCATCCCCCACAGGGTCAGCCACATGCAGCTCCCCGTAGCTATACATGGGCGACTTTGTGACTTACACTCTGAGTCACAGGGGATAATAAGTATACTCGTGCACTGAGTCGCCCTCCCACTGGGCCGGCCGAGGGAATCCCTTAACATTCCAATACCGATGGCTATGCAGTATCCCATGGATGCAATGTAAATGCAAATCATAATGCATTCTCACAACTATGCATCCTAATTATTGTTGGTGTATGCACTATGAGCCTTTATGCTTTTTCATTTGTATCATTTTTCTACTTATCAATTGAATAAATATTTCAGTTTAAAGTTGTTTTAAACATATTTATCCTTGGAGTAATAGGTCATATAAAAATTATTCCTAAAATGTCCCTAGTTAAGTATTTACATGGGGACATGTAAATACACTGAGACTAGTGTGTGAGTGTACTGATGACCTGATCTCACAGATCATAGATATAGATGATATCGAGTCTTCACACGGGTACACATTAAGAGTAATGATGTACTGGACAGACCCACCATGAGAACGTTGCATGGATCGTTACATGATTGTCATAAACGATTCTCAATGTGATAATGGTATATGTAGTCCTTCGACCTGAAGTCACTACGATTCCTACATGAGGAGTTTATTGTTTTAATACAATTAAACGTCTTCTATAACAAGAGGACTATAAAGGTTGTGATTAGGCAATGAACAAATTATGCAGAGGGATGTGAGTGATGTAGATGGGATTTGTCTCTCCTATGTGACAGGAGTGATATCCATAGGCCACTTGATGGAGTAAGACTAAGAAAACGCATGGCCATGCTAGAAAGAATAAATATTAGATATTTATTCGGATCCAGTCTACTCCGGTATCAAGTAAAATAAATTGGGCCGTACAAGGATGACGCGACCATGCCTTGGGCCCAATTAGGATATCGTGACAAAAGGAATAAACGTATTAAATAATTATCACTTATAGGTTATGTTAATAATATTCGGACATAATGATGCATTGCTAGATGCCGCTCTTATTTTATATTAATAATAAAATAGTTTATTATTAATATGACCGGGTATTTTACCTATAGGGTCACACACATAGAGTAAGCCCATCAGAAAATGTTGTCTTATTTTAGTTGGACTAAAATAAAGCTATTGGGCCTAACTCATTTGGAATGAGTAAGGAGCCCACTTTTAGAGAGAACAAATTAGGTCAAACCTAAGCCTATAAATAGAGCATAAGATGCTCATAGGCCGTTCACTCAAGTGAGACACAAAACTCTTGCAAAAAGTTGCAAGAGCTACACGCCGTCAACCTAGCAGTTGACAAGTGTTGCGATTCTGGTGGGAGTGCTCGTGTGGACTCCTAAAGGACGAGGCTACGACTGCTTCGGAGTTCTTCAAGAGGTAACCTAAATAATTTCGAAATTGGTTTTTTGTGCTTTGAAACACGGAACCTTGCAAATCCTATGGAATCCCTTTAATTTTTCCGCTGCTCATGCTTAGGGATTTCCTAACAATTATGCCACTCACCAATCAACGTCACCATCATTTCCACCATACATTTCTTAGTGGATTTTATTATCATTGGTTGTTACTATTGTTCAAATTTTAGTGTGGCATATTCAACAATTCCTCATTGTCACAAGGGCATCAAATCATCAATTTTAATCATCAATCTTTCATTATCATAAAGGCATGCTAATCATCCATTTTCATTCTCATTTATCATCAATAATGACCATTCCACATTCATGGTGAGCATAATACAATCACATCATGATCAAGGCAATATACTAGCCAAATAATTCATCATCACCATTTAGCATACCATAAACATTCCAAATGCACATTACATGTTGCCATGCATATTCATCATCATTATCATGTTTAACAACCACAAATCATCATTACCACTCAAACAAGGCAAACATGCATATTGTCACATATGACAATCAAACACTACTCAATTCATGCACTTAGAATATAAAACTCTTCTCCTATCTTAAGAGAAGAATTCCGAGCGATACGACATTCCCGCCTCGTTGTTTGGAATGGGTCCTACATTTGATAAGGCACATATCATTATTTTCTACTCAAGATCTCTTAGATTCACATATTCTAGTCTAACACTTGGTGTTTACAACATTATCATTATTAAATCATTTTCCATTTCATTAATTTCACCTCAACCACCATGGGTTAGGCATTCAAGTTCATTTTTATGCATTTAAGGCCATACCCACAAAAGGGTTGACATACCAATGGCCATTAATCACCATTAATGGCCACCTACCATTATCAACATCAACTCTCACCACCAATAAATATTCTCTTAACATATTTACTCATACACCATTTATCATTTCAACAATCTTTCATTCATCAATCTTAGTTCACCATGCCATATACTTATATTCCTCACATGTTCATCAATAAAGCTTCATCACCCTAACTACCATTACACTTCAACACAAATCTCATCAATCCACAATTTTATTTCATTAATCCACCCTAACTATCATAGTTTTGGTGTTCCCATTTATTATTTCACATTAATAGCAACACCCATTTATGGGTTTTATCACCAATCGTCATCTACCATCATTAATATCATCTATCATCATAAATAACAACACCCAAGATTAAATATTATATATTCACTCTCAAAATTGACTCTCCTAGCCATAATATATATTCCTAAATCTTAGGGTTAGGGTTTCATCAAAACCCAACAACCACCATTTATACACATCAACATGGTTCCTTAACCCATCTATAACAATAATCAATACCAATCATTCTAACTCCATTTCTATACATAAAATTCATTCCCATGGCAATTAAATCATCAATTTCTTAAACTTTACCAAAAGCCCCAAACTACCAATTCTAGGGTTTTTCACAAAAATCCAACAATAACCAATTATAACTATTTTCTTGCACCATTTCAAGCATAACAGCATCACCATTTTTGTGCACCACATACCAAGGCTCAAAATCAATATTCTCAAGTCTCCTAGCTTAGGGTTCATAGTTCCATATACATATATCCATTCATCAACATTAACACCACTATTTCCAAGCTCTAATAACACTAATACCATAAATGGAACAACAAAGAGGCCATGAACTCTTACCTCACACCAAGGTTCAAGAAAAAAATATGGAGAGGAAGAGATGAAACAACCAAAGATTAGCTCCAATATGCCTTCAGTGCCTTATGAATCCATGCTTAGATGTAGATTTTAATGAAAATTTGTTAAGGAAGGGAGCCACACGGTTTTTATTTAAGGGAGAGAAGAAAGGTGATGAAGAATTGAGATTAGAGAAGGAGAAAGGGATGCTAAAAATAAGAAAGAGAAAGGGAGAAATTTGGTAAAATTAGGTATTACCCAATGGATAAAAGGATGCATCATTTTACTTTTACCATTGCTCAACAAATCCCCATTATCCAATGGGCAAAAGAAAGTGTAAGGAGAGAGGAAAGATACCATGGCAATTGAGAGGAGAAGAGAAGGAATTTTTATTTTTCTTAAATTCTATTCCGCTTGTATTTTCGTCGTTTATTAACGTATGCCGTGTCTGAATAAATATCTCCTCAACACCAAAAATTATTTTAATCATACCACCATGACCATAATAATTTCCTTAATATTCTAGACCCATCAAATGCCCAAAATTCTCTAATGGGTCCCACACCTTTTGTTAAATTGTCTAGTTTCAATAAATTTTAATTTATTGATAAATCATAATTAGTGTCTAATTAATTTTCTCACATATATTGGAACACAAATAATTAATTATCATTAACCAATTAATTTATTTATGTAAAATTTGGGGTGTTAAATGAAGAACCTTGAAAGAAGGTTTCCAACTTAATAATGAAGATCCAAGATCTCGTAAAGTATATTGATAGTAATCCAAAGTTCAAGATGATGCCAAGTGCCTAATGTACTTCTGGAACCTCAGACCTAAATTGGGATCCTCAAGTGAACTTATCATTTAAGGACAAGTCTCTGAATGAGATATGAGTTTTTCTCACACCACTTAAGTTAGATAAGGTCAAGTTCGAAGAGAAATCAAATTATGCAGTTGTTGGAACCTCTCAAAGCCAGAGAATATCACTACCAATGGCATCAAAAGAACCCTTGCACTACAAGAAAATCCAACAAATCTTTTAATAGTATTTGACCTATAAATAGATGGCTATAACACTTAAAGATATATAGGAATGAAATATAGTAGATTCATTCTAAGTAAAAGCTAGAAAGTTGTTAAGAATTCTTTCCATCTTGTAAATTCTTTATGAGCACGTTGTAATTAGTCATATGCTTAGCTTTTGTTTCTTGGGAATCTGTTAAACTCTCTACCTAGGCTTTCCTCATAGTCAAGCTCATAGATTGTTAGGAAGAAGCTCTTTAGTCTAAGTTACCTTTGTGATTACTCTCTTAAACTTAGATATCCACCCTTAAATCCATATCTGTAAGAGTGTAAAAGTGCTAATTGAGTTGATTAATAGGTATTTGTTTATAACTTGCATTGCGGGAGGTTCTGTATTGTTGTTAGAGTCTAAAAAGGTTTTGTTGAAAGAATACTATGTGTGGATCTTGAAGAGTCTTTTGTGAAAGAATACTTGTATCATTGATTTAGATAGTGAAAAATCCTACAATTATAGGCACTAGCTTAGCCTCAGGTTGTTAAGAGGTGATCTGGTACTTGTATGAATATGTTTATCTTTACGTTTTACATTTGAAGTTATTTTACTTCAAGAGTTTATAATTCTTGTGAAATATTTTTATAAATAACTTACTAAAATGACTATTTTAGAAAATCAGTCTTTAAGGAAATGAAAGAAAATGTTCTCTACAAAGTGAGTTTCTTAGGTTCTTAACATGTAGTTATCTACAGGTTTAAATAGATGTTCAAGTTCACTATATTGCTTCATTAACTAACTTCTATCCAAGTGTTCACACTTGAAAAGGGTTTTCAAATTCTATGTAAAAAAACTAAAGTTTTAGCAGATCTCAATTCAATCCCCTTTCTTGTTACTCTTTGGTCCACTTCACTTATCATTCCAAGCATTTTCTTCAACTTATAAAATAAGTAAATTTGTAATGGTTTTGTAAAATTATATGCAATTTGATCCTAGGGTGACAATAATTGATTGACACTTTCTTGTTAGCTACTAATTCACAAATTTTATGGAAGTGAATATCTATATACTTGGATCTCCCATCAAAACTAAATTCTTACAAAGTAATATGGCATATTTGATGTCATAAAAAAGATTTGTAGGAAAATTTTGTTTCTCCAGTAAATATTCAAGAATCTTATTTAACCATATTGTTTGTGTAGTACAATTGGTTGTTGTTATATATATATATATATAAGTGTATCTTATAAGGAAGGTTCTCTTATATGAAGGTGAGAGGAGCGAATCTGGGTTGTATAACCATACATGAATGGTTAAGATTAAAAGGTTTTCAAAGTCACATGATTACTTAAAAGGTCACATAACATTTTGAAAAATTCACATGATTAATCTCAACCATCCATTGTATGGTTGTATGGTCCAGATTTGCTTCTCTTACTCTCACATAAGAGAACTTTTCTCATATGATACATCCTATATATATATATATATATTGTATTTCAGACGTAAAAAGTGCAACAACTAGTTGTTTTGTTAAGGACCAAGATATTGTATATGAGGCAAAGATGAAAAACATACCTTGATGTGCTTTTTCTTATTTGAATAACATCTAGCCCAATCACTATTTGTATATCCAATAAGTTTCACTTTGTTAGTATTGGCATAAAAGACACCTTCCGGCAAAGTACCTTTAATATATCATATAACTATTTTAACTACTTGTAGATAACAAAATCTTGGCTTTTCCATGAATTTATTGAGTAATCTACCTCCAAAGACTATCTTATGTCTAGTTACAGTTAGTTCTCTTAGGCTCCAAATCAAACTTTTGTAATAAGTTAGGTTAATCCTACTATCTTTATCTTCTCTTATCAACTTCAATTTCTTTTCAACTAGAGTGAAGATATGTTTTTAATCCTCTATGCTTAATTTCTTCAAAATATCAATAGCATATTTTCTTCTAAGAAATACATTTTCCATCTTTATGTTACATAACCTCAATGCCAATAAAATAGGACACGAGGCATAAATCCATCATTTCAAAAGATATCACCATAGCCTTCCTAAATTCTATAATCATGTTTGATTCAATTCTAATGAAGATCAAGTCATCCATATAAAGATACATAATAAAAACATCTCCTAGTTCAACAAATTTGACATACAAACTTTACTCAAACAAACATATTTGAAAACATAAGCAACAAAGTAAAAATCAATCTTCTTGTATCACGCCCTTAATGTTTGCTTCAACCCCTAAAAAGTTATCTTTAGCTTGTAGACTTTATCTGCTTCTCCCTAATTGACATAGCCCTTGGTTTCTCAACATACACTTCTTACAATATACCATTCAGAAAAGCATAATTAACATATATTTGATGTATTTTTGATGCATTTTAAGTTGTAAAGATATAATCATTCTAGTTATGTCAAGTCTAGCAATAGGAGAAAAAACCTCAAAGTAATTGACACCTAGCTTTTGCTTGTATCTTTTTGCAATAAACCTTGTTTTGAAATGACCAATCCCATTATTAGGGTTATACTTTATTTTATACACCCATTTTACTCCGATGGGCTTTTTATCAGTTGGAAATTCTTTCAGTTATTATGTATCATTCCTCTTTATGGAACAAATCTCCTCATCCATGAACTTTTTCAAATGCAACTATTTATATGCCTTTTTGAAATTTAATGGCTCATAGTTTACAAATAAAGCAAAATCGATAATCTCTTCATCATATTGGTCATATCAAACATTATTTTTAAATTACTTTTTAATTTATATTAAATAACATTACATATAGGAAAACATACATACACATATGTATATATGTGTATATATAATAGTAAATAATATATACAATAAATCCTAACTACAAAAATCCTAAAATAAAATCATAACTACAATAAATCCTTCAAAATAATGCTAGCTACAACATGATAACATAATTAAACAACCTAATCTCTGTCACATAGCATTAACTAAAAATCAAAGCATAACTCTAAATAAAAGTTATAACACACAAGTCTAACTAAACAACCTTACAAATAGATAAACATAACATGTTAAACAACCTAACTAAATAACCTAATAACCATAACTCATTTCTAAAAAACCTAAAAACCATAACTTAAACCTGAAAAAAATTAAACAACCTTACTAATTTCTAAACTTTTCTTAAAAAAATTTAGACAACATAATGATTATAATATGGATATTTCCAAATTTGTTCATTACCAAATATATCCTAGTTACCGATAAGACATTAATCAAATACCTTAATTACCAAATAGGTCCTGTTCCCCCTAGTCAGGAGAGGGCTTCACGTGATCCCTACCACCTTTACTTTTAGGAAAATATTTTGGATACTCTGATTCCCCTATGATTTTAGTAGATGATAGTTATCCTTTCGTAGTTGGGTTTAAGTCAAGGCCCTTTTTTATTACCCATTGTATAAATATGGCCTTAGAGCCCCCTTTATAATTGATGTGACATTTTGAGAGTAATAGAACCCTAATTTTCCTAGAGTAATTCTCTAAGGTTTTTAGCCTTACATACTCAGAGTGAACATTTTGGCGCCTATCATAGGGCTCGGTAAAATGGTTCCCACATCACACAAAGAAAGACTAGCTCCAAAGAAGAAGATTGTGACCATGCATAGTAACCCCAGCCACAGATACGATGGAAATCTCCAAGAGAACCAAGAAGGACGTCAGGACTGTGACAATTAGCTAGAGAAGGTTTTGACTCCCGTCAAAATGCTACAACATACGGTAGAAGAAATACGAAAGGAAAACAAGGACCTACGAAACCACCAATCAGAGGAGAGGGAGGCCTTCAGATACCAGAACACCCAGGCTACCAAGCAAAAGAAAGTCAGGCCCAAACCCTTGATCTCCTATGCTATTCACCCACTCAAAAAAGATAATGGTAGCCCCAACACCATTACACTATAAACCCCCAATAATGGAAAAGTATGATGGTAGAGGCGACCTAGAAGAACATCTTACTTTGTTCACTACCAACCTACTTATTCTGGGGGTATTCGATGCCCTACTTTACAGAACATTCTCCAAAACCCTCACTGAATATGCTCTCTATTGGTTTTCATACATTTCCCTGAGGAGTGTGTCATGCTTTGCAAAATTGATAAAAAAGTTCCTCACTTAGTTTGCCTTTAGCTGATCGGTTCAACAAACCTCCTATTTCTTGGTCAATTTGAAGCAAGGCAGAGAAGAGACGCTTAAATAATTCATGGCTTATTTTAATGAACAAGCCATCCTAATTCGACATCTAAGATCAGAAATAGCACTCCACACAATTTAAATAAGGTTACATCTAGGAAAATTTTCTAACTCCTTAGCTAAGAAACCTTCTCTTAACATGGATGATTGTAGGAAGAGAGCAGTACAATTTTTGAACATGGAGGAATGGGAAGCCGACCAGGTAGGAAACTTTGAATAGTGATCACGAGGTCAGAGCCGAGAAAGAAAAGTCCCCAATCAAATAAAGAACCGAGGCAAAGGGTTCACTCTAACCCAAAATACAATATGCTCACTCCTATAAATAGTAGATATGACCAAATATTTTAATGAAGTTTATAGTATGGGGCTACTTAAACTTCCCCTTCTGGGGAGTAAGAAAAAGGATTTGTTAGGATGAAATTTTGTGAGTCTCATAGGACTTTTGGCCATGGTAGGAGGATTGTTGGTCGCTTTAGAGCCAAATCGAGCACCTTATACGACAAGGATACCTGGAGAAATTTATTGAACAGAAAAAAGAAGCTTCGTGGAAGCCTGAGCGAAAAAGAGAAAGAGAATCCTTGAGGAAAGTAAAATTCCAACCACACGAACATCCTCGACAGGAGCGCGAATGTTCCTGATCCTGTAAACTGGAAAACGTGAGGGATTACAAAAAAAGAATCATCCATATTATTTCTGAAGGTTTTCCTAAAAGAAGATCTGACATACCACATGGGGTAGGACATGTTAACTCCCCACATTGTCTTTTAAGTGCCGAAGCTATCACTTTTGACAGCTCAGACCTCCCAATGGGGGTCCTGAACAAAGATAAGCCGATGGTAGTCACAATAGAGATAACATAATGTATTGTAAGGAAAGTGATAGTGGACCAGGAAATCTTTATTGACAAATAGCTCTAATTACATCCCACTTGGCTTAGAAAATATGACAAAGAACTGCTTAGTTTCACCGGGGACTTAGTTCAGGTCATGGGTTATGTAGAGTTGAAGACGATTTTTGGATCGGGGGAGGACAACCAGGCCATCATGGTCAAGTACCTAGTTGTTGACATCCCTAACTCATATAATGCTAGTCTAGGGCACCCAACACTCAATGTAATTGGCGAAGTTGTTTCTACCTTCCATCTTACCATGAAATTATTGCTCGGTGACAGACACATCGGAGTTGTTTGTACCGACCTAGAAATTGTCGTGGAATGTTACCACGAAAGTCTCCGATGTAGGGAAACTTTCATCGTGGAAGAAGACATCGAGACAAGGTTTGACTCTAGGGATAAAAGAGAACATGAACAACCCTAACTAGTAGAATCTTTAAAGCTAGTGTAGGTGGGGTCCAATCTGAGTTAGTGCAATGTTAGATCAAGGCTTGGAAGAATCTTTGATCAAGATTCTATGGGCCAATGTCGACCTCTTCGCATTGAGTCCCTTGGCTATGTCTGGGATTGACCCAAGCGTCATACGACACTCGCTAAATGTAGACATGAAAGCTAGACTAGTGACACAAAAATAGTGTAGCTCAAACCCGACAGAAGGATAACAGGGAAAAAGGAAACAGATAAACTTATAACAACCAATTTTATTATAGAAGTTAAATGCCCAACTTGGCTCTCCAACATGGTTATGGTAAAGAAAGTGAACGGGAAATGGAGGATGTGCGTGTACTTCACCGACCTCAATAAGGTATACCCTAAAGACCCTAACCCTTTGCCTAACATTGATCGTTTGGTAGATGGTACTTCAGGGTATCAAATGTTGAGTTTCATGGATGAATATTCTGGATATAACCAAATACGAATGAACCTGAGAGACAAAGGGAAAACTGCCTTCATCATTAGGGGAACAAACTACTGTTATCTGGTAATACCCTTTGGGCTAAAAAACATTGGTACCTGTTAATAAGTTTGTGAGATATTTGGAATGAAGAGTTCATTGAAAGAGAATCAAGTTTGTATAATATGAACTCAATGCAGTAGATGTGCCAAGTTTAAACACAGAAGTTGTAATATAGTATAAGTGTCGTTCCACTGAGGAGGTGTTAGAATGAAGATCTTAGTTTTGAATTGATTAGACAGAAGGTTTTTAGTTTGTTTTGTTGTGAATGCTGTTGAATGAAAAAGTAATAAATAACAGAGAATAAAATTTGCAAAGGATAACAGTAAATGGTATTGGGAAAATCAGTTTTGTAAAACAGGGATTGGCTTCATCACATCTTCACCTTCTGTAAGCTGCATAAGTTTTTATATAAGTAAATCAAAAAGATAATTTCTACGTCACAATCAAAGTCATTTGTATCGATCCCTCGACTACAAAATTCATAAGAATGATTTCAAACCGCTGATCCCTCAGTCACTTTGAAATCATCCCAGCACTATCGATCGATTGTTTTGATGTTTATTGCGTTAGGCGCCATCCCTGGCTACCTACTCACAATAAGTATTTCTTTCGGATCAGCTTTCAAAAGTCACTTCCCTGCATACTTGAGAAAACTTAAAACAAGAAAATAGTGATCAAGTACTTTCAGGCATTAAACGCAGAAGGAAATACAGAACTTATCAAATCTCATTACTAAATAAAAACTTACAACAGCATTACTTCAGTGTTGAATGGATTACAACCAATCCCATAAGGTAGATTAGTTACTCATGCCTTGCATTTTCACCATCAAAAGAATGAATACAGAAAATAATGGAAAGTGTGAATGAAAATACAGGGGATGAATCTGATGATGGATATGTTGTTTGCAGCTTGATTTATAGGAGTCAAGGTTCAGCTTCCCTTTTCCACTTGCGTAGAACCCATGCAGCATCTTTCAGAGACTTGCAGAAACACAAGAAGTTGGGTGAGTTGGCATCACATCGTTGGTGAATATTAAATTGGAAAATCCCATACTGCAGGAGTCACGCTTGAGCTTGATGGTCTTACGCTTAAGCGTGAAGGGTTCTGATGCTTTTTGATGGTCTCACACTCAAGCTGAAGTAATACGCTCAAGCGTGGCCTTCCTTATGGTGCAGAACACTTATCCCTCCTCAGCTACGCTCAAGCGTGGCCTTATTATCCATCCCTCACGCTCAGGCGTGTAAAGCTTACGCTCAAGCGCCCTCCATGTGCCTGGTCACGCTCAAGCTCCATTTAGTCACGCTCAAGCGTGCTTCATGTGCAGGGTCACGCTCACGCTCACGCTTGGTCTTCGCTTGGGCGCTCTCGAGCTCACGCTCAAGCGTCTCATCCCCACGCTTGAGCGTGAGAGGGGTCCTGATGCCTCTGTCTCCTTTAAGTCATGCTTAATCCTCGCTTAAGCGTCTAGTATTCACGCTTAAGCGTGAGAGGTGTTTATGTTCTCCAACTTTCATGCTCAAGCTTGCTTACTTTGTCTTTCCTGCAACTTTTCACAATATTTCTTTTTATACAATGCTTAAAAGATTCATGTTCACTTCCTTCAATAATTCCTTAATTTAGCTTAAAGTCTTTACAAAATTGGTTCAAATGAGTCATGAAATCAATGCTTATTCAACACTTATCAAACTCTCCCCAACCTAGATTTTTGCTTGTCCTCAAGTAAAAAGAAGTTTGGAAAGGGAATCAAGCATTTCAGCAAAATTAGCTTCTGTACAGACAAAATTTTAACAGACAATAATCTCAATTTATCTCAAGTAAATGATTTCCTTAATACCAATTCTTTGAAATGTACTGTACCATTAATTTGTTCACAATGCAGGTAACCAAATGCTATCAGAATAAGGAACTCTCATTATTTCTCACAGGTGGTTGTGTTTGCACATTCATCATGAGAACTGCCTAATTAACATTGCCGGCCATTTCTAATCACAATCCATTCATAAGATAAGTAAGGATCAAAAAGGTCTTTTCAAGGTTGTAATGAGGCTGGGCTATCAAGAATTCTTGGTTTTTCTTTGAGTTCAAAGTGCATGCATAAATAAGAAGGGCATATGTTCTAGAATTTTTCAAAATTTTTTTATGAGGCTTCTTTTTATGCTATTGAATTCTTCGCTTTTCTTTTTCTAGTTCTCTATTTTTGTTACATGTTGGAGAACTTTATTTCTTTTTCAGCCTCAGTTTCTCTTATCACCCTTTTTTTTTGGAGAAATGTTCTATGCTCTTTTAAAATCTTTAAGCATGCTGGTAAGGTAAGATTTTATTTCTCATGCTTGGTTTAGGGTGTTTGAAATTTTTTTTTTGGCTCAAAAATGGCTACAAAAATTGGGTCATATTTTTAAAGGTAGCTTTTTGGCTCTGAGTTTGTTTTATTATTTTTTTTTTCAAAATTTGCCTTTATCATTTCCTTGCTTAATCTCTATAAGAATTGTTAATCAGAAAATCAGGCAATGCTTATTTGACGAATTCTCATGAGACTCTCAGTGTTTAGATTTCTCACTTCTCACAGGATATAAGGCTTATTTCCTTATTCTAACAGAAAAGGGTTCACGCATGTACACAATAAAAAGTACATTCATTCCAATTCCTTGGTTCTTAATTCAGCCATTTTAACCTTTTAACAATCAATGTTATTGTCTAAAAATCTTCTGCTGCTTAGAAACTCTTCTTGTTCAAAAAGTAAAATCTTTGGTTGGGTTTTTCAAAAATGTTCAAAGTTTTAACCAACACAGGAATAAGCAAACAAGAATAATCACAAGCAGACAAGAGTAATCACAAACAGTTCTAAAGTATGCTGCAATAAAAATAAAGTAAAGCTATAAATCGTCAATTTGAAATAAAACTAAGTAGCAATTTAAACTTCAAGAAATAAAAGCATTAAAATTTTTCACTCTTCCTCAGATGAGTCCTCTTCTGTTCCCAGGTCTCTTTCTGGAGGTCCCTGTGTTGAAGTTCCTGGCCTATCCTGTGTAGTCTCACCTCCTCCCACAAAAGGAGGCCTGTCCCCAGGCCAAGCAAGTAGGGCCTCAAACTGGGCAGGTGGCATCCAAGGATTGTGTTGACCTGCAGGAATGCTGTGATAAAGGCCACTGTGAATGTGTAACAAACCTCTATGATGAGCGTTCTGCTGGGCCAGGAGGTGGCTATTTTGAATTTTCAGGATGTGAATTCCTTGTAAAATCAGATTGGCTTCTGTGCTGAGGGGAGGATGGGCAGGTGCTGTGTTGAATGCTTGCTGTGCTGCTTGAGAGGCAGGTGGAGGGGGTACATCATCTGCAGGAGGTACTGGATTACTGCAGTAACGCTCAATGAAGCGTTTGTCTATGGAAGGCCGAATTGGTTTGAGGTCTTGTACCTCAACACCATGAGCTGCAAAAAAATCAGTGATAAAGGCAGGAAAACCGAGACTCCCTTTTACCTTTTGACCTGCCTGGGAATACTTCTGATCAGAAATCACAAACTTGTGAATTTCATCAGAGAGTATTTGGGCTAGATCAATGGAGATGTCCTCTCTCAGAATGCATTATAGCAAATAGCACCTACTAAAAATTAAATCAGAGACATGAGCGTTAGGTGCTATGTTAGCTAATAAGAAAGAAGTCCAAACTTGAGAAATAGAAGTCATGTCTTTTCTTAAAATTCTCAGTGGGTTTTCTCCTTGCCCCATTTGAAAGTGGTGTCCTGGAACACATATGGAGGCTTCAAGGTCATTGGTGGCAATGACTTGGTTCCTTGCAACCATGGCAGCATATTCGCATATTTCTCCCTCTCCTAGGGTCATAATGTTCCCTAAGTAGAAATTGATTGTGTCCCTGTCATAGGAGAGCCAGGTTCCCCTCACATAAGTTTTTCTTTCTCCTCCTCCATCTTTTGTCCAAGCATTCGCATAGAATTCTCTTACAACTTCTGGGTCATATTTCTCCCTTGGGTAACATATTTTTAACCAATTTCTCCTCCTTATGATCTGCAAGAAGGCATCACAATCTCCCAAGGCCAAGTCTACTTTTCTTTCTGGTATAAATGTCCAGTTTGAGATGTCCTCATAACGCTTGCTGTTGTCTTTCTTCCTAAGTCTTGGAGCATTATCTTGTTCATCTGTGCGTGGTCTTTTGCCTTTATTTCTTTGGGAACTCCTTGCTGGGGAAGTAGTGACAGGGGGGTTTGGTGCAATTTGCTTTGTTCTGGCCATCTGCAAGAAAGTTAAGAGCCACTTTGCACTCAAAATACTTCCTTTCAGGACTTTTATCAAACATTCAGCATGCGTTAAAAGAATGTGAAACAGAAAAGGGACATGCATTACAAAGAAAGTGAAACACAAGAGCAAAGCTTTGAACCTCTTTCTCTAAACAATCCAGAAAACAACCAAGCATAGATCATGGTATTCATTAAAAATGGGAAGAAGGTGTTTAAAGACTTCAATGTATGCCAAAAGAAATGTATCAATTCTCCCTAACACAGTAATCATATGCTTGAAATTTTAAAAGAGGATAGTGCAGTAGTTACCTGGAAGAATTCGAGAGTGATAGAGAGAATGAATTGCAGAAAAAGTGTGGCTTATGAGATGAGAGTGAAGAGACAATTATTGGGGAAGAGTTGGTCAGTTATAAAACTTGGAGAGTCAGGAAATTAATGGACGGTTAATTGAGTGAGAGACTTAGTGGGCAGTTTCAAAATTCTGTATTTATTAGCGTCAGGGACCCTTTGCATTTCACGCTTGAGCGCTGGATTACCACGCTTGAGCGCAAGGGTATCACGCTTGAGCGCAGGATTATCACGCTTGAGCGTGATCGGTCTTGATACAGAGTATGTTTCCTCACTCGAGCGAGAATGAAGTTTTCTTACACGCTTGATTTTCCAGGTCCTTTCGCTTAAGCGCAAAAAGTCACGCTTAAGCGTGATCGGGTTTATTTTGAAAACTTCTTTTTGTAGAGGTGCCCCGCTCAAGGCTTGATTTTTTCGCTTAAGCTTGATGTGGATGGTTTGGGACTTACCTTGGCTCGCTTAAGCGAGATTATCCACGCTTGAACGAGGTGATTTCCTCATGCTTCCCTTAATTCAACTTTCAGCTCCAGTTTTGTTTGCCTTTGTTTGAAACTCTTATTTGGGATCCTCTTGATGAGTAATCTACAATGTAAACAGAAACTTTACTACTATTTAAAAATAAAATTTTCATGGAAAGAAAGCATAAAAGATTGGGTTGCCTCCCAATGAGCGCTTGTTTAACGTCATCAGCTTGACGCCTGATAGATTTTTCAATATGTATCATGGAGCTGGTGGAGGAGAGTGTTGAGTTTTTCCACCTTCTTGCCTAAGTCAGGCCTTAACTTTTTTTCATTCAGATTTTCAAGTGCACATTCTGAGTATTTATTTGTTTCATCAATAACAAAGTTGGCTTCTTCTTTCTGCACTCGAATTTTTACTCTTCTGTCATCCACATCTATGATGACTTTGGCTGCTTTCAAGAATGGTCTCCCTAGTATTAGGGGAACTTCAGGATCTTCCTCCATATCTATGACAACAAAATTCTCATGAAATTCAAATTGATCAACTTTGACCTCAATATTTTCAGCAATACCATAAGGGGTTTTTATTGATTGATCTGCCATTTTTAAGGTCATGTTTGTTGGCTTTACTGAAAAATCCCCTATACTTTTAAGTGTGGATAATGGCATCAAATTTACACTAGCACCAAGATCTAATAAAGCTTTACATTTTGAAAGATTTCCAATAGTGACAGGAATAGAAAAACTCCCTGGATCTTTGGTGTTATAAGGTACTGCTTCAGAGATGATAGTATCATGTCCATCTTCTTCCTTAGTTATTTCCTCAGTCAGTGTGGTCTGATAAGTGTTGAATAAGCATTGATTTCATGACTCATTTGAACCAATTTTGTAAAGACTTTAAGCTAAATTAAGGAATTATTGAAGGAAGTGAGCATGAATCTTTTAAGCATTGTATAAAAAGACATGTTGTGAAAAGTTACAGGAAAGACAAAAGTAAGCAAGCTTGAGCATGAAAGTTGGAGAACATAAACACCTCTCACGCTTAAGCATGAATACTAGACGCTTAAGCGAGGATTAAGCATGACTTAAAGGAGACAGAGGCATCAGGACCCCTCTCACGCTCAAGCGTGGGGATGAGACGCTTGAGCGTGAGCTCGAGAGCGCCCAAGCGAAGACCAAGCGTGAGCGTGAGCGTGACCCTGCACATGAAGCACGCTTGAGCGTGACTAAATGGAGCTTGAGCGTGACCAGGCACATGGAGGGCGCTTGAGCGTAAGCTTTACACGCCTAAGCGTGAGGGATGGATAATAAGGCCACGCTTGAGCGTAGCTGAGGAGGGATAAGTGTTCTGCACCAAAACGAGAAGGCCATGCTTGAGCGTGGTTACTTCAGCTTGAGCGTGAGACCATCAAAAAGCATCAGAACCCTTCACGCTTGAGCGTAAGACCATCAAGCTCAAGCGTGACTCCTGCAGTATGGGATTTTCCAATTTAATATTCACCAATGATGCGATGCCAACTCACCCAACTTCTTGTGTCTCTGCAAGTCTCTGAAAGATGCTGCATGGGTTCTACGCAAGTGGAAAAGGGAAGCTGAACCTTGACTCCTACAAATCAAGCTGCAAACAACATATCCATCATCAGATTCATCCCCTGTATTTTCATTCACACTTTCCATTATTTTCTGTATTCATTCTTTTGATGGTGAAAATGCAAGGCATGAGTGACTAAACTCCCTTATGGGATTGGCTGTAATCCATTCAACACTGAAGTAATGCTGTTGTAAGTTTTTATTTAGTAATGAGATTTGATAAGTTTCTGTATTTCCTTCTGCGTTTAATGCCTGAAAATACTTGATCACTATTTTCTTGTTTTAAGTTTTCTCAAGTATGCTGGGAAGTGACTTTTGAAAGCAGATCCGAAAGAAATATTTGTTGTGAGTAAGTAGCCAGGGATGGCGTCTAACGCAATAAACGTCAAAACAATCGAGCGATAATGCTGGGATGATTTCAAAGTGACTGAGGGATCAGCGGTTTGAAATCATTCTTATGAATTTTGTAATCGAGGGATCGATACAAATGACTTTTGATTGTGACGTAGAACTTATCTTTTCAATTTACTTAAATGAAAACTTATGCAGCTTACAGAGGTGAAGATGTGATGAAGCCAATCCCTGTTTTACAAAACTGATTTTTCAACACCATTCACTGTTATCTTTTGCAACTTTTACTCTCTCTTATTTACTGTCTTCTTGATCAACATCATTTATAACAAAACAAAAACCAAACCATTCTGCCAAATCAATTCAAGACTAAGATTTTCATTCTCACACCTCCTCGGTGGAACGACATCTATGCTGTACTACAATCTCTGTGTTTAAACTTGGCACATCCATTCCATTGAGTTCATATTATACAAACTTGATTCTCTTTCAATAAACTCTTCATTTCCAAATATCTCAGAAACTCCTTATCAAGTTTTGGCGCCGCAGCCGGGGAGGTGATTTAAGTTTGAATATTTTAGCATTGAATTGACAAGACAGTGTAAATAAATTTGTTTTCAATTTATTTTTTTTTTGTGTAGTAACTTTGCTATTTTAAGTACTTGATTTATGATCTTGAGAGGATAGGGTACAAAAGAACAACTTGCATTTGATCCAGAGATAGATAGGTTCCTCAAGAAAATCAAGAAAGCCAAGCAGAACTTCCACGTAGGACAAACTTCCTCTGATACAATAGATGTCAACAGCAACAATCAAAACCCACCAAGGAGAACACTTGGAGACTATGCTTTACAGCAAGGGCCAAGACATTTCTCAAGCATTGCAGTTCCAAACACTGTCAGAGCATTTGAAATGAAACCAGCATTTCTTAGTTTGATTAGTTCACACCAATTTACTGGAATGTCAAGTGAAGATCCGTATACTCACTTGGCCACATTCTATGAATTGGTTGGAACCATGGGATTTAACCAAGATGTTATTGATGCTACATATTTAAGACTATTTCCTTTCTCTTTAGCAGGAAAAGCAAAGGAATGGTTACAATCTCATCCAAATCAAAGTTTAAATAGCTGGAACATAGTTGAAGAAAAATTTCTACAAAGGTTCTTTCCTCCATCTAGATTCATCAAGGCCAAATCAGATATTACAACATTTAGACAAGGCCAAGATGAACCTTTTTGTGAGGCATGGGAACGCTTTAAATCACTGCTCAGAAAATGCCCAAACCATGGACTTGAAGATATTGCACAACTTAATATTTTTTACAGTGGTTTAAGGGCTGACACTAAAATGATTTTAGATGCAGCAGCAGGAGGAACAATGATGACAGTGGATGCTGACCAAGCCACAAGGATAATAGAAGCTTTATCCTCAACAGACTACCAAGCTCAACATGATCGTCAGCAAGTTCAAAAGAAAAGAGTCCTTGACTTAAACACCACAGATGCCATTTTAGCACAAAACAAAATTCTGACCCAACAATTAGAAGCATTGACCAAAAAGATATCCAATCTTCCACAACAATTACATGCAGTACAATCATCACAACCAGGGCAACAACAAATGCCTGTCACATGTAACTTTTGTGGAGGAGATCATCTCAATGAAAACTGTGGCTCACAAGAAGCAACTGTATACTTCATGAACAACCAAGGAAGGTCTGGTAATTTCAATTCAAATTTTTCTAACCAACCATTTCAGGGATGGAGAAGTAACCAAAACCAAGGCCAAGGATGGAAGCAAGAGCCCAGCTCTTCAAATAAACCATATCATAATAATGGTCCTTCTTTGGTGGAGAGAACTTCTAGATTAGAGGACACCTTGGAAAAATTTATGCAAACTTCTTTAGCAAGTCAAAAGAACAATGAGGCATCACTTAGGAACTTGGAAACGCAATTGGGACAACTAGCCCGACAACTTGCTGAGAAACAGAAGCCTCAGTATAGAGCAAACACTGAAATAAACCCAATAGAGCATTGCAAGGCTGTGACCACACTGACTGAGGAAATAACCGAGGAAGAAGATGGACATGATACTATCATCTCTGAAGCAGTACCTCATAACACCAAAGATCCAGGGAGTTTTTCTATTCCTGTTACTATTGGAAATCTTTCAAAAGGTAAAGCTTTATTAGATCTTGGTGCTAGTGTAAATTTGATGCCATTATCCACACTTAAAAGTATATGGGATTTTTCAGTAAAGCCAACAAACATGACCTTAAAAATGGCAGATCAATCAATAAAAACCCCTTATGGTATTGCTGAAAATATTGAGGTCAAAGTTGATAAATTTGAATTTCATGAGAACTTTGTTGTCATAGATATGGAGGAAGATTCTGAAGTCCCTCTAATACTGGGGAGACCATTCTTGAAAGCGGCCAAAGTCATCATAGATGTGGATGACAGAAAAGTAAAAATTCGAGTGCAAAAAGAAAAAGCTGATTTTGCTATTGAAGGTGCACTTGAAAAACAGATTAAAAGAAAGTCAAAGCCTGACTTAGGAAAGGAGGTGGAAAAACTCAACACTCTCATCCACCAGCTCCATGATCCATATTGAAAAATCTATCAGGCGTCAAGCTAATGACATTAAACAAGCGCTTATTGGGAGGCAACCCAATCTTTTATGTTTTCTTTTCATCTTGTTGATTTTACTTTAAGTAAATTTTATCCTAAGATTGAATTTTTCTTTTATTTTTCAGGCAGCTCATCAAATTCATCCCACTCATTATCCGAATGATAAGTGCCAAGTTCAACGGGGAACAAAGGACAAGTTACAGTAAAAGTCAAGCAAACACGCTCAAGTGTAACTTGCCAAGATCAGGCTAGGAACTTCACTTTTTGATTCTGACTTAAATTCGCTCAAGCGAATGATTTCAAAGCTTAAGCGAGGATGGAAAATAACCATCAGCTTTCTCATTGGAAGCAAGTTTGCAGCCCACATTGCTTGGCCTGGGGACAGGCCTTCTTTCTTAAGAGGGGTGAGACTTCATAGGCTGGACCAGGAACCTCCTCACAAGGGCCTTCAGTAAGGGAACAAGAGACAAAGGATGACTCTTCTAAGGATGAGTGATGAGTTTACTGCTTTAGTTTTTAATTGCTTTAGTTTACTTTGAGTTGGTTTTCTTACTGCAGCATATTTTGAAAATTTTTAAAATTTTCATGCTTTTGGTTGATTGTTTTGATGCAAAGTCACATGCTTAACACTTAAAAAAAAAAAGTTTTGAAAAACCCAACCAGGATTTACAATTTTTGTTTCAAGAAAAGATTCTGAGTTAGCAATTATTTTGAGGCAATAACATTAGTTTTGAGAAGGAAAATTAACTGATTTAAGACCATGAAAATGAAGGAAATGAACCATTAAAATTTGTTTGCATGCTTGAAACCCTTTTAGAATATGGAAGTATGCCTTATAAACCGGTGAGAAGGGAGAAATTTAAACACTGAGAGTCTCATTAGAATTTGCTAAGTTTGCATTGCCTAATTTTCTGATTAATAATTTTTTTATAAGAAATTAAGCAAGGAAAGGATAAAGGCAATTTTGCAAATAAAATATCCCAGAGCCAAAAAGCTACCCTAAAGTATGCCCTATTCCTTGGTAGCCCACTTTTGAGCAAAAATTTTATTCTATAAAAACACCCTAACCCAAGCATGAGAAATAAAAATCCTACCTTATCAGCATGCTTAAATTTGATAAGAGCATAAAATAGTTTTGACCAAAAGAGTCATGAAAGAAACAGAGGAAGAAAAAGAAAATGCTAAAAACAGTAAGTTCTCCAGAGATTCAAACAGAATTAGAGAACTAGAAAAAGAAAAAGAAAGAATTCTGTAGCTCAAAAAGGAAGAAACCTTATAAACTTTGAAAAGTTTCATAATTTATGCTCTTCCTTATGCATGCATTTTGAACTCAAAGAAAAACCAAGAATTCTTGTTTAGCCCAGCCTCATTACAACCTTGAAAAGACCTTTTTGATCCTTACTTATCCTATGAATGGATTGTGATTAGAAATGACCGGCAATGTTAATTAGGTAGTTTTCATGATGAATGTGCAAACACAACTACCTGTGAGAAATAATGAGAGTTCCTTATTCTGATGGCATTTGGTTACCTGCATTGTGAACAAATTAATGGTACAATACATTTCAAAGAATTGGTATTAAGGAAATCATTTACTTGAGATAAATTAAGATTATTGTCTGTTAAAATTTTGTCTGTACAGAAGCTAATTTTGCTGAAATGCTTGATTCCCTTTCCAAACTTCTTTTTACTTGAGGACAAGCAAAAATCTAGGTTGGGGAGAGTTTAATAAGTGTTGAATAAGCATTGATTTCATGACTCATTTGAACCAATTTTGTAAAGACTTTAAGCTAAATTAAGGAATTATTGAAGGAAGTGAGCATGAATCTTTTAAGCATTGTATAAAAAGACATGTTGTGAAAAGTTGCAGGAAAGACAAAAGTAAGCAAGCTTGAGCATGAAAGTTGGAGAACATAAACACCTCTCACGCTTAAGCGTGAATACTAGACGCTTAAGCAAGGATTAAGCATGACTTAAAGGAGACAGAGGCATCAGGACCCCTCTCACGCTCAAACGTGGGGATGAGACGCTTGAGCGTGAGCTCGAGAGCGCCCAAGCAAAGACCAAGCGTGAGCGTGAGCGTGACCCTGCACATGAAGCACGCTTGAGCGTGACTAAATGGAGCTTGAGCGTGACCAGGCACATGGAGGGCGCTTGAGCGTAAGCTTTACACGCCTGAGCGTGAGGGATGGATAATAAGGCCACGCTTGAGCGTAGCTGAGGAGGGATAAGTGTTCTGCACCAAAACGAGAAGGCCACGCTTGAGCGTGGTTACTTCAGCTTGAGTGTGAGACCATCAAAAAGCATCAGAACCCTTCACGCTTGAGCGTAAGACCATCAAGCTCAAGCGTGACTCCTGCAGTATGGGATTTTCCAATTTAATATTCACCAATGATGCGATGCCAACTCACCCAACTTCTTGTGTCTCTGCAAGTCTCTGAAAGATGCTGCATGGGTTCTACACAAGTGGAAAAGGGAAGCTGAACCTTGACTCCTATAAATCAAGCTGCAAACAACATATCCATCATCAGATTCATCCCCTGTATTTTCATTCACACTTTCCATTATTTTCTGTATTCATTCTTTTGATGGTGAAAATGCAAGGCATGAGTAACTAAACTCCCTTATGGGATTGGCTGTAATCCATTCAACACTGAAGTAATGCTGTTGTAAGTTTTTATTTAGTAATGAGATTTGATAAGTTTCTGTATTTCCTTCTGCGTTTAATGCTTGAAAATACTTGATCACTATTTTCTTGTTTTAAGTTTTCTCAAGTATGCTGGGAAGTGACTTTTGAAAGCAGATCCGAAAGAAATATTTGTTGTGAGTAGGTAGCCAGGGATGGCGTCTAACGCAATAAACGTCAAAACAATCGAGCGATAATGCTGGGATGATTTCAAAGTGACTGAGGGATCAGCGGTTTGAAATCATTCTTATGAATTTTGTAGTCGAGGGATCGATACAAATGACTTTTGATTGTGACGTAGAACTTATCTTTTCAATTTACTTAAATGAAAACTTATGCAGCTTACAGAGGTGAAGATGTGATGAAGCCAATCCCTGTTTTACAAAACTGATTTTTCAACACCATTCACTGTTATCTTTTGCAACTTTTACTCTCTGTTATTTACTGTCTTCTTGATCAACATCATTTATAACAAAACAAAAACCAAACCATTCTGCCAAATCAATTCAAGACTAAGATTTTCATTCTCACACCTCCTCAGTGGAACGACATCTATGCTGTACTACAATCTCTGTGTTTAAACTTGGCACATCCATTCCATTGAATTCATATTATACAAACTTGATTCTCTTTCAATAAACTCTTCATTTCCAAATATCTCAGAAACTCCTTATCATGGTCACAGCCTTGCAATGCTCTATTGGGTTTGTTTCAGTGTTTGCTCCATACTGAGGCTTCTGTCTCTCAGCAAGTTGTCGGGCTAGTTGTCCCAATTGTGTTTCCAAGTTCCTAAGCAATGCTTCATTGTTCTTTTGACTTGCTAAAGAAGTTTGTATAAATTTTTCCAAGGTGTCCTCTAATCTAGAAGTTCTTTCCACCAAAGAAGGACCATTATTTTGATATGGTTTATTTGAAGAGCTGGGCTCTTGCTTCCATCCTTGGCCTTGGTTTTGGTTACTTCTCCATCCCTGAAATGGTTGGTTAGAAAAATTTGAATCGAAATTACCAGACCTTCCTTGGTTGTTCATGAAGTATACAGTTGCTTCTTGCTTCTTGTGAGCTTGGTAGTCTGTTGAGGATAAAGATTCTATTATCCTTGTGGCTTGGTCAGCATCCACTGTCATCATTGTTCCTCCTGCTGCTGCATCTAAAATCATTTTAGTGTCAGCCCTTAAACCACAGTAAAAAATATTAAGCTGTGTAATATCTTCAAGTCCATGGTTTGGGCATTTTTTGAGCAGTGATTTAAAGCGTTCCCATGCCTCACAAAAATGTTCATCTTGGCCTTGTCTAAATGTTGTAATATCTGATTTGGCCTTGATGAACCTAGATGGAGGAAAGAACCTTTGTAGAAATTTTTCTTCAACTATGTTCCAGCTATTCAAACTTTGATTTGGATGAGATTGTAACCACTCCTTTGCTTTTCCTGCTAAAGAGAAAGGAAATAGTCTTAAATATGCAGCATCAATAACATCTCGGTTAAATCCCATGGTTCCAACCAATTCATAGAATGTGGCCAAGTGAGTGTACGGATCTTCACTGGACATTCCATGGAATTGATGTGAACTAATCAAACTCAGAAATGCTGGTTTCATTTCTAGTGCTCTGACAGTGTTTGGAATTGCAATGCTTGAGAAATGTCTTGGCCCTTGCTGTAAAGCATAGTCTCCAAGTGTTCTCCTTGGTGGATTTTGATTATTGCTGTTGTCATCCATTGTATCAGAGGAAGTTTGTCCTACGTGGAAGTTCTGCTTGGCTTTCTTGATTTTCTTGAGGAACCTGTCTATCTCAGGATCAAATACAAGTTGTTCTTTTGTACCCTGTCCTCTCAAGATCATAAATCAAGAACTCAAAGTAGCAAGGTTACTAAAAAAATAAAAACAAATTGCAAACAAATTTATTTACACTGTCTTGTCAATTCAATGCTAAAGATATTCAAACTCAAATCACCTCCCCGGCTGCGGTGCCAAAACTTGTTAATAAGTTTGTGAGATATTTGGAATGAAGAGTTCATTGAAAGAGAATCAAGTTTGTATAATATGAACTCAATGCAGTAGATGTGCCAAGTTTAAACACAGAAGTTGTAATATAGTATAAGTGTGGTTCCACTGAGGAGGTGTTAGAATGAAGATCTTAGTTTTGAATTGATTAGACAGAAGGTTTTTAGTTTGTTTTGTTGTGAATGCTGTTGAATGAAAAAGTAATAAATAACAGAGAATAAAATTTGCAAAGGATAACAGTAAATGGTATTGGGAAAATCAATTTTGTAAAACAGGGATTGGCTTCATCACATCTTCACCTTCTGTAAGCTGCATAAGTTTTTATATAAGTAAATCAAAAAGATAATTTCTACGTCACAATCAAAGTCATTTGTATCGATCCCTCGACTACAAAATTCATAAGAATGATTTCAAACCGCTGATCCCTCAGTCACTTTGAAATCATCCCAGCACTATCGATCGATTGTTTTGACGTTTATTGCGTTAGGCGCCATCCCTGGCTACCTACTCACAACAAGTATTTCTTTCGGATCAGCTTTCAAAAGTCACTTCCCAGCATACTTGAGAAAACTTAAAACAAGAAAATAGTGATCAAGTACTTTCAGGCATTAAACGCAGAAGGAAATACAGAACTTATCAAATCTCATTACTAAATAAAAACTTACAACAACATTACTTCAGTGTTGAATGGATTACAGCCAATCCCATAAGGGAGATTAGTTACTCATGCCTTGCATTTTCACCATCAAAAGAATGAATACAGAAAATAATGGAAAGTGTGAATGAAAATACAGGGGATGAATCTCATGATGGATATGTTGTTTGCAGCTTGATTTATAGGAGTCAAGGTTCAGCTTCCCTTTTCCACTTGCGTAGAACCCATGCAGCATCTTTCAGAGACTTGCAGAAACATAAGAAGTTGGGTGAGTTGGCATCGCATCGTTGGTGAATATTAAATTGGAAAATCCCATACTGCAGGAGTCACGCTTGAGCTTGATGGTCTTACGCTCAAGCGTGAAGGGTTCTGATGCTTTTTGATGGTCTCACGCTCAAGCTGAAGTAACCACGCTCAAGCGTGGCCTTCCTTATGGTGCAGAACACTTATCCCTCCTCAGCTACGCTCAAGCGTGGCCTTATTATCCATCCCTCATGCTCAGGTGTGTAAAGCTTACGCTCAAGCGCCCTCCATGTGCCTGGTCACGCTCAAGCTCCATTTAGTCACGCTCAAGCGTGCTTCATGTGCAGGGTCACGCTCACGCTCACGCTTGGTCTTCGCTTGGGCGCTCTCGAGCTCACGCTCAAGCGTCTCATCCCCACGCTTGAGCGTGAGAGGGGTCCTGATGCCTCTGTCTCCTTTAAGTCATGCTTAATCCTCGCTTAAGCGTCTAGTATTCACGCTTAAGCGTGAGAGGTGTTTATGTTCTCCAACTTTCATGCTCAAGCTTGCTTACTTTGTCTTTCCTGCAACTTTTCACAACATTTCTTTTTATACAATGCTTAAAAGATTCATGCTCACTTCCTTCAATAATTCCTTAATTTAGCTTAAAGTCTTTACAAAATTGGTTCAAATGAGTCATGAAATCAATGCTTATTCAACACTTATCAGTACCACATACCAGAGACTAGTAGACAAGATTTTTGCCAACACTACTAAAAAAAATAATAAACAACGACAGAAACAACTCGTCACTAAAGCACTCAAATTCCGTCGCTAGAACTATTAGCGATGGTGTTTTTGACAGGATACACGCTGTCGCTACATAGCTCGTCGCTAATTTAAAAGCAACAACAACAATGCCCCATCGTAACATTTTCGACGGCTACCCCATCGCTGAGCTGGTCCCATGGCTGGTCACTCAGCCCATCACTGGTGATGACAAGTTAGTGACCAAAGTAAACCATCGCTAATGGGTAAGCTTTTAGCGACGACACCAAACCGTCGCTAAAGACAACAAAATAGCGACCACCTACTCCGTTGCTAATGTAATTCCCTAATAATTTAAATTTGGGAAAGATAAATTAAATATTTATTTAAGTTGGAATTAAAAGGGAAATATGATTTTAAGTGGATATATGATTTAAAATAATATTTTAAAGGGAAAAAGCTAATTTAGAAATTAATTTCAAAGGAATGGCATCAGGGACCTGACGCGTAGCGTGGCTTGGCACGTAGCATTAGGAGGAAATTAATGACCTGACGCGCAGCGCCAATGGGACACGTAGCGATCAAATTTTTTTGAGGGCATGCAAAATAGAACTCCAAAGACACCATTCTTCCTCTCTTTTCTTCTTTTTCACGGATTTTGCCCAGGACTTGGTGGAAGCTCTCATTTCTTGTAATTTTGAACATTGGAGGCTAAGGTAATGCATGTGAGGACCCTAGATCACAAGCTTTTCCTTCTGCTCTTCTTCCCCTTTCTAAAACCAAATTTGTATTTAATGTTGGGGGTTTGGATTTTGCGGTTTATGGACTTATGAAGCTTGGGTTTTGTGTTTGGCATGTCAAGGAAGGCAATGTACTAATGGATTGTGTGTTTTGGTGACCGTATGTGTCGGAACATGTGTCAGAAGGACGATTGGCGAAATAGGAATCAAATTCAGAAGAGGAGCTGTGAATCAAGTGACCGGAGGGCGCAACTGACACCAAGAACAAATAATGCAAGCTTGGAGTCGAGGTAAGGGGATGTTCGGGTCGTAATTAATTAGGATTGGATAGTATGATGGCTTCGGGAAGCTTAGAATTTAATTAGGAGTTGTTAGAAATAATGTAAATTATTTAAGTGTAATTTATATAATTATATACGTATATTTATGAGTGGTTAAATAATTAAATGTTGAGGAAATACATTAATTTGATTGATTACATGTTAGAAAATAGATAAATAGTTATGTGACTTATATGTATGAGTAATACTAAGTGAAGCATGAATTGTGATGAATATTAATGAGGTGTATGTTATTTTAATCATGCATAACTTGATGAAAATGATGAAATGAAGATTATGGAAATGTTATAACATGGCTTGTGAGGTTGGGTCTGTGTGGTCGCCTTATGTGGTGAGCATAGATTAGTATTTAATATTTATACATGAGATTGATGATGTTTTAGCCATGTTTGATGTGATTTGAAATGTGATTATATGGTGTGGGATGGCCGACGGTATGTGTAGCCCCTCATTTTTTGGCTCCCGTGGTTTTTATACCCAGTTGAGCTACCCGACGGTCAAGTAGGACACAGTGGTTGAGGTGGAGAGTCAAGTAGGACTCGGTGGATCAAGCAGGGTCCACAGGGTGTCAAGTAGGGCCCCTAACAAAAGGCAGATCCTTTAATATCTGGATACTAGGAGTCTTATATGCATGAGCGAGTGGTGCGATATATGAATTGCATAATGTTTTATGATGAAATTGATGATTGAATATGCCTATGATATGTAAATTTATATGTATATGGTTTATGTTGTCTTGGAAATCATATTGAGGAATGATTAGATACGGACCATTATGAAATACAAGCAGGAAATAAATATATATATATATGCCATAGAATCAGGTAAGCCAATTGATGATAAGAAGAGTAGGTATTAGATTGTTGCATTTATTTAATTACCATTCTATATTAATTACGATATGCCAAACACCCACCCTTGCTGTTGTTTATTTAATTTAGTGACTAGTGACAAGGAGGATGCCGATGCCCGTAGGTGTGCCAAGTGAAGAATTGATGCCAAGGAGCGGGGAAAATTATGAAATGTATTGATAAGGCTAGGTAGTTATTATATTTAATAATCTATTATGCTTTAGGTGGATTGTTAGATTAATTTAGTATATTGGTAATGCTTGTATGATGATTAATTGCCTGATGATGAATTTATAATTGGAATGTAATGTGGTGACAATACACTTGCATGTGGTCGTTTGATGATGAAGTGATGATGTTATTAATGATTGTTTAATGTGTGAAATATGTACATATTGGCATAGAGCCAATGTCTTATGCTTGATGATTTCTATGGGTAGGTCTTGTTAATATTTATGAATTATGGTGCATAATTGTTGTGTGATGTGAGTGGTATTGATTGATGATTTGATGGTGTGGAAGATTTATGCATATGTTAAAATTAGGCATTTTATGTGAAATTTAGGAATTAAATAGGTGATTTTGAGATCCAACGGGTTTTGGGACCCTCGGATGGGACCAATGGGTTCCCTAGGTCATTTAGAAACTGTGCATATAGGCCATGGAACAATTTGAGGCCATTTAGGTGTTTTGGTGCAAAGTGTTTGCATATAAGTATGGAATTTTGGCAAACAGACAGCGTAAATAGTTTCGGAATAGGGAAAACATATGGCCCGTGAAGTTTTATGGCAATCAAATCTATAATGGGCCATTTAGGTAGGTTAGAAGTTTACCGATTGACCTAAAATGTGTAACAGCAACAGGTGCTGCTATTGTTAAGATGACACTGGGTGCCAGCCTGAGGCGTAGCATCAGGGCTGCAAGCAGAGTCTCACGCGTAGCGTAGCGTCAGGCCTCGGTTTCAGTTTTTGGTTTTCTTCCATTTTTATTGCCTTTTTAGCTTTTATATTGTAATGTATTCTATATCTTGACCCCTTTTACTGAAAATGACTATTTTTATTAATATGTAACAATTTAATTAATTTATTTTCAATACAATTATTGTAAATTTTAATTAAACGAATAAAAAAATAATTGTAAAATTGACCAAGGATGTTACAGGTGGTATCAGAGCGGTTCCTTTCAGGACTGAATAGGTGGGTAGATGTAGTGAATTATGTGAGTCCTTTATAGGACTATTTTTGCATTTTATCACATTTGTTTGTAGTTGATTGTGTTATTGATAGGTTAACATGGCATTATTCCCTTGGCACTCCGACGGCATCATTTTATTTGTATATATAGGGTAATTATTTTTACTCCCTGGTAAATTATTAGTTGCTGATGGTGATGTGTTTGGATATTGTAGAATTGAATCATGGCAGAAGAATCTATATTTGGTGAACGTGATGACTTCTTTGCCAAGTTTTCTCAAATGATGAGGAGGGCTGAATTTGGCTCGACTCTTGATAAATTCTTGAAGAGGAACCCACCTCCCTACTAGGGAGGCCATGACTATGATGGAGCTCATGTGTGGTTGCATGATATTGAGTAGACGTTTGAATACTTTGAATGTTCAGATGAGTAGAAGGTGTAATTTGCCACCTATCAATTGAAAGATGAAGCTCGAGTATGGTGGTCAAGAACCAAGGTTCAAATAAATGCTGCTGGTGAACCATTGATGTGGATGAATTTTTGACGGTGATTTCTTGCAAAGTATTTGCCAGATAGTTAAAAGATTCAAAAATAGATGGAATTTCTGAAACTTGAACAAGGCAGAATGACTGTAGATGAATACACAACAAAGTCTAATGAGTTGTGTGATTTCTACCACCTATTCTCCTTGGAAGGAACTGAAGGTAGTAAGTGTGCAAAATATGAAGTTGGTTTAAGAATTGAACTCCAAAGCGCAATTATTCCCCTTGAAATCCATGACTATCCCACCTTGGTAAACAAGGCCGCATTAACTGAAGAGGTGCAACTACAGAGGGCGTCCCAATCAATGGACTAGAAACCATTGAAAGTAAAAGGATTCAGTTTCAAGAAGATGGGTTAGTTTTTCTGTGATTGTAAGTCTTCCGCTACATCTTCTTCTTCTTCTGGTCATAGTTCTACCGACCGTTCTGGTGGCCATTTTGGTGGTTGTGCATGCTATAATTATGGTCAGGAGGGCCATATTACAAAATATTATTCTGCTAACCAAACTATTTATTTCTAATATGGATAATCAGGGCATCTAAGGCTTGATTATCCCCAGAGGCAACAAGAAGGTGGACAACGTAATCGGGCGAATGCTTCCATGGTTCGTGGTGGTAATTTCTAGCGGGGAGGCCGAGGCGGTAGTGGCAGTGGAGGCCAACACTCGAGGCGATCTGATGCTTAGTCCAGTGGTGCTCAGAATGTTATGGCTGGGTGAGTATTTGCTTTTGATGCATCTGAGGTTGCAAGAAACGACAACTTGGTTCAGGGTAAGTGTGTCATTCATGGCTATCTGGTGAATGTTATTTATGATTCTGGTGCTACACATTCTTTTATTTCTGAAAGTTGTGTTTGGCGACTTGGCTTGCTGGTGGTGTTAATGGAGAATGCTCTTAGTGTCTCCACTCCTACTAGCTCTACATTCCAGGCAACCACTATGTGTGGGGAACTGCCAATGCAGATTGAAGACTGTTCCTTTTTGGTGAATTTAATTTGTATGCCATTGAAGAATTTAGATGTTATTCTGGGTCTTGATTGGTTGGCCGCTAACCACGTTATGGTGGATTGTTACCGCAAGACTATAATCTTTTTTAGGAACTTGGCACTAAGAATATGGTGAGTGATGTTTTCGTAACCTATATTATTCTGTTTGCTTCGGAGGGGTGGTATAATCTTAAACCTACTAATATTTTGGTGGTTTATGACTTCCCTGATGTGTTCCCGAAAGATATTTTGAAATTGCCTCCTGGTAGGGAGATTAATTTTGCTATTCATTTAATTCCCGGGGCGGAACCTGTGTCCCGTGCACTATACAGAATTTCTTTAATGGAGTTAGCTAAAGTAAAGAAGCAAGTGAATGAGTTGTTAGAAAAAAGGTTCATCCGGATGAGTGCTTCACTTGGGGCGCTCCGGTATTACTTGTAAAAAGAAGGACGGTAGTCTACGGATGTATATTGATTACCGTCAACTAAATAAATTAACTATCAAGAATAAATATCCCTTACTGCGGATTGATGACTTGTTTGATCAGTTACGGAGTGCTGTGGTATTTTCTAAGATTGATTTGAGATCTGGGTATCATCAAATCAGGGTTAAATCAAAGGATATTCCAAAGATGACATTCAGAGCTCGGTATGGGCATTTTGAATATGTTGTAATGCCTTTTGGAGTAACAAATGCTCCAGCTATCTTCATGGATTACATGAACAGAATTTTCTAGCCTTACTTGGATCAATTTGTGGTGGTATTCATTGATGATATTTTGGTATATTCAAAATCCATCAGGAGCATGCACATCATCTTCAGATTGTTTTACATGTATTACGTAAGAAGAAATTATATGTGAAGTTATCTAAGTGTGACTAGCAAGCGTGAAATTTTTAAGGCATGTAATCTCTTGCGATGGAGTATTTGTGGATCCATCTAAGATTGAGGCGGTTATGGCTTGGGAGAGGCCTAAGTCCATGACCGAGATTAGGAGCTTCCTAGGATTGACAGGTTGTTATCACCGATTTATCGAGGGATTTTCACGTATTGCGCTTCCCTAGACTTGATTGACAAGGAAGGAGACTCCTTTTGTGTGGACAGAAAAGTATGAATTGAGCTTCTAGACTTTGAAGCAATGCTTGACTTTGGCACCAGTACTTGCATTACCTGATGTGACAAAGGGATTTGTGGTATATTGTGATGCTTCAAAGTTTGGTTTAGGATGTGTGTTGATGCAGGATGACAGGATAATTGCTTATGCTTCTAGGAAACTAAAGCCTTATGAGCAGAATTAACTCATGATTTAGAATTGGCAGCTGTGGTGTTTTCCTTAAAAATATGCGTCATTACTTGTATGGATCTCGTTTTATGGTATTTAGTGACCACAAGAGTTTGAAGTATTTATTTGATCAGAAGGAGTTAAACATGAGACAAAGATGATGGGTAGAGTACCTGAAGGATTATGATTTTGATTTGAGGTACCATCCTGGTAAAGCAAATGTTGTGGCTGATGCCTTGAGTAGGAAAGTCTTGCATACAACTTTCTTGATGGGAAAGGAGCATGAGTTACTTGAAGATTTTTGTGACATGAACATTGGGGTTGTTGTAGAAGCCCCAAATCATATGGAAATTAGAATGTTGAGGATCTCCAATGAGTTTTTGGAATCTTTAGCGGTAGCTCAAAAGGATGATGAGGAGTTATTGGAGTTACTATATGCCCAGGCTAGGGGCAAGGATATGGAATTAGCCAGAGGCAGTGATAGAATTTGGCAGTTTAGAAGCCATGTTGTGGTGCCTGCGAAAGGTGACTTCAGGCAAGTTATATTATTTAAAGCGCACAAGAGTTCATTAAGTATTCATCCAGGTATTACCAAGATGTACCATGATTTGAAGAAGGAATTCTGGTGGCTGGGGATAGAGAAAGCAATTGTTGAGTATGTGAGATCTTGTGTGATATGTCAGAAGTGTAAGGTGGAACACCAGAGACCTCCTAGTTTGCTCCAACCTCCGGAGATTCCAATTTAGAAATGGGAAAGTATCATGATGGATTTTGTATCTGGGTTACCTCGTACCCGTTCTGGATGTAATGCCATTTGGGTAATTATGGATCGACTGACTAAGAGTGCTCACTTTTTGGCTATGAACATGAAATGGTCCTTGGATAGGCTAGATAGATTGTACATCACCAAGATTGTAAGATTGCATGGTGTGCCTTTGAGTATTATTTCTGACTGTGATCCCTGATTCACTTCCAGATTATGGGGAAGTTTTTAGTAGGAGTTAGGTACTGAGTTGAGGTTGAGTTTAGCTTATCAACCTCAAATGGATGGCTAGTCTAAGTAGACTATTTTGACACTAGAGGATATGCTTAGGGCTTGTGTATTGGAACAAGGCGGCTCATGGGAGCGATATTTACCTTTGATGGAATTCGCTTATAACAACAACTATCATAGTAGCATCGAGATGGCGCCTTACGAGGCTTTATATGGTAGGAGGTGTCGTATACCCTTATGTTGAAATGAGAATGATGATGCAGTTTATCTGGGGCCCGAGTTGATTCAGGAAATGAATGATCACTGATTTGTGAAAAAATAAAAATTACTCAAGATTGTCAGAAGAG
Organism: Clitoria ternatea; assembly: GCA_037962975.1. Taxonomy (NCBI): domain Eukaryota; kingdom Viridiplantae; phylum Streptophyta; class Magnoliopsida; order Fabales; family Fabaceae; genus Clitoria; species Clitoria ternatea. The sequence goes on along the minus strand of CM075673.1, from coordinate 87,951,144 downwards.
TTACTATGACAATCGTCATAGGCCACTTGAGTTTTAGGTGGAAGATTGGGTAATTTTGAAGGTTTCACCTACTAAGGTTATAGGTCAGATATTGAAGAGTCAGAAACTTAACCCGAGATACATTGGACCTTATCAGACTTTGGAGGGGATTGGTGGTGTAGCTTATAGATTGGATCTTCCCCAACTGTTAACTAACATCCACAATGTATTCCATGTGTCGCAGTTGAGGGCGTATATCCCTTGTGATTCCATGATCGTGCCTGAAGATTCCATTGAATTGAAAGAGGATTTGAAAGTGGAGGTAGCATTTGTTTGTATTGAGGGATATTAGACTAAGCGGTTGAGAAGCAAGGAAGTATTGATAAGTCTTGAAAAGACTTATGTATTTAGCAACATTTAACCTCGTTTTAGGTGAAAGATTTGATTTAATTAGCAGGTTTAATAAGTATTTAGAAGAAAATTATCAATTGAATAAAAATAATGGTTGTTTATTATTTGAGTATTTATAAAGATAATTAAGCATAATAAGATAGTATTTTAGGAAAGAGTGAATTTTGGTTTTATATGTGTTGAGTGTGCCAACGTTGCCTTTGAGCGTGCTCATGCTGGGGTGTAATTATGGTTTTTGCAGGATTCCAGGAAGTCAGCATGCTTATGCTAATCAGGAGCGTACTTACGCCATTCTCACAAGAAAGCCATAAGATTCCAGCGTCCCAATGCCCTGTAGTGACGCTGGAGAACAATGCAAGTCAGCAAGTCAGTGTGCCCACGCTAACTCCGTGCACTCCTACGCATGAGAAATGATGGAAAGGAACAAAGAAATCACTAGCGTGCCCCCACCGCCTACTGAGGGCACTCACGCGTAGACTTCTGATTCAGTTACACCAGACAGAAAGCTAGCGTGCTGACGTTGGTTCATGAGCATTCTCACACACAAGTGATTATTCAGGAGACACTCCCAGAAAGAAGCCAGCGTACTGGCATTTGTATGGGGGTGTACCAACACGTGAATATGAGGGAAAATTAGTCATTTGGAATTCAGTTGTAAATTAGTTAAATTAAGTTTGTTATTTATTTATAGGTTATTAGGAGTTTAATTTCGTTAATTAAGCTATTGATTATGGTAGAGCTATAAATAACTCTATGTAATTAGTTAAAACACACAATTCATAATATCAATTCATTTTTCAAGATTCAGTTCTATCTCTAATCTTTTTTTTTCTCTAATTTCTCTGCAACTCAATATGTACCTCCACTCTCTGTTCATCTATTCTCCCTCCATGGATTGCTAAATCCATAAGGTTAGGGATAACTGAAGCTTTAATGGAAGCCTGACTTTGTGCTTGAGGAATTCGCTAGTGAGGCATGAAGAACATTGCTAGAAGTGGTTTCTCTACTGAATTGGAAGATTCAGATCTATCTTGAAGTTCTTGCTAGAGAGGAATCCTGGTTAAGGACTTAGGTAATCTCCTTGCTACCTAATTAATTCATGCCTAAGGTTTAGGTGAATAGTTAGGGTTCATTCTTTGAATTTCACGTTAGGTTTCAATATGCATTTTCATATAAGGGATTAAGGTTTAATTATATTGGAATTAGTTTTAATCACCTAAAGAATTAGGGATTAAGCATCTGTGAAGTTGTTCATACCTTGATTTAAGGATTTGTTCCTTATTCATTGAGTTTTGCTGATATTGATAGTGGAAGTTATGCCTAATCTATTCGTAATTCAAGGTTCCACTTCTTAAATCAGTTGTTCTTAATTTCGCAATTATACTACAAAAGCATAAAAATATTAAAACAAAAACTTAAGGAAATTTCCATGAAATGTTTGCATATCCTATTTGGTTTAGCTAGTATCTGTCCTTAGTTATGGTAATTACCTCAATCCCTGTGGGAACGATACAATGATACTCAATTTTAACGACTGGTGTGCTTGCCATAAATCTCATCATTCGATGAAGATGCATCAAGTTAATGGCGCCGTTGCTGGGGATGGTTGAATAATATCAACAATCCTTGAACCGGTACTAGACTGAACACTTTCATTTGTTTGTTAGTTGTAGTTTCATTGTGTTGGGTTGGTAGTTCTTAATTCCTAGGTGTTAGTTGTTATGTTTAGTAAGGTGTATGAAGTTGAGGGACAAGGGGGAACTATTCTTCTTTGATCCTAATATCAATTTGTTAGAAAGAAAGCCAAGAAAAGAAAAAAGGACTTAAAGAATAAGAAGAAATAGAACGTAGAAGGATTACATTTGGTGAGTATTCTAGGCCAACTGATGAGGGTATGCAATCTTGTATCCTCAGGCCTCCGATATCAGCAAATAACTTTGAGCTTAAACCAACATTACTGCAATTGGTTAGGAATGAACAATTTAGGGGAAGTAAGGTGGAAGATCCAAACCTACACTTAGCTAGCTTCCTTCAAATATGAGATACTGTGAAAATGAATAGTGATCCTGATGAAGCAATCCGGTTAAGTTTGTTTCCCTTCTCTCTTCGGGATAGGGCTAAGGCTTGGTTGTAGAGCCAACTTAGGGGTAGTAACTCTACTTGGGATGATCTCACTAGGAAATTCTTGATTAAGTACTTCCCTCCCTCTAAGTATGCTGGGCTGCGCAATGAAATCACATGCTTCCAGCAAAGAGAGGGTGAATCTTTGTTAGAAATATAGGATAGGTATAAGGAGAGTTTGAGGAAGTGTCCTCATCACCAAATACCTGAAACGCAGTAGGTTAACATTTTTTATAATGGAGTGAGGCCAGCCAGTAGAGTTTTGATAGATGGCTCAGCTGGAGGTTCTTTAACCACTAAAACTATAGATGAGGCTGTAGAATTAATAGATGTGATGGCTTAAATGAGTGTTTGATAGGGGAGAGGAGTAGTATGCCCAAGAGAGGGATCATGGAGTTAGATGTGCAAGATGCCTATTTAGCACAAAGTAAACTCATGATCAGGCTTTAGAGAAACTGAGTGTACAAATTTCTAAAATCCAAAAGCCTAATCAAGTCTGTATGGTGAACTGTGATTTCTGTGGGGGAGACCATGAGAATGGTTTGTGTGATTCTAATAGTTCAGCTGAACAAGTGAATTACATGGGGCAACAGGGGAGTTACCCATCTAATTCATTTAATCCTAACTATCAGAATTATCCAAACTTCCTTGGCAGAGAGGACCTCATTTGAACCAAAATTTAAATCAAAACATGAATCAAAGTTCATTATCACAGAAGCCTATGAATAGACCACAACCTCAGCCCACACCTATGAAAGAAAAGTCTGAACTAGAAAATTTCTTGTCTTAGTTCATACAAGCTACTCAAGCTAGCTTTAAGAACCAAGAAGCCTCTATTAGGAATCTAGAAAATCAGGTAGGACAATTATCAAGGCAATTGCCTGAGAGATAAGCTGGAAATTTTCCAGTAGACACAGAGATTAATCCAAAATAACATTGTAAGGCTATAATGACAAGGAATGGAAAGATATTGGATGATTCGACTCTAAGTAGAAATAGCTATGAGAACAAAGAGAATCAAAATAGAGAAATTAAAGTAGAAAAACCAGTAGAATATGCAAAAGAAAAGTTAGTTAAAACTAGGAAAAAGAAAAAAAATAGATTTTGAATTAAAAGAAGCAACAAAAATAACACTTGAGAAATTGAAACATGCTCCTTTTCCTCAGAGGTTTAAGAAATAAATAGAGGAGCAAAAGATTTCCAAATTCCTAGATGTCTTTAAGAAACTCCACATTAACATTCCATTTGTAGAGGCATTGAAAGAAATGCCCTCTAATGCAAAGTTTATGAAAGAGCTACTATCAAAAAAAGGAAATTGAAAGGTGATGAAATGATTGCCCTCACTCAAGAGTGCAGTGTAATTATTTAGAAAAAATTGCCATAAAAACTTGAGGATCTAGACTCTTTCACTATACCTTGTGCGATTGGTGATGTTCATGTAGGGAGTGCCTTATGTGACCTAGGAGCAAGCATAAATTTAATGCCACTATCTTTGATGAGGAGGTTAGGAATAGAAGATCTTTAACTAACTCGTATGTCCTTGTAGTTGGCTGATAGATCAATTAAATATCCTCATGGCATGCTGGAAGATTTATTAGTCAAAGTGGATAAATTCATATTTCTAGCAGATTTTGTTGTGTTGGATATGGAAACAGACAAGAAAATACCTCTAATTCTAGGTAGACCATTATTAGCAAAAGGTAGAGCTTTAATAGATGTAAAAAAAGGTGAATTGGTGCTAAGAGTTCAGGAAGAATAGGTGGTCTTCACTATTTTTAGTGCCATGAAACATGATGCTGAGACATTAGATTATTTCATGATTGAGGAAACTCCTGCTTTTGAAACTCGTATGTTATTAAAAGCTGACAAAGAAGCTTTGAGAGCTTTCGTTAATGAGGAGTTCGATTCTGAGAGTGAAGAGCTGAATAAAGAGGAAGTAGAGTTGTTGTAATCACTTGAGGCATTAGAAGTGATGCAAGAACAAGAGGAAATAAGAAAGGAAGAACAAGAGCAGTCTAGAGAGGTAATAGAAGAGAAGCATGAATTAAAACCTCTGCCTGCCCATTTTAAATATGCCTTTCTAGGAAAGAATGTGTAACGTCTTGAATTTTATAAAATGATTGATTGAGAGGAATAAATATTAAATAATTATAAATACGTTAATAAATGTCCCAAAAATATTAAAATGATTAAATTGATATTTATAAGGATTATTTATAATTTATTAAGGCTTTAAGAGACAAAATTATACCTGATTAAAATATGGGTGTCGGAACAAGTATCTCCGATTGAGATGCCGTTGGTCAGGGCTGTTAAGAATATTATTGGAAATCTGAATATGTCTTCAGAATAATTTTTGGATTTAGTATTGAGCCCGAACGGAGATCCTATTTGTTATAAAACGGGAAACATTTTAATGATGGACGAAGATATAACTTATTTTCCTTCTTTCTCTCCCTCATTTTCACGTGTATCTTCTCCTCCCCTCTCCCTCATTTTCGTCACTTCTCTTCTCCCCTACACAAACCCTCTCTTTTCTTCTCTTCTTCTACAAAGCTCACCATTTTTATGAGTCTCCTTCCATACCCAACCAACCATGCTTTTTCTTCTTCATTTTGGAGATGATTCAAAATACTTGGAAGCTCTCTATTTTTCCCTTCATTTTTGTGTACATGCTAGGGCTTGGGATAGCTTGGAGCTTGAGGTAAATTTCTCTACTATTTTGATGTTTTTGGCCCTAGGTTTTGGTTTCTATTTGGTTAGAAGAGTGCCTTATGAATGGGTTTAGGAATGGGAGCCATTTTCATGTAGAACGCAAAGGTGGGATGTGATTTATATGTGTTTTTGGATGGGTGTGAAGGGGTATACGAAAATTGCAAGATTAGAGATGGAAGATGATGGTTGTTAGTGGTGATTGTTTGATTTTAATGGAACCCTAGCTCTAGGATTTAAGGGAAATAAGTAATAATGCCATGAAAGATGATTTTTAGTGAAAACCCATGATAATGTGTGTGTCGGTGTTGTTAATGATGGAGATTGATGGTTATTAGAAATGATTATTGAGTTTTAAGGAAACCCTAAGTATGATAAATTGGGGGTTTTGGCTAAATAGGTGATTATGATGGTTTTGAATGCCTTAGAGTAATTTTATATGAGGAAATAAATTTTAGAAGCATTGGTGTTGATTATTGAGGTTCCAATATTAAAGTGAAAGATATATGTATATGAAGATATATAAGAATTAGAGAAGTTGATATTAGAGGTTGTTGGATTTTGATGAGGCCTTAGGCCATGGTATGTGTCACTTGAAATTTGTTGATTGATGATGGCTTAAGTGAAGCTAAGATGGCTTATAATGAAATTGAGTGACAATGATGGCAAATGGATGATTTATATGAAGATTAGATGCCATATGAATAAGGGATATGATCTTGTTGTTGTTGGGCGTGGTTAGCCCTTTTGAAACCTAGAGAATCTTGTCTTCAGGAAAGGAATTCCCGAAGCCTAACATAAGCGTATAGGTTGGAGTTTAGACAAGTCTAGGACTTAACAATGAGTTTTAAGAGATAATGACTTGTAATGGCTTATTAATTGCATGTGTATATGTTTGCAACATGTAGATTCAAAGTTGAATGATGAAGCGGAGCATTTGGAGCATTGGAATTACGGTTCTTCTCTCAAAGTAGGAGAGGAGTTTGCATTTCAAATTTGCATGAGTGAATAATTATTGAATTATGTATATGTATGAACTCATGCATTGCCTTGCCATAATTATGTTGAATGTTGAATTGATGATGTAATGAATGATAGGCTTGGGAAATTGTTGAATTTTGGAAATTCCATATATACATGAGATGGTGATGAATGTTTAGTGGTCCTTTGATGGGAATTGATGCATTGTAATGAAAGACCCATAATGAAATGAATTATAGATGGTTTGAGTCATATTGTAGTTCACAAAGGGCATTTTTATTGCATAATTATGGAAGTGAAGGGGTCAAATAGAGTTTTATATGGTTCTGATGACATAGGGTAGTTCCAATAGCTTCCATGTATGAATTAAAACTTGTGGAAGAAATGACCCTTGAGTTGCATTAAAGTGGCTTAAAATGGGTAAAACACATTTATATGCATAAGTCCTTCATTTTTAAGAATTTTTGAGTGAGACTAGTGGCCACGCATCACAAATAGTGTAATTTAGTTGGTGTCAAAATTTGGTAGCATTTGGAGTTAATATGAAAAAGTTAGGAGGGTTAGAAGTTCCAAAATTATGCATTTTCTACATAATTTCTGCATTCTGGTGTGTCGTAATCGATTACGAAGATGGGCGTAATCAATTATAGACATTCTGTTTCAGGTGTAATCGATTACATGATTAGCGTAATGGATTACCCATAATCGATTACAGGAGTGGCGTAATCGATTACGATGGGATTGCCCGACAAGCATCCTTTGCTGTTTTTGAGCCCGTTTGGGCACCTTAATGACGTTTTTAGCCTCCGACTTCTTCATGAAAGTTGTAGATAATTATGTTACGGAGGTGCGAGATTTAGTCTCACATTAATTGGAGTTTTCTAACTCTCATTAAGCATAAAACACCCGACCTACTGCGTCATAAAATTCAAATTTAAGAGGGTTTTGAACCCAACTTTTTATGGTGGTCAAATTGGGACTAATAGGTGATATTTGTGGCATGTCCCATTATTATTAAGACTAAAAGTGAGCTTTTCTCATGTCTTAGTATTGAAAGTTAACATGAGCTTGTTATTACCTAAAACCTCTTTTTTATGTAAAAGTAAGAGATTATGTTAGAGGTATATGATGATGGTGAGTCTAGGTGGTGATGATATTGATTGACACACATTATGAGAATACGAATATTCATCACTAATTATATTAAATGATGGTTGATGTATAACACACCTTGTATGGTGATGAAACTAATGAGGGATGATTGTACGACAATATATTTATTACAAATCGATGAATCGGAGATAATATCGATAATAAATGATGATGGGTGAGATTGTTAGTCATTCCATGAATAGAGGATGGTTGTTATTATTGATGATTTGTTGAATACTGTTGTGTTTGATACAAATGTGATCTTGTATATGTGGTTTGAATTATATTTATGAATTATTGTGAATACCACACTAATATGTAAGACAATGGTGATGAATAATGAGATAAAAATCCACTAAATGAATGTGTGGTAATAGTTATAAATGATATGTAATGATGTGATGCCAATGTTGTTGATCGTAAGTATTGACTTGCATGTATGATGTGAAAAATATGTAAAATATATTGAGATGAAAATGCCACATATAAAACTTGAAAACACTGGCTAAGAAACCAACAATGATAAAATCCACTAAACTGAGGGTGGTGGTGTTGGTGATTATAATGATGATGATTGGTGAGTGGCATTTAGGATGCACAGTGTGAGTGGAATTTATTGATATGCCCTAGTGATTCTGGGAATCACGAAGCTTCCCTTAGTTTGGTGACAAGGCACCCTATGTGGCAGGCCCAGTGGGTGGGCGGCTCTGTGATGAGCAAGTTACCTCGGTGTCCGACGGGACACGACTCTCTCGATGTGTGTTCGGGAGAGGCCGTAGCACTTTTGGCAAGTGAGGCCATGTTGTTGATCCGTAAGTCATGGGGTGACTAGTGCTACAAATGGGCGATAGCGGTTTGGTACCAGTAAAATATGATGTTGAGCATGCATGAATTAAGATATAAGTGTACACTTTTACTACTGCAGTAGGGGCATAGTAGCATACCTATGCTTGACCCACAATTTGGTATTTATTCCCACAGTCAGATCCGCAATTGTTGTTGATTATTCCATTGTGCATATCCATTAGCCTAAGAGCATTTGCATATAGCATGAAGATATGCTAGGTGGTGATGATGATTGATGATGATTGAGATTGTGGTGTGGTGTTGGTGAAATGGGTAATTAATATACCTAAAAGACCACATAAAAGTAATAAATGATATGAATATATGAAATGATATCGAATATGACGATATGTATGTTATGGCCCAATGAAATGAAGGGCGTATTTGTTTATGATTGATAATAATGATGATTAGCCCATGGCGGCTTGAGAAAAGACCGGAATGGTTGATGTTGATGATGTTGGCCCGTTGTGGCGTTGGATATTATGTGTATGTGCTCGATTTGCTATGATTTGAATAATGAATATGAAATATACATATAGTTGACATGAGAATTTATGATGAATATTGATGTGTTTAGCAAAGCATACGTGATGTTGATATGCATATGCACATAATTTCAATTGTATTCATATCCTCATTTGAAATGTATAACTCACTCTCCCATGTGGTCTACTTTTTAGTATTGATGCAGGAAAACCATGGGACAAGAATGTTTATGAAGTAAAGTTTTTGGGAAGGTAAATAGTGGTAATGGAATGCCTTGGCCGGCAGCGTCTGTAAATTTTTGAGTTATGTATAAAATGAATATTATGATGTGGTTGATTATTGATATTGATAGATGTAATGTAAATAACGATGTAAGTAGATGACTTATTGGCATTTGGTGTATTTGACCTCATACACACTTGATAAATAAATTGATGTTGATTATGTATTCCTCTAGGGATGAACAAGTTTTGGTGATATGCGAAATTGAGGTTAAACTGATATGGTCAATTATCGGATATGAATATTGGATATGTATGATGCATGACCGAATGGATGTATGAGTATATATATATATATATGTGTGTGTGTGTGTGTTAGACTTTATATGATCATGAAATTATGTGAAAAGATGATGGATGATTATTAGGCTTATGATATGCTGTTGCATGCTTTGCCGAGCCTTTTCTCATATCTTCATATATGGGACTAGGCGTGTGCCTTGTATACATATTCTTCTTCCGCTGTAAACTTCATTATTTTTGTATACAATCATGGGCGATTTATTTTACGATCCAGTTATAAATTATCAAATCTCACTCTTCGACCTTCTATGGTTCGAGTCTTGATGTAATCGTTAGGGTGTTTCAAAATAATTTCAAACACAAAAAATTTACTCGTATTTTTATTATTTACTTATCTTGATTTCAATGGGATTCGAGTCCAGAAAATCAGGGGTTTTATAGAATGAATCACATCCTGTTATCATAAATGCTGAGCTTAGTGATGAGGATGTGGAAAAACTTATGAGAGTTTTATTGAAGCATCAATCTACTATAGGTTGGAAATTTTCTGATTTAAAGGGAATTATTCCATCATTATGTATGCATAAGATTTTGATGGAAGAGGACTATTCCCTAGTGGTCAAACCACAGCGTAGATTGAGCCCGATAATGAAAGTGGCAGTTAGAAAGGAAGTGGTAAAACTCTTAGATGTAGGGATCATATATCCTATTTCAGATAGCGCTTGAATCAGTCCGTTCAAGTGGTACCTAAAAAAGGGGGTATGACCACCATTAAAAATGAAAAAGGGGAAATCATTTCAACCAGGCCCACCACAAGTTGGAGGATGTACATAGATTATAGGAGGTTGAATGATTCTACTAGAAAAGACCACTTTCCTTTGCCTTTTGTGGACCAAATGCTAGAAAGGTTGTATGGCCATAAGTATTATTGCTTCCTAAATGGGTACTCAGGGTATAACCAGATTGTAGTTGACCCAAAAGATCAAGAGAAAACGGCTTTTACATGCCAATATGGAATATTTGCTTATAGGCGCATGCCTTTCGGGCTATGCAATGCACCTGCCACCTTTCAATGGTGTATGTTGGTGATATTTGGAGATATGGTAGAGAAATTCATAGAAGTTTTCATGGATGATTTCTCTGTTTTTGGAATTGATTATGATACCTGTCTCAATAATTTAGCCAAGGTGTTAATGAGATGCCAAGAAACTAATCTTGTCCTTAAATGGGAAAAATGCCATTTTATTCTAAGAGGAGGAATAGTTCTTGGTCATAAGGTCTCTGTTGATGAAATAACAGTGGATAGGGCAAAAATTAAGATGATAGAAAAGATTCCTGCTCCTATTAGTGTCAAGGGAGTCAAACGTTTTCTAGGTTGTGCGGGTTTCTACCGTAGGTTTATTAAAGATTTTTCCAAAATTGCAAAACCATTAACTGAATTACTTGTGAAAGATGTCCCTTTTAAATTTAATGAACACTGTGAAATGGCTTTTGCAATTCTAAAGGAGAAATTGATTTCAGCCCCCATCCATGCTACACCTGATTGGTCATTTCCCTTTAAACTTATGTGTGATGCAAGTGATGTTGCTGTGGAGGCTGTGTTAGGACAAAAGAAAGGCAACTTGACTCATGTGATTTATTATGCAAGTAAGGTGTTGAATGAGTCACAAGCTAATTACACTACCACTGAAAAAGAAATGCTTGATGTGGTTTATGCATTTGATAAGTTTAGATCATACATAATAGGAGCTAAAGTGATAGTGTATTCTGACCATTCAGCACTTAAATACTTGTTCACCAAGAAAGAATCAAAGCCTAGGTTGATTAGGTGGGTATTGTTGCTACAAGAGTTTGATTTAGAGATTAAAGATAAAAATGGAATAGAGAACTCGGTAGCAGACCAATTGTCACGTCTAGAAGTGAATGCTGAAATTATTCCTAGTAAGGAAGAATTTCTAGATAAGAGCTTGATGATGATTGAGCAGAGCCCTTGGTTTGCACACATGGTAAATTTTAAAAATACAGCCATGGTCCCTGCGGGCATGACAACCCAAATGAGGAAGAAATTCATCTATGATAGTAAGAATCCTTTGGGATGATCCATTCCTATATAAGGTTGGGCTAGATTGGATTATAAGGAGGTGTGTGCCTGAGAATGAACAAGAGAAAATCCTCTCGCATTGCCATGATTCTCATTATGGAGGGCACCATGGTTCCTCTAGGACTGTTGCCAAAGTGCTCCAAAGTGGCTTTTATTGGCCAACAATTTTTCAAAATGTAAAAGAGTATGTGCAGAGGTGTGATAAATGCCAAAGGAGTAGAGGACTCTATGCTAAAGGTGGCATGCATCTTACTAACATCTTGGTAGTAGAGTTATTTGATGTGTGGGGAATTGATTTCATGGGACCTTTCCCAAAGACCTTGTCCTACGAATACATTTTAGTGGCAGTGGATTATGTCTCCAAGTGGGTTAAGGCTATACCTACTAGGACCTATGATGCATATGTGGTGCTAAGGTTTGTAAAGAAAAATATTTTCTCAAAACATGGTGTGCCTAGGGTGATCATAAGTGATAGAGGGTCATATTTTTATAATAGATTGATGGAAAAGGCCCTGAAACTCTATGAGGTGCTCCATAAGGTCTCTACTCCTTATTATCTATAGACTTGTGGGTAAGTAGAATTATCTAATAGGGAAATTAAAAGAATCCTTGAGAAAGTTGTTGGGAAATCTAGGAGAGATTGGTCTGGAAAATTAGATGATGCTTTGTGGGCTTACCGCACAACTTTCAAAACTCCTATTGGCATGTCTCCTTATCAATTAGTGTATGGTAAGACTTGCCATCTTCCTGTAGAGTTAGAGCGTAAGGCTTGTGGGGCCATAAAGCTGTTAAATATGGATTTTACCAATTTTCAAGAGTAAAGAGTCCATGAGCTTAATGAGTTCAGGTTGCCAGCTTATCACAGTGCCACCCTGTACAAGGAAAAAACAAAAAAGATGGCATGATAGAAAGCTGGCAAAGAAAGAGTTTCGAGAAGGGGATAGGGTCTTGCTATTCAACTCTAGGTTAAGAATCTTCCCAGGTAAACTAAAATCTAAGTGGTCTGGTCCTTTTATTATTACAGAAGTGTTTCCTCATGGTGTAATTGAGGTTAAGGAACTAGACATAGTAGGAAGTTTAAAGTGAATGATCAAAGACTCAAACTCTACTTTGGGGGTGAGTTTGATAGGAAAAAAGTCTCTATAGATTTGCAGGCTCCTGCTTAGGAGCTTAATCGTCAAGCTAATGACGTTAAAGAAGTTCTTAAGGGAGGTAACCCTTTGTTTGCTATTTTCCTTGTTCTTAAACATAATAATGAAATTGATAAGTACATGGATATAATAAAAATAAAATGAGAAAAAAATAGAAGAAGAAGTGTAGGTAATAAAACTAAAAAAAAAGAAGAAAGAAAGAGTGCAGGGAACTTGATGTACAGCGTGTTCATGCTAGAATCTAGTGTGCTTACGCGCACTTTGAATTCTGGAATTGAATGGGATTCAATGGATGGGCGTTCCCGCACTGACGAATAGCGTACCCATGCTGTGATTCTGGAAAGGAAGTTAGGAAGCCCAGTCACCAATGTGCCTACGCAGGTAACTGGACGCTTCCACGCCCTCTCTCTGTGGAAATTTTTTTACATGGAATAGAAGCCTTACGTGCACACGTTCAAGGACAAGTGTTGGTGCGTGTACGATTGGGTTATCCACCAGAATCTGTGTGTGCCCATGCCTCAGGTGAACGCGTTTACGTGTAATTCACTTTGCTTTGTTCTGATGAAGGAATAATGAGCGTTGTTACGCTCACCTCCGTACGTGCCTATCGCAGGAGTTTTGAATAATCAGTAGTTCAATGTCTTAACATTGTTGTAATAAGTGTGTTTACGCTCAGTTGTTAGGCTGTGTTTTTCTTTTAAGCATGCTTTCATTAGTAAGAACGTCATTACGTATCGTTACTGATTTAAAGTTGAATAAGATCTCTAAGTTTGCATAAGAAAATTGTGTCTACGCTTGGAATAAGCGCTCTTACACGCATGGGAGTTCTGGGTTCCAGAACCTGGGCATGCCTACGCATTTAGAGAGCATGTTTACGTGTGGGCAGTTTATGTCTGATGTTAGTTTTAAAAATGAGCGTCGTTACGCTTATTTCTTCGCATGCCAACACGTTAGAAAATTGTTTAAGCTTGGATCAGTGTTCTTACGCTACCTAATAGGCGTGCTTACGCCTTTTGCAGACAGTGCCCATTTGGCATTGTTTATTCTGATATGTGCTCTTACGCATATAGAGGGAGCGTGGGTACGCGTGCATTCTATAGGAATAGGTATGTCTTTCTGGGTTAGGCATTCCCGCGCTCATTTTAGGGGCTCACCCACGCGCAATAAATTTATAAACCATCTGGATATTAGGACCTCATCGTGCCTACGTACAGGGTCTGCGTGCCTACGCGTGTGTCAAGGCCATGATGAGAAAGGAAATAGTGGGTGAGCGTGGTTACGCTCTTATCCAAGTGTGCTGATGCGCGTACCAGGGTTTATATATATCTCATTTCAGTGTAACTAAACCCTAATTTTGAGTTTCTACGCTTGGAGAAAGCTGTTTGTAATCCATCAGTTGCAACCTTTCAGACTCTCACATAGTAATGTTCTTTCATGTTTAGTTTCATTAATTACATTCTTTTAATTCAAAAGTTATAACTGTTAATTGGGGATTTCATCCTGCCTGTTCATTTTTGCACTCTCACTTCATCTTTTTTCAAGTGCTATATATAGTGTCCTATTCTATGGCAATGGAATCCAGACTAATTTGAGTGAGTAAGAAAACAGAAAAGGCACTAGCAATGGCAGGATCTCAAAGAGAGAAAGGGAAGTGGGTTGACACTTCAAGTACCCTTATTTTTCCCCGACAAAAAAAAAACAGAGAGGGCAAAGGAGAAAAACACTTCAAGAGGCAAGCAGATTTTGACTGGAAAAGGTTCTGTGACTTGATTGCTGCCCAGGATTATGATAGGAAGTTCAAAGAAAGAGGAGTGATCAGGGACAGGACCATGGCATTGGAAGAAAAAGGGTATCTTGACCCTACTGTGCATGCTGCAATGATGGCAAGGGGGTGGTTGTACTTCAATCAGATTCTAGGCCGGGGTTATGATGAACTCACTAGGGAGTTCTATGCTAATCTGAGAGCTAATGAGGATGAGGACGATGCACCCTATTCTTCTTATTTGAGAGGTATTAACATTCCCTTATCAAGTGAAATTATTAATAAGTTTTTGAAGGTTCCTACAGTGGATGAGGAGTGCCAGTACACAAGGATTTTGAATGGATTCAATAGGTAAGACAATACGGACTTGAGGCAGGATGTTCTAAAAATTTACTGCTTAAGGGATGCTAATTATAAGACCACAGTGGGTGGTTCACCCAAGTTTGTCAAGAAAAGTAAGTTAAAAGATTTACCTCGACTGTGGTGTCATTACCTTCTCTCTTCCTTACAACCTGTTGATCATTCTACTGAGGTAGTCATTAAGCGTTTGGTGTTGATTTATTGCTTGATAAAAAACTTATTTGTTGTTTTGGGTGAATTAATATTGTGGGAAATGGTAAGGGCAAATGATAAACATGCCCAACTTCTGTATTGCTCCATTATTACATTGCTTGCGAAGAAAAATGATTTGAGGTTGTAGGATCATGAACTGACCAAGGTGAAGCCTGAGAAGATCATGGACCCGGCTTGGGTGAGGGAGCGTATTGATCATTTCATTGCTCTAAAGCCAAGGCATCCAAAGCAGAAGGAGAATCAACCTTCATCTTCACAATCCTCTACACCAGACTTCTCTCACATGATGCGTGAATTACAAGTGATTAAGAAAATGCAAGCAGGAACATATGACCTAGTTCTTAACCATGATAAGATGTTGAGGAAGATGGCCATTACCATGAATTTAGACCCAAAAGAAGAAATGGGGGTTCCTACTGACAAGGACCTTTGGTTGGTGTCAATGGGATTCACTGTTCCCCCTGATGACACAACATTGGAGACTGAATTTCGAAACATTGAAGATGATACCATGGAGGAAGCAGATGATGAAGCCCAGGTCCAGGAGGAGGAGCAAAACGATGAATAGCTCCAGGGATGTTTTTAATTTTTGATGTTACGAATTTCAGTTCAATGTTTAATTTCCTTTGATGTATTCCGGAACAATTTTAATTTTAGTTTATGATATTTCGTATTGTAGTTGTTCTGTTCACTTGTATTTTTGCTTAGTTCTTGTTTCTTGTTTTTGTTTATTTTTGCTTGTTGTTGCTTATTTCATTTCGTTGTAATTGCGCAATCGGGTTTTTCGTTAGGCATGATGATTCTTTGCATCTCAGGTAAAGCAAATAAAAGGGAAGTATCTCTAACTCGTTGCTCTTTTAGAAAATTGAAATAATTTTAGGTATAGGCATCATTAGTAGGAAACCATAAGGCCTATTCATCCTAAATTGATGAGATAGATTATTTTGAGGCAACACTTGATAAGCATTGTGCTAGTTTATTAGAAGTATTTCATCAACCTTGTCATGATTTGATTGGCATGCACTTGTGATTGCCTAGGAAGTTAACTTGATGTTATTGTATTATCTTAAGTTTGGGGATGTGATGCATGATGCTTACCTCTATGTTCTGGGAGAATTGGGCTGTAATTTTTTTTCTTGAGAGTGTGCTTGCTGGTAAGTATATGACAGAACTTGCTTCGTTTCTTACTTATGCATGTTACAATGTATGGATGGATATGATGAAGGCCATGTTTCTTATTTTAGCTAGAGCCAAATAAACTTACCTATGTGTATTTATCTATTGACCATGAAATTTTGTTCCTGAGCCTTTGTTGTCGTGTTTCACTAATACCTTATAGTTCAAGCCTAATTTTTCCAAAATAAAAACCATGTTTAACCCTGGTATACAATATTTTAGGATGTTTTGCCTTGACTAGTTGCTAGGGACTAGCAACACTTAAGTTTGGGAATTTAGAGTGTGCCCCACACCAAAATAGGCACACTCTGAAGAAAAGCATGAAGAAAAAGATGAAAAAGAAAACGGAAAGTCCAAAGGACAAAGGAAGAATCTGAAAGAAAAAAAAGAGAGCAAAGCTCTGAAAAATTTTGAATAGTTGACAGAATAAGCACCTTGTAGATGCTTAAAGAAAGAAAGAAAATTTTTATAGTATTGTGAAGCAAAAGCAATAAAGTCAAGGAAAGTCAAACTTCAATGATGTATATCTCATACCCTACACTGACCAGAAAAACAAAAATAGAGCCAGTAGCCTAACCTCATTACAAGCCAAATAAAGACCTTACTGGTCCATTTGCATTTGTTTATATGTATAATGCGTAGAAAGGTTGCAAGCTTATGCTTATATGTTGCTTTGCAAGTGAGTGTGCTTATGTATGAACCAGAGACACTTGAGTGTAGAGTGATACACTTAACCTGTGAGAATAAAAGCATCGTCATCATAGCTTCTATTCTTAAAGCTTTGTGTTCAGGTTATTATAGATCAAGTGAAAAGGTTATCACTTGTGTGGTGCAGTTGGACTTGTACAGATTGGCTTGGTATGGAAGATGAACTTAGTACTTTGATTATTTGAGTTTTGCTTGAGGACAAGCAATTTCTTAAGTTTGGGGATGTGATAAGTCTTGAAAAGACAAGTATTTAGAAACATTTAACCTCGTTTTAGGTGGAAGATTTGATTTAACTAGCAGGTTTAATAATTATTTAGAAGAAACTCATCAATTGAATAAAAATAGTGGTTGTTTATTATTTGAGTATTTATAGAGATAATTAAGCATAATAAGATAGTATTTAAGGAAAGAGTGAACTTTGGATTTATATGTTTTCAGCGTGCTAACATTGCCCTTGAGCGTGCTCACGCTAGGGTGTAATTATGTTTTTGCAGGATTCCAGGAAGTCAGCGTGCTTACACTAATCAGGAGCGTACTTACGTCATTCTCATGGGAAAGCCAGAAGATTCTAGCGTCCTAACGCCTTGTAAGGACGCTAGAGAACAATGCAAGTTAGTAAGTTAGTGTGCCCACGCTAACTTTGTGCACTCCTACACGTGAGAAAGGATAGGAAAGAACAAAGCAAATCAGTAAGGCAGCGTGCCCCCACTGCCTACCGAGCACACTCACGCGTAGACCTCTAATTCAGTTACACCAGACAGAAAGCTAGCGTGCTGACGTCGGTTCATGACCGTTCTCACGTGCAAGTAATTATTCAGGAGACATTCCCAGACAGGAAGGCAGCGTACTGACGCTGGTATGGGGCATGCCAACGTGTGAATACGAGGGAAAATTAGTTATTTGGAATTCGGTTGTAAATTAGTTAAATTAAGTTTGTTATTTATTTGTAGGTTATTTAGGAGTTTAATTTCATTAATTAAGTTATTGATTATGGTAGAGCTATAAATAACTCTATGTAATTAGTTAAAACACACAATTCATAATATCAATTCATTTTTTCAGATTCACTTCTCTCTAATCTTTTTTTCTCTCTAATTTCTGTGTAACTCACTATGTACCTCCACTCTCTATTCATCTCTTCTCCCTCCATGGATTGCTAAATCCATAAGGTTGGGGATAGCTGAAGCTTCAATGGAAGCTTGACTTTGTGCTTGAGGAATTCGCTAGTGAGGCATGAAGAACATTGCTAGGAGTGGTTTCTCTGATGAATTGGAAGATTCAGGTCTATCTTGAAGTTCTTGCTAGAGAGGAATCCTGGTTAAGGACTTAGGTAATCTCCTTGCTACCTAATTAATTCATGCCTAAGGTTTAGGTGAATAGTTAGGGTTTATTCTTTGAATTTCACATTAGGTTTCAATGTGCATTTTCACCTAAGGGATTAGGGTTCAATTGCATTGGAATTAGTTTTAATCACCTAAGGAATTAGGGATTAAGCATCTGTTAAGTTGTTCATGCCTTGATTTAGGGATTTATTCCTCATTCATTGAGTTTTGCTGATATTGATAGGGGAAGTTATGCCTGATCTGTTCTTAATTCAAGGTTCCACTTCTTAAATCAATTGTTCTTAATTTCATAATTATACTGCAAAAGCATAAAATTATTAAAACAAAAACTTAAGGAAATTTCCATGAAATGTTTACATATCCTATTTAGTTCAGCTAGTATCTGTCCTTGGTTGTGGTAGTTACCTCAATCCCTATGAGAATGATACAAATATACTCAATTTTAACGACTGGTGCGCTTTCCATAAATCTCATTATTCGATGAAAATGAATGAAGTATCTTTGGTAAAGGTGAAATGGGAAAATCTGAATGAAGTAACCTATACTTGGGAGTTGGAGTCTGACATGAGGCGGTTGTATCCGCATCTTTTCCAATGAGGTATGTTAATTTTGTGACGAAATCCTTTTTAGGGGGTGGATGTAACGTCCCTAATAATTTAAATTTAGGAAAGATAAATTAAATATTTAATTAAGTTAGAATTAAAAGGGAAATATGATTTTAAGCAGATATATAATTTAAAATGATATTTTAAAGGGGAAAAGGTAATTTAGAAATTAATTTCAAGGGAATGGCATCAGGGACCTAACACGTAGCGTGGTTGTGGCGCGTAACGTCAGGTGGGAATTAATGACCTGACGCGTAGCACCAATGGGACACATAGCGTCAGCGTCGCGATAAGCTTTTATTGAGGACATGCAAAACAAAACTCCAAAGACACCATTCTTCCTCTCTTTTCTCCTATCTCATTGATTTTGCCCAGGACTTGGTAGAAGCTCTCATTTCTTGTAATTTTGAACATTGGAGGCAAAGGTCATGCATGTGGGGACCCTAGATCGCAAGTTTTTCCTTCTCTTCTTCTTCCCCTCTCTAAAACTGAATTTGCATATGATGTTGGGGGTTTGGATTTTGTGTTTTATGGACTTACGAAGCTTGGATTTTGTGTTTGGCATGTCAAGGAAGGCAATGTACTAATGGATTATTTGTTTTGGTGACCGTAGGTGCCGGAATGTGTGTCGGAGGGACGATTGGCGAAGCAGCAATCGAATTCGGAAGAGGAACTGTGAATCAAGTGATCGGATATAACACCCTGATTTTTTGGACTCGAATCCCGATGTAGTCAAGATTATTAAATAATAAAAATACGAGTAAATTTTTCACGTTTGAAATAACTTTGAAACACCTCAACGATTACACCAAGACTCGAACCACAGAAAACCGAAGAGTAAGATTTAATATTTTATAACTGGATCATAAAATAAATCACCCATGATTGTATATAAAAATAACAGAGTTTACAGCGGAAGAAGAATATGTATACAGGGCACACGCCTAGTCCCATATATGAAGATATGAGAAAAGGCTCGGCAAAGCATACAAATATACAACACAAGCCTAATAGGCCATAATCGACCTTACACATAAATCATAAACATGCATGCCTAGAATATGTATATATATATATATGGTCATGCAGTATACATCTCTAATATTCACATTCCATAATTGACCATATTCAATTCAACCTCAAAGTCATATATCATTAACACTTATACAATATTCACAATACATCCACCAATATCAATAGTCATCACATCATTATATACACGTTATTCACAATGAAATAATTTACAACCAATGCCGGCCAAGGAATTCCATTACCACTATTTACCTTCACCAAAGCTTTACTTTTAAAATATCCTCTCCCATGATATTCCTGCATCAATGCTGAAAATAGACAACATGGGAGAGTAAGTTATACATTTCAAATGATGAATATGAATACAATTGAGATTATGTGCATATGCATATTAACATCATGTATGCTTTGCTAAAACCATCAACAATCATCATAATCTATTCATTTTAACAATATACATATTATGTATTCCTCCATCAACTCATAGTAAAGCAATCACATACACACATCTTTTCTCAATGCCATAACGGGCCAACATCATTGTCATCAACCATAGACAAACAAGCCTTTCATCACATTAGGCCATCACATACAACGTCATCATATTCAATATCTTTTCGTTATTTTACATGTTGTCTTTTAGGTATTTATTTACCTATCTCATCATCATCACCACATCTCAATCTCAATCATCATTACCTTTTGGCATATCTCCATGCTATATGCAAATGCTCTTAGGCTACTGCATATGCATAATGGAATAACATCAACATATGCGAATCCGATTGTGGGAATAAACACCAAATTATGGGTCAAGCATAGGTATGCTACTATACCCCTACTGCAGTAGTATAATGTGTACACATATATCATAATGCATGTATAATCACTATATTTTTGCTGTTACCAAACCGCATCGCCCATTTGCAACACCGGTCATTTTCACCATGACCGCGATAAACAATATAATAAATATATGGTGTTGTGGGCTGGCCATATCTCATATCATGGCGGCTGTGATCCAATGGACCACCGAGGTCACCTACTCATCAAGAGCCACCCCCACAAGGGTCGGCCATATGCAGCTCCCCATAGCTAAGCATGGGCGGCTTCATGACTTTCACACCGAGTCACAGGGGAAACAACAAATTGCTCATGCCCTGAGCCACCCTCCTACTGGGTCGGCCGGGGAACTCCCTTAACGCTCCAACATCAGCGGCTATATGATATGCCATGGATGCAAATGCTAATCAATGCATTCTCACACTATGCATCCTATCATGCCACTCATCAAACATCATCATCATCACCAACACCACCATATAATCTTTTAGTGGATTTTAACATCGTTGGTTTTAGCCATTGTTCTCAAGTCTTATGTGTGGCATTTCATTTCAACATACTTATATCATACATGCAAGTCAATACTCGCAATCATTCACAATGGCATAAGAAGCATTAATGACATTCAACAATCTTTCATCAACATTACCACATAATTGCTTAGTGGATTTTTCATTTCATTGATCATCACCATTGTTTTATATATTAGTCTGGCATTCACAATAATTCACCAATATAATTCAAACCACACATACAAGATCACACTTATATCAAACACAATGGTATTCAACAAATCATCAATAATAACAATCATCCATCATTACTTATTATCGACATTATCTCCGATTCATCGATTTATAATAGACGCATTGTCATGAACTCATCCCTTCATTAGTATCATCATCATGCAAGGGTGTGTCATACAACCACATCATTTAACTTGTCACTACCAAACATCATAACATATCATTAGTGGTGTACATACATGTTTTCATAACACATCATTATCAAATACCCCCAAGACTTACCATCATCATATACCCCTAATACAATCTCTTGTTTTTACATAAAAAGGGGTTTTGGGTAGTAATAAGCTCATGACAATTTCAACATTAAGATATAGGAGGGAAGTTCCTTTTTAGTCTTAAACTCGTGTGAATCGATTCAAAATTCGTGTGAATCGATAAAAACACTTCCAGTGGCCCTTGAATCGATTCAAGACAGTTCTGAATCGATTCAAGACAACAATTATGTCGATTTTGCTTAATTTTTCAACTTCTAAGCATCCTAACTCTTTCATATCAACTCCAAACTCTTCCAAATTTTGACACCAACTTATATACATCATTTATGATGTGTGGCCACCAGCCGCACTCAAAAATTCCTAAAAATGAGGGACTTATGCATATAACTGCATTTAGACCATTTTAAGACGTTTTTATGCAACTCAAGGGTCTATTCTCAATGGAATTGACCCATTCTAATTTCTACAAGTCCCAATTCATGTATGCATGCTAGTATGACCATCCTAAGCCATCAATCTTTCATAAAACTCATTTTGACCCCATGAGTTCCTCAATTATGCATAAAAATCATAAAACACAACTTCACACCTTTGAGTAATTCACTTATCCATGGGTTTCTATAAACAAATAATCATGTTCATCAAAAGGATCACTAAGCATTCATCATTATCTCACATATATGCAATTCCTAAACACTCAACAAATGGCCAAGCCTATCATCCATCATATTATCAATCACCATTCAAGATAATCATGGCAAGGCAAGCATGAGTATAATCATATACATCAACCATCAATTATTCAACTTATGCAATTGAAATGTAAACTCCTCTCCTACCTTGAGAGAAGAACCGCAATCTATTTGCTCCAATCATTTCGCCACATTGCTCGAAATACAATCTACACATACATACATACATTCAATCAATGAGCCATCATAAGGCATCATCACAATTCTAATAAATTCTTAACATTATTAAGGGCTTGTGTCAAGTCTTGGGCTTGCTAAAACACCAATTCACATACTTGTGTTAGGCTTCGGGAATTCCTTTCCTAAAACCATAATTCTCTAAATCTCAAAAGGGCTAACCACACCCAACAACAACAAGATCATATCCCTTATTCATAATACATCCAATCATCATATAAATCATCCATTTGCCATTATTATCACTCCAAATTCAACATAGCTATCCTATCCTCAAATAACCATAATTAATCAACAAATTCAAATGGCTTATAAAATGGTCTAAGACCTCACCAAGTCACACTCTTATTTCACTAACCCCTCATAACCACAACATATATAGTCCCAAAGCTTAGGGTTAAGATCCTTTAAAATCCAATAACTATCATTTCCCATATTCTCATTATTCAAGCTCCTCATGACAAGATCACAACTTTAATACACTAAACAACTTAGAGCTATCATCATAATTCTTTTGATTTTACATATCCTTGTCATCAATGATCGATGTCACATACTTAAATGCTCATTCCTACATACCAAATCACCCTAAAACCAAGCTATCACTATGTTTACAAGATTTTCCATAAAGCCCCAAATCCCAATCTCTAGGGTTTTCATAAAAACTCAACAACCATTACTAATATTCATTAATTATCATCAATGACCATTCATCCTCGTCAATATGATTCCCTAACATCATTAAACACATTTCCCACTAGCATTTCATATTTTCCCCAAATTCCTAAAGTTAGGGTTTCCATAAAAATTCAATAACCACCACTTATACTCATCATTTCCCACTCCATCATGTGCCATTTTTGTGTACCCCTTTACACCCATACAAAAACACATTTCTTACACCCCACCTTAGGATTTTGTATAAAAATGGCTCCCATTCCATAACCCATCCATATTTCATACTCTCCCAACAAATAAACTCATAATCAATGGTATAAGCTCAACAAAATGGTGAGAAATTTACCTCAAGCCAAGAAATAAGTGAGCTTCCAAGAGTGGGAGAGAAGAACACGAAAATAGAGTGGGAGAAGGAGAGCTCCAAGGCACCATTATCATCTCCTCCAAGCTTGAAGCACAACAAAAATGGAAGGAGAAAGAGGGCATACCACACTCCAGGTTTTTAGAGAAGAAGAAGATAAAGAGGAAGAGGAATATGAGAGGAGAAGAAGAGGAAATGGTTTGCCAAAGAAGAATAAAAGTGTCGTGAAAATGAGAGAGGAGAAGAGAGTTTTGTTTTTAAATTTTAACCCCTCATTAGTAATTTAACTGTTTTACAACAAACAGGATCTCTGTTTGCACTTAATACTTTATCTAAAAATTATTTCAAATATATATTCGGAATCCCCATAATATTCATAATAGCCTGACCAACGGCATCTCAATTGGAGATACTTGGTCCGAAACCCATATTTTAACCGGGTATAATTTTAACTCTTAAAGCCTTAATAAATTATAAATAACCCTCATAAATCTCAATTTAATTATTTCAATATTTTTAGGACAGTTATTAACCCACGTATAATTATTTACCATTTATTCCTCATATTTAATCATTTATATAAAATTCAGGATCTTACACCGGAGGACGCAACTGACACCAAGAACAAATAATGCAAGCTTGGAATTGAGGTAAGGGGTGTTCGGGTCGTAATTAATTAGGATGGGATTGTATGATGGCTTCGGGAAGCTTAAAATTTAATTAGGAGTTGTTAGAAATAATGTAGATTAGCTAAGTGTAATTTATATAATTATATACATATATTTATGAGTGGTTAAATTATTAAATATTGAGGAAATACATTAATTTTATTGATTACGTGTTAGAAAATAGATAAATAAGAATGTGACTTATATGTATGAGTAATACTAAGTGAAGCATGAATTGTGATGAATATTAATGAGGTGTATGTTATTTTAATCATGCATAACTTGATGAAAATGATGGAATGATGATTATGGAAATGTTATAACATGGCTTGTGAGGGTTAGGTTTGTGTGGTTGCCCTGTGTGGTAAGTATATATCAGTTTCTGATATTTATACATGAGATTGATGATGTTTTAGCCATGTTTGATGTGATTTGATATGTGATTATATGGTGTGGGACGGCCGATGGTATGTGTAGCCCCTCGTTTTTTGGCTCCCGTGGTTTTTGTGCCCAGTTGAGCTATCTGTGGTGAAGTATGACCCAGTGTTGAGGTGGAGAGTCAAGACCAAGCAGGGTCCACGGGGTGTCAAGTAGGGCCCCCAGCTGAAGGAGAATCCTTTAGTATCCAGATACTAGGAGTCTGATATGCATGTGAGTCAGTGGTACGATATATGAATTGATGTTCATGATGTTTCATGATGAAATTGATGATTGAATATGCCTATGATATGTAAATTTATATGTATATGGTTTATGTTGTCTTAGAAATTATATTAAGGAATGAGTAGATACAGACCATTATGACATAGAAGCAGGAAATATATATATATATATATATATATATATATATATATATATATATATGCTATAGAATCAGGTAAGCCAATTGATGATAAGAAGAGTAGGTATTAGATTGCTGCATTTATTTAATTACCATTCTATATTAATTACGATATGCCAAACACTCACCCTTGCTATTGTTTATTTAATTTAGTGACTAGTGATAGGGAGGATGCCAATGCCCTAGAGGTGCCCAAGCGGAGAATTGATACCAAGGATCAGGGAAAATTATGAAATGTATTGATAAGGCTATGTAGTTATTATATGTAATAATCTATTATGCTTTAGGTGGATTATTGGATTAATTTAGTATATTGGTAATGCTTGTATGATGATTAATTGCTTGATGATGAATTTATAATTAGAATGTAATGTGGTGGCAACATGCTTGCATGTGGTCGTTTGATGATGAAGTGATGATGTTATTAATGATTATGTTTAATGTGTGAAATATGTACATATTGGCATAGAGCCAATGTATTATGCTTGATGATTGCTATGGGTAGGTCTTACTGGTATTTGTGAATTATGGTGCATAATTGTTATGTGATGTGTTTGGTATTAATTGATGATTTGATGGTATGGAAGATTTATGCATATGTTAGAATTAGGCATTCTATGTGAAATTAAGGAATTAAATAGGTGATTTTGAGATCCGACAGGTTTTGGGATTCTGGATTGGGACCAATGGGTTCCCTAGGTCATTTAGAAACTGTGCATATATGCTATGGAACAATTGGAGTCCATTTAGGTGTTTTGGTGCAAAGGTTTTGCACGTAAGTGTATTAAACTGTATTTTATGCATAACTTGTGCATATGATGGAATTTTGGCAAACGGACAACGTCAACAATTTCGAAATGGGGAAAACATGTGGCCCATGAAGTTTTGTGGCAATCAGACGTGAAATGGGCCATTTGGGTAGGTTAGAAGTTAGCCGATTGGAGAAATATGTAATAGCAACAGGTGCTGCTACTGTCAAGCTGACGCTGGGTGTCAGCTTGATGTGTAGCGTTAGGGCTTCGAGCAGAGTCTCACGCGTACGTCAGGCCTCTGTTTCAATTTTTGGTTTTCGTCTATTTTTATTGCCTTTTTAGCTTCTAAATTATAATGTATTCTATATTTTGACCCCTTTACTGAATGACTATTTTTATTAATATGGAACAATTTAATTAATTTATTTCCAAAAAATTTATTGTAAATTTTAATTAAACGAATAAAAAAATAATTGTAAAATTGACCAAGGATGTCACAACTAATGTCTAGGTGAGCCTTTTTTTTAAAGATGATTATTTTTTTGAATAAATTATTTTTTAATTATATTGGTTAAATATTAAATATTTTTATATTAAATTATATTACCTATTATTATTGTAATTTAGGGTTTTCCTTCATTGAATTTTCAGTGATACATTAATAATATTAAACTGGTGAATTCGCATGAAAAAGAAAATAACATAAAGTAGATACTGAGAAATACCAAATATGATATAAAGTGTAAACAAAATTTATCTAAAATTCTATACAGTTATACAATAAAAATAAATGTCAAAAGATAGGTAGCATGATCACGGTAAAGGGGAATCCTGTGGTGATGATGGGGGCGGCTGGGAAGTAGAGGAGAAGAAGGTAGGGCCAGGCGCTGCCATCATCTGGCTAATCATCTCCTACTGCGTCGCCAGTTGTCAACAAGGCTCGAGTCGATCCTCCTCGGCCCGTCCTCGGTCCTGGCAACTTGCTCCTCCAAAAGCTGCCTATGTCGTCGGCCCTTCGTAGTTTGCTCCTCCAAAAGCTGCCTTTACTAGAGCTCCTCTGCTAGCCTAGTGTTCAAGTTTTGAATAACCTGAACAACATCTACTAGAAGCCTAGATGAAGAGAAAAGAGGAAGAAGAATAGGTCTTCTCCTTCTTGGCAAGCTATGTGTCAATCCCTCCTAAGCCAAACACCATTTTTCTTGTTCACACCACCGATAGCCTCCATATTGATGGCGTTATCTTCAGCAGAAGAAAAGGTGGGAGGTACCTCCCCATCAGGTGTTTGGGCCACCAACTCAGCCTCCTTCTAGGCCCTCATGGCAAGATACGTCTCCTACAAATGTAAAATAATGATAAAATTCAGGACTCTGATTTGTAAGTTTAAATAAATTACTGCCGTGTTCGCGGTCTTTTGGTTAACCTAAGCACAAACTTTGTTCTTCTTGGTCATTTACATGACCTCATACAATGAAGGCTTACAGTGCTTCTTCAGCTCTTATAATTCACAATTTATTGAAATTATTAATGGAAAACATGTTTTGTCGTTCATAAAAAAATGTTTAACAAACTATACTTACAAATCTTTTTTTATGATCAACGACTGAAATGCTACCCCCAGTGTAGATGGAGGCACTAGCATCAACGACTCTATTTGTGGAATCCTAGGTCATTTTTCAATTATTTTTATTCATTAAATTAAAATTCACCATAAATTTTTACAAAATAATTAAATAAATATTCCAATATTTAGAAAAATAATTATTTTTTGTGGAAGGTGTCAAACTATAAAATATACAACCCTTAGAAACCCAAAAGCCAGTCAAGCCACGCTACACGTGTGGTCAAGAACGCAGTTCTGACACTACGCGTCAAGTTGGCGTCCAGCGTCAGCATACCAGAAACAACATTAGGTGTTGTTACACATTTTAGGCCAATCAGCCAACTTCTAACCTACCCAATTGGCCCGTTTCAGGTCTGATTGCCATGAAACTTCACAGGCCACTTGTTTTCCCCACTGTTGGCGCTGCCCGTTTGCCAAAATTCCATCATATGCGTGAGTTATGCACAAAATGTAGTTTAACCCAAATTTGTACAAAAACCCTTGCACCAAACCACCTAAATGGACTCCAAATGATCCAATGCCTATGCGTACAATTTCTAAATGACCTAGGGAACGTATTGGTCCCTTCCAGGGGTCCCAAAACCAGCCAGATCTCAAAATCACCTATTTAGTTCCTCAATTTCACATAGAAAGACTATTTCTACTACATGCCACAATTCATCTAATTCACCAATCTATCAACCAATCGTCATTCACATCATTTATAACTTACAAATACACACAAGACTCGCCCATAATAATTATCAATCACACAATTCATGGCTCCATGCCATTACACATCAATTTTATGAAATTCAACATAATTATCATTAAAATCTCAATCTAACTACTTCATCACATGATTCTATAATTCATCATCATAATTAATTCATATCAACCATCGCCTTAACCATGAAACACATAATCATTATCACCAAGCCAACAAAACCATGATACTAACATACTAACTATTCTAACAATCACACATAAGGAATAATACATTGTTACATACACTAAATCCATAACACAATCCATTCAATTCATAATTCCATTGCGTCTTAGCATCAACCCTCTGCTTGGCGCACCTCCGAGGCATTGCCATCTTCCCTGTCACTGGTCACTAAATTAAATAAACCACAGCAAGGGTGAGTGTTTGGCATATTGTAATTAATATAGAATGGAAATAATAAATGTATCTACTTATTAACTAAGGTTCCTCTCATTATATTACTTACCTATTTGTTGCATTTATCTAGTTACCACTACAAATACACACTTGTATAAGCTTCAATATATTTTCACGATAAAATAAACTACATACCTCACACTAAACATTATCCTTACTCATATTTAATGTCATAATATCATTGATCTTCACATTCATTATAGACACCATAATATCAATTTACCATTCATTATAAAACAAACATCAATATCAAATTACATATGCACCATTGACTCGCATGTATATTAGACTCTTAGTATCCGAATATTAAAGGATCGACCTTCAGCTGGGGGTCCGACTTGACACCCCGTGAACCCGACTTGGTTTACCGAGCCTGACTTGGCTCCCCACCTTAACCATTAGGTCTGACTTGACCACTGGTAGCTCAACTAGGTATAAAAACCATGGAAGCCAAAAAACGAGGGGTACATCATACCGTTGGCCGTCCCATACCACATAATCACATATAAAAATCATATCAACATGGGGCGGCCACACAGATATATAAACATCACACAGGGCGGTCACACAAACCCAGCCCTTACATGCCAAGTTACCATTTTTCCAAAACCATCATTTTATCATTCTCATCAGATTTCCATGCTCAGAGTAATATATACAACACATAATTACCATCCATATTCATTTCCACTCATGACTCCTAAGGTATCACACATATATACAATTAAGATATTTTATTCTTTACTTTCATTCACATAACTAGTCTATTTAACATGTTTTCTCAACACTTAACTATTTAATTATACATAAACACAGACACATAATCATATAAATCATGTCCAACTAATCTACATCATTTTTAGAAATTCCATATTAATTTCTAAGCCTCCCGCAACTACCATACATGCCAATTCTAATTAATTATGACCTGAACACCCCCTTAACTCGATTCCAAGCTTCAATAATTTGTTCTTGGTGTCAGTTACGTCCTCTAGTCAATTGATTCACAGTTCCTCTTCTGAATTTGATACCCGTTTTGCCAATCGTCCCTTTAACACATGTTCTGGCACCTATGGTCACTGAAACACCAACCTAGTTAGTACATTGCCGTCCTTACCCTTCTAAACTCATAATCCAAGCTTCCAAGTCCATAAAAACACAAAATCCAAACCTTTCCCCACATATGCAGATTTGGTCTTGAGAGAAGGGAAGAAGAGGAGAAGGAAAATCCTGCGATCAAGGGTACCCACATGCATTACCTCGCTTCCTAAGGCTCAAAAATGCAAGAAACCACCAGATTCCACAAGTTTGAATCACAAATCATAGGGAGCAGGGAAAAAGAGAAGGAGAAGTGTTTCTGCCCACTGTTTTGTATGCCTCATTTTAAAATAAGTCAAGACGCTGACGCTTCACGCCCTACTGTCGCTACGCATCAGGTCATTAATTCCCACCCGATGCTACGCGCCACAGTCATACTATGCGTCAGGCTCCTGATGCCATTTCCTTTAAAATTTATTTTTAAATTACATTTTCCCCTAAAATATCATTTTAAATCATATATTCATATCAAAATCCTTATTTCCCTTAATTCTAACTTAATTAAATATTTAATTTATCTTTCCCAATATTAAATTACTAGCGATGTTACACTGTTTGCCTTGTTCCTAGCATTGGCTTACTGGAACAAGGCACCTTCCCACTTCTATACCATCCTATCCTAGTGTGCCTCGAGGATCCAATGAGGGCATTCACCCTTATCCCTCAATTTCCAAAGGGTACTCTTGATGATTGTGGAGGTCTTTGTGGCAAAGACCTTCCCAATCTCATCAATCATACTTTTTGTCCACTAATAGACACGATGTAACATGAAATAAGATTTCAAAATAAAACATAAATGTATAAATGTATTAAACTCACAATAAAAGAAAGTATTAAATTTACCGAGAATGTCTCAAACCATCTATCCTGGACAGTTTTACCAGCATCTGTCCAAGAGATGTAAGGACCATCCCACTGGGCCTTAAGAACCTTAGTAATCGCCTTAGTAGTGAGACCACTATCAACAAAGATGTAATAAACAACAGTTAGAAATAATCAAACAATATAAACATATAACTATATACAAGTCAATCAATTAAACACTTTAATATGGTCTAATGACACAAAGAGCTTACCGAAATTTTGGTAAAGTCTCCCCTGTAAATCTAACATTTCCAAATTTGTACTATTACTATGTTACATGCAGAAAACTTCCAATATAGTTCAATGTATACAAGTACTAAAAAACTAAAATACAACAAATAAATTTATACACTATGAATTACAAGTACGAAACAACTAACAAACTTAAAACAAACTATATAGTAATACATACTTGTCTTCTCCCAGTAGTGGGACCAAAGTCGGTAACGGGGATGTAGGAGAAGAGCTCGCCTCGAGGCTCGGGTCCTCCAAATGTGGTGGTGAAAGAGTCTGCTATAGTGAAGGAGTTTGCTCTGGTGTGAGAGTCTATTATGGTATGGGAGTTTACTATAGGGTGAAAGTCTACTATGGGGTGATAGTCTGATGTGGTATGGGAGTCTACTGTGACAAGGGAGTCGGCTATGATGTGCTAAGATGGGATGATCTAGTCCATGAACCACCTCCTCGAGTGAAGCGTAGTGTACGTCCTGTCATCTGTGGATAAAACCATGAAAACAAAGGTTAATGGAAAACTATAAATATATGTATATATATACTTATTTAATAAGAATGACTAATTATGACAATCGTCCATGTTGAATTGATAAAGTCATACTCAGTGTCTATGTCAGTTTGAAATTCCCCCTTAGTTTCAGTGTCACTATGGCTATCTATTTCAACAGGGTCATCAGTTTCCAAATCAGCCCTAGACTGTTTTGATTGGGAGACAACCTCTTTGTCAATGTGGGAGCCCCCTATAGTGGCAAGTTCTCATTGAGTATCACTAGATCAATATTGAAACCCAAATGAATGTCATTAAGTTTGTTTGGAGCGAGCTGATAAGCATCCTTAACCTCATCAGAGACATTATTGATGATGTGACTTTGGGCTTTAGCCTTGATGACTGCATACAAGTCTTGATGCCCTCTAGGGAAACCTACTCAGCTTGCTGAGCAAAAATGAAAGGCTCAAACCCTTTATATCTATCACTTTTCTTGACCTTAACTAAACCGTAGTTGTTGTCAACCTTTGTTCCTACACCGATTGTGTTGTCAAACCAATCATACCCGAATAAAATGACATCTCTTTCAATTTGTCTAGTGAAAGAAACTTCAACAATCTCTGTCAAGACTCCATAGAAGTCTTCCTATAAATATCCGTTTATGCCTTTAACATAAACCCCATAGTTACAGGTGTCCATCCCTTCACTTTATTGGAAAATGTTAAACTTATAGCCGTTTACATAGTAAATTGGCCATTTTTAACAGTTTTTACAGGCCCTCAAGAAAAAGCTTGGAGTAAGGGGTCTTCAATATGATTATTTGGGTCTTGAATCTATTTACAAGATAACACATAATAATGTTAGATAACTAAAATTTGAAGTTTAAACAAAAGCTTAAGGTATACGGGTCTTACGTGTTTTGCAAACCAACCAATGAATTTGGATGATACCTCACTGTGAATTCGATCATCAGTTATATCATTTTGCTCTTGTTTTAACATATCTGCATATATGTTATTTAAAGAACAATAGTTTAGCTACAATGGCCACTAACTTCAAAATGCAATAAATAAGTTAGTGACTTACTTGAGACACGGTTCCACTTTTGGGAAGTTTAGAAGAATATACAACTGAGCCACGTTTTGATGTTTCTCATGTAACATTTTGTGACCTTGCCCCTCTAGGTGACCGGGATAGTTAAAAACTGAACTTTGATCCTCCAACCCTGGATTTATGGTTATCTTTATCTCCGTCAAAAAATAGAAAGAAGCAAAAGTGGTCATTTCTTCCACTAAGTATGCCATACAAATTGATGCTTTCACGCATGCTTTGTTTGACTATTTTTCTTTTAAAGAGCGTAAGAATCTAGTAAAACATAAACAAATGTTGAGTTACATAATACGGTTATAGTAAAAAAATTGTTACATAGAAATCAAGTAGTTTTGACGTTCACCTTTCAAACGGATACATCCAACGATACTGCACTAGACCACAAATGAAGGCCTCATATGGTAGATGGATAGGCAGATGCTCCATAGAGTAAAAAAACTAGGTGGGAAAATCTGCTCCAACTTACAAATCAAGATCAGAATATTTTCCTCTATCTTCTCAAGTTTCTCCTTAGTTAATGAAGTTGCTGTCAACTCATTAAATAAGTGACTCAACTCAACCAACGGTTTCCAAATGGGTTTCGGTAAAGCATGAAATACGTATGGCAATAGTTATTGTATAAACACATGACAATCATGACTTTTCATACCAAACACCCTGCCCCCTTTCACGTTGACACATCTACTCAAATTAGAAGCAAATTCATTTGGCAGAATCAACCCATTCATCCACAGACATATAACAATCTATTGAGGTCTTATTAATACATATTTCATATGTGGTTTAAACATTTTTCCATATCCCGCGTCCCTTAATTCCAACTTCTTCCTAGAACACCAACTTGGAAGGTCTAGTTAACTTTTCTCATTGTCCTTTGTTCTCTCCTTAATGTCCATTACAGTGTTAAAAATATTCATGAAAACATTTCATTCAGTATGCATCACATCTATCTTGTGTCTTAACAACAACTCTTTCTAACATGGCAAATCCCATAATATACTTTGCTTCACCTAGTAGTGTTCTTTCTCATAACCCATAAACTCCTTAACATTCTTATCCCAGATATACGGATACTTAGGGACTCTCTACCAAACCCGTGTACCAGATAACCTACGGGGTGGAGGCTCATTAACAACCTTGTTCTTCTCAAAAGTGGTTTTGTTTCTCTTAAATAAGTGATCCAATGATAGAAACTTTCTATGATAGTCAAAAAAACTTGTCTTGCCACTAACAGGGAGTGATTCCCCTAGTATGTTCCATGCATACAAGGCAAGCAAGCTTCCCAAACATTGATCATTCAAAAAGTAAACCATAGACAACAAAGTCATTAATGGTCCACATCGAAATAGCCCGAACCATGAAATTATTCTTCAAGGATGCATCATAGGTCATCACCCCAACATTCCACAATTGTGACAACTCCTTAACCAACGATTACAAAAATAGATCTATTTTTACCTTTGGATTTTTGGGTCCTTTAACCAGTACAGATAGAAACATCACATCCCTCTTCATACACATATCGAAAGGTAAATTGTATGGGGTCAGTATGAATGGCCAACAAGAGTATGCTTTTCTATATTGACCAAATGGATTGAACCCATCAGTACATAAGTCAAGTTGTACATTATGCGGCTCACATAAAAATCTGGATATAGCTCATCCAAACACATCCATGCTCTCCTATCGGATGGATGGCACAAAAGACCCTTCTGTGTTTGATTCAGAGCATGCCAACACATGTGTTTTGCTATGGACAATGAGGCATACAGACGTTGAAGATGCGGTGTTATGGGAAATTACCTCATTTTCTTCTTGGTCGTCCTAGTTACTTTCTTTCTTCTTTTAATGGTTTTGTAGCGGTCCTCATTACAGTGTACATATTTTGTGACACCCTTGTCTGTAAACTCATATTGGAACAATATACACCCGCCAACACAACACTCTATCTTCACATAACCCAACCTCAGGTTTACCACTTTTTTCTTAACATGGTATAGGTTTGATGGTATTCGTTGATGACTTGGTATAATGGAACCCATCAAATCGACCATTCTATTAAAATAACCTCCAAAAAGATTTAGGCTTAAAGCAGCTAGGGAGATAAATAATTTGGTATGACTTTGGCACCCATCACCATCTACTCTAAGTTGTTGTACGTACCCCTGTTCCCTTCGACCTCGTAGTAAGACTGTTGCACGAGTACAACCTATAACATCCCAAATTTTAGAAAAATAAATTATTAGTGTAAAATTAATTAATTATTTGATGCCTGAACTTGTCGACTAATTAGTTAAATATTAATTATGATTTATTGGTGAAATAAAATATACTGAAACTGGATGAATTAACAGAAGGTATGGGACCCAATAAATAATTTTGGGCATTTGATGAATCTAGAATAATAAGTAATTTATTATGGTTATGAGGGTATGCTTAAAATAATTTTTAGTGTTGAGGAGATAAATATTCAGATGTGACGTATGTTAATAAATGGTAAATACGGATGAACATAAATTAAAGAAAAATATAAATTTCCTTTTTCTCTTCTCTACTCAACCGTCCATTTTTCCCTTCCTTTTCACTCTATTATCCAATGGATAAAGGGGATGTAACAGCCCTTATTTTGTGTGTTAGATTTTTGAAGTTATTAGTCTTGATTGAGTGATAATTATGTGTATTGATGACTGGGCCACGGCCAACTTGTTGTGTGATGATTGATTAGTGTTTTAGAAAGATTTTATGAACTAAGAAAGAGTTTTAAATAATATAAATAATAGTAATGACTAAAATAATAATATTTAATGTGTTTAATTAGAACGTTAGAAATCTAATAGGAATATTTAAAGTATTTCTGTTTAGGTTATACAAACTATGTAACTCCCCCGGTTTTGGCCAAGAAGTTATCTGAGGGACTTGAGTCAATTATTTTTATCCCAAAACATTCCTCACATCATCCTTAACAATTTTTTCGAAGAGCCCGATGCCCGTTTTTAACCACCCAAGCCCAAAAACTTTGATTTTAAGTTACCTGGCTAAGCCAAAATGCGCATCTATATGTATTTTAGGTGTAATTTCCTCTCCCGTTAATGCATTCGCGTCATTCTTATCCCAAAATCTCTGTATCAAATTTATCTACAACTTTGATGTTGACCACGAGAGCCAATTCTTACCCCATAATCTCAGAAATTAAAATACCACACTGATTCACATTTTTCTAGTGGCTGCTTGCACTATGTTTAGTATTTTTCACGTTTCTCCCACATATGACCATGAAATTGACCGATTCTTTCGCCAAAATTTTCTTAACTCAATTCTTTACAACTCTAATGAAGAACACAAAGCCCAAATCCCAACCAATTTGGCTAATAAAAATAATCTTTACAAGGAACAATAATCCCATCACAACCCCGTACTACTTTCGTATCTGGGCCATAACTCCCTCATTTGTTAATGAAAATTTTTGTTCCACGTACCAAATTAAAGATAACAAAAAGACCTAAAACTTTTGTGTTTGGCCCATTTTCAAATTCAGCCCAAAGGGTCCCTTAAATTCACTAGCAAGTGACTGCCCTTGTACTTGACACATCAGTTTGCATGAACAATTAACCAATCATGTTGCACCACTACCTTGCCACTTGTCTCAGCCATGCAAGGCCTTCCTCCACCATACCATCATCTGTATATGACACCTAGCATTTGCATGAAAACATCTTGACATCTTTCCCACTCACTCTTTGGCCGTGTGACTTCTTGGGGGTGGAGGCAAGGCATTGCATGCAAACTTTCACATTTCCAAAGACTACTCTTGCTTCTCCTTTGCTCCCTTCACTTTCTCTAACTTAGAAGAAAAGTCAGCAACACTTTTCCCACTTTTCTTAAGCTTTCTCCACCCTAAACATCACTATCCACTCATCACCATCTAACCCAAACCACCACACCACCCTTCCTAACCTCCAAAATTCAAGTTACTACCTTCCAATTACCAAACCTTCTTCTTAAATTTCCACCAAACAGCAACATTTTCCTCCACTCTCCACCACCACATTCACGTTAAATCCCTCATCCTTCAAGCATCCACTTTTCTCCTCCTTGATGAAGCAAACCATGAAGCTCTAGGAGCAAGCCTTGAAGTTCTTCTCACCCTTCTTGAGCACGAAAATTTGGTGGTAAGGTGGAGTAAATAACTTGTTTTAAATCCATAAAATGATGCATGCATGGTGAGGTATAAGTGTTCCTTAGCACTTATACCTTGATATCTCCTTAAAGATCTTTGTTTGCAAGGCTTAAATCTTGAAAAATCCTTTAGCAAAATTGAGATCTTTAAGTGGTATCATGGCTGCACCATGATTTTATTAAGCTCTTTAAATTCTGAAATTTTTAATGATGGAGTTGCTAACTTGTTAATTTTGGTTGCTATAGAAATTTTTGTTATAAGTACATGCATGTATTATACTTGCTAAATATGGTGTGTTCTTGGTTTAATTAGTGGCTTATGGTGTTGATGAGGTTTTTGGAAATTTAAAATATCTTAGAATATGTTTTTATAACTAATAATGAACCATTGTTGCTGCTGGAAATTTTAATAGTTAGCTAAACAATTTAACGTTAATAGATCCTAACGTATAAACTCGCGAAAAGTGAATTCGGTGGTTGAGATTTGGTTGCATGACTTAATCTTTAAATTTTTGTGTTAAAAATGAGTTTTTGAATATTTACTAAATTCTGGAATTTTTGTTAAAAAAAAGAAATGAGTGACTTTTAGTTGTAATAATTATGCGAAACGTTTACGACACTAAGAAAATGATTTAAAAGAACTTTTGAAACGCATTCCTTGGTAAATTACGGATGCTTGAAGTTGCTATATTTTTTTAGTATTGAATACCATGTTTTATTAAAAGGAATAAATTGTGGACAAGATGATTAGTGAAGAAATTAAAAAGGGACCTGAGTTTAGGCGCGAACGGTAAATTAGAAATGGTGAAAAATGTATTTTCGTGGGTAAATGGAAGAATTTAGCAAAACTGTTTTGGAGGAGTATTTTGTGATAGGGGAGATGAATTTTGAGCATGAGAGAAATACCCAAATGAGTGAAATTGATTGGGAGAATTTCTGACGCGTGATTTGCCCTTAAAAAGCGTTTTTACAAACGCTTAAACGATGGATTTTAGCACTTAGTGCCCTTTTGTGTAGGGGATGTTTTTGGGCAGAATTGATACTTAAAATTTCTATATTTAATTATTATTTTAAAAATTAAACACTTTTGGCTTTGGAATCACCCAAATTAGAATTTTCTAGATAAAATATGACAAAAACGACGTTTTGACAAATAATGAAAGTTAACCACTTTGTATCCTTACTTTAGAAAGAGGGAATTCTTTTATTTTCAATATAGGACTAGGAGAAATATTTTAAATAATTTTTGCAAGGATTTATGAAAATTTTAGAAACTCAAAATCAATTTAAAATCGTTCGTTATAAATCAATACAACGAAACGACCATAGCAAATAATTGAAAAATCATGAGAAAAATGTTTTATCCTTATGTTTCTCTTACAAGCATGTTAAAATTTTAAGTTCATATTTTGAATAAAGAAACCAAATAATTTTTCTCTAAAGAGTTTAATAAACGTGTTATATTTAAATATCTTTTACAGATTGACAAATAAATTGAATATTTTAATACTAGAAGATTTCCTTATAAAATTTGTCTAAGGGAATAACTGATAATCCTGAAATACTCTTGGGTCTTTAATTGGCAAGCGCACCAATTATTTGTAGTTTTCAAATTTAGATATCGTTCCACTGGGATTGAAATTTCCAGTAAACTCACGGTAATTCTTATTTACTATGGTAAATTTATCAAAAGTTATTAACAAAAGAATGATTTATAAACAATTTATACAATATCCACAGAATTTGATGATTGATTTGTTCATGTGGTAAAAAGATGGTAAATATAAAATTTATCTAAAAGAGTTGAGATGTAATTCAGAATAACTTAGATACTTGATGTAAAAGCACAAATTGACAAATTATGTTGGAATTAGGATCCTTGCACTAAAATATAATGAAGTGATTACAAACATACATATTTAATTATCAAGTTCATGTCATTGCAGCTTAAAATCATTATAACCGATCCCTCGTGATATAAATTCTAAGTAGTCACCATAAAGTCCGATCCCTCGTGAGCTTTCTCAGTAAAAACTTGTATTAAGTACTGGCCTTATGGCAACAATAATCACCAACTCTATTCCTAGTAATTGTCATATTAAGGGTATTTCAACTTTTACTTTCATTAAAACAGATTTTAATACGGCATGAGTAATCAATCTCCCGTTTGACATTCACACTAATAAAACAAGTTTCAATATGCATGAAAATCATTCCGTTTGACGTTCATACTAATAAAAGATTAAAATACTAACATGTACTTGAATCATAAATATACAGAGGTCATAATTACAATATCATATAATAGATTGATTCACCAAATTCCAACATAAACAATTTAGTTACACATAGTAAAAGTAAAAACAACACTTACAGAGTTTGACATTATGAGGACTTGGAAACACTTCACGATACAAGAGCTCACAATACTACACAACACTCTCAAGTATCTAGAAATCACTCTAACCTTACAAACTCACAAAAGAACACTCAAACTCAAGTGAAAGGAGAGAAAAGAAGCTCTAAATTCTCAGATGGGATGCCTTAGAAGTGTGGAGAATGGCCCTATTTATAGGGCTGAGGAAGGGTCCTACGTGTAGCGTCAGCCTGGCGCGTAGCGTCAGGTTCCTGACTCAGCCACCATTAAACACGTGATTAAGTGGCCATGATTAAGATTAATTAAATTCAATAATGCCCAGACAATGGTTCCACATGTCTCCAATTTCGGCTTGGCATTTTGATTGATTAGATTGGCCATTATTCAGCCTTTTGACTAAGTGCTTGTCCACCTGGAAATGGAGTCCACGTAGCTTTGACGCTACGCGTGGCTGTGACACATAGTGTCAGTATCAAAATTTCCCACGCTACGCGTCAACTTTCTAGATCTTCAATTTTCTCTTGATTTTCTTTAATTTTTTACTGCAAAATTGGAGAAAATTGATCAAGGCAGATTATTTCCAATAACATCCATTTATTGAATTAAAAACATAAATTTATTACAATTTAAACTAATTTTATTTAAAATAAACACAATTTTTATTATGAAAATAACAGTAAATTTGAGGACTAACAAATACCCCCAATTTGAGACCTTGCTTGCCCTCGAGCAAAAGAAAGAAAAATCAAAATAAAGTCAAGTATGAAAATTTACTGCAAAAAGTGATTTACAATTTTACCAATAAAAATGAGGAATCTTATGTAACTAAGGCTTAAAGATAAAATTTTTACAATGTCATACCAATAAATCAAGTTTATTTCAAGGTTTACCTCATAAGTGTTTATCTCTGTGAAAAGGAACCTGTCAATCTCAATCGATCATAAAATGAAACAAATTCAATTTTGATTTTCATCTTGTCAATGGTCATTTATACAGAGTTACACAAGAGTTACAAGGTCTTTTTAAGGGTTGTAATGAGGCTTGGGTTACAAGAAATTATGGTTTTTCTTGGATTTCAAACACCTGAAATAATAAAAGAGCATTTCATAATTTCTTTCTAGGGTTCTTTTCTTGACCCAAAATTCTTACTTCCCTTTTCACTACTTTTGATTTACATATATTTCTTTTCATTTTACATTTGTATGCACAATTTTGATATTTTTGAAAGAATCAAGTTGTTAATTTTCACTCCCTATTTTTGTAAGAACACTCAAAATATTTTTCTTTTATTTTATGCTCTTTCATTCAATCAAGTAAAGGGAATGGTAAAGATTAATTAAGAGTTAAGGGTACCTGTAACATCCCAAAATTTTGAAATAAAGGATTAAACTAAAGAAATTAATATTGAATAATTACACTGAATTATTTAATGTTCCAAAATATTGGAAATAATTAAATGAAGATTTTTGGGGGACTGTTGGTGATTTATTGAGACCGGATAAGCCAGAAATAAGCCCGATTGAGAAATGGGTGTTGGACCAAGTATCTCTGATTGAGACGATATTGGTCAGGGCTGTTAAGAATAATATTGGGAGTCCGAATATATATTCAGAATAATTTTTAGATAAAGTATTGAGCCCAAATAAAGATCTTGTTGGTCATAAAACGATGAATCATTTAATGGGATGACTAAAATTAAAACCAAAAACCCAATTTTCCCTTCTATTCTCGTGTGTATGCTGAAGGAAAGAAAGGAAAAATACTTCACTTCTTCTTTTCTTCATTCCTTCTTCATTTTTCCCATTTTCTCTTCCAAAAACCCTAAGCTAAGGTGGTGACCTCCCTCTCCCTCTCAATTTCATCCTTGGAGCAAGCTAGGAGATTGAAGTTCTTCCTCTCTTCTTCTTCTCATTTTCATGTGGCCCTCCATCTCCCTTGAAAACTCAATTTCATTTTGGGTGTGGTAAGCCATTTTACCACTTTTGTTTGGTTTAAATGCTATGGGTGTGTGTTATTATGAGTTGGGGAGTCATGCATGTAAATGGGTGTTTATTTGAAGCATTTAATGTTTGAACCCTAGAGTGGGTCATCAGAAATGTGAATATTTATAAGGGGTTAATGATGAAAGATGCATTTATGTTGGGAAGAGATGGAGAAAAGATGATGCATTAATGAATGGTTGGATTTTGGTTGAAACCCTAATTATGAGAAATTGGGGAAAATGAACAATGTTGGTTCAAGAGTGTGTTTTAAGAAGGAATATATGTCTTGATGGGTGTAGGTGTTGATAAATGAAATTGGGTGAATATTGGGCTATTATTATTGAAGGCCCTTGAATTTAATGAATGTGGCTTGATGGGAAGGAATTCCCTAAGCCTAACAAATAATACAAATGATGCTTATAACATGTTCTATGCATGTTATGAATTATAGATGTAAGAATGATCAATTAGAATTGGATTTGTGTTTTGAATAGTTGATTGATTGAGGTTTTACATGTATATTAATGTAGGACCCTTTCCGAATGACGAGGTGGGTGCGTCTTATCAATCAGAATTCTTCTCTTGAGGTAGGAGAGGAGTCTTATGTTCTAAATGCATGAATTTGAATGGTATATGATTGCCATATGTATTGATATACATGTTTGCCTTACTTGGAGTGCTACATAATGTTGTGATGTTGATGATATGTTTTGGCAACATGCTTGATGCATTTAGAATGATTTTGGTGTGTATTATGGTGGCGTAAATTATTGATTATTATGTGGTGATACACATGTCCACCGTAAATATATAATGAATATTAATGATGTTTGATAGTGAAGGATTGAAGCCTTGTATTAATGATGAAATTGAATGATATGAATGAGAATTATTGAGAATGCCACACAAAGATTTAGACTAATAAGAATAACCAACAATAATGAATTCACTAAAAGTTTTATGGTGATGTTGGTAATGGTGTTGATGATGATGTTGATGAGTGGCATATATAGGATGCATAGAGTGAGAAATGCATATGATTGGCATTTGCATCCATGGCATATTGCATAGCTGCCGGTGTTGGAATTTTAGGGGATTCCCCCGGTTGGCCCAGTGGGAGGGCGGCTCTGTGCACGAGCAATTTTATATTTCCCTTGTGACTCGGTGTGTAAGTCACGAAGCTGCCCATGTTGTGCTACGGGGAACCGTATGTGGTTGACCCTTGTGGGGGGTAGCTCTTGATGAGCAGGTGTCCCCGGTGGTCCTTGGGATCACAGCTGCCATGATATAACTCATGGTTGGCCCGCAACACCATATATCGAATATGTTGTATACCGCGGTCATGGTGAAAATGACCAGGTGTTGCAAGATGGGCGATGCGGTTTGGTACCAGTAAAACAATTGGTGAATGCATACAAATTTTAAGAATAAGTGTACACGTTTTACTACTGCAGTAGGGGTATGGTTAGATGATCATACTTGAGTCCCACAATTTGGTGTTTATGTCCCACAGTCAGATCTGCAATTGTCGATATATTCCATTGTGCATTTGCATTAGCTTAAGAGCATTTGCATATAGCAAGAAAGTATGTCAAAGGAGATGAATTATGATGATGGATGTATTAGAGATGATATAATATGTAAAGACAACATGAAGATATGAAAACCTAATAATAATTTGTGTAAAATGATGTATTATGTAATAGTCCAATGTTGCAGGACTTGATTATGTATGCGCTTGTATACCTTGCTTGATTTAAAATAACGTTGTGGTATGTGCGTGATAATGATATAACGAGGAATGAGATGATGTGTGTATGAAAAGTATACATGTTTAAATGCATATGTACATAATCACATGGTATTCATATTCATTCTTTTAGAATATATGACTCACTCTCCCATGTTGTCCATTTTTAGACTTGTGATGCAGGGCAATTATGGGAAGAGTGGACATTTTGAAGTACATTTTGGTTGAGGAGGTAAATAGTTGTATAGGAAGTGCCTTGGCCAGCGAAACCTAGATTTTTGCATAGCATGTGATGTATATGGATGCTTATTTTGTTATCTAGACTAGTGATGATGATTTTGAGGGTCATGAAGGAAAATTGGACCTTGGTGTGCATGGCTAATTTTCATTTATGACCCAAATGATGAGTTATGAAGTTAGTTGATGATGAATTCTTATGAATGAATGACGTGTTTTAAAATTTATGGTATTTAACGAAGAGTTTGTGAGAATGATTTGTATGCTATGTAATGAATGAAAGGGAGTTGAATTTAATATGTATGAAAGAGTGGATAGACTCCCAAATGCATAATAGAATATGAGGAATGCATTAGAATAGTCTAAAATAGCACTAAATGGTATTTGGCATG
The DNA here is from genome assembly GCA_037962975.1 of Clitoria ternatea. Classification (NCBI taxonomy): domain Eukaryota; kingdom Viridiplantae; phylum Streptophyta; class Magnoliopsida; order Fabales; family Fabaceae; genus Clitoria; species Clitoria ternatea. The sequence goes on along the minus strand of CM075673.1, from coordinate 87,907,889 downwards.
TTAAGTTGCATGAAAATCTCATGTTTGCCCGTTTTCTGCATAACTCGCTCAAGCGAGTGGTGATCTCGCTCGAGCGAGATCCTCCTGCATCAACGCTGTGGCCACTGGCCAAAACTCACTCGAGCAGATGGCAGTCTCGCCTAAGCGAGACTTTGCCTAGGAGCAGAGGTTGGTCATAGGACTATTTTCGCTTAAGCGAAATGGCCCTGGCTTGGTAGTCGCTCAAGCGAGAGGAAGAAATTGAACATTGGACGATTTTCGCCCAGGCGGGCCTTGCCTCGCCCAAGCGAAAATCGTGCAGTAAGTCCCCAACGTTGCTGGAGCAATCTCGCTTAAGCGAGATGTAACTTGCCTAAGCGAGATTGACCCTTGAAGTAAATACCTCTCTCTCGCTCAAGCGTCCTGTTGGCTCGCTCAAGGGTACTCTTCAAATCTTGCTCAAGCGAGATGGGGCTCACTCAAGCGAGAGGAGCCCCTGATGCTTAATCTTTTCTTCGCTCAGCTTTTCCTTGTTTCGCTCAAGCGTGCCTATGCTTGCTCGCTCAAGTGAATGTGGTGCTCGCTTGAGCGAGTAGCTCCCTGATGCACATATCTATTTTGTTTCAAATGATTAAACCTCCCTTTGTATTAAACCTCTTCTTGCATCATCTTAAAATGAGTTTGGGCATATTATGGATCCCTGAATCATATGAAATCTTCTTCCTTTAAATTTAATCATACAACAATCAAATTAATTAATTCTTCTGTTGTTCCTAATTGGAAATTTATTATGAAATCTTCTTTTAATCTACCCTCTCATATCTTCATATATGGGAGTGGCTTTTATAGATCCAGGTGTTGAACTAGAAAGCTTCACCATTTATTCTTCTTTTCATTGAATAATGATTTTAAATTCGCGAAAAAATTACCCGTATTTTCGGGGCGTCTCAGTACTAAGGAAACTATTTTAAGGCTCAAAATTGGCTATCAAAGGATAAATATATTTTTACCATGGTAGACTTTTTGGCCCTAGTTTCTTATGTTTACCAAAGAATTTGCCTTGATTATGCTCTTGGATCCTCTATACAAGAACACAAGTCAAAGAATTAAGCAAAATTAATTTGAAAGAAGCTATGTCGAAACCCTCAAGTGTTTAAAGATCTCTCAGCTCACCAGGTTTTCAAAATTAGCTTAATAATTGATAAGCTCATTGTAATCAGTTTTACCTAAATGCCTTAGTTATAAAAAGATTTTTCTCATTTTTAGGATTGGCTTATTGTTCAAAACTTTAAGCGCATAAATTTTTCAGAATGTATTTTTCGTAGAAAATAATAAAACTAACCATAAAAATCAAACCACACAGATAAAAATAAACTATAATATAATCCCAAAATCAAAATATACCGAATATCAAACCAATAAATGTAAAACTAAACATAAATAAAATGTACGAGAAGTGCAGAAAATATAAGATAACAGCATCAGTCCTCCATGTGGTCATCCTCATCATCACCCTCCTCACTAGCAGTATCAGTTCCCTCAGTGTCATCACCTATTCCAGAAGGTCCACCAGCCTCAGGGTATATGGGCAAATCACCAAGCCAAGCCACATGGGCTGCAAAGTCGACTGGTGTCATGAATAGTGCTCCCTCTCCCTGTATCCTGTACTGATAAAATGCATCATGTAAATGAACATAACCATGATGAGAAGCAGCCATCATCTGCATCATATACTGATGCTCTATGCTCATCCTAGCAAATCCATCTAAAATAGCATCAGCAGAAGGTGGATGGGCTGGTCTCCTACGTCTCGGTCTGGGCTGAGCCTCCTGCTCCAAAGGTGGAAGCTCGCACTGCTGAACAAAGTAATCTCTATTTATCGAGACCTTGGGGACTCTCCTCGAAGAACTAGTAAACTTTGGTGATGTCACAACAACTCATTGCCTCTTCAGTAAGGTAGAAATGATGAGAGGGAAAGGAACAGGGCGATTTACCTTATACCCGAGGGCATAAAGGTGAATCTACTCAGATATAAGCTCAGCAATATCAATGGCGTGACCCTGAAGAATGGAGTAGAAAAGGAAGCAGCAATCCATTGGAAGAGAAGAAAGGTGTCATGAAGCATGAAGTACATCCATGCCTAAGCTATCGGGGTTAGCTGGGTCTTGAGGAGATTAGATGGAGTTCTTCCAACCTTACTAAGGTTAAAGAAGATTCCATCTTTGCTTAAAAAATGAGCAACCTGATCCAGGAAGTATCCTAGATCACCATCCTCAGTGGCAACCTTGTTTGTGTTTTCCTTCCAGAATCAAATGTCACTTTCGGGAGTAGGCTCCCAAGGATTACCAGTAGGGTACTAATAGTGTCCCTGTCATAAGTGATGTACCGACCCCTCACCAAGCTTGTCCTCTGCTGGCTGATGTTTGGTGAGTCCTGGCGTGTCCTATAAGCATTAGCATAAAACTCCATAACCAGGATGGGATCCCCCTCAGTAGGTATAGAAAATAGGGGTCCCCGTCTCCTCTTCTGTATCTCATCCTGCAACTCAGGATAATCTCCAGCACTGAGATCAAGGATCCTCTCCCAGATGAGTCTCTGGCCCTTGATCTAATGGAATCTCGCCCACTTGGTGTCGGTCCTGAATCTGGTAGGATCTCGGGGTCCCAACTACTCCTCACCTTGAAGATCAGGATCTTCAGAGGTGGTATCAGTATCTGTGGTCCTCCTCGGTCTCTTGGGACCAGTGATGGGAATAGACTTCTTCGGTGCCATCTGCAGAAGAAAATTTACAAAAATCAAACACATATCACACTATTTTAAACTAAATCATACATATGTTTTTTATATTTTAACATAAAAAATAAAAGTCATGTAAAAATTTAAACAAAATTCACACAACAGAAAATATTAATTATAACAGAATATTAACAAAGCATAAAAACAACATTTTTTTGGAATTTTATAATTTTAACACAATAAATTATGCAAAACAAAAATTAAACATGCATATTTTTGGATTTTTAGTATTCAATACAACATACAAATTCACACAACACTCATACAAATATTTTTTTAATTTTTTAAATAAAAATTTTTTATTAAATTTTTATACAAGAAAGTATAACAAACAATATAAACTAAGAAATTTTATTAATTTTAAAAGAAAAACAAACAAACAAATAAAAATAAATGAGATAGAATTTTTATTTTTCAAAATAAAATAGAAAACAATATATACATTAAACATGAAATAAAAGACAAAAATTAAAAAAACTAAAAATAAAAACTGGGGCTGACGCTACACGTGGGTGGGACGCTACGCGTCAACCTTGTTCTTCCCACACAACAGAAATTGCAAAATAGGGGTTGCGCAACAACAACCCCTTATAAACCTCAAATAATCCATTTAGATCCCTACTCTAACAGCAATAAATCCCAGTGGTCTTCTATCCTAATCCTATCCATATGCATTTCTAGAAATTGAAATTAAAAATTAAAGACAAAAGGATTAGAGTACTTACTTGGATTCCTTGATAGAATATAGGAATGAAGAGGATTGGAGGGTTAAGAAAAAAGAGGGTTTTGGAAAAATAGGGTTTCTGAGAAGTGAATGCAGAGGGAGGCAAAAATAGGTTTTAAAAGTTATGGATTTGAGCCTCTCTCTAGTTCAGTTTTAAAAACTGAACGTGGGCCTTGACGCTACACGTGGCTGGGACGCTACGCGTCAGGTTGAAATTTTTACCTCCACGCTATGCGTCAGTGGGATGCTACACGTGGGGTTCTGTTTTAAATTTTAATTCTCAAAAACCCTTTTTCTTTCAGTTTTAAAAACCATTTTTATTAAAAATATAGTTAAAATTAAATTCTATAAAACAAACATTTTTAATTTTTTTAAAATAAGTTAACAATGAAAAAAAATAATGGGTTGCCTCCTATTAAGCGATTTACTCTCTCTAGCTTGACATCCTGCACATCACAAATCAGTTAAATAACAAATGGTAGTGATCTGTCGATCTCACCACCCAGATATGGTTCCAATCTTTGCCCATTAACCATCCAACTTCTTTTGGAAGTTGGATCTTCAATTTCAACTGCTCCATAAGATTTAACTTCCTTAATTACAAATGGACCTGACCACTTAGATTTCAACTTACCAAGAAAGAATCTTAATCTTGAATTAAACAATAAAACTTGTTGACCTGGTATGAAGTGTCTATTTTTAATTTTCTTGTCATGGTAAGCTTTCACCTTATTTTTGTAACTTCTAGATGACTCATAAGCATTATTTCTCATTTCCTCCAACTCAAGTAACTGCAACTTTCTTTTGTCAGCTGCCACGTTTGGATCAAAGTTAAGGAATCTTAAGGCCCAATATGCTTTATGTTCCATCTCTACTAGAAGATGACAAGCTTTTCCATAGACCATTTGGAAAGGAGAAAGGCCAATAGGAGTCTTAAATGCAGTTCTGTATGCCTAGAGTGCATCAAGCTTTTGTGACCAATCTTTTCTGGAGGAAGACACATTCTTTTCCAAAATTCTTTTTACTTCACGATTTGAAATTTCAGCCTGTCCATTAGTTTGTGGATGATATGTTGTGGCCACTTTATGTCTCACTCCATAATGTTTTAACACCTTCTGAAGAACTTTGTTACAAAAGTGTGATCCTCCATCACTGATCAAAGTTCTTGGTGTTCCAAACCTGCAGAAAATGTTTTTCTTCAAAAAATTCACTACAGTTTTGGTGTCAGCATTAGGTGAAGCGATTGCTTCTACCCATTTTTAAACATAATCAACTGCCAAAAGGATATATTGATTGAATTGAGAATAAGGGAATGGTCCCATGAAATCAATACCGCAACAACCAAATACCTCAACTTCTTGAATGTTTGTGAGAGGCATTTCTTGCCTTCTATTAACATTACCTATTCTTTGACAGTTATCACAAGCTTGCACAAATGAGTGAGAATCTTTAAAAATGGAGGGCTAATACAAACCTGATTGAAGAATTTTTACAGCAGTTCTTTTACCATTAAAATGTCCTCCATAAGGTGATTTGTGACAATGCTACAACACATCTTTCTTTTCCCAATCGGGTACACAACAACGTAACAAATTATCCACACCAATTTTGAATAGATGAGGGTCATCCCAAACAAAGTATTTTGCATCTTTAAAATTTTTTTTTCTTTGCTGCCAAGTTAAATCATTTCGAAGAATTCCTGCTGCTTTAAAATTGGCCATTTCAGCAAACCATGGCCGTTTTGTTATTTCAAAAAGTTTTTCATCAGGAAATTCTTCCAAGATGTCTTTTTCTTTGGCAGTAACCTCATTATTCATTAGTCTAGAAAGATGGTCAGCGACCATATTTTCACTACCCTTTTTATCTTTGATTTTAAGATCATATTCATGAAGAAGCAGAATCCATCGGATTAACCGAGGTTTAGAATCAGTTTTGGTCAAAAGATACTTGATTACAACATGATCAGTAAAAACAATTATTTTTGATCCAATCAAGTATGATCTAAATTTTTCTAAGGCATACACTATGGCTAGTAATTCTTTTTCAGTAGTTGCATAAATTATTTAATTTTCATTTAAAACTTTACTAGCATAGTGTATAACCCTAAAAACATTTTCATATCTTTGACCTAAAACTGCTCCCACAGCATAATCACTTGCATCGCACATAAGTTCAAATGGTAAGTTCCAATTAGGAGCAACAATTATAGGGGCAAAAACTAATTTTTCTTTCAAGGAATTAAAAGCTATAAGACATGCTTCATCAAACTTGAATTCAACATCTTTATTTAGAAGATTTGTTAAAGGTTTAGCAATTCTTGAAAAATCTTGAATAAACCTTTAATAGAATCCAGCATGTCCTAAAAAACTTCTAATACCTTTTACATTTACAGGGGGTGGGAGTTTAGAGATTACCTCAATCTTGGCTTGGTCTACTTCAATACCTTTAGAAGAAATTTTGTGACCGAGTACAATTCCTTCTTTCACCATGAAGTGACATTTCTGTAACACCCTCTGTTACACCTTAATAAATTATAGAAAAATTCGTAAATTCTTTTTAAAGATATGATTGTTAAAAAGAAACTATCGGAATAAATTACATACATTATTTCTGAAATACCTCAAATATTACTAAACTTTATAAAGTAATTGTACATTCATCCAAAGAAAATAAACATTAAACGTTATAAGAAAGAGAGGAAACTCCATGGCCCAGAAGCAGTTACTTATTAACATTATTATTCATTGGACCACGGTATTCATACTGAGCTCCCTTTCTAGAACATGCTATATTTACTGCCGAGATTCTTCGATCCTTCCCTCTGAACCATCAATTTTAGAATATATGAAACAAAAACACGGAGAGAAACAGAATATAATATTCTCGAATAAGACATAAGCAACAAAGGATTTTCACAAACCAATACATAATAATATCAGTCACAATCACATATACAATCAATTATGAATGCATGAATGTTATGCAATATCTTCATCATAACTTACCTATATATGTGGGCCCTTAAATTTTAATTTGCACTGGGCTAACCAGGAGTTTACACTGTTCCATAAGTCCGGATAATAATAATATGAACAGCTCAACTGGCATGGAAACACTTAGAGACTAGTCAGATTGAGAAAGTTTTTATTGTGAAAGTACCCGACATTAGGGAGCTACCCCAGGTCCCCTGAAGCACCCTTTCACACCCTCTCATCCCAAGGCTCATAATTAAGCCTCCTCTAATGTATCCTCAGTTTCTATAATCCGTCCCCAGACAATATCATTTTGTTTCACTTTAATGATTCATGATGTATGAACTACATGTGTATTTAGTTGGTTAAGGCTTTTAGAAACTCAATTATTAAATACCTTAAAGGTTTACAACATCATTTCAATAAACTGTATATTTTCTCAATTCTCTGAATCTCTATCCCACAGAAATAAATTTGGTACAGTTTTTAATTCTCACCAAAATTGAGTTTCCAAGCCTTAAATATCTCTATACTTATCATAGAAAACTTTACATATATATTTTTTTAAAAAATTGAATCTTAACAATATCGAATTTAGAAATCTCAATTATTTCCAAATATCTTTAGTTATTAGGTTAAAACAAAATAATTTACTTTTAAAAATTTTTATTTTACTTAAAGATAATAATTCTTAAATTAAAAAATACTTAAAATTATAAAATTTTTCTTTAATTCAAGAATTAATTAATTTTCATAAAATGACTTCTTTTGAAATAAATACTAGATTTTTAAAGATTAAAAGTAAAATCAATGAAAATAATTTCTAAGAAGAAATAAAAGACTAAAAAAAATAATACTTTTTCTTAGAATTTAAGGAGTAAGGTAAGAAAATTCTTACTGAGTTTTAGCTTTCCGTCATGCTTGCTATATGCTCAAACTCCACATCACAAGATCATCCATCACAATTAACAATCATAAATAATTAGCAATCATAAAAATAATCAATCAAAATCAATTTAATAAAGCATCATTTATAAATATTAAATTCAAAGTCTAATGGTTATTAATATAGTCAATTTGAGTCCTTTTGGTCAAGTCCTCGTATAGGTCTATGTAAGTCCATATAATCCAGTCCTTGCATAGGTATAGTTCTGTCCATATGGGTCATAGTGGTCGAAGTCCTTGCATAGGTACAGTCCAGTTCATATAGGTTATAAAAGTACAGGTCCTTGCATAGGTATGTTAGAGTTAGTTACATCAGATATTTAATTTAAAATTTATTATAAATTTGAAGTTAAAGAGTTAGTATTTTAAAATAATATTATTATTAAAGTTAAAAGGAGTAGGGGACTCCTCCCATTATTCTTATGTCTTTTCATATTATATTCTTATCTCACTCCCCCTTACCTCTTGTATACTGGTTCGTTATTGTAAATCCGTGCACGCCTCGTCTCCGAGTTCTAAAACATACCAATTTCATTTTAATATAGTTACAAGATAAAAATTAAGATTACTACTTAAAACAGAAATGGTAAATTTTGAATAGTGAATAGTGAATAGTGAAGAGTAAATCATGAATAGTAACGGTAAATAGTAAATCGTGAATAGTAACGGTAAATAGTAAAATATGAATTGTAACGGTAAATAGTAATAGTAAATAGTAATTTACTATTTGAAGAGTAATTTACTATTGAAATAGTATTTTACTATTCAGAATAGTAACTTAAAATGATATTATTTCTAGTATAATAATAGATTTCTAAAAACGATATAAAAATAACCCTAAAAAATATAAAAGAGAGGTATTCGTACCTTAGAATTTTAGCAGAACCTTCTTCCAAAAAATTATATTTCTCTCTCTCACTTCCACTACTATCTCACTAGCACTACTATATTAAGAAAACTTAATCTGAAATTGTGAATTCTAAAGAAGAATTCCTTCGGTATTTATAGGAAAAAAATTACTATGCATTCCATTATTTTAATATAAAAGTAATGTGCATTTTTTGAAATTTCAAACCTGGTTACTGTGCATTTTTTGAAAATTTCGTACATGCACATTGTTTTGCATAGTAACTGTCGGCAGAATTCTTAAGCCAAATAGTAACCTTTCACTCGGTATATTTTAAATATTCAAAATCAGTCCTTTTTGAAATTTAGCGATATTATATCAACCCTCACTAATTTTATAATAAGTAATATAAAGTTTAAATTTTAAAAATCTAAAATTTTCTGTTAATAAAAATTTATTGATACGTTCCCAATTTTTTAACGATTGGAAAAAATCAAGATTTTTCTCAAACCAATAATTTTTAGATAAGTCTACTTGAAATGGATTTTAGAAAATTTTCTTATAATTTAAATTCATTTTCTTATAAAAATGTTTAATTTTAAGTCACTTTATATGAATTTAAAATTATTTAAAATATATTATTTTATTAAAATAATTCAAAAATTCCAAAAAATCATAAATAATACGTAGATTAAAAAGTTCTAAAGAACCATAATTTAATTCCTTCAAAAAAATAAAAATAGGGGTGTTACAATTTCTCCCAATTTAGCACCAAATTTGTTTCCATACACCGCCTCAGTATGGTGTCCAAGTTGGTTAGACATGATTCAAATGAATTCCCAAAGACTGAGAAATCATCCGTGAAAATCTCAATGCTCTTTTTAATTAGATCTGCAAAAATAGCAAACATGCATCTCTGAAAAGTAGCAGGTGCATTACATAATCCGAATGACATCTTCCTATAAGCAAATATGCCAAAAGGACATGTAAAAGTAGTCTTTTCCTGATCAAGAGGGTCAACAGCAATTTGATTATATCCAAAATATCCATCAAGAAAACAATAGTAAGCCTGTCCAGACAATCTTTCAAGCATTTGATCCATAAAAGGGAGTGAAAAATGATCTTTTTTTGTTGCTTGATTTAATTTTCTATAATCAATACACATTCTCCAACTGGTGACAGTTCTTGTTAGGATTAATTCATTTTGATCATTAACAATTACTATGATACCACCTTTTTTTGGAACAACTTATACAGGACTTACCCATGCACTATCAGAAATGGGATAGATAATACCTGCTTTTAGCAATTTCAAAACCTCCTTCTTGGTTACCTCTTTCATGGTTGGATTGAGGCGCCTTTGAGGTTGAGCAACAGGTTTAAAATCATCCTCCAACAAAATCTTATGCATGCAGTATGATAGACTTATACCTTTCAGATCTTCAAGTGTCCATCCAATTGCTTCTTGATTTCTTTTCAACACTTCTACCAACTTTTCTTCTTCTGTTTCATTTAACAAATTACTAATAATTACAGGTTTTAGATTACTTTCTTACAAAAAGATATACTTTGGGTTGGAATGTAGCACTTTCAATTCAGGCTTCTGGATTTCTTCAACAGGTACTTCTTGAATTTCTTCAATTTTTCTTGATTCAGGGGAAATTTCTTTCCCTTGATCTTCAAGATACTTGACTACCTATTTTTCTTCTTCTTTACTCAAACATTCCACAGAGTTAGTTAATAACTTATTTAGAGGGTCAAAAATTGACATACCTTTGGATATAGAAAGGCAAACTTTGTCGAGAACATCCACCTTAAAATAATCTTGTTTTAAGTTAGGATGTTTCATGGCTTTGAAAACATCAAAGTTCACCTCTTCATCATGTACTCTTACTACTAGTTTCCCATTATCCACATCAATGAGTACCCTAGCAGTCTTCATAAATGGTCTTCCCAGGATCAGGGGGACTTCAACATCCTCTTCCATGTCTAAAACCACAAAGTCAACAGGGAAGTAAAAATTATCAACTTTTACAAGTACATCTTCCACAATACCGTAGGGTCTCTTGATTGATCTATCAGCCAATTACAGAGTTATTTTTGTTCTCTGAGGATCAAGATCACCAATTCGCTTCATCATACTTAGAGATATTAGATTAATGCTAGCCCCTAGGTCTAACAAGGCTTTCCCAATATTTACACCTCTAATGGAGACAGGAATGGTGAAACTTCCAGGGTCTTTTGACTTTTCTGGCATGTTATATTGTAAAATAGCACTGCAACCTACTTCAAGTTCAACAATTTCCTTATTATACCTCCTTTTTTTGGTAAGCAATTCTTTCATAAACTTTGCATATGTTGGCATCTATTCCAATGCCTCAGAAAATGGGATGTTTATATGTAATTGTTTGAAGATTTTAAGGAATCTTTTGTATTCCTTTTCCTTATCCTTCTTTGATGGTGCATGTGGATAAGGTAGATCCTTAACTGGAGGTGTTTGACCCAAATACTGATTTTATTTTTTATTTTTTGATTTTTTGTTTTTCTTTTTCATCATTTTCTTTATTTTTTTTCTTCATTCTTTTTTTCATTTTTTTTCTTCTTTTTCTTTTTTTTCTCTTTTTCTTCTCTTTCTTTTTTCTCTTCTTCTTTTTTCTCTTCTTTACAGTCATTTCCTATAACTTTTCCACTTCTTATAAAAATAGCCTTACATTGTTCTCTTGGATTTTGAGTATTTATATAAAAACCAGAGCTTTTCATGTCGGCTACTTCTTTTGGTAACTGTCCCAATTGTATATCTGACGTTTTACGTGCGACTTCATTTGTTTGCATATATTGTAGCAATTGTTGGATAGATTCCTTTATCCTAGTTAGCCTTGTTGTTTGATCAAATTGTGGTTGTTGTTGTTTGAATTGATTGTTAGGAGATTTATTGGAAGGTCCAACATCTTGTTTCCAGCCAAGATTCTAATTCTGCCAACCCTATGGGTAATTGTTAGGAAAAGAATTACCAAGATTGATAGGAAAAGTACCTAAAGGTATTCTTTGGTGAATCAGGAAATTGGCTTGTTCTTGATCATTTCCATCAGGGCATAGTAACCACATGGTTATTCGCCCATGCAATGCACACATTGTTTCAATTGAGCGGGTGGTGGTGATGATACTTGAGCAATTTGAAGTTTTTCTAATTGTTTGCTCATTGCCTTTATTTGTTGTGTTAGCAATTTTTATTGAGCTAAAACTGCATCATTTACTCCCAACTCAAGCATACCTAGTTTCCTTGATGTACTACCTCTTTCATGCTTGGCTTGACGGTTACTGGTTGACATAGACCCCATGATTGATATTGCCTCTTCAACAGTTTTGTTCATTAAAGAACCACTTGCACATGCATCTAACATCATCTTGAACTGAGGTAATAAACCATGATAAACGATTCTTACCTTCCCAGCATCATCCAAATTATGGTTTGGACATTTCCTAAGAAGCACTTTGAATCTTTCCCATGCTTCACCAAGTGATTCATCGTGATTTTGTGAAAAAGAATGTATGGCTATCATCGCTTCAAAATATTTTGAAGGTGAATAAAATCTTTCCAAAAATTTTGTTTCAACATCGGACCAGTTTGCAAAACTACCGGGTGGACAAAATTTAAACCATTCTTTAGCTTTCCCATTCAAAGAAAAAGAAAACAATCTCATGTAAACAGATTCTTCTTGATTGGGTTCGAAACCAATTGTGCTGCATAACTTATAAAAAATAGTTAAATCTTCATATGGTTCGTCATTATTTAAACCAGTAAATTGATTATTTTGAATAATGTTTAGAGTAGCTGGTTTAATTTTTACAGCAGCCATAGGTCCTTGGTACATCCCTGAAACACGGGGTGGTCCATTGATAACAGCAAACTGTCCCAATATTCTTCTTTGTTCAGTAGCCATATTTGAATTTTCAAATTTTTCAAAAGAAGATGAAGTAGAAGAAGAAGAAGATTTTGTTTTTTTAGATTTTAAAGCTTTGAGTTTCTTTAAAAACTTCTCGATCCCAGGATCAAAGAAAACTTTCCTGCAGAAGATCGAGTTTGCATAAACAAACTAAATATAGAAAGTTAGTGTAACAATGTTAAGAAAAATGAATAAATGAATAAATATAAAATTGAAAATTTAACTAAGGTAAAAAAATATTTTACCACGGTAATTAAAAATTTACTATTTTATTGAATCAATTCAATCCCCGGTATAACACCCCCAATTTTTCGGACTCGAATCCTGATGTAATCGACAATTAAATGATAAAAACACGAGTAAATTTTTCGTGTTTGAAATAGTTTCTAAATACCATCTCGACTACATCAAGACTCGAACCACAGAAAAATGAAGAGTGAGATTTAATAACCTATGATTGGATCGGTATGTAGTTTGCCCATAACGGTATACAAAATAACAGAGTTTACAGCGGAAGAAAAATGTGTATACCGGGCATACGCCTAGTCCCATATATGAAGATATGAGAAAAGGCACGGCAAAGCATGCAAACATACAACACAAGCCCATTTAGGCCACATCCAAACTTACACATAAATCATAAACATGCATTGCCTAAGGTACAAACATATACATAGCTATATGGTCATACATCATACATCTCCAACATTCATATTTTATAATTCACCATATTCAATTCAACCTCAATATCATGTATCATCAACATTTATATATTCCCAAAATGGGCTACATACCCGATATCACTCCAAATATTAATATATCATTCACATACCTAGCTATTTACAATACATCCTCCAATATCAATAAATTATCAACACTAGGATACACCTTTTATTTCATAATACAATGAATCACATTCGTTGTCGGCCAAGGCATTCCATTACCATTATTTACCTTCCCAAAAGCCTTACTTTTTAAACGTTCTCATCCTATGGTTTTCCTACATCAATACTAAAAAGTAGACCACATGGGAGAGTGAGTTATACATTTTAAATGACGATATGAATATAATTGATATTATGTGCATATGCATATTAACATCATGTATGCTTTGCTAGACACATCAATAAATATCATAATCTATTCATTTCACAATATACATATCAGGTATTCACCTATTATATCATAGCAACGCAAGCATATACACATCTTTCACATCACCACAATGGGCCAACATCATCAGTATCGACCATTCAGGTCTTTTCTCAAAGCCACCATGGGCTGATCATCATTATTATCAATCATAAACAAATATGCCCTTCTTTAAATTGGGCCATAACATACATATCGTCATATTCGATATCATTTTGTATATTCATATCATTTATCACTTTTATGTGGTCTTTTAGGTATATTAATTACCCATTTCACCAACACCACACCACAATCTCAATCATCATCAATCATCATCACCACCTGGCATATCTCCATGCTATATGCAAATGCTCTTAGGCTAATGCATATGCACAATGGAATAATCAACAACAAATGCGGATCCAACTGTGGGAATAAACACCAATTATGGGTTTAAGCATGATCATATACCATGCCCCTACTGCAGTAGTAAAATGTGTACACATATCTCATAATGCATGCATAATCACCATATTTTTACTGGTACCAAACCGCATCGCCCATAATGCAACACCTGGCCATTTTCACCATGACCGCGGTAACAACATATTCGACATATGGTGTTGCGGGCCAGCCAGATCTCAGATCATGGCGGCTGTGATCTCAAAGACCACCGGGGTCACCTGCTCATCAAGAGCCACCCCCACGAGGGTCGGCCACATGTAGCTCCCCATAGCAATAATGGGCGGCTTCGTGACTTACACATTGAGTCACAGGGGAACAATGAATTGCTCGTGCACTGAGCCACCCTCCCACTGGGTCGGTCGAGGGGAACTCCCCTAACATTCCAACATCGGCGGCTATGATATGCGATGGATGCAATGCAATGCAAATCAAATGCATTCCTCACACTATGCATCCTAAATGCCACTCGTCAATCAAATCATTCATCATCATATCACCAATACCACCATACACACCTTAGTGGATTTTATCATTGTTGGTTTTAGCCATTGTTTTCAAGATTTAAGTGTGGCATTTCATTTCAATATTATATATATATATATATATATATATATATATTTCATGTCATTCACGCAAGTCAATACTTGCAATCAACCACAATGGCATTACAACATTACATAGTATTCATCAATATTACCACATTTTCATTTACTGGGTTTTCATCTCATTATTCATCACCATTGTTTCATCTATGTTTATCGGTGTGGCATTCACAACATTTTGTCAATATAATTCAAACCACACGTACAAGATCATATTTGTATCACTCTCAATGATACATAACAATTTATCAATAATAACGATCATCCTCTACTCAAGTAAATGATCCACCTCATCATTTATTATTACACATTATCATTGTCATTTCTGATTCATCGGTTTATAACAAATCACCTCGTCATTTAATCATTCTCTCATAGGGTCCATATTCACTCAAGGGTATATCTCATAACCCTACCATCATATTCTCATTATCATCCCTTCGCTACTCCATTTTAGGTGGTAAATACATCACAAACAATTAATCCCAATGTGCCAATCAATCCCAATCACCACCATGTTATATCATCATTATATTGCCCTTCATACATCCCCTCAATTATCTCATATCACAAAGGAAAGGGTCCAACATAAGCCCAATACAACAAAAATGAAATAAATTTCAATTTTGGGCAGCTCGCTCAAGCGAGATTCACCATCGCTTGAGCCAGATCAACATCGCTCGCTTGGGCGAGCCCTCTCGCATAGGTGAAATACTCCTAGTAACGTTTTCATGGTTGCTCGCTTGAGCAAGACTCACACTCGCCTGAGCGAGATTAAAGTGGGTCGCTTGAGCGTCTAAAATTCTCCTTGAGCGAAGAAGTCTTGGAGTATCAGGTCACGATCTCGCTTGAGCGAGCCATCTCGCTCAAGCGGAAATCATCCAGTATCCAATCTTGTGCTCGCTCGCTTGAGCGAGACCCAATACATCCCTCCACTCTCTGAAGCGAGATTTGTCCAGAAACGATCTCTCTATTTCACTCGCTCAAGCGCGGCCACGCCCGCTTGAGCGAAATTCGCCCAGTAGCTCACCATTCCATTTTTCACGCGTCTCGCTTGAGCGAAACTCTTTCTCGCCTGAGCTAGATTGGGCCAAAGGCCATCCTCCTGATATAGGGGACTCTCGCTGGAGCAAGATCCTATCTCGCTTGAGCGAGATTCGCCTTATACGTCCAAAAACTCAAGTTCTTTCCTTCTTCCCAAATGCCAATATCCTTCCAACATAAAATTGGCTTAGACTAACCTCTCTCACACATTAATTCCTATGCTTAGGACTTGATTCAACAATCCATACATCACCATTTTAAATCCTAATTCATCAACTATATGATAAAGGTTTTAAAAACACTTCTCATCATTACTCCACTCATCTCAAAACAACCCTCTGCACATTATTTAACTTATTCATTCATAGATTTTAACCATCATTTTATTCATGTCTAACCAAGGGACTATCAAACATTTATCATTAACATCATATATACATATATTTTCATAACAATCAACATAAGCCAAGCCATCATTCATCACTTCAGCAATTCAAACATACAATACATTCATGGCAAGACATTGCATGAGTTCACACATAAACATAATTAACAATTAATCACTCATGCAATTAAAATGTAAACTCCTCTCCTACCTCGAGAGAAGAACCACAATCCAAACACTCTGATTGCCTCGATTATTTCACGTCATCGTTCGGAATACGATCCTATCATCAAACACACACACACACACATATATATATATATATATGCCATTAATAAACCATTACAAGGCATCATCACATAGACTCATTATCAAGTCCTAAACTTGCCTAAACTCCAATTCACATGCTTATGTTAGGCTTCGGGAATTCCTTTCCCAAAACCAAGATTCTTTAAGTTTCAAAGGGTTAACAATCCAAACAACAACAACACCATGGTCCATATCCATAGGACTTCCAAATCATCTCATGAATCACTCAACTATCATCACTAATTAAAAATTCCCAAACGACACATATCAAGACCAAAGACTTCATCAATTCAAATATCCATTTCCTTAGTCCATTATTAATGGTTTACAGTCATTATCAACATCATACACATCAACACTTAAGACTAATTCCTCAAATCATCTTACCTATATACATGCATATATCATCATTTACAACTCATGACTTAGTTCACAATTTTATCAACATCAATATTCAACTCCTATCCTTCAAAAATTCATTTCCATGTATAAAATTATTCTAAGATACCAAAAATCATCAAGATCACCTATTTAGCCAAAATCCCTAATTTATCAACACTTAGGGCTCTTTCTAAATTTTTTAATAACATTTATCATTCACCATTTTTTAATAACATTTAGGAGAAGAAAATGGGTGGAGAAGGAGAAGAGAATGAATGGAGTGGGAGAGCCACCGAAAAATGAGAAGGGGAGGGGAAGTTATGGAAAAATTGGACATTGTCCAATGGTCCAAAGAGTGCATCATCTTGCTTTTACCATTGGGTAATAATTCCCCATTGTCCAATGGGTAAAAGGTGTTAGAAAAGAGAAAGGATTGCCACGGTTAAGTGAAGAAGAGGAAATGGAAATTTTCATTTTCTTTTAATCTAATTTGTTTCGTATTTTCCCCGTTTTATATCCTACGTCGAGTCCAAATAATTATTTTCTCAACACCAAAAATTATTTCAACTATACCATCGTAACCACAATAATTTTCTAAGCATTCTAGACCCATCAAACATCTAATTAAGTTAAGTGGGTCCCATATCATCTGTTAAATCATTCAGTTCTGGTAAATCTCGATTTACCAATAATTCACCTCTAATGTCTAACAACATCTCCCATAATTATTTGACCATGAATAATCAATTATCATCATCCAATAAATTTATTTTCCTTAAAATCTGGGATGTTATACCCGGCAGCAGCGCCAGAAAACTTGTTAATCCCGAAATACTCTTGGGTCTTTAATTGGCAAGCGCACCAACGTTTGTAGATTTCAAATTTAGATATCATTCCACTGGGATTGAAAATTCCAGTAACTCACAGTAGTTTTTATTTACTATGGTAAATTTATCATAAGTTATTAACAAAAGAATGATTTATAAACAATTTATACATTATCCACAAAATTTGATAATTGATTTGTTCATGTGGTAAAAAGATGGTAAACATAAAATTTATCTAAAAAAGTTGAGATGTAATTCAGAATAACTCAGATACTTGAAGTAAAAACACAAATTGATAAATTATGTTGGAATTAGGATCCTCACACTAAAATATAATGAAGTGATCACAAACATACATATTTAATTATCAAGTTCATGTCATTGTAGCTTAAAATCATTATAACCGATCCCTCGTGATATAAATTCTAAGTAGTCACCGTAAAGTCTGATCCCTCGTGAGCTTTCTCAGTAAAAACTTGCATTAAGTACTGGCCTTATGGAAACAATAATCACCAACTCTATTCCTAGTAATGGGCATATTAAGGGTATTTCAACTTTTACTTTCATTAAAATAGATTTTAATACGGCATGAGTAATCATTCTCCCGTTTGACATTCACACTAATAAAATAAGTTTCAATATGCATGAAAATCATTCTCCTGTTTGACGTTCATACTAATAAAAGATTGAAATACTGACATGTACCTGAATCATAAATATACAGATGTCATAATTACAACATCATATAATAGATTGATTCACCAAATTCCAACATAAACAATTTAGTTACATATAGTAAAAGTAAAAACAATACTTACAAAATTTGACATTATGAGGACTTGGAAACACTTCACGATACAAGAGCTCACAATACTACACAACACTCTCAAGTATCTAGAAATCACTCTAACCTTACAAACTCACAAAAGAACACTCAAACTCGAGTGAAAGGAGAGAAAATAAGCTCTGAATTCTCAGATGGGATGTGTTGGAAGTGTGGAGAATGGCCCTATTTATAGGGCGGAGGAAGGTTCCTGACGTGTAGCGTCAGGTTCCTGACTCAGCCACCATTAAACACGTGATTAAGTGGCCATGATTAAGATTAATTAAATCCAATAATTCCCAGACAATGGTTTCACATGTCTCCCATTTTGGCTTGGCATTTTGCTTGATTAGATTGGCCATTATTTAGCCTTTTGACTGAGTGCTTGTCCACATGGAAATAGAGTCCACGTAGCTCTAACGCTACGCGTGGCTGTGACGTGTACCGTCAGTATCAAAATTTCTCATGCTACGCGTGGTGTTGATGCTACGCGTCAGCTTTCCAGATCTTCAATTTTCTCTTGATTTTCTTTAATTTTTTACTGCAAACCTAGAGAAAATTGATCAAGGCAGATTATTTCCAACAACATCCATTTATTGAATTAAAAACATAAATTTATTACAATTTAAACTAATTTTATTTAAAATAAACACAGTTTTTATTATGAAAATAACAGTAAATTTGAGGATTAACAATAATCTCGATACATTTGGTTAGTATTTAGACTTTAGTTCCTTGTGCCTAATATATGAAAAGATTTTTACTTTAGATACTTTGTACGCTTTAATGACAAATACGCCAAACGAGTAAGGTTCCGTCTAGTACTCGGGACCCTAGTGATAAAACGAGCATATGGAATATTGCATTCGGAGTTGAGAGGGGATGTTGGAATTTTCCCCTAGAGCATACAGTGATGGGTACACTGAAGAATCTTCTGCGCCTCGATACCCGAGGGTAGTCTAGGGAGTATGTCAGAGGCGGGAACTCCAATGGCTCGGATTCGCGCCCGTTGCCGGACAACCCGTGGCAAAACTTTGACATACTTTGACGAGAAGTGGGGGTTTCTATGGCCGTTGAGTGCCCATTTTGGGGAGATATATGATTGGCCATTTTAATGATAGGGCTGTGTGTTCTTACCCATTTGTGAAAACTATAATGAGGAGAGCTCTGGTCACTCTAGTTGGGCAGGTAGGATAAGGCAGGATTCTTGTGCACATGGTTATTGATATATGAGATTGATCGATGGAAGTTGGGCCCCATTGCATATTGATATTAAATTAAGATAAGTAACAATTGAACCTAACGCATGCATAGCATATCATAATTGTTTGAGTAACCCTGTTTGTTTTCCGTGTTTCTTGTGTATTTCGAAGTACTGTATGATTATTCTAAGGTATGTGGTGTACACGTTTTTTCCTTGTTTAGTATCTGTATGTTCGTTAAATATTTAAAGCTGCCCTTGCATGTGGATATTATGGGTCGAGAGCTTTTTACTCACCCCTCTCGTATTGTGTATTGTTTTCCTTTTCCTGTGATCATCAATTAAGGGTCAAGGCGAGCGTGAGCAGAACTTGGACTACCTCCAGTAGAGGACGTTATACCGAGAACGTCAACTATGTGTACTTTCTGTTAGTGAGGAAATCATTACAAATCTCGATGTTTAGTTTATATTATTAATTTGTAATTATTTTTTTTGGGAGCCTGTGAGCCCGTACTCTTTTAAGTATGTTTATGTTAAAAGAATTGATCTATGTAATGCACTTATTTTACTCATGAACTAATGATCACCAATAAAAAAACTCCCATCTTTTTACAAATATTTGTGACACCTTGATTAAGTAGGACGTTCTAGTGTGGGAATTTGTCCTAATTAATCGAGGATGTCACATTGGTGGTATCAGAGCATGGTCGATTCTTTCAGCTTGGGGTATGGACTGCTAAGGTTCCTTCGTACTCAAAAGAGTTGTTCGCGAGGCGTTGATACTCGCTCATTAGAATTTGATTGCTTGCCTATGTGTTTGGAGCCTTCCGATGCAGGAAGACTCGTTGAAATTTTATTAAGATTTTCTTTTCTTTCAGTAATCAATACACACCAAAACAACACAACATTGAACGCTCATTTAAATAGGGTGGTAGAAGCTCTAGAACGTTAGGGGGCAAATACTCCCCAAGCTCCACCGAGGTATGATCAAGGATTTGTCAATTTCCAAAAGAACCACCCTGTGTAGTTCAAAGGAGGTTTTGACCCTGAGGGAGCTCAGTTGTGGATCGAGCAGATGGAGAACATCTTTATAGCTATGCGGTGTGGGGACAATGATAAAGTGATCTATGCCACCTTTATGCTGGTCTGGGAAGTTGAGCACTGATGGACTTATGCGAAGGTGAGGATGACTACTGATGGAGCTGAGATTACTTGGGAGCTGTTTAAGACAGAGTTTCTGGCTAAGTACTTCCCTGAAAATATCAGGAGGCAGAGGGAGCAAGAATTCTTCAATCTGAGGCAAGGATTTATGTCACTAAAGAAGTATGCTGTGAAGTTCAACGAGTTGGCTAGGTGTTGTCCTTACTACACCTAGATGAGTGAGGCTTCTTGATGTGCCAAGTTTGAAGGAGGGCTACGTCAGGACACCTATCAAGCAATTTGTTGTCAACAAATCACACAGTTCATTACTCTGGTGGACAGGTGTCGTATCTATGAGCATACGTCAGCACAGAAATCGAAGGGAACTTTTAGTTATGGGCCAGAGTGACGTGCCTTTAACAAGCGACCCTAGAAGGAATTTAGATCTAACAAGACTTATTCCCAACCAAATTTCAGCAGACCCAGTGAATTCGCGAGGACTCAGAGTAAGAGGCCACCTGTGAGGTGCTATGAGTGTGGAGGACCCCACTTCATAGGGACTGCCCTAAGAGGAACTCGACTTACTACAGCCATGGGGAGACCAGGCATAAGAGTTTCATCTGCCTTAAGAATAATTCAAATTTTCCAAAGAGAGAGGTTAGAGGCCCAATCAGACGTCCTACAGGCCGTGGGAATGGAGGACTAGCTGCTAGTACGTCAGTCAATAATCCTGGGATGGCAAATTATCCGACGCATGACTTGGAATTGGCCGTAATTGTTCTTGCCTTAAAAATCTGGAGGCATCATTTGTACGGCACTAAGTTTAAAGTTTTTAACGATCACAAGAGTTTGAAGTATCTCTTCAATTAGAAAGAGCTGAACATGAGGCAGCAACAATGGATGAAGTTTATTAAAGATTATTACTTCGAACTTCACTATCACCCAGGTAAACCCAACGTAGTAGCCGATGCGCTCAATAGAAAAGCACTACATTTGTCTTACATGATGGCTAAGAAGCTAGAGTTAGTGGAGCAATTCCACGATTTAAATCTCGCTGTGTCACCTAGAATGGGGAGCTTGATGGTTGGGATGTTAAGGGTCTCTAATGAGTTTTTAGATCAAGTTAAGGAAGCCCAATTAGCTGATGAGACTCTACCGAGGCAACCTGAGAAAGTAAAGCCTGGAGAATTTATGATAGATAAACAGGGAGTAATCAGGTATCACAGAAGATTATGTGTACCTAAGAACGCTGATTTGAGAAGATCCATCCTCGAGGAGACTTACAAAAGTAAGTACAGTGTACACCTAAGGGCGACTAAGATGTACCAAGACCAGAGAAAAGTGTTCTAGTGACAGGGGATGAAGAGGGACATTACTGATTATGTTAGTAAATGTCTGACTTGTCAGAAGATAAAAGTAGAGCAACAACAACCGTATGGAACTCTTCAACCTTTGGAGATTCCTGAATGGAAGTGGGATGAGATTGCCATGGATTTTGTATTTGGATTTCCAAGGACCTCAACAAGAATGGAACGCTATTTGGGTAGTCATGGATTGACTTACGAAGACAGCACACTTCATTCCAGTCAATATGAAGTATTATTTGGAGAAGCTCACACAGACCTACATCAGAGGTAGTTAGATTGCATGGAGTGCCATCTGCCATTGTGTCTGATCGAGATCCTCGCTTCACTTCACGATTCTAGAAGACTTTGCAATGAGCATTAGGAACCTGATTGAAGCTAAGTTTAGCATATCACCCCCAGACCGATGGTCAGTCTGAGCATACCATTAGGACTCTTAAGGATCCTCTAAGGATGTGTATGCTTGAACACGGTAGGAGTTGGTAGGAATATCTACCGCTTGTAGAATTCACCTACAACAACAGTTATCACACCAGCATTGGGATGGCACCGTATGATGCTCTGTATAGAAGAAAGTGTCACACACCCTTATGTTGGTTCTAGATAGGGGAAAAAGTTGTGATTGAGGCAGAGGTCATTTAGAAGACTACAGAGCAAATCAAGGAAATTCAAGCTGCAATGAAAACTTCTCAAGATCGCCAAAAAAGCTGCTACGACAAATGTCGAAAACCTCTCGAATTTGAAGAAGGAGACCACGTTTTTCTACGAGTTACTCCTATAACAAGAGTAGGAAGAGCCTTGAAGATGAAGAAGTTGAGCCCCAAGTATGTAGGACCATATCAAATTCTTGAAAGAATTGGGCCGAGTGCTTATTGCATTGCCCTACCTCCTGACTTGTCCAACCTTCATAATGTTTTCCATGTCTCCCAACTCCAGAAATATGTGCCACATTCTGATCATATCTTGAAACCTGACCAACTTGATCTTAAGGAAAAATCTTACCTATGAGGCAATACCAGTGAAGATTTCAAACAGTCATCTGAAGCAATTAAGAGGGAATGAGGTATGCTTGGTAAAGGTAGTCTAGAGTCAGTCTAACGAAGGAGATGCTATATGAGAGCTTGAGGAAAAGATGCAAACTCTTTATCCTCATTTGTTTCCTAGTGTTAGGTGAAATTTTGGGACGAAATTTCTTAAAGGAGGGGAGAGTGTAACAACCCTTGTTTTGTGTGTTAGATTTTTGTAACAACCCTAGTATCCGCCCCGCCCCCGTCCCCGTCCCCGCCCCGACATACTTAAATTACTTAATACTCTTACTATATATATATATATATTACAAGAGATGATTTATTAGATAATATTTAATAATTGTGTCCAAGATGATTAATTACTATTTTTATTATTGTATGTAAAAGATTTCATACTTTTATAGATACAACAACAACTTTTAAAATACTTGATAAGGAATTTTTTTTTATAAAAACGGGGATGGGAACGGGGACGGGTTTCCCCGATCCTGACTGGGGACGGGGACGGTAGTCATTTTATCCCGCCCGACGGGTATTGGGGACAGGTATGGTTAGGGTCTTGGATATCGGGGATGGGGATGGTAGGAGTCAAACCCGCCCCCGAACTGCCCCGTTGCCATGCCTAGTCTTGATTGCGTGATATCTCTTTTAATTTGTCTAGGGAAAGAAACTTCAACAATCTCTATCAAGACTCTATAGAAGTCTTCCTATAACTCTCCGTTTATGCCTTTAACACAAACCTCGTAGTTATGGGTGCGCATCCCTTCACTTCATTGGAAAATGTTAAACTTATAATCGTTTACATAGTAAATTAGCCATTTTTTAACAGTTTTTACCGGCCCTCAAGAAAGAGCTTGGAGTAAGGGGTCTCAATATGATTATTTGGGTCATGAATCTATTTACAAGATAACACATAATAATGTTAACTAAAATTTGAAGTTTAAACAAAAGCGTAAGGTATACGGGTCTTACATGTTTTGCAAACCAATCGATGAATTTGGATGATACCTCATTGCGAATTTGGTTATCAGTTATATCATTTTGCTCTTATTTCAACATATCTGCATATATGCTATTTAAAGAACAATAGTTTAGCTACAATGGCCACTAGCTTCAAAATGCAATAAATAAGTTGGTGACTTACTTAAGACAGGGTTCCACTTTCTGGAAATTCAGAAGAATATACAAGTGAGCCGCTTTTCGATGTTTCTCATTAATGTAACATTTTGTGACCTTGCCCCTAGGACGACCAGGATAGTTAAAAATTAAACTTTGATCATCCAACCCTGGATTTATGGCCACCTCTATCTCCGTCAAAAAAATAGAAAAAAGCAAAAGTGATCATTTCTTCCACTAAGTACGCCTTACAAATTAATGCTTCCACACTTGCTTTATTTGACACTTTCTCTTTTAAAGAGCGTAAGAAACTAGTAAAACGTAAACAAATGTTGACTTACATAATACGGTTATAGTAAAAAAAATTGTTGAATGGAAATTAAGTAGTTTTGACATTCACCTTTCAAACGAATACATCCAACGATACAACACTGGACCATAAACTAAGGCCTCATATGGGAGATGGATAGACAGATGCTCCATAAAGTAAAAAGAAACTATGGGAAAATCTGCTCCAACTTATAAATCAAGACTGGAATATTTTCCTTTATCTTTACAAGTTTCTTCTTAGTTAATGAAGTTGCTGTCAACTCTTTAAAGAAGTGACTCATCTCAACCAACGATTTCCAAATGGGTTTTGGTAAAGGATCAAATGCGTATGGCAATAGTTGTTGTATAAACACATGACAATCATGACTTTTCATGCCAAACACCCTGCCCTCCTTCACGTTGACACATCTACTCAAATTAGAAGCAAATTCATTAGGAAGGATTAATCCATTCATCCACAGACATATAACAATCTGTTGAGGTCTTATTAATACATATTTCACATGTGGTTTAAACATTTTTCCACGTCCCGCATCCCTCAATTGCAACTTCTTCCTGGAACACCAACTCAGAAGGTCTAGTCAACCTTTCTCATTGTCTTTTGTTCTCTCCTTGATGTCCATTACAATGTCAAAAATATTCATGAAAACATTTCGTTCAGTGTGCATCATATCTATCTTGTGTCTTAACAATAACTCTTTCTAACATGGAAAATCCCATAATATACTTTGCTTCACGTAGTAGTGTTCCTTCCCGTAACCCATAAACTCCTTAACATTTTTATCCTAGATGTACGGATACTTAAGGACTCTCTGCCACACCCGTGTACCAGATAACCTACGGGGTGAAGGTTCATTAACAATATAGTTCTTCTCAAAAACAGTTTTTTTTCTATTGAATGAGTGATCCAATGGTAGGAACTTTCTATGACAGTCAAAAAAACTTGTCTTACTACTAACAGGGAGTGATTCCCCCAGTATTTTCCATGCATACAAGGCAAGCAAGCTTCTTAAACATTGTGGTTATGAGGGCATGCTTAAAATAATTTTTAGTGTTGAGGAGATAAATATTCGAATGTAACGTTTGTTAATAAACAGTGAATACGAATGAGCATGAATTAAAGAAAAATATAAATTTCCCTTTTCTCTTCTCTACTCAACCGTATACTTTTTAGAGATACATAAGTCTATTAATATATGTGGAACTTTGTTATGCTTATGCCTTCACCATCTTGGAGGTTTGGAACCTAAGCCATCCTTATCACATTTTTTGTCTTAGGATTTGAAATTCATTATTGGTAATTAGACAAAATTTAAGGAGTCATCCATTAGGCTCTCCAAAGCCTTAATTAAATTGTTCACCTTATTACCTTTCATTTTTAATAGTTTTCCCATAGAAGGCATCAAGTCCTTCATCACTTAGCATTTCTAGTCAATTTTGTTCTTTAATCTTTTTAGACAATAAATTGTCACTAATGGTCCTTGAACATTAAGGTATCTTATTATAATTCTTTGGAAACACCATTTATTCCTAATGACTTCCTACCATTACCAATCACTACAACTCATCTATAACTTTTATTTCTCATTATTATAATTCTTTGGAAACACCATTTATTCCTAATGAATTCCTACCATTACCAATCACTACAACTCAACTATAACTTTTATTTCTCATTATTATAATTCTTTGGAAACACCATTTATTACTAATGACTTCCTATTATTACCAATCACTACAATTCATCTATAACTTTTATTTCTAGTAGTTCTCCTAAAATCATGGTCATATCTAATTTTAAATCATGACTTAAATTTTCTTACTTACATGGCCAAGTCACCTATCACCAACAACAACCTTCTCTAAGTTTAACTAGTACCTTTTTCATGCCTAATGTGATCCAATAATATTTTCTAGACCAATAATCTTTTCTTTCAACTCCAATAATCCATATTCATCATCTAATCCACTTCTACACTACACACTTTTTCTTTTTAACCTCTCTTACCTAATAACCATCCAAATTCTTAAACCACATTTATTAGCACTTACACAATTTCATAATTACTCTTTTAAGCTCTAATGTGCTCTAATAACTTCATTCATCTTAGTAACATGCCTATTCCTTACTAATTCATATAACCCTTCACCTAACTCATGACACTTTACACTCCTTGTCAACCAATAATTATCCAACACCAATTCTAATTAATAACCCACATCTAACAAGAGTTTTCAAGTCACTAAAAAGGTCAATACCTTATTGGACCTACTATGTCTCTTTGTCACTTATCTCAAGGGAATTTTAAAGCTTAGCATCAATTCCATACTTTTCTATAAATCATCAAATAAATTCTAGAGCATTACCTAAAGTCCTATAATTACCTTAAAATCATCCATAGGCCATTTCAAGTCTAAAATCCAATTTTTCCTTCAAATTAAAGTAAGTTACTAATTTAAGATTTATACCTAATACCACCCTAAACCAGTTCATTTATTCTAACAATAATCAATCTCATATCAACAACTAATTCACATCAAATTCAAGTCACAAGAACAATTATCCAACAACAACAACAACAACAACAAATGCCCAATGATCTCCTAACCTAGGTTTTGGGTTCCACATGCAAAACATCAATTTCTTCCGACACCAATCTCATAATTTATAACATATTATGTTACTAATTTAAAGCTTACTAAGGGTTCATGACTTACCCCAATGGAATCCTAAATTCAAAATTCAAGAGAGCAAGAGGAAGTGGGGTTAAGAGGCCAAACACCCAAAGCAACACCAAACTCCACCAAAATGCAATTGAAGCTTCCTAGAAACTAGGATTTTCGTCAAATCCATGGAGGAACCAAGCATAAATTTTTGGTTTTGGAGGTAGGTGGAAGAGAAGAAGAACATAAATGGAGAAAGGAAAAGAGAATGAAAAAGATGAAGCTTAGGGGTCCTAGGCACCTTACCTTAGTCTTTCTTAAAAAAAGCTTCAAAAAACTCATGGAAGATGGCACCAAGTTCACGCCAATGGAGAAGAGGAGGCTGAAATTGTCATTCCAAGAGGGAGTGGAATAGCTGCTGGAACGTGAAATTGGAAGGGAAAGGAAGGGGAAAATTCATTTGTCTCATGTGCTAAATTACCACAATGCCCTTCATTTAAAATTTTTGGCTCCAAGGCCAAATTTTTGACAAAATCAGATTTTGGCTTTAAAATTTAGATTTAGAATAGCCCCTGATGCTTAGAACGTGCAGTCCAAGGTGTACGAGAAAAATTGTTGCGCGTTTGGCTAAAAACGAAGTGTTTTGGCCGCTAGGGGCCCCTTTTACGTCTAATTAACTATCTATAAATTTTTCTAGGTTTATTTTTATGTTTAACATATTTATTTGAGTGTTTTCTAATATTCAATAATTATTTTTAGATTAATGAATTTTGAGGCCCAATTAAGGCCTATTTCATGAATTGGTCATTTTCCGACGTTAAACGACGTTGATAAATTTCGAATAATCCGCGATAAATTCAACAAATGCCCAAATTAATTTAGCTTCATTGTTGGGGCATAAATATTCATTTATAATAATTACCTAATGTTTCCCAGCCTGTTGGGCCCGTCTCTGCATTCTGCCCGTACGTCGTTCGTCAATTAAACGACGATAGTAATCGTCGTACTAACTCAAGGGGTTCATAATTAATTTTTCTACATGCTTAAGGTATCAAATAATTATTTTTTATAATTATTCTATTTATTTGATCTAATTAATTAATTTTACATCAAATTTGGGATGTTATAACTTATACATAATTCTTAATAGAGACTCTTCATCAAAGTGTTGAATCCTTGATGGAATTTTCTTTTCCAAGCCACTAAAGGTATTATTCCCTAGAACGAATGGGTTAAGGCTTCCTTAAGGTTCTTAGGCTTTCTTAGTGCATATGTAGTACGTGACGACACTATGTTGTTGTAGTGAATAATATACCATATTACTCAACTCTAATCAATCAAGGTACTCTAAACTTAGTATTCCTCACGATTAAAGCTTTCTTATTGAGCACAACTTCTTTAAAAAATTCAAATTCATGTCCTACCAAATGTGTCTTATTAATTTGTCATCTCAAAGCACCTTTTTGAACATATATCTTCATCAAAATCTTTGTAAAACCACATGTTAATATACATCACCTCTTAAATGTCATAATGTTTAATACCTATAGGCTATACTGTTGTAATAAGTGAATAAGCACCTGGTATCAATACGTGTTTTTATCTTATTAAGCATCTTTCTATATAATCAATAATTTTCATGATTTGGTGGATACGAATGGCTAACAAACCTTGTCTCCATAAAATATCCTACAGAATCATGGAAACTACCCCCATATAACTCAAATTGTAGCTGGCTCATCTTGGCTAGACCATACAAGAATTAAGTAAGGGAAGAAGAGGGGTTTGCACAATTTGGGAGAGAGCTTATAGGTCTCTTGAATGACATATGGATCCTTTCTCTTCCAGGCTTGAGAAGTTATAAAGGTCTACCTCTGCGGTAAGGAGCCAAGCTCTAATAATCTTTATGGATAATTTAAGAGTTTAAAGAGAAAAAGGAAGGAAAAAGTTATGAGGGATGAAATGGGTAGGAAAGGAGACGTAAAACATTATATGAATGAATAATACTTGTAAATAGTAAATTTGTTATGTTAATCTGGGGAGGCTTAAAGGTAATATACATGCCAGAAATGTTAAATCTAAATTTGAATCAGATGGTTAGATGACATGAACAAACAAAATAATGATTGTTGTTTGCTGCTACCTACTTTTTTGGTAGAACTAAAAGAAAACAGGGAGAAACTTAGAAGACAGGAAGGGGAAATTTGAAAATAAATAGTAAGAATCAAAATTATTGTGTTTGACATATGCTTTGGAAGCTTGATAGTGAACTAATGTCAACCCCTGATTTTCTGGACCGGAATCCCGATGTAATCAAGTTAATTAATCAATAAAAATATGAGTAAATTTTTGGAGTTTAAAAGAACCCAAACCCTTCCACATTACACTAAGACCCGAATCACAGAAAACCAAAGATTGAGATCTTAAGAATTTATAAAATGGATCGATAATTAAATCACCCCAACATGTATACAAAGTATTTGAGTTTGTAGCGGAAAAGAATATATATAGGGCATATGCCTAGTCCCATATATAAAGATATGGGAAAAGACCCAAAAATAAGCAAAAGAATTCAAAAATTGGATTCAGGGCATCTTGCTTAAGCGAAGCATCACTCACTTAAGCGAGGCCACGATCACTCGCTTGAGCGAGCTCGAAACTTGCTTGAGTGAGAAAACATTAAGCATTAGACCCAAGCCCAC
Organism: Clitoria ternatea; assembly: GCA_037962975.1. Classification (NCBI taxonomy): domain Eukaryota; kingdom Viridiplantae; phylum Streptophyta; class Magnoliopsida; order Fabales; family Fabaceae; genus Clitoria; species Clitoria ternatea. Next base: position 87,878,167 of record CM075673.1, on the reverse strand, counting down.
ACTCGAGCGATCCTCACTCGCTTGAGCCAAAAACCTCTAGAACCATTCCCATGCCAACTCACTTGAGCAGGTCCTTATCCTCTTAAGCGGAAAACACCCAGAACAGTTTTCACATATACTCGCTTGAGCGAGCCACACTCACTTAAGCGAGATTTCCATAGAACCAATTCCTCTAGCATTCGCTTGAGTGAAGCCAGGTTTTCCTGAGCAAAATTCAACCAGGAACCACACATCTGATGCACGTGAGTCTCGCTTGAGCAAGATTATCAGTATATGCATAAAAACATAAAAATTTCCTGCAACATGGCATGCCAAAACCCAATTCATGCAAAATTGGCCTAAGATAACACTTGGCATACATTAAACCATACATTTAAGACTTGATCAAACAAGCCACACGCCTTAATTTAGATCCTATTTTATCAATTGCATAATGGTGTTTTCAAGCACTTTTTATCACAACCAAGCATGCCATTCAACAACATAGGCCTATTTAGCCATAACCACTCATACATACAAGACACATATGTACATTATAAGCTATAAATGACCTCTACACGGGGTCTTAGCCATTACATGGAAATATGACTTATCCACTTCCCATTATTCATATATTTAAGCATCCCAACAAACAAAATTACGTACTCATGCATCATCAATGGCTATAATCCATAATCAACATCATTCATTCATTATATTAGCATAAAACCAAATATTACACTTGTCATCATCCATTGTTTCCAAAAATTAGTCTTTCAACACTAAGGTCTAATTTTCACAAATGACCTACAAAATGAGTATTCTCTATCTAGTTACATATAAAGCATATATTACATCATATGCTATACAAAACAATCGCTTGCTGGCTAAGGCATTCCTATACAACTAATTTACCTTCTTCCACCAAAACATATATTTCCAAATGATGCTTCTCACCCCATGCATATCCTATATCATAATGCTTAAAATAGACAACATATAAGAGTGAGTTATACATTCCAAGTGATGAATATGAATACATTTATGATTACATGCATATGCATATATCAACATGTAGGCTTCGCATCAAACATCAATTACCACATGGAATCCATCATTTCCTCAATGCCTACGTACATCATAGTCATCAACCAATCTCATAGCAAAACATAAATACATACACATATTTGTGCCCTTTATCATATTAGGCTATCATACATAACATTACCACACACGAGGTCATTTCTTTGTATTCATATTTTATATATAGTCTTTAGGTATTCTTTTACCCATTTTAATCATCATAACAACTCATCACCTTTTGGTATATCTCTATGCTATATGCAAATGCTCTTAGGCTAATGCACATGCACAAAGAAATTAATATCAATCGCGACTCTGACTATGGGAATACAAAATACCAAATAGTGGGTTCAAGCATAAATACATAATCATCCTCCTACTATAGTAGTAAAATGTATAAACTTATCTTATAAATTTGCATGCATATCACCATGTTTTATTGGTACCAAACCGCATCACCCATCTTGCAACACCGATCATTTTCACCATGACCGCAGTAAACAACATAAATAACATAAAGGTGTTGCGGGCCAACCATGAGTCATACCATGGCAGCTGTGAACCAAAAGACCACCAATAATACTTACTCCTTAAAGCGCCGCCCTCACCGGGTCAACCACATGCAGCTCCCGTAGCCAAGCATGGGCAACTTCATGACTTACACACTGAGTCACTAGGATAATATCAATAATGCTCCTGCACAGAGCCGCCCTTCTACTGGGCCAACCGGAGGAATCCCTAACATTCCCTTATCGACAACTACACAATATGCCATGGATGCAATGCAAATGTAAATCATATGCATTCTTACACTATGCATCCTATCATGTCACTCATCAATCATCACCACCATCACCAATATCACCACACAATTCTTAGTGGATTTTATTATCATTGGTTATTGCCGTTATTTCAAGTTTTAAAGTGGCATCTACAATATTTTCCATCAACACAATTTCATCTCATACGTACAAGTCAATACTTGCATCAATCACAATGGCATCACAATCATCAATAACATTAATCAATGTTTCATCAATATTCAAGGTATGCTTAACACCCATATTCATATTCATTCAACATCAATAATCATCATTCAATATGTGTGGTGAACATTATTCCACTCATAATATTTTAGGGCACAATATTTGCCAAACAAAAACATCACCACCAAGCATACCATCAATATTCTAAATGCTTACCACATATTGCCAAGCACAAATAACATCACCATGTTCAACACCTCAATTTATCAACACAACATAAGTAAGGCAAACATATGTATTGTCACATATGACCTCAACCAATACTTCATTCATGCATTTAGAATATAAAACTCCTCTCCTACCCGAAGAGAAGTAATTAGAGCGATTGGATGTTCCCGCCTCGTCGTTCAGAATAGATCCTACACCACATGGTATAGCACAACATTATTTTCTATTGAAGATCACCAAGGTTTACATACTCTAAATCTAATATGTAGTGCATATAACATTATTACTATCAACCATATTCCCGTTTCATTAACTTTCACCACAACCACCACGGGTTTGGTATTTAAGTTCATTATTAAGCTTTTATAGCTACACCCATTGATGGGTTCACACACCAACGACTATCAATCACCATTATTGGCCACCCACCATCATTAATATCATCTCTTATTATTAATAAACATTCTCCCCACACATTTAAAGACATCCACATTCTCAATATCATACATTTCTTCCCAAAATAAATTCTCAAACCAACATTTCATGTTATCCCCAATTTCTAGAGTTAGGTTTCATTAAAAACCTAACAACCATCATTTGTACACATTATTTCCCATCATTAATCATGTCATTTTCATGTACCATCATAAATACACATAAAAGTTTGCATTTAACATACCCCACCTTAGGGTTTCCATATTTAATGCTCTCATTCAATACCCATATGCATTTATTCACTCCCCTAACAACCATAACCTATAATCTAGGGCATAAGTTCATTAAAAATGGTGAGGAACTTACCTCAATCCAATAAAAAAGTGAGCTTCAAGAGAGGGAGAAGAAGAGCACGAAAATCACAAGAGAGGGAGAGGAAGTTTCCAATCACTAGCTTCTCCTTCAAGCCCAATGAAAAATGAAAATGGGGAAGGAATATGAACACACCACCACTTAGGGTTTTAAAGAGGAACAAGATTAAGAGAATAAGAAGGAGAAAAGAAAAGAGAGTGTTTTGCCTTTAGGAATTAGAAACAAACGTGAAATAAGGGAGGACAATGAGGGTTTTTGTTTTAATTTTCTCTTCTTCATTAAAACTCTATCGTTTTATAACGGACAAGATATCCATTTGGGCTCAATACTTTATTCAAGAATTATTCTGAAGACATATTCGGACTCACAATAATATTCTTAACAACCTTGACCAATAGTACCTCAATCGGAGATACTTGATCCAACACCCATATTTTAACCAGGTATAATTTTAGCACATTAAGCATCAATAATTTATGATTATTCAGAATAAGTCCCAATTTGATTATTTCTAAATTTTTGGGACATAAGTCATCTTATAATTATTTACTATTTATTCCTCTCAATTAATCATTTTTATAAATTTTAGGATGTTACGACTAAAGAAGCTACACTTTTGAAAAATGTGTGCAATAATTTTGAATTTAACAATTTATATAAAGTGTTGCATGCCTCATGTTAACATCTAAGATCATTATGCATTCTCATGTACTTAGTATAAAGTTACCCTCAATGATTTGATTTAGTTTTGAAACATATCTCATAGAAAATTTTTAGTATTCTACTTGTGTGATTTGAGCAATGTGTCATTATGGTATTCTTATGGTCCTTAATAAAAGCATTATCATTGCAAACAATGAAACCATCAATTCTTCCGGCCCCTCCTCACCAAACCTCATGATTCTGTATGTAGTTATGCTAAAATTTGAAATTTTTATAAGTCTGTACTCCATCAAGTTGAGATGGGTGAAAACTTGAAAGTTATGAACATAATTAACTTGAGTTATCAGTAAAGACTAATAAACACAATTAACCCTCCAATAAAGACATTGTAAACAACAACAAAAAAATGATAGTATTTTGTTAACAATAAAACAGAGTCAATAATGAAACAGAGAAGAACACTCCCACTATCATTTCTATAAAGTCAATAATGAAATAGAGAAGAACAATGCATGACAAAGACTTACCTAACCAAGAAGAATAGGGAAGAAGGGAGAATTGTACAATGACGAGAAGGGAGAAACTAGACAGAGAAGAAGAATGAGAAACGAGAATAGAATTATAGATACATGAATAGAGAAACAGAGAAGAACGTGAATGAGGGCTTATTTCTCGAGGCGCACAAAAGTGGAAGGGAGAAAAGGAAAAGCTTGTGAATAGAGAAGGGAAAAACCAACAGAGAAGAGAAGAGACAAGGGAAAGCTAGGGCTAATGATTTGCAAAAGAGATGACTCGATTAAGATTTACAAATTAGTGACAGGAAAAACCTCGTTGCTAACCACGTCACAAACAAGACATGTGGTAGCATTCTATTTGTAACTTATCCACTTGGACCAACCTCAGCGACGACACACCAACACCGTCTCTATAGAGTTTAACTTAGCGACGACATCAGCGATGACTATTTTTAATATTGATATAGCGATGGTCATTCATCGCCACTACCTTGGGCCCATTTAGTGACGGGAAAAACACCGTCGCAAAACCCTAAACCCTAAACAAAATACTTGGAAGGAAAGGGGAACTTAACGACGAAGTCAGTGATAGCAACATGCATCGCTAATATGGAAATTGTTAGCGATGGCCGACCATCATCTCTAATGTGTGCACCAGGAAAACAATTGGAGGGAAACGAAAAAATTGGAGGGAGGGAAATACAGCAATGAGGATGGTGATAAAATGCATTTAGATACGACGATGAAACCAAGCCTGTTGCTCTAGTGGTAGCTAATTTCCTCCTTTTCAATTTCTGGTAGAAGTTAGCGACGACACGTATCCGTTGCTAGTGTGGGCGCCAACCAAAAAAATGGAGAGAAACCAACAAATTGGATGGAAGGAAAGTTAGTGACCGTTTCAATGATGAATCGCATTTAGCGATGGATTCAGCGATGGATTGTTGCATATCTTAGCGACGGCGTGCTGGGTCATCACTAATTTGGTAGCTAATTTCCTTTTCAAGTTCCTTTTTGCCTTGTGGTCGCTAATTCGGTCGCTAACTAGCGACGAGATGTTGTTGGTCGCTGTTTTTCAGTAGTTGTCCAAGGTTTTTCTAGTAGTGCAAGAATATTTATAGAAACATGGAGGTACATATAGATGACATGGTTGTAAAGACTAAAGAGGTAAATAATCATACCAGAGACTTGGAGAAAACATTCACCAAGTTGAAGAGGCACAACATGCACCTCAACTAGGACAAATGTTTATTTATAGTCGAAGGAGGTAAATTCCTAGGGTATATGCTGACTCATATAGGCATAGAGGCTAACCCTGACCAATGTTGAGCCATCCTAGAGATGTAAGGCCCCTAGAGCATTAAAGAAGTACAATGTCTTACTAGGAGGGTCATAGCCCTCTCCCGTTTCCTTGCTAAGTTTACAGATAAGTCCATGCCTTTCTACTGAGTGCTGAAGAAGACACGCGTTCCATTGGGCCCGAGAATATAAAAAAGCTTTTGAAGAGCTAAAAGCCTATCTGGCCTCCCCTAATACTGACCAAGCCGACCCCAAGACCGGAGCTCATCATATATCTCTTAACCAGAGAAAATACTGTCAGTGGTGCCTTAGTACAAGAAGAAGGACCCATCCAACAGTTAGTATATTTCACAAGAAAAACTTTGTAGGAGGCGAAAATAGGATACTAGAGGGTAGAAAAATTTACATACAGCCTATTGGTGACCGCTCAAAAGTCTAGGCTCTATTTTTATAGTAATCAAATGATCGTTAGAATTAATCAATCCATTAGCGAAATTCTATAGAAGCCTGAGCTAGTAGGAAGGATGGTCATATAGGTTGTAGAACTCTCTGAGTGTGGGATCAGGTATGAACCAAGAGGAGCCATTAAAGCATAGTTTTTAGTGGATTTTATAGAAAAGATAGGGAATGATAAAGAAAACTACAATGCTGAACACACCTTGTAGATCCTTTCGGTAGATGGATCATCAAATGAGAAAGGAAGTGGACCAGGAATTACAGTTGAGTCACCAACAGGAATAGCCATAGAGGAGTCATTAAGATTCCTATTTAAAGCAAGTAACAACTAGACAGAATATGAGGCACTTATAGCAGGATTGTGAATGGTGCTGGACTTGGGATCTCGATGCATACAGGTAAAGACCAATTCACAGTTAGTTACATGACAAGTGGAAAAGCATACCAAGCAAAAGACCTTACCCCCACAAAATACCTCTGTCAAGTCAGGAAGTTAATAATAGAGTTTAAATTGTTCAAAATACTAAACGTCCCTAGGGCAAAAAATAAAAGAGCAAATCTACTATCTGAACTTGCTAGCACTAAGAAGGTAGAAAACCTGAAGACTCTGATACAAGTTACTCGGGAAGAAGCCATTTTCAAGGACACAAAACAAGTGAATGAAGTCATTATCATGCACAGGGAAAACACATGGACGACCCCAATAACAGACTTCCTAACTAAAAGAGACCTGTCCTTAGATTCTTCAGAAGCCAAAAAATTATAGACACACTCAGCTAATTACACCATCATAAGGGGACAACTTTACAAGAAAGGGTTCACCCTACCGCTTCTCAAATGCCTCAACAAGGACCAAGCGAAATATGTGATGCAAGAGCTCTACTCAGGAATCTACAGACACCATAGGGAAGTACAACCCTTAGCTGCCAAAGTCCTCCGAGCAGGATATTTTTGGACCATGTTATGCTTAGACTGCTCAGACTTCATCAAGAAATATGAATCCTGTCAAAGGAATACTAACGGAATACACAGTTATCCCGAGCCACTACACAGAGTCCTTTCTCCTTGGCCCTTCAACACATGGGGCATGGACATCTTCAGACCATTCCTCCCAGGGAAAGGACAGGTAAAATAGTTGTTGGTAGCTATAGATCTTTTCACAAAGTGGATAAAAGTCGAGCCCTCGCCACCATTTCAGCATCTAAGGTGTAAAACTTCACTTGGAGAAACATTATATATAGACACAGCCTTCCCCATACCACCATTTTAGATAAAAGATGATAATTCATACACAAATATTTTGTAGAGTTCTATAGAAACCTGGGCATAAAATAAAAATTTTCATTAGTAGAACACCCATAAATGAACAGTCAAGTTGTGGCTGCCAACAAGGTGATTCTACAAGAGCTAAAACAAAGATTGGGACAAGCAAAAGAAAGATGGGTAGAAGAGCTACCAAAAGCCTTATGGGCCTATCATACAAATCTTCACTCAGCAACCTAAGAAACATCATTCTGACTCACTTACGAAGTGGATGCCATGATCCTCGTGGAGCTTGGAGAACCCCTTATTAGAAGAATCTCTAACGGTGAAAAAGGAAACGAAGAAGGAAGAAGAGAATACCTTGATCTTAGCCTGGGAGAATGAGATAACATATATAAAGATACAAGCCTCTAAACAAAAAACCATTTGATCCGGTCTGGATACCGGTCCCCAAAGTTATGACGTCAGAGTGACCTCTTAAAGGAGCATCTGGTGTGACTGGAATACAGTGCCATAACGATTATCCAATGTCACTTTATCCGTTCTTACTCCATCGAATGCTTCATCCGTCCTCGACACGACGGATGCCCAATCCGTTCTCATCTTTATGATATGAATGACCGTTTGCCTCGGGACCATTATGAGATAAGAGTTCATTATAACTTATCAGCGAAGATACCCTGCATAGCGGAATGTGTCTATATCAATTATCTCAAAGAGTAAGTACACTTGTCAATGAAATATGCGGAAAGGTAATTATCCTCCATCCCTATCACAGGATCGTACTCTGATAATTGACCTACTTCCCTGACACACTCTGAGTACTGAGTCTTATTGATTGACACACTCTACACGCTATCAGAACCAAGGGACCCACTTGCATCCAACGATTCATTTCCTACGTTCAACTATAAATAGCATGTTCCAATACACATGCAAGGTGACGTTGTTCTATCTCACACCTTTACTATTGTATTGCTTGAGTATTCATTGAGTTTCATATACTCTTCTAACTTGAGCGTCGGAGAATCTTTGCAGGTGGCACCACCTTTTGCCCCCTTTCAACACGAAACATTGGTGTGAAGGATCTCCAGGACAACAAGACCAGTTTCTCCCACTGAGAGGCCGGATTATAACACCGGATACCCACTGTACCGGTGTACAAACCCTAAAACCCCTATACTTTTGTGGCTGGTCCCATACTGGATCCTAGACCCCGGTTAAGACCAGTTCATTGGCACGCCCAGTGGGACCCGTTAGAGTTATTCCTACTTTTCGTAGAAGTTTGGTAGTTAGAATGGAAGGCGATGGACGTGATTTTGTTGATGGTCATGTGGAGGACGTGACTCACCAGCAAACTGGAAGGAGACTCGTTTTCGAATCTCCTATCACCAACACCAGAAGGATGGTACCAGTGGTAATACCTGACCCTCGGGATAAGGTCATTAGGCAACTCAGGGAAGAGTTGATGGAGCTAAAGCAGGAGAAGAGAGGAGCTGGGGACAGGGTGACGTCCCATGCAGAAGAGGCTCACCATGCATCTGTGAGGGAAAGATCTACGACCCTCCAGTACTCGAAAATCCCTACGTACGAGGAGAGGGAATAGACCCAAGACTCTGGTGATAGATTCAGTACCAGGAGAAGGGAGCAAGCGGTGGTGACCTCTGGAACTTATAGACTCAGTGTTCCTTTCTCGAGGAGACTCATGAGTGTCGTCATCCCTAAGTACTTGCAGACGACTCAGCCACTGTCGATCGGGAAATACAATGGAGAAACTGATCCCACTAAGCACCTAGATGCTTATGTTTATGAGGCTATGTATCTGGGAGCTGATGAAGATGTCATGTGTAGAATGTTCCCCAGAACCCTGACGGAGGAGGCTCTTAGCTGGTTCAAGAGCCTGCCTTCAGGATCTATAGATTCCTGGGAAGAGATAGCAGCTGCGTTCGAAAGTCACTTTGTCATTTCCAGGGACATCCCAAGGACTTCTCACACCCTGGCTCAGATAAGGCAAGGAGAGACTAAAACTCTCAAGGAGTTTCTGAAGAGATTCTACAAAGAGGCTGCATTGGTCCCTAACCTCACGGAGGCCATACAACTCCATATTATAGTGGAGGCTTTGCAACCTGGTTCTGCTTTTGCCCTATCATTGGCAAAAAGCCCCCCGACAACCTTTGAGGAGTTTTGAAGGAAAGCTTCCAAGTATGTTGGTATAGAAATACATTTGGAGGCCACAGCAGCTAGAATGAAGCCACCAGTTCTCCCTCAGCAACCACAGAGAGATAAGGAGAGGGTAAGACCAGAAAAGCATACCTTCAGGGAAGATTTTGCAAGCACTCAACCTCATCAATGAGACAGGCGCGTCTCATCTTTTAGCAACTATGCTCCTTTGAACGCCAGGCATTCCCAGATTTTGAGGGAAGTTGGTTGGCCAACACTCAGTGTCTTTGGGATAAGGAAGCCACCCCCAGTGAAAAGACCTGGGAACCCACGTAAATATTGTGCCTTTCATGAACAGGCGGGTCACCACACAGACGAGTGCAAAGCATTGAAGAATACGGTGGACACCCTTATTAGAGAAGGAAAGCTAAAGCAGTATTTGTTCAGAGAAAAATCCCTAGACGAGCCTGACAGGACCGACAAGAGGGGGAGAGATCCAGACGATGAGGGTGACAATAGTCATAACCCAGTTAGAAGGTTTACTGCCGCTGAGAAACAGAAAGAAGTGGTGATCGCTGGAGGAGCTCAGCAAGACAGCATGCCTCAGTAGCAGAGGCAAGGCAGGCGTGAAGTGATCGAGATGATTGCTGGAGGGTTTGTAGGAGGTGGAGCATCAATCACAGCCAGGAAAAACCACCACCGGATGATCCTGTCAGTACAGGGCAAACCTAGAGATAACTGCCCTTTCAGGGACGGTGTGGCAGCGCCGATGGTGTCGTTCACTGATGATGACTTCGGCCCAACGATCCCAGGAGGAGACGACGCAATGGTGATCATCGCTGTTATAGCTAACAAAGATGTGAAGAGGATCCTCGTCGATCAGGGAAGTTCGTGCGATGTAATTTTTTATAACTGTTTCAAAAGAATGGGTTTTAATGATGCAGATCTGCAGCCGTATAAGCAAGAGCTCACAGTGTTTAACGGGGCGAAGTAACCTACCAAAGGGTATCTCGATACCCTCATTTCTTTTGAAGGTGAACCTGGCGCGAGAACGGTGAAATTGAGAATACTAGTGATCGATGTGGAATCCCCTTACAATGGGATCATAGGCCACCCTACCTTGAACGCGATGGAGGAAATTGTGTCTACTCCCCACCTCCTGATCAAATTCATTGATAAGGACAACTGTGTATCTTCCCTCCGAGGTGATCAAGAGATGACTCGATACTGTTATAATTTGAGCCTCAATATGGTTAAGTTGGAAGCGTTCAATAAGAAGAGGAAGCTGAATGACAGAGGAACAGTGGCTGGGTCTGTCAGTCTGATTGACTTGGACCCTAGGGCGGAATTGAAGATCGATCATTTTAACCCCTCAAAGCCCACACCGGATGGTGGTTCTAGGGATGTCATCTTAGGGGATTCCCCAGAGAAGGTCACACACATCAATGATAACCTAGTGTCAGGCATGGAGCGGTGCTTGTTGGCTCTCTTACAGGAGTTTAAAGACCTTTTTGCATGGACTACAACAGACATGCCTGGGATGGACCCTGATTTCTGTTGCCACAAACTCGCTGTTTACCCAGAAACGAGACTGGTGGCCCAGAAGAAGAGGAGGTTGGGACCGGAGAAGCAAAAGGCAGCATGCGAGCAAATAGAGGAATTGTTGAAAGCTGGTTTTATAAAGGAGATTTGCTATTCATCTTGGCTTTCCAACATAGTGATGGTGCAGAAAGCCAATGGCAAGTGGAGGATGTGTACGGATTACGTGGATCTTAACCGATGTTGCCCTAAAGATCCGTATCCCCTCCCAAACATTAATCGTATGGTTGACGACTCATCTGGTTATCAATACCTCAGTTTCATGGATGCTTACTCTGGGTATAATCAGATTTCGATGTGGGAAGAAGATCAAGAAAAGAGGGCTTTTGTCAATGACCGCGGTGTCTTTTGCTACACCGTCATGCCGTTTGGATTAAAGAACGCCGGTGCTACCTACCAGCGCATGATTAACAAGGTATTCGAAGGCATGCACACCAAGCTGGTAGAGGTGTATATCGATGATATCATTGCAAAGACTCCCGCTGGAGGAGACCATATTGAAGATCTGCGTCAAGTGTTTACTCGGCTGCAGTAGTACAACATGAGATTGAATCCATTAAAGTGCACCTTTGCAGTTCCAGCAGGGAAGTTTTTGGGTTTCATGTTGACCCATCGGGGTATCGAGGCTAACCCTGGTAAATGTCAGGCAATATTAGATATGCAAAGCCCCAAGAACCTAAGGGAGGTACAATCGTTGAATGGGAAGGTGGCCGCTCTGGCCCGATTCATGCCCAAAATGGCACATAGATCCCTTCCTCTGTATAAGGCATTGAAGAAACACAAGAATTTCGAATGGGGAGAGGAGCAAGAGCAAGCTTTCCAGCAGCTTAAGGCCGTGCTTTCAAGTCCACCAATACTGGTAAAGCCTGACCCTAGTGAGACTCTAGTCCTGTATTTGGCAATTTCTGATGAGGCCTTAGGCATGGCTTTGGTCAAAGAAACTTCAGAGGGACACAGGCCAGTGTACTTCACCAGTAAGACATTCTAGGGGGCCGAGAGCAGATATCAAAAGATAGAGAAGGCCGCTCTAGCAGTTGTATGGGCTTCACGACGGTTGAGGCCGTATTTTCATACGCATCCAGTACTTGTGAGAACGGATCTACCTCTCTGTTCAGTGCTCAGTAAGCCAGACCTCGCTGGAAGGATGATTAAGTGGTCCATTAAGCTTTCTGAGTTCAAAATTTCCTATGAGCCTCGAGGAGCTATTAAAGCCCAAGTTTTTGCAGATTTCATGGTGGAAATGATGGGGGCGGATCCAGCCACACCTCGAGCACATTGGACCATTTATGTTGATGGGTCGTCAAACAGTAAAGGTTATGGAGCCGGTGTTGTAGTGGAAAGCGATGACGGTGTGCACTTAGAAATTTCCCTCCGATTCAATTTTAAAACCTCCAATAATCAAGCTGAATATGAGGCATGCCTAGCCGGCCTCCGAGCGGCGATCGACATTGGAGCGTCAGAAGTAACATTGTGCAGCGATTCACAGCTGGTGATTTCACAAATCCAGGGAGAATATCAGGTCCGAGAGCCACAACTTCAACTGTACTTGAATTGTGTGAATGAACTGAAGGGGAGATTTGATGTGCTGGAATTTAAGCATGTGCCAAGGGAGAACACCAGAGCGGCTATCTTATCAAGGCTTGCAAGCACAAAATAGCCTGGCAGTACCACGACTGTGGTTCAGAGCACGCTGACATCACCTAGCATCCCTTTGTTTCCATCTCTAAATGCTATAATGATCAATTACCCTTACGAGAATTCTTGGGTCATCCCCTACATCCGTTATCTGGCGGACGGACAGCTCCCTACTGATTAGAAAGAAAGAAGGCAAGTGAAAATGGAACTGCCCTACTTCACCATGGTCGATGGTGTTCTATACAAAAGAGGATTTTCAGTCCTATATCTCCTTTGTTTGAGAGAAGATGAAGTACAAGGAGTATTGGAGGAAGTACATGAGGGGCAGTGTGGGCACCATGCTGGGGGCCGGAGCTTAATGAGAAAAGTCCTCAAGGATGGATATTGGTGGCCCACGGTGAAGCAAGACTCAGCTGATTTTGTGAAGAAATGTGATGCTTGCCAGAGATTTTCTAATCTCCATCACACACCGGCCCAAGAACTCTCTTCATCCGCTGTGCCATGGCCGTTCTACCAGTGGGGCCTTGATATCCTGGGTCCGTTCCCTACCGCTCCAGGGGGCATTAAATACTTGATTGTGGGGGTTGATTACTTTACCAAGTGGATTGAGGCTGAGCCAGTTGTCCATATTACCTCTACGCGAACAAGGCGTTTTGTATATGAAAACATCGTAGCTCGATTCGGTGTCCCAGGGTGGATTGTGACTGATAATGGCACCCAGTTCATGGATAAGAAGTTTACAGACTTACTCAAAGGACTGGGGATAGTCCAAATATTTTTGTCTGTTGAGCACCCCCAGACAAACGGCCAAGCAGAGGTGGCTAATCGAGAGGTATTAAAGGGGTTGAAGAAGCTCCTTGGAGAAGCAATAAAAGCGAAGACAGCTCTCCGGTACAACAAGCGTGTCCAATATAGAGCGTTTAACACTGGAGATCTTGTTCTGAGGAAGGCAAGTGTGGGGAATAAATTCGCGTATCAAGGGAAGTTGGCACTGACATGGGAAGGCCCTTACAGAGTCTCTGAGGTGACTGGAAAGGGATCATACCGGCTTGAGGAGCTCGATGGAACCCCAATTCGCAACAAGTGGAACACTCAGAACTTACATATTTATTACAGCTAGTTGGTAAGACGGCATGTACTCTTTTTCCTTACTTGAGTTTTTTCCCTTGGGTTTTCTCAAGAAGGTTTTGATGAGGCATGGCCCCGACTACGCTTCCTTTGTAATATACATTCAGTTTAATGAAAATATAATTCATGACTCTCTCACTCTTACCCTCTCATTTGTATGTTGTGATTTATAGTTATTAGCTGTCACGTATAAAGACCCTTAGGACGGATGATCTCAATCACCCATTCTGTGTATTGACGATGTAACTCCTCGAGGGGCGAAATGGGTTGTAGGATTAAACCGAACCCCATTTGAAGACCCAGATTGTAGGATTAAATCGAACTCTGGGTACGGTTAGTAAGTTTGGCTGAACACCGGTGAAGGCTCGGATTATAGGATTGAACCGAACTCCGAGTACGACTAGTAGGTTTGGCCGAACGTCGGTGAAGAACGGTGAATGGGTAAAATCCAACACCGATTGAAGATACGGCTAGTAGGATCAAGCCGAACGCCATTGAAGACCTGAGTGGTAGGATTAAACCGAACCTCAGGAAATGGGTTGTAGGATTGCACCGAACCCCATTCGAAGACCAATGAATGGGTAAAATCCAACACCGAGTGAAGAAAAATGGTGAATGGGTAAAATCCAACACCGAGTGAAGGCTCGGATTGTAGGATTAAACCGAACTCTGAGTACAACTTGTAGGCTTGGCCGGTTGCTATTGAAGAATCAATCGTTATCGAATTCACTCAGAAGTATTCTTGGGAATTCCTCACTCGGAAATATTCTCCCTTGGGATTCCTTACTCAGAAGCTATCTTGTTTCAAAATTATCCACTCGGTGCCATACTACCCGGGAATCAGAAATATCTCACTCGGTATTTATCCCGCTCAGAAAAGTCACACTCGGGGACACCTTCTCAGGAGAGTTGCACTCGGGAATCTCCAACCTGAATGAAGACTCGGATTGTAGGACTAAACCGAATTAAACCGAGCGCCATCGAAGCATCAGTCGAAAATCTTCACACAGGAATGGTCACTGGGAAATCCTCCTCCTAGAAGGACCAATATGAGAGCCTCCACTCGGAAGTCTTACTTGGAACTTCCCGGGTAATACGGCCAGAACAAATTTCACTCGGAGTGATCACTCAGAGTCAAATGCTCACTCTGAATCGGTCATTCAAAATCAAATGTTCACTCGGAGTTGTTCATTCAACGTCAAACCTCCACTCGGAACCGCTCGCTCAGAGCCGTTTGATTCATAACGCTTGGTGCCAATGTTTGACGATTAACGATTTTTTCTAAGGTAAAAACATAACGTGTAATTTTGTAGGTTATACCAGCATCCAGACCTCTCGCAAGTTGTATAGCTCATATGAGCAACTTCATAAGTCCCTCATATAAGCTAGGGGACATAATATCCGGTCTGGATACCGGTTCTAAAGACAGGGCAGTTGAATACGAATATTGCCATTCCACATCTATGAGATTGAATAAACCTTTTCAATCTCCGAAGAAGTTAAAGGTAACACTTCACACAACAGATATTTCCTTCCCAAAATACTCATACTTGGGGACAGGGCATACTTTAACGTAAGTATCGTGTATATATTACGATTTCTGTTATCTTCCTCCGGGATGAAAACTACGCTTTAAACGATAATACAGTTAAACAAAGTGGATGTACAACGAATGAAGAAGTAAAAGTATATCGTATATGTCTAAGTTATTTGGCAATCATACACTTGTCACAAATGATAGAAGAGAAATGAAGGCGAATTTAATTGATGAGAAGAAAAGTTTTATAAGTATGGTTCATCAAAACTGGAGCTGATCCCAGTACACAGCTATAAATAAAAGCACAAAATTAAAGAACAGGTGGTTGGTTCTCCGATGTGGGCACTTCCGTTCTCTCCTCTTCAGCTCCCTCAGCTTGAGTCTTATCCGCTCCGGTCTCTAGGCCAGCTTGGGTATCCTCTTGTGTTTCATCTTCAGGGCCAGGAGTGGTCAGTGTTGGTTCCATGCTTTGACCCTCCGGAAGTGGAGGCAGTTCATAAAGAGTATCAGGAGGATCCTGGTGCGAGCCGTCACCCTTCACTTCGACAAGCTTCCCTCCGTGGAATTCATAGAATGGATCCAGTCCGTACAAATCGAGCTTCACGTCGAGGTTGCGATAAAAGACTTGACGAAGTGCCAGCCGAAGGATTCGAAAGATACTTTCTTGCATATCTCCAAGGCTTTGGCAGCCTTGGCCTTAGAAGCAGTTAATTTCTTTTGAAGCTTGGCAAAATCCTCCTCCGACGGCCCAGTGCCCACACTCCCTTTCTTCAGCTCCTCAATCTGAATCTGCATCTCCTTCCGAAGGGCCTCCCACTCTCCTAAGCTCTTATTATGGCCGGCCTCCATCGCTGCAAGGTCGTCAGCTAGCTTAGCAGATTTCTTCTTCTCCAGTTGGAGCTCTTCTTCAAGGAGCGGAATGGACTTATTCTGCTGCTGAAGTTCAGTGACCTGTCGCTCCAGGGACTTGTTGGTGAAATGGAGCTGGCTTATTTCTTCGGTTTTCTTATGCAGCGTCTCTTTGGCCTTAATCAGTTCCGATTCCACCCCTTTGTGAGTCTCCACTTGCTTTGCCGCTCAGGCCTCCTTTATAGCGATGTCGGCTTCAAGTTTTTCAACTTGTTCCATGTAGTCTTCCTTGTCACTTAAGGAGTCCAAGAGGCCGGAGAGCTCATCCAGCTACCAGCGACCGGCCTTGCAAGCGCCTCGAACTTCGGCAGCATCGAGAGAGGGGCGGAGACAGTACCTCGCCTTCGGAAGAGTGGGGGGCATGGACCCCTGGAACCAGAGATAAGGAGAGAGAAAAGACTCGCTTGGAGGATCAATCACTAGAGGAGGACCGCTCTCAAAGTCCGGTTCGGACGTGGCGTGTGAAGGAGGGGCAGAGGAATCAAGGATGGGTTTCTTCCCCTTGTGTTTTTTTAGTCCGGACTCCTCGAGAGTCTTCTGGCGTTTCTTTGCTGGGTCACCAGAAGAAGGCTTCTCCACATCCGTTGCCTTGACCAGATGTCTCTTTTTCTTTTTCTTCCCTGGGACGGCCTCTTCATTATCTTGCCCCGCGGCCTCAGATTGCCCCTCAGGTTCCTTCTCATCAAGGAGAGGGACCTCGTCTCCCACAGCGGAGGTAAGAGGGATTATTGGAGCCGCTGCCTTAGTAGAGTTCCTCTTGGCTTGAATTTCGTTCTCCTCAGGAGAAGAATCGCCATCCGCTAGCATGGATTTTAGAGACAGCATCTCGGGAGAGACTTTTTCGATTTGCTCTGCAAAATAAGGAAAATGGAGTTAATACTTTGAAGAAAAGGCAATAAATACAGAATAAATATGCGATATAACATAATTCGAGGATGGTTATTACGGAGGTAAGTGTCCCGGACATTGGCACTTCCCAGGAGAAGCCGGCAGGAGAATCCTTTGAGGGCTTTTGAGGCCGATTGCATGGCACTCAGCACCTCCACAGAATAAGAGGAAAGTTCACTCTCCTCAGTGTAATAAGCGCGACTCAGCAGTAGGAAGTGCTCATGCGACCAACTGGTAGGGAATTTTGGGAACCCTTCCTTATTGAGCTAGAAGACCGGCTTATTTGATTGAACTCGGACCCGCGTGTAGTAATGTTTGAAGGAGCGTCCGTCCACCTTAGCGGATTCGGTGTAGGACTTGAAGTTCACTACCCTTGAGTCACAATGGAGTGTTATGAATCCAAGGCCGCCCTTCTTGTTGGCACGGCGGACCACTTGGCAGTAGTAGAACAGTTTGGCCACAGTGGCAGTGAAGTTGAAATGCTCTCCCAGAATTTCAAGAGCGCGCACTAAGCCCCAGCCATTAGGATGCAGTTGAGTAGGGGCGCAGTCAAGGAAGCGGAGGACGACCATTTGAAACTCCGTCATGGGGAAACGGACTCCCAAGTTTTAAAAGACGAAGTCGTACATATAGACCGACCTCTTGTCAGGGACGCGGTGGCAGACCCTCTCCATTGGGCGGGGGGCAAGGACAAGAAAGCGTCCCTTATACTTCTTATCAGAATAGATTTTGCAGCGAAGAGTAACTGGGTTTCCCTCTTCATTTGCATAATGCGAGGGGATGTTCAAGAACTCCTCCTCAACCCAGCAGTACGGCTTTTCTCTGTTGAGCTTTTCCAAGTCCAGCCGGTGTGCCACGACGTTAACACACCCTTCAGTAGTTCGTAGAATTAAAGTTTTTCTAGAACCCGGAATCTCGATGATACCCGATGCGCGACGGAATGCCTGCGTACTATGGTAGAAGGCAACATCGTCAGAGAGGTAACCTTCATCACTTGACCCATCGTCCGAGCAGCTGGTAGCCCTCGAGTCAAGGGGATCCTTAGGGCGGCGCCGAATAACTGGCACTCGTGAAGAGGAAGTTTCAACCCTCTCTGAGCGACGAGGCCCAACCACAGGAAGATTCACTGGAATCCTTCCACCACGGTGGCTAGAGGGGGCACGAGATCTTAGACTCCCCCTGTTTGAGGTACCAGCACTGCTTTTCCTAGGGCGCATGGTTGAAGTGAAATAGCTAAAAATGATATAGAAGTAAGGGATAGGGAGGTTACCTAAAGAAAGAAGAGCTTTGTGAAGAAAGAAGGCAGCAATGGAATCTTCAGAAATTTGAGCAGAGGTTCACTAAGCTTGATGACAGAAGTGACTTCCAAAATTCATTAAGTGACCCTTTTATAGGTAACGAAGAAGCACAGTGTTCAACCAAGAGTCATGACGTTTGTCTCAAAACGCAGCCGTTCGGATTCAAACGACCACGTCGTTTCGTAACTCAAAGCGCAAAAATAGTAACGCTTTAGGGAAAGTTTTAAGCGAAACGGGTCTGTGGAAGTTAAAATCTAGGCCCAATAAGCCCAATCGACGGTTACACTCTTGGGTAATGATGGATCACGTGTTAAAAATGGCATTTAATGTCCAATCATATCAGACGCATTTAATGCACCCTGACAACTATTCGAATACCAAGAGTTTCAATTTCCAAAAACTCTTGGGATTTCCCTCGCTGAGAATCCCTGTCTGAATCCGTTGTGAGGACATCAGAAGAACGGTAACTTAATCTACAGAGCGGATGCATTGGTAGGGAATCAAACACGCCTGTGGTAAAGAGTTTTTAAAGGTAACTTCCAGAGTGATTGACCGACATCCATACTTCTTGAAGGCTGTATAGCTCATATGAGCAACCTAACAGTCCCTCACATAAGCTAGGGGACAAATGATCCGGTCTGGATACCGGTCCCCAAAGTTATGACGCCAGAGTGACCTCTTAAAGGAGCATCCGATGTGACTGGAATACAGTGCCATAACGGTTATCCGATGTCACTTTATCCGTTCTCACTCCATCGAATGCTTCATCCGTCCTCGACACGACGGATGCCTCATCCGTTCTCATCTCTACGATATGAATAACCGTTTGCCTCGGGACCATTATGAGATAAGAGTTCATTATAACTTATCAACGAAGATACCCTGCATAGCGGAATGTGTTTATGTCAATTATCTCAGAGAGTAAGTACACTTGTTAGCAAAATATGCGAAAAGGTGATTATCCTCCATCCCTATCACAGGATTGTACTCTGATAATTGACCTACTTCCCTGACACACTCTAAGTACTGAGTCTTGTTGATTGACACACTCTACACGCTATCAGAACCAAGGGACCCACTTGCATCCAACGATTCATTTCCTACGTTCAACTATAAATAGCATGTTCCAATACACATGCAAGGTGACGTTGTTCTATCTCACACCTTTACTATTGTATTGCTTGAGTATTCACTAAGTTTCATATACTCTTCTAACTTGAGCGTCGGAGAATCTTCACAGGTGGCACCACCTTTCGCCCCCTTTCAACGCGAAACGTTGGTGTGAAGGATCTCTAGAACAACAAGACCGGTTTCTCCCACTGAGAGGCCAGATTACAACACCGGATACCTACTGTACTGGTGTACAAACCCTAAAACACCTATACTTTTATGGCTGGTCCCACACCGGATCCTAGACCCTGGTTAAGACCAGTTCACCATTCAAAAATGGAACACCATGCTCAAACCACGTCTCTTTCAGAGAGAAGACTTAGCCCTAAGGATGACAAACAATAATAGAAGAGTAAGAGAAAATAAGAAGCTTGACGCTAATTAGGAAGACCTATACTAGGTAAAATATATAGTAGGCAAAGGAGTATACTAATTAGAAGAATTGGAAGGAAAAAGTATCCCTCGGGCATGGAATGCCACACATTTGAAGATATGTCATAGTTCATGTAACAAGGGTACTATTTTCCCTACCCCAGGAGGTTTTTCCCACAGGGTTTTTCTCTTGGGAAGTTTTAATAAGGCCCAAAACTATCAATACACAAGAATGTTCAACTCAATAATTTTCTTCAAATGATTCTTACAGTAAGTCTTAAAACTCCAAGCGAAGGCTCGAGGGTAACGACAAATAATTATTACATTAAGTCCTAAAACTCTGATCAAGGAGGTAACAATAATCCTCTTGATGATCATGTTCAGTCTTAAAACTCCTAACGAAGGCTCAAGGGCATGACATCTAATTGTTACGTTAAGTCCTAAGACTCCAATCGAAGAGGTAACGACAATTCTCTTGATAATCACTTTAAGTCCTAAAACTTTGAGCAAAGACTTAAGGGTGACATCAAATAATTATTACATTAAGTCTTAAAACTCTAGTCGATAAGGTAACGACAATTCTCTTTACAATCATGTTAAGTCCTAAAACTCTAAACGAAGGCTTAGGGTAACGGTAAATAATTATTACATTAAGTCCTAAAACTCTGAGCGAAGGCTTAGGGGTAATGGCAAATAATTATGACGTTAAGTCCTAAAACTCTGATCAAGGAGGTAATGACAATTCTCTTTATGATCACGTTAAGTCCTAAAATCCCGAGCAAAGGCTTAGGGGTAACAGCAAATAATTATTACCTTAAGTCCTAAAACTCAGATCGAGGAGGTAATGGCAATTCTATTTACGATCTTGTTAAGTCTTGAAACCTCAAGGGAAGGCTCGGGGGTAACGACATAAGTCCTAAAACTATGATCGAGAAGGTAATGTCAATCCTCTTTACAATTTTATCAAGTCATAAAACCCTGAGCGAAGGCTCGGGGTAACAAATAATTTTTAATATGTTTGAAACCCCCAAAAACCCCTGATTGAGAGGGCAACGAAAAATTATACACTAAGTCTTAGCAATGGAATATCATCAAATACCGAGCAGAAAGGATAAGAGGAAAATAACAAAGCTACAAATTTTAATAGAAGCAACAAGCAAAATTCATTTTTTATTTCATTGCTAAAGGATAAAAGTTACATCAACAAAAAAGAAAAACAAAAGCTAAAGAAAAACTAAAGGCTATCTAGGAAGAATTGTTGAGTCGCCTTGGGGAACTTCAATTTCATTCTAAGGAAGGGAGGCTAGAGGGTTGGAAAGAGTGTCTTCCTGATCAGACTCGAGGGGATCCATAACCTTCTCGTCTATCACCCCTATAAAGGGATCTGTCCCCTCCTAGGAAATGGCAAGAAAAGTGTTTAGGCATAAAACTTGCGCTCGACATAGGTCAAACCCTGACACAAAGTTCTCAGCTACCTCCCCCTTTAACATCTCTATATTCTCCTCCCGCTCTAGGCGTTCCTGACAAGCCATCAACTCGGCTTCGAAGGAATTTTGTTGTTCAGATTCTAAATCATTCTACGCCTTCTTCAAAGATGCATCAACTTCCATACTCTTCACGTTAAGTTCCCTATAGGCCTTCTCAAAGGTTGCCAACTTCTCCTCAAAACTACCTAGTCTCACTTCAGCGTCTTGCAATAATGCTCATCCTTCTCCAGCGTCGCCTTGTTAGCCTTTAGACACCCTTCCAACTCGGCCACCCTTTTTAAAGCCTCCTTAGCCTCTTGAAGTTTTCTAGCTGAGGCATCTTTCTTGTTGGTTAAAGAAACAATAGTTTTATCTTGGGCACTGATATGTACATCCAAGTAATGTTTTATTGATGCCACTTAGAGAGCAAACATCTCTATGGCCCGACAGACGACCACTTGGTTGGATTGCATATATCTGCAAAACCTTTATCAAACCTTCTAAATAAAGATGTTGAATTCAAATTTGATGAAGCATGTCTTAAAGCTTTTAATTCCTTGAAAGAAAAATTGGTTTCTGCCCCTGTAATTGTTGCTCCTAATTGGAATTTACCCTTTGAACTTATGTGCGATGCAAGTGATTATGCTGTTGGAGCAGTTTTAGGTCAAAGATACGTAAAAGTTTTTAAAGTCATACATTATGCTAGTAAAGTTTTGAATGAAAATCAAATAAATTATGCAACTACTGAAAAAGAATTACTAGCCATAGTATATGCTTTAGAAAAATTTCGATCTTACTTGATTGGCTCAAAAATAATTGTTTTTACTGATCATGCTGCAATCAAGTATCTTTTAACTAAATCTGATTCAAAACCTCGGTTAATCAGATGGATTTTGCTCCTTCAAGAATATGATCTTGAAATCAAAGATAAAAAGGGTAGTGAAAATATGGTGGCTGACCATCTTTCTAGATTAATGAATAATGAGATTACTGCCAAAGAAAAAGAAATTTTAGAAGAATTTCCCGATGAAAAACTTTTCAAAATAACACAACGGCCATGGTTTGCTGACATGGCCAATTTCAAAGCAGCAGGAGTTCTTCCAAATGATTTGACTTGGCAACAAAGAAAAAAATTCTTTAGAGATGCAAGATATTTTGTTTGGGATGACCCTCATTTATTCAAAATTGGAGCGGATAATTGTTACGACATTGTGTGCCTGACTGGGAAGTAAAAGATGTGTTGTGGCATTGTCATAAATCACCATATGGAGGACACTTTAATGATGAAAGAACAGCTGCAAAAGTTCTCCAATCAGGTTTATACTGGCCCTCTCTTTTTAAAGATGCTCACTTATTTGTTCAATCTTGTGATAACTGCCAAAGAACAGGTAATGTTGGAAGAAGGCAAGAAATGCCTCTCACAAATATACAAGAAGTTGAGGTATTTGATTGTTGGGGAATCGACTTCATGGGACCTTTTCCTAACTCATACTCAAATCAATACATTCTTTTGGCAGTTGATTATGTTTCAAAGTGGGTGGAAGCAATTGCTACCCCTAATGCTAACACTAAAACTGTTATGAATTTTAGAAAACTTGTTAACCCGGCGATAGCGTCTCAACAGTTCGTTTCCACCAAAGGGTTGTTAATTGGCAAGCGCATCAATCGTTTGTAGTTTTCAAAATTTAGATATCATTCCACTGGGTTTGAAAGTCCAATAACAACAGTAATTTTCTATTTACTATAGTAAATGTGAAGGAAGTTATAGACAAAAGAATGATTTATATACAATTTATACAATATTCACAGGATAGCATGATTGAGTGGTTCATAAGATAAAAAGAAAATAAAATCTATCTAAAAAGTTGAGTTGCAATCTAGAATAGGTAAGATACTTGAGATAAACACAGATAAACAAATTATGTTAGAAATTGGATCCCTAATCTAGAATAACAATGAGGAACTCAAGACATGCATATTTAATCATCAAGTTTCATGTCATTACAGCTTAAAATCATTATAACCGATCCCTCGTGATATAAATTCTAAGAATTCACCGTAAAGTCCGATCCCTCGTGAGCTTTCTCAGTAAAAACTTGCATTAAGACCTGGCCTTATGGCAACAATGGTTAACAACCCCTATAGAATTGAGATACCAAGGGTATTCCAACTTTTACTTTCGTCAAAACAAGTTTCAATACGGCATGAACAATCATTCTCCCGTTTGACATTCATACTAATAAAACAAGTTTCAATACACATGAAAATCATTCTCCCGTTTGACGTTCATATTAATAAAAGGTTGAAATACTAACATGGACTTGAATCATAACATGCAGAGGTCGAATTCATAAAATTATACTCAATAGATTAGTTCACCAGTTCCAACATAAACAAATTAGTTACACATGGTGAAAGTAAAAACAACACTTACAGAGTTTGACATTACGAAGACGATGGGAACTTCACGATACAACGATCACAATACACCAAAACACACTCAGGTATCTAGAAAACTATTCTAGAACTACAACTCACAAAAGAAGTACTCAAAGTCGAGCACAAGAGAGAAAAGAAGAGAATGGGATGCTATGGGATGGGATGCTTGGAATGGTGTTGGATGGCCCTATTTATAGGGCTGAGCAAGGGTGCTGACTCTACGCGTCACACCCCTAACTCCGCCTCCATTAAACACTTGATAATGGCCACTTCAAATTATTAAATTTGATCATGCCTGGCCACATGGACATGTTTCCACCGAGTTTTGGCCTTTCATGCTGAGTGGGGTGCCCATTGGTGCTGAGTGGAGTGCCCATTATTGGGTCCAAGTGGAGTGGTTGGCCAAAGTGGAGGTGGAGACCACGCAGCACTGACACTACGCGTGGCTGTGACGCGTAGCGTCAGCATCAAAAATAGCTGTTGATGTTACGCATGGGGTAAGGCTACGCGTCAGCTCCTCCAGTGTAATTTTCTCTTGATTTCTTAACTTTTTCACTGCAAAACTTAGAGAAAATTGATCAAGGGTAAATTATTTCCAACAACATCCATTTATTGAATTTAAATCCTAATTTTCTAACAAATTAAACTAATTTTTGTAATTTTTATGAAATTTTTATTAAAGCTTTTATTGAAAATTTGAGGACTAACAATATCTCAGCTTGTCTTTCTCAAACATTAGGGACCGGTCAATGAACTTAGGGATAGGGAATCGAGCACCCCACTAGGAGTGAGTAGGGTTCTTGGCTACAAGACTTTGGTTCATAAAATGCTCTCATTCCTGAGAAGCGATGTCCTAGTTTGATCGGATGGGAGCCGCCAAGCATTTGACAATCATCCAATCCTAGAAGACCAAAGGAACCTCGGAAGACTCAAGAGTCTATACAACCTGGATTATGGGAATCTCTTAGGATACTCCCTGAGCAGATTCTGAACCTCCCTACAAGGACCCTTGTTGGAGCCACTTCCTCTTAGCAAACCAAGCAATGGCCTCAGAGTCAAATCAAGAAAAGATGAGGGAGAACAACCACAGACACGAAGGCAGTAGGAATAGTAGTCGGAGTCGGGGAAGGAACCGTGAAAGCTCCTCTATTGGTAAGCCTGCCCTTTTGGTAGGTTTTTTTCAAATCCTGAGCAGACATCTTGCTTGGAGCCATGTTTCTTGAAAAAGAAACAAAGCAAAGATCAATGCAAAAATCCAAACAATTTAGACAAAAGCCTATAGAAAGATATATTTACACATCCAAGAGTTCAGAGAATGCAGATCAATGGATAAGGAGATCAACTCCTAGGAGCTAAAATAATGTCCCACATCCTTGGCAAAAAATTTTACATCATCACGCTCAGTGTGAGACAAGTCCTCCTAGTTTATCTAGTATTAAATTGGAATCCGAGTCCAATCTAGCAGAAAAGTGGGTTGCCCATCCGGGTGGTGAGGAAAGTCTTCTCTAAGCACATCTGAACTTACTTGGATTTTGAAAAAGCCCTTTAAAATTTTTATAAGACTGGTCAAACGCCTCCATCAGAGTATGACCAGGGACACCACTCTGGAAAACCCACTCGATAGGAACCCCTGTTTTGAAAATTTTAGCTTGAAAAAAAAAGAAGACAAGAACCATAGAAACCCACCCGAAATAGTCTCAAAGAACTTCAAAATCTTTTTCGAAAGCCCATCCGTTCAGATGGAGCTGAGTTGGGGCAACATTCAAGGAATTCAAAATAGCCCCCTCAAAATTTGAAAATGGAAGAGATAAATAGAGGTGAGAAAAGAACGTTTTATACACGTAAGTGTAATCCTACTCTCTTGGATTTGTCTAAGCATGGAAAACCTTTTCCTCTAGTGAGTAACCTAAGCATTCCACATTGGAGGCTAGCATAGAGCCATCGAAGGCCTCATCTTGCCATAACCTAGCAATGACATCCTCATCAATAATGGAGGAGGGGAGAGATAGAATTTTCTTCTTGATCCGTGAAAAAGACTTCGGAGATGAAGCCATTTTCTTAAAAGGAAATAGAAACAACAGAAAGGGCAATAAAAGAAAGCTTAAAAAGTAAGAAGAACCACGACCCAACAACAAACAACACAAGGGGAAAAGAAGAGGAAACACTAACCTCTAGAAAAAGTATAACCCAAGGAGTAGAGAGCAGAAGGCCAAAGGGGAGCTAAAGCGCAAAGTTGAATTGAAGGAAGTGGCAGCAAGAAACGGTAAAAAACGAGGAGTTTAGGCTATATATACATGAGGAAGAGGCAACTCCTAGGCAAATCTAACGATTAGGAACAATCGCCAACTCCACAACCACGATACCACAATGACCCCTTGAGGGGTCACGCCATAGACACGTGGTGAAAAGCCTGTCCCTACGTGAAACGACGCACATAAATCCAAGAGAGGCATTTAAGGGTATTGGGATATAAAGCACCTTATCATTATAAAAACGGCTTTATGTAGACATCACATCAAGGAATGAAACAACAACCGCTTACTCTCAGACATGTGTACCTTCTCAAACCCCCTCAGAGAACGTTATGAATTCCTCACTTGGAATATTACCTTACTTGGAAAATCATCTCACTCGGGATGTTACAAAATAGATAGTCAAATAGGTCCTAAATTATCAAATCTAAATTACCAAACAAATAATAAATCATCATATTCCTTGACAAACTTAATTGTAGGCAAGAACCACATTTAACTAAATAGTAAAAATATAACATTTTCATTTTTAAAACATTTTAAAAAAATAGGCAACATAACCACTGTAATATGATGTGACACCCTCAGTTAACCAGGATGATTCCCTTACTTTGAAACCTCCTATTTAACTAAGAGTGCAAGAGTTTATGAAAACATGAGTGTTTTTTTTTTACATGGAACAACCTAAACATAATGGATCATTAACTCATTACATATACAGGATTCAATATTGCCTTACAACTCAAATGAAATCAGGGGCACACAGGTTCCTTTGATCAATCATAGTAAAATAAAATATAACTCAACTACCTATTCTATAAGGGATGACCTAGCACCTAAGACTTAATTAGGCTTCATCAAAAAGATGAGTCCCATAGCTACTATTTCTAGATGGTAGGCATCCTTTGAGTAAACCAAGGTTTGGATAGTCTTTCCCTTGGTATCACTACTCTTCATTCCTCGACACCATGTGCTCTATCATCCTAATATCTATCCCGAGAAATAGAAGTCTTATAGCGTGTGCATCTAGGTGAATTTGTAATTTTGGCATTTCAAAGGGCATGAATCAATTCCTTACTTTGGTGAATCGATTCCCATCCTTTTATTTTGGGTTTTTTGAAGTTCCAGGGGCATGGGTGGCTTTCATTCTCCTCTATATGCATCAAAAAAACTTGCTCACACATTTGAGGGCTGATGCGGGCCAAATTTGAAAAAGTCCCTAACATGAGAATTGTAGGTCTTTCTTTTAGATTTAATTTGATATAAGGCACAAAAAGTTTCATCAACAAACGAGGGAGATATAGCCCATTTACGAAACCTGCTCCAGGGTGTGAGGGGAACACATTTACAAGCAAAATAAATTTACTGGGAAAAATGGGTAGAGAAATAGCTTTCATGCCTTTCATGAAAGTTGTAGATCTCCTTCTTGTGGATCCGTATCAAAAGGAACGGAGTCATTTTAGTACCATATGAGGGAGATATGAAATTTTTCCTAAAGTTGTGTAGAGCAGTCATGAAACTGGAACAAGTCTATGAAGATTATTAAAACTACACCAATTGGTAAAGATATAGCTTTCTAAGCCTTCCCATAAGTGGTAGATAATTTTGTTACAAAAATTTTAAGACTAGGTTTGCACAAATCGAAGATCATATGAAGGAGTTATGAATTTTTAAGCGAACCATGCACAGAATAGAGTGCCCAAAAAATGGAACTGTACCAATGGGCCGAACAAAAAAAGTTGTTCACACAGGCCAATCCGGAGGTTGAGACACACCCAGGTGGGGTTAAGAGCGAGAAACATCAAGGCGGGGCGAAGGGTTAGGTACATCAAGGTGAGACCCCGAGCGCCAGCGTTGGTCTTTGATATGTGGAACATATTTAATAACTTTGCTTTCTTTTTTGAGAATTAATATAATGTCTTGTTTTTTATGAACAGAATTGCACATTTTGACTTTATATGCCTTGCTTGTTGTAATTTTTGTATACTTTATTCTCCAAGGTTTATGTGCGTAAGTATAAACATATTGCCGGGAGGATCGGTTCCTCGCTCAGACTCTGAGTACTTAAGCAATATTTTAAGTTTCACAATGTATTACCGAGAGGATCGGTTCCTCGCTCGGACTTTGAGTACTTAAACAAATTTTAAGTTTCGCAACGTATTGCCGAGAGGATCGGTTCCTCGTTCGGACTTTGAGTACTTAAACAAATTTTAAGTTTCACAACGTATTGCTGAGAGGATCGGTTCCTCGCTCGGATGTTGAGTACTTAAACAAATTTTAAGTTTCACAATATATTGCTGAGAGGATCAGTTCCTTGCTCAAACTTTGAGTACTTAAACAAATTTTAAGTTTCACAACGTATTGCCGAGGGGATCGGTTCCTTGCTCGGACTTTGTGTACATAAATGAATTTTAAGTTTCATAACGTATTGCCTAAGGGATCGGTTCCTCGCTCGGACTTTGAGTGCATTAATTTTCTTAACTGAATACTTTGAAACTTTTATTAGAGAAATGGGGGCCTTGTTAAAACCTTCCGAGAGAAAAACCCTGTGGGAAAAACCTCTCGGGTAGGAAAAAAAGTGCCCTGGTGTACAATGATCAACTATAGTAAAATTTCAAGTAAGTGGCATTCCACATCCTTGGTATTTCCTTCCCAGACAGTTCTTCTAAGCGATAAGCACCTTTTTCAATAGCTTCTTTGACTCGGTATGGGCCATCCCAAGTAGCAGAAAATTTGCCTTCTTCTTATGGCTTTCGATTGTTGTCTATGATGCATAAGATGAGGTCTCCTTTACAATAGGGATGGGGTCAGAGGAGAGAGTTCGAACACTGGGCGGATTTCTCTTTGGTTGCTTGTATCTTTACGTACGACACATCTCATTCCTCTAAACTGAGATCCAGGTCTTCTCATCTTCCTTCGTTATTTAAGTCTTCATTATAAAGGTGTTGGAGTGTGGGTTCCCTTAGTTTGACTGGTATTATGGCATTAGCCCCATTTATGAGTCGGAATAGGGTCTCGTAGGTCAATGAGTGCAGGGTTGTGTGGTATGCCCATAAAGCTTCGAGCAATTCTTCCTCCTATCTTCCTTGGCTTCTTTGAGTCCCTTTTTGAGTTCTTGAAGGATTACCTTGTTGGCCGCCTCGGCTTGGCCGTTGGTTTATGGATTTTCTATAGAAGAGAACTTCCGCTTAATGCCCAGGTTCTCACAGAATTCAACAAAACCTTTATCCATAAATTGTCGACCATTATCTGAGATGATTATGTGGGGGAGTCCGTGTCGGCAAATGATGTGCTTCCAAGTGAAAGTCTAAACCTTAGCCGTGGTGCTAGTTGTAAAGGGTTCGGCCTTAATCCACTTAGTGAAGAAATCGATTGCTATGAGAAGAAACTTGACTTGACCTTTCCTGGTGGGAAATGGTCCTAGGATGTCCATCCCCTAGGTGTTGAAGGGCCAGGGAGCCAGGATTCCATGCAAAGGCTCGGGGTGGCTGTGGATCTGATTCGCATTGCACTGACATGGGTCACACTTCTTGATAAATTCAGAGCAATCAGACCATAAGGTTGGCCAAAAATATCTTGCCCGAAGGACCGGAGCAGCCAGGGGGTGGACTCCCTCGTGAAGGCCACAAATCCCCGAGTGGAGTTCTCGTATTACATAGTCATCTTGCTCTTCATTCAGGCATTTTAGGAGTGACATAGTGAAACCTCTCTTGTAGAGCTGACCGTCCAGTAGAGTGTAGTTAGCTACTTGTACCCGTAGCTTTTTAGCTTATTGTTGGTCTTTCGGAAGGGCCTCGTATATGAGAAAATCAACAATTGGGGCATTTAGGTGTTTTCAGTCGAAATCTCACTTACCTGGTATGTATGCTGAGCCTCCTATATCGTGGGTTCTTCCAGGGTGATTTGGATAGTTGTCTTGAGATTCCCTACTTTAACTGTGCTGGCCAGTTTTGAGAGCAGGTCGGTGCGTTCATTCATCGCCCGTAGAACATGGACTATTCGAAAGTGCCTAAGGTCTCTTGTCAGCTCGTTCACCCGAGCTAAGTATTTCATCAAAGTCAGGTCTTTGGCTTGGTATGACCCCTCCACCTGTCGGGCCACTAACTGGGAGTCGGTCTTTACCCGAACGTATCGGGCCCCTAAGTCTAGGGCTATGCGTAGTCCAGCAATGAGAGCCTCATCTTCTACCTAGTTGTTACTGGCCTTGAACTAGAATCTAAGTGACTCTTTGACCACTAAGCCGGTCGGGGATTCCAGTATAACTCCTGCTCTGCTGCCCTTTGTGTTGGAGGATCCATTTACAGAAAGAGTCCATAACCTGTGCATGGCGTCATAGTTGTCTTTGTCTTCTCCCAGCTCTACCAAGACATCCACCAGTACTTGGGCCTTACTAGGCCCTCTAGCTTCATACTGAATGTCGTATTCAGACAATTCAATAACCTAAGCGACCATCTTACCTACGAGCTCCGGCTTCTAAAGGATTTTACCAAACAGTTGGTAGGTCCTTACTACCACTTGGTGACTGTGAAAGTAAGGTCGAAGTCACCGTGCGGCCACGACAAGGCTGTATGCAAATTTTTCAACCCTTTGGTATCATGCTTCGGCTCCTTGTAATGTCTTGCTAGTAAAGTAGACTAGCCTCTAGATCGGGCCATCCTCCTGGACTAAGACTGAGCTTACTGCCTCGGTCGCTATGAAAAGCTAGAGGATCGATTCCGACCCCGTGTCTGGTCATGTTAGAATCAGTGAAGATGCAAGGTAGGTCTTTAGGTCCTGAAATACTCTTTCACACTCCGGAGTCCACTCCAACGAGTTTGTCTTCTACAACACTTTGTAGAATGGCATGGATTGTTCATCAAACTTTGAGAGGAAGTGGGAGAGGGCCGCAATCCAACCAGTGAGGCGTTGTACTTCTTTCATGTTTTGGGGGCTTCACAACTCTAGTATGCCCCGAATCTTATCCGGGTTAGCCTCAGTACCTCGGTAGGTAAGCATATACCCTAGAAATTTTCCACCTTGGGCTTTAAAAGAGCATTTTTCAAGATTCAGCCACATATTGTGCTTGCACAGCTCAAAATATCTCTTCCCAATCTTGCACATGCAATTCTACTTTTTGTTTTGACCACCATGTCATCCATATATACTTCCATGTTTATTCCGATTTGCTTGGAAAAGATTTTATCAACTAGCCTCTGATAAGTGGCTCCTGCATTCTTTAGACTGAAAGGCATTACTTGGTAACAAAAATTTGCTCCGCCTGTGATGAAAGCTGTCTTTTCCTCATCTTTATGGTCCATTCAGATCTGGTTGTAACCCAGGTATCCATCCATGAAGCTCAAAATCGTGTATCCTGAAGTTCTATCTACCAAATGATCAATACTGGGTAAAGGATAAGGATCCTTGGGACATACCTTATTCAAGTCGGTGAAGTCGACACACATCCGCCACTTGCCGCTCGACTTTTTCACCATGACTACATTTGACAGCCAGGTCAGATACTTGACTTCCTTGATGAAGTTGGCGGACATAAGTTTGTCTGTCTCCTGCGTGACTATATTTTTTTGATTGGGACCCATATTCCAGGGTTTCTGGGATACGAGCTTAGCATCTGGCTTGATGTTGAGTGAGTGGCAGATTATAGTGGGATCGATGTTGGGCATGTCAGTGGGGCTCCAGACAAATAGATCTATATTTGCTTTCAACAAGTTAATTAGAACTTCTTCGAGGTCCGAGTTGAGTATTGCACTAATCCGTGTAAACTGGCTTCGGGCGGGACCGACTTGGATGAGCTTAAGGGACTCCACTGGCTAGGGTCTCTCGTATTTCCTGTCGTCTCGAGGGTCAAACCTTGTCTCTATGTCTTCATCAATTATAAATGTCTCCTTTAGGCGGAGGCTCTCATAGTAATATTCCTCGGCTATTACTAGGTCTGCTCTGACAATTCCTACTCTTTTGTCCCTAAGTAGGAACTTCATGCTTAAATGCATGGTAGAGACTACAGTGCCCAGGGCGTTGAGGATGGCCGTCCCAGCAATGTGTTGTAGGAGCTGGGAAAATCAACGACCAAAAACATAACCATGACTACTTGAATGTCTCTTCCAGTTCTGAAAGTAGTCCTCAGGTTGATGAAACCTAAAACCTGTATAGAATCAGCAGAAAAACTGAGCAAAGTCCCATCATACCTTTTCAACCGTCGGGTGGGAAACCCATTTTTTGATACGCTTTCTAGTGTAGAATGTCTGTTGAGTTTCCCTAATCTACAAGTACTCGTTCCACCATGAAGTCTTCAACTCCCATAGTGATCACCATCGGCTCATCTCTATTAGGACCACCTTCAGGGAAGTCCGACCTATCAAAAGCAATAGTCATTGAGTTTGAGTCCTCCTGCAATAAGTTTACCTGCCCCAATCTGTGAATTTTCCTGAAATAGTGTGTATGGCTCTTCTTCTATCTTCTCTACAACTTTTAGGTCTCGGGGACTAAGAGTGTGGGCCTCATGATCGATCCCGAGTCTGGAGTTTATCACGCCCCATTTCTCTCTTCTGGTTTTCTTCCTTCGGTCTATTGTCCTTTCAAGTGATGAATCTTGCTAAATGTCCCTGGCAAATTAGGTGTTTTATCTAGTTTTGAAGGGATTAACACTCTTCAGTTCCATGTCCGTGGGCTCGATGGAATGCACAAAACTTGGACGTATCTGACCCCTTTGGCCCCTCCCATGGGGGGAAGCGCGAGGAGTCCAGTGTTGTAAACTTCGCGACGGTCCTTCAGTGGCGTAAAGGTAGTGTACCTAGGTGCATTATAAGCATCAACATGCTTGTCTCGATTCTGCTTGGGACTTCTCCTTCTCTGGTCGGGACGATGGTTAACTCGATCTGAGGGGCCCATCCGGTCAGCTTCTCGTTCATCAATGGCGATATATCGGGAGCCCTTTGTTTGAAAATCATCCATGTGTAGGGGTGGCTTATTGGCCAAATAATTAGAAAATTTGCTTGGGCGTAGGCCAGTCTATATGGCGTGCAGCACCACTTCAGAACTAAGGTCTGGGATTTAGATGGCTTGCTTGAAAAAGCAAGCCATGTACTATTTTAGAGTCTCATTTAGAAGTTGGCGTAGGTTCACCAGGCTATGTGAAGTTTGTTGTATGGCTTTGTTGGTGGAGAATTAATTGAGGAACTTCTTGTTGAGGTTGAAAAAATTAGCGATGCTCTTTTGGGGAAGGTGGGAGAACCAGCAAAGGGCTGACTTGGTCAGCGTAGTGGGAAAGGTTCGGTAAAATAGGAAGTTCGACGCCCTGGTGATCAGCATAGTGGTGTACATGGTGAGGTGTTCTTCGGGGTCCCTTCTGCCATCGTATTTTTCCATGGATTGAGGCTTATAGTTTAGAGGGGTCGGGGAATCCATGATCTGATCGGCCCATAGATGGGTAGCGAAAGGGAGTTCAGGCTCGGATCTTGTTATTTCTCACGTCTGGTAGAAAGCGTGGCCAGTAGTCTTTCGCTGGGTAGATCGGTCACCATTGTTATTGGAGGCCATACGTTCACCTCCTTTTTGCCCTCAAAGTTCTGCATTCTCCTACTGCAGGTTGGCTACCGTTCATTGTAGGGTTTCCACCATATTTGTGAGTCATTGTATCTGATCGCCGTGATCGGATGACTCTGGACGACATCCTCTATCTTCCTTTCAGAAAGTGTTTCGTTGTTCACCATAGCCACATCTAGAATTAGGATTAGGGTTAGAGGGATGAGGTATAGGATCCATTTTACCAGGCCCAACGGTGGGCACCAAAATGTTCACATAAAAGAGTATAGAAGGCATGAAACCCTAAAGAATTCCCTAGGGATTAGGTCTATTATTCCTCAATTATGTGTCACTTTACTTACAACATGCACACAAGAGATACATTTATACCTAGGTCAGAACAAAGAGGGCCCAGGCCTATTAGGCTAAAACTAACAAGATTCCACCTTTTGCTAAGATAAAGGGAATCAGGGGCAACTCGCGGCCCCACTTGATCCTGGGGGGAACAAGTAGCTTAATTGAAGTGTTGTTATGAGCTATTTATATGAATATAACACATAAGTTATAAAATAGAGTACAAGTAACAGAATAAATTATTTGTAAAAGTGCTAAAAGGATAAACTACATTGTTCTTTTATTTCTCATAACCTTTAAGATTGACTATATAATGTACTTATTGCATTGATGTCTAGGTGCTTGATATTTGACGGATGTTTAAAACTGTTATACTGAACCACTCATAACAATACTATATTGCAAATAGCCTTAATATATTGATATCCTTTCAACCTATATATCTACGTTTATATAGGAGACATACAAAGGAAAATTTACAAACAAAACTAAAACAAAAAATTTAGAATTAACAAATATATAACAAACTATATCATCACTTCTAACAAGATATTTCCTTATAACCACTCATAACAATACTAGTACTTATGTGACACATTTCAAAGTCTAAATGAATGGATAGTTACATAAATTTTCTTTGAGGTTTATTTTAAATATGTTGAGATATTCCTAGCTATATAAAGGTTAAAATACATTATTGGCCCCCTAAAATGTTAAGTTTAGAGATACACCCCTTAAAAATATTAGGTTTAAGCCCTCATAGAATTTTCTAACTACATTATAGGCCTTTATCGTCAACTAATCAATGTTAAGTGTTAAGGTGACTAATTTTTTTAAACCAAACATTGCCAAGTGTTGAGACATGGAACTTTTCAAAATAAAAATTCCAAATCATGAAAAAGGAAATAAATACATTAAATGGCCATTCTTATTTTCATTAAAAGACATAACAATGGCCACTAAAAATCTCCTTAAAACCCCAAATTCTAAATCTATAAAATCATACCCAACATTTCACCTTCCTTTCTTCTTGAAACTGAACCCTTCCCCATATTATCCTCAATCCCTCACCTGAAGACCACTAATCAAATCAAACAATTTTCAAATTGTTTGATCTTTATTTTGAAACATGACCAAAATAAAGGAGAAGAACATCATGGAATGAAGAGAAACTATTGGCAACAATGACTAGGTTTGATGATGGAGATCCTGGTTGGAGTTCTATGCAAAAAAGCTGATGATCAAAGTTAACAGTGAATAAGGCCAATGGAGTTCATAAACTAGAGGCAAATATACTAATTTATATAGCATTATGGTTTATTTTGGATCATGAGAATTTAACTAGCATGATTTTCTAGAAATGCTTTGGCACTACTATATTCCTTTCACTTTCTCTTTCTTAATTAATAAACTTGTTATGTCTAGAAATATAATGAGGCAACTATCTTTATTTTTGTATTTATGGTCTAAAGTGCTTATCTAAACCTTTGCTTCCCTTAGTATTCTAGAATTCATCTTTAGCAAAATTTTGATATTCATACCCTAAATTTTTATTTCATCAATATATTCTTGGCTAGTCTAAAATTAGAAACATCAAGCCTTTTTTGTATTTTCTAACCATCAAACTAGGGTCCAAAAATTTTGTTCAATCCTTCAAGATACTGAAGTTGATAACCATCATCACATATAGTTCCCCCTAAATATCAATTTTTTCAAAATTTGATTATTTAAATGCCAAATAAATGCCTAAATGAACTTTATGTGATTAAAATTATCTTTGAAAAGACTTTCCATGGTTAGACTTGAGCCAAAATGGGTTATTTATCAAACAAATTTTCAAAACCCATATCTTCTTGATTGAGTGAATCGCATAGTCATTAATATTCTAGAACTTGTTTTTCAACCGATTCAAAATGGTTTTTGATTATATGTCTTAGGATGATAAAGGCACAATTAGGCCTTATTCTTAAGCCTCAGAATTTTTGCATAATTTGACCCCTAGTTGCCCCTTTTGAGCCTAAAAGTGAAAATTTTTCTTTGAAACCTTTCATTGACTGATCTTTTCTTAATGGTAAAAAGTTAGAAATTTAGTGGAGTAAAGAAAGAAAAAAAAAGACTTAAGAAAAATATGTATTGAATGCAAAGAAAAGCAAGAAAAAAAAGAAAAATAAATCAAAAGGATGATATTGAATGAATTCCAAAAAGTCCATAAAAGTTTAAAAATTTGCTCTGCTAAATTTATGATGATAATTTGAATTATTCATGACTGTTAAAGCCCTTTTGTATTCCATTTTTCTTCAAATTCCTACCTTGACAATACAACCCAAGGCCACGTTACAACCTTTGAAAGACCTTTAGACTTTGACATATTTTCTATCTAAACTGTGGAGTTTCTGGTTTATTAACAAGCTTATGGTAATATTTTTTGACTATGATGATTTGAGAGAT
Organism: Clitoria ternatea; assembly: GCA_037962975.1. Taxonomy (NCBI): domain Eukaryota; kingdom Viridiplantae; phylum Streptophyta; class Magnoliopsida; order Fabales; family Fabaceae; genus Clitoria; species Clitoria ternatea. The sequence continues at coordinate 87,841,718 of CM075673.1, read as the reverse complement.
ACACAAACCTTGAAACACTTGACTGAAAATTGTGAGAAGAATATCTAAAGTGTTGACATTGAAAATTGATTCACATAAGAAAAATAAAACTGGCATTTGAATAAATCTTTTTCTCTGTTTTGGATTCCTTAGTTTATTAAGCTTAGTGTTTTCTGTATCTTATCTTGTGAATATGGTGATTGCTTGAGGACAAGCAATGCTTTGGTTTGGGGTATTTTGATAAGTGCTTTATAACACAATAAATTAGATCTAGTTTGCTTAGGATTTTAATCATTATGCACTGTATTTCCTTTATTTATTGTGATTTTTGCTTTCTTTCCACTATATTCTACTTGGGTATGTTATTTTGCAGGAATTAAGGTAATAAAGGGTCAAAAACAAGAGAAAAACAACCATAAAATGATAAAGAAACAAGAAGAACAAGCCCAAAGTGGAAAGAACTCTCTTTTTATGCTGAATTCCGACTCAGGATGATGAAATCCGAGTAGAATGACTCAAAAATGATCAAATCTGAGTGGAATGACTCAGAATGGAGCGTTGCCGAGTGGAATACTTCACTGTTGGAGGTAAATCCGAGTGGAAGGTTCCCTGTCAAAGCCATTCCGAGTGATAAATGGCTGACCCTGTTGGAGGTTCAATGCTGAAAAGGAATAAGTCTCGGTTGGAGGTGAATCCGAGTGAAAAATGGCTGACCTTGAAGAAATATGTCCCATGTTAGATGTGAATCCGAGTGGAAGCTGTCCGACTGCAACCATTCCGAGTGAAAAAAAGGACTGACCTTGAATAAATACTGCCCAAAGCTATTGTCCGAGTGAAAGAATGCTCACTGAAGCAGGTCTGATTGGAGAACAAGTGTTTTTCTGGGCAAAACTGTCTCCGAGTGGAACATTGTCCGAGCAGAAGAAGCCACTGAATAAATAAATTGTTGAATAAGGAGAAGCTGGCATTCTCAAGCAGAACAGGTCCTTTCCGAGTAGTGTGTTTCGGAAAAATATCGCTTCAAGCAATGAAAGATCCGACCAGGAATGAATCACACTCGAGCAGACTCAGTTTCACACTAAGCCCGAGTGTGATGTCTCCAAGGAAGACTACCGAGTGAGTTGGGGCAGAAAGCTGCATTTTCGAGCAAAGCAAGGCTCGGACATGGAAGAACTTCTATCAGCCAGATTCCAGAGTCTTTCAAAGTTCAAATTTCTGAGTGAAAGGTATATCTGAGTGAGTTGATTGACGACTGAAGGCAATTCCTAGTGAAAATCAACTCGGACTTCCGAATGAAGGTGTCCGAGTGTATCATTTGAATGAGTTAAGGAAGGGTCATTCTCAACTGAGTGACTATCAAGCAAAGCCGAGCAAAGGTTTCTCCGAGTGGTTCAATTCCAGAGACATATCCGAGTGAAACAGTGAAAGAAGACTTCTCGCTTGAGCGAGCCTTTCTCTGCTTGAGCGAGATTATCACAAAATGGTTTCCTTCAACAAACGCTTAAGCGAAATAAATTCTCGCTTGAGCGAAGGATGGACAGTGAGCTACTGGAGTGTTTTCGCTTAAGCGAGAAACTCTTGCTCAAGCAAAATGAAGAGAAAATTTAGCATCAGGGGTCTTCACGCTAAACACCGACCCCTTAACTCAACACCAAGCAAAGATTTCACTCGGTCTTGTGTACAAAAGGCACCTTTTCCACTCGGATTGTTTCCCACTGTGGTTGTATACCGACTGAGGCACCAAATCCGAGTCAAAAAGAGTAAACTGACCCATATTTCCACCGAATGCCCTTGCTGACTTGGATTTCCACCATCCAAGTAGATCCTTGACTTATGGGGGGCGGCTGACAACATCCAGGCTGTCTCTCCACCGTTCCCTATAGCTGTTTAGGTGCAAGCTGTTCCTACCAACTCCATCCAGGTTGTATCCAATGCTGATCTAGTGGGGCGGTTGACTACAACACAAAGGAGAAAGCCCCACTAGCCACCGATTCTTAATGTTCCCGAGTTCTATAAATACAGGGGGGAGAAGCGTTACTAAGGGGTCACCTGAGAGTTCTCATTCTTCAGCTTCGTTCCATTTCTTTTCTTTCTCTTTCGTTCTTTTCCCTTTCTTTTTCTTTTCTTTCTCTTTCGTTTTTTTTCTTTCTCTTTATTTTCTTTCCCGTTCCCATTTCTCTTTTACTTTCTTTTTCTTTTTCTTTTATTTTAAGAGTTGTGAATTGTAAAAGTGAGTATTTAAATTTGTAATTGGTGGAGGAATATTGCAACAAGGAAATACAGTGGTAAATTATTCTGAGCTTTTGGAGAAACCCGTAAGTCTTTATTTTTACCATGTCTTGTATGTTTTATTTTTCCATTATATATATGAATTTGAATTATTTCATGAGTAACTAAATTAATTATCTTGGGATAAAGGGGGTGTGATAATATTTTATATTAATGTTATTTTGACTTGGAATTAAATAAATTTCTGTTTTCCATTTAGTTTAAAAAATGCTCAATGCTCTTAGTAATTCCTAACAAGAACCTAAGTGATAAAACTGTATACTTGTGGGTATATTAGTAAATTTAAGTAATTAATAGAATCGAGAGATTTATTGTTACTGGAAAGTTTTTGAACTAAGCCTAAGTTTTTGAAATACTTTTTGTGACCTCGGTAAAACCGTGAAAGTAATCAAAATCTTTTGGGGAATTTTTAAAAGGGATTTTCACAAAACAATAATGGGCCTTTTCTAAGGATTAAGCAGCGCTTTCCATAGGTTAGGTACATTAATAGGATTCCGAGAGGAACATATTAATTAGCTGAAGGAAAATCCGCCTTGGAAAACTTAATTTGATTCTTATTTATGAAAAGTTAAAATTCATTAACATAAAATAGAGTCTTGATCCCCCGAAATCCCAAGATATTCTCAACTGTGATTTTTAAGTGTCAAGTAAATTTTATTTTTGTATTTATTCGTATTCTGTGCAACTTAATTTTGTGCTTTATTTTACAAAAACCTTAAAAATCAATTGTGTGGATAATTAAATTTCAATATGCTGGTACTTTGAACACAGTCCCTGTGGAGAACGATAATCTTTTATATTACGCGACATAACTCGTGCGCTTGCGGGCCCTGTCAAGTTTTTGGCGCCGTTGCCGGGGACTGTTGTCCCTCAAATATCGGCAATATTGAAATTCGATTAGATCATACTTGTTAATATTTTTATTGTTATTTTTATTTTTATTTTTATTTTTATTTTGTTCTTTATTTTGTGTATCTGTTGTTGTTTTATTTTTGTGATTATTTGTTTTATTTGTCATTTATTTTCTTTTTATGCGACGAAGTCGTAGTGTCGATCTAAACTTAGGATTTGACCCTGAGATAGAACGTACCCTTAGAGCTTTAAGAAAACAACAAAAACAACAAAAAGAAAAACAAATGGCAGACCAACATAGACCCTTAAGAGATTTTGCCGCTCCAAGTACAAATGGAAGAGGATCTAGCATCCTTAGACCCACAGTGGAGGCTAACAATTTTGAATTGAAGCCTTCACTACTCTCAATGGTTCAACAGAACCAATTCGGAGGATTACCCTCCGAAGATCCAAATCTTCACCTTCAAATCTTTCTTGAATACTGTGACACCCTGAAAATGAACGGAGCCACCAATGATGCCATTCGCTTAAGACTCTTCCCTTTCTCTTTAAGAGATAAAGCGAGAGCGTGGTTATACTCTCTTCCTGAAGGATCCATCACAACTTGGGAATAATTGTCCAGTGCTTTTATTAATAAATGGTACCCAAGGAACAAGACTGATGTGCTGAGAAAACAAATCATAAATTTTTCACAAAAAGATGATGAATCCTTATATGAAGCCTGGGAAAGATATAGGGAGTTGCTAAGAGAATGTCCTCACCATGGGATAGAAAGGTGGTTGACAATCCATATTTTCTATAATGGACTAACTTTCACATAAAAGATCTCTTTAGATGCTGCAGCAGGAGGAGCCTTCATGAGTAAAAATGTTGATGAAGCTGAGAACCTGATTGAGGAAATAGCTCAAAACACTCACCAGTGGAATTCTGAGAGAGGATTACCTGCTAAAACACCAGGTAAGTACTCTGTTGATGCTCTTTCCCTACTTTCTGCCAAAGTTGAAGCATTAACATTAAAACTTGATAAAATAGGGTCAACAGGTGCTAGTAATATTGTTTGTGAAGTTTGTGGTGTTTCAGGACATGGAGCTACAAACTGCCATTTAGCAATGACCCCTAATCAAGAACAAGAAATACATCAGGTGGATGCTATTGGAAACTATGGTGGAAATTATCAAGGTAACTACAGACCTCCACAATGTCCCCCTGGCTTCCAAAATAGGCCACCTTAATTCCAAGGTAATCAAAGTAACTACAACCCTCAACAAGGACCCTACATTCCACAGAAATCAAAACTAGAGTCCTTAATGGAGACATTTGTAACTACTCAACAGAAGCAGAATGATGAGTTCTCCAATGCAATAAAGAACTTAGCTTCAAAGGTGGACTCTCTTGCCACCCATAACAAAAAATTGGAGAATCAAATTGCCCAACAAGCCTCCTACTCTCAAAGAGCGCCAGGAACATTTCCTGGGAAACCCAAGGCTGGACCTTCCAACCATGCAATGGCTATCACTCTTAGGAGTGGTACTCAATATGATGGTCCAGTTGGTAAGTCTAAGGAGAAAAAGAAATTGGATGAGCCTCCATCTCACCCGATGAATAAGGAAGAAAAACCACAAGAAAAGAAAGAAGAGGTTAAGCCTTACCAGCCTCCCATTCTATTTCCTCAACGCTTGGTTAGAGCAAAGCTGGACAAACAATTTAGTAAGTTTCTTGAGGTTTTAAAGAAATTATATGTCAATATTCCCTTCATAGATATTTTGCAGCAAATGCCCACCTATGCGAAGTTCTTGAAGGATATTTTGTCCAACAAAAGAAAGCTTGAGGAAGATGGAACTGTGGCACTCACTGAGGGGTGCAGCGCTCTAATTCAGAAGAAAATGCCTCCAAAACTTCATGATCCAGGTAGCTTTTCCATTCCTTGTATGATTGGTGGCATAGCTATAGATAGAGCATTGTGTGATTTGGGAGCGAGTGTGAGTTTAATGCCATTATCTGTTGCTGAAAAGTTAGGATTGGGAGAGCCAAAACCTACTAGGATATCTTTACAGTTGGCTGATAGATCTATCAAATATCCTGTAGGAATTTTAGAGGATGTTCCTATTAAGGTAGGAAAATGTTTTATACCTGCTGACTTTGTTGTGCTTGAAATGGACGAAGATTCTTTGATTCCTATTATTTTAGGCAGACCATTTTTAGCAACTGTAGGTACTGTGATTGATGTCAAGAATGGTAAGTTGTCTCTAACTGTTGGAGACCAAAAGGTTGATTTTAACTTGAAAAATGTTTTAGAAAAACCTTTTAATGATGTTTGTTGTGGAATTGAAATTGTTGACCAAGTGGTGAAGGATGAAACTCTTCTTAATGACCCACTTGAATCTATTTTTCTGAATAAGTTTGCAGGAACATCAAAAAGCAGTGAAGGTAACATACCACTGAGACATGACACTGAGGTCATGGTGAGCCCAAATGTTGAAATTAAATCTTTACCTTCCATACTAAGGTATGAGTTTCTAGGCCCTAATCGATTCTTGACTGTGATTGAGGGATAGAGTCTGGCTGAAGACGTTAAACTTAGCACTTGTGGGGAGGTAACCCCATGTCTTTATTTTTATTTTAAAAAAATAAAATAAAATAAATTTTTTTAAAAAAAATAATAAAAAATTTTCAATTATGTCAAATGCTGGTTTGGGGTTATTCCAGGTAAGTTTTCTTATCCTTTTATCATCCATTTTAACATTGAGGACAATGTCAAATTCTGGTTTGGGGTGGTAGGTAAGAAAACTTAACTATTTTATTTACATTGTGTGATTGTTATATTTTTCATGCATGTGTGTTTTCTTTGTTTTGTTTGTAATCTTGTAATTTAAAATGATTGTATGATAAATTTACTTTGAACATAAAGCTAAAGTATCTAAGGACCCCAAAATTTTGAGTAAATTTTTTCAAAATTTGATTGTTTAAATGCCAAATAAATGCCTAAATAAACTTTTTGTGATTAAAATTTTCTTTGAAAAGACTTTCCATGGTTAGACTTGAGCCAAAATGGGTTATTTATCAAACAAATTTTCAAAACCCATATCTTCTTGATTGAGTGAATCTCATAGTCATTAATATTCTAGAACTTGTTTTTCAACCGATTCAAAATGGTTTTTTATTATATGTCTTAGGATGATAAAGGCACAATTAGGCCTTATTCTTAAGCCTCGGAATTTTTTCATAATTTGACCCCTAGTTGCCCCTTTTGAGCCTAAAAGTGAAAATTTTTCTTTGAAACCTTTCATTGACTGATCTTTTCTTAATGGTAAAAAGTTGGAAATTTAGTGGAGCAAAGAAAGAAAAAAAAGACTTAAGAAAAATATGTATTGAATGCAAAGAAAAGCAAAAAAAAAAGAAAAAAAATCAAAAGGATGATATTGAATGAATTCCAAAAAGTCCATAAAAGTTCAAAAATTTGCTCTGTTAAATTTATGATGATAATTTAAATCATTCATGACTGTTAAAGCCCTTTTGTATTCCATTTTTCTTGAAATTCCTACCCTGCAATACAACCCAAGGCCACGTTACAACCTTTGAAAGACCTTTAGACTTTGACATATTTTCTATCTAAACTGTGGAGTTTCTGGTTTATTAACAAGCTTATGGTAATATTTTTTGACTATGATGATTTGAGAGATACACAAACCTTGAAACACTTGAGTGAAAATTGTGAGAAGAATATCTAAAGTGTTGACATTGAAAATTGATTCACATAAGAAAAATAAAACTAGCATTTGAATAAATCTTTTTCTCTGTTTTGGATTCCTTAGTTTATTAAACGTAGTGTTTTCTGTATCTTATCTTGTGAATATGGTGATTGCTTGAGGACAAGCAATGCTTTGGTTTGGGGTATTTTGATAAGTGCTTTATAACACAATAAATTAGATCTAGTTTGCTTAGGATTTTAATCATTATGCACTGTATTTCCTTTATTTATTGTGATTTTTGCTTTCTTTCCACTATATTCTACTTGGGTATGTTATTTTGTAGGAATTAAGGTAATAAAGGGTCAAAAACAAGAGAAAAACAACCATAAAATGATAAAGAAACAAGAAGAACAAGCCCAAAGTGGAAAGAACTCTCTTTTTATGCTGAATTCTGACTCAGAATGATGAAATCCGAGTAGAATGACTCAAAAATGATCAAATCCGAGTGGAATGACTCAGAATGGAGCGTTGCCGAGTGGAATACTTCACTGTTGGAGGTAAATCCGAGTGGAAGGTTCCCTGTCAAAGCCATTCCGAGTGATAAATGGCTGACCCTGTTGGAGGTTCAATGCTGAAAAGGAATAAGTCTCGGTTGGAGGTGAATCCGAGTGAAAAATGGCTGACCTTGAAGAAATATGTCCCATGTTAGAGGTGAATCCGAGTGGAAGCTGTCCGACTGCAACCATTCCGAGTGAAAAAAAGGACTGACCTTGAATAAATACTGCCCAAAGCTATTGTCCGAGTGAAAGAATGCTCACTGAAGCAGGTCTGATTGGAGAACAAGTGTTTTTCTGGGCAAAACTGTCTCCGAGTGGAACATTGTCCGAGCAGAAGAAGCCACTGAATAAATAAACTGTTGAATAAGGAGAAGCTGGCATTCTCAAGCAGAACAGGTCCTTTCTGAGTAGTGTGTTTCGGAAAAATGTCGCTTCAAGCAATGAAAGATCCGACCGGGAATGAATCACACTCGAGCAGACTCAGTTTTACACTAAGCCCGAGTGTGATGTCTCCAAGGAAGACTACCGAGTGAGTTGGGGCAGAAAGCTGCATTTCCGAGCAAAGCAAGGCTCGGACATGGAAGAACTTCTATCAGCCAGATTCCAGAGTCTTTCAAAGTTCAAATTTCTGAGTGAAAGGTATATCCGAGTGAGTTGATTGACGACTGAAGGCAATTCCTAGTGAAAATCAACTCGGACTTCCGAATGAAGGTGTCCGAGTGTATCATTTGAATGAGTTAAGGAAGGGTCATTCTCGACTGAGTGACTATCAAGCAAAGCCGAGCAAAGGTTTCTCCGAGTGGTTCAATTCCAGAGACATATCCAAGTGAAACAGTGAAAGAAGACTTCTCGCTTGAGCGAGCCTTTCTCCGCTTGAGCGAGATTATCACAAAATGGTTTCCTTCAACAAACGCTTAAGCAAAATAAATTCTCGCTTGAGCGAAGGATGGACAGTGAGCTACTGGAGTGTTTTCGCTTAAGCGAGAAACTCTCGCTCAAGCGAAATGAAGAGAAAATTTAGCATCAGGGGTCTTCACGCTAAACACCGACCCCTCAACTCAACACCGAGCAAAGATTTCACTCGGTCTTGTGTACAAAAGGCACCTTTTCTACTCGGATTGTTTCCCACTGTGGTTGTATACCGACTGAGGCACCAAATCCGAGTCAAAAAGAGTAAACCGACCCATATTTCCACCGAATGCCCTTGCTGACTTGGATTTCCACTATCCAAGTAGATCCTTGACTTATGGGGGGCGGCTGACAACATCCAGGCTGTCTCTCCACCGTTCCCTATAGCTGTTTAGGTGCAAGTTGTTCCGACCAACTCCATCCAGGCTGTATCCAATGCTGATCTAGTGGGGCGGTTGACTACAAGACAAAGGTGAAAGCCCCACTAGCCACCGATTCTTAATGTTCCCGAGTTCTATAAATACAGGGGGGAGAAGCGTTACTAAGGGGTCACCTGAGAGTTCTCATTCTTCAGCTTCGTTCCATTTCTTTTCTTTCTCTTTCGTTCTTTTCCCTTTCGTTTTTTTTCTTTCTCTTTATTTTCTTTCCCGTTCCCATTTCTCTTTTACTTTCTTTCTCTTTTTCTTTTATTTTAAGAGTTGTGAATTGTAAAAGTGAGTATTTAAATTTGTAATTGGTGGAGGAATATTGCAACAAGGAAATACAGTGGTAAATTATTCTGAGCTTTTGGAGAAACCCGTAAGTCTTTATTTTTACCAAGTCTTGTATGTTTTATTTTTCCATTATATATATGAATTTGAATTATTTCATGAGTAACTAAATTAATTATCTTGGAATAAAGGGGGTGTGATAATATTTTATATTAATGTTATTTTGACTTGGAATTAAATAAATTTCTGTTTTCCATTTAGTTTAAAAAATGCTCAATGCTCTTAGTAATTCCTAACAAGAACCTAAGTGATAAAACTGTATACTTGCGGGTATATTAGTAAATTTAAGTAATTAATAGAATCGAGAGATTTATTGTTACTGGAAAGTTTTTGAACTAAGCCTAAGTTTTTGAAATACTTTTTGTGACCTTGGTAAAACCGTGAAAGTAATCAAAATCTTTTGTGTAACATCCTAAAAAATCAATTAGAGTTAAACCCGGGACAGGGGAAATTTTTCCCAAAATAAATCATGAAGAACCGGGCCAAAAATAAAACAAGAAAAGGGAAGGCAAGGCAATAAAAAGCCGACCAACATGCGTCACGGCGGGGAGAAGTAAAAGCCAATCAATAGGCAGCCCAGCGGAAATACATAGCTGAAGCGAGGCCCAATTCGCTTGAGCGAAGCCGACCCAAAGCCTTCCATTGAAGTCACACTCGCTGGAGCGAGAACTCACTTGCTGAAGCGAGAAGCCACACTCGGCATTCCCATCACTCGGTAAAGGGTTTCACTCGGTATTCAGGGGTTCCATTCACTCGGAATCGACCCCAGCACACATGCCTCACTCGGCAGCCCATAACTTAGTCTCTCAATTTTATCCACAGAGGCCACGTAATGATCCACTCGGAAAATAGCAATAATTCCACTCGGAATCTATGAATTTACTCCACTCGGAGTCCAATAACTTCCCTCACTCGGGTTACCACCCAACCAAACACCACTCGGTGTATTCCAACCACATTCAATCAGAATGTACCATACACCTATCACTCAGCAAATTCATCATTTCTCTCACTCGGAGAATACATAACCTTTAGATCACTCGGGTCGTTACCCATTTACTACGAATATTATCATGTTAAGTCACTCGGAAACCCATTCAAAAAGCAACTCATCTTTCGAGCGGTATTCCACTCAGAAAACTAACTCCAAGACCGACCAACACCCAATCGGTCTTCCACTCGGAATACATATATTAAACACTTAGAATATACCCAATCTAATCCATCATAACAACTTTTCCTTCGGAGAGGTTCACTCGGATTTCCACTCGAGTTTATACAAAATCATTCCCACTCGGGGTTTATTCATGTTTTTCACCCGGAATCATTCAAGCCTATAATCACTCGAAAAAGGCCACATTATTAAGTCTCACTCAGAATGGCTCTAAACCTCTTATATTCCTCTCGGGATTCATTAACTTAGAATTATTCACACAACATCGTTTATATTCCAGTCGGTAAGAAGCATCAAATCAACATCAACACTTATATATATATATATATTTTCATCTATTCATTCGGAATTCATATTATGTTATCCCCTCGGACAGATGCTCACCTTTCAATCGGCATTTATAAATAATGTCTTTCACTCAGAATCCACTAGAGCTACCACCACTCAGAAAAACTCACACATGAGTTACACTCGGATATGGAGTCTCACCACAATCTCGCATCACTTGGAAGGGTCCCACATATTTTTCACTCACTCGGAATATTACAGATTCTCATACTCGGTAAATTCTAATAGATTATGACTCGAAAGGTTTCCAAGTAAGTCCCCTCTCGGAATATACGACCTAGTTCACTCGGAAAACCTGAGTCTTACCCGCTCGGAAATACTCTAGTCCTTCCACACTCGAAATAGGACCAAATATCTCATCTCCCACACCAATAACTCAGCACATTCCTTTTCTTAAGAGCCATACCGACCCATACACTTGGTCAAATATAAATATACACCTCTCGAACGTCCATCTACAATCATTACTTACAAAATAAGATAAACACATCAATGTATTTATATATATATATATAATGAGTTGTACTCTCAACCCGAGAGGATCAATTCTCATACATTTAAACAAAAGATTATACTAGAGCCGGCCAAGGCTATGACAACATCCTTCATACAATATATATATATATACATATGTATGCCTCTACAGTTCCGATACTTTGCGCACGGAAATCAGTTCTTCCTTCACTCGCTGTCCCGAGCAACATTCACTGAAATATAGCCACAGTAGGGGAGTGAGCTTACATATATAAAATGATAGTTAATGACTTGGAAATCCTCCAATCTTCATTACACAATACAATGACTCGCTCGATTCATATTATGTACTACCACTAAGTATATCTATACACACAGTGCTATTCAATCGGTATTCATTTAACTAGTACAAGGCTATACCAATCATGTCAGTCCCACGCATACACATACAATCATATTGAGTTCATCAACAGTATAAACATATACACATTCAATTCCGATCAGTTTTTAGCAATTATTATGTTGCAACATAGGCTCCACGCCTTGTACTTAGCTCCAAGCTAATCCAGCCGTTTTACTGGTACCAAACCATTTGCCCTCACACGTAACACAATTGCTCCAAGCAACAACGGAAGTGTTACGGGCAGCCCCGAGTCCAACTCGGTAAGCTTGCCTTGAGTCCAACCCAAGGTCTTCAAGCGTCCAACGCTTAGTGCACTCGAAACTGCCCCAAGTCCAACCCAGGGTCTTTTTATCATATCCCATAAGTATTCATTAGCAACACAGTAGTATTTCAGTCGGTAAAGCCATGCAGTACATACATCTCATTTATTCACTTTGAAATCCCACCATGTACATACACACAATCATAATATGTCAATCAACTGTTCCACAATATACACTCGGTATATACATACATAACCAGTACCCTTTTATATTTGAATATAACATCCCAACACATATCCCAATCTCATGCATTTACGTATAAAGTTACAAACAGGACCTAGCTAACACACACACACGCGGTATTCATAGGTTATCATTAAAATATTTCACACAATCATCAAGTTCACAGACACACACACACACGTGATATTTTTATCCTGGGCTCGTTCACAAATCATGCATTCGAGATGTTAAACTCCCCCTACCTCTAGGAGAACTTAGAGCTCTTCGAGTTAAAACGCTTGACTAGCTACTCCTTCACACGAGCAGTCCTTGAACCCAGATGACAACTCTGAACCAACTTAGGGAAAAACCAAGAGTTAACCTCTTCTTCAACAGTTACTCTCAACAACAACCCCACAGTCTATGTATCTCACACTACAACTTCCTACCGAACACTAACAGTTTTGAACGAGAGATAAAGGAAGAAGAAGGCAACGAAAGGAAGAGGAAGAAGAAGAGTCTCCAAGAGATTTCTGAGAAAATGAGAGAATGAGAAAGGTAGAAGGGAAATGAAAGGCCCTTCAGCACATATACCCCCAATGACCAATGCAGAGTGGGTGTTCCAACGTGTAACGATGGCTGCTGCACCGTCACATCACTAACCATCAGCCATCAGCCATCGAGCATTAATTGGAGTTGATCAGAGTTATCACTTAGTAATTTACAATTTACCTCAATTACTAATTTAACTTAACCTTAATTAATATTTATTCCTTAGTTACCCTTAATCCAAAAATTAGGATGTTACATTTTGGGGAATTTTTAAAAGGGATTTTCACAAAACAATAATGGGCCTTTTCTAAGGATTAAGCAGCGCTTTCCATAGGTTAGATACATTAATAGGATTCCGAGAGGAACATATTAATTAGCTGAAGGAAAATCCGCCTTGGAAACTTAATTTGATTCTTATTTATGAAAAGTTAAAATTCATTAACATAAAATAGAGTCTTGATCCCCCGAAATCCCAAGATATTCTCAACTCTGATTTTTAAGTGTCAAGTAAATTTTTTTTTTGTATTTATTCGTATTCTGTGCAACTTAATTTTGTGCTTTATTTTACAAAAACCTTAAAAATCAATTGTGTGGATAATTAAATTTCAATATGCTGGTACTTTGAACACAGTCCCTATGGAGAATGATAATCTTTTGTATTACGCGACATAACCCGTGCGTTTGCGGGCCCTATCAGAAAACTAAGAAAAGGCATAAGGAATTTCTCTAAGAATGAAATAAAGGAAAAAATAAGTTATAATTGATTTTCATTGATTCCTTGTCACAGGCAAGAAGAGACTAAATACAATATTCAACCATAATTCCAATTAAAAGAAAAGGCAAAAGAAGAATTTGAGAAGTAGCATTCAATGTCCTAATAATGAAAATTATTGAGCCAAAATGGTTTCTAAATAGTTTGTTTGGGCCTATGATGATTTAGGCTACTATCATTGCTTTCCACTGGGAGAAATACCTTGTCCTAAAGGTCCCGTGAAGAAGCTAGCATATCAAACGGATGAGGATGACCTCCCTACCCAGCTCAAGTGATTAAGAGCATTTGGGGGTCACTAGAACAGCAGGGTTCGAGCCCTGCCTCCCTCCTTCCCTAACCAAAAACAAAATGGATGAGGATTGTCAGTGGAGATAAAAGGAAAGGAGTAAGGGAAAGTAATAAACTATCTCTCACTTTCACGTTCCTCGAAAGTAAATGGCAATTAATCAATTTGAAAAAGCAGCTCAGATTGAATTCCTCATGATGAAGGAAATTGAAAGAATGAGAAGGGCTTAATGAGTAGGAAAAGTGGTTCTTAGTGAGATAGATAAGGCTTATGGGAAATTAAATGAGTTAGTTAGTGTATGTGAAAGGTTGTGTTCTCATCTACTATCCTTATTTATCTTAGGGAGATAGTAAACAATATGTCAAAATAACAAGGTGGAATTAGTTTGAAGTGGGTTTGGGGGTACGTTCCTAAGTAAGGTCTTAAGAGTGGGACATGGAACACCAAACGCACTCACGTTGATGGAGGGACATCAAGGTAGTATATAACCTTGTCAATGATCCAAAACACCTTAAATGGGCCATAGAACCAGCAAGCCAGTTTCTGTGATAGGTGACACATCATCATAGGTTGACCATACATGCAAAGTCAAAGAAGCACAAGATCCCCAACCTTGAAGGTGCATTTGAAAAGATGGGAGTTATGTTAGGATATCATGGCTTGCTACGCTCATCAAAAACCATCTCAGGCCTGTTAAAGTACACACTGATGTTTGTGAAGAAAGTCATATAAAAATATGGAAACAACTGTTCTAGACACATAGTTAGGGACTATAAGAGGTGTGCGACTATAAAGGACCTGGAATGGTGTCATCCCAATCACTATGTGGAACATAATTGTACTAGAACTCATAAAGATGGAGAAAATGAAACCAGGTATGAAGTTGGTCACTACAAAAACATCGTAAGTTAGCCTCAACAAATCTGTTTACAATTTCTATTTTCCTGTCTATCTCAAGATGATATGTTATTATTGGAACCAAGTCTGATATATAAAAGAAAACTATTATCAAGCAGACCCCAAGATTTCTTAATAACACATCAAGGCATCTAAATTAAATGAAGCATGCCCATGTGTTATATAACCTGTTAAATTAAGTGTTTCGAGATATAAATATTAAGTACACATGTTATAAATGAAAGAGTGAGTCCATCAAGTTAAAAAAGTTTGTCTTGAACCTTACAAGAAATTTTAAGAAAAGTCTAATTCTAGACTATGCTTAAGAAGAGTCTGATCTAAAGTACGTTCAAATTAGACCTTTGGACAATCAATCAGACCTCAGACTTTAAAAGCAACAAGAATGTTACTTCAAGCTCTCAACAAGTAACAATAATGTCAATTTCAATGATGATCTGAATCAAGCTTATATGAAGAAGAACTGCCCTTATTAACTAAAGAGAAAATAAGACAAAACAGTGAAGCAACCAAAGCTCTCTTAGGAAGAAACTAATGTTGCTTTACTATGCATTTTGGAAAAGCTAATAATAATCAACTCTTATGCAGGAAGTTACAAAAGGTGTATGTGTTTGAATATGTATTTCAGGTTGTATAATTTTGATAATGACAAAGAGATCAAAAAGCAATTGAAGAATCATGGCAAAGAGAACAAGTGTTTACAAAAGAACACTTAAAAGAGAAAAACAGAGAAAAATAGCACCAGACCTGCAAAAATACGAAGCCTAATCGATTACAGGACCTCATATAATCGCTTACTGAAGTTCTGTCAAACACCTAATCGATTACCTCATCAAACACTAATCGATTATGAAGCCTCTATTTGTCACCTAATCGATTACACCAAGGAGGCCAATCGATTACCAAGCTGAGAAAAAGAATTAAAAGTATCAGGTGCATATGCTAATCGATTACAAGGATGACACAATCAATTACCAATGTTCTGTAAGGCCACTAATCGATTATAGTTAAAGAACTAATTGACTATAAAGTTTCTGTTTGTACAACAATCGATTGCACATGAGTCATAATCGATTACCATGTAGCATAACACAATTAAATGCATCAGATGCCACTCACAATCGATTACAGAGTGAAGAATAATCGATTAGCAAGGTTCTGTCTCTTAGCTAATCGATTATATGGTAAAGTCTAATCGATTACCTATTCAATTACACTGAAGAATGCAAAGTGTAATCGATTACAGCTCAAGGCCTAATCGATTACACTAGTGCCAGAATTTGGGGAAAGCGTTTTTAAGTGGGAAACCAGCGTATTTCTCCATTATTACTCCAATACCCATACTGTGCAACAGCTCTGAAGACTTAAGGGCACCTCTCCAAGTCCTATAAATGCAAGACTCATTCAAGCTTCTCAAGCATCCAAAACCATCAAAGGGAAATCAAATCTTGTGCCTTGTGAGTTCTATTTCTTTGTGTAGTTTCATTTTCTGAAACTTAGAGCTTATATTTGTAAATCCTCTCTTGTGAGAGTTTAGAAATTGTGAGAGCTTTCATTTGTTTATCTACTCTATTGAGATGGTTTATTGATTGTAAAACCAAAAACCAAAACACCAAGGTTATTCACTCTAGGTTGAGTGGTCACAAAGGTTGGGGTTTAACCTTTGGGTATTAAGAGTTTGAGAGATTGGATGGGTTGCCCTTGTGCTAGTGAGGATTGAGTTCTTGAGTGTGGGACACTAGGAAGCTGTAATTGCTCATAGCTTGTATATCTAAACTTCAATAGTGGAAATCCTTCAAGTGGGTTGCTTGAAGGCGAGACGTACACCGGGTTGGTGGAACTCGTTAAATTGGTTTGCAAGCTTCTCTTCCCTACTCTCTTGCATTTACGTATTGCTTTTGGCTTGATTATTGTTGTTGATTGTGAAAGCCCCTCTTATATTTGCTTGAACAACTTGTGTTAAAGTGTTGCACACCAAGTGTTTGATATATTGCCTAAGTGACATTTGCACATTGTTTTACATTGATTCTTGCACTACACTTGCTATCTATTGCATACAAGTATATTTTGTGAAAAAGGAATCAATTTCAAAGGCATTCTGAAGAAAAGTTTTTAATACTTAATTCACCCCCCCCCCTCTTGAGTATTGAGGCCACTTGAACAATAGTGTATATGCTCTATGTGCTTTAGTTGAGAGAAGAAAGATAACAAAAGGTATTTTGTTCTAAAAATCTCAAGAAACTTCATTTTAGTGCAAGCTTTGTTGATTCCTTAAGAGTGAGACATGGAACATCAAATGTACTCGTGTTTACAGAGGGACATCAAGGTAGTAGGGGACCTTGTCAATGAGCCAGAGCACCTTAAAGGGGCTATAGAACCAACAAGCCAGTTTCTGTGATAGGTGGCACGTTATCATAGGTTGAACATACAAGAAAAGTCGAAGAAGCACGAGATCCCCAACCTTGAAAGTGCATTTACAAAGATGGGAGTTACGTTAGGATATCATGGCTTATTGAGTTTGTAGGAAACTGTCTCAGGTCTGTTAAAGCACACACTGATGTTCGTGAAGGATGTCATATATAGATATGGAAGAGACTATTCTATAGATATAGTTAGGGACTATGAGAGGTATGCGACTGTAAAGGACCTGGAATGGTGTCATCCTAATCACTATGTCGAACATAGTTGTACCAGATCTAATAAAGATAAAGAAAATGAAACCAGGTATGAGGTTGGTTATTACAAAAACATTGCAAGTTGGCCTCGATAAATCTGATTACAACTTCTATTTGCCTATCTTTTTCAAGTTGATATTTGTTGTTGGAACCAAGTCTGGTTTATAGAAGAAAATTATCATCATTCGATCAGACCCCAAGATTTGTTAATAACACACATCAAGGCATCTAAATTGAATGAAGTCTGTTCAGGTGTTATCTAACCTATTAAATTAAGTGTTTCGGGATATAAATATTAAGTACACATATTACAAATGAAAGGGGTAGTCCATTAAGTTAAAAAAGTTTGTCTTGAACCTTATGAGAAATTTCAATAAAAGCCTAATTTTAGACTATGCTTAAGAAGAGTCTGATCTAAAGTGCGTTCAAACTAGACCTTTGGATAATCAATCAGACCTCATACTTTTAAAGCAAGAAGAACGTTACTTCAAGCTCTCAACAAGCAACGTTAAAGTCTATTTCAATGATGATCTGAATCAAGCTCTTATGAAGAAGAACCACCTTTATCATCTAAAGAGAAAATAAGACAAAAGAGTGAAGCAGCCAAAGCTCTCTTAGGAAGAAACTAATGTAGCTTTACTACGCATTTCAGAAAAGTTTATTACAATCAACTCTTGTGTTAGGAAGTTACAGAAGGTCAATCATATATTCTTTACGTGCTTTAGTTGAAAGAAGAAAGATAACAAAAGGAATTTTGTTTTGAAAATCTCAAGGAACTCCATTTCAGTGCAGCCTCTATTGATCCCTTAAGAGTGGGACATGGAACACCAAATGTACTCACGTTGAAGAAGGGACATCAAGGTAGTATGCGACTTTGTCAATAAGCCAAAACACCTTAAATGGGCCATAGAACCAACAAGCTAGTTTCTGTGATAGGCGACACATCATCATAGGTTGACCATACAAGCAAAGTCGAAGAAGCACAAGATCCCCAACCTTGAAGGTATATTTGCAAAGATGGGAGTTATGTTAGGATATCATGGCTTGCTACATTCATCAAAAACTGTCTCAGGCCTGTTGAAGCACACACTAATGTTTGTGGAGGAAGTCATATACAAATATGGAAATGACTATTCTAGAGACATAGTTAGGGACTATGAGAGGTTTGCGACTATAAAGGACCTGGAATGGTGTCATCCCAATCACTATATGGAACATAGTTATACTAGAACTCATAAAGATGAAGAAAACGAAATCAAGTATAAGGTTTGTCAACCCTCGATTGTGGCGCCTTTAATCCGGTAAATAATATTAAATATATCATTAATTAGATAATGAAAATAAGGATAAATTTTTTGCGATTTAAAATAAGAACAACACAAAATAAAACTTTAACAATAATCCCTAGACCATTTTAAACACCTATCTCATATATGACGATATGAGAAGGTTGGTATTTTATAGAAATATTGACTTAGAGTAATCACTTGCACAATCACCATGCAAGCGTTTAGCAGAAAATGTATATTGCTTCATGAGTACGAATAGGTATAAGAAGGGATTCAAGGATATCCATAACAGTCGCTAAAATATGTTAAAAATATGTGCATTCATTTGTATAAACATGCCATGAAGCAAAAGGAACAAGAAAGCACCAAAACGTATGTAAATTTAACAAATAGCAAGCCATGAATCGATTTGAGTAATCCATGAATCAATTCATGCGAGTTAGAGATCCAAAACAGTGAAAACAAAAGTTCAAGAATCAATTCAGGACTTGTGTGAATTGATTCATATGAATTGGAAGTCCAAAACAATAAAATAGAGGCTCGTGAATCGATTCAGGACTCGTGTGAATCGATTCATGTGAATCCAACAACTCATGAATCTATTCAAGGAGCTTGTGAATCAATTCATGCCATTCTAGTGGCTTATGAATCAATTCACGGGAAGTCATGAATCAATTCATGACAGCAAACAGCTGCACAATGTAGAAAATGTATAAATTTCCAACTTCTAATCACCGTACCTTTTTCATATGTCATCCAAATGCCACCAAATTTTGACACTAACTAATATACACCATTTATGGTGTGTAGCCACTGGCTACACTAAAAAATTCCAAATAACAAGGGACTTATGTATAGAAATGTGTTTATCCCATTTTAAAGCATTTTTGTGCAACTCAAGGGTCAATTCTTAATGGAATTGGCTCATTCCAGTTTCTACAAGTTCTAAATCATGTATAGGCACTATTGAAACCATTTCGTGGCATCCAAACATACTAAAACTCTATATGGCCCTATTAGTTCCTTAATTATGCATAAACATCATAAACATAACTTCACACTTTAACAATTCATCCATCCATAGAATTACATCAACACATGCATCAATGCCATCAATTAGCTATAGAAATTTCATCATCAAGATTCATTCATCAATGCAATAAGAAAGCCAATATATCACCATTAACATCAATTATTGTTAAGGTCACAACCAAAAATTAGCCTTCCAAAACACATAAGGCCTAATTTTCACAAGTGACCCTCGAAATAAATACCTAACATCATTCAATATTCATAAAAAAATAAGCATATATACATATCATATGCTTTACAAAAGATTACCGGCCAAGGCTCACAAGCTTTCCTTCCATATTTACCTTCACCATTGCTCAACCTCCAAAAAGAGTAGGATATCCAACACACCTACATCAACCTTTAAAAATGGCAACTAGGAGGTGAGTAACATATACCAAATGAATCAAAGTCATACACTATGATGATTATGAACACCTCTTTTGGTCCGACCCATATAACACCCCTGATTTTCTGTACTCGAATCCCGATGTGATCGTCATAATTAATAAAAATGCGAGTAAATTTTTCGCGTTTGAAAACATTTCCAAGCACCACCATGATCACATCAAGACCCAAATCACAGAAAACCAAAGAGTGAGATTATATAACCTAAAGCTGGATCGATAGATAATTTGCCCATAACGGTATACGAAAATAATAGAGTTTACAGCGGAAGAATATGTATACCGGGCACACGCCTAGTCCCATATATGACGATATGAGAAAAGGCTCGGCAAAGCACGCAATGGCATATCATAAGCCTAATAGACAACCATCATCATTTTACATAATTATATAAGCATGCAATGCCTAAGATATAATTATATATATATATAGACCTATATTCACATACATTCGGGGATATTCCCCTAACTATCACAATCATCAATATTCATCATTCAATTTCAATCTTTCTAATATACATCAAATTGTCTCTTACATTCTATATATATATATATATATATATTCACCATCCACTAATTCACGGTTTATCTTATACATATTCACAATCACTAAATCCTCCATATCATCATATACAATCTATTCATTTCATAATTTCAATACATAATAGTTCACAAATGATGTCGGCCAAGGCACTTCCTCTACCCCTATTTACCTTCACCAAAACTTGATCTTTAAATCCAAACTCATCCCATGGCAACCTGCATCACAATGCTAAAAAGGAGACCACATAGGAGAGTGAGTTATACATTCAAAATGATAAATAATATATATATTGTGATCATGTGTATATGCATACAAACATCATGTGTGCTTTGCTATAAAATCATTAAATTATCATTCATTCATCATCTCATTATCGTATTAGGCATGCAAGCCTCATGAATCACAATTCATATCATAAACAAGCACAACATATACACATTCACATACACTATCACTTTGCCACTTATCAACAAAGGCATTCATGATCATTACCATCATTAATTCATTAAGGTTTCACTCAAATACCTCCTCGCAAGGGGTTTCTCATCACTCGTGGTCATCCCATCTCAAATGCCATGGTCTTAAAGCTAATGCATATGTCAACTGTTTAATGCGTATGCAACGGATCCGATTTCATATCACGGGTGATCGCAACCACCATAATCAATCATTCATAATCATTGGTTTCCCGCCTCGCAAGGGGTACTCCCTATAGCAGCCTCGCAAGGAGCTTTCTCGTGATCGCAACCACGTTCAACAATTCACATAGGTTTCCCGCCTCGCAAGGGGTACTCCCGCCTCATGATCGCAACCATGGGCATCATAGATGCTCGCAAGCCCTTTATCATATCAAATACCAAGTGATCGCAACCACTAGCTCATCATTATATAATGGTCCCCGCAGGGCCTTTCACATTTCACAACCGGGTGATCGCAACCACCGGCACAATATCATATCATCATCACATTGGTTTCCCGCCTCGCAAAGGGTACTCCCTTCATAGAATCCCGCAGGATCTTTCATCACTGTGATCACAACCACATAGTACC
Organism: Clitoria ternatea; assembly: GCA_037962975.1. NCBI lineage: Eukaryota > Viridiplantae > Streptophyta > Magnoliopsida > Fabales > Fabaceae > Clitoria > Clitoria ternatea. The sequence goes on along the minus strand of CM075673.1, from coordinate 87,820,228 downwards.
AATGCTATGACATGCCATGAATGCAAGATGCAATAATGCATATGCTCAACAACCTCGCAAGGATATCTCACCCTCTCAATTAGGGATATAATTTAATCTGGCATTTTCAAGAATCATATAGTTATTTATAAGCCCCTCAAGGCATATCATTCATATAGTTGGCATTCAATGGCCACAAACATCATTCATAGCAATCCACACACGGATATCAAAAGGCATAGCAAACAATCATAATATTATTCTACACTTGGAGTTATCCAAAACATATTCATCATTCACATATATGGCAATCACACTTAGGCCCAACACAATCTGTTCTTGACTTTGCATCTCAACACAATATATTTATTTATTTCATATCGTGTGGCAAGTCAACACTTGTATTCCACCACAATATGTTTACATCTCATTTAGTGGGCTTTCCTCTCATTATTTATCCTCATTGCCTTAAAATGTAGCTTACAGCCTTTTATTAAATTCTCACCATCGTTCCCTCATATCCCACTTAGTAGTGGAAACATCACAAATAATTCATTTCTAATTCATCAATTTATTTTTAATTCCCCATAGTGGCATATCATCAATAATTACCACATATAAATCACCATAGATATCCCTTAATATAAGGGAATGGGGCTCGGTATTATTTATTGAGGGAAAAAATGGCAAAATCCAAAGTTTGAAGTATCTCGCTCAAGCGAGATTCACTTCCGCTTGAGCGAGATGAATGCTGTTTATTTTAACCGTCCCAAGCTTTCCTAAACAGAAAGGGTTTTAAGTATCAGACCTCAGGCTCGCTTAAGCGAGCTTATCTCGCTCGGGCGAAATCAAGACAGTAACAAATTCCAGGTTGCTCGCTTGGGCGAAACTACACCAGTAACCATTTCCACCCTCGCTCGCTTGAGCGAGGAGTCCACTCGCTTAAGCGAAATCCGACCAGAGGTCGTATTTCCCAACACTCGGTTTCTACCCAGTGGACCTGTTCTAGGGCCGACTCCTTCCATTAGGTCCTTCACCCAGCTAAATCATTCTAGGACCAACTTCACATTGTCAAGCATATACCCACTCGTTCAATTAGGCTCCCCAACAATTGGGTTTTCAATCAGCAAAGTCCCACCAAAACTGACTCCCGTCACTCGGGTTTTAACTTGACAGAATCCCTCAAGACCGACCCATTATTCATTCAACCAAATCATTCCAGGGCCGACTCACACTCACATAGTCTATCACTCGGCTAATTACTCCAAAACTGACTCATCATTTGATTGACCGTTCACTCGGTACTTCATCTCAACACCGACTCATCTTACTTGGTTTTCTACTTAGCAAAATCAATCAAAGCCGACTCGTCTCTCACTTGACCTTTCACTCGGCAATTTATTCCAAACCCGAGTTATCTCAATCAGTTTTTCACTCGGCAACTTCATTCCAAATCTGAGTCATCACAATCAATCTTACACTTGATAATTTCTCTAAAACCGACTCATCACTCGATCGGTCCTCACTCGGCAATTCATACCAAAACCAACTCATCACCCCTCGAGTTCCCACTCGGAAAAATACTCCAGACCGAGTCTTCTCTCACTCGGTTTTCCACTTGGTAACTCATTCCAAAAACCGACTTCCTTTCATTCTCACACGAGTGAAGTTATTCCAGGATACTTCTGGACAACACACTATGTGTTCCCACTCGGTGGCATTCCCACTCGGAATTACACACACGGAGGGGCTCCACTCGGAACGAGTTACTTGGAACTCGAGAATTTCCACTCGAAACTCCACTGCTCGGAATATCACACAGGGAGACCTCTCACTCAGAATTTTTATCCACTCCCTCACTCGGAAGGTTCTGCTTGGCATAGCCCACACGGAATTTCACTCGGAAATTCACAACATCATAGAATTATTTTCTAAGGTTCCCACTCAAATGTATTTCGTCCAGAATCCCACTTACTCACCATACACTCGTCACACTCGGTCAAAAGCACAACCATACCAGGCACTCACTTGAGTGAGCACATCCCAGTATCAGACTTCCCACTTTCGCTCAAGCCACTCACACACGCTTGGGCGAAAAAGGTCCAGTGACAATTCCTCTCTAACTCGCTCAAGCGCGGCCATGCCCGCTTGAGCGAGATTCGCCCAGCAACTCCCCTGATTGCATAATATACATCTTGCTGAAGCGGAAACCTCACCTGCTTGGGCGAAATTGGCCCAGAGACCATTCCACCAATACAGGGGATCCTCGCCTGAGCGAGATCCCTTCTCGCCTGAGCGAGAATATCAGCACTTATATAGAAAATGAATGCTCTCACCACTCAGCATATGAAATCACATTCAAGCCAATTTAATCATATCCAACACATCATATACGTCATATGGAATACATCAAACTGGTTCTAAGCATTCTTTCTCAAAAATTCTCACCCCAACTTATTAATCACACATTTAAATTAAACATGTACATACTTTCATAATATTCATTACATATTCTCATATATCATCCTCATAATCAACCATTTTCCATTCTCATTAATTCAATACATATATGCATGGCAAGGCAAGCATGAGTATCAATCACATACAATAACCACTGTCAATTTACTCATGCAATTTGAATGTTAACTCCTCTCCTACCTCGAGGGAAGAGCCGAAACGATTCCAATGCTCCGAATGCTCCATTGCATCACCCGAAATACGATCTACATACCATATGCAAGTATATTCACATAATTAATAACCACCATGATTTTAAATACTTGCTAGCTTATCATAAAGCTTAACCCCAAGTCCTAGACTTGCTAAACACCAAGTTATGTAATTGTGTTAGGCTTCGGGAATTCCTTTCCCAAAGCCAAGATCCTCTAGATCTTAAAAGGCCAACTAAACCCAATAACATCATCATCACATTGTTACTCAATATTCAACTTAGCTCTCATATCCTTCAATAACCACAATGGTTTAGAACCTCATCAAGTCACAATCTTTTCATACCAATATGTATATCCATTGATTCCACCATTAAGGATTATCTACAATGTTCATCATTGTTCATCACTACAACTAACAACATACATATTAAACAACACCCATTCACTTCCAACTCAACCTTCAAGTCCCAATATATATATATATCTTCCCAAATTCTTAAGGCAAGGGTTTTTCATCAAAATCCAACAACTATTACCAATACTCATTAATTACCATAAATAGACATCTTTCTTCATTAATATCATTCTCATGATCATTAAACCTACACTGTATTCACATTTCATACTTTCCCCAATTTATTAAAGTTGGGGTTTCACTAAAACCCAACAACACCATAAATGCTCATTCATTCTCCACTCATCCAAGTATTAACTCCTTACACATATAATAACCCACCATTAATGCCATAATAACAACACCCCACCTTAGGGTTTCTCATCATAAATGCCTCTCCAAGATCTACCCATACATATGTAACACTCTCCTAACAACCCAAACACATAACCAAGGGTTTGATCTCAACAAAATGGAGAGGAAGCTTTACCTCAAGCAAAAAGGGAGTGAGCTCCAAGAATGAGAGAAAGAGAACGAAAATACAAGGGAGAGGGAGAGCTTCAAATCACCATTGTCATCTCTTCCAAGCTTGAAGGAAAACGAAGCTGAAGAAGGAGAAGGCACACCACCATGCATAGGGTTTTTAGAAGAGGAAGAAGAAGATGAGTGGAAAAGGAAATGAAAAGAATAGGAAGAAGAAGGAGAAGAAGAAGTGACGTGAAAAGAGAAGAGAAAGTGAGAGTTTATATTTTTATCATTTTGCTTCATATTAAAATCTCACCGTTTTATAACAAATAGGCTCACAGTTCGGGCTCAATACTAATTCCAAAAATTATTCCGAATATAGATTCAGATCCCCAATAATATTCTTAACAGCCCTGACCAACGGTATCTCAATCGGAGATACTTGGTCCGACATTCATATTCTAACCGGGTATAATTTTATCTCACTTAAGCTCAGTAATTCATAAATATCCATAATAAATCCCCATTTAATATTTCCAATATTTTTGGGACACAAGTCCACTCACATACAATTATTTATTATTTATTCTCATCAATTATTCATTTTATAAAATTCGGGATGTTACAACCCAAATACCAAGAATTTGATTAAAAGAGACCAGACATCCGTTTCCCAAATCAGGAATCATTTCCGAGTGATTATTTCTGGGCAGGGGTAACTCCGAGTGAGGAATTCCCTAATGGGTTTATTTCCGAGCGAGGTGTTTGCTTGATTCTACGAAAAGATGAAGTATACCTCTCAAACCATAATGCTTCATGACGTTGATAGAGTTTATAGACGTATGATGATGTGATATGATGCATTAGGAAGAGTCAGAATGGTAGAAAATGTATTTCATATGCTGAGTTGAAGGATTTGCATAACTCGCTCAAGCGAGTGTGAATCTCGCTCGAGCGAAATTGTGGTAAATGAGAAATTTGGCATCTGGCCTGTTTTCGCCCGAGCGGGTGGTGGTTTCGCCTAAGCGAGATTGATGGAGAATCAGGGGTTAGCCCCTGGATCAATTTCACTCAGGCAGAGGAATGAGCGCTCAAGCGAGAAGGAAGAGTTTTAGATACTGGAACAATTTCGCTTAAGCGAGACATGTGTCGCCCGAGCGAGATTGGTACCCGATGCATATTCCCTTCCTTCGCTCAAGCGTTGCCGAGTGGATTATCTCCGGGTAGGATGTTTCCGAGTGGAAGATTCCCGAGGGAGGTGCCTCCAAATGAAAAATGGCTGACTTTGAGTGAATATTTCCCGGTTGGAGGTAAATCTGAGTGGAAGATTCCCGATCAAAGCCACTCCAAATGAAAAATGGCTGACTTTGAGTGAATATTTCTCGGTTGGAGGTAAATCCGAGTGGAAGATTCTGGGTTGCAGCCGCTCTGAGTGAAAAAGGGACCAATTTTGAGTAAATACCTCCCAAAGATATACGTCCGAGCAAAGGAAGCCCCTGACTATGAATGAACACTTGTCAGGCAAGGATGTCTCCGAGTGGTGTGTTTCGGAGAAGATGGCATTTTGAGCAAAGAACAGATCTTTTCGAGTGGTGTGTTTAGGAGAAGATGTCTTTTCGAGCAAGGAAAAGGTCTGACCGGTAATGAGCCTCTTTCGGGCAGAAACTTTCAAAGGTCTATATTTCTGAGTGGGATGTCTCTGAGGTAGGCACTTCCGAGTGGTTTGCTGCCGAGAGATGTATTTCCGAGCGAAGCAAAGCACTGACCTGGAATGAATCTCTTTCGGGCAGACTCACTCAAGTTTCAAATTATCCCCGAGTGGGATATCTCCGAGGAAGGCACTTCCGAATGATTTGCTGCCAAGAGATGTATTTCCGAGCGAAACAAAGCTCTAACCGGGAATGAGTTTCTTTCGCCCAGATTCTCTCAAGTTCCAAATTTCAGAGTGAAAAGCAAGTCTGACTTCCGAGTGAAATTCATCCGAGTGGATAATTACCGATTGGAGCCATTCCGAATGGAAAGCGTCTGACTCCAGATGAATACAATCGAATGGTGAATTCCCAAATGAAGAGTTAATGACTGAAGTACCTCTGAGCGAAGAAATTCTGACTTTGGATGAGTACTTTTTCTAGTTGGAAATTCATCCGAGTGGATAATTGCCGATTGGAGCCATTCTGAATGAAAGACGTTTGATTCAGATGAATGCATCCGAGTAAAGAATGACCGGTTGAAGCTATGAAAAGTGCCCAACTTTGGATGAATACATCCGAGTGGATGATTGCCGATTGGAGCCATTCTAAATGAAAGGCGTTTGAATGCATCCGAGTAGATAATGTCGATTGAAGCTATTTTGAATGATAAGCGCTTGACTTCAGATGAATACATCCGAGTGGATAATTACCGATTGGAGCCATTCTGAGTGAAAGGTGCCTAACTTCAGATGAATGCATCCGAGTGGATAATTGTCGATTGGAGCCATTCTGATTGAATTACTTCCGGGCGAAGAAAGGGTTTGACTTCTAATGAGTATTTATCGAATATAGAGATTTCCGAGTGTATAATTCCAGGCGGATATTGAATGAATACCTTTTGGGGAAATACGCTCCCAAATTCCAGAATTTCAGTGGTTCAATTCTGAGAGAAGTATTTCCAAACGATGAAAGGCTTTGATTTCATAGGAGTACTCGGACGGAGATAACTTCGAGTAAAGAATTCCCGAGTGCATTAACAAAAAGGGCTGATTTCGAAGGAGCTTTTTCGACAGGAGATATGTTCGGGTAAAGTATTTGAATGAGGCACCTCCGAGTAAGAAAGTGCCAAGTGGGTCACTTTCGAAGGAAGGAAGGCTGACTGAGTCTTTCAAGCAGACACTTCTGGGCAAAACACTTCTGAGTGGAGTAATCCTGGGCGAAAAAGGGATTCGGTGTCACTTGAATGAATTCAAGCCTTCACACCGAGTGTCAGAGGATCGGTCTTTACACTCGGACTTTTCACCTATTTCGATCGGATCAATTTCCACCGAGAAGGGATGCTGACAGACAGAGATCCGAGACATAAGAAGAAAACCGGTCCCATATGGCACCGATCGAGGAGTCTGATTGCCATACTATGACTTGGAATCCCACCACCCAAGTCAATCCATGAATTCTGGAAATGGCAGACAGGGGGCGGAAGTGGGAGTAATTAAAAATTCCCCACCAGCCACTGCCCCCCACTACCTGTTAGTGGCTAGGCTGCCTCCAGTATGAGTGGAAGCTTGTGCTGTCCAAGCACTTGGCCACCCCTATAAATACCTCATCTGAAGAGGCACAAGGGGTTGGATTTCTAGTTGGAAAATTTTAGTCATTAAGTCGATCCTCTGCCCACACTCCCTTGTAATTGGTTCCGTTCTCCACAACCTTTTTGTCCTCAAAAGCTTGAGGTTTCCACCAGAGTTCAGAGCCAGAATCTTGTCCTCTCAAACCTGATAATTCGTTTTCGGCCCTAAGTGAACTACAATACCAGATCAAACATAATCTTATAAAATTCCCCATTTTCCAAATACTGTCCAGATTCCCTAAACCATCCTCATCAATCTCATACTGGCCTCTACACCAAGTCCTCACACCGGTACCCCATTACTCCACTGCTGCACCAGCGACACTTTATTTTCCTCCATAAGTCCACACCGGCCTAGTACTCTCGCCACACCGGTTATACTCTTCCTCATTTCAGCTTCGTGTTCAAATCCAACATCGGCTTAGTACATTAGCTACACCGGTCACACTCTTCTTCATTTCAGCTTCCAGTGTTCGAAGTTTACACTGGCTCAGCACTCTCGCCGCACCGGTCACATTCTTCCTCATTTCAGCTTCCAGTGTTCGAATCCAACACCGGATCAGCACCCTCGCCACATCGGTTCCATTCTGTTCCTTTTTCTTACCATTCGATGTCCATTTCCCTGTTGAATTTGCTTTTTGTTGATTCTGATTTCCCATTTTTAAATTAGTATTTTGCTGCTGATTTTCTTTTTTCTTCGTCTAGATTCACAATAAATAACAAAAAAAATGAGTGTTTCACATTTGAACTAGCCTAAAAAAAGTTTTTCCTGTTGAATTTGCTTGTTCGTCGATTCTGATTCCCCATATTAAATTAGTTTTTTGCTGCTAATTTTCTTTTCTTTTATTCAGATTCATAATAAATAATAACAAAAATGAGTGTTTCACATTTGAACTAGCCCTAAAAAAAATCATCAAGAACTACGTAACCCTGATTTCTTGGTAACTCAAGAATACGTAGGAGCAGGACTTTAAATCCTGTCGGGCCCATCTTTCCCATTTTATTCCTATTTTTATTTTCTTTATGTTTCCTTTGTAACCGCCTTTTTTTATCACTTCCATGAAAATCAATTTAGACGTGACGTCTTGTTGATCTTCCCCTTTTTTCGGTAGGCCATCACCACGATTCATAAGGAACGGGATACTTGGGATGAGACGTCCCGCTTATCCCCTTCCCGTTTCTAACCCAGCATTTTGATTAAATCCCATGAAAATCAATTTAGACGTGATGTCTTGTTGATTTTCCCCTATCTTTGGTAGGCCATCACCATGATACATAAGGAATGGGATACTTAGGATGAGACGTCCCGTTTATCCCCTTCCCGTTTCTAATCCTGTATTTTGATTAAAGGATGACTAATTTAGACGCGATGTCTTCTTAGCATCCTTCCCTTTTCCTGTTTCATACCAAAGCTGAGGTTAATTTGGACGCGACGTCCTGTTGACCTACACTCCATGTTTGTTCAGTTTGTTCCTTCCTTTTTTCTTTACACAAAGTACAACAATAAAATGGGAGAAATATAGCATCTTTTGTAAGGCTATTTATGTTGCGCATTTTCAATCTTAGTACTGTTTTTGACAGGCGATGTAGGGTGCTAATACCTTCCCTACTCATAACCGACTCCCGAACTTGAATCTCATTTTTTAAACCAGTGCTTTACTGAACTTAGTTTTTTCCTGATGTTTTTCCTATGGATAAAAACGTTGGTGGCGACTCCCTGTTTTTGTTCATTTCATCCTTTTTTCAACGGGTCGGCCGCGCCGTCACAATCCAGGTCGCGACAATGATATATATATTTATATATATATATGCACAACATATATTTCACAAAGAGCATCATATACTCCTTTCACATATCATATCACTTCATTTCAACAAAGCACATATTCCATCAACACATTCACAACATATGTATCAAATCATTACCAATCTCATCAAATACTAACACACACTTAAGGTTAGTACCATAATTTCTTTCTCTTCACTTATCAATCATCCATCACCACCACGGGCTACCAAATTCAGAATCTCTTCGGCTATATGCAAATTCTCTTATGGCTAATGCATATGCACAAGGAATCATTATCAAATCACGAATCCGACTGTGGGAAACATCATTAAAATATGGGTCAAGCATAGGTGTGCTACTACGCCCCTACTACAGTAGTAAATGTGTACACTTATTTCTTTAATTGTATACATAACATTACTCTTTTTACTGGTACCAAACCGCTATCGCTTATAGGTAGCACTAGTCACCCCGTGACTTGCGGATCAACAACATGGCCTCATTTGCCAAAAGTGCTACGGGCCCCTCCGAACACACATCAAGAGAGTCATGCCGCCTAGGGACACTGAGGTCACTTGCTCATCACAGAGCCGCCCACCTTCTAGGCCCGCTACATAGGGTGCCTCGCCACCAAACTATGGGCAGCTTCGTGATTCCCAGAATCACTAGGGAACAACATATAATTTCACCCATGCACTCGGTCGTGTAACAGCCCTGATTTTTAAGAATAGGAAACCAGACCCTCAAGACTTTGAGGATACTCTATTAAGCTTTTGGTAAGAAGCTTGAAGCTTTGGCCTGTTCCCTAAACAATTTAGAATGAGAACAATAGGGATAAGTGGAGCTTAACATAAAATATAAGAATACCGAGAGAATGTAACAAGAGAAGTAGAAATAAGAAAATAATAAATAACATTCTACAAAATTTTTTAATTAAAAAAATATGTTAATGATAATTATTTTGGGTACAAATTAATTTATAATTATATTTATTTATAATTATTTTCTATCGATAATATTTAATAGATAAATAATTCTAATAATTTATTTTGAAATTATATATATTAAATTGTTTATTTATTTGATAATTATATTTAATATAATACCGCTCAGTTCCTCGGATTTGAACTATGGGACCCAGCTTGAGGTCAAACCCTGACCGTTCGGCCTAAGACTAGTGATCTAGTAGGGAAACTAGTCCTGTTAGGATCATTTCGTAAAGGATTAAAGGTGTCTGACTTAGCCTGACCGGCCCAATCAGAACCCTTAATGTCTTCTACGTTGGACCGTTCATATACCTCAGGATATTTGATGGTGGCGTGATCAGTCTCTGGTGACTCATTCCCATTTTAGGAACTTTTCCTGAAGAGGCCGAAACCCGTTTCGGACTCTATCACCCTTATTTTTCCATAAATTAGTTTCTTCATAAATCGTTTTAAAACTCGACTCGAACACTCGAATGATTTTGGTCTCAATCTCTTTGTTTTGAAAAGACCTTCATTCCTCGTTTCTAGCCCCAAACTCTGATTCTCACTCTGTCAACCCCAAAATTGAAGATCAAGTATGTTCGCCTTAAAATTCCAATGTTTGGACATTTTTCCCTGCGCATGGTTCAGAAAAAATTCATAACTCTTTCATACGACCATCGATTCACGCAAACTTAGTGTAAAAATCTTTGTAGCAAGCTTATCTATGTTTTTGTGAAGATATCAAAGGCCAAATATTTCTAGTTTGGTACAGTTTAATAGATCTTTGCAACCCCTTGGTTGTTTTGTTTCAATGTTGTAGCCTTTGGTAAGATTCACATATCTCCTTCGTTCGATGCTTGAATCACTCCATTCTTTTTTCTAGATCCATATCAAAGATCTATACAATGTTCATAAAGGGTACGAAACCAAATTCTCAAAGGAGAATTAATGGTGAATTTATTTCCGAAGCCGTAGCTGATCCGGGAAGCTTCTGGAGCACCCTGTCGTAAATCGGGTATATCTCGGGCTACCGATCTTGGATCGTCACAAATGATATATCAAATTAAACAGAAAAAGAAGATCTACAAACTTCGTGAAAGGCTTTAAAACCAATTTTTACTCCATAAATCCCAGAAATTAAAATACCATACTGATTCACATTTTCCTATGGGCAGCTTGCACTATGTTCAATAGTTTTCGTGTTTCTCCCTCGTATGACCATGAAATTGAATGATTCTTTCACCATAATTTTCTTAAATCAATTCCCTATAACTTTGAGGAAGGGAACAAAGTCAAAATCCTCATCAATTTTGCCCAGAAAATTAATCTTTGCAAGAAACAAGAATCTCGTCACAGCTTTACACTACTTTCGCATTTGGGATATAACTCTCTCATTTATTAATGAAATTTTTTTTGCCATATATTAATTTAAAGATAAGAAAAAGACCTACAATTCTTATGTTGGGCCCTTTTCCTAATTCAGCCTGCATCATCCCTTAAAAGCCCAAACAAAGTAACGTCCCAGAACCTTGACACCTCAGCCTTCATGCAACATAAACCAATTAGCTTCCACCACCTAATGCACACTTGTCTCCTTCACCTAACTTCTCCCTCCATGTATTCCCTTCATGCAACACCTACCACCATATGTCTTACTCAGCCACACCCCTTATACCACAAGTTTAACCAACTTGCTTAACAAGTTGTCACCATGACATGCATCCATACCATGACATACTACCATGCCATCATATCATGTGCCTAAGAAAGAAAAATCATCACAATGTGCCTTATTCCAACTAAACATCCATGTTACCATCTTATTCAATCTGTCACTTTTTCTTTCATTATATGCCATGCCATGATACACCATCTCATTATGTTATATGTTACCTTATGATCAAACCATGACCACTTTGCCCACTAACTCTTCTCTCTTCTCAAGGCAACCATAACCCCTTCTCCCCCTTTCTTTTCTAGAAAATTCCAGCAGCCATTACACTCTTTTCTAGCCACCTTAAACCACCCAAATCAGCCACCACACCTCTCCTCCTTCTCGGCAACACCATACTCCCACAACATTAACCATAAATTCAACTCCTCTTTTTCCTTTTTCACTTAAACCGTGGCATCACTTCACCAAATCAGCCTTTAACTTCTTCATTCCTCCTCTTCAAAAATCCAAAACCTTGCAACTAGACTCCTCGCTTGCATCACCGTTTGTGATCATAAGTCTCTTTGGAAAAAGTAAGCAAGGTTTTCAAAACTTTGACTCTTGGCTCATGATCCTTTCAATTCTCTTAAAATTCTGAATTTTTGCATGGTTGTTCTTGTTGATTTCTTTCAAAAACCATGACCCTTTTTTCCTTAGTTAAAGTTGCATGTGTTGTTTCTAAGGTACCAGGGATGATCGGCGGCGAATGGCGAGGGATTTCAAACAAACGGTGAACCTTCGATAATAAACTCCTTTAACTCTAATTAAATCCATGGTTATCCTATTATTTCCCTTTGCTAGCCGTGACTTTTACTTCCAATCTTGGGCTGCATGTTGTTTTTATCTTAGGATCCAGGACCGTCAACGATGATCGATAAGCGTTTCAGAATGTTCGGTAAATTTTTGGTGAGACCACCATTTTCTTCCTCCGGGCAGCGACTTTCTGGCAAGGTAAGGGGGTTTTTTCCTCATTGGATTATATTTTTGGTTGTTCTATAATATTGCTTGCATATTCAGGGACCTCCGTTTAAATTTTATCACGATCCAACGGTTAGATTTTAAACCGTGAAGATTTCGTAAGCAACAATTAAAATTATTACATTTTTAAATTAATGGGGATTTTCTAAATTTAATTGGCGTAACTCGACGCTTATGTGCTCGGGAGAATTTTATCGCGATCAAAGTCGTACGAGAAACTTAAAAATCTCAGTATTTAGGCAGGCTCAGTTTTATTCGATATGGTTGTATTATTTAAATTTAAATTTTTGTGATCTTGATGTGGATCTTGTTGAGGACCGGCAAGGGCTGATTTCTAGATGATTTGAACGGCTGCCACAAAAAGGGAGAAGACACACCAAACGTACACAATACAAGGTAAATGGTGAAATCTAGAGTGAAGATTGAATTGAGAAAGTTATGGTTGCTATAAGGACTAGAAATTCATTTGCAACCTGACCAAGATTGTTAGGATTTAGGTTCTATGAAAGATTGAAGGTTCAAGCTAACTCATTCACACGTGATTTTCAATTGCTCACTTTAATGGAAGATAACGCAATAACATGTCAACTAACGCAACTTGGCAATTGAACTAAGGTTCCTTGATTTTTTTTTTGTTTTAATTCTTTTAGAGTTTAGAATTCTTTTTAAAATTCAATGGAAAGACAAGGGTAGAATAAAAACAAAAACGCATGAAATAAAATGATAAAGATGGACAGCATCACACCTCCATAATGGACTAGCATTCATACACAAGTGTCACACTAGTGCATGGCTAATCAACCTTGCTTCACACAAGGACCAAGAGCATCACACTCACCACTAAGTTTACAAAACTTAGAAAAATTCATTAATCAACTTTTTGCCCTTCTTTCCTCACCTGCATTCAGTTTTGTATAACTTGGCTAAACAAGACAAAAGACACACTACTCCACTACCTAAAAACAAGGCTAACCGCCCACCACTAAGTCTTAGTGGGACAATGCTGAAATATAGTTGCAAAAACCGAAAATTACAAAAGAAAAAGAAATAAAGAAAAATGGGTCTAGGTAGGATTTGAACACAGGTCATTCAAGTCCTACACTACCCTATTCTTGAGGCTAGGCCATTTGTGCTAGGCCCTCTGTTGTTCATCCTTCCACATGATCAAATGAGTAAGCTTGGATGTCCTTTGTGGCTCCTTGGTTATGTCTTCTAGGAGGGTGAGAATTAGCTTTTGTAAGGTGGCTTTGGTCTTCTTGGCCTTGGATCTTGTCATTGGCCCTCCTATTCCTTGAAGTGCCCCTGATTGGTGAGGGGTGTCCTCATCATTCCCTCCCTCTTGAACAGGATTTGTCCTCAAATCTGGGTCTTCTTCACCTGTGTCAAACAAGGACAAATCAGCCATATTAAAAGTAGAAGACACATTATACTCACCTGGCATTTGGATCTTGTAGGCATTGTCATTGATCCTCTCCAATACTTGGAATGGACCATCTCCTCTTGGAAGCAACTTGGATTTCCTTTGTTCAGGAAACCTCTCCTTTCTCATGTGTACCCACACCCAATCTCCAGGTTGGAAGATCACCTTCCTCCTACCTTTGTTGGCTTGCTTAGCATAGCTCTCATTCTTCTTGATGATCTGGGCTTTAACCTGCTCATGCAGCTTCCTCACAAAATCTGCTTTAGCCTGTCCTTCATAATGCTTAAACACAGAAATGTTAGGTACAGGTAATAAATCAAGTGGAGATAAAGGATTAAACCCATACACAACCTCAAATGGAGAGCAATTAGTTGTGGAATGGACAGCACGGTTATAAGCAAACTCAATATGGGGTAGGCAAGCCTCCCAATGTTTCAAATTTTGCTTCAATACTGCTCTAAGCATAGCACCTAATGTCCTATTGACCACCTCAGTTTGACCATCAGTTTGGGGGTGACAAGTAGTAGAAAACAATAACTTAGTTCCTAATCTACCCCACAAGCTCCTCCAGAAGTGACTCAGAAACTTAGAGTCCCTATCACTCACAATACTTCTAGGCATGCCATGGATCCTAATGATTTCTCTAAAGACTAATTCAGCTACATGGCTAGCATCATTGACTTTTTTGCATGGAATAAAGTGAGCCATTTTAGAAAACCTATCCACCACTACCAATATAGCATCTCGGCCAGCACTAGACTTGGGTAATCCAAGCACAAAATCCATGGATAAATCTACCCAAGGGTGTTCAGGAACAGGTAGGGGAGTGTATAAACCTTGGGGGAGTACTTTATGTTGGTGTATGCACTATGAGCTTTTATGCTTTTTCATTTGTATCATTTTTCTACTTATCAATAGAATAAATATTTCAGTTTAAAATTGTTTTAAACATATTTATCCTTGGAGTAATAGGTCATATAAAAATTATTCCTAAAATGTCCCTAGTTAAGTATTTACATGGGGACATGTAAATACATTGAGACTAGTGTGTGAGTGTACTGATGACCTGATCTCATAGATCATAGATATAGATGATATCGAGTCTTCACACGGGTACACATTAAGAGTAATGATGTACTGGACAGACCCACCATGAGAACGTTGCATGGATCGTTACATGATTGTCATAAACGATTCTCAATGTGATAATGGTATATGTAGTCCTTCGACCTGAAGTCACTACGATTCCTACATGAGGAGTTCATTGTTTTAATACAATTAAACGTCTTCTGTAACAAGAGGACTATAAAGGTTGTGATTAGGCAATGAACAAATTATGCAGAGGGATATGAGTGATGTAGATGGGATTTGTCTCTCCTATGTGACAGGAGTGATATCCATAGGCCACTTGATGGAGTAAGACTAAGAAAACGCATGGCCATGCTAGAAAGAATAAATATTAGATATTTATTCGGATCCAGTCTACTCCGGTATCAAGTAAAATAAATTGGGCCGTACAAGGATGACGCGACCATGCCTTGGGCCCAATTAGGATATCGTGACAAAAGGAATAAACGTATTAAATAATTATCACTTATAGGTTATGTTGATAATATTCGGACATAATGATGCATTGCTAGATGCCGCTCTTATTTTATATTAATAATAAAATAGTTTATTATTAATATGACCGGGTATTTTACCTATAGGGTCACACACATAGAGTAAGCCCATCAGAAAATGTTGTCTTATTTTAGTTGGACTAAAATAAAGCTATTGGGCCTAACTCATTTGGAATGAGTAAGGAGCCCACTTTTAGAGAGAACAAATTAGGTCAAACCTAAGCCTATAAATAGAGCATAAGATGCTCATAGGCGGTTCACTCAAGTGAGACACAAATTCGCAAAAGTTGCAAGAGCTACACGCCGTCAAACAAGCAGTTGGCAAGTGTTGCGATTCTGGTGGGAGTGCTCGTGTGGACCCCTAAAGGACGAGGCTACGACTGCTTCGGAGTTCTTCAAGAGGTAACCTAAAATAATTCAAAATTGTTTTGTGCTTTGAAACACGGAACCTTGCAAATCCTATGGAATCCCTTTTATTTTTCCGCTGCTCATGCTTAGGGATTCCCTAACACTTTAGACTTAGCTTGTTTACACTCAATGCATGACTCACAATGCTTGGCTACATCCTTTTTCATGTTAACCCAATAGAAATGTTCATGCAAGATATCATAAGTCTTATGCACTCTAAAATGACCCATTAAACCCCCCCTATGTGCTTCCCTCACTAAAAGCTCTCTAATGGAAGATTGGGGAATACATAACCTATTCTCTCTAAACAAGAACCCATCAAACCTATAATACTCATCCTTAGGCACCTTTTCACATTCCCTATACTTCTGGCCGAACTCACTATCCCCTTCATACAGCCCCTTTAGAACTTCTAACCCAAGCAATTTGGTCTCTACCATAGAAATAAGGGCATACCTCCTAGACAAGGCATCGGCAACTACATTCCCCTTCCCTTTCTTGTACTTAATGACATATGGGAATTGTTCTAGGAACTCAACCCACTTGGCATGTCTCTTATTAAGTTTGCCTTGACCCTTAAGATACTTAAGAGACTCATGGTCACTATGGATAACAAACTCCTTGGGGAAAAGGTAGTGCTGCCAAGTTTTGAGGGTCCTCACTAAGGCATAGAGTTCTTTGTCATAGGTAGAGTAATTCAAGGCTGCCCCACTTAGTTTTTCACTAAAGTAAGCTATGGGATGGCCTTCTTGGAGCAAAACAGCCCCTATACCTATGCCAGAAGCATCACACTCTATCTCAAAAGACTTGGAAAAATTGGGCAATGCTAGAATGGGTGCACTAACTAGTCTTTGCTTAAGGGTTTAGAAAGATTTCTCTTGTTTTTCCCCCCACTTAAAGCTCACATTCTTCTTCACTAACTCATTTAGTGGGGCTGCCAAGGTGCTAAAATCCCTCACAAAATGCCTATAAAAACTAGCTAGGCCATGAAAGCTCCTAATCTCACTCATAGTCTTTGGTGTTGGCCATTCTTGGATGGCCTTCACTTTTTCTTGGTCTACCTCTACTCCTTTAGAACTCACTACAAAGCCTAAAAACACCACATGATCTTGGCAAAACGTGCATTTTTCAAGATTGGCATACAATTGCTCTCGCCTCAAAGTAGATAACACAGAATGCAACTGATGAACATGCAAGTCTAAATCAGCACTATACACAAGTATGTCATCAAAATACACTACCACAAAGTGTCCTATAAATTCTTTAAGAACATGATTCATCAACCTCATGAATATACTTGGTGCATTAGTTAATCCAAAAGGCATAACCAGCCACTCATACAAGCCAAATTTGGTTTTAAAAGCAGTTTTCCATTCATCCCCTTCTCTAATCCTAATTTGGTTGTATCCACTTTTTAAATCAATTTTGGAAAAGAACTTTGCACCATGCAATTCATCAAGTAAATCATCAAGCCTAGGAATGGGATGCCTATACTTAATAGTAATGCTATTCACACTCCTACAGTCACTACACATGCGCCAAGTTCAATCTTTCTTAGGGACTAGAATCACAGGAACAGCACAAGGAGAGATAGAGTCTCTTACCCAACCTTTATCTAGGAGAGCTTCCACTTGCCTTTGTATTTCCTTGGTCTCCTCAGGGTTGCTCCTATAGGCTGGCCGGTTTGGAATGGTGGCTCCAGGTATTAGATCCACCTGATGTTCTATCCCTCTCAATGGTGGCAACCCACTAGGTAGATCTGAAGGGAAAACATCCTTGAATTCCTGCAAAAGAGAAGAAATAGGAGAAGGCAAAGAAGAAAAACAAATGGGATTAGTATTCAGAATAGGCTTGCAAACCAGCACGTAGAGTGGCTGCCTTGCAAGAAACACTTTCCTCACCTCTCTTTCTTTTGCTATCTCTCTCTCATTCTTTTTCCTTTCTTTTTCGCTTTTTTCTCTTCCTTTTATTTTTCCCTTCTTTTCTTCACTCTCTTTTCTCTCTTTTTCCTCTCTCAAGCTCTCGGTCACACTCAATCCCTCACTCCCATGCTCTATTTTTTCTCTCATAATTTTCTCTCTCAATCTTAACTGATCATGACACACCTCCTGTGGGCTTAAAGGTTTAAGCACCACCTTTTTTCCTTGATGGGTGAATGATATTTTGTTGGAGAAACCATCATGAATGGTCTTGTTGTCATGCTGCCACGGCCTCCCCAATAACAAATGACATGCCTCCATAGGCACCACATCACACAAGATCACATCTGAATAAGTTCCAATGACTATAGGCACCTCCACCTGCTGCCTCACCCTTATTTCTCCATCATCACTTAGCCATTGTAACCTATAAGGTCTAGGGTGGGGTTTGGTAGGGAGATTCAACTTGGATACCATCCTAGTACTAGCCACATTAGCACAACTCCCACTATCCACAATCACCATGCAAAGTTGTCCCTGTACAGCACACCTAGTGTGGAAAATGTTATCCCTTTGGCTTTGGTCTAAGGGTTCTATATGGGATCCTAACAACCTCCTAACCATTAACAATCCCCCCTCATTCACTTCTGGTTCTACACCCTCTCCCTCCTCACTCTCATACTCCTCAGGTGTATCAGACTTACTAGACAATTCACCATCCTCCCTTATCACTACCGTCCTCTTTGTAGGGCATTCATAGGCATAATGCCCCTTACCTTGGCACTTGAAGCATGTAATGTCCCTAGTCCTCTTAGGGATTGGTTCCTTACCCTTAGAAGTATTATGATCAGCCTCCTTAGTGGCCTTAACATCCAAGGCCGATCTACCTGCTGCCTTGGCCGAATAGGGTGCTGCCCCAAAGCCCTCCCTATTGGCTTTGTCCTTCCACCCAGATGTGGGGGTAGGGGCAATTCTCCTTGTAGCTCCCTTCCTTTTGAGTTGCCTTTCTACTTGAAGGGCCTTATGCACAAGGTCATCCATCTCAATGAATTCCTGCAACTCTACAACATCACGAATATCAGTAGATAAACCAGCTAAAAATCTAGCCATAGTTACCTCAGGATCCTCTTCTAAATTGGCTTGGAGCATTAGCATCTCCATCTCCTTATGGTACTCCTCCACACTCCGACTCCCTTGAGTGAGTCTTTGAAGTTTAAACTTCAAATCTCTCTCATAGGAGGCAGGCACATACCTCTTCCTCATCAATCTCCTCAAGTCTGCCCAAGTACTCACTGGTGGCTCTCCATCTCTTTGCCTCTCCCTCTGAATTTTATGCCACCATACCAAGGCATAGTGTGAGAACTCAGCGGCTGCCAATCTCACCTTTTGCTCCTCCTCAAACTCTCCACAAGCATATACATTTTCTAACTTAAGCTCCCAACTCAAATATGCCTCCGGATCATTTTTGCCTGCAAAAGAAGGAATGTTTAGTTTTATCCCTTTAAGGGGATTGCTCCACTGCTCCCTAGTCCTCCTATCTTCTTCACGTCTTGGCATCCTTCCTCCATGCCTCCTTGGACTTCTCCTTTCATTCTCTAACTGGTCAATTCTCTCATGTATTTCGTCAGTGGCTTGTCGGAATAGCCTCTCAAGATGTTGAGTTAGAGCTTGCATTTGAAATGGATTAAGGCCCCCTTGTTCACCCTGTTCTGCCATCACTAAAGACACTTATACAAGGTGAAAAACAATTATAACAACTGTTGTTTGGAGCTCAAATAATTTCTCTCAAGTGTTTCACTCAAATTTTGGCTTTTTCTAGTAATGTAATTTTCACTCTAGCCTTTTACCACTCTTGATGCTATTCAATCCTTAAGAGTCACAAGTACAGTTCATCCCACACACAAATGCTCTACCTAATGCAATATGCTAATAATGGCAAATAGAGGTATGCTCCTATCACTAGAGGCCAACAAAAAACAAGACACCAAAAAGGACACACAAACAGTACTAGAATTAGACTACAAACAAAGACAAAGACATACAAAAGACTCACAAACAATACTAGAGTTGGACAAGAATCAAAGGCAAAGACATACAAAAGACGCACAAACAATACTAGAGTTAGACTAGAGTCAAAGGAAAAGACATGCAAGATTCAAACATTTAGAATACATTTTTTTTTCATTTTTTTTTTACAATTTTCCTTTTCTTTTCACAGCCCTAATTATCAACTTTAGGCATTTAGAATCAGAATGGATTAATTGAAGATGATGGAATTCGAAATACCTTTTTGGCTGCTGTCCAAGAAATTTTAAGCCCTTGACTCCAAGAGCTTTGATACCAAATGATGTGGATCTTGTTGAGGACCGGCAAGGGCTGATTTCTAGATGATTTGAACGGCTGCCACAAAAAGGGAGAAGACACACCAAACGTACACAATACAAGGTAAATGGTGAAATCTAGAGTGAAGATTGAATTGAGAAAGTTATGGTTGCTATAAGGACCAGAAATTCATTTGCAACCTGACCAAGATTGTTAGGATTTAGGTTCCATGAAAGATTGAAGGTTCAAGCTAACTCATTCACATGTGATTTTCAATTGCTCACTTTAATGGAAGATAACGCAATAACATGTCAACTAACGCAACTTGGCAATTGAACTAAGGTTCCTTGATTTTTTTTTTGTTTTAATTCTTTTAGAGTTCAGAATTCTTTTTAAAATTCAATGGAAAGACAAGGGTAGTATAAAAACAAAAACGCATGAAATAAAATGATAAAGATGGACAGCATCACACCTCCATAATGGACTAGCATTCATACACAAGTGTCACACTAGTGCATGGCTGATCAACCTTGCTTCACATAAGGACCAAGAGCATAACACTCACCACTAAGTTTACAAAACTTAGAAAAATTCATTAATCAACTTTTTGCCCTCCTTTCCTCACCTGCATTCAGTTTTGTATAACTTGGCTAAACAAGACAAAAGACACACTACTCCACTACCTAAAAACAAGGCTAACCGCCCACCACTAAGTCTTAGTAGGACAATGCTGAAATATAGTTGCAAAAACCGAAAATTACAAAAGAAAAAGAAATAAAGAAAAATGGGTCTAGGTAGGATTTGAACACAGGTCATTCAAGTCCTACACTACCCTATTCTTAAGGCTAGGCCATTTGTGCTAGGCCCTCTGCTGTTCATCCTTCCACATGATCAAATGAGTAAGCTTGGATGTCCTTTGTGGCTCCTTGGTTATGTCTTCTAGGAGGGTAAGAATTAGCCTTTGTAAGGTGGCTTTGGTCTTCTTGGCCTTGGATCTTGTCATTGGCCCTCCTATTCCTTGAAGTGCCCCTGATTGGTGAGGGGTGTCCTCATCAGATCTTGTGTAACTTATGGTTATTTTATCCCGGTAAGCCCCGCTTTAGGAAATTAAGTTATCGTTACGTATAGCCGGAGTTGTTTGAAGAGATCACGTGATTCGTGGAAAGTTACCAATTGAACGATTACGACGTGTTATTTTATCAAGCGCTAAAAATGGCATTGTTTTAAGTTGCTATAAGGTTTTATAAAAAGTTACTAAATAAATAAATGAATTCTTTTTAACAAGTGAAAAGTCTTACTTGAAAAGCTTTACTAATAAATATCTTGGTTTAGGTCTAAATAAATGACCAATAAGAAAAAGAAATGGAAATAAAGAGATCTTTTTGAGTGCAAGAAATGTTAGAGGATAGAAAGAGATTTTGTGGCAATTTTAGTGACCACTTTTGTGACCACTTGAGGTAGAATGAAAAGTGACTTCAGGAACTGAATTAAATGAAACTAATTTGGCAAAAGAAATTTGAGTAGGAAATGTATATTTTGGGTTAAATATTTTAATGGCTTAAATAGGCTAAGAATAAAAAGAAATGGATAGCTAGAGTCTAACTTGGAGTAAGTTACAGGAAAAGATCTTAATAAATTAATTAGGAAAGGGTCATGCACCTAAATAAAATAGATCTAAAATTTGGAATTCTAATAAAAGAAAATGATGTTAAAAGTTAGAAACCTAGGTAAACATTAAAAAGTAGGAGAAAAGAAATAAAGGAGTTTTCATACCTAGAAATATTAATTGGCTAAATAAGAAAATAGTTTTGAACTTAGACTTATAATTAAAAGGGACAAGACCTATTAATTAAATGGTGACTTTTAGTAATTAAGTAATAATTGGCTAAGGAGACGTAATTTCAGGACATGATATACATAAAATAAATATTTACGCTATAGATGAAGAATCAAAATTTGGACTTGAACTAAGTAATAACAAGAAGTAGAATAGATTAGGTAACAACCTTTATTGACTAAGGAATAAAATGACCAAGTCCATAACATAGAGGTTAGAGCGGTATCTAAGTTCTTAAGCAATAAATCAATACCATAAGAAGTAAAATTTAGTCGATTAAGAGAATGTAACTAAGGAAGCAAATTAGTTAATAAGCGGAATAAAGAAAAAGGTACAAAAAGATAAGTAGTCATGAATCTAGAAAGAACCTCACTAAATTGATAAAGGATTAGTGACCCTTTTAGTGACCAAGGAAATGGGTCATTCAGCTAATAAAATTTAGTTGGATCAGTAAAGGAAAATCAATAGTGAGACCGCTTGATGATGACTAAAGAGTTCATGATTTGACACCAGGAGATTAATTGAGTAAAGAGATAAGCATACCTAATTAAAGAATAATTGAAAGTTACATAAAGAATTAGATTAAGTGACAGTATGCCTTTAATAACAAACTAAATCAAAGGAATGCTAATGACTTGAACTAGATCAACGATAAAAATATAATGTGAATGCTTACATCTAGGTGTATATATATAAGTAAACTTCTAGTCACGATTAAATGTGTGATAATTTGTTAAGCCATAGTAAATGGTGAGTGTTGATATGCATATTATGTGGTATGTCTAATAAATATTGTGGATGATTTTATATATAGATATACGTGTGTTAATTACATGATGAACGTTATGATGAAAGTGTGTGATGAATGTGGTATAATGAATTGTATGTTGTAATGCCATTGAATACTTATTGGTCTGATATAGTTGTGAATGTTGTATGATGCATGGATATTTGAATAAGGAAATTCATAACTAAGAAATATGGGAGGTGGTATCGGTAGGGATTCTGAAATGATTAAATTGTGAAAGTGTAAGGAATTCCAATCCGAGATGAATTGTGGGCGTTGTAGCGCCAATGTACCCCTGATCACTGAGAAAGTATGAAATCTCATTTCATTCCTAAGTGTCGAGTAACGTTACTAAAATAAACAAAAAAAGAAAATTTGATTATACAAAATAAAGAAAAAGAACTTGACATAAGGAATGGAAGGGAGTCATTTAGGGAACCCTATCAAGGACCACTGAATAAAAATGAATTGTTGAATTATGCATCATATCTGGAGTTAAGGAGGGATGTAGAGTGATCCCCTAGAGTATATAGTGATGGGTACACTGGGGAATAGTTAGCATTTTGACCCTGCGGGAGGTCTTGGAAGTATACTAGAGCAGGCGTCTAATGGTTCAGATTCGCATCCGAGACCAGATAGCCCATGGCAAATTGAGTATACTTCGACTCAGAGCGAATGTTGCCAGGACCGTGGAGTTCCTGTTTTGTAGAAATATGATTGGTCATTATGATGATAGAACTGCGGGTCCTTACCCATTTATGAAAACCAGAACGAGGAGAGCTCTGGTCGCTCTACTTGGGTAAGGAGAATGAGGTCGGATCATTGTGCACATGGTTATTGATATGTGAGATTGATAAGTGGAACATGGGCCCACATGCATCATGATGACTAATAAAGAAAATAGAAATAACGAAATGAACTCATGCATTGCATCGTTGTATTGAGATTGTGATTGTTTGTTGTTTAAGTATGATTGTATAACCTTAGTAATTCTGGGTGGTGAATAGGAAAATGGGAATGATCATCTAAGATCAAGAGTGGTGAGATAACTTAGAATGTATCTTAGGAACCCCAAAGAGAGTGGGAGGGACTCGAACCTAGATTATTTGTGTTGTATGTGGGCAGGTGTTGATGAGACATCTACTTGATTGTTGTGGAGGTGAAGACTCACCCTTACTCTAAATGTTTGCAAACATCGTGGGGATGGAGACAGACTTCACATCAAGGATCGGCTAGACTCTTCTTGGACCGAGGACGATAGAATAGGTTAATTTTATTTCCTTTTACGGGAGCCTGCACGCCCCTTTACTTTTAGTATGTACAGTTGTTACAACCATATATTATATATGATTACATTGTATATAAGGTGTATCTGTTCCACCAAGTTTCTTTGTACAAAAAAAACTTCCACATTTTTCTAAAACTCCTAACCTCTCAGTTGACTAGGATAATCTAGTGGAAGGGATTGTCCTAGTTAACCGAGGGTGTTACATTGGTGGTAGAGAGCATGGTCGATTCAAGAGGCTTGGGGTACGGTTTGCCATACCCTGCTGTACTCTAAAAATCGTCTATTTGACAGTCATTAGGACTTGTGTGGTTTGAACTACTTGACTAAACTCAAGTAGTTGAAGCATCAGATAGGGATACCAAAGCTCAATGACCAAGATTACCTTGATGCCAATAGAATGTACGGAGAATTTCAAGGGCGAAATTCTTAAAAGGTGGGGAGAGTGTAACAGCCCTGATTTTTAGAATAGGAAACCAGACCCTCAGGACTCTTGAGGATACTTAGTTAAGCTTTTGGTAAGAAGCTCGAGGCTTCGGCCTGTTCCCCGAACAGTTTAGAATGAGAACAATAGGGATAAGCGGAGCTTAACATAAAATATAAGAATACCGAGAGAATATAACAAGTGAGAGAAACAGAAAAAAGAAAATAATAAATAACATTCGACAAAACTGTTTAATTAAAAATAATACATTAATGACGGTTATTTTGGGTACAAATTAATTTATAATTATATTATTCGATAAATATTTTTTGTCGACAATAGTTACTGGATGTAACTTTTGAGTTGGGAGTGAACCAATATAAATTGCTTGTGTGATGTTTCTTTATCTCTGACTCTTTATCTATCAAAAGTCTGATGCATTCTCGGTAATATATGTGATATTAAAAGTCTGGTAAATTATGCTCATTCAATCAAAGAATCATGCTCTCCGTCTCGCAAAAGTCTGGTCCGCTGAGCAAAACGCATTTACATTTAAATATCACTTTTTGGTTTGATAAAGTGAAAAGACTTATTCAACCCCCCTTTCTAAGTTTGTTCTCTGAACCATCAATAGCTTAGTAGCTAAAAAATCTAAAATCAATTGTAAATGATGAACATGTTCATACAAAGTAGGGATATAAATAAAAATGTCATAAAAAAACTAGCATAAAATTCTATAAATAGGGCTCTAAAGAATCATTCATGGCAGTTTGAAAAGTAGAAAGGGCATTAGATAAACCAAATGGCATAACTAGAAATTTATAGTGATGCATTTATGGCCAATAATGACTTTTTCATCACAATTATGATAAAAGCCTTGGGCATTTCTTTCCAACATTTGAGTTAGTGTAAGGTGTCAGATAGAAAAGGAAATGGATGTTGGGTTTAGTGGTGGAGGTAGGGGAAAATGAAAAAGGCTTGTATTTGTAGTGTTTGAAGAGGTAAAGGGGTAAGAAAAATAAGGTTTTGAATCCTTGATTTTGGATTCCTCTAGCTTGGCTAGGCCAATGGTCTGAAAGATATGTTTAGGTTTAAGGACAAGTTCTCTTATGGTTACTGGAATAAGGCAGAATGGAAAACAATTTAGGATTATCTTAGGGGATAGTCCATGAATTGTGTTACTTGATTTATGAAACATAGCTTGGTAACACGCAATTGATCTTTAATGGTGTAGCCGAAAAACCTTTGCATGATGATTTTTATAAGAAGAATGACCAAATCTAGTTTCTAGGGCATGAAAAAAGGTAGGCTAATCAAAAAGTTACCTATTATAGAACATCCATTTAAACCAACATAAGGATTCTCTTTTCACATAGAAGGCCACCATGAGGAGTCATAGATCTTGGGGAACTTGGTAAAACATGAAAAAATGGTTTGTATAGAAAAGATAATCAAAAGGGTCTCAACCATTAAATGCATATAATTCTATTTTAGGGGGTGAAGGGGTGTAAATAGTTGGCCAAGGTTAGGGGTGAAAGGTGGATTTAGAAAAGTAAGGGAAATGAGGGGAAATACGATGATGAAGTGGAGATAAATTAGGAATGGGTTTAAGATTGGTGGTGTAAGCGGGAATGAATTATGTAAAAATGGTATGGTAAGGTTTATGTTTATAGATGAAATAGGATTAGATTGTATAATGGTGATCAGTGTTGAAAAAATAGGGTTAGTGGGAATATGACCTAATGTATAAATAATAGTAATGGGAGAAATAATGGAAATAGGTCTGAAAAGGAAAACAGACCGAAGGTATGAAAGAGTAGCAACTTGCTTGTGGACACTACCTGGGAATTGTATGGGCGTGATACCAGTATCTATATAAGAGGGCCCATACCAGTACCAACATAAGCCTCATAATGATAATCTTTAAAATGACCTACAATGACTAATATCGAGTAGTAAGCTGGTATCATTTCGAGGATGAAGCATTAGCCATTGGGCATACCAATTTATACTTGTAGAGGTGTTAGGAATGTCTATGACTAAGTCAGCTTTCCCCGTGCTTTATAGAAATTGATTTGGCATAGGACACATAGGATACCACCACCACTCAACTGTATAAATACCACTCATTTACTACAATATAAGGTGACACTTTCTTTATCCCCACAACGTGATACATTAGTGGTTGTTGGACAGAATCACGCCGAGACTTTGAGATCCGAATTGGACTTAAGGAGACAATACGAGATCCCTACTAGTCCAACATAAGAGATACAAACTAAGGTACTTGGTTCCTATGCCAGAATTGTGTCCTCGTATACCGAACAAATCATTGGAACACCTAGTAGGACTCACTAAAATTATTCCTACTTTCATAGAAATGTTTTCATGGACGTGATTCATGTGTAGGACATGACACACATGGAACCCAATCCTCTAGGCTACAACCTAGGTTTTATTGAAACATTAGGGTCACTACCCTAAACCTCAAGAAAGGGTGAAGTGGTGGCTCTGTTGGAAGTATGCATTAAAATCTTATATGTTAGGGATGTATCACCTTATTTAATAAGGCATTTTGTTAAAGAGTTTAACAACCTCTTTTAGTCTTTGGAATAGGTCAATATGAGAAATATTCCTAAAATGTCTCTAGTCAAGTATTAATATGGGGACCTAAATATACATTAAGACTAGTGTGTAAGTGAATTGATGATCTAATGTCACAAATTATGGACATGAATGATATCAAGTCTTCACATGGGTACATATTAAAATGGTGTACTGGACAAACCCACCATGAGAATGATGCACGAATCATTACATAAGTGTCATAAACGGTTCTCAATATGATAATGGTATATATATTCCTTCGACCTGAAGTCACTACGATTCCTACATAAGGAGTTTATTGTTTTAATATAATCAGAAATCATCTGTAATAAGGTGATTATAAAGGTTGTAATTGGATAGTGAATAAATCATGCAGAGGGATGTGAGTGATGTAGATGACATTTGTCTCTTATATATAACAGGAGTGATATATATGAGTCACTCAATGGAATGAGACTAAAGAAATGCATGACCATGCTATGGAGAATAAATATTGGATATTTATTCAAACAAAGTCTATTTTAGTATCAAGTAAAATAAATTTGGCCATACAAGAATGACAACGGTCATGCCTTAAGCCCAATTAAATATCGTGACGAAAGGAACAAACATATAAAGTATATCACTTATAGGTTATTTTGATATTTATATTTTGATAATGATGATTGCTAGATACCACTCATTATATTATATTAATGATAAAACTTTTATACATAAACCAAATACATTTCCTATAGGGTCAAATACATAGAGTAAGCTCGTCAGGGGATAATTTTTATTTTAGTTTGACTAAAATTAAAACTATTGGGCATAACTCATTTAAAATAAGTGAAGAGCCAATTCACTAAAGAGTGCTCATTAGGTCAGATATGAGCTTATAAATAGAGCATGAGATGTTCATCGACCGGATTCTCATGATATATAAAATTCCATAAATTCTTGTGGATGCCATGTTTTGACGAACTAACATTCGTACACGCAGAATCTTATGGCAATGCTTGTGTGGACTCTTTATGGGTGAGACTACTACTACTTCGAGATCTTCTTGTTCTATGCTACAAAAGGTATTTCTTTTACGTAGATTTTAATTATCTTTTATTTCTTTTAAACATGAAATTTGCAAGACCAATGGGAATCCTTGTATTTCCACCGCCTATATCCACTAAGGATTCCCTTAACAATGGTATCAACGCCAGGTTGCAAAAGTCGTATTTTAGGTAATTGATTATTTGTTTGAGAACTCATTAAACTTTTTGCAAAATGTTACAAGGCTTGTGTCTTTATGTGAAAAGTGTGACAAAGGTTGCATCTTTTTGTAAAAATGTTACAAAGGCTGTGTGTTTTTGTCAAAAGTATTATAAAGGTTGCCTTTTCATGAAATATATTGTAAAAGTTCTATTCTTTAATAAAATATGTTACAAGGGTTGCATCTTTTTGAAGGCTAGTAATTGTTTATTTGTTTGTGTATATTGATTTCTTTTCTCGTTATTTTAATTAAAGAATATGTTTCTTGGATGTGCTTAATTGTATGACATGTGTTATGTTGCAATGATGATTACTTTGTATATTAAGAATAATTTTTATTTATGTTTGTTTAACTAAATTTAAATGAGAAATTGTGTGCAATTTATATTTATATGCTTTCGCTTGTAACATGAATGGTTCATGTGAGATAGTATTTAAAAGGTTTAAGAGTTAAAATCCTAACCGTATTGAAAACTAGGGTTCAAATGTTGAAATATAACCATCATGATATTTATTTATTTATAAATATTACAAATAAAATTTTTGATTTCAATTAGTATTTGATTCAATTTGTAAAAGTTACAAATGAAATTTTAAATGTTTGTTAAATTTAAAGTTTGTAAGAGTTACAAATTTAAAAATTCATCCTTATTAATTTTAATATGATTTGCATTGTGTGTGATCTTGCTAAAATTAATACAATTTATGAAACATTTTATATTTTATATTTAATTAGATTTGTAAGAGTTATAAATTGATTCATATTTATTAAATTTAATATGATTTGTAATGGTTACGAGTAGAATATAAGATCTTCATTGAATTTAATAATTTTAAAAATTAAATGTTTAATCCTTAATAAATTAGATAGGTTTTGCAAAAGTTGCAAATGAGGGATAAGGTTTTTATCAAATTAAATAGGATTCAAAATAAAATATCTTGAACTCTAGAGATAAGGTTTAAAACTTAAACCTTGATCGCTCCCAGAAAAAGGATGAGTCTTGAGACTCTAGAGGTAAGATTCAAAAGTTAAACCTTGACTATTAGGATAGTTGTTGGGTGTCAAAAGATAAGGTTTAAAAGTTAAACTTTGGTCATTTTAAAAATTTAGGATTTAAGAGTTGAAACTAGAAATAGGATTTCAAATTTTTTGAAATCCTAACAAAAAATTTTGAGTTATTAATGGTCAATGAGACGTTTTAGCTAGGAACAATTGGTACTTAAATAGTCACTTAGGGCCTACGTCTCTCTTTCCTAAGAACTAACCTAATTACGGTACTAAATTTCCAGGTCGAAACACTACCAGGCATCTTATAATGGGCAACCTACCCTTGGTTGGAACCACCAGCCATTGATTGGGTAACGGGAACCCCATATGAATCCACGGAGTAGGTTTTGGGACCCTACACGTTTAATAATTTATTTTTAAAAAAATTATTTTAAATATAATTAATTTTTAATTAATTGATTAACTAACACATTGCATGGTGAGTAATTATGGTCTTAGAATTTTAAATTCATTTAAGTACAACTTGTGTGTTGTGCCTTTCTGTATTTTATTGTATTTCTTTTCTCAATCCTTCACTCGTATGTAAATTGAGTTTTTATTAATTTGTAATCTTGATTGGGTCGAGACAATAAGATAAAGACCTAGAATGAAGTTGAAGTGGTGACTCTAGAAGATGTTGACCTTGAAAGGAACTAAGGAGTGGAGATTCCAAAGGATAATGGATCTGAGAAGTAGGACTTCAAGAAGCGGTGCTACTATAGTTCCTTTAGGTTTTGTTTTACTTTTCTAGGAAGACCATAACTATCTCATAATTTCAATTACATGTTTTGAGGTTAATTTTGTGTTAAAGCACTTAGTGAAAGTTAGTAAAGAATAAGTAAGTTAAAATCCCTCAAATATGACAAAGCCCACTAATAAATAACAATGTTAAACTTAATATAGATAAAGTGTAGGTCATGTCATAGTTAGGTTCCTTTATTTATGTTTAGTAAGACATGATTGGATAATTGGATTATCCAAGTATGGCTAATTGAGTTTTATTTAAATGGACAATTTTCAATTGGATTGGAATAGCCTAAAGGCATGAATGTCAAGACTAAAATGCCTTCCAGTAAGCAACACGTATCAACGCTAGTTCCAATGAAGTGTAGATTCTGCCAAAGCATAGTGTCTTTATTGATATTAGTAAGGGATGATAGATAATTGAGTTATCCAACCATTTATTATTGGACTTAACTAGGTAACTTTAATCAAATTGAAGAATATACAAGCGTTAATGTTAAGTTTAAACATTTTCTGATAAGTAACACTCGTCGATACTAGTGTCAATAAATAGTAGGTCTGCCAAAGCATGGTGCTATCACTTATATTAGTAAGGCATGATGGGATAATTGTAATATCCAAATTATTTTGATTAAACCCTAACTTAACTAAGTTTTTCAATTCAATTGATAGTAACTTAGAGACATAACGATTGAGCTTAAATTCACAAGGTGACTAAAGTTAAAAAGTTACCCACCAATTCATCTAAAAGTTGCATGAGATACAATTGGAAATGAGTTTCTTACCTAAATAACCAACGTTTAGGTGATCAGCCAAAGTTGACTCAACAATAGACAAAATATGAATCTTGGTCCATTAGAAAAATCTTGTCTGATTCAGTTAGGGTGTGTTTTTTTTTCAAATCAAAGTAGTGGGAGACATATTTAATTAATGACCAAAATTAAATATGTTTAATAATAAAAGGTGATATATTTACATATATTTTGTTTTAGAAAACCATGACAATCAAATATTGTTCTGATTGCGATCTATCCTTTTAAAAGGACACTGATATTATTTTGCAATTGTACGGACTATATCGCGTAATAAATAAAATTCATATCCATGAGGACCGTGTTCCAAGTACCGATATATCAAAATTTGCAGTTAACCATACAATCAAGTAAAGTTTTCAATATACAAGATGAATTAAAAAAATTTAAATAAACAATCAAAATTTCAACTAGGGACTTTTGTAAGGATTAGATTAGATGATCTTAGGATTCCGGAGGATTTAGACGCAGCTTATATTGAATTCATTGATTTTCCATTTAATAAAAGTCAGATTAATATTTTCAAGGTGAATTTCCCTAAGCTAGTTGACACGTTCCTTTCAGACTTATGTTAACGTATTTAGCCTACAAAGAACCACGTTCAATCCTAAAGCTAAACCCATTATCGATTTATAAAAATTCCTCTTTTTTAATTAATTCCTTAAAATGTTAGGATTACTTTCTTTGTTTCAACCTTAGGTTTAATTTAAAAGCTTTCAAACATTAGTTGATCTCTTAATCAATTCTAATTGTTTAAGATCACCTAGGTTCATCTCTATATCATAAGCACAATAAGCAACAACCAAATTAAATAGAAAATAGAAATTCATTTAATTGTAAAACCAATATGAATTATACAAGCATTGTCACATATCCTTCATCCAAAGAAAAAAGGGTTTAGTTACCCATGATACATAAACACCTTAAACTAAGGTTCATGAAGAGATGAAAAATAGACAACATTACACTTATTAGATGAATTAATTCTTGATCAAGAATGAAGTGCTTTCGTGATTCTCCTCGATTAATCCTTGTCTGTTCTCCGTTCTTCTCTCTCTCATCTTTCCTCTCTCGTCAACAGTTGTCTAAAGGTTGTAAAAAAATTAGGAATTCTCCATTTTTCCTAAGTATGCAAAGTTTAATATGCTAGCGCAGCCTGAACCACGATCATGGAAAGTTCTATGGTCAGGACGTTGTTCTCTCTGGATTAGGAGAAAAGCATGGCATGTTCCAAGGCAGTGCAAACCACAGCCTGTCTGTGGTTCTTGCCATGGTTGTGGTTCCTTCTGAGTACCTAATTTTGGTTTTCTTTTATCCTTGCCTTTTGTTTGGTTCTTTTCAAGTCTAATTGAATATAGACTATGTCTTTATATTGCTCAAAATGACAAGAATCCTATGAAATAAAGAGTATAGTAGCAACAAAAGTGGAAGGAAAACAAATATCATGGGAAGGGGGAAATGTAATGAAACAAGTCCTAAAACCTAATGAAATGGTCTTAAATGAACTATTCTAAGACTCCCATCAAAATACCTCAAACTAAAATATTGTTTGTCCCTAAGCAATCACTATACTCATGCAAATCAGAAGTCAACCCGCTTATCAAAAAGGATCCCTATCAGATAACAAGATCTTCTATCAGTAAGGTAGAGATGATAATCTAAATGCCATAATAAAACCAATTAAAACCATGCAAGCCATAATCCAAGTATTAGGACAAGGGAACTCTCTCATAAATTTCCACTCACAGTGTTTAGGGCATATATATCACTTAATTCAACATGATCGTAAACATTACCATAAGCTTGACAATCAACCACAAACTCCACAATAATTAGAAAACATGTCAAAGTCTAAAGGTCTTATTCAAGGATGTAATAGGGCTAGGAGTTGTACTATTAAGGAAGAGAAGTCAAGAAAAAGGGAACACCAAAAGGGCTAAATAGTCAGGAGGGATTTAATTTTTCATACTTTGAGAAACTAAGTAGAGCCCTTTTGACTTCTTTTTTTACAGGCTTTTAAATTCCTTTTGAGAATAGTCCATATCATCCTTTTAGTTTTTCTTTTCTTTTTATTGAATATAGCTTACTATCTTAAGTCATCTTTATTTCTCAGTTGCTCCACTTAATTCCCTATTTACTCACCCTCAGGATAAACTCAATTGAAGAATGGTTTCAAGGAAAAATTTAAGCTTTGGGCTCAAAGGGAAAACTAGTGGTCAATTATGATACAAAAATTCTAAGGCTTGAAAAGGAATACCTAAGTACCTTTATCATGTTAAGACATGTAATCAATAGCCATTTTGAATTAGTTTAGAGTCAATGATGGTATAGAGTGAGACTTAGAAGGGGGTTGAATAAGTCTTAAACTCTTTTTCTAAAAAATCTATAGACCATTTTAGCAAAAAATATAATTTAACAGACTAGAGAAAGAGAACAAAGAAACACACAACGGAAATTATCCTGGTTCACTTCTAACTCAAGCTACGTCTAGTCCCTTCAGACCAAAGGATTTTTCACCATTGTAAAATTCCTTTACAATCTGCACCAACCTAGTGCAACAATATTCTTGACTCCAGCTACTTCTGGCTTAAACCCAAGTATTCTTGACACTAGCCACTCCTGGCTACAAACCCAAGTATTCTTCCAAAAGCCTCTTTAGGCTATAGTGTTTCGTAACACTAACTAAAATTCCTTTACAATCTACACTAACCCAATGCAACAGTATTCTTGACTCCAACCACTTCTGGCTTAAACCCAAGTATTCTTGACACTAGCCACTCCTGGTTACAAACCCAAGTATTCTTCCAAAAGCCTCTTTAGGCCATAGTGTTTCATAATACTAACAGATTCTGGCAACACACCAGAATGTACAACGTGATAGTAGAGAAAGTGTTTGAAGTTACAATCAAATAACTCAGTGTAAAGGGATATGAAATGATTATAGGGTACACTGAGCTATAGACTACTATAAGTCACGGTCTGCACTAAGCAGAACTACAAAGAGGACTTATATAGTGAATACAAGAGCTTAGAAACTTTAAGAAAAGGTCTTTTAGACTTTGGTTTCTAAAATCAAGAATTCAAGTATGAGAATGAACAACGTAACTACTTAACTTGTAATTTGTAACTCTCTTGAATTCTGAAGTTTCATGTATTTATAGTCCTTCTGAAAAATATATGTTGGTTAGCTTCAAAGGTTGTTGGTCTCTAGAGGATCGTGCTGTCAGTGAGTGCAGACACATGCTTCAGAGAAGTTTCCTTATCTGGGCAACTTCAAAAGTCTTCAATAAAAGATCTCTTTTGCTTATGTACTTTAGGAAAGCATATACACTCCATAGCAGTTGACCTTAGGCTATCCGTTCTGATCAGGTTTAGCTTTTCTCACACTTTGAGACATGTAAGGTAGTTTTCTTGATAGGTGTGAGAAAGTCTTCAACTTTTTCGTTGATTGCCTCTTTAATGCTAGCTTCAGAGAAGACATGAGAAAGTTCATGCAGCTTTATTTTTTGAAAGGAAAGATTCTTTTCAAGAACTCGAAGAGTCACAGATCTTCTCATGGTCTGAAGACACAAAAAGAGACTTGATCTAGTGAAGCTTAAAAGAGTGTGGACTTCTTCATTCCAAAAGTGAATTGATTTTTACAAACTCCCTCTTTCTTTTACAAATAGAGCTCTACAGACTCCTAGCACACTTCAACAGAATTGTTAGACAAACAAACAATACATACTTCATGAGACGACCCCAAAATAAATTAATAGAAATGAGGGTAAATTTTTCACAATTTTTAAAACAATTAAAGAATGGAAGAAACCGCGAGATGAAACTTTAACCAATAACCCTGGATCATTTAAAAGAACCTATCCCGCATATGAAGATATAAGAAGGTGTGTAAGTTCAATCAAGAGTGCTCTTTGGACAATCAATCATATTTTATTTTGGGAGTTATGGAAAAGAATGAAAAGAGGTTTAAAGACACTTGAATTAATTGATAGAAAGTGGTAAATACACTTACACATTGATATATAAGCATGCCATAGCTCAATGGAACCCAACATACAGCAAAACATAAGGATTTTTAAAGAATCAGAGGCATAAATCGATTCAAGGCTGGCATGAATTGATTCATGCATTTCAGATTTCAAATTAGGGGTGCAACAGGTGAATGAATCGATTCAACCCCCTGGTAAATCAATTCATGCGTGTACAACAGCATGGACAGGAAAAATAGGGACAAATGAATCGATTCATATACCATTCAAACAGGTACTGAATCGGTTCAAGAAAGACATTATGCAGAACCTACCCAAAATGCTGCAAAATCCAACTTCTAACCACCCTATCTTTTTCATATCAAATCCATTGGTCACCGAATTTTAACACCAGCTAAAATACATTATTTATGATGCGTAGCCACTAGCCGCACTCAAAAATTCCTAAAAACGAGAGACTTATAGCCATAAATGCATTTAACCTATTTTGAGGCATTTCGATGCAACTTAGGGGTCAATTCTCAATGGAATTGGCTCATTCCAGTTTTTTACAAGTCACAAATCATGCATAGGGGCTCATTAAACTATCACATGTCATCCATTTCTCATGAATCTTAATATGACCCTATAAGTTCCTCAATTATGCATAAACATCAAGACACAACTTCACACATGCTTCATAAAACGTTGTAATTCATGAAATAACATCATCTATTCATCATTTGGGCCATAATTCTAGCATCACAATTGTCATCATACATTGTCTAGGTCATAATCAAAAATTAGCCATACACATAAGGGTCCAATTTTCATCTATGACCTTCAAAATGAATACACACTAATCCCAAATACATATTAAGCATATATCAACACCATATGCTATACAAAACCAATGGTTACAGGCCAAGGCACTTCCTATACACTAATTTACCCCTATCACCAAAATAAGCACTTCAAAAAGGGATGTAATCTCACCCCATGGATGTTCTACATCACAAAGCTAAAAATAGACAACATGGGAGAGTGAGTTATACATTCCAAAGGATGAATATGCATACAATGTGATTATATGCATATGCATTCAATGTCATGTATACTTTGCATCAATGTATTATTCATCATCATCTCACCAACATACATATAATTTAATCATCTCTATGAATCATAACAAAGTATATAAGCATACACGCAATCAAGTTCCTCATCATATTGGGCTATCACACCTATGATTATCATACATAATATATTTCTTTGTATTCATATCTCTTATGTTGTCTTTAGGTATTTTCTCACCCAATCACAACCATCACCATTTCTCATCACCTTTGGCATACCTCCTTCCTATATGCAAATGCTCTTAGGCTAATGCAAATGCACAATGGAGTAATATCAATTGCGGATCCGACTGTGGGAATAAACACCAAATTGTGGGATTCAAGCATGATCATATAACCATACCCGTACTGCAGTAGTAAAATGTGTACACTTATCATCAAATTGCATGCAAATCATTATGTTTTACAGGTACCAAACTGCATCGCCCGTCTTGCAACACCTGGTCATTTTCACCATGACCGTGGTAAACACCATAAACAACATAAAGGTGTTACGGGCACCCCATGATTCATACCATGGCATCCGTGATCCAAAGGACAACTAGGGACACTTGCTCCTCAAAGAGCCACCCCCCATAGCGTCAACCACATGCACCTCCCCGTAGCTATACATGGGCAGCTTCGTGACTTACACACCGTGTCATAGGGTAAAAATAAGAATGCTCGTATGTCACACCCTGATTTTCAGGACCCGAATCCCGATGTAATCAAGATAATTAATAAAAATGTGAGTAAATGTTTAACATTTAAAATAATTTCAAAACTCCACAATGATTACATCAAGACCCGAACCACAAAACCAAAAAGTGAGATTTAATAATTTATAAACTAGATCGCTAATCAAAACGCCCACATATGTATACAACATAATTTGAGTTTACAGCCGAAGAAGAATATGTATACGGGGCACCTGTCTAGTTCCTGTTAGGGAATCCATCAAGGTCAGGTAGCGGAAACATAAAGGATTCCCAAAAAGGATTGCAAAAACAAATGTCTCAAGGCATTATGCAAAATTAAATTTTTGATTTAGGGTTTACCTCTTGTAGACGCAAAGTGAGTTCCTCGATCGAAGCAATTGTAGCTTCACCCTAATGAGTCCACACGAGCACTCCCACCAGAAAATTAAAGTTACGAATGCTAGTATGAAAATTTAATTATAATCTAATTTCTGAGTAACAGCCAATGAGCATCTCATGCTCTATATATAGCCTTAGGTCTTAACCCGAGCTCTCATTAAACGTTGGGCTCCTAACTCATTCTAAATGAGTTAGGCCCAAATAGTTTTATTTTTAGTCCAACTAAAATAAAACTATCCTCTGGTGGCCTTACTCTATGTGTGTGACCCTATAGGTAAAATATTCGGTTATATTAATAATAAACTATTTTATTATTAATATAAAATAAGAGCGGTATCTAGCAATACATTATTATGTCCGAATATTATTTAGCATCGACATGACCTAATGTGATAATTATTTTATATATTTATTCCTTTTGTCACGATATCTAATTGGGCCCAAGGCATGGTTGTCGTCATCCTTGTATGGCCAATTCATTTTACTTGATACAAGAGTAGACCTTACAGAATAAATATCTAATATTTATTCGTCCTAGCATGGCCATGCATTTCGTTAGTCTCACTCCATCAAGTGGCCCATAGATATCACTCCTGTCACATTGGAGAGACAAATTCTAACTACATCACTCACATCCCTCTGCATAATTTGTCTATTACCTAATCACAATCTTTATGGTCATCTTATTACAGATAACATTTTATTGTATTAAAACAACAAACTCCTTATGTAAGAATCATAGTGACTTCAGGTCAAAGGACTATAGACCACTATTACATTGAGAATCGTTTATGACACTCATGTAACGATCCATGTAACGTTCTCATGGTGGGTCTGTCTAGTACAATATTACTCTTAATGAGTACCCGTGTAAAGACTTGATTTCATATATCCATTATTTGTGAGATCAAATCATCAGTACATTCACACACTAATCTTAATGTATTTATATGTCCCCATGTAAATACTTGATTAGGGATGTTTTAGGAATAATTCTCATATAACCTATTATTCCAGGATAAATAGCATTAAAATTAGTCTTAAAACTGAAAATACTAATATTATAGATAAGTTAAAATTGTTACATTAATAGCTCGTAGTGCATACACCAACAATCTCCCACTTGCACTAGAACCAATCAGACATTTACTTAACGCCTAATGATCTAGTATGTCCCTCATGCTTTTGTTGTGCAAGAGGTTTGGTGAGTGGGTCAGCAATGTACTCATCAGTGTGCACTTTACATATCTTAACATCTCCTCGTTCAAGTATTTATCGGATGAGATGATAACGCCTAAGTATATGCTTGGATCACTGATGTGATCTAGGTTCCTTAGCTTGTGTAATTGCTCCACTATTTTCACAGTAGAGACTTATAGGATCCATAATGCTAGGAACTACCTTAAGTTCTGTTACGAATTTCTTGATTCATACTGCCTCTTTTGCAGCATTTGAGGTAGCAATATACTCAGATTCTGTAGTAGAATCAGCAACTGTCTCTTGCTTTAAACTTTTCCAGCTTACAGCGCCACCATTTAAACAAAACACATACCCTGATTGCGATCTTGAGTCATCTTTATCAGTTTGGAAGCTAGCATCAGTGTAACCCTTTACAATGAGCTCTTCTTCCCCTCCATATATCAAGAATGAATCTTTAGTTTTTCTCAAGTACTTTAGGATATTCTCGACAGCAGTCCAGTGACTTTCACCGGGATCAGACTAGTATCTGCTCGTCATGCTTAAAGCATACGAGACATCTAGTCGGGTACATATCATGGCATACATGACTGATCCAATAGCAGATGCATATGGAATCTTATTCATTCGTTCTCTCTCTTCTTTAGTGGAAGGAGATTGAGCCTTTGATAGGCTTATGCCATGAGCCATAGGCAAAGTTCCTTTCTTGGAATCTTGCATGTTAAACCTTTTTAACACTTTGTCTATGTATGTATTCTGACTTAGGCCAAGAAGTTTTCTTGATCTATCTCTATAGATCTTAATTCCCAACACGTAGATTGCTTCACCTAAGTCTTTCATGGAAAAATAGCTTCCCAACCAAGTCTTCATACACTGAAGGGTAGGAACGTCATTTCTAATAAGTAGTATGTCATCAACATACAGGACCAGAAAAACAATTGTGCAGTCACTAACCTTCTTATAGACACAAGGTTCATCCTCATTTTTAGTAAAGCCAAATTGTTTAACGGCTTCATCAAAACAAAGATTCCAGCTTCTGGAAGCTTGCTTAAGTCCATATATGGAACGTTGTAGTTTGCACACCTTCCTGGATGCTTCAGGCTTATCAAAGCCTTCGGGTTGTGTCATGTACACTTCCTCAAGAAGATTTTCATTAAGGAAAGCAGTCTTGACATTCATTTGCCATATCTCATAATCATGGTATGTAGCAATAGCAAGCAAAATCCGAACAGACTTTAGCATAGCGACTGGAGAAAAGGTTTCATCACAGTCTATACCATGAATTTGCTTGAAACCTTTCGCCACCAATCTTGCCTTATAGGTACTTATATTACCATCCATGTCAGTTTTCTTTTTGAAAATCCACTTGCATCCTATAGATTTTACCCCTTCAGGTGCATCAACCAAAGACCAAACTTCATTAGTGTACATGGAGTCCATTTCAGATCCCATGGCTTCAAGCTATTTCTTAGATTCTGGACTTGCAATGGCCTCTTCATAAGATGTTGGCTCATTTTGATCCATTAGCAACACATCTCCTTCCTGAGTTACAAGAAATCCATATCTTTCAGGTTGTTGACGTATTCTACCTGATCTACGCAAGTCTTGTTCTACTGCAGTTGGAGTTATCACAACATTTTGTGGTTCCAGCTCCATTTCCACCATTGGCTCTTCAATGCCTTGTAGGTCTTGAACTTCTTCAAGTTCTACTTTCCTCCCACTAATTCTTTTAGAGATGAATTCTCTTTCTAAGCATACAGCATTCCGAGTGACAAACACTTTGCCCTCGATAGGATTGTAGAAGTAATAACCCTTAGTTTCCTTTGGGTATCCCATGGGTCCAAGTTTGTTAGAAATCTGATGCTTCACATAAGTTTTACAGCCTAAAATCTTATGAAAAGACATACTGGGTTGTTTCCCAGTCCATATCTCATATGGTGTCTTTATGACAGCCTTAGATGGAACATGGTTAAGTGTGAAAGTTGTTGTCATCAAAGCATGTCCCCAAAAGGAGTTAGGGAGGTCAGTTTGACCCATCATTGATCGATCCATGTCTAACAAAGTTCTATTTCTCTGCTCAGAAACACCATTCTATTGTAGTGTTCCAAGAGGAGTGAGTTGAGAGAAAATCCCACATTCTTTAAGATATTCATCAAACTCCAGGCTTAAGTATTCGCCACCTCGATCAGATCGAAGTACTTTAATTGTCTTGCCAAGTTGGTTCTCTACTTTATGTTTGAATTCTTTGAACTTTTCAAAGGATTCTGATTTATGCTTCATTATAAACACAAATCCATATCTACTGAAATCATCAGTAAAGGTGATAAAGTAGCTAAAACCTCCCCTAGCCATTGTCCCTATTGGCCTACATACATCACTATGTATCAAGCTTAGAACATCACTTGCCCTTTCACCCATTCTAGTAAATGGGGTCTTAGTCATCTTCCCCAATAAACAAGATTCACATGTATCTATTAATTCAAAATCAAAAGAGTCTAAATATCCATCTTTATGGAGTTTAGAAATACGTTTCTCATTTATATGTCCTAGGCGACAATGCCAAAGATAAGTTGGGTTTAAATCATTTGGTTTAACCCTTTTAGTATTAACGTTATAGATAGGGGTTTCGAGATCGAGAACATAAAGTACATTACTCAAATTTGCACAACAATAAAACATGTCATTCAAATAAACAGAACAACTATTGTTCTTTCTTATAAAGGAAAACCTTTTCCTATCTAGACAAGAAACAGAAATAATGTTTCTTCTTATTGCCGGAACATAAAAACAATTTTCTAATTCAAGAACAAACCTTGAGGGCAAGGACAAAAAATAAGTCCCTACAGCTAATGCAGCAACTCTTGCTCTATTTCCAAAGCGTAGATCCACCTTACCCTTCATCAACTGCCTACTTCTTTTTAGATCTTGCACATTAAGACAAATGTGAGATCCATATCCAGTATCTAATACCCATGATGTTAAAGTTGACAAGTTAATTTCTATAACAAAAATACCTGAAGTGGAAGTCTCACTTCCCTTCTTCTTAAGCTCTTCCAGGTACTTTGGACAGTTTCTCTTCCAGTGTCCCTTCTGTCCATAATGGTGACAATTTCCTTCCTTAGCCACCTCGCCCATAGGTTTTAAGGCTGATGTACTTGGCTTATCCTTGCCTTTCCAAATTGTCTTGCCTTTTCCCATAATAGCCTTTCCTTTGCCTTTATACATGCCCTTTCCTTTACCTTTGCTAGAATTGACCATCATTATGGTCTTGCCCTTTCCTTTAGAAATATCGGGCTCAGCAGTCCTCAACATATTGAGTATCTCTGGCAATGTTTTATCCAATGCATTCATGTTCTAATTCATGATGACTGGCTTAAAACTGTCAGGTAATGACTTCAAAATGAGATAAGTAGCTAACTTTTGAGGGAAGGGAAATCCTAGCCTAGCTAGATTCTCCAGGTACCCAATCATTTTGAGCACATGAGGTCCTACAGAACCTCCCTCTTCAAGTCTGCAGCTAAATAGGGCTGAAGAAACTTCATATCTTTCTTGGTCAGCTTGACCTTGATATAGTTTCCTTAGGTTTTCGATCATATCGAAATCCTCCGTGTGCTCATGTTGCTTCTGAAGCTCAGCAGACATGGTTGCCAGCATAAGGCATTGGACATCTAAAGCGTCATCCTCATGCTTCTTGTAAGCATCCTTGTCTGTTTTAGAGGCATTGGTCGTAGGTGGTTCCGGAATCGGATCTTCCAGGACATACTGCTTTTTCTGTTGTTTGAGGACAATCCTTAAATTCCTATACCAGTCTAGAAAGTTGGGTCCAGACAATTTTTCTTTGTCTAGGATCGATTGTAATAAAAGGTTTGAGGGCATGTTTGATGTCATGGTTATCTAAAACAGAAAGATATATAGTAAGTATCAATTAAAAACATATTTAATTTTTGGTTTTAAAATTACACACGTCTCCCACTATTTTGATTCAAAATAAAATCACCCTCTACGAATCAAAAAATCCCGTTGGAAGATTTTCTAGTAGGCAAAGATCCATATTTGGCCTAATGTTAAGTTAGCTTTGGCTTATCACTTAACATTTGGTTATTTAGGTAGGAAACTCCTTTCCAATTGTATCTTATACAACTCTTAGATATTGGGTTAGGTAAACATTACCGATCATTTATCTTATGAAATTTTAGCCCAATGTATACGCCTCTAAGTTTATTCAATCCAATTGATAACTAAGTTAAAACCCAATAAAACAGTTTGGATATTACAATTATCCCATCGCGTCTTACTAATATAAATGATAGTACCCTACTTTGGCAGACCCAATATTTATTGACATTAGTATTGACGAGTGTACTTATTGGAAGGCGTTTGTAACTTAATATTATTTTGAAGGATTTTAATTTATTTTAAATTAACGTCTTTGTTAAACGCTTTAACGCAATAAAATTATCCCCAAACCATGCAAACGAAATTGTGAGATGGTTATGGTCTTCCTAGAAGAATAAATAAATAAATAAACCTAAAGGAACTATGTTTCCAAGGCTTCATGAAGTCTTACTTCTTGAACCCACCATCCTCTTGGAGTCACCACTCCTTGGTTCCTTTCAAAGTCAAAAGCACTTAGAGTCACCACTCTAGTTTTCTTCTAGGTCTCTACTTTGTTGGCTCGATCAAGATTACAAGATTTTAAAGAAACTCGCTTTACATACGAGTGTAGGGTTGAGAAAAGAAATACAATAAAATGGAGAGAGGCACAGCATGCAGGATGTATTTAAATAAAATAACTAAGACCATAACCATTCACCATGCAACATGTTAATTAATTAATTATAACCCATTTGAAAACATTAAAAAAATAATTTTTAAAAGGGCCGTTAAACACATGGGTCGGTAATAAGGCGCTACGTAGAGAATGTACGGGGGTCCTGGTTAAGTACCAAGTCTTTCCTAGCCAGAACGTCCCACTGTTAACCCGGCGATAGCGTCAGATCTGTTCTTTTCCACCACCGGGTTGTTAATTGGCAAGCGCACCAATCGTTTGTAGTTTTCAAAATTTAGATATCGTTCCACTGGGATTGAAAGTCCAATAACAACAGTAATTTTCTACTTACTATGGTAAATGTGAAGAAAATTATAGACAAAAGAATGATTTATATACAATTTATACAATATTCACAAGATAGCATAGTTGAGTTGTTCATGAGATAAAAAGAAAATAAAAATCTATCTAAAAAGTTGAGTTGCAATCTACAATAGGTAAGATACTTGAGATAAACACAGATAAACAAATTATGTTGGAAATTGGATCCCTAATCCAGAATAACAATGAGGAACTCAAGACATGCATATTTAATCATCAAGTTTCACGTCATTGCAGCTTAAAATCATTATAACCGATTCCTCGTGATATAAATTCTAAGAATTCACCGTAAAGTCCGATCCCTCGTGAGCTTTCTCAGTAAAAACTTGCATTAAGACCTGGCCTTATGGCAACAATGGTTAACAACCCCTATAGAATTGAGATACCAAGGGTATTCCAACTTTTACTTTCGTCAAAACAAGTTTCAATACGGCATGAATAATCATTCTCCCGTTTAACATTCATACTAATAAAACAAGTTTCAATACACATGAAAATCATTCTCCCGTTTGACGTTCATATTAATAAAAGATTGAAATACTAACATGGACTTGAATCATAAACATGCAGAGGTCAAATTCACAACATTATACTCAATAGATTAGTTCACCAATTCCAACATAAACAAATTAGTTACACATGGTGAAAGTAGAAACAACACTTACAGAGTTTGACATTACGAAGACGATGGGAACTTCACGATACAACGATCATAATACACCAAAACACACTCAAGTATCTAGAAAACTATTCTAGAACTACAACTCACAAAAGAAGTACTCTAAGTCGAGCACGAAGAGAAGTGAATGAGAATGGGATTTTGATTGATGCCCTGGAATGGTGTTGGATGGCCCTATTTATAGGGCGGAGCAAGGGTGTTGACGCTACGCGTCACACCCCTGACTCAGCCTCCATTAAACACTTGATAATGGTCACTTCAAATTATTAAATTTGATCATGCCTGGCCACATGAACATGTTTCCACCGAGTTTTCGCCTTTCATGCTGAGTGGGGTGGCCCTTGGTGCTGAGTGGAGTGCCCATTATTGGGTCTAAGTGGAGTGGTTGGCCAAAGTGGAGGTGGAGACCACGCAGCATTGACGCTATGTGTGGATGTGACGCGTAGCGTCAGCATCAAAAATAACTGTTGATGCTACGCGTGGGATGAGGCTACGCGTCAGCTCCTCCAGTGAAATTTTCTCTTGATTTCTTAACTTTTTCACTGCAAAACTAGAGAAAATTGATCAAGGGCAGATTATTTCCAACAACATCCATTTATTAAATTTAAAGCCTAATTTTCTAACAAATTAACCAAATTTTTATTATTTTTGTGAAATTTTTATTAA
The DNA here is from genome assembly GCA_037962975.1 of Clitoria ternatea. Classification (NCBI taxonomy): domain Eukaryota; kingdom Viridiplantae; phylum Streptophyta; class Magnoliopsida; order Fabales; family Fabaceae; genus Clitoria; species Clitoria ternatea. The sequence continues at coordinate 87,775,600 of CM075673.1, read as the reverse complement.
AGGATTTATTGTAAATTTGAGGACTAACAAATACCCCCAACTTGAGATATTGCTCGTCCTCGAGCAAGAGAGAAAAATAAAAACAAATTTGAAATCAAATTTTTGAGTTAGTCTGAGAATTTACCACAAAAAGTAATTACACAATTTACCATTTTGAAATAATCAATTATAGACATCTAATATAACAAAGGTTTAATGATAAAATTCTTTACAATATTGTATTAACATGCCAAGCATAATTTCAGGCTTACCTCTCCAAGTGTTTATCTCAATTCAATTGGTAACCTGTTTCACTCAATCAATCATAAAATCAAATAAATTTAATTTTGATTTTCATCTAATCAATGGTTGGTTATACAGAGTTAATTCAGAAATCACAAGGTCTTTTCATGGGTTGTAATGAGGCTTGGCTTACAAGAATCAATGGTTTTTCTTGGAATTCAAAAACCTGAAATCATAAAAGAGCATTTTATAACTTTTAGGCTTTCTCTTGACCCAAACTTCTCATTTTCTTTTATTGATGAAAAATAAATACCCCTAACTTGATTCTTTTCACTATTTTTGACTTTTCTTTTTCATACTTTATTTTCTTTTGAAAAGAATCAAGTTGCTTATTTTCATTCCCCATTTTTGTAAGAACACTAAAGATATTTTCCATTTATTTCAACTGCTCTTTTAATTAATCAAGTATAGGGAACGGTTATAACAAATTTAGGTTTTAAAGGTACCAAAGAATTTATTTTAGGCTCAAATTGGCTTTCAAAGGATAAAATAATTTTTACCAAGGTAAGCTGTTTGGCCCAAGGTTTCTTTTCACCAATAAACGTGCCTTGATCATTTTCCTGAATTTTCTGTACAACAACACAAATCAAAGATTAAAGCAAAATCAATTTGAATGAAGTTATGTCAATTAAACCCTCAAGTGTTTAATAAGATCTCTCAACTCACCGGGTTTTTGAAATTTGCTTGATAGTTAATAAACTTGTTGTAATTAAATTTATCAAAATCCCTAAGTTATAAAAGAATCAATATTTGATTTTACAAAATTAAGTATCATTGCGTAAAAACTTTAAGTGTATAAATTAACTTACTAACAAAAATTTGATTGATTTAAAAAGATAATTTTTATTTTTATTTTTTATTTATTTTTATTTTTTTTATTTTTTATTTTTTTACTCAAATAATTTAAAATAAACAAATAACAAAATGGGTTGCCTCCCATTGAGCGCTAGGTTTAGTGTCTCCAGCCTGACATTCCTGCATTTCAAGGGTCAGTTAAAAGATAACTGGTGGTAATTTTGTTAATTTCACCACCCAAATATAGTTTCAACCTTTGCCCATTTACCATCCAACTTCTTTTGGAAGTTGGATCTTCAATTTCCACTGCTCCATATGGTTTGACTTCTTTAATCAAAAACGGGCCTGACCATTTTGATTTCAATTTTCCAGGAAACAATTTTAATCTTGAATTGAACAATAAGCCTTGCTGACCTGGTGTGAAGTGTCTTTTCTTTAACTTTTTATCATGGTAAGCTTTCACTTTACTTTTGTAGCATCTAGATGATTCATAGGCATTGTTCCTCATTTCCTCTAATTCGAGTAGCTGTAACTTCCGCTTGTCTGCTGCTACATTTTGATCAAAATTGAGGAATTTTAAAGCCCAATATGCTTTATGTTCCATTTCAACTGGAAGGTGACAAGATTTTCCATAAATCATCTGGAAAGGAGAAAGACCAATTGGTATTTTAAATGCAGTTCTGTATGCCCAGAGTGCATCATCAAGTTTTTGTGACCAATCCTTTCTAGAAGATAACACAGTTTTCTCCAGAATTCTTTTCACTTCACGATTTGAAATATCTGCTTGTCCATTGGTTTGTGGATGATATGCTGTGGCTACCTTATGCTTTACTCCATAATGTTGTAATACTTTCTGAAGAATTTTATTATAAAAGTGTGAACCACCATCACTGATTAAAGTTCTTGGTGTCCCAAATCAGCAAAAAATATTTTTCTTCAAAAAATTCACAACAGTTTTAGTGTCAGCATTAGGGGTAGCAATTGCTTCCACCCATTTTGAAACATAATCAACTGCCAAAAGAATGTATTGATTTGAGTATGAGTTAGGAAAAGGTCCCATGAAGTCAATTCCCCAACAATCAAATACCTCAACTTCTTGTATATTTGTGAGAGGCATTTCTTGCCTTCTTCCAACATTACCTGTTCTTTGGCAATTATCACAAGATTGAACAAATAAGTGAGCATCTTTAAAAAGAGAGGGCCAGTATAAACCTGATTGGAGAACTTTTGCAGCTGTTCTTTCATCATTAAAATGTCCTCCATATGGTGATTTATGACAATGCCACAACACATCTTTTACTTCCCAGTCAGGCACACAACGTCGTAACAAATTATCCGCTCCAATTTTGAATAAATGAGGGTCATCCCAAACAAAATACCTTGCATCTCTAAAGAATTTTTTCTTTGTTGCCAAGTCAAATCATTTGGAAGAACTCCTGCTGCTTTGAAATTGGCCATGTCAGCAAACCATGGCCGTTGTGTTATTTTGAAAAGTTTTTCATCGGGAAATTCTTCCAAAATTTATTTTTCTTTGGCAGTAACCTCATTATTCATTAATCTAGAAAGATGGTCAACTACCATATTTTCACTACCCTTTTTATCTTTGATTTCAAGATCATATTCTTGAAGGAGCAAAATCCATCTGATTAACCAAGGTTTTGAATCAGATTTAGTTAAAAGATACTTGATTGTAGCATGATCAGTAAAAACAATTATTTTTGAGCCAATCAAGTAAGATCGAAATTTTTCTAAAGCATATACTATGGCTAGTAATTCTTTTTCAGTAGTTGCATAATTTATTTGATTTTCATTCAAAACTTTACTAGCATAATGTATGACTTTAAAAACTTTTTCGTATCTTTGACCTAAAACTGCTCCAACAGCATAATCACTTGCATCGCACATAAGTTCAAAGGGTAGATTCCAATTAGGAGCAACAATTACAGGGGCAGAAACCAATTTTTCTTTCAAGGAATTAAAAGCTTTAAGACATGCTTCATCAAATTTGAATTCAACATCTTTATTTAGAAGGTTTGAGAGGTTTTGCAATTTTTGAAAAATCTTGAATAAACCTCCTATAAAATCTAGCATGTCTTAAAAAGCTTCTAATACCTTTTACATTTACAGGAGGTGGGAGTTTAGAAATTACCTCTATTTTAGCTTGGTCAACTTCAATGCCTTTAGAAGAAATTTTATGACCAAGTACAATTCCTTCTTTCACCATAAAGTGACATTTCTCCCAATTGAGCACCAAATTTGTCTCAATACACCGCTTCAGTACGGCGTCCAGGTTGGATAGACATGTTACAAATGAATTCCCAAAAACTGAGAAGTCATCCATGAAAATCTTAAAGCTCTTTTCAATTAAATCTGCAAAAATAGCAAACATGCATCTTTGAAAAGTAGCAGGTGCGTTACATAATCCAAATGGCATTTTTCTATAAGCAAATATGCCAAAAGGACATGTAAAGGTAGTTTTCTCCTGATCAAGAGGGTCAACAGCAATTTGATTATATCCAGAATAACCATCAAGAAAGCAATAATATTCTTGTCCAGATAATCTTTCAAGCATTTGATCCATAAAAGGCAATGGAAAATGATCTTCTCTTGTTGCTTGATTTAATTTTCTATAATCAATGCACATTCTCCAACTAGTGACAGTTCTTGTAGGAATTAGTTCATTTTTTTCATTAACAATTACTGTCATACCACCTTTTTTGGAACAAATTGAACAGGACTTACCCATGCACTATCAGAAATAGGATAAATAATACCTGCTTTCAGCAATTTCAGAACCTCCTTTTTGGTTACCTCTTTCAAAGTTGGGTTGAGGCGTCTTTGAGGTTGAGCAATAGGTTTGAAATTATCTTCCAACAAAATTTTGTGCATCCAGTATGATGGACTTATACCTTTCAAATCTTCAAGTGTCCACCCAATTGCTTCTTGATTCCTCTTCAATACTTCCACCAGTTTTTCTTCCTCTGTTTCACTTAACAGATTACTAATGATTACTGGTTTCAAATTACCTTCTTTCAAAAAGATGTATTTTAGATTGGGAAGTAACACTTTTAGTTCAGGTTTCTGGATTTCTTCAACAGGTGATTCTTGAATTTCTTCAATCTTTCTTGATTCAAAGGAAATTTCTTTCCCTTGATCGAATTCTTCAAGATACCTTTCAATCTGTTTCTCCTCTTCTTCATTCAAAAATTCAACAGAGTTAGTCAATAACTTATTTAATGAGTCAGAAATAGTCATACCTTTTAATAAGGAAAGATAAGTTTCATCAAGGATGTCCATTTTGAAACAGTCTTGCTTAGGGCTAGGATGTTTCATTGCTTTGAAGACATCGAAATTTACTTCCTCATCGTGCACCCTTACTGCTAGCTTCCCGTTGTCTACATCAATTAGTACTCGAGCAGTTTTCATGAATGGTCTTCCAAGAATCAGAGGAACATCAGCATCTTCCTCCATGTCTAAGATCACAAAATCCACAGGGAAGTAGAATTTATCAACCTTTACAAGCATATCTTCTACAATCCCATAAGGTCTCTTGATGGATTTATCAGCTAATTGCAGAGTCATCCTTGTCTGTTGTGGATCAAGGTCACCAATGCGCTTCATCATACTTAGGGGCATTAGATTGATACTAGCCCCTAAATCTAATAAAGCCTTTCCGATATTTACTCCACCAATAGAGACAGGAATAGTGAATTTGCCAGGATCTTGGGATTTTTCTGGCATCTTGTATTGTAAAATAGCGCTGCAACTTGCTTCAAGTTCTACTATCTCCTCATCATACTTCCTTTTCTTTGTAAGCAGTTCTTTCATAAACTTAGCATATGTAGGCATTTGTTCTAATGCCTCAGAAAAAGGAATGTTTATGTGTAACTGCTTAAAAATTTCAAGGAATCTCTTATATTCCTTTTCTTTATCTTTTTTTGATGGTGGATGAGGATAAGGTAAATCCTGGACAGGAGGTGTCTGTCCCAAATACTGATTTTTTTGATTTTTTTCTTTTTTTATTTCATCTTTTTCTTTATTTTTTTCACTTTCTTCTTCTTTTTCTTCTTTTTCTTTTTCTTTTTCTTTTTCTTCTTTTTCTTTTTCTTTTTCTTTTTCTTTTTTTTTTCTTTTTCTTTTTCATAATCCATACCTACAGTTTTACCACTTCTTGTAAAGACAACCTTACATTGTTCTTTCACTTTGAATTCCTTAATGTCGGCTACTTCTTTTACTAGCTGACTCAACTGTTGATCTGATGCTTTACGTGCAACCTTAATTGTCTCCATGTATTGCATCAATTGTTGAATACTTTCTTCAGCCTTTGTCAATATAGTATTGTAATCACCTTGATTGTTGAAGGGTTTAGCATTTTACCTCCAACCATAGTTTTGGTTTTGCCTTCCCTGCAGGTAATTGTTAGAAAAAGAATTTACAAGAGGATTTAGAGAATTACCTGAAGGTAACCTTTGATGAATCAAGGAATTAGCTTGTTCTTGTTCATTCTTGTCAAGAACACAATAACCACATGGTTGTTCGCCCATACAATACTCACATTGTTTTAATTGAGCTTAAAGTTGTGGTGGTACATGAGTAACTTGAAGTTTTCCTAGTTGTTTACTCATTGCCTCAATTTGTTGTATCAACAATTTTTGTTGAATTAACACTATATCTTTTACTCCTTGTTCAAGTATACCTTGTACATTACCTCTTTCTGGTTTAGCTTGATGGTCACTAATGGACATTGATTCCAATATCTCAATTGCTTCCTCTACAGTTTTGTTCATTAAAGAACCACCTGTACAAGCATCTAACATCATCTTGAACTGAGGCAATAAACCATGGTAAACGATTCTTACCTTTTCGGCATCATTCAGGTTGTGATTTGGACACTTTCTCAATAGTGCCTTGAATCGTTCCCATGTCTCCCCTAATGATTCATCATTATTTTGAGAAAAAGAATATATGGCTGTCATTGCTTCAAAATATTTTGAAGAAGAATCAAATCTTTTCAAAAATTTTCTTTCAACATCAGACCAGTTTGTAAAACTACCCGGTGGACAAGATTTAAACCATTCTTTTGCTTTACCAATCAATGAAAAAGGAAAAAGTCTCATGTAAACAGACTCTTCTTGATTAGGTTCAAAACCAATTATGCTGCATAACTCATAAAAAATAGTTAAATGTTCATATGGTTCTTCATGATTTAAACCAGCAAATTGATTGTTTTGAATAATATTTAAAGTAGCAGGTTTAATCTCCACTAGTACAACAGGTCCTTGAAACATTCCCAAAACTCGGGGTGGACCATTAATAGCAGCAAACTGTCCTAATGTTCTTCTTTCAGCAGCCATATTTGAATTTTCAAAATTTTTAGAAGTAGAAGAAGATTTAGTTTGTGTTTTAGATTTCAAAGACTTGATTTTCTTTACAAACTTTTCTATCTTTGGATCAAAATAAATTTTACCTGCGGTAGATCGAGTTTGCATACACAAACTAGACAAAGAAAGTTAGTGTAACAATAAGTAAAAGTAAATAAAAATTTTAACTAAGGTAAAAAAAATATTTACCACGGTAATTAAAAATTTACTGTTCTATTGAAACAATTCAATCCCTGGCGACGGCGCCAGAAAACTTGTTAACCCGGCGATAGCGTCAGATCCGTTCTTTTCCACCACCGGGTTGTTAATTGGCAAGCGCACCAATCGTTTGTAGTTTTCAAAATTTAGATATCGTTCCACTGGGATTGAAAGTCCAATAACAACAGTAATTTTCTACTTACTATGGTAAATGTGAAGAAAATTATAGACAAAAGAATGATTTATATACAATTTATACAATATTCACAAGATAGCATAGTTGAGTTGTTCATGAGATAAAAAGAAAATAAAAATCTATCTAAAAAGTTGAGTTGCAATCTATAATAGGTAAGATACTTGAGATAAACACAGATAAATAAATTATGTTGGAAATTGGATCCCTAATCCAGAATAACAATGAGGAACTCAAGACATGCATATTTAATCATCAACTTTCACGTCATTGCAGCTTAAAATCATTATAATCGATTCCTCATGATATAAATTCTAAGAATTCACCGTAAAGTCTGATCCCTCGTGAGCTTTCTCAGTAAAAACTTGCATTAAGACCTGGCCTTATGGCAACAATGGTTAACAACCCCTATAGAATTGAGATACCAAGGGTATTCCAACTTTTACTTTCATCAAAACAAGTTTCAATACGGCATGAATAATCATTCTCCCGTTTAACATTCATACTAATAAAACAAGTTTCAATACACATGAAAATCATTCTCCCGTTTGACGTTCATATTAATAAAAGATTGAAATACTAACATGGACTTGAATCATAAACATGCAGAGGTCAAATTCACAACATTATACTCAATAGATTAGTTCACCAATTCCAACATAAATAAATTAGTTACACATGGTGAAAGTAAAAACAACACTTACAGAGTTTGACATTACGAAGACGATGGGAACTTCACGATACAACGATCACAATACACCAAAACACACTCAAGTATCTAGAAAACTATTCTAGAACTACAACTCACAAAAGAAGTTTTCTAAGTCGAGCACGAAGAGAAGTGAATGAGAATGGGATTTTGATTGATGCCCTGGAATGGTGTTGGATGGCCCTATTTATAGGGCTGAGCAAGGGTGCTGACGCTACGCGTCAGTGTGAGCCTCCATTAAACACTTGATAATGGTCACTTCAAATTATTAAATTTGATCATGCCTGGCCACATGAACATGTTTCCACCGAGTTTTCGCCTTTCATGCTGAGTGGGGTGGCCCTTGGTGCTGAGTGGAGTGCCCATTATTGGGTCTAAGTGGAGTGGTTGGCCAAAGTGGAGGTGGAAACCACGCAGCACTGACGCTACGCATGGATGTGACGCGTAGCGTCAGCATCAAAAATAGCTGTTGATGCTACGCGTGGGATGAGGCTACGTGTCAGCTCCTCCAGTGAAATTTTCTCTTGATTTCTTAACTTTTTCACTGTAAAACTAGAGAAAATTGATCAAGGGCAGATTATTTCCAACAACATCCATTTATTAAATTTAAAGCCTAATTTTCTAACAAATTAACCAAATTTTTATTATTTTTGTGAAATTTTTATTAAAGGATTTATTGTAAATTTGAGGACTAACACCCACTGATCATTAACAGCTCTAAAATTTTGGCTACGGTTTCAACCACTTTGAAACCCTAGTTCCTTATTGCGAACACTTCACAACACAGCCATTAAGGCACATGTAGACAACGCCGTCTAGGGTTTCAAAACCTAGAATTCAAATTGCACCTTTCTTATGTCGGCTGCCTAGGTTTCAATATTTGAACCCTAGGTTAAGCAACGGCCAAGGTTTAACACTTAAACCTTATCACTTGACCCCCCATAACATGAACTATTCATGCTCGGAGATCAACGCATTATCAAAATGCAGTTTGTATGACGACAATGATTATTAACGAATTCAACACATGTATCATATACGGAAAATTGAAAACGCAAATATCATACAAGCCTAAAATAACAGAAACGCATACTTAAAATGAGAAAGCCTATAAACAGTATCTCATACAATTTACATAAAACATAAGAGCATACGAATCATGATATTATTTCATACATAATCATGCTTGAATGTTTCTCAAAACAAGTTTCGCAACAAATTTCACAAAACAAAACATAAAGCTTATAACAAGAAAATGATTTCATAAATCGAAATTTTTTAAAAACTTTTGCAGAATGAAACACATGCCATCATGAAACATAAACAAATACCCAAAACATAGCGTTGTAACTAGGCTTTGATACCACTGTTAGGGAATCCATCAGGGTCAGGCAGTGGAAACACAAAGGATTCCCAAAAAGGATTGCAAAAAAAAATGTCTCAAGGCATTATGCAAAATTAAATTTTTGATTTAGGGTTTACCTCTTGTAGACGCAAAGCGAGTTCCTCGATCGAAGCAATTGTAGTTTCGCCCTAATGAGTCCACACGAGCACTCCCACCAGAAAAACAAAGTTTCAAATGCTAGTATGGAAATTTGATTATAATCTAATTTCTGAGCAGCAGCCTATAAGCATCTCATGCTCTATATATAGGCTTAGGTCTTAACCTGAGCTCTCATTAAACATTAAGCTCCTGGCTCATTCTAAATGAGTTAGGCGTAAATAGTTTTATTTTTAGTCCAACTAAAATAAAACTATCCTCTGGTGGCCTTACTCTATGTGTGTGACCCTATAGGTAAAATATTCGGTTATATTAATAATAAACTATTTTATTATTAATATAAAATAAGAGCGGTATCTAGCAATACATCATTATGTCTGAATATTATTTAGCATCGACATGACCTATAAGTGATAATTATTTTATATATTTATTCCTTTTGTCACGATATTTAATTAGGCCCAAGACATGGTTATCGTCATCCTTGTATGGCCTAATTCATTTTACTTGATACAAGAGTAGACTTTACAGAATAAATATCTAATATTTATTCGTCCTAGCATGGCTATGCATTTCGTTAGTCTCACTCCATCAAGTGGCCCATAGATATCACTCCTTCTCATATAGGAGAGACAAATTCCATCTACATCACTCACATCCCTCTGCATAATTTGTCTATTGCCTAATCACAATCTTTATGGTCATCTTATTATAGATAACGTTTGATTGTATTAAAACAACAAACTCCTTATGTAGGAATCGTAGTGACTTCAGGTCGAAGGACTATATACCATTATCACATTGAGAACCGTTTATGACACTCATGTAACGATCCATGCAACATTCTCATGGTGGGTCTGTTCAGTACAATATTACTCTTAATGTGTAACCGTGTAAAGACTTGATACATATATCCATGATTTGTGAGAACAAATCATCAGTACATTCACACACTAATCTTAATGTATTTACATGTCCCTATGTAAATACTTGATTAGGGACATTTTATGAATAATTCTCATATGACCTATTATTCTAAAATAAATAGCATTAAAATTAGTCTTAAAACTAAAAATACTAATTTTATTGATAAGTTAAAATTGATACATTAATAGCTCGTAGTGCATACACCAACAGTTCCATATATGAAGATATGGAAAAAGGCTCAAGCAATCATGCAATTTCATAACATAAGCCTATTAGGCCACTATCGACCTCACACTTAAATTCTATGCATGCATCATGAATTATAAGTAACCTCTACATGAGACGTCCATTACCAAATGGTATCAATTCAAATATCATCATCTATAGTATACATCATCATAATCATTCATTCACATATTAAGTAATACATCTGCCTTGTGCATTACAACAAGATTGATGGATACATATTCACAAATCATCAATCATCAACATCATCATTCATAATTTTATTCATTGCAACATATTTAACAATCACTGCCGACCAAGGCTTTCCGTTACAACTATTTACCTTCCTCAAAAACTTTAGCTTAAAAGCACCCTTTCATCCCATGATAACCCTGCATCACAATGCTAAAAAGGAGACAACATGGGAGAGTGAGTTCTACATTCAAAATGACGAATATAAATACATTGTGATTATGTGTACATGCATTCAACCAACATGTGTGCTTTGCTATAAATCATCAATTCATCATTAAACCATCATCAAGACATTATCTTAGGCATATAAGCCTCATTATTCACAATTCATGTCAAGCACAAGCACAAGCACATACACATTCACATAGCCCAACATCATCATGGGCATTCACAATTATCATCATTAAGTCATTTAAATCTTTAATCAGTTAACACTCTCTCAAGAGATTCTCATATCTTTTTAGTCATCTTCATCTCAAATTCCATGTACCTATGGCTAATGCATATGTCAACTGTTTAATGCATATGCAATGGATCCATTTTAATCACCCATGCGCATATGGTATCTCAAGTGATCGCAACCACTTATAATTCAATCTCATATTGGTTTCCCGCCACGCATGGGGTACTCCCTTTTCATGGAATCCCGCGGGATTTTTCATTGTGGTCGCAACTATATTTCAATCAATTCATATTGGTTTCCCGCCACGCATGGGGTACTCCCTTCATACTCCCGTAAGACCAATTTCATTTCCACATACTGGTGATCGCTGTAACATCCCAAAATTTTATAAAAATAATTAAATATGATAAATAAATATTAAATAATTATGAATGAGTTAATGAGTGCCCCAAAAATATTGGAATAATTAAATTGGGATTTATTATGAAAAAAATTATAATTTATTAAGACTAAATGAGATAAAGTTTTACCCGGTTAAAATATGGGTGTCGGACCAAGTATCTCTGATTGAGATGTCGTTGGTCAGGGCTGTAGATAATATTATTAGGAATCCGAATATATATTCGGAATAATTTTTGGATATAGTATTGAGCCCGAATGGAGATCCTGTTTGTTATAAAACGGTGAAATTTCTAATGAGGGGTTAAAATTTAAACACAAAACCCACATTCTTTCTTTATATCTCACGTTGCCTTCTTCCTCTAAAAAAACAAAACCATTCTCTTCTTCTTTTATCTTCCTCATTCATCTTCTTCCTCTTCCTTTCAAAACCTACGAAAGAAAAATGGTGTGCATTCTTCTCCTTCCATTTTTATTGTGCATCAAGCTTAGAGGAGATGATAATGGTGCCTTGGAGCTCTCCTTCTCCCACTCTATTTTCATGCTCTCTCTCCCTCTCTTGGCAACCACCTTCTTTTCTTGGGTGAAGGTATGTCCCTCACCATTTATGATGAGTTTATGCCTTTGGTTATGATTTTATTTGTTGGGAAAGTATAGGTATGCATGGGTTATGGATTAGGAACCATTTTTAGGCAAAACCTAAAGGTGGGGTGTGATAAATATATGTTTTTGTGTTGATGTTGAGGGGTACACAAAAATGTGATGTTTGGTGGTGGAAGATGATGATTATTAATGGTGAATGTTAGATTTTAGTGAAAACCCTAACTCTAGGAATTAGAGGAAATAAATAGAGATGTTGTGACAAATGATTTTAAGTGTAAACCCATGATATTTTACATAAGAATGTTGTTTATGATGATGGTAGATGGTTATTAATAATGGTTGTTGGATGATTCTAGAGGAAAACCCTAAGCATAGAAATTGGGGCTTTTGACTTAATTGATAACTAAAGATGATTTAGGCCCTTGGAATGAGTTTTAAATAAGTAATATTGATGGTTGGTGTTGAGGGATTGTGAGATCAAGGAAATAGAGTAATGGCTCTAAGATTGGTAAGTGTGTTAAGGATTATGATATTGTTGTGAGGGGCTTGAATAATGATGAATGATAGTGAAAATGATAGAATCAATGAGATATACATATTGGTTGATAAATTGATAGTCCATGATTTATGCCATATGAATTAGTTGATTGATAATGGATTTGAATGAAATAATGGCAAATGGATGGTTTGAGTAATGATAAATGCATTAAGAATGATGAAAGAGATGTTGTTGGGTATGATTGGCCCTTTAAGAGTTAGAGAATCATGGTTTTGGGAAAGGAATTCCCGAAGCCTAACAAAAGTATATGCATAAGTGTTTTAACAAGTCTAGGACTTGATATTGAACATTAAGAATTATTGTTAATTACTCAGAATAGTGATAAATGCCTTGTACTGGCTTGACGATTGTATGTATGCATATGTATGTATGTTGGTGTAGATATTGTTTCAGGTAAAGGCGACAGAACGATCGGAGCATTAGGAATGTGGCTCTTCCCTCAAGGTAGGAGAGGAGTTTACATTCAAATTGCATGAGTAGAACAATAGTGATTGTTGTATGTGAATAATACTCATGCCTGCCTTACCATGTAGATGTTGTGATAATGTGAATGGCAATTTAAGGATCATTAAGAATGTTGTATATGAATTTGTAATGATTGTTATGAAAATATATATATATGTGATGATGATAAGTTAAGTTTGGTAGGATTGATGAATTAGAATGGAAATTATTGAGTATGAATGGTTGAGGCAAGTTTTAAATACCTAATAAGAGGTGTATGATATAACACCCCCGGTTTTCCGGAATTGGATCCCAATGTGATCAAGATAATAGTTAATAAAATGCGAGTAAATTTTTCGCGTTTCAAGGTAAGTCTGATGTCACACCCAAAACCCGAATCACAGAAAACCGAAGAGTGAGATTTATCAACCTATAACCGGATCGATAGCTAATTCGCCCATAACGGTATACGGAAATAGTAGAGTTTACAGCGGAAGAAGAATGTGTATACCGGGCATACGCCTAGTCCCATATATGACGATATGAGAAAAGGCTCGACAAAGCATGCAATCACCTAACCTCAACTTATTAGATCATAACCCATTTATTTACTCACAACGTACACATGCATTGCCAAAAATATAATTATAAATATACATATACATCCGGGGTCGTGCCCTAACTATTACCACTGCCCATATCTCGTAATTAGCCCATCCATTGAACTAGTGGTATAAGTACAATCAATACCATCATCAATATACATTATTCATATTCAACTCCTCTAATACCCATCAAATCATCACTTATATACTAAATACATACATTCACCATACACAAATTCACAGGATTATCTCATACGTATCCAAATTTACTAATTTCATTAATATCATTATATACAATTTACCCAATACATTATAATTCACAAATGATGCCAACCAAGGCATTCCATTACCACTATTTACCTTCGTCAACAACTTTAATTTAAAATCTGAACTCATCCCATGGCAACCTGCATCACAATACTAAAAAGGAGACCACATGGGAGAGTGAGTTATACATTCAAAATAACGAATATAATATATATTGTGATCATGTGTATATGCATATAATTCATCATGTGTGCTTTGCTATAGAACCATTAAATCATCATTCAATCATCATCACATTATTATAATAGGCATACAAGCCTCATTATTCGCAGTTCATGTCAAATACAAGCACAAGCACATACACATTCACATAGTCACTTATCATCAAGGCATTCATGAATCATCGTCTTTAATTTATTAAATCTTTACTCAATTCTTCCTCGCAAGGGGTTTTTCATCTCGTGGTCATCCCATCTCAAATGTCATGCACCTATGGCTAATGCATATGTCAACTGTTTAATGCATATGCAATGGATCCATTTCATTCAATTAGGGGATTTTAACCACCATATCAATCATTTCATAATCTATATATTAATTGTCATCACGTCGGTTACTCCCTTCGTGGAACCTCGCAAGGTTATTCATATCACATACATTATATCATAACATTATCATCACTTCGGGATGTACCCTTCGTGGCACCCCGCAAGGTGATTCATTTCAACAACAAATATCAAATATAATCATCACTCCGGGATACACCTTTCGTGGCACCCCGCAAGGTGATTCATTTCACAACAATTATCAAATATTATCATCACTCCGGGATACACCCTTTGTGGCACCCCGCAAGGTGATTCATTTCACAACAAATATCAAATATTATCATCACTTAGGGATACACCCTTCGTGGCACCCCGCGAGGTGATTCATTTCACAACAAATATCAAATATTATCATCACTCAGGGATACACCCTTCATGGTACCCCGCAAGGTGATTCATTTCACAATAATTATCAAATATTATCATCACTCCGGGATACACCCTTTGTGGCACCCCGCAAGATGATTCATTTCACAACAAATATCAAATATTATCATCACTCAGGGATACACCCTTTATGGCACCCCACAAGGTGATTCATTCAACAATAAATCATATTAATGCCATGTTATGCCATGAATGCAATAATGCAATAATGCATGTGCCAATCTTAACCTCACAAGGATATCTCACCCTCTCCATTAGGGGTTTATACTACTTTGGCATTTTCAGTAATCATTACACAATCGTGTACAAGGCCCCTCAAGGCACATTATTCATATACTTGGCATTACCGCTCAATATATCTCTTGTATATATATATTTCACATCAAACAAGCGAGTCAATATTCAAAATCCTCCATAATGGCATCACATTATAATCATCATTCATTAAATTTTCATCATTATCACCACATACTCAATTTGTGGATTCTTGTAATATTATTCATTGCCATTGTTTCTTATATATATATATATATATATATATATATATATATATCGGTGTGGCATTTACACATTTTGTTATTATAATACAACCCACACATACAAGACCACACTTATACCACTCACAATGGTATATGTAACGCCCCGGCCGCTTTTCAGGAATGAACGACTCGCCCCACAGACCAACACGAGACCTTTCCAATGTGCTTTTGTCCTCACTCACACATTTCCTGAGAACTTCCCAAGAGGTCACCCATCCCAGAATTACTCCAAGTTAAGCACGCTTAACTTTGGAGTTCTTAAGTGATAGGCTACCAAAAAGGCTAATGCATTTGTTGGTATAGGTAGTACGAATTCATTCCTTTAAGCTATCCTCGACTGTATAGTCCCATACCTATACAGTCTTTGGATCCCTCTCATTCCGGTATGTATTCGATTCGTTCATGTGTCCCTCCCACTGGAAGCCTACCAGGAGCCGCTCCTTGTCCGTGCCCATAGACCGGCGATCACTCCCCGCCCTCAACAGTGCCCGGGATGTCACATGCCCACCGGCTTCCGCCTGGTTCATCCTCGAACCATACCGTACTAGGAGAGGCTAGGCTCTGATACCACTGAACGCCCCGGTCGCTTTTCAGGAATGAACGACTCGCCCCACAGACCAACACGAGACCTTTCCAATGTGCTTTTGTCCTCACTCACACATTTCCTGAGAACTTCCCAGGAGGTCACCCATCCCAGAATTACTCCAAGTTAAGCACGCTTAACTTTGGAGTTCTTAAGTGATAGGCTACCAAAAAGGCTAATGCATTTATTGGTATAGGTAGTACGAATTCATTCCTTTAAGCTATCCTCGACTGTATAGTCCTATACCTATACAGTCTTCGGATCCCTCTTATTCCGGTATGTATTCGATTCGTTCATGTGTCCCTCCCACTGGAAGCCTGCCAGGAGCCGCTCCTTGTCCGTGCCCATGCACCGACGATCACTCCCCACCCTCAACAGTGCCCGGAATGTCACAGTATACAACAAAGTCATCAATTATAACGATCATCCTTTACTCAAGGAAATGATCCGCAACATTATTCGTTATTGCACATTATCATTGTCATCTCCGATTCATTAGTTTTTAGCAAAGACCTCATCATTTAATCATTCTCTCAAGGGTTCATAGTCACCCAAGGGTATATCTCATAACTCCTTATCAAACCCTTATCATTACCCTTCCATTATCCCATTCTGGGTGGCGAATATATCATAAGTAATTCCATTTCGATGGTATCAATCAATGTCAATCACCACCATGTCGTTCCATCATTAAGTATCCTATACATGCCTTTAATCATCTCACCATATAAGGAAAAAGGGGTCAAACATATGCCCAAGACAAGAAAATGGAATAAAATCCATCTCTGGGGAAAACTCGCTCAAGCGAGATTCACCTTCGCTTGAGCGAGATCGGCAATGCTCGCTTGGGC
Organism: Clitoria ternatea; assembly: GCA_037962975.1. NCBI lineage: Eukaryota > Viridiplantae > Streptophyta > Magnoliopsida > Fabales > Fabaceae > Clitoria > Clitoria ternatea. Next base: position 87,758,886 of record CM075673.1, on the reverse strand, counting down.
GAGCCTTCTCGCGTAGGCAAAACTCCTCCAGTAGCGTTTCCACGCTTATTCGCTTGAGCGAAATATTTCCACACATGGCCACTCGCTCGGGCGAGAAACATCCAGTACCTAATTCAAGGCTGGCTCGCTTGAGCGAGACCCAGCTTGCCTCATCATTCGCTTAAGCGAATAACTCACAGAACCAATTCCTCCCTCGCTCGCTCAAGGGCGGCCACGCCCGCTTGAGCGAGATTCGTCCAGCATCTCCCCTGTTCGCATCACACATGTCTCGCTTGAGCGAGATGCTCACTCGCCTGAGCGAGATTAGGCCAGAGGCCTTAATATTGGTCCAGGGGATTCTCGCTTGAGCGAGATTATCAGTTCAGGTGTAGAAACATGAGACCTCATCAACCTCACATACCAAAATCTATCCAAAGCCAAATTGACCAAATTCTATACTTCATATACCTCATAATAGACATTTAAAACTTATCTCAAATGTTCATACACAACAATTTCCATTCCAATTCATTTACCACATTAAAATTAAACTTATCATCATTACACATATAGGTATACATTTCCATAACAACCATCACCTATTCTCATATACCATCCTCATAACTCAACAAATTGCCATTCACATTATTCCAATATATATACATGGCAAGGCAAGCATGAGTACAAAACACATACAACAATCACTATCAATCTACTCATGCAATTTGAATGTAAACTCCTCTCCTACCTCGAGGGAAGAGTCGCAACCAATATACGCTCCGAAAGCTCTGCCACGTAATCCGGAACGAAATCTACATACCACATACATATGCACTCATACAATCAATAACCATTTCAAGGCATTCCTCATAAATTCTAAATAATAACCTATATATTGTATGGCTTATGAGCAAGTTCTAAACTTGTTAAAACACCGAATTATGCCATTATGTTAGGCTTCGGGAATTCCTTTCCCAAAACCAAGATCCTCTATATCTTAAAAGGCCAACTATACCCAACAACAACAACGTCTCATCCATTATATAATGTAATCCCAAATCACATCAATCCACCAAATATTACCATTGTCACTTGGAACCCAACACAAGTTAGCCTTGCTTCTTTTAAATCGCCCTTGATTAACAACTCTAATGACACAAGTCATGGCCTATCAACTCACTAACCAATATGTATACCCCATTGATTCCACCATTAAGGCTATCTACTATGTATGTTCACCATTATTCTTTATTATAGTTAACAACTCACACATTAAATGTCACCTATTGACATTCAATTCATCTCCCCAAGTTATAATATATCCAATTCCCTTAAATTCTTAGGGCTAAGGTCTCATGAGAACCCAACAACCATTACCAACATTCACCAATCATCATCAATGGCTATCTCTCATCCTTAACATCATTCTCTAACATCATTAAACATACATTCTATTCACATTTTACACTTCCCCCAATTTATTAAAATTAAGGTTTCACTAAAAACTCATCACCATCATAAATGCTCATCAATTTTCCACCCATCCAAGTATTAATTTCGTGTACCCCATTAAAGGCTCATAAAACTTGCATTTAAAACCACCCCACCTTAGGGTTTCCATGTTTAATGCTCTCCCAACAACCCTTATGCAATAAATACTCCCCCAAATACCAAGAACCCAAAACCTAGGGCATAAAGCTCATGAAAAATGATGAGGAGCTTACCTCAACCAAGAGACAACCATGAGCTTCCAAGGGAGAGAGAGAGCCAAACAAAAATGGAAAAGAAGAGGGGGAGAGTTCCAGCCACAAGCTTCTCCTTCAAGCTCCTAAGAAGATGAAAATGGTGAAGAAAGAAGAGGACATCACTTGGCTTAGGTTTTGGAGAGAAAGATGGAGAGGAATGAAGAAGAAGAAGGAGAAGAAGAATAGAGAAGGCAAGTGTGTTTGCCTTTGGGAATTCCCATGTGAAGAGGGGGCAAGGGAATGGGGTTTTGTTTTAAGTTTTATTCCTTTCATTAGTGATTTCATCTTTTTATGACAAACAGGGTCTCTGTTCGGGCTCAACACTAACTCTAAAAATTATTCTGAAGATATATTCGGATTTCCAATAATATTTTTAATAGCCCTGACCAACGGCATCTCAATCGGAGATACTTGGTCGGACACCCACATTTTAATCGGTTATAATTTTATCTCATATAAGCTTAATAAATTATAAATATCTATAATAAATCTCAATTTAATTATTCCAATATTTTTGGGACACTCATTAATCCATTTATAATTATTCAATATTTATTCCACATATTTATTTATTTTTATAAAATTCGGGATGTTACATATGACGTGTTGAATTTGTCCAATTTGGATTGGTATGAGTTTTGGTGTGTAAGGGTGTTAAATTCTCAAGTTTCTGCACTTGAACCGGTATTCTCGCTCAAGCGAGATGGATTCTCGCTCCAGCGAGAATCCCTTGTATCAGTACTATGGCCTCTAGCCCGTTTTCGCTCAGGCGAGTAGAAATCTCGCTCAAGCGAGATGTACTTAGAATGGGTGAATGAGATACTGGACAAATCTCGCTCAAGCGGGTGCGACTGCGCTTGAGCGAGTGAGTGAGGAAATGACCCTGGGTGAATCTCGCTCAAGCGAGTAATGAGACTGGTGGATCCTCGCTCAAGCAAGATGTGTGTGGGATGAGTAGAAGAGATACTGGATGAGTCTCGCTCAAGCGGGTGTGGCCGCGCTTGAGCGAGCGAGAGAGGAAAAGATTCTGGGGGGAGATTCGCTTAAGCGAATAGCATGGCAAGTTGGACCTCGCTCAAGCGAGCCAGCCTTGATGAGGTACTGGACGTTTTTCGCTCAAGCGAGTGGCTGGTGCTAGTGTGCCTCGCTCAAGCGAGCATGAAGGAAGGTAGATACAGGCGATTCTCGCCCAAGCGGAATAATGGTGAAGGGAGACCTTCGCTCAAGCGTGCATGCGAGATAGGAGCTTCTGTGAGAATCTCGCTCAAGCGAGTGGGCGCCTCGCTTGAGCGAGCAAGCGTGGGAACAGACACTGGCGTGATTACGCCCGAGCGAGCCGAGGCACTCAAGCGAGAAGGAATTGTCTCGCTCAAGCGAGTAAGGGTCTCACTTGAGCAAGTGACCCTGATTGAAGTTTTATTTTCTTTTCTTTAGTTTGCTAGTGATGGGCCCCATTCCAACTATGGAAAATTAATGAAATATGTATATGGGGACATATCATGGTTATGAAATAATGAGGGAATACATTGATGGGATTTTATTTCATTTTCTTGATTTTAATGGTGTTGAACCCCATACTTTTATGGATAATTAAGGAAATGTGTATGTAGGTGTGGGGTATAAGAGGACAATATATGTGGGGGTATTGATATAAGTTGAGATATTGAAATATAAATACATGATATGTTAGGAAAAGCATGAATTTTCCCATAGATGACATGATACGATAAGGACAATAAGAGTGAAATGATGGGTGGTGAGACGCCTTCTCATGAGATAATGAGACCAATAGGGGGATGGATAAATGACGTAGTATTTGTTATAAATCAATGAATTGGGAATGACACTGATGATGGATAATGATAGATAGTGATGTTGATCACTTCCTTGAATAAAGGGTGATTTTTATTATTGATCAAATTGAAGAATGCTAATGTGTGTGATACAAATGTAGACTTGTACGTGTGGTTTGAATTAAAATAATGGATTGTTGTATTACTCCACTAGTTATGAAATAATGGCAATAATGAATGATAATGTTGATTGAAAAGGGATGTTGTTGTTGAACATACCCTTGGACAAGCAGTGATGGTTATCGTTAATGAGTGCGATGCCATATGAATGATGCAAGTATTAGACTTGTATGTGTGAGATGCAATGGTGATTGCTAAATGTATATTCTGAAACACCTTGTTGTTTTACATGTGTGGATAAATGCTATGATGTTTAATATGATTTTAATTACCAGGTGTGGTTTGATGTGGCTATGAATGCTGCACCTTGAGGGGCCTTGTGAATTCTTGTATGTCAATTATAATAAAACTAAATAAACAATATATCCCTAAGTGAGAAGGTGAGATGTCCTTGCGAGGTTGTTTGGCATATACATTATTACATTTTGCATTCATGGCATGGCATAACATTGAAATGTGGTTGCGATCACAATGATGAAAGATCCTACAAGATTCTATGAAGGGAGTACCCCTTGTGAGGTGGGAAACCAACTTGATGATGATAAGATATTGAGCCAGTGGTTGCGATCACCTGGTTATTGAAATAAAAAAGGGCTTGCGAGTTCCTATGATGCCCGTGGTTGCGATCACGAGGCGGTAGTACCCCTTGCAAGGCGGGAAACCAATATGAATTATTGAACGTGGTTACGATCACGAGAAAGCACCTTGCGAGGCTGCTAGAGGGAGTACCCCTTGCGAGGCAGGAAACCCATGTGAACGAATGATGTGGTGGTTGCAATCACCTATTGAAATAAAATTGGATCCGTGCATATGCATTATCAAACAGTTGACATATGCATTAGCCATAAGTGCATGGCATTTGAGATGGGATGACCACGAGAGAAGAGAAACCCCTTGCAAGGAGGAATTGAGTAAAGATTTAATGAATTGATAATAATAATTTGTGAATGCCCTTGTTGATAAGTGGCAATGTGATTGTGTATGTGCTTGTGCTTGCTTATGTTGTGACATGCATTTCATGAGGTTTGTATGCCTATTATATCAATGTGATGATGAGTGAATGATGAATTGATGATTTCATAGCAAAGCACACATGATGAATGAATGCATGTACACTTAATCACAATATATGCATATTCGTCATTTTGAATGTATAACTCACTCTCTCATGTGGTCTTCTTTTTAGCAGTGTGATGCAGGTTGCCACGGGATGAGTTCGGATTTTAAATTGAAGCTTTGGCGAAGGTAAATAGTGGTAGTGGAAGTGCCTTGGCCAGCATCATTTATGAATTTTAATGTAAAGAATAAATTGTATATGATGATATTTATGATTTAGTGATTTTGGTCATGTATAAGATAATCGTGAGTGCATGAATGGCGAATATATGTATTTAGTATGTAAGTGATGATTTGACGAGTACTTGAGGAATTGAACTTGGACAATATATACATTGATGATAGTGGTGTTTAGATTAATACCAATAGGTGAATAAGTGGGCCATTTATGAGATATGAGCAGTGGTGATAGTTTGGGCATGACCTCGGATATATATATGCATATTTATCTTTATATCTTAGGCAATGCATGTGACTGTTGTAAGTGCATGAATGGGTTATGACCTAATAGGTTTATGTTAGGTGATTGCATGCTTTGCCGAGCCTTTTCTCATCGCCATATATGGGACTAGGCGTTTGCCTGGTATACACATTCTTCTTCCGCTGTAAACTCTACTACTTTTGTATACCATTATGGGCAATTTAGATGTCGATCCAGTTACATTTATATAAATCTCACTCTTCGGTTTTCTGTGGTTCGGGTCTTGATGTAGCTGAGACAGTGTTTAGAAACTATTTCAAACACGAAAAATTTACTCGTATTTTTATTAATTATTATCTTGATTACATCGGAATTCAGGTCCGGAAAACCGGGGTGTTACAATCGCAACCACCTTCATCATGTCACATTGGTTTCCCGCCACGCATGGGGTACTCCCCTCATAGAATCCCGCAGGATCTTTCTCATTTCAATATACTCGTGATCGCAACCACCTTCATTCATTCATATATTGGTTTCCCGCCACACATGGGGTACTCCCCTCATATAGTCCCGTAAGACTTTCATCATTGTGATCACAACCACATATTTAATGTTATGCCATGCCATGAATGCAATAATGCAATAATGCATATGCCAAATCTTAACCTTGCAAGGATTTCTCACCCTCTCATTTAGGGGTATATTATATATTTAGTTTTGTCAGCATTGGCATACAATTAATCAGAAGGCCTCTCCAGGCACAACATTCACATTTTCATAAATCCACACATGGTAATCATAGCATATCAATCATCATAGTATTAATCCACACATGGAAACCAACAAGGTATTTCAAAACATACATTCAGCAATCACCATTGCATCTCATACATACAAGTCAATACTTGCATTAATCATAACGGCACCACACTTATCAATAATAGCAAACACTACTTATTCAAGGGCATATGTTCAACAACAACGTCCCTTTTCATTCAACATTATCATTTATCATTCAATACGTGTGGCATCATTAACTTTTAATCATCAACAGCATCATATCAAATTCATTGATTTACACAACCCATTGCCAATCAATTGTCCCCTCATAATTCCACTATCATATGAGGTGTCATATAAACACAACATTTGCTTTTCATTATCAATTATTATATCACATCAATGGTGGTAGACATTCATGTTTTCATAACATGATTTAAGCATATACATATTTTCTCAATATATGAGATCAACATCAACACCACCAAGACACACCACAATCACATACCCCTAATACAATCTCTTGTTTTTACATAATAAAAAAGGACGTTTGGGCAATAGTGAGCCCATGATAAATTTCAACATTGAGACATGAGAAAAGTTCACATTTAGTCTCAAAAATAGAGGGACGTGTCACAAATATCACCTATTGGTACCAATTTGGCAATCATAAAAAGTTGGGTTTAAAACCCTCTTAAACTTGAGTTTTTACAATGCAGTGGGTCTGGTATTTTACGCCTCATGAGAGTTAAAAAAAACTCCAATTAAGGTAAGACCAATTTTCACACCTCCGTAACATTATTATCTACAACTTTCATGAGGAAGTCGGAGGCCAAAAATGTCATTAAGATGCCCAAACAAGCCAAAAACAGAAAAGGAATCACAATGGTTGGGAAAACAACATAACAGTGGCCATAATAGGGCCATGAATCGATTCAGCCCTTGCATGAATCGATTCATGCGTTCCTAAGTCTGAAAATTGACAAACAGAGGGCCTTGAATCGATTCAGACACTCCATGAATCGATTCACACATTTCTGGAGCTCAAAATAGTGGAAACAAAGAGCCTTGAATCGATTCAAACCCCGTATGAATCGATTCAAGCATTGAGAAATTGAGGAACAGTAAATCCAGTGAGTCTTGAATCGATTCAAGCCTTCGTATGAATCGATTCAAGCCCATCCAGTATCCTTTGAATCGATTCAAACACTCTTTTGAATCGATTCATGACAGCACAGACCCCTTTTACGTAGAAAAAGCTATATTTTTGAATTTCTAATCCCCCTAACTTTTTCATACGAATTTCAATGCCCATCAAATTTTAACACCAACTTATATACATTATTTGTGACGTGTGGCCACTGGCCACACTCAAAAATTCTCAAAAATGAGGGACGTATGTGCATAAATGCTTTTTACCTGTTTTGAGACACTTTTGTGCAACTCAAGGGCCTATTCTCAATGGAATTGGCCCATTCCAATTCCTACAAGTCATAAACTACATATATAGGCTATTGGAAATATCATATGCCATCCAAGTCACATAAAACTCAATTTGACTCTATGAGTTCCTCAATTATGCATTATCTTTCAATCTTACCCTCAATACCATCACAATGGCTATCACATTCAATGTCAAGCATCTATATAAATTCTCAATTCATAAAACATATACTTCATCCCCTCAAGGATGGTTCATTAACATATACATATTTCAACCCCTCATGGGTTATTCATCAACAACACATTACTCCCATCAAAGGGACATTAAACATTCATCATCAACATATATATGCATATATCATTCTAATAGCCAATAATTTGCCACTCATATCATTTCACTATAAACATGGCAAGGAAAGCAGGAGTATCATGATATACATAAATCACTAATTATTCTACTCATACATTTGAAATGTAAAACTCCTTTCCTACCTCGAAAGAAGAACCATAATTCAAATGCTCCAATCGTTTCGCCACATTGTCCGAATTATAATCTACACATCACATATATGCGTTCATACAATCAATAAGTCATCCCAAGGCATCATCATAATTTCAAACAATGTAAATATATCTTAAGGCTTAATATCAAGTCCTAGACTTGTTAAAACACCAAGTCATACCATTGTGTTAGATGTCGGGAATTCCTTTCCGAAAACCATGATTCTCTAAATCTAAAAGGGCTAACCATACCCAACATCAACAACATCACATCCTTTATAATTGTATCCAATATCACATGAATCATCCAAATTCAACACAAGCCCTTTTTAGCTTCTCATAAACCATTGTCGATCAACAATTTCAAATGGCACATATCATGACCTAACAATTCATCAAATCAAAACATCCATTTCATTAATCCATCACTCTTGGTCATCTACCATTATCATTATCATCATCATAAATAACAACACCCCACTTTAAACATCACATATTCATTCTCAAACTCAACCCTTCTAACCACAACATATGTAGTCCCAAATCTTAAGATTAGGATCCCATCAAAATCCATTAACCATTATTTTCTCATATACCTAATTCTAATCTTCTTTATTATAGTACAATACTCCAACATAAATCAACAACCTCAATTACCCACATTTAAATATTTCTCCTCAATTCATCCACAACAATAAGTGATGCCCATAATTACAAACATTGTTTCTACACACAAAAGTCATTCCTATAACAATAAGTCATTAATTCCTTAATTTTTGCCAAAAGCCCCAATTTCTAGAGTTAGGGTTCCATTTAAAACCCAACAATCACTATTATCACTCATCATTTTCCACTATCCATGAAGCCATTTTTGTGTACTACCATCAATGCACATAAAAGTTCACATTCAACATATTTCACCTTAGGGTTTCCACATTCAATGGTTCCCACAACAATCCTCATGCATTTAATCTCTCACCCAACACCCATAACCCAAAATATAGGGCATAAACTCATTAAAAATGGTGAGAAACTTACCTCAATCCAAGAAACAATTGAGCTTCCAAGAGAGGGAAAGAGAAACACAAAAATGGGAGAGAAAAGAGAGAGGGAGTTCCAGCCACAAACTTCTCCTTCAAGCTCTAATGGAAACGAAAATGGAGAAGGAGATGGGTTCTAATCTTGTCTAGGTTTTTAGAGAGTGTCTTGCCAAAGGAGAGAAAAACCAATGTGAAAATGAGAGAAAGGGGAGGGGTTTTGTTTTAAATGTTTTAACCCTTCATTAAAGCTTCTCTGTTTTATTATGAACAGGATCCTCGTTCGGGCTCAATACTAAATCCAAAATTTTTTCTAAAGACATATTCAGATTCCCAATAGTATTCTTAACAACCTTGACCAATAGCATCTCAGTCGGAGATACTTGATCCGACACCTATATTTCAACCGGGTATAATTTTGTCTCATTTAGTCTCTATAAATTATGAACATCCATAACAAATCCCAATTTAATTATTTCTAAATTTTTGGGACATGTATCAACCCATATATAATTATTTACTATTTATCCCTCTTAATTATTTTTTTATAAATTTTGGGATGTTACATCGTGCACAGAGCCGCCCTCCCACTAGGCCAACCGAGGGAAGTCCTCTAACATTCCAACACCGGCAGCTATGCAATATGCCATGGATGCAATGCAATACAATGCAAATTATATGCATCCTCATAACTATGCATCCTAATCATACCACTCATCAAACATCACCATTACCAACATCACCACATAATTCTTAGTGGATTTTATTATCATTGGTCATTGTCATTGTTTCAAGTTTTAATATGGCATTTTCAACAATTCTTGATTATCACAATTCAACACTTTCATCTTTCACAATGGCATCAAAATCATCAACTACAATCATCAATCTTTCATCAAAATCAAAGTATGATAATCATCCACATTCATTCTTATTCCACATTCATGGTGAACATAACATAATCACATCATATTAAGGCATTGCACTAGCCAAGCAATTTAACATCACCATTTAGCATACCATAAATATTCCAAATGCACAATACATATTGTCAAGCACAATTATCATCATCATGTTTAACAATCTTAAATTGTCATTACCACACAAGCAAGGCAAACATGCATATTGTCACATATGACAATCAAACACTACTCAATTCATGCATTTAGAATATAAAACTCTTATCCTACCTCAAGAGAAGAATTCTGAGTTATACGACGTTCTCGCCTCGTCGTTCAGAAAAGATCCTACATTAACATACATGCAAATCTCAATCAATCGACCTTTCAAGGCACAATTTCAAGTTCTAATCACTCATCATTACATTTACAATTTTCTAACATGCATTAAACATGTCATAAACATCACTTTCCTTATTTTGTTAGGTTTCGGGAATTCCTTCCGATTAATCCATATTCTCTATATTCAAAGGCTACAAGGCAACCCTTAAGCCTAACATTCACAAATACCACATTTACCAATATTCACACTCCTAATATCATGTATTTCCTCTTAAAATACATTCTCGAACCAATAATTATTTTTTCCCCAATTTTATAAAGTTAAGGTTTCACCATAAACCTAACAACATCATAAATAATCATCATCTTCCACCATTTCAAGCATTAATTTCGTGTACCCCATTAAAGGCTCATAAAAGCTTACATTTAAACCACCCCACCTTAGGCTTTTCATATTAATGGCTCATAAAAGCTTGCATTTAAACCACCCCACCTTAGGATTTTCATATTAATGGCTTCTCTTAACAACCCATATACATTAAATCACTTACCCAACACCCAAAACCCATAGCCAAGGGTTCAAACTCAAAGAAATGATGAGAAACTCACCTTAAGCAATGAAAAGAGTGAGCTTCCAAGAGAGGTTAAGGAGAGCATGAAAATTTGAAGAGAATGGGGGAGAGAGTTCCAGGCCACAAGCTTCCTTCAAGCTCCAATGAAAAAGGAAAATGGGAGAGGAGATTGGCACACCACCATTTCAAGGTTTAGAGAGGAAGAAGAGATGAATAAAGTGGGAGAAGAAGAAAAGGGTGTATGCTTTCCAAAGGGAAACAAAAACCAGCGTCAAAGTGAAGAGAGTAAAATGGGTTTTGGTTTTAATTTTACCCCTCTCATTAAAATTTACCGTTTTACAACAAACAAGATCTTTGGGCTCAATACGTTATCAAAAAATTATTCCAAATACATATTCGGACTCCCCTATAATATTCTTAACAGTCCTGACCAATAGCACCTCGATCAAAGATACTTGGTCCGACACCTATATTTTAATCGAGTATAATTTTAGCTTGTAAAGCCTCAATAAATTATGAATAATCCTCAAAAATCTCAATTTAATTATTTTTAACATTTTGGGACATTTATTAACCCACATATAATTATTTAGTATTTATTCCTCATATTTAATCATTTATATAAAATTTGGGATGTTACACTTCATTTTAGCTTATAGTCTTGATGTACATTATTAACAAATCATATGGGATTCAGACTGCTCAATCATGAGTTTAGACTTTACTCTAACAGTCAAGTTCTAGAATGCCTATAATCATGTGAATTATCACTCAATCAAAAGAAATTGGGTTTATATATTTCTAATGTATACCTTATAAGGTCCAAAAAAACTCTTATTGTCTAATTCCTTAATCACAAAGATTTAGGATTTACATGAATTTCAATTTTCATCTTTTTATTGGCATTCAAATAATCACTCTGAACTATGCTAAAGAAGATCATGGGAAAATTAGGATTCCTAGATGATATTTATTTATTTATTTTTACTTTAAACAAACATATTCACATCATAAGTATGGAAATCAACCTAGGAAAGACAAAGCAAACAAACAAACAATCATCGAAAACAATTAAATCCTAACTAATTATGCAGCTAAGTTTTCTCGTCTTACCACCCTAAACTAGAAAAAAGCATTGTCCCCAATGTGAAAGATGGATGATAAGGGACAAGAAAGCTTACCTAAGAGAACGTCACTGGGAAAATGAAGGAAAATGGCCTTGTTGGACATGCCAATCATACATGGCACCAATCCTAGTACCCTATTAAAGTTGTTCGGAATGCATGTCTTCCACTAGAGACTTCATTTGTGAAAATCTAAATAATGCGCCATGAGGGGTTGTCAGGCATTATGCAGGTCCTGGTTGGTTGGGTATAGGAAATTCTGTGTTCAGGAGTTCAGTGTGTTGGGATGCTCCATTACTTATAAACAACAAAAGAATCTTTGCCTTCCTTACTCGTTAGAGTTTGGTCAGGAAAAGGGGTGAGGTATAAAACGTCCAGGAATAACAAGACAATATAACAAGCCATCATCTTTTACGACTAGTGTTTGGTCCCTGTATACTATTATCGTGGATCTGACTAGATACAATCTAAATTTTTCAAAAGCAAAGATGATGGCTATGAGCTCCTTTTCAATAGTGGCATAATTCACTTGGGAATTATCTAGTGTACGGCTTGCATAACAGATGACATGGAGTTTCTTGTCATTTCTTTGCCCAAGTAGTACCCACACCGCATGGTCGCTCGCATCATACATCAATTCGAAGGAGAGTTCCGAATCAAGGGGTTACATAATGGGTGCAGATATTAATGCCTCATTTATCCTGCAAAATGCTTCAAGACATTCATCAGTAAAAATGAAGGGCACATCCTTGCCTAAAAGATAAGATAAAGGTTTTGTAATCTTGGAAAAAGTCCTTAATGAACCTCCGATAGAAACTAGTATGTCCAAGAAAACTTCTCACACCTGTTATATTCACTGAAGGTGGAAGCCTTTCAATGACTTTAATTTTGGCCTTATTCACCTCAATACCTTTTTCAGACACCAAGTGGCATTTTTCCCAATTGAGAACCATATTGGTTTCATCACATCGCTTCAAAACTTTGCACAAATTGGTTAAACAAATATCAAAATTTGTCATATATAAAAAAATCATCCATGAAAACTTCCATCACATTTTTAATTAAATCAGAGAATATGGCTTGCATGCACCTTTGAAATGTCGTGGGTGCATTACAAAGACTAGAAGACATACGCCTATATGCCTAAATACCAACCATAAAGACATGTGAAGGTTTTTTTATATTGGTCAGATGGGTGAACGGGTATTTGATGAAATCCCAAGTACCCATCCAGTAACAGAAATGAGAGTGCTTAGCAAGCCTCTCGAGCATTTGGTCAATGAAAGGGAGAGGGAAATGGTCCTTCTTCGTGGCTTTGTTTAATTTTCTATAATCAATGCACATGCGCTAACCAGAGACTATCTTAGTAGTTATTAACTCATCTTTTTCATTGCTCACTACTCTCATCCATCCCTTTTTAGGAACTATGTGCATTAGGCTTACCCACTAACTACTAGGGATGGGGTAGATAACTCCCGCATCCAACAGTTTCAATATTTTCTTTTTCACTACTTGTATTTTAGGATTAAGCCTCCTTTGGTGTTCCGCAGAAGGCTTAACCTACTCATCCATAATAATACTATGCATGCATAATGAAGGGCTAATCCTTTTTATATCATCCATTGTGTGATGTACAGCTGGTCCTACAACCTCTAGTACGTCTCATTTGGACACGCACCCTACTCGTTTAGTTAATTTGAATGTTAACTTCCTACACCTGCCATTGCAAATCATAAGTGAACCTTAGATCACTAGAGTTATTGCTATCATGAGAGGTGCATGACTAAGTCATAAACCTGGGGGCCCCGAAGATTTTGGAGAAACTCCTCAAGGTCATTGTCTTGCCACCATTCACCTTCCTTGTCAAGCTTTGCGATCTGATATACCTTGCTTCTACCTGTGGACAACTCAGAAGTCTATTCATGATATGCATTCTATTTAAATCTAATGAAAAAAACCAAGTTACATGAGTGTATAAAAATTTTATAAGAGGAGCACATAACAAATAATGTGTTACTTACGTAGGTGTTGATGTCATGTTGCTCAAACCAATCACCTCACTTATACGTGTATGTAAGGACAATATCTCATCAGGCCTTTAAAACAAGTAAGATTAATTCATTTTTATTTTTAACAGAAAACAAGGAATTGAAGATACTTAAAATAAGTAAAAAGTTTAACTTACTACCTGTGTTATTAAACTTGGAATCGTAATTGACTTAGTTGAGGTCCTAGGCTAATAAGTAATGGTCATATCGTTGGGTTACTCATTAAACTAGTTTAAATTGGGTTGTATCAAATAATAATATAAAATTATAAAATGTGAAATATAACTACCTAAGTGAGATATCCCAATGGTCAGTAGTTATTATGTTATTCTGACATAGTTGTCATGGCTTTGATCATTATTTCCTAGCTTTTAAACATTTTTATAACATAACCGTTCAAAGTCTTACATCGCTCAAATGAGAATAACAATGTTATAAAATAGACGATGATGGAGTCATAACCTTCAGGACTCTAAAATACCTCATTATATTAAGTTTAACTTGGGTATTGTATTTTGAAGTCCCACTTATGTATTTAAAAAGTTTGAGTTGGGTATTGTTTGACTCGTTAATAGGTTTTGTCAAAATCAACCAAGTCAAACTAGGTTACACTAGTTCTTATGCATTTTCGATCCAAATAAAGACTTGGTCCATGTGCCGCCTGACACGCCCCAAAAATTTGGGGGTAATTAAATAAATAAAATTTGGATAATAAAAACAGAGGATAAATTTTTCACGATTTAAAACAATTAAAGAATGAAAGAAATCGCAAGATGAACTTTAACAAGTAACCCCCGGACCCTTTTTAATAACATACCTCATATATGAAGATATGAGAAGGTGAACAATTAAGTCAAGAGTGAACCTTGGATGATCAATCTCATGATCATCAACAAGGAGTAGCGGATACGTAAGTTATCTTGAGAGATATGGAAAGGTATGAAAGGAAGATCAAGAATACCCTCATTAGATTCTTAACAATGTGTTAATTTGGTAAGCAAGTTGTGGTATAAGTGTAGCATGACCAAATGATGCCTATCATACCCCAAAATAGAGGAAAAAGTGATAAAACAGGGCTATGAATCGATTCAAGCACCCCATGAATTGATTCAAATGCTTTTGGAGCTCAAAGCAGTGAAAACAGGGGCCCTTGAATCAATTCAAACTCGTATGAATCGATTCAAATGTCTCTGACTCTCCAAACAGTGAAAACAACACCTCTTGAATCGATTTAAAGATCCTTAAATCGATTCAAGACAACACAGTTACTGTTTTTATGCATAAAAAACATGATTTTTGGACTTCCAACCCCCTAACTTTTTCATATCAACTCCAAACGCTACCAAATTTTGACACCAACTAAAATACACTTTTTGTGACGTGTGGCCACCGGCCTTACTCAAAAATTATCGAAAATGAGAAACTTATGCAAATAAATACGTTTAGTCCATTCTTTAGCCTTTTTGAGTAACTTAAGGGTCTATTCTCAATGGAATTGACCCGTTCCAGTTTCTATAAGTCATAAATCATGTATTTAAGCTATTGGAACCACCACACACTATCCAAAACTCATAAAACTCATTTTAACCCTATTGGTTCCTTAATTATGCATGAACTTCATATGAAATCTTTATAAATTAGTCAATCAATCAAACATCATGCATACTAATGCCATCAATTGGCCAAGAAACTTCATAATTAATATTCATTCATCAATATGGTAAGCTAAATCAACATGTCCTAATCAACATCAACCAATATTAAGGTCACTACCCAAAAATTAGCCTTTCAAAATATATAAGGTCCAATTTTCATAAGTGACCCCCCAAAAGAATACATACTAACATTCATGAAATAAAATGAGCATATACATATATCTGTTGTTTTACAAAAGGAATGTCGGACAAGGCTTACAAACTTCCATTTCATATTTACCTCCTCCATGACTCAATCCTCTAAAAGAGTAGAGTATTCAAGATACCTACATCAAGCTTTAAAAATGGCAATAAAGGAGGTAAGCATCATATACCAAATGATCCAAAATCATACATTATGATGATACCAATACATATATGCATAACATGTATTTCTCAAGAAGCATCATAAACTTCTTTCACACATCATCTCATTCCATTCAACATCATACATGTCTAAATCATTACATTCATAATTCACACATCAAAATCATGACATACTCAATAAAGGTCATCACACATTCAATGTTAGTACCACAACTTCCTTCCTCTTTATTCAACAATCATCCATCGCCACCACGGGCTACCAACTAGGCATATCTCCGGCTATATGCAAATGCTCTTATGGCTAATGCATATGCATAAAGGAATCAATAACAATTGTGGATCCGACTGTGAGAAACAATATCATATCAAATATGGGTCAAGCATAGGTGTGCTACTATGCCCCTACTGCAGTAGTAAAAGTGTACACTTATATCTCAAATCATGCATGCTTAACATCATATTTTTACAGGTACCAAATCGCTATCGCCCATTTGTAGCACTAGTCACCCCGTGACTTGCGGATTCAATAACATGGCCTTACTTGCCATAAGTGTTACGGGCCTCTCCCAAACACACATCGAGAGAGCCGTGCCCCGTCGGATACCAAGGTAACTTGTTCATCACAGAGCCGCCCGCCCACTAGGCCTGCCACATAGGGTGCCTCGCCACCAATCTAAGGGCAGCTTCGTGATTCCTAGAATCACTAGGGAACAACAATAAACTACTTGTGCACTGGGTCGCCCTCCTACCGGGCCTGCCTATTAAAACCCCTAACATTCCATATAAGCAGCGAAGGATATGCCATGGATGCAAATGCAATGCAGATCAAATGCATTCTCACACTATGCATCCTAAATGCCACTACACCATCAATAATTCATCCTCAACACTTTAGTGGAACTCTAGGTTCTCATCATTCTCAACCATCCCCAACATTCATTGCATTTCATACACATACTAGTTAGTGGCAATCATAAATCATTAATTCATATATCATGGGATGTCCAATAACAATGTAATCAATACAATCATGGTTCCAAACCATTACAACAACTCTCATCAATCATGAGTCAATTCAACATTATATTCATCATCCCACAAACATAAGCCGCATAACACCATTCACTCTAAATGCATTTTCAATCAAGTAGTCATCAATTCATTCATCCAAGCCAATTAGCATAACACAATCATATATACACACATCACTAATGGATGAAATCAAGCATTTAGAGATGTTACCCCCTCCTACCTCAAGAGAAGTAGAAATCAACGCAGTCCAATGGTCCCGCCTCGTCGATAGGGTCGTTTCCTACATTATACAATATACCACACAATTAAATTTTATTTCAACTACCAAGATTCAAGTACTCATGTTTATTTATTGGTGTTTTTACGCCATTTCGATTCCAAACCTCATTTATTTCATTCAATCCACCACAACCACTATTGTTTGGTGTCAGTTTCCATATTAATGGCTTCCATAAACCATTCACCATCATTAATGGTTATCACTCATCACAAATAACATCTATCATCAATAATAGATGCTTATCTAGCCACATCTCATATTTTCCCTAATTTATAAAGTTAGGGTTTCATCAAAAACCCAATAACCATCATTTATGTTCATCTTTTTCCATCATCTTCATGCCATTTTCCTATACGACTCAAGGCCCTCATAAAACTCACATTAAATACACCCCACCTTAGGGTTTCTCATCATAAATGCTTCCCATTAATAACCCATATGCATTACCCTCTCAAAATCACATTAACCCATAACCTAAGGCGTAACACCATTAAAAATAGAGAGGAACTTACCTCAAGCCAAGAAAAGAGTGGATTTCCAATTGAGAAGAAAAGGAACATGAAAATGAGAGGGAGAGGGAAAGCTTTAAATCACCATTATCATCTCCCCCAAGCTTGAAGCAAAAACGAAAATGGAAGGAGGAAGGAGAGCACACCACACTTGGGGTTTTTAGAAGAAGAACAAGATGGGTGGGAGATAGAGTATGAAGAGAAAAGAGTGTATGAAGGGGAAGAAGAAGCAACGTGAATGAGAGAAGGGAAAAAGAATTCAAGTGTTTTAATTTAATCCCTTCGTTAAAATTTTCCGTTTTATAACCAACAAGATCTCTGTTCGGGCTCAATACTTTATCTAAAAATTATTCCGAACCAACAGCACCTCAATCGGAAATACTTGGTCCAACACCCATATTTTAACCGGGTATTACTTTCAACTATTTAAGTCTCCATAAATTATGAAAAATCATAAAAAATCCCAATTTAATCATTTCAATATTTTTGGGACATTAATCAATTCATATTTAATTATTCACTATTTATTTCTCTTAATTAATCATTTATATAAATTTTGGGATGTTACACCGCCACCACTAGAATGCTTGTTCGTAGCACTCTAATGTGACAGCTCTTGGTAAACCTATGCACTACATTTCTCCTAAAGGCCCATTCAAGCTTCCTCACCAATTCAGAAAGGTTGGACTCCTTTGGGGTCCCTTGTCACCGCCCCCAACATATCAACAAGGCGTTTCGAGCCCTACTCATTAAATGCCTTCTGCATATGTCAGTAGTGGAAGGGGTTGAAGATAACCTTTTCATGCAAAAACCATTAATTAATGATTGACATCTACACGAAAAAACAAAATTAATAATTAAACTTAATTAACTTACTAGGAATTTTTTCCAACATTCGGACCAGAGCTCACAGAAGGGAGACCAAATGGTGCCTTAAGTCTAGATATTCCTGGATCCTGTAGGTGCCAACTATAAAATAAAAAAAGAATGTTATTAATTAGTTTAACTAGTAATCTTTATATCAAGAAAACAATAAGGTTTTTTTCTTTAAGCAAAGAGCATATTAAAGCCAATAAGGAAGCCAAACAACATCTATAAATTTTCAAGAACATGTCTTCCTAAAATAACACATTAAAACACAGACTTGCAAGAACACAAACGATACAACGATACTATCAATAACTTGTTATAAATCAAGCACAATTACTCAAACATAAACTCAACTAGTGACCAAAAAGTAACAAACCTAAATAGAAAAAGAAACACAAATAAAAAACCTCAATCTCTTCCTCTAGCTTTGTCCTCCTTTTGGTCACATCAACTCCACTATGTTTGATAATTTAACCTTGTAAACATTCTTTTAAAGTGACATCTTAACCTCACAAGATTGCAAATAACACACACACACAAAGAGAAAGAAAGAGAACAAACCCCCCCCCCCCCCCCCCCCCCTCCCCAAAACACGCATAAGAGTAACATACGCGAGTACACACACATACACAGATGAGTAACATAGAGGTGCGCGCAAACACACAAAGAAGTAACATAGGCAGCACAGTAGAGTTTTTGTTTTGCAGAGTGCACAATATTTAAACAATAAGTTTAAAATACATTTTGCCCTTAAGAGAGTCAGAGCAAACTTTCCTAAGGTATCCTACGATGAGTCCCGTGGACGTTGGCTAGAACCTTGTTATTACCTCTAACTATTATAAGAAAAACTGTGTTTTGTTAAGAGTTATGTACGGGGAGTTTATTTGTTACGTGTTGCAATATACAAATTTGGTTGCATTGAGATTTTTAAAGGATTGGCCGTGTATTGGCATTAAAATGTATAATGATTATTAGGGGCAGGATGGAAACGTATTTATGTTTCAATTTCAATTGTTTAGCAATCCAATTTCGCCACTTTAATAATCAATCTTTGCTCATTGTTTCAACATGTCCATTATGCTTACCAGAATTCAAATTTCTGACCCAAAAGCATGGGGAGAACCAGTCCTAAATTATTACTAAACTAATACACTTCTATGTAAAGCATATAAACATATATTAGACATGGGACTACAACATAAATATAAAAACTTCAAAAATTTACTGTGCAGATCATTTAACTAAACCGGTAGTTCTCTTCCTATCTAATGGTGTACCCTAGAATTTTCAATGACAAACAAAACTTAATCTGACATCCTGGTATCAGGACTCCTCCAAACAAGATGAATTTGGATTGAGTGCCTTCATAATTTGGGACATTCACACTTATTAAATCGGTTATTTTTAATAACTGATATAAAGAGTATTAGAAATTTTTATATTAAATGATTTTTAAAAACAACCGATTTAATAAGCATAAATATGCTAAATGTACCAAATATTAAACATAATAAACCTAAATCCCAAGAAAATTGCCTTTGTTTTTAAAAGTAGAAGATAAATCCATGGGCATCTTTTTTTTTGGCACAAATCCATGGGCATCTAGGTTCATATGTTGTCCCACTAATGGCTGACCCAAAAAACAATTAATTACCGCTAATAGCTGACCAAAAACGAAAAGGTTGTGCCACAAACAAAAAAAGAAAACTACTAAGGTGAACATAATATGCGAAAATACTTTTGTTTCTGTTTCTGTTTTCATGGTTTTTGTTATCTCCTGTATAACTTCCTAAATCTTAAATACAAATAAAAGCACAACTTTTTATAATTAATATTTAATATTAATATTAAAATAATTTTTTTTTTAAAATTGCCAAAAGCAAATACTCCCCAAGAGTCTGTAAGATTCCATGAAGAAGCAGATAACTTACAAACAATCACCTATAATTTTAGACAAACAGGGAGGAACATGTTGACTGTTGCAATGTGTGCACCAGCCAAAAAGGTTCAGTACATGAAGCAGTTCTAACGATTTTGAACCAGTATTCCTGGGAATCCAAATTCAAATCCTACCTGATATGCATCCTACTCATATAACAACGAAAATGCCAAACAGAAATAATAATATCAATAACAACAACAAAAATAATAATAAGGCATTTTCATTTTGATAAAGTATAAAAGTGTTCAGTACATGGGGAACAGAACGTTGAAATGGCATCTAAGTTGTTAGATGTAGCCACTGCTTTGCTTTAAGGGCTGCAGAGGTTCTTCAAATCCTCTTCCTTTGCGTACCAGTTTGGTATTATTTTTGAAACATGGGGATAAAGATCCTTGTACGAGTTCCTAATGGTTCCTTCTGCAACTCCGGTGGCAACTGATATATCTGCACACCAACACAACAGGTCAGATACAAATAGAGCTGAACACATGAACATTCTTTAGAAAGTATCTGTAATCAAACTTAATCCCAAATTCAAATTTGGCCACACCAAAACAAAACCGAAGAAATTGGAGAGACAATTTTCACTGAGAATTGGTACAGACCTTTGAGGGGTTTTTTATCATCAGAAAGCTGAGTTATGATGTATATAACTGCTGCGGCGATTGATATGGGACTCCTCCTGACAGATCAAAGATGTTATTAGTATCAATCACAAAAATTTAATACCATCCATGATCCATTTGAAATTTTAATTATGAGAAAGAAAAGGAAATGAGTGGATTGATGAAAAAATAAGGTGCAAACAACGAAATAGACAAGGAGAGGACAATGCAAATTATTTATCTTCCAAAAGTCATAACTGGATATTCAAGGAGTCATGTAATTATATGCATAACACAACACATGTATAACAGAAGTTCAGATCCCATAACCCACCCTTCTGCCTAGTTGCTAGTTAATGGGAAGAGTTCAAATTCAAAGTTGATTCTATATAAAAAAAACTCTTAGGCTTTATTTGGATAGAGAGCTGGAAATGGGATAGAAAGAAATAGGAAGAGAAGAAATAGAATGAAAATAAGATGGAAAAATATATGGTTTCATTGGATAGAATTAGATGAGCAAGAAGTGAAAAATGAATCTTTCTCTTGTTTGGATGGATGAAAAAAAAGTAGATAAAAATAAATTAATTATTTGAGAAAAAAAATTAAATTTTGTATATAAAAAATTAATTTTTATTATACTAAAATTTAATATAAATAATATTAATTTTTGATTATTTTATTTTTAATAATATTTTTTAATTAATAATAATTGAAATAAAACAAAAAAATCACACTTCATTTCCTCATATTTCCTTCCAAGGAGGAAACTAATTTCTCGGGGAACTGCACTCCCTTTTTCCATCACCTCCCCTCTTTTTCATTTCAGATAAACAAGAGAAAACTTTATTTTCCATTTCATTCCCCTCCCTCCCCATTGCTCTTGTTCCATCCAAACAAGGGGACAGTTAACCACATCCTCACGTACCACTGCAGAGTCTTCACTTCCCACACGAACACACTCCTGGGTTTCCACTTATCTCAAACATGATACTTATAAATATAAAGCCCTAATCAAAACTGCATGCATGCTTGGTTCATTTTACCACAGAAACACTGTCAAGAGTTTTTACTTTTGCCACCTGAATTTCCTCTTAGAAGCCAACCTTTAGCAGTGAACATTAATTTCATTCTCTAAATTCTGTAGAACAAAATAAAATTTACCTTATATCAAATTCTTCTGATTTCTGAACGGATTCCTGTGCAGCTTTCACAGCTTGATTATTCATACCAAGATTAGAGCAAAAACGTCTCTAGTGATTATGGTGAAAATGTTATTAGTGACACAGAAATAAGATTAAGCTAACACACTGATTGAATTAGCAAGCTGTGCTACCTAATACACATCAATTAACAAACTCACCATGAAGTCCCCAGCATGTATTGTTCCCATCTCTACAGATTGACCCTTCTCCAACCCCAGTTGTTTCACTATGTACTCTTTTGCTCGGCCAATTTCCTTCTTTGTGGCTCCATTGGCAACAGAGCAAATTTCTATTTGAAATCCATAGGTTCAAGGAAGGTCATTCATATAGGGAAAGGGAAAGATAAATCAGGAAGCATCTAAATGATAAAAGAATCATAAGCTGTACCCTTTACAGTGCGTGGCTTGTCTTCTTGCCGACAAGCAATGTAGAGGCAAGCAGCCAATAAAGCATCCTGATTTCTTCCTCTACTCGACTTTTGATCTTCAACACGTTTATATATCTCATTTGCCCGATCCTACAAATCAATTGCAGAAGTACCAATGCTACATTAAATTCAAATTTGAACACAAGAAAGATAAACCAAACTAACCACTTCAAGGTGCAATTGACATAACTCAAGGTATATAAGCAATGTTCTGACAAGTTTGACACAATGGGAGGGCATTAAGAAACACTGTCCGATCTGATCCTTTCTGTCAGTTAGCAACACTCATCATCACTACTTGCTTTATGAACTTCCTTGATTAGAACTACATGCCAAGCCAAGTATCACAAAACTTCTAGCACTGTGAACTTCAGGGACAAACTTTAAACCATTCATGTAAAATTTCAGAAGAAACCTTCAATGTTTATCTCTCAACTCTGAAGTATGGGTATCCTAAAATCTTCAGTTACCCATACCGGGTACACATCTAGTACTTGATGGCTACGTAATTGGGTACTCGTATCCATTATAATTAAATTATTAATACTTTTAGATAAAGAAATTCCTATGGTTTAAACTAGCATTCAAAATATGCATATGCACATATTATCTGATTTTCAGCTTTAAGCCCTAGTCAGTAGTCCCTCCTCCAATTTGTAAAGTCATCAAATTTGTGCTCATCATTTATTTGATCTCTATATTACCAAGCTCTGTCATTGTCCATCCCATCACTAGAGCACCAATCTAGTTCATTGTTAGAATAGTCTCGTTCATCCCTCTTCCTCAATGCAGTTTGTTCCTCCTTGGAGTAGCTAAGGCCATGTTCAATGTAGTTCATCTTTATTCTCTCATCTAACTCCCTTAGTTGCAATTCACCCTAAACCCAATATGATTCACTCACTTTATATGTTACTACTTATTTGTATTTGTGTTCTATTTTAAAGAAACATATCTCAGACCCTCACCACCACGCACAATGAGTTTCTCAAAGAAATTCAAAGGCCAAGCACTGTAAAATTTAGATTCATAGCAGTATCACTACACACACACACACTCTCACACACACTAAATCCTAAAGCAATAGATTCATAGCAATATTTTAGCACATACATGGAGTCAATCATAATTCAAAAGGATAACACATTGTTGAGACAAGGTAAAAAGGAATTGCGATACCTTGATGGTAGCGACGAGTCCCAACCTATCGGACATGGTGGCGATGGTCTTGAAGGCGAGGATGAGACCGCGATCGGGGTTGGAGCCGCGGTTCTGCCAGCGGCCGAGGGAGGAGGAGAGGAACTCAGCGGAGGCGCCGTTAGGCTTGGCGATGACGGTGGAGAGTCCGCCGTCGGTGAGGAGAGGGTTGGTGGGACCGCCGACGCGAACAGGGTCGTTGTCGCCGGACTCGTTGGCGAAGGTTCTCCACTCTGAGGTTTCGTCTATGGAGTGAGATTCGAGTACGAGGCCGCACTCGGAACACACCATGTCCCCCGCCGAGTGGTCGAACACCACCTCCGTTTCCTTCTTGCAATCGCTGCAGAACGCATCAGACATTTTTTAGGGTTTTCCAATCAATCGAAGAAGAGGGTTCGAAACTTCAATTTGATTAGTAGTAGCAAGTGTTGTGATTTTCCATCGTGAAACGAGAAGGGCTTCAATTTCAACCAACGCGGTTACGGTACTGGTACTATTATATATAGAGAGGTTGGAGAGGAATTGAGTTTGAAAACGAATTAAACAAGAGTGACTGGTGACTGGTGACTGGTTTAGGAAAGTCATGTGGTTTTCGTGCTCGCATGGAACGGTTCCACCTTGGCATAATTGACTTACTATAATACATCATTTTTTTTACTTCAAATTAATTTAATAAAAAGAACTTACAAACTTGGTAGTTGGTATCAACGTAAATTGCTTAACTTCCATTAAACAAAGCTATTTTCGATTCTTAAAATAATTAAGAGTAAATTCAGGGTGATCATGACTTTCTAGATTTTTATTTTTAAAGGTTAATTTGAAAATAAAATTTGTTTCGTAAAAAATGGTGTTGAAATAAGCTTTTATCCATTTTTAAAAGTTTTTAGTTATTTCTAAAAACAAGAAAAAAAGGGTGTTTTGTTTCTTATTTTTAGTGTTATAAATTTCTAACTTTCATTGTTCACCACCATCACCATCTCCCTCGCCGCCATCGTCGTTGTCACCTCACACTCGTACATCGCCACCGCCACCATTGTCACTACCACCCTACCATCACCACCACACCCTCTACAACTACCATCACTACACACCCTCCACAACCATCATCATACCACTACAACCCCCATCACCACCATACCTTCCACCATCACCACCATACCTTCCACCATCACCACCATGGCCACCATTGTTCCACCACTACAACCATCATCGACACTACTACTCCAACATCATCACTGTCATTCTCACCATCAACACATCTTCCACCATCACCATCATCACGACACCACAACCACCATCGCCGCCACCATCAACATTGTTCGCTCACCTATCATACCCTCCACCACCACTACCACCACCATCGCGACCACCACCATTATCATCATCACCACTATTGATATTAAATGAGTTAGGACTAGCAGGCCAATCCACCAAATTGTCTTAAAAATAGTAGGACATATTAGAAAAATTTAATATTCAACCACATCGAATTTGGCCTGCCTCACCTTGCGTTTTGGCGGGACAAGGTGGGCCAACCTAGCTGGAAAATATCTTTTTGAATATTAGTTTTCTTGTATTATTAGTATAATTATATTCAAATTTTTCTATTTTAGAACTATATTACTTTGTGTTTTTTTAATTTAATAAGTTTTCTCTTATATGCTTCTTAAAAATAATTGAACTGGTTTGGGCTAGGGTCCAACAACCGGCCTCGTGACAGTCATTAAATCTCTCGTTTACTCTCTAATATTACATTGGTCCAGTAGGGATTCGGTATTATATCCTTGATTCCGGTGGGGAATAAAGGTCTTGGAAAGATTCCTCATACCAAATCACCAGCCTTACATGTTATTGGGGCGAAAGAGGATGTCACCTGCAAGGACACTCTGATGTTCAAGTTAGTGAAAGTTCTAAGGAATTTTAGAGCTCAAGCGTAAGGTTAGAGAGAATGTTCTTACATGTACGTTGATGCATTGGTATTTATACATGAAAGTAGTGGAAACATCTCCTAATTCACCAAGCTTTCCATACATGGTGTCAGTACTTGCTCTACTCTTCTGTTGTAAAGCTGACTAGTGATAAAGACGTTTCATAGCGGCTCTACTACTCATCAGTCACTTTACATGCTACTTTTTCAACACGCTTGGGCATAGGTCAACTTTGACCCTCCGATGTTGAGTAAACAACTCATGATAGGGTCAGTTTAGGGACCTTTCACGTGACAACGAATTTCGGGGTTAAGTCATGTCATTATGTGAGACGCCGACACTGAGAGAATAGCTCACATTGGTCATTACATTATACCGGTTCCAAAGGATGGATTTTAGTCAATATTACCCTTAAGTCTAGGGGCCAGTCTCAGGACGGATCATTTGCCCCTAGCTCATTGAAGTGATCATGTCGGTTGCTTCAATGGGCTATAAATTATTGATCAAGGTACCTCTTGTGGACATGGGTAACTTTAAGGTTGTTTGTAACTTAGAAATTTTTGCTTACTTGCTCTATATTCGCAATTGTATCGTATTTATTGTTCTTGTAAAACATGACGTTTCGTGCATAGTGGGTTGCACCAATCATGCACTTTAATTTCCAATCATGTGTAATGGTTACCTCTCTTTATTTGATTTTGACAGTTACTTTTTGGATAATGGGCCTTGGAAATTGAAATGACTCGACTCAAATATGCGAAAGGACGCTGTACTGGTTTCCCCCTAGCCACGTCTATAAGAGGGAACTCGAAGGCACTCGAAAAATCACTTTTGCATCTCGTTGCTAAAACTCTGCCCAAATTTCTAAGAGATTCAAACCCTAGGAAATTTTCTTAGAAGAATAAGGTGTTTGTAGTTGCTTCAGAAGCCTTTAACCTTTTCAAAAAACTCAGGTAGCATCCTGAACCCTTTCTCTGTTTCATTTCATTTACCTCATTGCTTGCTCTTTTTCATGTTATTAATGATTAAAAATGAGGGTCAGGGAAAGTTCTTCAACGCACCGTGAGGGGCGAATCTCTGTTATGCACCAACGACCAGAAAGCTCAAGGCAAGGGCAACGAGTGCCAAGGCACGAGTTTTTGCATGAGAGGGACCTCTCCTCAGATGAAGAAAGCTTTGATTGCTACACCATGGACAACGTCCACTTTTACAAACCTATAGGTGGATTTACAAACATATGGTCAAGATGGTGTTAGAAGGTATAGAAAAAGAGGTGATGACAATGCAGCAGGGTTGTTCAACGGTAATTGTAACACCCTGGAGCCAACTTGCAAATCCCAAGATAATTACCGTCACCATATAAAATCTCTTGGATAACTTTTTTTTTTGTAATTATCAAGTGATTCACAACCTGATTCCAAAGGTTACTTATATAATATCAGAGTGCGCAACCTTTTACATAATTAACTTCATATTATTATACATAATATCAGAGTTCCATATATATTATATTTTACAACAGGCACCTAGATCTTATAAAATATAAAAATATAAAGCACCAAAACATAACATACACTTAATACAACCAAAGTAGTCACACAAACAGGCATCAACATCGAAAGTCTTCATGGTTCATCCACATCAAGCATCATCTAGTTTGTCACATATCTTCCTGATTAAGCACTAAAGGGTTGCCACAAGTAACAGAAAGAGTGAGATAAAATATCAAATAAATAGAAATTAAATTAGACCATACACAAACACGTGTAGGATGTTATGCGATGCAAATGCCAAACAAGTGTTTTGTAATATACTTATGTTATTATATTCTATTCTTTCATATAAATGAAAATGCATGGATCCATTTTGGTGGGAACAAAGGCAGTGATTTCTAACAATAATATTTTTACGGATATCCAACCGATACCGCGCCCCATAATGCAACACCAACATTGGATAATAATACCATAACATTAATAACAGGTGTTGCGGGACCCCCCTTAAGGACACACTGCTCAGCCCTTAAGACGGCTGTGGTATAAAACCACCGCAGATGTCTGTTGCTTAATAAAGCGCGTTCCCCCACCAGGAACCCCCTCAAAGAACCCCTCTACGGATTCTTTGAACGGCCAATGCATATGATGCATGAATGCATTAGATCTAAATCAATTTCCTTAATATTTTTAAAAATAAAATTTTCATAATAATCAAACACTATATTATTTTATCACACTTATAAACATACTCCATATTTTATAATCCTAAGAATATGGAAACATATTTTTCATATGTTTATTACTAATCCAAATAATATGGAAACATATTTTCCATATTACAGTATTCATTTAATATCGTACTCCAAAGAATATGGAAAACACATTTTCTATAATATAAAATTATACTAAAATAATTTAAAAACAAGAGTTTACTTCATTTAAATATGTTTAATTAAACTTCTAAATTTAATTTAATTAATTTTATTTATTTATTTCAAGATAAAGTTTCAAGGATAATAAAAATCCAATAATAATAATAATTCTAATTTTTAAAAAAAGTTATTATTTTAAGTTTTTAATCATATTTATGAAAATGCCACTAGTCTTATTTACAAAAATGCCACCATTCTAATTTATTTACAAAAATGTCACCGCTTCTGATATATTTATAAAAATACCACTGCACATTTTTATTTACGAAAATGCCACTTCTTCTAGATTTTAACATCAGTTGAAATAGTTCGCTGTTAAAAGGTCTGATTATGGAGAAACGAAAAACAGCACTCTATTCTTGCTGTTTTTGCTGTTTAATTGATTTTAAATGCAAAAATAACATACCAATTGATTCCAATTCATCATACAACAGCAACAACATATCATATATCATATTCCAAACCAATTAACATCAAATTTCATAACATAATACAAATTAAATCAAAATTTAACTATATGAGTTTCTAAATAACTAACAATTAAACAAATAATTCTAACTTAATTTCTAAGTATTTAATATCATATCCCCTCTTTCTTACCTTAATTGAAGATCCCTAAGCTTCCCTTGAGTTAAACTCCCTTGTATCTCCAAATGGGTGTGAATCTTGAAGAAGAAAATTGGAAGAATTTAGAGTAAGAATGGAGAAAGAGAGATCTTGATAAGAATGGAAATGGAGGAAAGAAGAGTATGGGAAGAGCAGTTGAATTGAATTTGAGCTTTTATGGTGGTATATATATAAGCTTTTATGGCGGTGGAAAATGGCGGTGGAGGAAAAGAGAAGAAAGCAAGAGAGTTTTCGGGAGAGAAAGAGAAACAAATATATTTTTCCCTTTTTTTGATAATAATGGTTTCCTTAATAATTCTCCATTTTATTGTTGTATTTTATTTCCGTTTAGTCTTATTTTAAATCTGATTTACGAAATAAAAATATCCCTATAATCGGAATAAAATTTTCTATTTTCTAAAATTTATCTCTTATTTTTCTGAGAAACTTTAATTTTTTACTATTCAATTTCCAGTTGAAATTTGATTAAAAATTAGGTTGTGACACTCTCCCCCCGTTATAAAAATTTCATCCTCGAAATTTAAACGTACCTGTTTAGAATAGCTCAGGGTATTGACTTCTCATCTCATCTTCTCATTCCCAAGTCATGCTTATTTCATCTCCTTGTTGCCAAGCTACTTTCACCAATGAGATCTCCTTGCCTCAGTTGCTTGACATCTGTGTCCATTATCTTCACTGGTGTTTCTGGAATCGAAAGGTTTTCCTTAATTTCTATGTCATCATTCTCGATCACATGGTCTGGATCTGGTACGTACTACCGTAGTTGCGAAACATGGAACACATTATAAAGATTGGAAAGGTGAGGTGGCAATGCAATCTGATATGCCACTTTACCGATTCTTTTTAGAATCTCATAAGGTCCTATATACCTTGGAGTAAGCTTCTTGCTTTTCAACGCTCTTCCAATTCCCTTGTTAGGCGACACTTTCAAGAATACATAATCTCCAACCTGAAGTTCTAATGGCTTCCTCCTTTGATCATAGTATGACTTCTGCCTATCTTGTGCGACTTTCATCCTTTCTCTAATCATCTAAATCTGCTCTGTCGTTTGTTGGATAATTTCTGGTCCAAGAGTCAGATTCTCACCTGTCTCTAACCAACAAATAGGTGTTCTGCATTTTCTACAATACAATGCTTCATATGGTACCATCCCAATGCTTGAGTGATAACTATTATTATATGTGAATTCGATTAGTGGAAGGTAATGTTCCCAACTTCCACCATGTTCTAACATACATGCTCTCAGTAAATCCTCCAGACTTTGGATGGTCCTCTCTGACTGTCCATCAGTCTGTGGATGATAGGCAGAGCTTAACTTTAGCTTAGTACCAAGCTCTTTATGCAAACTCCCCCAGAATCGGGAAGTAAATCTAGGATCTCCGTCAGACACTATGCTTGACGGTACTCCATGTAATCTCACTATCTCCTTTATATACACTTGAGCCAATTTCTCAAGTGAATGCTTCATGTTGATTGGAAGAAAATGGGCTGATTTTGTTAATCTATCGACTATCACCCATATAGCATCATTGCCTCTTTGTGTTCTAGGCAAGCCAGACACAAAATCCATGGCAATGTCATCCCATTTCCATACTGGTATTTCTAGTGGTTGTAATCCACCAGATGGCTTTTAATGTTCAACTTTACTTTTCTAACATATTAAGCAAGATGAAACATATTCAGCTATCTCCTTTTTTATCCTCTTCTATAAGAAATCCTTTCTTAAGTCTTGATACATCTTCGTAGATCCACGATGAATACTGAGCATACTTTTGTGAGCTTCATCTAGAATCATCTTCTTTAATTCTACATCCTCTGGGACACATATTCTTCCTTTCATCCTCCAGACTCCATCTGAGCCTTCTTGTAATCCCAGATCTTTCCCATTGCGTTGTGTCTCGGTCATCCTTTGGAGACATGCATCCAATCTTTGTTTTTCACACACCATCTTCAAAAAATTATTAGTGATTCTCAAAACTCTGACAATCATATTTACTGGAGATTTCTCCTCAACTGCTATGTTTAAATCTCTAAATTGTTCAATCATTTCTAATTCTTTTATCATTAAAGTTACGATATAAACAACTTTCCTACTAAGCGCGTCAGCAACCACGTTGGCTTTCCCTGGATGGTACTTCAACTCAAAGTCATAGTCCTTGAGGAATTCCATCCATCAATGTTGTCTCATATTCAATTCTTTTTAATCAAACAGGTATTTGAGACTCTTATGATCACTATAAACTTTAAACTTTGCATCGTATAAGTAGTGCCTCCAAATTTTCAAAGCAAAAACAATGGCTGCTAATTCTAAGTCATGAGTAGGGTAATTAAGTTCGTGTGGTCGTAATTTCCTTGAAGCATAAGCAATTACTTTTCTTTGTTGCATTAAAACACAACCTAGTCCCAACTTTGAAGTGTCACAATAAACTTCAAAGTTTTCTTAGGGGTTTGGTAAAGCTAGAACTGGTGCAGTTGTTAATCTTTTCTTTAATTCTTGGAAACTTGCTTCGCATTTAGGAGTCCAAATGAAAGGTTTATTCTTACAGGTTAATCGAGTCATTGGTAGGGCAATTCGAGAGAATCTTTCCATAAATCTTCGGTAGTAACCCACGAGTCCTAAGAAACTCCTAATTTCTATGACAGTCTTCAGCCTCTCCTAAGCTATTACAGCTTTAATCTTCGCAGGGTCGACTGACACTCCATTCTTAGATATCACATGGTCTAAGAATTTTACTTCATTAAGCCAAAACTCACATTTGGATAGCTTAGCATATAGTTATTTCTCCTTTAGTATTTGTAGCACTGAGTATAAGTACTCCTCATGCTCCTCCTTGGTTTTGGAATAGATGAGAATATCATCTATAAAGACAATAACAAATTGATCAAGGTATGGATGGAAGATCTGATTCATGTAGTCCATGAACACGGCTGGAACATTAGTTACTCCAAAAGGAATAACTAAATATTCATAATGTCCATAGCGTGTCCTAAAAGCTGTCTTTGGAATATCTTCAACCTTCACGCGAATCTGATGATATCCTAATCTCAGATCTATCTTAGAGAACACAGTAGCTCCTCGTAGTTGATCAATAAGGTCATCGATCCTCTGTAACAGATATTTATTCTTAACCGTGACTTTGTTCAGTTGGCGATAATTGACACAAAGTCTCATACTACTGTCCTTCTTCTTGACTAGTAATACAGGTGCTCCCCAAGGAGATACGCTAGGTCATATGAATTGCTTTTCTAATAACTCATCCACTTGCTTCTTTAGTTCAATCAGTTCCATTGGAGATATTCTATAGGGTGCTCTAGCAATGGGTTCTGCTCCAGGAATCAAGTCAATAGAGAAGTCTATCTCTCGTTCAGGAGGTAATCCTGGAACATCTTTAGGGAATACTTTTGGGAATTCACAGACTACTGGTATCTTACTGACGAGTTTTTTTACAGTCATGGTACCATCAAATTAGTACATTAAAATTAATTAATGTAGTACTAGGGTGTCAACCTAGGTCATTCTCTTAAGGATCAACACAAAAATTTAGGAAAATCAAGTTTAAAATTACTTTTTACAAACAGAAATTCAACAAATATACAAATACAATTGGGGGGTTTAATTGGTTGTCACAATTAAAATCAAAATAGAGTAAATATAAGATTTAGAATAATAAATAACAAGCGATTAATTTTCTTGGAATATTGTAATTAAATTTATCCTTGGTTCACTAAAGATAGTTTGTACACTTTCATTAATGTTGATTTCTTAGCTCAATTTGAATTAATCAACTAAGCGTCTTTTTCAATTCATAATTCCTTTACTTTCATTTAAAAATGAATATTTTAATCAAGCATCCTAATTAACCAAAAGGAGTCAAGATCGTAAAATCTAGGAATTATTAACCATATGTAAGAACATCGGCTACATACATAATCTATTCTCGAATTATGGAATTAAACAAACCATAATTATTAAAAATGATTATGAAAATATTCATTAAGCATGCATATTTCCTTAATCCATTTTAATTTAAAATCTTATTTTATTCCATTTGTATAATTAAATCGATTAAGCATACTAATTTAATTAAACAGAATGGAATTAAATAAGCAGAGTAAGATTATGAAGAAATAAACATTAATAAAAGCATACTATATTAAAAATAAGAACCTCAAAATTATATTACAATATTCTCTAAGAAAATCAATCTAGGGGTTTTAGCCCTCTATAATTAAAACAAACTAAAAATAAAAGAACCTAACCCGGAATGGAGCACGAAGGGGGAGAAGAAGAAGAAGCAGAGAAGAAGAAGAAGAAGACTTGATGTAGTTATGGTGTGAAGGAATGATGTGATTTTGGCTTCTATTTATGGGGGAAGGAATGGTGCCGGAAACAATAAAAGATGGACGAGTGGAATGCTAGTGCGTATTTAATAAACTTTCAGTGCTGATTCCACTTAATGAATGTGTTTCCTGCTGTTTCCACTTGATGAATCGATTACTAAAAGTACCTGAATCGATTCATCTAGGAAAATACTGGGCATCTTCACATGAATCGATTCCTCAGGGGTGGGAATCAATTCCCAAGGCACATGAATCGATTCCTGTATGGATGAATCGATTCTCAGGCTTTCAAATATTCATGAATCGATTCCTAGGGGCAAGGAATCAATTCCCAGCTATATGAATCGATTCCTAGGAGGCATGAATCGATTCCTGGCTATGATTTCACATGGGAATCGATTCCCAAGTTGGTGAATCGATTCCCAGACCTATTCTGGTGCTTTTCTTGCATTGTTGACCATTTCTTGAGGCATGGCTTCTTTCGTTTGACCTGTGGTAATTATTTTTCAATTGTAGGCTCAATCATACACTACAAAACAAGAGAAACCAAGATTTCATTTGTCGCGACCGGGATCGCGGCGGGACGGCCAACCCTTATAAATAAAACGGGTTTCAAAATCCTTTCGAAAAGAAAACAGGAAGTCGCCACCAATATTTTTAAGGATAAAATACCGGAAAAGCCTTTATTAAAGCATTGGTCATAAAAATGAAATTCCAAGTTTGGGAGTCTAATTACAGGTGAGGAAGGTATTAGCACCTCACAACTGTCCGTTATAAAACGGTTAGCTCAAGATGATAGCGCGCATTATGATTAGCCCAAAAATTATTTTAACTTCTTCAGAGAAGAAACGTATGAAATGACAAAGCATACAAAAATAGATAAAAAAAATAGACACCAGAATTTTTAAACATGAGATTAACAAGACGTCTCGTCCAAATTAACCTCGCTCCTCTTTTTTTTAAAAGAGATATTATTTAAAAAAATGAGATTAACAGGACGTCTCGTCCAAATTAACCTCGCTCCTTGTTTTTTAAAAAAGAGATATTATTAAAAAAACATGAGATTAACAGGACGTCTCGTCCAAATTAACCTCGCTCCTCTTTTTTTTTAAAGAGATATTATTAAAAAACATGAGATTAACAGGACGTCTCATCCAAATTAACCTCGCTCCTCCTTTTTTTAAAAAAAGAGATATTAAAAAATATGAGATTAACAGGACGTCTCGTCCAAATTAACCTCGCTCCTCATTTTAGTAACAAGACAAAAATGGAAACTCTAAAAATTAAATAAAGAAAGATGGGCCCGACGGGAATTGCTTCCCGCTCCTACGTATTCTCGAGCTTTCGAGAAATCAGGGTCACGTAGTTCTTTGGAAATTAATTTTGAAAGAAAAATATTTAAATTGTTTTTGATTGATTTTGATTTTTAATAATGAAAGAAAATTCACGAGGAAGGAAAAATACAAGGTGATTAAATTCGCACGTACATAAACCTTTGAAATCTTATAACACAAATGTAGGCAAAGCATTTTGCACGACATTGCCAGAAGATTTTTTTGTGACATTTTATTATAAAAAGGATACTTATATTTTTTGTTTATATCTAAAAAACTTGTATTTATTTTTTAGAAAGGAAATAAAATTCTAAAATTAGACTAAGAATCTATTTTTATTTATTTATTCATTTGTCTATGATTAACTTATTTTCATAAGCTAACAAACAAAAGGAATTAAACATGTTTTTAAAAAAAGTGCTAAAATAAATAACCACAAATAAGTAATAATGATTGAATAAACAAATAACAACAAAACTTTAATACAACTAAAAGGGTGACAAACATTTCCTATACATAGCAATTAATAAACAAATAGATATATTAATATATAAATAATAAATAATGGAAACAGAGAGAAAAGAAGTAAAAAATATAAAAAGAAAAAAAGAAAGAAGAATGCAATGGGTGGGTCTTGAATCGAAATCCTCTTTGTGAAAGGCCAAACACATATGCCATAAAGACACTTGCTTCTTTGATAAAAAGGTTACTAATTTATTAGATTTAATAAGCAACTCATGACTAAAAAAATAGAAAGAAACAATATAAGTGCACCACCAAGACAGTTCTAAGCAAAAAAACATGAAATATTGGAGACAAGGCTCAAACCTGCGTCATTCATGTGAAGAGCATCTCAACCTTACCACCAAAGCAAGCATGATTTTATTAATATTTTGCAACACAAACATACATGAATCATTGCAACAGAAGATCTTTTTTTAAAAAAAAATCAAGGTGGGCCTCAGCCTATAAGGCATCAGTGCCTCTTTTCTCCAGCACCTTCTCACACGAGAATAAGGAAACGATACAGAGAGAAGCGCAGTCGAAGAAGAAAATGAAGAAGAATAAAAAAGGAAAGGAAAAAAATAAGAAGTGATACCGGTGGTGAAGTTGTTCTTCGGGTTTGATGGTGGATTTAGAGAGTAATATTTTTTCTTCTTGTGTTTGTTTGTTATTTTTTTTCATCTAAGTTCTTCCTCTTATTCTAATTCTAATCTCCTTCTCTTTTTTTATTTCTATTTCCTCTCTGGGTGCGGTACCTCCTCTGATTGTTGGTGATGATGAAGGGAGTGGGTATCGAATAAAATGTGTAGATGATTCCCGTTCTCTGTTTTTGGTTTCATTTTTATGATGACAAAGAAAATGAGAGATGTTATTTTTCTGGTGTTATGTTCCCATAGTGGAGGGGGACATGGGAGGGTGATGGGGGTTTGGTTTTTTTTATTTTAATGATAATAATAAAATAATGAAAACTGAAACAAAAGGGCGTGGTTCACATCATTATTTTCATTAAAAATTAATCCTTAATTTATTTTCAAATTAAATATTAAATAAAGCTCAAATGATGAAAATGTGTTAAAATGCAATATATTACACAATAAGTGATAGCAAATTATACACATTTAAAGTGAGGAATTAAGGATAAATCATGCATCATCAAATACTCCCACACTTATTCTTTTGTACTCCCGGGAAAAATCAGAATAAAAACAAGTATCACAATTTATTGAAAACATTAAGTTGAAAACAATAACATACAGAATTGGCATGCTTGTCATGAAATCTTAGGAATATACAGAGAAACAAGAGTTATTCAACATGCAAGATACAGAGCATTGTCACGACCGTGTCCCGGCGCACGACGCGGATTGGTTAAAGACAATAAAAGAAAATTAAAACAGCATTGAAATGAGACCCTTGAGAGGCCTAAAGAAAATAAAGGGTTCAAGGAGTCGCCACTAATATTTATTAAAGAAAATATTAGAAAAACCTTTAAACAGCACTGGTTTTTTTTTTTAAAAAATGAGATTCTATTTAGTCCAGAAGTCGAATTACAGGAGGGGAAGGTATTAACACCGCACACTGTCCGTAAAAAAAATGGTTACCCAAATAATTTTTTCCAAAAAAATAATTATTAAATATTTCATCCTTTATAAAAAATAACAATGATAAATAATATACATATTAATAAAATATATATATAAATAAGAATAAAACAAAATTAATAATAAAACATATCTCCTAAATTTTCATTATTTTTTTCCTAAGAAAATAAACAAACAAATGATTAAAAGACCATAAAATAAAAAAACAATAAGACATCTTGTCTTAATTATTTTCTAAAACAAAGTTCATTAATTTTATTGAGAAATATATGGTTCATAAAAAAAACAAATAAAAAAATAAAAAAATAAAAAAAACATAAACATAAGAAAGGAAAAAAATAGAATTAAACACACCAACATAAAAATAAAGAAATATATGTACACTTAATTAATTAAAATTAACAAATAAACCTCATTTAATTATTTTTATAAAAAATAAGATTAATAAGATGTCTCATCTAAATTAATCTCATTTTAAATTTAAGAGAAAGATAGATGAATAAATAACACACTTTTTATTAGGCTTTTTTTTGTCATTTTTTATGATAACGATTTTTTTTAATTATCAAAAAGTTACTAAGAGAAAATAATAGGAAATCATGACAATAATAAAATAAATAAATAAAAATAAATAGGTAGAAAAATGAATACATAAAAATAAAAGGGCAAAAAATAAATACATAAAAATAAAGGGACGAAAAAATAAATACATAAAAATAAAGGGGCGAAAAAGTAAATACATAAAAATAAAGGAGCAGAAAAATAAATACATAAAATAAAGGGTAGAAAAGTAAATACATAAAAATAAAGGGGTAGAAAAGTAAATACATAAAAGTAAAGGGGTGGAAAAATAAATACGTAAAAATAAAGGAGCAGAAAAATAAATACATAAAATAAAGGGTAGAAAAGTAAATACATAAAAATAAAGGGGTAGAAAAGTGAATACATAAAAGTAAAGGGGCGGAAAAGTAAATACGTAAAAATAAAGGGGCGGAAAAGTAAATACATAAAAATAAAGAGACGGAAAAATAAATACATAAAAATAAAGGGGCGAAAAAGTAAATACATAAAAATAAAGGAGCAGAAAAATAAATACATAAAATAAAGGGTAGAAAAGTAAATACATAAAAATAAAGGGGTAGAAAAGTAAATACATAAAAGTAAAGGGGCGGAAAAGTAAATACGTAAAAATAAAGGGGCAGTAAAATAAATACATAAAAATAAAGGGTAGAAACATAAATAAATAAAATTAAAGGGGTAGAAAAATAAATAAATAAAAGTAAAGGGGCAGGAAAGTAAATACGTAAAAATAAAAGGGTAGAAAAATAAATACATAAAAATAAAGGGGCAGAAAAATAAATAAATGAAAATAAAAATACAGTAAATAAATAAATAGACCAATAATTGTAAAAATATAAAGTGCGGATAAATAAAGTACAGAAAAATAAATTAACAGAAATAAAAGTGCATAAAAGTAAATAAAGAAAAATAAAAGTATAGAAAAGTTAATAAATATGAATAAAAGTACAAATAAATAAATAAATAAAGACAAAAAATGCAGACAAATAAATAAATAGATAAATAACTGCAGAAAGATAAAGTGCGGGAAACTAAAGTGCAGGAATGTAAATAAAGAAAAATAAAAGTGCAGAAAAATAAATAACAGTTAAATAAAGACAAATAAATAAAGATAAATAAATGTTCTTTTATTAATAAAAAAATACCTTAGTACAAAAACAATTAAAGATGAACCAGAACGAAAGTCGAGAAATCAATTCCGTGTAGATTTCCTTTACTTTTGGCTTTATTTGTATTCGATTCAAGGGTGTTTGGACACCGATTACAACACTTGGATAATATTTTGACTCACTAAAACTCACATAGTAAGACATACTAGAATGATGTACTCATTTTCATAACAATAATTACATAACATAATTTTAGGAAACAAAAACTTCTAAGAAATCTCTAAAAAATTTAGCACTCTTTCCCCTCTTTTTTCTTCTTCCTCCTCCAAATACCTTAACATCACCTTCTATTTATAGAAGAAAATTGGCATTCGATCCTCCATAAATGACATCACTTTCCTACTTTTCCAATTTGTCCAAATTTGATGTCAATTTCCCCAATTTTCTCCAATTATCCAACTAAACTGGGTCCCACCTCCAAAATCCATCGAAAACCTACGTTACTTTTTCTTTCTTTTTCTTTCTTTTTTTTTATTTTTTTTGATTTTTTTTAAATTCTGATTTTTTAAAGATTTTTTGGCCCATTTTGTTTTTTTTGGACCCCTTTTTTGGCCCATTTTTTTTAGATTTTTTTGGGCCTTTTTTTTTTAAAAAAACTGATTTTTCATTTTTTAACTTTTTTTTGAATTTTTTTGGCCTCTTTTTTCAAAAAAATTAAAAAAATTAAAAAATTAAATTTTTTTCTGATTTCTTTTGGACTTTTTTGCCCATTTTTTACTTCTTTTTTTCTTTTTTTCTTTTAAATATATATATTTATATTTTGTCGGACAAAAATAGGTGTTCACAGCTGCCCCTCTTTACTTCTTTTCATGAAAGAATATGAGATCTATTCATATTATTGATGTGAAAAGAAAGTAAAGACGTGAACACCACTAAGAATTTAAGGAATATTTGACAGCTTTTGACAAGAAGTAAACGGCCAATTGATGTTGTTCTAATATTTGCCCTTGAAAATAAACAGTCTAAGGAGAAGCATCTGAGGTTCAGAAGGAAAATAAACGTCATGAGGGAGTTGCTCCCAACGTTTTGACTAGACGACATAACTTAGGAATTGGTACTTTAAGAAAGTAAATGATATATAGGGTTGCCTTGACATTTTGAACAGCCTAAGAATGAGTACCTAAGGCTTTGACACAAAATAGATGATCGGGGATGTCTGTGACTGATTTTGATTGAAGTAGCCTAGGGAAGGATACCTGAGGCTTTAACATAAAATAAATGACTGGGGGATGCCCCTGGCTGATTTTGATTGAAATAGCCTAGGGAAGGATACCTGAGGCTTTGACATTAAAATAAATAACTGGGGGGATACCCCTGACTGATTTTGATTGAGATAGCCTAAGGAAGAATACGTGAGGCTTTGACATGAAATAAATGACTTGGGAATGCCCCTGACCAATTTTGGTTGAAATAGCCTAGGGAAGGATACCTGAGGCTTTAGCATGGAATAGATGAATGAGGGGATGCCCTTGACTGATTTTGATTGAAATAGCCTAGGGAAGGATACCTGAGGCTTTAACATGAAATAAATGACTAGGGGGATGCCCCTGACTGGTTTGACTGGACGACATAGCTTAGAAATGGGTACCTGAAGCTTTTGAAGAAAAATAAATGACTGGGGGGATACCCCTGACATGGTTTGAGTAGCCTAGGAATGGATACCTGAGGCTTGGACATGAAGTAAGACTTAAGGGAAATATCTCTGCTACTGTGACTTACGGTGGAGGATAAAATTTTTGACATTTGCAAGAGGAAATTAAATTATATGAAACATGAGATTTATACTCAAGAAGAATGTGTTTGAGGTCGGGACTTTTGAAGGACTGAGATTTAAAAGGAACTGACTTTTGGTCATATGAATTCTCTAAAGGTTCCGAGTGAATACAAGGATTCCCTTTTTATATCTTAGTAAATCACCTTTCCTGGGGTTAGGTGATGGACTGAAACTGTTGATCTTAACTTTTCATGGGGAACATTTGTTCTTGTTGTAACCTCAATCCTGCATAGAAGAAATAGTCAAGTGGAAAACCAAAGATTAATGATCTCGTATCCCTGGGTGACATCTGTGATCTCCGTAGGAACCCATATGACTCATGGCAGAGCGAAATATCTTCAACTAGCAACCACTGTATACTTAAAGAGTATCAAATTTCCCAAGATCGAAGTCACTTTGATCTATTTATTATTATTTCATTTATTTTGTTTGAAAATATTTCCCATCAATTAAATGATCCAACAGAATACCTATAAAGGAAGAAAACAATTGTTAACACAAAATGTTATTTGATGGAATTCTATACACATTTTTTTACAAGTTTTACATCATGACTCAAATTTACAAAGGACATCAATATTTGCTTTGACATGTGTATTGCTCTTGAAATTTGGATTCCCTTTATCAGGTATAATACTTCTTAACAGCATCTGAATTCACTGGGAAAGGTAAGTCATCACCATCCATATTAGTCAAAATCAGAGCTCCTCCTGAAAAGGCCTTCTTAACTATGAATGGTCCCTCGTAGTTGGGCCTCCATTTTCCCCGATTGTCAGCCTGATTTGGTAAAATCTTCTTCAAGACTAGCTCTCCTTCTTGAAACTGACGAGGGCATACTTTCTTCTCAAATGCTTTCTTCATACGTCTCTGGTATAATTGCCCATGACAAAGAGCACTTAACCTTTTTCCTTCTATCAAGTTTAACTGGTCATACCGGGATTGTATCCACTCGGCCTCCTCCAACTTGGCATCCATGATCACTTTCAACGACGGGATTTCCACTTCGATTGGTAGCACCGCCTCCATCCCATACACCAAAGAAAATGGTGTTGCCCCTGTCGAAGTTCGAACAAAAGTGCAATATCCATGTAAAGCAAAAGGAAGTAATTCACTCCAGTCCTTGTATGTTTCAACCATCTTCTGAATGATTTTCTTTATATTCTTGTT
Organism: Clitoria ternatea; assembly: GCA_037962975.1. NCBI lineage: Eukaryota > Viridiplantae > Streptophyta > Magnoliopsida > Fabales > Fabaceae > Clitoria > Clitoria ternatea. Next base: position 87,717,372 of record CM075673.1, on the reverse strand, counting down.
CATAGCTTTAACTGCTCCGTTCATCTTTGGCCTGTATGGAGATGAATTAAGGTGCTTGATTTTGAAATCTTCACAGAGCTTCTTCACTATTTTATTGTTCAAGTTTGTACCATTATCAGTTATGATTTGACTTGGCAAACCATATCTATATATCAATTCTTTCTTGACAAACTTGAATACCACATTTTTGGTTACATTGGCATAAGAAGCTGCTTCTACCCACTTTGTGTAGTAGTCAATGGCGACCAAAATAAACTGATGCCCATTTGATGCTTTTGGTTCAATGGGACCAATGACATCGATGCCCCACATTGCAAAGGGCCTGGGGGCTGCTAGGACATTGAGGGATGATGAGGGTGAATGGATATTTTTTGCATATGTTTGACACTTATGGCATTTCCTGACATAGTTGGAATAGACTGTTTCCATAGTCATCTAGTAATATCCAGCCCTTAATATTTTTCTTGCCATTGAGTGTCCATTTGCATGAGTTCCAAAAGATCCTTCATGAACACTCCTTATAATTTCATTAGCTTCGGTGGAATCAACACATCTGAGGAGGACTGAATCATGATTTCTTTTATATAGTACATCCCCATTCAGAAAGAACCCCATAGCTAAACGTCTCAGAGTTCTCTTATCATTTTCAGAAGCATTTAAAGGATACTCTTGATTTTGAATGTATCTCTTGATATCGTAAAACCAAGGCTTTCTATCTGGTTCATCTTCAACCACATGACAATAAGCAGGCCTAGAACGTCTTTCTACCTCAATAAGGGGCATATCATATTCTCTACTTATATTAAACATGGAAGCCAACATGGCCAAAGCATCAGCCAACTGGTTATCATCCTGAGGAATATGATGGAAAAAGACTTCATCAAACCCTTTGATTAGTTCCATGATATGAGCTTGATAAGGAACCAATTTACTATTCCTAGTATCCCATTCTTCTTTCAACTGGTGAATCACTAAAGTAAAATCTCCATATACTTATAGAGATTTCACCCTTGCTTCAAGTGCCGCCTGAATTCCCAAAACACAAGCTTCATATTCTGTAATATTATTGGTGCAATCAAAGCAGAGTCTAGTAGTGAATGGGAAAAATTTATCATCTGGTGAGATTAGAATGGCTCCAATCCCATGCCCCAGTGCATTCGATGCTCCATCGAACATCAGAATCCAGGTCTCATTTGAAAACCTTTTCTCTTCTGACAACATCATGATGTCCTCATTAGGGAATTCAAATGACATAGGTTGATAATCATTCAAGGGATGGTGTGCCAAATGATCAGCCAAAGCACTCCCTCTTACAGCCTTCTGAGTGATATGAATGATATCATACTCAGTCAAAAGAACCTGCCAATGAGCTATTCTTCCTGTCAGAGCCGGTTTTTCAAAGATGTACTTAATTGGGTCCACCTTAGATATCAACCAAGTAGTATAAGATAACATGTATTGCCTTAGGCGACGAGCAGCCCATGCTAATGCACAACAAGTTCGTTCCACAGTGGAATATCGTGCTTCCTACTTAGTGAACTTTTTGCTCAAATAGTAAATAGCATGCTCTTTTCTCTCAGACTCATCATGTTGCCCTAGTATAGAACCCATAGATTCATCTATCACTGTCAAATACAATAGGAGTGGTCTTCCCAAGGTTGGAGGAACCAAGATTGGCAGGGATTGTAAGTACTGCTTTATTTTGTCAAAGGCCTCCTAGCAGTCATCATTCCATTGTGATGGTTGATTTTATAAAGCAACTTAAAGATTGGATTACATACAACTGTTAGTTGAGAAATGAAACGAGCTATGTAATTCAACCTTCAAAGGAACCCTCGTACTTTTTTTTCAGTGCTAGGAGTAGGCATTTCCATGATTGGCTTTACTTTATCAGGGTCTACTTCAATCCCTCTTTCATTGACTATGAACCCGAGTAACTTTCCAGACTTAGCACCAAAAGTGCATTTGGCCGGATTCAATCTGAGTTTAAACTTTCTAAGACATTCAAAAAGCTTTCTCAAGTCATTGATGTGGCCTTCCACTGTTTTAGATTTAGCAATTATGTCATCCACATAAACCTCTATCTCTTTATGCATCATATCATGAAACAAGGTTACTATAGCTCTTTGATATGTTGCCCCAGCATTCTTCAGACCAAAGGACATCACTTTATAACAAAAGGTTCCCCATAAAGTGATACATATTGTTTTCTCCATGTCCTCGGGTGCCATCTTAATCTGATTATAACCAGAAAATCCATCCATGAATGAGAAGATGGAGTGTTGAGCTATGTTGTCAACAAAATGTCAATATGTGGTAGTGGGAAATCATCTTTGGGGCTAGCCCTATTCAGATCTTGATAGTCTACACACATTCGTACTTTCCTATCTTTCTTAGGGACTGGGACAATGTTGGCTATCCATTGAGGATATTTTGTAACAGCTAGAAAACCTGCATCAAACTGTTTTGTGACTTCTTCTTTGATTTTTAAAAGCATCTCAGGTTTCATCCTTCTCAGCTTCTGTTTTACAGGAGGGCATTCTGGTTTTAATGGTAACTTATGCTCAACAATACTAGCATCCAATCCAAGCATGTCTTGGTATGACTAGGCAAACACATCATTAAACTCAATTAACATCTCTATCAGAATTTTCCTTTGCTCGATGCTTAGAGAAGTACCGATCTTGAGTTGTTTTTTATTTTCTTCACTTCCCAAATTTATGACTTCAACAATTTCTAGATAGGGAGAAATTTCTTTATCTTCCCGATCTAGCAATCTTAATAATTCAGGTGATGGTTCATTATCTTCCTCATCTTCTCCATTTAAATATTCAAAATCATGATATGAAAATGTAATTTTTTCATTTGTTGGGGGGTCAGTTTCAGATCGGTAATTTATTTAATGTAAGAGGGAATAAGAAAATGGCTATTAAGTTATTTGTAAGAAAATAGACAAGAGTCCTTAGTGTGCATTTACTTGGATCATTATAATTGATAAAGAAACTCTTTATTGAAAAGAAATGCCATAAGGCTTTGAACATAGTTAAAGGATCAAAGATCACAGAGTAATAAATTACATGTAACTGATCTCGGGAAACTCAATGGCCTCCCAATTTCACAGAATGGTGTCTGACGAACAAGGGTAAACATGACTTTCTTTTCCAGGAAAATCATTGCTGACTACTGCAACTTGATTAGGAGATGTCAAGCCCGCGCTTTTGAAACTCTTATAGAGGTCACAAATGGGGGATCCTACAGTTCGGGGTTCTCGATTTTCCAAACAAGCCATCCGTTTTTCCTTCTTTTCTTCAGTAACCTTCCTTTTCTCTGGTGGAGATGGGTAGTATCCTAAACCAAATCCATCCTTGCTTTATTTAAGGTACACAGGCTCTATTATTCCACCTAAATGCCTTCTAAGTCCCTTTCCTGGTTCATACCCGGCCTTCATCATCATTTTGGCCATCATCAAGGATGCCTTAGGTAACTGAGCTGTTGTCATCTTCTCACCTACATAGGTGGTATGGGCAATTTCTAAAGATTGGAAAGAGGTTTCCAAACTTTCTTTAGCAGCCTCTATATAGGGAGTGGACATGGGCTTACTGATTAGGAAGTCTTCTTCACCAAAGACTATAACTAGCTTGTTATTCGTAATGAATTTCAGTTTTTGATGAAGAGTAGATGGAACAACCCCAGTAGTGTGGATCCAAGGTCTACCCAATAGACAACTGTATGCAGGAATGATGTCCATTACTTGAAATAGGACATTAAACGTGCATGGTCCAACCTGAATAGGAATCTCGATGTCACCTATGACCTCCCTTCTTGTACCATCAAAAGCCCTTACCACCATGGTACTAGGTTTCATATGTATTCCGTCAAAAGGAAGCTGTGTGGGAGTTGACTTGGGCATTATGTTTAGGGAAGAGCCATTATCGATGAGTACTTTTGCCAAGATGTAATCTCGGCATTTAACAGAGATGTGCAGAGCTATATTGTGACCTCTTCCCTCAGGTGGTATTTCTTCATCCGTGAAAGTTAAATAATCATTAGCTGCAATGTGATTGACTATTCCCCCAAATTTCTCGGGAGAAATATCTTGAGTCACATGAGCCTTGCTTAATACTTTCATTAACATTTCACGATGTGGCTCTGAATCAAGCAACAGGGACAGAAGAGATATCTTAGCAGGAGTATGATTTAGTTGGTCAACTATCTGGTAGTTGCTTTGCTTGATGAACTTCAAAAATTCATAAGCCTCTTCATCTGTTACCTCTTGGGGAGGGTCTTGTTCTTTGTTCTTCCCTAGGTTATTCTTCCTTGTTGTTAATTCAGGTTCTTTCCTTAATTCTTCTAGAACAAAAATCTGACCACTCCTAGTTATTCCACTTACCCCAGAAATATTTATAACCGAAGAAGATGGGTCATTAGTCGGGGGATGAGTGATCACCTCCGCTTTGTACTTCCACAATACCGTGTGAGTATCTTTGAAAGCAAAAGGAGTGGGTACCCGAACTGTCACTGACTGGTGATTTACGATTGGTTCGGTCAGAGGTTTCTTGGTGTAATAGACCACCAAAGGAACGGGGGTGACTGGGCTTACTGAACCTATATCATGTTGTCCATGGATCATGTTGACATCATCACAAGGGCGACGATAAACTTGTACCAAATGTGTGTCAAGTAATTTTTGAAGCACTTCAATAAACTTTTCATCAACAGGAATCTGATTATGAACGTCCTCATTAGAACTCTGAGTTTCTGATATTAATCCTTTCCTTAAAAGTTCTTTATAGATCCATGGGAGTGGAGTTTTGATATATGAAACATTCCTAACACGATCACTTCCCAAGTCATGTGTTATTGCATTTACCCCAACATTTCCATGATTAGGCAAAGGATTGCTAGTCACATTTGGGGTGCCTTCTTCAAAATCCAACCACTTAGCATTTATTAAATCACGTACCTTAAACTTTAAGGCAATGCAATTTTTTGTAGAATGCCCTGGTGCCCCAGCATGATAATCACATTTTACATTGGGATCATACCCCTTAGGATATGGTGGCCCTACAGGTTTTAGAGGACATCGTACAATAAGAGAACTTTTGAGGAGTTGAGGCAAAAGTTTATTATATGTCATGGGAATTGGATCGAATTGGACCGAAGGACGATCATTGTTTGGCTTTTTTGGTGAAGGATTTGGGTTGGGGTTTTACGTCCATTGTTGGGGAGGAGGTGGTGGTGTATTCCTGAAATTATGGACAGGTGGGGGTCTGTACGATTGAGGATGGGGAAATGGATTTCCAGAAGCAGCAACTATATAAGGGAAAGGTCCGCATGGTGGATAATGAGGCTGGAAAGGGCAAAGGGAAGGATGAAACATTTTTTGATTATGTTGACTTTGGTTCCCCATTACAGCATGCTTCTTCACCCTTTCTTCTTCCTGCCCCTGTCATAGGTCTTCCTATTAACGGTGAACTTTGGACAACTTTTCCTGTCCTCAGACCGCTTTCAATTCTTTCTCCTATTACTACCATATCAGAAAAGCTTGATGATACACTCCCAAGCATCCTTTCATAGAAAGGTACCTGAAGAGTGCCAATGAACATTGCCACTATCTCTTTCTCTATCAGGGGTGGTTTAACTTGTGCAGCCATTTCCCTCCATCGTTGAGCATATTCTTTAAAGGACTCAGTATTCCTTTTGGTCATGTTCTGAATTTGCAGCCGGTCTGGTGCCATGTCCATGTTGTATTTGTACTGCTTTAGGAAGGCATCAGCTAGATCCTTCCAACAACAAATACGAGTTCGTTCAAGATGAGTGTACCAGCTCAACGCTGCCCCAACAAGGCTATCTTAAAAGAAATGGATCAGTAACTTTTCATCATAAGCATATGCAGCCATCTTTCGGCAGTACATGGTTAAGTGGTTACGAGGACAAGTAGTTCCTTTGTATTTATCAAATTCTGGCAGTTTGAATTTAGGAGGAATTACCACATCTGGGACTAAGCATAATTCAGAAACATTTGTTATGCCTAAACCACTTCCTCCCTCTACTTCACGCAACCTTTCTTCCAATATTTCCATTTGCCTTTTTGACAAAGGCACTGCTGGCTGATCAGGATTTGGTGGAGGGACATGAGCTTTGTGTGACAAGTTTTGTGAAACACCTGCCTGTGGTGTTGGGTGACCATAAGGGAAATAATATGGGGTTGTTTATGGGTTTTGTTATGTGGCATCACTTGGAATCTGATGGTTTTATGGTGGAATTGCATTAGGTGGGGTGACATTGGGTGGAGCTTGAGTGTTTTGGGGAACAACTGTTGATTAGGTGAAATTTGGAGGGTTAGATATCGGGGGATTGGGAATTTGTTGAGCAGCAGAATGATTTTCTTGATTAGGATTAGGATTAGGATGCATGGTGTAATATCCTTGAGGTAGGCCATATGGAGACCAGGCATATGCTTGCTGAACATTCCCGTCTTGGGAAACAAAAGGTGGCAATGGCATACCATAAGGTTGGTGTGAGATAAATGGAGTTTCAGTGACTGGAGCAGGATCACTTGGGAGTATAGTCAAAGGTATTGGGCTTCCTTCTTAAGCTTGAGCCTGAGGAGCAGATGTTTGATCCCCGTTTCTTGCAGAGGACCCCCCTTCTGTACCTCTTTTTTCAAGGAGCTTAAGTATTTCTGCCATCTATTCCTTGATCTGGCCAAGTTCATTCCTCATCTCTTCAACTGAGCTTTCCTGCTCTGCCATGAGTCTTGCTTGCAGTCGGGTTTGATAAGGATGCTTTGAGCCCTTTGTCCCCGTGATGTGAGTAAGTACAAAGAAACCCCCTTAGTACAAAAACAAATAATGTTAAGAGACGTAAAGTAAACTCGTGATGAAGTTTAAACATCAATAAGCAAAGATAAACCTTTCTTTTAGAATGTCTTTTTCTAAAGTACTAAGTTAGGGAAAAAATGGAAATTCAACATGAGATTTATTCATTGATCAACAGGTTCTGATACATTATTTGTTACAACAAATCAAAGTCAATTCTCTATCGCTCTAGCAATCGAGACCTTCATTTCATCCAATCGCCCCTTGCAGTATTGGATGAATGTTGCAATTTCTTCTGGTGTAGAGAGTGGATTCATCATTGCTTTGGTATTCTTTAGCAAGTGAGGAATATCTCCAAGTGTTCTATTAGCAAGACCAGCTAAGTTAGAAAAACGGTTTCTCCAAGAATAGACGAGACTTTCCAACTCAACCCTCTCTAGGGTCATTAAACGTATAATCTCTTCATATCTATCTTTATCTTCCATGGCTTGCCATTTTTCCTCATTTATCTCACGCTCACAAGCACTGACGACATCTCTGACTTGTCGTTCCAGTTCATCAATTCGTGCTTGCATATGATTCTTTTGAACTTGAGCTTTTTCTTTTGTCTTGGCTAAAATTTCTCGTAACCGCCCTTTGTCAGCCAATATATCATCTTTTTGCTTCTCTTTGGTTTTCAATTGGCTGTTTGATGTTTGGAGGCATTAATCCAATTGCATCATATGTTCTCTTTCAATTCGTTGCTTCTTACTGACATCTTCAAAGGAAGTTTCTAATTCACACCTTTTTCTCTTAAGGGAAGCATTGTCTTGTTGAATTTTGATTAAATCATCCTCTAAAGCTTGGTTTTTCTTCGTCATTTCAGCTAGCTTACTTTTCAGATTTTCAATCTCTTCGCTTTCATTGGGAACTGGATTTTTCACATGAGCACCGTGATCTTCGAAGGGTAATTTGACAATGGTACCCTATTTGAAATCCACCGGTGGTAACTTTCTTTTGCAGCATAACTTCGGACACCCAATTCTTTTCCTTTCCTATGGACCTCGCCCCAAGCATCAATGACAGTTTGAATAACAAGAGCACTATTTCCCTCAATATAATAATGAAGAAAATGTGCTACTGTTTCTTCTTCTGGAGATTGCATCATAGGATAAGCAAGTTATCTTTTTGCAATGCCAGGATTGTAATTGATGCATCCTTGAGTTCCCATGAGAGGCACATTGGGAAATTTCCCACAGCAGTAAATAATGGAATCCACGTTCATCCACTGAGGGTACCACCGAATCATGCTAGCAGATAATCCTGCCAGATGTCCTGCCCACTCCCTATTAGTCTTCTTGGTTAACCTAAGGATCTTCAAATCAGAGATATGACATTCAACCTTGCCAACTTGATTGAAGACATGAGAAGTAAGCCATAGATACAAGGCAGGTAGACAACAGATGATCTTCTTTCTATTCCGGTTGTGACAGGAATCCATTGTACAATAGATATCAGCCAAGACAGCAGTCATGAAACTTTCACCTCTAAGCTTTCTAGCTAGGAAAACATCAATTGCCTTGAAATCAATATAGTTATCAAGGCTTGGGAAAAGGATCACACCATAGATGGCCAATGCCAAAATGTTAATAAACACGTCCCATTCTCTTTTCCCTGCCTGATTGAGGAGTTGCTGCTCAAAGAAGCTTAGTGCGAATCCTGAAATCTGGTTCCTGTTTAATTGAGCCTTTTTAAGCATTTCAGGATCCATCTTGAAAATGCGAGATACACTGAAGATTGAAGCATGATGTTTGGTTCGACGATAATGTTTCAGATCTTCTAATGGCAAGCCAAATATCTGTTCAAACTCCTCCAAAGTAGGAGCTAACTGGAAGTCTTTGAATGTAAAACAGCGGAGAGGAGGATCATAAAACTGAGCTAGAGCAGTAAGGGACCCTTCTTGTACTTCGACCTCTAAGAATTTTAGGATCTTTCCATACTTTCTTGTAAAGGTCATTTTCTGAGTAATATCCATCCTTTTGCTTAAGGATAACAGATTGCTAGTATTTGATTTGATGACTTTGAGGTGTAACAAATTTTTTAAACCAGTTGCCTTCACTTCCTGATCACTTGATCTTATGTTAAATTCCATTTTTTTGTGATACTTACCAATGTTTAAATTTCACCTTTAACAAAAGAAATAAATAAATCAGATTAACAAAGAAAACAGTTTGATAAATATCCTCATATAAGAGTGTGATAATATTTATCATGACTTAAGTATAGAAAATATACATTTTTGATGATTTTTTTTAAAAGGGAAAACTTTGTGCGAATGAATAGAAGATAAAAGGAATGTTTGCCCAATTGTATCTTAGACAAGGTAACCACCTAATTGGCTCTAAGGATCTTTAATCGTGTTTCCTCAAAAAGTGATTGTTCTAATTGGTTCTAAGAAGGTCACCGAAGCTCTGATCTTTAGCTATGAGTTTTATGCAAAAAGTAGGGAATCCTACTTAGTGCGGACATCATAACTAAGATAACACCCCGGCTGAGATTTTCATGCGAATCATGGCAGGACGTATCGTCCTAAATGACACCGCTAATAATCTCCCCTAGCCTATGTCTTTTGTGGGGCCCGGGAATAGGGTCCCTTCTAATAGTGTATGCATTATGGTGAATGTGAAGTGTGTGGGGCATTCATACATGAGTTTTTACCCATTCTTCACAATGAACAAACATAAGCCCAAATAAATATCACATAACTTCTACCCTATGGTTCTAAATTAAAGCAATAAAGGAGTAAAAAAAAATATAAAATCTAAAATAAATAGAAGATTAGATGAACAACGAGAATAACATAATAAATAAATATGAAGGATGAAATAATTAACAATCAATAAAATACACAAGATCAATTTAACGAGCTTGACTCTCAAAACTTCCCTAGCGGAGTCGCCATCTGTCGCGACCAGGGTCCCGGCACACGACGCGGACTGGTTAAAGACAATAAAAGAAAATTAAAACTGCATTGAAATGAGACCCTTGAGAGGCCTAAAGAAAATAAAGAGTTCAAGGAGTCGCCACTAATATTTATTAAGGAAAATATTAGGAAAACCTTTAAACAGCACTGGATTTTTTTTAAAAAAATGAGATTCTATTTAGTCCGGGAGTCGAATTACAGGAGGGGAAGGTATTAGCACCCCACAGTGTCCGTAAAAAAAATGGTTACCTAAATTGATCATGCATAATTTTTTTCAAAAAAATAATTATTAAATATTTCATCCTTTATAAAAAAACAACAATGATAAATAATATACATAATAATAAAAAATATATATAAATAAGAATAAAACAAAATTAATAATAAAACATATCTCCTAAATTGTCATTGTTTTTTAGTTCTAAGAAAATAAACAAACAATGATTAGAAGACCATAAAATAAAAAAACAATAAGACGTCTTGTCTTAATTATTTTCTAAAAAAAAGTTCATTGATTTTACTGAGAAATATATGGTTCATAAAATAAATAAATAAATGAAAAAGTAAAAAAAACATAAACATAAGAAAGGAAAAAAAATAGAATTAAACACACCAACATAAAAATAAAGAAATATATGTACACTTAATTAATTAAAATTGACAAATAAACCTCATTTAATTATTTTTCTAAAAAAATAAGATTAATAAGATGTCTCATCTAAATTAATCTCATTTTAAATTTAAGAGAAAGATAGATGAATAAATAACACACTATTTATTAGTCTTTTTTTGTCATTTTTTATGATAATGATTTTTTTTAATTATCAAAAGGTTACTAAGAGAAAATAATAGGAAATCATGACAATAATAAAATAAATAAATAGGTAGAAAAATGAATACATAAAATAAAAAGGCAAAAAAATAAATATATAAAGATAAAGGGATGGAAAAATAAATACATAAAAATAAAGGGGTAGAAAAGTAAATACATAAAAATAAAGTGGTAGAAAAATAAATACATAAAATAAAGGGCAGAAAAGTAAATACATAAAAATAAAAGGGTAGAAAAGTAAATATATAAAAATAAAGGGGCAGAAAAGTAAATACATAAAAGTAAAGGGGTGAAAACATAAATAAATAAAAATAAAGGGGCAAAAAAGTAAATAAATAAAAATAAAGGGGCAAAAAAGTAAATACATAAAATAAAAGGGCAGAAAAATAAATACATAAAAATAAAGGGGTAAAAAAATAAATAAATAAAAATAAAAATGCAAAAAATAATAAATAGACTAATAATTGCAGAAATATAAAGTGTAGATAAATAAAGTGTAGAAAAATAAATTAACAGAAGTAAAAGTGCATAAAAGTAAATAAAGAAAAATAAAAGTATAGAAAAGTTAATAAATATGAATAAAAGTACAAATAAATAAATAAATAAAGACAAAAAAATACAAAAAAATAAATAAACAGATAAATAACTGTAGAAAGAGAAAGTGTGGGAAAATAAAGTGCAGGAATGTAAATAAAGAAAAATAAAAGTGCAGAAAAATAAATAACAGTTAAATAAAGACAAATAAATAAAGATAAATAAATGTTCTTTTATTAATAAAAAAATACCTTAGTACAAAAACAATTAAAGATGAACCAGAACGAAAGTCGGGAAATCAATTCCGTGTAGATTTCCTTTACTTTTGGCTTTATTTGTATTCGATTCAAGGGTGTTTGGACACCGATTACAACACTTGGACAATATTTTGACTCACTAAAACTCACATAGTAAGACATACTAGAATGATGTACTCATTTTCATAACAATAATTACATAACATAATTTTAGGAAACAAAAACTTCTAAGAAATCTCTAAAAAATTTAGCACTCTTTCCCCTCTTTTTTCTTCTTCCTCCTCCAAATACCTTAACATCACCTTCTATTTATAGAAGAAAATTGGCATTCGATCCTCCATAAATGACATCATTTTCCTACTTTTCCAATTTGTCCAAATTTGATGTCAATTTCTCCAATTTTCTCTAATTATCCAACCAAACTGGGTCCTACCTCCAAAATCCATCGAAAACCTACGTTACTTTTTCTTTATTTTATTTATTTATTTTTATTTTTTTCTGATTTTTTTTAAATTCTGATTTTTTAGATTTTTTTGGCCTATTTTGTTTTTTGAACCCCTTTTTTTGGCCCATTTTTTCAGATTTTTTGGGGCTTTTTTTTAAAAATTTTTTAAAAAACTGATTTTTGTTTTATAACTTTTTTTTGAATTTTTTTTGGCCTCTTTTTTTAAAAAAATTAAAAAATTAATTTTTTTTATGATTTTTTTCGACTTTTTTTGCCCATTTTTTACTTCTTTTTTTTTCTCTTTTTTTCTTTTTTTCTTTTAAATATATATTTATATTTTGTCGAACAAAAATAGGTGTTCACAAGCATCAAGATATATATGAAAATCATCCAAACACTTAGGCATGTGAGAATTAAATTAAACTAAAAAGAAGATCATAAGTGACAGAACGTCACAAGACATACTCTCAACTCTCAAGTGTTTTGGGTTTGTGTATACACTCAAAATATTTCCTAAAAACAGATAGTCCTATAAATTTGGCAAATTTCTCAATTCCACAATTAACACAAATGCATGTATAGATCGACAGGGCTTATCAGGGTTGTATTGTGGCCAAGGTAAAGATTTGGAAATTAGTTTCATATGCCATAAAGAATGATGAAGTAATTAATTTAACAGTCAAATAGTGAGGTAAAACATTTGTTTAATCACATTTAGTCGCAATCATCAATATCATCATCTCTTTTTTTTAATATTTTTTCTTATGCAATTGCATAATACTTAAATTAAGAGTCTCCTTTTATCACACTCCCACACTTATTTGACTGCCTATTTTTGACTTGATTCCAAAGCTCCAACATCTTCTTTAAGTAGGTGTATAACTTATTTGAGCTGTAATAAAGAAATGGTTAAATAGGCTCAAAGGGGCTAACAAAAGATGATTTATTTATGGTAAGCTTATATGGCTAGTGGCTTAATTGAACAAAATGCTAGTGTCCTTTCAAATACATGTATATGAGTTTCAAGTATCATCAAGAAATAAGACAAAGATTGAGATATAAGTATTCAGGAATAAATCACACATGAAAGAATTCAGATGGTGTAAAGTGATCCATCAAAATTTTTTAAGGCTAAAAAATCTCAAAAGGTATAATTCTATCATATATGATTATCTCTCAATTATCATGTCATTATCAACATACCTAAAATGCTTGAGTTTAAAGCATAACATATCATTAAACTTATATCAAACATGAAAGAAATTACCTGTTACTCATGCATATAAAACATGCCATTTTAAACAAAAACACACACAAAAACCTTTTTTTTTTGAATTTTTTGTTTTGTTTTTTTACAGAAAAAACAATTCATACAGAAAACAATCATATAATAATACTCAAAACAAAATAAAGAGCAGTTCCACCCCTACACTTGAATCATACATTGTCCTCAATGTAAAACAGAGTACAGAAAAGACAATAAAATGAAAAAGTAAAGATATGGTTAAGAAAAACTCCCTCAAGAGGGATCAAGCAGTGGTTCCCCCAAAGCATGCTCCTCCATTATGACATCTATAAGTGAAGGATTTTCATAGAATGACTTCAAGCGCTGTCCATTAACCTTGGAGCTTTTATTGGAGTTTTCATTTTTTATTTCAACAGCTTCATGGGGAAATACATTAGTGACAATGAAAGGTCTTTCCCATTTGGAGCGTAATTTTCCGGCCATCAGTTTCATCCGAGAGTTAAACAATAACACTTTCTGTCCAGCAACAAACTCCTTTCTAGTTATTGAGCTATCATAGGATTTCCTTGTTTTCTCCTTATAGAACTTTGAATTCTCATAACCGGCCAAACGGATCTCATCAAGCTCATTCAATTGTAATTTTCTTTCTTCACCTGCTTGATCAAGTGCTAAGTTGCAAGCTTTTACAGCCCAATAAGCATGATGTTCAATCTCCACTGGAAGATGACATGCCTTACCAAAAATAATTCTATAGGGAGACATTCCTATAGGTGCCTTAAAAGCTGTTCTATGTGCCCAAAGAGCATCATCAAGTTTCCTGCTCCAATCCTTTCTGTTAGGCTGTACTATCTTCTCCAGGATTCTTTTGATTTCTCTGTTAGAGACTTCTGCTTGTCCATTGGTTTGGGGGTGATACGGAGTAGAGACTCTATGAATAACTCCATACTTCCTGAGCATAGCTTGCATGGTCCTGTTGCAAAAGTTTGTTCCCTGATCACAAATGATTTCTCTTGGAATGCCAAACCTGCAAAAAATTTAAGATCTAACAAAATCCATAACAACTCGAGCATCATTAGTTCTGGTGGCTTTAACTTCCACCCATTTAGAAACATAGTCTACAACCAATAAAATATAAGTAAAACTAAAGGATGGAGGAAATGGACCCATAAAATCAATGCCCCAAACATCAAATACTTCACAAAACAACATAGGTTGTTGAGGCATTTGTTGACGCTATGTGATAACATTACTAGCTCTTTGGAATTCCTCATAGGTGTTACAAGTGCTCCATGCATCCTTAAGAATGGTGGGCCAGTATAAACCAGAGTCCAACACCTTCCTTGCTGTTCTTTGTGGACCAAAATGTCCACCAACTGGTGAAGCATGGCAGAATCGAAGAATCGGTTCTATCTCATGATCTGGAATGCATCCTCGAATCACCTGATCATTATACTATGTTTGAATGTTGAAACAGGTTTTGATAATGACAAACATGAAGCTTAAGGCAAAGACTTCAACAAGAAGAATTCAAGAAGTCAACATCATAAAGATCAAGGAATGAATGCAATATGTAACATCAATTGTCATCATCAAAAAGGGGGAGAATGAAGTGGTATGTTCAAATATGCAAAGTAGTTTTAATGAATGACAAAATATTCATGATGATAATGGAATGGCAAAGGTTCATAAACAAGAAGGTTCAAGCACAAAGACAATGGCTAAGAACAAAGAAATAAAGATGCTTCAAAAAGAGACAAGAAGCTAAAGAGATGGAAACATGAGCTATGGAAGACAAGGTAGATGTCATGAACTCAAGTCATGAAGAACAAGCTTATAAGTTGAAGAAGAATCAAGGAAACAAAACATAAAGATCAAAGGAACAAGCCATCGGTCAATAAATATCAAGAACACATCAAAGACCTTGAAGAATTATATCAGGTATATGTCCTAATCGATTACCACACTGGAATAATCGATTACCATGACTCTATTTCTGACACTATCGATTACAACAAGAAGAACAATCGATTACCTAGGTTTTGGAGTGAACATAATCGATTACAGATAAGAACATAATCGATTACATAGGTTCTGTGTTGTTACTAATCGATTACAGCCAAGTTACAATCGATTAGCAAGTCTCTATTTGTTTAGTAATCGATTGCATCTATATCACAATCAATTACCATCCTGTGTAACAAGAACAAATGCATCAGGTACAAAATACAATCGATTACAAGGGGAATCCAATTGATTACCAAGGGTCTGTCTCCAAGCTAATCGATTACATGGAAAAGCCTAATCGATTAAACGCCCTATTACACTGAAGAAAACGAAGAGTAATCGATTATAGCTCGAGGGCTAATCGATTACCATAGTGCCAGAATATGGGAAAAGTGCTTTAAGTGGAACTCCAGCTCATTTCTCCACTCCCACTTTTGTGCCCATACTTGAGGTATCTGTTGTAGACACTATGCAATGGCTAGAAGCTTCTAAATGGCTATAAATGGAACATGAATTCAAGCAAGAAAGGTGAGAGACCAAGGCACAACACAAGGCAATCAACATCCTTCTTCTAGAGGTCTTTTGATTTAAATTTCTTTTTTATATTCTATAACTCTTGTTTCCAAACTTGCATATTGCTTAAGAGTTGTTAGATTATGAATTTCAATTTACATATCCTCTCTTGTTGAGAGTTAGAATTGGTGAGAGCTTTCATTTGTGTATCTACTCTATTGAGAGAGTTAATTGCTTGTAAACTAAACACAAAAACACCAAGGTTTTCACTCTAGGTTAAGTGGTCACAAAGATTGGGGTTCAACCTTTGGGTATTGAGAGATTGTGAGATTGGGTGGGTTACCCTTTGCTTGTGAGGATTGAGTTCTTGAGTGTGGGACACTAGGAAGCTACAATTGCTCAAAGCTTGTATCTCAAATCTTTAATAGTGGAATCCTTCAAGTGGGTTGCTTGAAGGCGAGACGTACACCGGGTTGGTGGAACTCGTTAAATTGGTTTGTATTTCTCTCTACCTTGAACTCTTTATACAACTGCGTATATAATCTGTTTGTTGAAATGCATGAGCTGAATGTTTGAATCAAAGTTATTGTTTAAGTAGAAACTTAACTCTGCATGCCAAGTGTTTGATAATTTGCTTGAATCAATATTTGGTGAAGTTCTTAAAAATTGGAATCTGTTATAACTTGCCAAGTATTTAGAACATTATTTCCTATCAACTTTTGTGTGATACTTACTTGATTGCTTTCACTTATTTCATACACACAAGCTGTTTGATAAATTGAATGAGCTGAACCCTTATAGGAAACATCATATTATTTATGAAATAAATCTATACACTCCAACTGATTGATAAATTGTTTAAACCAATAACTTGCCTTGTTTATCACATATAAGGCTGAATATTGTCACTACACAACAAGTGTTTCATAGTGTGATATGTACATAAAAGTTATTGTCTCTTCACCATTGCATCATTTGTATATTACTAACCATTTCCAAGGGGATTCTGCGTGAAAATTTGAAACACTCAATTCACCCCCCTCTTGAGTGTTGAGGCCTTGGCTAACATACACAATTTCCACAAATACGGGTCATCCTATATATAATATTTTGCATCACTTTTAATTTTAAAATTTGGTTTCTGGATGCATATGGTGGAAAAATAGAAGCAACAAGATAATTTACAATGTTAGCAAACCAAGGTGTATCAAAAGAGTTAGAAACACTCATGAGGTGTTTATCGGGAACATGGTCCCAAATAGGTGCCAAATTAGGAGCATTCTCAATTCTGCTTAAATAGTCTGTCACAAGGTTTTGTGTTCCACTTCTGTCACGAATTTCCAAGTCAAACTCTTGGAGCAAAAGCATCCAATGAATTAATCTTGGCTTGGACTCACCTTTCTTCAACAAGTACTTCAAAGCTGCATGGTCAGTAAAGATAACTACTCGATAATCGAGTAGGTAAGATCTGAACTTATCTAATGCAAAAGCAATGGTCAAGAGCTCTTTTTCAGTAATGGTGTAATTTACCTGGGCGGCATCTAAAGTTTTAGATGTATAGTAGATGACCCTAGGCTGTTTGTCAATCTTCTGACCAAGGACAGCTCCCAATGCATAATTAGAGGCATCACACATCAACTCAAATGGGGCTATCCAAACAGGTGCTTGGATTATTGGGGTAGTGGTCAATGCTTGCTTGAGGCAATTAAAAGCCTCCTTACATTTTTCATCAAACTCAAATACCACATCCTTTTGAAGCAGATTGGATAGTGGTCTAGCCTTCTTGCTAAAATCCTTTATGAATCTTTTGTAGAAACCAGCATGGACAAGAAAAGAACGAACCTCTTAAACACAAGAGGGGTAAGGCAAATGTGATATAACTTCTATCTTGGTAGGGTCTACCTCAATTCCTTTCTTAGAGATTACATGCCCTAAAACTATTCCTTGTTTTACCATAAAATGATATTTTTCATAGTTCAAGACAAGGTTAGTTTCAATACATCTGTTTAAAACTTTATCCAAACTATCAAGGCATGCATTAAATGAAGATCCATAAATAGTAAAATCATCCATAAACACCTCTATGCAATTTTCAATGAGATCATGGAAAATACTTATCATGCATCTTTGAAAAGCTCGAGGAGCATTGCATAGGCCAAATGGCATTCTCCTATAAGCAAATATGCCAAAGGGACAGGTGAATGTGGTCTTTTCTTGATCCTCAGGTGCAATATGAATCTGAAAATATCCAGAGAATCCATCAAGAAAATAGTAGTGAGATTTACCTGCGAGACGCTCAAGCATTTGATCCATGAAGGGTAAAGGGAAATGGTCCTTCTTTGTTTCTTGGTTTAGTCTCCTTAGTCAATACAGACTCTCCAACTATTTTTCACTCTGGTAGGGATTAATTCATCCTTCTTATTTTTCACAACTGTAATCCCTGTTTTCTTAGGAACCACTTGAATCGGACTCACCCATTGGCTATCAGAGATAGGGTAAATGATTCCTGCTTGTAGAAGCTTGGTAATCTTCTTAACCACATCAAGGATTACAGGGTTGAGTCTTCTTTGAGGGTGTCTTACTGCTTTAGCATTTTCCTCCAGAAATATCCTATGCATGCACATGGATGGGCTAATTCCAGGAATATCTGCCAATGTCCAGCCTATAGCCTTCTTGTGCCTTTTCAAAACCTGCAGTAATTTTTCTTCTTGATTTTCATCAAGAGAAGTGGAAATTATCACTGGGAGCTGTTCATCATCCCCTAAGTATACATACTTGAGGTTTTCAGGTAGGGGCTTCAACTCTAATTTGGGTGCCTGCAAAACAGATAGAACTAACAAAGTAGATTTGGATTCCACTGCTTGCACCTTAAAAATTTTGTTAGAGTCTTCTTGAAATCCTGCATTCAGGTTAATGCATTCTATCTCCTTATGATTAACAGGCATATTTAAAAACTCTGAATTAGCAGTTATGTATTTATCAATTTCAGCATAAATATCACAGCTTCCAGAATCATTGCATACAAAACAATTGTTTGAATCATCCATGCATTCCAAATCAACATTTTGAGAGATATCATAAAGATATTCATAAATTAATTCATCCATAATGTCAATATGAAAAATAGAGTGATCTTCAGATGAGTATTTCATAGCATCAAGAATATTAAATTGAACTCTAGTGTCACCAAATTCCATAGAGAGTGTTCCAGAATGAACATCTATTTTGGTTTGGGCTGTTTTCAAAATGGTCTTCCTAAAATTATAGGAACAGGAATATGAGGTATACCTTCTTCCATATCAAGTACGAAAAAGTCAGTAGGGAAAACAAGTTGTTATACCTGAACCAAAATATCCTCTATGACTCTAGCAGGGTAAGCAGTACTTCTATTGGCTAGTTGAATCACTACACCAGTAGGTTGTAAATTTCCAAGAGACAAAGATTTGAAAACAGACATAGGCATAACATTTATTGAAGCTCCTAAATCTAACATGCAATTTTCAAATTTGTTATTGCCTATGATACAAGGTATAGTGAACGTACCTGGATCTTTACATTTCTCAGGGATATTTGGAACTTCCTTACCAAGCAATACAGATACATTTCTTCCCATGCTTATCCTTTCATTTCCCTTGAGTCTCCTCTTATGAGTACACAGTTCTTTTAGAAATTTGGCATACTTGGGAATTTGTTTAATTGTATCAAGAAGAGGTATATTCACTTCCACTTTCGTAAAAGTATCCAAAATTTCTTTGTCTACTTCTTCCATCTTCTTACTTGGAATTGCTTTTGGTGGGAAAGGAAGAGGGATATGAGGTGGAATTAGGGTGGTTTCATCTTAGACTTTCTTGTGCTTGAAGAGGGTACATCATTCTCAACTGTTGCAGGCATAGTTGTTTGCTTCTCAGGTTCCTTGGGTATGGGTACTTCAAGGTTCTTACCTGATCTTATTTGAATTACACTCACATTTCTTGGATTTGTAGCTGGTTAAGATGGTAATTTGTCAGAGTTTTGAGATTGTAACTGGCTCAATGATGAAGCCAGTTACGCAATTTGGTTGCTTAAACTCTGGATGGTAGCATCATTCCTCTATTGATACTCTAAGTTCTATGCAGCCATTTGTTTCACTAGTTCTTCCAAAGAAGGGCCACTTGTGGATGGTTGAGGTGTAGGTCTTTGGAAGATTAGTGCATTGCTTTGAAATGGAGGTTGGGGATTTTGTTGTTGGTTACCCCATCTGTTGGTGGAAAGGTCATGGTTTTGTGGCTGTTGTTGTGGTAAAGGTCTATCATGGTAGATGTTAGCTGCATAGGCTTGGGGACTATTATTATCCTTTTCTTGTAGAGAAGGACAATAATCAGTGGGGTACTCTTGTGAAGAGCAGATGCCATACACTTTAGCAGTCATGGATTTTTGATTTACTGCTAATTGTGTGACTAGAGTGGTGAGAGCATCAAGTTTACTCTCTAATTTAATGCCAGATACACTAGAATTTGAATCATATGAACTTTTAAAAGCATCATTTCTTACACTGAATTGTTGAGAATTAGATGCTATTTTTTCAGTCAAGTTCCTTGCTTCAGCAGCAGTCATATCTCCAAAACCTCCTCCACTTGCAGGATCTATCATGTTGCGATCAACGTGATGCAGACCTTCATAAAAGTACTGAAGAAGAAGTTGTTTAGAAATTTGGTGGTGAGGGCAACTTGCACAGGGTTTCT
The DNA here is from genome assembly GCA_037962975.1 of Clitoria ternatea. Lineage (NCBI taxonomy): Eukaryota > Viridiplantae > Streptophyta > Magnoliopsida > Fabales > Fabaceae > Clitoria > Clitoria ternatea. The sequence goes on along the minus strand of CM075673.1, from coordinate 87,697,037 downwards.
TGAATCTTTCCCAATACTCATAAAGACTTTCTCCAGAGAGTTGCCTAATACCAGATATGTCCTTTCGGATTACAGTTGTTCTAGAGGCAGGAAAGAACTTTTCCAAGAGCATTTTCTTTAAGTCATTCCAACTTGTGATTGATCTTGGAGCAAGGTAGTAGAGCCAATCCTTAACAACACCCTCTAAAGAATGAGGAAACACTTTAAGATAGACATGGTCTTCTTGAACGTTTTGGGGTTTCATTATGGAGCACACAATGTGGAATTCTTTGAGGTGTTTGTGCGGATCTTCACCTGTAAGACCATGAAACTTAGGCAACAAGTGTATAAGTCCAGTCTTAAGCATAAAAGGGACATCCTCTTTAGGATATTGAATACATAAAATTTTGTATGTGAATTCAGGTGCAGCTAGTTCTCTAAGAGTTCTTTCACGGGGTCCAGCCATATCGAAAAAACTAGCAGTAGTACTTTCAGCAGATTCAGATGAGATACTATCACTATCAATATCAAAAAAGTTATTATTAAATCTAACTTCTCTGATTAATCTATGAAAAGTTCTATCAATTTTAGGATCAAATGAGTATAAATGCTCAAAAGTCCTTCTAGTCATACATAACATACAACAAGATATTTCATGATCATGAGCAATATATCATAAGAATCGTAAATCATACAAAAGGAATAAAATAAAATAAACAAACAAACAAAAGAATTTTTTTATTATATTTATTTTTTTTAATTTTCAATTTATATTAAACAAACAAATAAACAAGAATTTTCCTAAAGATCATTGATCCCCGGCAGCGGCGCCAAAATTTGACGAGTTTTTTTTTTACAGTCGTGGTACCGTCAAATTAGTGCATTCAAATTAATTAATGTAGTACTAGGGTGTCAACCTAGGTCGTTCTCTCAAGGATCAACACAAAAATTTAGGAAAATCAAGTTTAAAATTAACTTTTACAAACAGAAATTCAACAAACATACAAATACAATTGGGGGGTTTGATTGGTTGTCACAATTAAAATCAAAACAGAGTAAATATAAGATTTAGAATAATAAATAACAAGCGATTAATTTTCTTGGAGTATTGTAATTAAATTTATCCTTGGTTCACTAAAGATAGTTTGTACACTTTCATTAATGTTGATTTCTTAGCTTAATTTGAATTAATCAACTAAGCGTCTTTTTTAATTCATAATTCCTTTACTTTCATTTAAAAATGAATATTTTAATCAAGCATCCTAATTAAGCAAAAGGAGTCAAGATCGTAAAATCTAGGAATTATTAACCATATGTAAGAACATCGCCTACATACATAATCTATTCTCGAATTATAGAATTAAGCAAACCATAATTATTAAAAGTGATTATGAAAATATTCATTAAGCATGCATATTTTCTTAATCCATTTTAATATAAAATCTTATTTTATTCCATTTGTATAATTAAATCGATTAAGCATACTAATTTAATTAAATAGAATGAAATTAAATAAGCAGAGTAAGATTATGAAGAAATAAACATTAATAAAAGCATACTATATTAAAAACAAGAACCTCAAAATTATATTACAATATTCTCCAAGAAAATCAATCTAGGGGTTTTAGCCCTCCATAATTAAAACAAACTAAAAATAAAAGAACCTAACCCGGAATGGAGCACGAAGGGGGAGAAGAAGAAGAAGCAGAGAAGAAGAAGAAGACTTGAAGTAATTATGGTGTGAAGAATGGTGTGATTTTGGCTTCTATTTATAGGGGAAGGAATGGTGCCAGAAACAATAAAAAATGGACGAGTGGAATGCGTATTTAATAAACCTTCAGTGCTAATTCCACTTGATGAATGCGTTTCCTGCTGTTTCCACTTGATGAATTGATTACTAAAAGTACTTGAATCAATTCATCTAGGCAAATACTGGGCAAATTCTTCACATGAATCAATTCCTCAGGGGTAGGAATCGATTCCCAAGGCACATGAATCAATTCCTGCATGGATGAATTGATTCCCAGGCTTTCAAATACTCATGAATCGATTCCTTGGGGCAAGGAATCGATTCCCAGCTATATGAATCAATTCCCAGGAGGCATGAATTGATTCCTGGCTATGATTTCACATGGGAATCGATTCCCATGTTACTGAATCGATTCCCAAACTTGTTTTGGTACTTTTCTTGCATTTTTGACCATTTCTTGAGGCGTGGCTTCTTTCGTTTGACCTGTGGTAATTATTTTTTAATTGCAGGCTCAATCATACACTACAAAACAAGAGAAGCCAAGATTTCATTATTTTCATTAAAAATTAATCCTTAATTCATTTTCAAATTAAATATTAAATAAAGCTCAAATGATGAAAATATGTTAAAATGCAATATATTACACAATAAGTGATAGCAAATTATACACATTTAAAGTGAGGAATTAAGGATAAATCATGCATCATCACTTACTTACATTAGGAATAAATTTCCCTTCTGTAAGTGCAAATACCATGAATAGTTGGGCTCCATTGTTCAAGGAATATCCTATAGGGTTTTGTGAGGCATTATACTCCTGACACTCCATGTTGTCAGGTGGAAAGATTACTGTCTTATTACGGCAATCCACGAGGACATGATTAGCAGATAGCCAATCCATCTCCAAGATGATCTCCAAATCCTTTAATGGTAAACATACTAAGTTTACGTTAAAATTTCTACCTCCTATATGTATAGAATAACCGTCACATACGTTAGCTGTCCTAAGATGGTTACTAGTAGGAGTAGAGACAAGCCAATCATATTGCATGATTTCACAGGTAAATTCAGACGCCTAACACATTCTTTAGCAATACAAGAATATGTCACACCAGAATCAAATAAAACAAATAAGGTAGTATCGTTAAGAATGCACTCACTTTGTACTAAGTCATATGCCTGTGATGCCTCTGATCCACTAATTGTAAATACTATGCCAGCTGCAGGTAATTTGTTCTGATTATTCACTAGCTATTCATTTTCTTATCCTTGACCAGCTATGCCTTTGACATTATGTCCACCGCGACCATTTGCATTACGTCCATCTCAAATATTGGCTCCTCCTCTGTTGGCTCCATTGTTGTTGTTCTCAGTTTATCATTCACAGTGTTAGTGCCTTGGCGAAGTTGTGGGCAGTTGGGACGAATATGTCCCTTCTGGTTGCATTGGAAACAGGTAAGATCTGTCTGTCTACAATCACGGGTTCTATGATTTCCTCCGCATTTATAACAGTTCCATGCGATTGGCTGGTTCACGCGTCCTCCAGATGATGAAGATGATCCACCTCTAAATCGATTCTGGTTAAATGTTCCTCACTTTTTAAAGTTCACTAATTGAGGTCTTAATTGCTTACTGCTCTTCTCCTGCTCTATTTTGGCCCGATAGTTGTCTTTAAAGATTCTGCATTCATTGATCAGAGTTAGAAAACCCCTAATCTTTTGATGTCCTATGGCTTTTTTAATTTCTGGCCTTAGACTATTTTCAAATTTGACGTATTTAGAAGCCTCAGTCCCAGGCTGTTGGAAAGAAGGATAGAACAATGACAGTTCCTCAAATTTGGTAGTGTATTCTCCAACAGACATATTCCCTTGCTTTAATTCTAAAAATTCTAATTCCTTTTTACTCCTAACACTAGCAGGGAAATATTTCTCGAGGAAACTTTCTTTAAAATTTTCCCAATTAAGTAGTCTACCGGCTTCCAATAACTTATCGCGAGCGAAGATCCACCAATTCTTGGCTTCCCCTACCATCATATAGGTAGCATATTCTACCTTCTGGGCATCAGTGCAGGGTAAGGATCAGAAGATACGTTCCATTTCTTTAATCCATAGGTAAGCCACCTTTGGATTATAGTTTCCTTTAAACTGGGTAGGTTTCCTTTTCAGGAAACGGTCAAGTCCATGTGTTCCTTCAGCTAACCTTTGCTGTTCCTGTCTTTCAAGGATCTCAGCAAAGCAATTGAATGCAGCTGCCATGGCATCATCGTTTTGTCATCTAGCCATCTTTTATCCTACAGTTACGGGTACCATTGTATTCAGTTACTGAGTATTTAATATACTCAGAGTTTTAACAATTTTACACTATCTAACTAACTATTATACTAACCAAAAACATACAAAGAGCACACATAACACACAAACACACAAATTTCAGACAAATAGCAATCAAAGTTCACAAACTTCAAGCTATCTTATGTTAATCTAAGGTTTTATTTATATTTTATAAACCATTGCTCTGATACCACTTCAGTTGTAACACCTTGGAGCCAACTTGTAAATCCCAAGATAATTACCGTCACCATATAAAATATCTTAGATAACTTATTTTTTTCTGGTAATTATCAAGTGATTCATAACCTAATTCCAGAGGTTTCTTATATAATATCAGAGTGCGCAACCTTTTACATAATTAACTTCATATTATTATACATAATATCAGAGTTCCATACATATTATATTTTACAACAGGCATCTAGATATTATAAAATATAAAAATATAAAGCACCAAAACATAGCATACACATAATGCAACCAAAGTAGTCACATAAACAGACATCAGCATCGAAAGTCTTCATGGTTTATCCTCATCAAGCATCATTCAGTTTGTCACATGTCTTCCAGATTAAGCACTAAAGGGTTGCCACAATTAACAGAAAGAGTGAGATAAAATATCAAATAAATAGAAATTAAATTAGACCATACACAAACACATGTAGGATGCTATGCGATGCAAATGCCAAACAAGTGTTTTATAATATACTTATGTTATTATATTCTATTCTTTCATATAAATGAAAATGCATGATGGATCCATTTTGGTGGGAACAAAGGTAGTGATTTCCAATAATAATATTTTTACAGATATCCAACCGATATCGCGCCCCATAATGCAACACCAACATCGGATAATAATACCATAACATTAATAACAGGTGTTACGGGACCCCCCTTAAGGACACACTGCTCAGCCCTTAAGACAGTCGTGGTATAAAACCACCACAGAGGTCTGTTGCTCAACAGAGTGCGTTCCCCCACCAGGAACCCCCTTAAAGAACCCCCCTGCGGATTCTTTGAACGGCCAATGCATATGATGCATGAATGCATTAGATCTAAATCAATTTCCTTAATATTTTTAAAAATAAAATTTTTATAATAATCAAACACTATATTATTTTATCACACTTATAAACACACTCCATATTTTATAATCCTAAGAATATGAAAACACATTTTTCATATGTTTATTACTAATCCAAAGAATATGGAAACACATTTTCCATATTACAGTATTCATTTAATATCGTACTCCAAAGAATAAGGAAAACACATTTTTTATAATATAAAATTATACTAAAATAATTTTAAAACAAGAGTTTACATCATTTAAATATGTTTAATTAAACTTCTGAATTTAATTTAATTAATTTTATTTATTTATTTCAAGATAAAGTCTCAAGGATAATAAAAACCCAATAATAATAATAATTCTGATTTTTTTAAAAAATTATTATTTTAAGTTTTTAATCATATTTACAAAAATATCACTGGTCTTATTTACAAAAATGCCACCGTTCTAATTTATTTACAAAAATGTCACCGCTTTTGATATATTTACAAAAATACCACCGTACATTTTTATTTACGAAAATGCCACTTCTTCCAGATTTTAACACCTGTTGAAATAATCCGCTGTTAAAAGGTCTGATTATGCAGAAACGAAAAATAGCACTCTGTTTTTGCTATTTTTGTTGTTTAATTGATTTTAAATGCAAAAATAACATACCAATTGATTCTAATTCATCATACAACAACACAACATATCATATATCATATTCCAAACCAATTAACATCAAATTTCATAACATAATACAAATTAAATCAAAATTTAACTATACGAGTTTCTAAATAACTAACAATTAAACAAATAATTCTAACTTAATTTCTAAGTATTTAATATCATATCCCCTCTTTCTTACCTTAATTGAAGATCCCTAAGCTTCCCTTGAGTTAAACTCCCTTGTATCTCCAAATGGGTGTGAATCTTGAAGAAGAAAATTGGAAGAATTTAGAGTAAGAATGGAGAAAGAAAGAGCTTGATGAGAATGGAAATGGAGGAAAGAAGAGTATGGGAAGAGGAGTTGAATTGAATTTGAGGTTTTATGGTGGTATATATATAAGCTTTTATGGCGGTGGAAAATGGCGGTGGAGGAAAAGAGAAGAAAGCAAAAGAGTTTTTGGGAGAGAAAGAGAAACAGAGATATTTCCCCCCTTTTTTTATAATAATGGGTTCCTTAATAATTCTCCGTTTTATTGTCGCATTTTATTTTCGTTTAGTCTTATTTTAAATCTGATTTACGAAATAAAAATATCCCTATAATCGGAATAAAATTTCTTATTTTCTAAAATTTATTTCTTATTTTTTTGAGAAACTTTAATTTTTCACTATTTAATTACCGGTTTAAATTTAATTAAAAATTAGGCTGTGACAGTAATCGCCCATGAAATAGACTAGGTTGAGCTGCTAAGAGAAAAACCTTATGTTTGGGTACGAAGGGAAATCTAGGAGATGGTTTCTCGGTATACGAGGCCGGCTGACGGGCAAATGAACATTACCTGCCCCCTGTATTCTCAAGAGTGATACAAGGGTCGCTTCATTGCACTGTTTCCCACCCTGCAGAACGGGTTTGCCATACTCCTCCAGATGAATATCCTCTGATATCTAGAGTGTGCCCCTACTCAACTATATCCCAATGGGTTGAGGTTGGTTCGCAGCTTGGAGGTGCTTAGGCATCACTTCCACTTTAAACCCTTGATGGCACTCTTTCTCTGCCATTGCCACGTGGCATGTTGGGCTAACACCGATAGCAATCTAAGCTTCGTCACACTTTGCTGTGACTCAAAAATAGTAAATTTTGAAGCATTCATGGAGTCTACTAAGTCTGAGGGTGTCTTCTTCAAAAAATGCTTTTTTAAAGTTCAGACCAGAGCGAACAAGCCAGTGTTTTAGGTGAATGAAGACGGAATCGAGCTATTTCCAGCGTGTTAGACCCACGAACATTTTTTTCTGACCAGGGCCACCTTCAAATGCATCGAGATAGAGCTTTCCCCGATGTTAGTTGAAGTCTTCATGGCCCTTCAAGCTTTTAGTGCTACACATGGGAAATTTTCATGCAAGAGGCTGCTTAGCTCTGCTGCCCAGTGAGAGGCCTACTTGTGTAATGATTTAGGATTTCTATATTTATTTTCCTTTATCAGGCTTACAGTTACAAGTTACTGATGTTGTTATTCAGTGATTTCAAGTGAAATAGCAAGTTTTACACCCATGGAGGCTCTATTCAAGCTCTAACAAGACCTGGCGGCAGCCCAGGCAAAAAACCAGGTTTAGGCCAAGAGGAATATTCCTAAGGCTGTTGAACCTTTAATGAATTTTCCTAGTGATGCCAGAGAATCCCTCGCCTTAAGGATGGTACCTGGGAAACCAATGACGCAGTGCTAGACAAGTGCAAAAAAAAGAATAAAGGTGTTGAACCCGAGCAAAAGAAGTAGAAGCAACACCAAGGGAAGGAGTCGTCAACCATTGCCAAGAAGGCAAAGAATAAAAAAGTGGTTGAAGAAGAAGGGGAAGAAGAAGAGGAGATCCCTCAAGCCACCATTAATTTATATTCTTCAGCCATTGAATAAGAAACAAAGACATCCCCAAGAATAATGACGTCAGAGTAGTTGCATGCTTCTTCTCTAGGACCAAGATTAAGCACCTATCTGGGCTGATACGGAAATAAAGAAGACCAGGGGCATCTGGAGGTACCCTAATGTTGCCTTCATTCCAACCTAGACATCGACGAGATAAAGGCAGCGATCGATGCTAGGAGGTGGTACCTGTGTGAGGTGGAAGGGCTGCTTGAATCCTTCAAGGGTCTTGCGGATCATGTTAAGCAAAACTCATCTTACTATGATTGGGTTCAAGCCTTGGACACCAAGCTCCAGGTTGTCATTAAAGAAAGAACTTTATTGTCGAAGGTAGTCAAAGCCTGAGATAAGACTATAAAGGAGAAAGAAACTACTCTTGCTGCCGCCCTGAGGGAGCTGGAGTAACTAAAACCTAAAAAACTAGAGATGGAGAGACTTCAAGGAAAAAACCAGAAAACTGAAGGAGGAGAACAAAAAGTTACACAAAAGGCCACTAATTCTAAGAATGCTGTGAAGAAGGCACAAGATGAACTCCTTACTGTGAACAATGAACTGACGATATCACAGGGTGGTTGTAACAAAGACTAGAAGCAGTATAAAGTTAAAATTACTTCCTTAATCAAGAAAATTAAAGATACGACTGTCCTTTATGAAGAAAATGATAGGCTACGAGATGAAGTAAGGGTAAACCTGGGGAGGGTGGAGCTTTGTGGAACTATGGCGCTTGAAATTTTTAGTCCCGCTATTTGCCAAGTTATGCATTGCAATCCTGGTATGGATCTTAACCTGAATGGCATCAGGCCACACTTCCAATTCCATGAAGGGAAGCTGGTGGCCATAGCTAACGATGGACACCGGGAGCCTAATGATATACCATTTAAGCTTGCCTCTCTACCACCCAACCAATCGATGAATCTGAAAGAAACTTCTTCTCGGCCTGAAAGTGCCAGAGCTACTCCTGATGACGCTTCTAGAAATGGCCAAAAGACTGCTCCCCCTCCATGACTACCTCTGGTGTTCCTAAATTCCTCCCTTGGTATTCTATTAACTTACTACTATAGGACGTTGTAGCCTTGTCCCGGGATAGGCTTCGAATTTGTAATTTCTCTTTGATATGAATGAAGATATTTTATTTCTACACATGCTTTCTTTTTACTATATTTCAATTATCACAGTAGAAACAACTTAGGAATTTTGCTTTTGCTTTTGTCAGGCGACCTCGAACACAATTTTCCAAGTCACGTAAGACATTGTATAAAGTGTGTATTATTCACTGTGAACTAACTTGCATAAATTGTTTTACGCAAAAAAGACTTAGGTAAAAAAAACTAAGTAACTTAGTTGCACCACTCGTTGGGGCTCAGTACGATTTTAATAATAATCGATCTTTGCCACTCGTCGGGGTCAAGTAACCACCCATTGGTTGGGGTGCCACTCGTTGGGGTCCAGTACGGCCTCAAAGAGGTCTGATCCTCATAACTCATTGGGGCTTTGTTGTTTCTACTTGCACCACTCGTTGGGGTCTAGTACGGCCTCAAGGAGGCCTGATCCTCACCACTCATTGGGGCCAAGTAGCCAATCCTTGTTTAAGGGACTGAGGTATCGCTCGTCGAGGTCTGGTACAACCTCAAGGAGGTCTGATCCTTGCCACTGCTGGGGGAAAAAAGAGTTTTCATACACAAGATAATTACTTTAATAAGTAAGAGAAAGAATTCATAAATGAAAATTTTATTATTCACTAAATGTACATTTGAGCTAAACTGGGACATGCCACGTTAAAACCTTCTCAAGGAAAACCTAATAGGAAAAAACCTTAAGTTAGGAAAAAGAGTACATGTCGTAAGGTCTAGTTAGCTATAGTAAATGCGTAAATTTAAAATATTTCACTTGTTCCTTATTGGTGTTCTATCCAAGCATTCAAGACAGTAAGTACCTTTACACAAGACTTCTGAGACGCGGTAGGGTCCTCCCCAGGACGGTACAAGCATGCCTTAGTGAGCGAATTTATTGCCAATGCTATCTCGGTACAACACAAGTCACCAATTTCAAAACGCCTTTACAAAACACGTTTATTATAGTAGAGAGCGGCCTTAGCTTTGACCGACTGATCCCGAATGAAGGCTTCTTCTCTTAGCTATCCAACAACAACCAGCTCACTCGACAAGTCCTCCCCATTGCTCTCTACATTGAATTGTTAGACCCTGATGGACGATATGTCAAGCTCTAACGGGATCATGGTTTCAACCCCGTATGTGAGTCTAAATGGAGATTCGTTCATGGATGAGTGAAGGATGGTTTGGTATGCCCAAAGCACATAACATAATTGATTGGTCCAATCCCTATTTGCATCTCCTAACCATTTCTTAAGGCCCTTGAGAACCTCGTGGTAGGCAACCTCTACTTGACCATTAGTTTGGGGATGCTCAAGTAACTCAATGAAAACACTTGCATGATATTTAGCCCCTCAAGTAACTTAATGAACTTGCGGTCTATAAATTGAGTGCCATTGTCTATGGCGATCTACCCTAGGACGCTGAAACAAGCAATTATATTCTCATAGACAAAGCGTCTTATTCTGGCAGAGGTGATGTGGACCACCAGCTCGACTTCAATCCATTTTGTGTATATACCCCTACAATCAAATACTTGATACCCCCAAGGGCTGTAGGAAATGGACCCAAGACATCCAAACCCCACTAATGAAAGGGCACGGATATTGATAATTCTTTTATAAGGGTGTGATGTAAGTTAGCAAACCTTTAACAGGAATCACACTTCTGAACATACTCTGTTGTACTTTTTTCATTGTGGGCCACCAAAAATCGGCTCAGAATATTTTCCTCATGAGACTTCTTAAACTACAGTGGTGCCCACACTGCCCCTCATGTGCTTCAGCCATTGTCACATGAACACCATTCTCATGTAAACACAAAAGATAGGGGATTGAGAAGCCTTGTCGGAATAACTTGCCATCAACTATAGTGAAAAAGGGTAGCTTTTTTTTATCTTCCTTCATTTGGTCTCATCTATAGGGAGCTGATCATTCACCATATACCGAACGTAAGGCGCTGTTCAAGAGTCTTCAGAAAACCTAATCAATCGAATGGTATTAACAGAGGGGTTGTTGGTGATACTATCCTACTAGGCTCTGTTAGGGTGTTTTACACTACCAACGTAGTATTCCCTTCCTTTTTCGTACTAGTCAGCTTGGAAAGGATATCATCCCTAGTATTCTCCTCTCTTGGAACATGCTTGAAGGTAATGGACTGAAACTGCTCCTTCAGCTCATGAACGCAAGCTAAGTATTGGAGAAGTCAGGGTTCCTTTGCCTGGTATTCGCCAAGGATTTACGAGATCACCAGCCGCGAGTCACTACATAAGGTGACAGTCTTAGCATCAATATTGATGGTTGCTTTTAAACCCGTAAGGCAAGCCTCGTACTCTGCTTAGTTGTTGGAGGTGGTGAAGTTAAAGTAAAGAGAAATCTTAAGGTGCATACCATCATTACTCTCATTCACAATTCCAGCTCCGCACCCCTTACTATTGGAAGAACCATCCATATATACCATCCAACGCAAACAAGATGGCTCTAGATTCGACCCTAAGAGTTCTACAATAAAATTTGCCAATGCCTGGGCCTTGATAGCACCTCGCAGTTCATAGGTGATATCAAACTTAGACAATTCAATCACCTATTTAATCATTTTACTTGCCAGGTCAGGCTTGAAGAGGATGGTGTGAAGTGGTAGATCCGTCCTTACCATAATAGGGTGTACATGAAAGTATGGTCGTAGACGTCAGGATGCTCACATGATGGCTAGGGTGGCTTTCTTAATCTTTTAGTATCTGTATTCAGCCCCCTACAATGTCTTGTTGGTGAAATATACTAGTCTTTTCCCTTCCAGAGTCTCTTTAACCAAAGCCACACCTAAAACTTCATCTGAAATAGACAAAAAAGTATTAGTTTTTCACTGGGATCAGGCTTTACCGGTATATAAGGTATAGATAAGACTTCCTTCAGGTCTTGGAACGCCGCCTCTTACTCTGGCCCCCACTTAAACTTTTTGCTTTTCTTTAAAATCTTGTAGAGCGGAAGACACTGGTGGGCCATCTCGGGCATGAACTGCGCTAAGGCTCCGATCTTTCCATTTAGAGACTGCACCCCTCACAAATTTCTAGGGCTCTACAACTTCTGGATCACCTTACATTTGTCTGGGTTGACCTCAATCTCACACTGGGTCAACATGAATCCTAGGAACCTGCCTCCAGGCACTGCAAAAGTGCACTTCAAGGGATTAAGGTGCATGTTATACTATTAGCATTATAGAAAAATCTTACAAAGATCCTTAATGTGATCTCTGTTGGCTAGGGGCTTGGTAATGATATCATCGATGTACACTTCAACCAGCTTGGTGTGCATGCCCTCGAACACCTTGTTGATCATGCACTGATAAGTAGCTTTGGCATTCTTCAGACCAAAAGGCATGACAGTGTAATAGAATACACCCTTATCATTGACGAAAGTTATTTTCTCTTGATCTTCCTCTCACTTCGGGATCTGGTTATATCCTGAACACGTATCCATGAAAGACAAATTGGTAACTAAAAGAATCGTTTACCATTTTGTCAATGTTGGGTAAGGGATACGGGTCCTTTAGGAAGCACTTGTTGAGATCAACATAGTCTATTCACATGCGTTATTTTCCATTGGATTTCTACACCATGACGATATTTGACAACCGGGAAGAATAACGAATCTCCTTAATGAAGCCAGCCTTCAATAGTTCTCTGGTCTACTCGTAAGTGGTTTTTTATTTCTTTGGACCCAGGCGTCTTTTCTTCTAAGCCACCGGTCTTGTCTTTAGGTAGACAGATAACTTATGATAACAAAAATCAAGGTCTATGCCTGGCATATCAGTAGCGTCCAGGCAAATAACTCCTTAAACTCCTTGAGTAATGCTATCAAATATTACTACATCTTAGGCTTAAGCTGCTTATTGATCTACGTTACCCTCTCTAGGGTGTCTCTTAACACAATTGCCTTCAATCCCCCCTCTGGGGTTGGCTTAGAAGGGTTGAGGGATCTATCTTTCATTCAGCCTTGGGTCCAAATCCACCAAGTTGACAGAGGCTACTGCAGGGCCCCTATTATTCAACCTCTTCTTCTTGTTGATGGCCTCCAACTTCACCATATTGAGGCTGAGGTTGTAACAATACCTTGCCATCTCTTGATCACCCCAGATCGAAGATACTTGATTATCCTTATCGATAAATTTGATAAATAGATAAAGAGTAGAAATAATGGCCTCCATAGCATTGAATGTTGGATGGCCTATGATGGCGTTATATGGGGACTGCACATGATCAAGATCCTGGTCTTGATAGTCTTTGCTCTGGGCTACCTATCAAATGTGATGCCGGTATTAAGATACCCCTTCGTGGGCTGCTTAGCCCCATTAAAGGCAGTTAAATCCTACGTATAGGGTTTCAAATCCGTATTAGTAAGGCCCATCCTCTTGAAACAATTGTAAAAGATGACATCATAGGAACTGCCTTAATCCACAAAAACTCTTTTCACATCCATATTTGCGATGACAGCTACAACAACCACTGAATCATCGCCTCCCAGTATGGTTGGACCAAAATCATTATCAAAGAAAGAGATAGCGGGTGTCTGTACACCGTCTCTGAAGGGCCTGTTGTCTTACTTCTTAACTTGCACAGACAAGATCATACAGTGATGGTTCTTCCGCGTCGTGATCGAAGTGCCTCATCCAACAAAGCCCCTAGCAATCATATTGATCACTTCACATCTGCCATGCTAAGGTAGAGATGGCATCCATTATGCTTCCTACATAACTTCCACCACTGAGCCCTATCAGGCTCATCTAGAAACTTTTTCCTGAAGAGATACTGCTTTAACTCGCCTTCTCAAATCAAGACCTTGATGGCATTCTTAAGCTGCCTACATTCATCAAAGGAATGCCGTGTCTGCTCATGGAAGTCACAGTACTTCCTAGGGTTCCCAGGTCTTTTGACAGGCGCAAGTTTTCTTATCCCATATACACTGAAAGATGGCCAACCCACCTCCCTCAAGATATGAGATGAATTGGCGAAGTGGAGCATACTGAGAAAATGCAACGACACACTTTTCTTGCTGCCTTAGCTGCTGAACCCCACATCGATCCTTTGGGATGTCCTTTCAAACCTGAGCCTTTTCTTCTCTTTATCTACACTTGGTGCAGGAGTTGGTGGCTTACTCCTGGCCGTTGTGACCTTCAAATGCATATCAATACCAACATATTTAGATGCATTGCGTATAAAATCCTCCAAAGTGGTGGGCAGGCCCTATGCCAAAGACATGACAAATGGGGACTTGCTGCAAAGCCCCAATGATAATGTGAAGCTAGATAACTTTAGTTAAATCTGGAACCATGGCTGCCTCTTTATAAAATCTCTTCAAAAAATCCTTAAGATATTCAGTTTCACCTTGCTTGATTTGAGCCAAGGTGTGAGACATCCTGGTATGTCTCTTAAGATAACGAAATGTTGGCTAAACACCTCAGCCATTTCCTCCCATGAATTGATAGACCCAGAGGGTAAAGCCTTAAACCATGCTAGGGCTTCACTCGTCATGTATATAGGAACATATGACACATGATGTCAGCTTCAGTTCTGAAAAACACCCCTTCGTAAACATAAGTATCAAGATGCTTGCATGGATCTGTCTCACCCATATACTTTTGATCGAAAGAGGCTGGGTGGTTTAGTGGTGCCTGGGAATAGGCACATTCATGAGTCTCCTGGAAAAAGGGTTACTCAACTTGTATCTAGGGTTGGTTGATTTACATAGGACTGAGTCTTCTACTCCTCCTCGTACGTAGGGATCCTGGAATAGGACAATGTACGAACATCTCTTGCTTGGAAACTTCAGGCTACTGCTGCTAAACCTTGCTTAGGCTTACCCTTTTTGATGGACAGATCATTCATGCCTCAATTTAGCAAGCTCCTCCCTGAGCTACCTAATGATCTCATCCCTTGGGTTAGGAGTAACCACAGGGACCACCTTCCCAGCTGAAGTACCGAAGGTGCCAAAAGCCAAACGTCTTGGCTCTAAGAACATTAGATCTTCAACGTGCCCATCAAGAACTCTTTCCTCTATGATGACTTAACTTTTTCTACGATCGTGGGACTAAAACTTTACAAGTCCCACTAAGTATGCCAATGAACTTGTTTGGACCGGGGTCCAACAACCGACCTTGCGATAGTATTTAAATCTTTCGTTTACTCTTTAATATTACACCAGTCCAGTGGGGATCCGCTATTATATCCTCGATTCCAGTGGGGAATAAAGGTCTTAGAGTGATTCCTCGTACAAAATCACCAGACTTACATATTGTTAGGGCAAAAAAGGGTATCACCTGCTAGGACACTCTGACGCTCAAATCAGTGAAAGTTCTAAGGAATTTTAAAGCTCAAGCGTAAGATTAGAGAGAATGTTCTTACATGTTATGTTGATGCATGGGTATTTATACCTGGAAGTAGTGGAAACGTCTCCTAGTTCACCAAGCTTTCTGTAGATGGTGTCAGTACTTGCTCTGCTCTTCTATAGTAAAGCTGACTGGTGATTGAGACATTTCACAACGGCTCTACCTACCCATGAATCACTTTATAGGCTACTTGTTTAACACGCTTAGGCATAGGTCAACTCTGACCCTCCGGTGTTGAGTAAACAACTTGCGATGAGGTCAGTTTAGGGACCTTTCGTGTGACAACGGATTCCGGCATTAAGTCATGTCATTACACGAGACGTTGTTATTGAGAGAATAGATCACACTAGTTGTTATGTCATACCGGTTCCAGAAGATGAATTTTAGTCAATATTACCCTTAAGTCTAGGGGCCGGTCTTTGGACTGGATCAATGATAAATTAATTGGTTTTTTCTTGATTTAAATTATTATATATACTTTTTAGGCGAATCAACCTATTATCTCATAACTAAAAGTATTAAAAAAATTATTACTTTGTTTTTTAAAGCTTGGTAGGCTAATCTGCCTCCAAAGTAGGGCAAGACTGAAATTCCAACTGGCCTCTACTAAGGGGCCAAACCTATCTCGCCCCACATTTGGTAGGTTGAAAATAGGGTAAGGCGGGTTGACCCTTATCGATAACCCTAGTCACCACCATCGTTGTAACATCTCGAGTAATTAATTTAAATATCAGTGATTAGTGGAATTTGACAAATAAATTATTTAGAATTAATTTGGATTTTTCAGAAATCATTATAAATTATTATAACTTAATTTACACATAATTAAGGCGATAGATTTTAAATACATTAATTTAATTGATCGATTATTAAATTTTAAAATAAAATTAAATAGGTGATGGTAATTTTTGATTTACCAAAGGGTTAAAAGTAAAAGTTTTAATTAAAGTTATAAAAGAAACTGGAAAAGAAATTAGCAAATGACGATATCGCCCTTAATGAAATAAATCTTTAATTGTTCTCTTTTTCCCCCACTGTTCCACGTAAGAGTGAGGCAAAGGGTGAGCTTTCCATTTTCATTCCATAACAGTGGCTTCTAGCTTTAAATCGAAGGTCCATTAAGCGACGAAACATGGAATTGGGAGCACCATTGTGATCATGGGAGTGAGATATGTCCATGTGAACCTTCAATTTGATGTTTTCCTTTCCCTCTTTCCCTTTCTCTCTTTAGCCGTGTAGGAGTTCTTGCATGGTAAATAGGGGTTTAATTTTCATAAACTATGGCCATGTGTAGCTTAATTAAGACTCCTATGACAATAGGTGTTTCCAAATTCACATTTTCCTTTTTCTCTTCTCTTGGAGGAAAATTATTTTGCTTGGGAGATGTCTTTTTGCATTTTCTTAGTGAATTGAAGGTTAAAAATGACTTTTAAGGCAATTGGTATGGCAAACAATTAATGGGTGTCATGTCTCAATGATTGTAGGTATCGAAATGGGATTTAGAAGGATGTTAAGCATTGTGGGTGCTAAAACTAGAAGTGGAGCAGAGAACAATCAAGTCATTGGGCGAGACTGACATAAAGAACAATTAACGGAAGCTTGGAACTGAGGTAAGAGAAGTGTTTGGAGTTATAATTAATTAGAATTAGGTATCAACCCTAATCGAGGTTCAAAAGGAAAGTAGTGTAACCGGTATGGTAATGGACAAAATTTAGAAATTTAATTACATTATGTAATAGGAGATAATATGGTATGATGTTGATAGAAGAAATAAATAAATGGTGATTTTAGAAATATATGAATTTTGTGAATAATTGGTGGCGTATGATAAATGGAATTGTATGAATTATATTTGGATTGTGTGTTATGGAGAATATGAGATTATGGAATTACTTGTCATAACTATGTTTGTGTGTTTTAGAAATGATGAAAAATATGGTTTGGTGAATGTATTGAGGGCCTGGTCTGAGTGGCTACGGTTTTGTTGTTAAAAGTTGATGATTGGTGATGATTTAATAATATGAGATGTTATAATTAGAGTCGGGTCTATGTGGCTGCCCTTTATAAATAAAATGTAAGGATTTTAGGCCAATTAATTAAGAGAAAGAAAGTTTAAAATGAATTTATATGATTTGTGCGGTTGGGGACAACCAACGATATATGTTGCCCTTCGCTTTTGGCTCCCATGGTCAAGTAAAACCCAGTTGAGTTACGCAATGGTCAAGTAGGACCCAGTGGCTAAGGTGGAGAGCCAAGTTGGGCTCGGTGGACCAAGTCAGGTTCACGGTGTGTCAAGTAGGACCCCTAGCTGAAGGCCGATCCTTTTAGTATCTGTATACTAGCATGTCATTAAAATTGTTTAAAAGTTAATCGTGTTTTACATGATTTGACCCTTGGTGATGCTTGATAAGTCTTGAAAAGACTTAATTATTCCACCCTTAATTTAACTTAATCCATTAAATATTGTTTATTTTGGCACTATTATTTAATAAATTGTCAATAATTCTGGTTTTATTTATTTATTTCAAAAGTGTTTGAAATATGCAAGAAAATGATTAAAAATAATAATTAGTTAAGGAAATTTGTTTATTTGTGAATTCATTAACCCAGCGTACATACGCTGGACGGCCAGCGTACATACGCTAGGCATTTATTTGTTTACATTTTGCAGGATCAAGGACACGATCAAGCTCAAGCGAGGGAGTTCCCAGCTCAAGCGTGAAGTAAAAAAGAAATCCACGCTCAAGCGCATGAAAGCCACGCTCAAGCATGAGTAATGTAATCTACATAAAACTTCATGCATGCATCAATTAACGCACTCACGCCCAAGCTCCCACAACTCACACTCAAGCGTGAAGTCATAAGTGCAGTGAATATCACGAGCTCGCTTAAGCGTGGGCCCTTCACGCTCAAGCGTGAAGGTGGTTATTCAATTTGCTGTTTTTCCCTCCAAGTGAAGTGCTGCACCGTTGCTGTTTCTATTCTTCTGTTGTACTGTAGTAACTTAAGTATTGAGTTGTAATTAATTATTTATTTGTAACTAGGTGATTAGATTAGTTAGTTTAATTATTAATTAAGTATTCCTTTGTAATTAATTAAGTTAGTTAGTTAGTTAGATGCTTATATATACTTGTACATACTCTGCAAAGTGTGTGGAGAACAGAGTACAGAATATAACACGATTCATTTTTCCATTTCTAATCTCTCTCTAATTTCTCTCATCCATGTCTCTCCACATTCCTTCGTCTGAATCCATTTCCATGGGTTTCTAAACCCCTAGGGTTGGGATTGCGAAGGTTTGCAATGAATTCTTGAAGGTGTATTGAGGAAGTTAACTTCTGATGCATGAGGAGAACAAGCTGAGGAGTGGATCTACTTTGCTGGATTGACAAATCCAGATCTGATGAAGAATCTCACTAGTGAGGAATCATGGTTGAGGGTTAGGTAACTTCTAGCTTCCTAACTAATTCAGGCCTAGTAATTAGGTGAATAGTTAGGGTTCAACCCCCAATTTCACATTAGATTTCTCTGTAATTGAGTACCTAAGGGATTAGGGTTTAATGCTTAGGAATTAGTGTTATTCACCTAAGGAATTAGGGATTAACCATCTATGAATTGTCCTCTTGCATCTGAAGCTTGATTGAACCTCAATTGCATGTTTCTCGATGAAGTTGTAAGCTGAAGTAATCCTAACCTATCTTCCATTAATTACATTTCATCTTTCATACTATCTCTGAAAAATACAAAAACATAGAAAGCATAAAACCAACAAAAATAGAATGAATTCTATCTGCATTGCGTTGGTTCAGCTTGTACTAGTCTAAGATTGTAGTAATTACCACAATCCCTATGGAAACGATCAAATATATTACAAATTTAACTATTGGTGTGCTTGCCAACAGAAATAAATCCTCTAAGAGTCACACTATAAGTCAATATCAATTCAGGATTTTCCAACCAAGTTAATGGCTCAGGATTTATTACATCAAGTTAATGGCGCCGTTGCCGGGGATTGTTGAGTAATATCAACAATCCTTGGACCGATACTAGACTAAACCATTTAATTTTGCTTTGCATTTAGTAGTTTAATTCTCATTTTTAGCATAGTAGTAGTTTTTATGTAGCAGTAGCAGTAGCTTTGTATTGTTTATGTCTAACATTTGGTGTATGCAGTCAAGGAACATAGGAGAGCCTTTCTTCTTTGATCCTGATATTGATTTGTTAGAGTGTAAGCTTAGAAAAGAGAAAAAGCAAAAAGAGCAGAAAGAAATAGAACAGAGGAGAGTTACACTAGGTGACTACTCTAGGCCTACTGAAGAAGGATCGCAATCTAGCATCCTTAGGCCTTCGATTGCAGCCAATAACTTTGAACTTAAACCGGCTTTGTTGTAGTTGGTTAAAAATGATCAATTTGGAGGAAGTGAGGTTGAGGATCCAAATTTGCATTTAGAAACCTTCCTCCAAATCTGTGATACTGTAAAAATGAATGGAGTCCCTGAAGAAGCAATGAGACTGAGATTATTTCCTTTTTCTTTAAGGGACAGAGCTAAGGCTTAGTTGCAAAGCCAACCAAGAGGTAGTATTTCTACTTGGGAGGATTTATAAAGAAAATTTCTGATTAAATATTTTCCTCCTTCCAAGTATGCTAAGTTGCGCACTGAAATCACTTGTTTCCAGCAGAGAGAAGGTGAATCTCTAATGGAAGCATGGGATAGGTATAAAGAAAGTTTAAGGAAATGTCCTCATCATCAAATCACTGATGTACAGCAAGTTACCATATTCTATAATGGTGTGAGACTAGCAACTAGGGTCTTGATTGATACCTCAGCTGGAGGTTCATTGACCATAAAAACAGTAGAAAAAGCTATAGAGCTGATAGATGTTATGGCTTCAAATGAATGCTTAGTTAGTGAGAGGAGCCAAATCCCTAAGAGAGGATTAGAAGCACAAGATGCTTATTTGGCTCAAAGCAAGTTGATGACTCAGGCGTTGGAAAAATTAAGTGTACAGATTTTAGAACTTCAAAAGCCTAGTCAAGTTTGTATGATAAGCTGTGATTTTTGTGGTGGAGATCATGAAAATGGCATGTGTGATCCAAATGTGACTACTGAGCAAGTTAATTACATGGGGCAACAACAATTTCAAAGGAATTATCCCTTTAATTCCTTTAATCCTAACTATAGGAATCACCCTAATTTTTCATGGCAGAAAGGTCCACATTTGAATCAAAACATGCCACAAAATCAAACCATAAATAGATCACAACAATATCTTCCCCTTCCCTCTAAGGAAAAGTCTGAACTTGAGAATGTTCTATCTCAATTCATTCAGGCCAGCTTTAAAAATCAAGAAATGTCCATTCGAAATTTAGAAAATCAGGTTGGACAGCTGTCAAAACAATTAGCTGAGAGACAATCAGGAAATTTTCCTGGAGATACTGAAGTAAATCCTAGGGAACATTGCAAGGCAATAACTACTAGGAGTGGGAAAATTCTTCTCCCACCTCCAAGTCATGAAGTGAGTTTAGAAAAAGATGCTGAAAAAGAAATAGAGCAGGAAAGTGAGCAAGCTGTTAATAAAACTGAAAATAAAGTAGAAACAGAAATAGAAAAAGAAAATCAAGTCTATCAAAAGAAAAAGAAAAAGATTGATTTGATTTTGGAGGAAGCTTCTAAGCTAACTCATGAGAAATTAAGGAATACTCCATTTCCACATAGATTTAAGAAACAAATAGAGGAGCAAAAGTTTGCTAAGTTCTTGGATGTGTTTAAAAAGCTTCACATAAATATTCCCTTTGCTGAGGCATTGCAAGAGATGCCTTCATATGCTAAATTTTTAACTTCTGTCTAAGAAGAGAAAGCTTAAGGGAGATGGATGATTGCTCTCACTCAAGAGTGTAGTGCAATTATTCAAAAGAAACTCCCTCAAAAGCTGGAAGATCCTGGATCTTTTACAATACCTTGTGCAATAGGGGATGTTCATGTAGGAAGTTCCTTATGTGATCTAGGAGCTAGCATAAACTTAATGCCTTTGTCCTTAATGAGGAAGTTAGGAACTAATGACCTGCAACCAACTCGCATGTCTTTGCAGTTGGCTGATAGGTCTATCAAGTATCCTCATGGGATGCTGGAAGATCTATTAGTTAAGGTAGACAAGTTTATCTTTCCAGCAGATTTTATAGTTTTAGATATGGAAGCTGATAGAGAAATTCCTTTGATTTTAGGAAGACCCTTCTTAGCTACAGGTAGAGCTTTAATTGATTTAGAAAAGGGAGAACTCATGCTGAGAGTTCAAGAGGAGCAGGTAACTTTTAATGTTTTCAATGCTATGAAACATCCAGCTAAGAAGATGGATTGTTTTATGATTGAAGAAATTAAAAGTTATAATACTCCTATGCTGTTAAAAACTGAAGAAGAGGTTTTACAAGCCTTTTTGGAGGATGATTTTGACTCTGAAACTGAGGAGTTAAATGACTCACATACTGAGTTGCTGAACCTACTTGAAGCATGTGAAGTAGGTGAGTTTGAAAATGAAAATAAAGAAAATTTGAATAATACTGAACTTAAGAAAGGTAAGGAAGTGTCTGAAGAAAAATTTGATTTAAAACCTTTGCCTTTTCATTTGATATATGTTTTCTTAGGAGATAATGAATCATATCCTGTAATCATTAATGCTGATTTAAAAGATAAGGATGTAGAAAAATTGATAGGGGTTTTAAGAAAACATGAGTCTGCTATTGGCTGGAACATTTCTGATTTAAAGGGAATTAGTCCATCATTTTGTATGCATAAAATTTTAATGAACGATGACTATTCCCCTGTTGTTCAGCCACAAAGAAGATTAAACCCCATAATGAAAGAAGCTGTAAGGAAAGAGGTGGTTAAACTTCTTGATGTAGGAATTATCTATCCTATCTCGGACAGTGCTTGGATTAGTCCAGTCCAAGTGGTGCCTAAGAGAGGAGGGATGACCACTGTTAAAAATGAAAAAGGTGAAGTCATTGCCACTAGACCAACTACAGGTTGAAGAATGTGTATAGATTATAGAAGGCTTAATGACTCAACTAGAAAAGACCACTTTTCTTTACCATTTGTAGATCAAATGCTTGAGAGGCTGTCAGGTCATGAGTATTACTGCTTCCTTGACGGTTATTCTAGTTACAACCAAATTGTGGTTGATCCAAAAGATCAAGAGAAGACAACCTTTACCTGTCCTTATGGAATCTTTGCATATAGGCGCATGCCTTTTGGTTTGTGCAATGCACCAGCAACCTTTCAAAGGTGTATGCTGGCAATTTTTGGGGACATGATAGAGAAGTTCATTGAGGTGTTTATGGATGACTTCTCTGTGTTTGGAAATAGCTTTGATCATGCCTCAGCAACCTATTTAAGGTGCTGGTGAGATGTCAGGAGACTAATCTTGTCCTTAACTAGGAAAAATGTCACTTTATGGTTAAAGAAGGGATAGTCCTTGGCCACAAAATCTCTGCTGAGGGCATTCAGGTAGATAGAGCCAAGATTGATATCGTTAAAAAACTTCCACCTCCAATCAATGTAAAAGGAGTGAGGAGTTTCTTAGGATGTGCTGGCTTCTATAGGAGATTTATAAAAGATTTTTCAAAAATAGCAAAGCCTTTGACTGATTTACTTATGACAGATCATGCTTTTGTTTTTGATGAAAACTGTGTCAAGGCTTTTAAAAATTTAAAACAAAGATTAATTTCAGCTCCAATCCTTGCAGCACCTGATTGGTCTTTACCATTTAAACTAATATGTGATGCAAGTGATTTTGCTGTAGGAGCTGTACTGGGACAGAAAAAGGAAAAATTAACACATGTGATATATTATGCTAGCAAAGTCCTAAATGAGAATCAAATAAATTACACCATCACTGAAAAAGAAATGCTTGCTGTGGTGTATGCATTTGATAAATTCATAGCTTACTTGATTGGTGCTAAGGTCATTGTGTATATAGATCATTCAGCAATCAAGTACTTGCTAGCTAAAAAAGAATCAAAGCCAAGATTGATCAGATGGGTTCTGTTACTCCAAGAGTTTGATTTGGAAATAAGAGATAAAAAGGGAGTGGAGAACTCAGTGGCTGATCAACTCTCTCGTCTGGAGGGTGAATCTAATTCTATCTTAATTAAAGAGGAATTCCCAGATGAGAGGCTGATGACAATTATCACATGGCCATGGTATGCTGATATGGCCAACTTTAAAAGTGCCTCTGTGGTACCTGAAGGTTGGACATCCCAAATGAGGAAAAAATTCTTTCATGATAGTAAAACTTTTCTTTGGGATGATCCATTTCTTTATAAGATAAGAGTAGATGGAATTATCAGGAGATGTATGCCTGAATCAGAGCAGGAAAGACTTTTATGGCACTGCCATGACTCCTATTATGGAGGACACCATGGTGCCTCCAGAACAGCAGCAAAAGTTTTGCAATGTGGCTTTTATTGGCCAATAATTTTTCAGGATGCTAAAGTATATGTTCAAAGGTATGATAGGTGTTAGAGAAGTGAAGGTCTCTCTACTAAAGCTGGCATGCCTTTGACAAATATTTTAGTTGTGGAGTTATTTGATGTATGGGGCATTGACTTCATGGGACCTTTCCCAAAGTTATTCTCTAATGAATATATCCTTGTTGCTGTGGATTATGTCTCCAAGTAGGTGGAGGCAATCCCTACCAGAACCAATGATGCACATGTGGTGGTTAGGTTTATAAAGAAGAATATTTTCTCTAGATTTGGAGTCCCTAGAGTCCTCATTAGTGATGGAGGGTCACATTTCTACAATAGAATCATGGAAAAAGCCCTTAGACACTATGAGGTACTACATAAGGTATCTACTCCATATCATCCATAAACTTGCGGACAAGTTGAGCTGTCTAATAGAGAAATTAAGAGGATATTAGAGAAAGTGGTAGGGAAGTCTAGGAAAGATTGGTCTGTGAGATTGAATGATGCATTGTGGGCTTATAGGATAACATTTAAAACTCCTATTGGCATGTCTCCTTATCAGTTTGTTTATGGTAAGGCTTGCCATCTTCCTGTGGAGTTAGAACATAAGGCATGGTGGGCCACAAAGTTATTAAACATGGATTTTGACCAATCTCAAGAGGAAAAAGTCCTAAAACTCCATGAACTTAAGGAGTTTAGGCTCAATGCTTATCAAAGTGCCTCAATTTATAAAGAGAAAACTAAGAGATGGCATGATAAGTGGATAAATAGAAAAGAGTTTCAAAAGGATGACAAGGTCCTGTTGTTTAATTCTAGACTGAGAATCTTTCCAGGAAAACTTAGATCTAAGTGGTCTGGACCTTTTATTGTGAATGAGGTCTTCCCTCATGGTGCAATTGAATTGAAAGAACCAGCCACTGATAGAACTTTTAAGGTGAATGGCCAAAGACTCAAACTCTACTTTGGAGGAGAGTTTGATAGGCAGAAAGCCTCCATGTTGTTGCAGGCATCTTCTTAGATGCCAGAAGGTCAAGCTAGTGACCTTAAAGAAGCGCTTTAGGGAGGCAACCCTATATTTTGTTTGTTGCATTTTATGTTCTTGTGTTTGGAATAATAAAAGAAAACCTAAAATGTTTGTGAATAAAGTGTGAATAAAATTGTGAATTTTTGAATAAGGTATTGAGTGTTCATACACTGAATTCCCTATGTACATACTTGTAAAATTCATTAGCTAGATTTAGAATCAGGTATCCTTGTAACTTGAGCGAACTTGATTGCGCTTAAGCGCGACCTCCTGTTTGTCTAGGCGCTTGAACGAAGTCTGTTGGTGCCTGAGCGTGACCTGTTTTGCTGAACCAGGCGCTCGAGCGTGATTTACTCACGTTTAAGCGTGGATTGTTCCTGGTTTGGTTCCTTCCATCCGCTTAAGCGAATATACTGGCACTTAAGCGAGTGTATCCATTTTTCTTTTATTTCGCTCTAGTGAAGCACTTTTCACTTAAGCGAATTTCATACAGAATAAAGATTCCCAAAGTCTCTTTTTCACGCTTACGCGAGAACTTGTCAAGCTTAAGCGTGATCATCTTGTGCACCCCCTATTGCACTTCGCGAGAGCGAACATTACTCACGCTTGAACGTGAGCTCTCGTGCAAATCAGTGTCTGTCCTTCGCTTGAGCATCCTTCAATCATACCCGAGCGTGAGCTCTTTTGCCCTTTAATGAATTGCGCGCTTGAGCGTTATTCCGCACGCTCTAAGCGTGATCGTGAGCCTGCACTATGTTGTTCCATAATACAAACCTTGCACGCTTAAGCTAGGATCAACACACTTGAGCGTGATTGATGATTTCATCTTTGCGCTTGAGCGTGCCTTGCCGTTGCTTGAGCGAATTATCTTAACCCCCCTGATGAACCTCACGCTTAAGCGTCATTCCACACGCTCTAAGCGTGATTGTGATGCATGACCCCTTTTGTACCGCTCGCTTGAGCGTAAATCAACACGCTCTGAGCGTGACCACTTGTGCCTGATAGACCAAAGCACGCTTAAGCGCCCCTATATCACGCTTGAGTGTGATCGAGCTGTGACAATTCTGTTCCAATTTTTCGCTTAAGCGTAAGGCTGTAAGCTTGAGCGTGAGTACCATACTGAAGCTCTTTGATACCTGTTTATTTGGCACTTGAGTGTAGTTTCTCACGCTGGAGCGTGGCATTCCCTTGCATATCATTCGCCTAAGCGAATAATGATCCGCTTGAGCAAGTTTTATACCTGATGCTACTTTCCATGATTTAATTTGGGCGTTTATACGCTGAGATTGCAGCGTAGCTACGCTTACCTCAAGTAATTGGTTCAACAGTATAAAACCCTCTCAGTGTACAAACCCTAACTTTCTACGCTGAAAACTTGGGTTTTGAAGAGGAAAAGGCACAACTTCTGACTCCTTAGAAAGGTACCTTCTTTACACTTCTTACTTTCAATTCTTCATAACAATTTTAATATTTCACTATTTCAATGTTAAAATTCTTTCATTCATCATATCCATTTTTTCAGTTTGCTGTGATTGTTTGGTTTTTGTACTTATTTCCATTTAGGCTTTTTAACCACCATCTTTAACACTCACAATGATCAGAAGATCACAAAGATTTTTGAAAAAACCTGAAGAAGTTGTTGAAGTGGAAAACATGAAGAAAAACCCAAAAGATAAAGGAAAGGGGGTGACTACTATCAGTATCTCTGATTCTCCACCACCCAAAGCAAGTAAAAGTCTTAGTGAGAGAAATAAATCTCAGATAGTTGGGAGTTTTGATGGGCATAGGTTTAGAGATTTTAAAGCTGCCCAAGATTATGAGAAAAAGTTTAAAAGCAGAGGAGTAATAAGGGATAGAGCTCTAGTCCTTGATGAGGAAAAGTGTGCTGATTTTAATGTAAAAGCTGCTATGATTGAAAGGGGATGGCAGTTCTTTAATGAGAATTTAGGCAATGGTTACCAGGAACTCACTAGAGAATTTTATGCCAATCTGAGGACTCACTCTATGGAGGATAAGTTTCCTTTTTCTTCCTTCTTAAGAGGAGTCACCATTCCTTTAACTGGTAACATATTGAATAAGCTGTTGAAAGTGCCTATATTGGATGAGGAAGGATGTCACTATACATGGAAAATGGATATTTTTCATAGGGCTAAAAATGAAAATCTTAGGAAAGAATTTTTAGAGGAGTGTTGTGAACAAGGAGCTGCATATTTAACGAAGGTTAATGGTGCAACAAAAAGTGTCCGGAAGAATTGTTTGAATTACCTTCCCCTTTTATGGTGTCACTATGTCCTATCATCTCTGCAACCTGTGGTTCATGCTATTGAGATTACCATTAAGAGGTTGGTGTTGATCTATTGTCTAATGAGAGGCCTGTATGTTAATCCGGGTGAGTTAATACTGGAAGAGATGATGAAAAACCTTGAAAAGAATCTCCAACTGCCATATTGCTCTGTTATCACTTTGTTGGCTCAAAAGAATCAGGTCAGGCTGAATTATAATGAACTGACAAAGGTAAAGCCAGAAAGGATTATGGATAAGCAATGAGTGATAAACCACATTGACAATTTTATGCCTCAGGAGTCCAAGCGTCCAAGACAACCTAAACCAACATCTTTTGCACCACCACCTCCAACAGGAGCAGGTACTTCTTCTGATATTTCCATGATAATGCAAGAACTACAGGTCATGAAGAAAATCCAGCTAGGAACCTATGATCTGGTCTTCAACCATGATCTCATGCTGAGAAAGATTGCCACCACATTGAATGTGGATCACATTGAAGAAATGGGAGTTCCACCTTGTATTTATATGTTGATGTAGGTTTTGACAATAAACAACAAATGAAGATTTAAGTTCAAATACACAAATCAATAATGATTGATAAGATAAACAAATGATTGCCAAAATAGTCAAAATAAATCTTGAAGAAACTTGGTTGTTAAATCATCCTGGAAAAGCCATTACAAGTATGCAATGAAATGAAGCAAGCTTAAGCAAAAGAATGAAGAATCAGGGACTTGCACACTCTAAGCGTGAGTCAGCGTAGAAGTATGGGCTTGAAAGTAATGAATCAGGAGCCCAAAATCATAAGTCTCGCTTAAGCCTAAACAAGGTTCGCTTGAGCGTGATAGCACGCTTGAGCGTGGATTCGAGCATGATGCAAGCGTGAAAAGGAAAACAAGGGAAATATACTTGTACGCTTAAGCGTGATTAAACTCGCTTGAGCGAGGATGCTACAAAATTAATTATAGCATGTGTTTATGATGTGCAGTTGAATATCAGAAGTTCCAAGAAGCTAATTCAAACATCATGCTAATCTCAGATGATTAAACTATGTCACCATGAGTCAGATAAGTTTACTTAATTCAAATGAATTATGTGAATTTGAATTTGAATCTCTATTGAATATATGACAGCTTTGTATCGTACTTGGACAAACTGAATCACACTATGAATTAGCCAAATATAGCGTTCCAACATTCTCTGAGCAGATTGCATTCTCCAGGTCTCTACTACGCAAGTTTCAATTTAAGTAACTAAAAATAGACATACGCTCCACTGTTCCACCTTGTCATGGAAATTAAATACACTGCTCCACCATAAAATGACCATGTTGCTCCATGTCATCGAAGGAAGTTAAAGATACAAGGAACCATACTGCACTATCCTCGGGTGAATATTTTAATTGCAATCACCATGCTTCCATCTACTATAAATAGGGAAGGAAATTGAATTTGCAAGAAGTACCAAGCAGTGAAGCATTCCCTCTGCAATTCTTTCTTCCTCTCACGTTGCTTCTTTTCTATTAGCTCTTTACTCTCTGTTTCTATTTCTTGGCTAATTACTTTGAGAGTGAAGGTGTGAGCAAAATTTATTTTTAGTGCCAAAACTTGCATATCCTCTCTTTGAGAGTTATCATTGTGTAAAACCTTAACTTGTATATCCACTCTTTTTAAGAGTTATCTTTGTACACTTAAACACCAAAAATTCTAGAGTTGTGGGTTGGGTTTCAACCTTGTAAATTGTGAGATTAAGAGATTGGGTGGGGTGCCCTTGTACTTGTGAGGATTGGATTCTTGAGTGTGGGACACTAGGAAGTCGCAGTTGCTCAAAGTTGTATCTCTAATCTACAATAGTGGAAATCCTCTAAGTGGGTTGCTTAGAGGCGAGACGTACACCGGTGTGGTGGAACTCGTATATATCGGTTTGCAAATCTTTCTTCCCTAAACTCATTTAATTTGTGCACTTAAGTTGCTTGCTTGATTCATTGCTTCACTAATTTGGACTAAGTGCATGTTATACTAAGTTACAAACTATTTTGTTTAACATTGTTGAACTTGACTTTAAGTAACACTCTTCTATTAATCTTTCTAAAAGTCTCATAAATTGCTTTGTGGTTAATTTGATTCTATATCTTGATTATTACTTAGACTTTTTAAGTACTTATTATCTTGACTTGTGCATAACTTGTTATCACTTGCCATTAAGTTTATCATCTTCAATAAACATAGTAACTAAAGAATCAATTTCAAAAGCATTCAAAGTAAAAATTTTTAATACTCAATTTACCCCCTTCTTGAGTAATTGAGGCCACTTGGTTAACAAGTGGTATCAGAGCTTGACTCTTGGTAGATCAAGCTTAACAGCTTCAAGAGAACAAATGGCCTCAAATTCTCTAAACCTTTTTCCCGAGGGTGGTGCCACAAATAGACCTCCTACTTTCAATGGTGAGGGCTACGCTTTTTGGAAAGCAAGAATGAAAATTTTTGTGCAATCAATTGACTTGAAAGTATGGAATGCTATTGAAAATGGTCCTTTTGTACCTATGCATACTGTTAATTATAAACAAGTTGAAAAACCTATGGATAAGTGGACTAGTGAGGAAGAAAAGAAAGTACAATATAATTACAAAGCAAAAAATCTTATTACTTTAGCCTTAGGTCCCGATGAGTTCTTTAGAATAGTTACATGTAAATCTACTAAGGAAATATGGGATACCCTTCAAGTAACTCATGAAGGAACTAGCGATGTTAAGGACTCTAAAATTAGTACTTTAACTAGTCAATATGAAAGTTTTAGAATGAATTCCAATGAATCTATTGTAGAACTTCAAAAGAGATTTACTTTGATTATTAATCATCTTATTACACTTGGTAAATCTTATACTAACAAGGAACTTATCCACAAAGTTCTAAAAAGTCTTACTAGGGAATGGCAACCTCTTGTTACGACCATCAAGCAATCTCCCAATATAAATGATATGTCTCTTGCCACTTTGTTTGGTAAACTCCAAGAACAAGAACAGGAATTGAAAGACTTGAAACAAACGGAGGAAGAAGAAAAAGTCTCTAAGAAGAAAGGACTAGCTCTCAAAGCCACCTCAATTGTTGAAGATGAATCCGAAAGTGATATTGACGAGGATGAAGAGTTAAGCCTATTCGTGAAACGTTTTGGAAAGCTTATGAAGAGCAAACGCTTCCAAATACAAGGTAAGAAACCTAATCCTAAAGAAAATTCTACTTCACCTACTTGCTTTGAATGTGGAAAGGAAGGACACTTCAAGATAGATTGTCCAAATCTAAAGAAGAAAAACAAAGAAAGAAAAGAAAGGAAAAGAGCATATATCGCATGGGATGAAAATGAGATAAGTAGCTCGGACGATTCGGAAAATGAAGAAGCAAACCTCTGTCTTATGGCCAATCACCAAGATGAAGAAGATGAGGTAAACTTTCATGACTTAGATAAGGAAGAACTACTTGATGCTCTTGAAGAATTGTATGACAAATTTATGAAAGTGTCTAATAAGCATAAATTATCTAGAAAAACCATTGACACTCTTGAGATGCATCTTATGGAAGTTTGTAAAGAAAATGAATGTTTGAAAAATGAGTTAGTAAATGTTCAAGCATGCTCTAGGACTAAACCTTGTGAATTTGTAAAGAAATGTGACATGCTAGAAACTAAGTTTTTGGACTTGAATAGAACTCTAGAAAAATTTACAAATGGTAGAGACAACTTAAATGTTTTACTTGGTAAACAACGGTGTATGTTTGATAAAACGGGTTTAGGTTTCAATGCCGTTAAGAAACAAAAGAATTATAAGAACTTCTTTATACCACCTAGTAAAACTTCATCACCTTTCATGAAATGTAATCATTGCGGTTTTAAAGGACATAATGCATCTAATTGTAATGTTAGAAAACTAGGGCCAAAGGTTGTGAGAAAAGTATGGGTTCCTAAAGGAACATTACCTCAAACTAACCTACAAGGACCCAACATAAAATGGGTACCAAGTTTTCTAACTTGACATGTTTTGTAGGTATGCTTTAAAGCAAATAGCACCCATTGGTATTTGGATAGTGGGTGTTCAAAACACATGACGGGAGACAAAAGTAAGTTCATATCATTTACTCCACGAAATAAAGGATTTGTTACTTATGGAGATAACACAAAGGGAAGAATACTAGGAATTGGAAATGTTGGTAAAAGTTCTTCTACTTCTATAAATGATGTATTATATGTTAAGGGACTTAAACATAACTTGCTTAGCATTAGTCAATTAA
The DNA here is from genome assembly GCA_037962975.1 of Clitoria ternatea. NCBI lineage: Eukaryota > Viridiplantae > Streptophyta > Magnoliopsida > Fabales > Fabaceae > Clitoria > Clitoria ternatea. The sequence continues at coordinate 87,665,798 of CM075673.1, read as the reverse complement.
GTGATAAAGGCTATAAAATTGTTTTCGAATCAAACGGTTGCATAATTGAAAATAAGCTAAACAAGGAAATAAAATTCGTTGGTCAAAGAGTTGATAATATTTATATGATTAATCTTGATTGTCTTGCTTCAAATGATGTGCAATGCTTCATAACTAAAGAGGATGAATCATGGCTATGGCATAGAAGAATTGCTCACATTCATATAGACCATTTAAATAAACTTGTTTCGAAAGATTTAGTAATTGGTTTACCAAAATTGAAATTCGAAAATAAATTTTGTGACGCATGTCAAAAGGGAAAACAAGTAAAGGTTTCTTTTCAAGCGAAAAATGTTGTTTCAACAAATAGACTCTACAACTTTTACATATGGATTTATTTGGACCTTCAAAAATTAAAAGTTTTGGTGGAAACTATTATGGTCTTATGATTGTGGATGATTATTCTAGATATACATGGACTCTATTTCTTACTCATAAACATGAAGCATATCATGCATTTAAGAAACTTGCCAAGATCATCCAAAACGAACAAAATTTGAAAATAGCATCCATTAGAACTGATTATGGGGGAGAATTTGAAAACCAATCTTTTGAAAAGTTTTGTGAAAAAATTGGCATTGATCATAATTTTTCAGCTCCAAGAACTCCACAACAAAATGGAGTAGTTGAAAGAAAAAATCGATCTTTAGCGGAGCTCGCAAGAACTATGTTAAGTGAAAGTAACATTTCAAAACATTTTTGGGCCGATGCGGTAAATACCGCTTGCCATGTTATGAACCGATGTTTGATAAGGCCTATATTAAAGAAAACCCCCTATGAGCTTTATAAAGGAAGAAAACCAAATATTTCTTATTTTCATATATTTGGATGCAAGTGTTTTGTTTTAAATAATGGAAAGGATAATCTCGGAAAATTCGATGCAAAATCTGATGAAGCAATATTCTTAGGTTATTCATCTACTAGTAAAGCTTATCGACTCTTTAACAAACGAACATGTACAATTGAAGAGTCTATACATGTCAAATTTGATGAACTTAACCAAAATCCTTCGAGAAAAGAAATTGATGATCTTGTAGGTACCTTCCAAGAAATGAACTTGGAAGACGAAGAAGGAAATAAAAATGAAGGAGATACAACACAAAACGGCGAACCTCAACAAAAGGAATGGATCACCTTAAAGAATCACCCCTTGGACAATGTTATAGGTGAAATAACAAAAGGTGTAAGTACTCGAAACACTATTAGAAATGCATGCAATCACTTAGCTTTTGTATCACAAATAGAACCCAAAAATATCAATGAAGCTATTATTGATGAACATTGGATGTTGGCCATGCAAGAAGAACTGAATCAATTTGAAAGAAATGAAGTTTGGGAACTTGTGCCAAGACCCAATGACCATCTAATAATAGGTACTAAATGGGTTTTTAGAAATAAGCTAGATGAAAATCGAATAATAACAAGAAACAAAGCTAGATTAGTTGCTAAAGGATATAATCAAGAAGAGGGAATAGACTATGAAGAAACGTATGCTCCCGTAGCTAGATTAAAAGCCATAAGATTACTGTTAGCTTTTGCTTGTTGTATGGATTTTAAGCTTTATCAAATGGATGTCAAAAGCGCTTTTCTAAACGGCTATATTCAAGAAGAAATCTATGTAGATCAACCTCCCGGTTTTGAAAATCACAAATTTGCAAACCATGTTTTTAAATTGAGAAAAGCTTTATATGGTTTGAAACAAGCTCCAAGAGCTTGGTATGAAAGACTTAGTAAATTTCTTTTAGAAAATAATTTTGAAAGAGGAAAGGTTGATACTATGCTGTTTATAAAACATAAAAACAATGACATTCTTTTGATACAAGTTTATATTGATGACATAATATTTGGTGCTACTAACGAAATTCTTTGTCAAGAGTTTGCCAAGATTATGCAAGATGAATTCGAAATGTCCATGATGGGAGAACTCACCTTCTTCCTTGGATTACAAATCAAACAAACAAATGAAGGAACGTTCATTAGTCAAACAAAATATTGTAAAGAACTACTCAAAAGGTTTGAAATGGACAAAGCAAATGAAATAGCTACACCCATGAGTACATCTTGCTACTTAGACAAAGATGAGAAGGGTAAGGACGTTGAAATAACTAAATACTGATGTATAATTGGTTCCTTACTTTACTTAACAGCTAGTAGGCCTGATATTATGTTTGCTATGTGCATGTGTGCTAGATATCAAGCATGTCCTAAAGAATCACATCTCACTGCTGTAAAAAGAATTTTGAAATATCTTGTGGGTACTCAAAATGTTGGTTTATGGTATCCCAAAGGCGTTGAATGTATTCTCATAGGATATTCTGATTCTGACTTTGCTGGTTGTAAACTTAATAGAAAGAGTACCAGTGGCACATGTCATTTACTTGGTAGTTCCCTTATTTCTTGGCATAGCAAGAAGTAAGTAAGTGTTGCTTTATCTACAGCTGAGGCAGAATATGTAGCAGTTGGCAGTTGTTGTGCTCAAATTCTTTGGATGAGACAACAACTTCTTGACTTTGGTGTTGTTTTAAACAAAGTGCCTATTAAATGTGATAACACTAGCGCCATAAATATCTCAAAAAATCCTGTCATGTATTCTAGGACTAAACATATTGAAATAAGACATCATTTTATAAGAGACCATGTTTTGAAAGGAGATTGTGTTCTTGAATATGTTGAAACTTCAAAACAATTGGCGGATATTTTTACAAAACCAATTCCAAAAGAACAATTTATAAATATTAGAAGGGAATTAGGAATTTTGGAAATTGTTTAAATTGATGTTTATCATTTTCTTTACTCCTTGAAAATAATTTTGAAAGCCTTTAACTAAAAGATTTTAAATTGTTTTTTCATTTCTTTGAACATAGTACTTTACTTTGTGATATACATACAATTCTTGAAGTCAATACATACTTCACAAAACTCTTGTTTTATTTTAAGTTCTCAGGAAGAATATACTTAATTAAACATATCTTGACACAAAAATAATCTCCTATGTACCACATGGTTCTCAAAAATAAATGGCAAATGACCTTGATTTTCTTGACTCTCTTGTGCAATAAAAATCATTGGTAAATTGCAAAATTTTAATCCTGTATAACCTCTAACTTTGCTTATCCAAAATAAAGAGAAAACATCATTATGATTGCTTACATGCTTTGAATTACTCTGTGATATATGTTGCATGTTTTAGGGGGAGTTTTATATGCAAATGGTATCTATCTCTACAAAATGTATCTTTCTTAAAGTGGTATATATATATTCTTAGATGTTTTTTGATGATGCCAAAGGGGGAGAAAATAAATATATACTTTCTAAGTGACATAAAGTATCTCACAAAGGGGGAGAGAATATCATGATGTTATAATGGTATCAAATTATATGTGTAAGGAGGAGTCATTTTTACAATGTATTTGAACTGTTATGATACTAACATCCTAAGAGACAAACATTTGTTGTCATCATCAAAAAATGGGAGAATGTATTTATATGTTGATGTAGGTTTTGACAATAAACAACAAATGAAGATTTAAGTTCAAATACACAAATCAATAATGATTGATAAGATAAACAAATGATTGCCAAAATAGTCAAAATAAATCTTGAAGAAACTTGGTTGTTAAATCATCTTGGAAAAGCCATTACAAGTATACAATGAAATGAAGGAAGCTTAAGCAAAAGAATGAAGAATCAGGGACTTGCACACTCTAAGCGTGAGTCAGCGTGGAAGTATGGGATTGAAAGTAATGAATCAGGAGCCCAAAATCAGAAGTCTCACTTAAGCGTAAACAAGGTTCGCTTGAGCGTGATAGCACGCTTGAGCGTGGATTCAAGCATGATGCAAGCGTGAAAAGGAAATCAAGGGAAATATACATGTATGCTTAAGCGTGATTAAACTCGCGTGAGCGAGGATGCTACAAAATTAATTACAGCATGTGTTTATGATGTGCAGTTGAATATCAGAAGTTCCAAGAAGCTAATTCAAACATCATGCTACTCTTAGATGATTAAACTATGTCACCATGAGTCAGATAAGTTTACTTAATTAAAATAAATTATGTGAATTTGAATTTGAATCTCTATTGAATATATGACAGCCTTGCATCGCACTTGGACAAACTGAATCACACTATGAATTAGCCAAATACAGCGTTCCAACATTCTCTGAGCAGATTGGATTCTCCAGGTCTCCACTACGCAAGTTTCAATTTAAGTAACTAAAAATAGACATACGCTCCACTGTTCCACCTTGTCGTGGAAATTAAATACACTGCTCCACCATAAAATGACCATGTTGCTCTATGTCATCGAAGGAAGTTAAAGATACAAGGAACCATACTGCACTATCCTCGGGTGAATATTTTAATTGCAATCACCATGCTTCCATCTACTATAAATAGGGAAGGCAATTGAATTTGCAAGAAGTACCAAGCAGTGAAGCATTCCCTCTGCAATTCTTTCTTCCTCTCACGCTGCTTCTTTTCTATTAGCTCTTTACTCTCTATTTCTATTTCTTGGCTAATTACTTTGAGAGTGAAGGTGTGAGCAAAATTTATTTTTAGTGCCAAAACTTGCATATCCTCTCTTTGAGAGTTATCATTGTGTAAAACCTTAACTTGTATATCCACTCTTTTGGAGAGTTATCTTTGTACACTTAAACACCAAAAATTCTAGAGTTGTGGGTTGGGTTTCAACCTTGTAAATTGTGAGATTGAGAGATTGGGTGGGGTGCCCTTGTACTTGTGAGGATTGGATTCTTGAGTGTGGGACACTAGGAAGTCGCAGTTGCTTAAAGTTGTATCTCTAATCTACAATAGTGGAAATCCTCTAAGTGGGTTGCTTAGAGGCGAGACGTACACCGGCCTGGTGGAACTCGTATATATCGGTTTGCAAATCTCTCTTCCCTAAACTCATTTAATTTGTGCACTTAAGTTGCTTGCTTGATTCATTGCTTCACTAATTTGGACTAATTGCATGTTATACTAAGTTGCAAACTATTTTGTTTAACATTGTTGAACTTGACTTTAAGTAACAGTCTTCTATTAATCTTTCTAAAAGTCTCATAAATTGCTTTGTGGTTAATTTGATTCTATATCTTGATTATTACTTAGACTTTTTAAGTACTTATTATCTTGACTTGTGCATAACTTGTTATCACTTGCCATTAAGCTTATCATCTTCAATAAATATAGTAACTAAAGAATCAATTTCAAAAGCATTCAAAGTAAAATTTTTTAATACTCAATTCACCCCCCCTCTTGAGTAATTGAGGCCACTTGGTTATTTTAGAACAGTGTATTTTATTTTCAGTGTAATGAAGTTTATTTCCATGTTAAGTTGTTTGTTGTTATTTCTTTTCTGAATTGTATTGTTAAATCCATGCATATGATTACTCATCATTCACTGCCATTCAGGTAAAAAGGGAAGTAATCTATCCTTTCATCTTATTGATTGATAAACTATGTTAATTATGTTTAATTTAGAATCCATGTTAATAATTTAAAGTTGCTGATTCTCAGGCATTAATTGGATAATTAATTGATTGGCATTGCTTGATTCATGATCCCTAGCCATAACTATTTCAATCCTATGTTATTTGTTTATTCACCATGCTAGTTAGCAATTTGAGTTTATAATCTTGCATTAAGTTTGGGGACATGATTGGTTGCTTACCTATAATTTATTAGCTTTTGAGCCTTTATTATTTCTTTTCCGAGTGTGCCTGCATTCTTGTTTAGTGAGACAGAATTTTCTTCAGTGCTTGCTAAATAATTATATGTTTTCCAATTAGAAATGATGAAGGCCTTCTTTATTAATTTAGCCAGGGCCAAATTTAGCCATCCTAATATTATTAATTATCCTTTGACCCAATAATTTTATTTTGACCCCGAGACCCTTTCATTCTGATTATGTACCCAACTTTACAAGCCTATTTATCTGAGAAAAACCAAGTGAACCATCCCTGTATGTTCCACTGATGAATTGCTGAGTCTTATCTTATTGCTAAGGACTAGCAAGTTCTAAGTTTGGGGATGAAGAGTGTGCCTAACAGCAATTAAAGGGCACACTCTGACCTTAATTATAGATGAAGGTTTTTGAAAGAAAAAAGAAAGAACAACAAAAGCAAAAGAAAAGTGAAAAATCAGCAAAGAAGAAGGTGCAAAGCACCACAAGAAAAAAAATGGTATTGAGAAAATTTTTTTGAAAAAGATGGAAGAAAAGAAAGAAAAAAAGAGTCCAAAGGACTGAAAGAGAAGAAGGTGCAAAGCACCACAACTAATTAAGTATCCTTCATCTGAAAATAATGAAAGCAAGAGAACTAGTTAGTAGAGGCATTTAAGTTAAGATTGAGGCAAGGCATCAGTGGGCACATCTTTTAACCCAACATTGACTAGAAAAACAAAAATAGAGCCTGTAGCCTAACCCCATTACAAGCTTAAAAAGCCCTTACTGATCCAATTATTCTAGCATATGTCATGATGTTTAGAACTGTTGCAAGCCTATGTTGATCTAACAATTATGCAGGAGATGAGAGCATGCTATTGACCCTATACACTGAGAGAAGAGTGAAACACTAATCCAGTGAGGAAGTATCACCAGCTTGTTCCCAATGGAAGTATGAGTAATTATATTTTTAGAATTTGCAAAAAGAAAGCATGAATGGTATTCAATAATTATGGTATGATTTAAGTTAAGGAAAAGTTGATTGTCTTGAGTAAGTGCAATTGATTTAATTAATCTGAGTATTAGCTTGAGGACAAACAAGTTTTAAGTTTGGGGATGTGATAAGTCTTGAAAAGACTTAATTATTCCACCCTTAATTTGACTTAATCCATTAAATATTGTTTATTTTAGCACTATTATTTAATAAATTGTCAATAATTCTAGTTTTATTTATTTATTTCAAAAGTGTTTGAATTATGCAAGAAAATGATTAAAAATAATAATTAGTTAAGGAAATTTGTTTATTTATGAATTCATTAACCCAACGTACATACGCTGGACGGCCAGCGTACATACACTAGGCATTTATTTGTTTGCATTTTGCAGGATCAGGGACACGATCAAGCTCAAGCGAGGGAGTTCCTAGTTCAAGCGTGAAGTAAAAAAGAAATCCACGCTCAAGCACATGAAAGCCACGCTCAAGCGTGAGTAATGTAATCTACATAAAACTTCATGCATGCATCAATTAACGCACTCACGCCTAAGCTCCCACAACTCACGCTCACGCGTGAAGTCATAAGTGCAGTGAATATCACGAGCTCGCTTAAGCTTGGGCCCTTCACGCTCAAGTGTGAAGGTGGTTATTCAATTTGCTGTTTTTCCCTCCAAGTGAAGTGCTACACCGTTGCTGTTTCTATTCTTCTGTTGTACTGTAGTAACTTAAGTATTGAGTTATAATTAATTATTTATTTGTAATTAGGTGATTAGATTAGTTAGTTTAATTATTAATTAAGTATTCCTTTGTAATTAATTAAGTTAGGTTGTTAGTTAGATGCTTATATATACTTGTACATACTCTGCAAAGTGTGTGGAGAATAGAGTACAGAATATAACACGATTCATTTTTCCATTTACAATCTCTCTCTAGTTCCTTTCTCTCTCTAATTTCTCTTATCCATGTCTCTCCACATTCCTTCGTCCGAATCCATTTCCATGGGTTTCTAAACCCCTAGGGTTGGGATTGCAAAGGTTTGCAATGAATTCTTGAAGGTGTATTGAGGAAGTTAACTTCTGATGCATGAGGAGAACAAGTTGAGGAGTGGATCTACTTTACTGGATTGACAAATCCAGATCTGATGAAGAATCTCACCAGTGAGGAATCATGGTTGAGGCTTAGGTAACTTCTAGCTTCCTAACTAATTCAGGCCTAGTAATTAGGTGAATAGTTAGGGTTCAACCCCCAATTTCATATTAGATTTCTCTGTAATTGAGTACCTAAGGGATTAGGGTTTAATGCTTAGGAATTAGTGTTATTCACCTAAGGAATTAGGGATTAACCATCTATGAATTGTCCTCTTGCATCTGAAGCTTGATTGAACCTCAATTGCATGTTTCTCGATGAAGTTGTAAGCTGAAGTAATCCTAACCTATCTTCCATTAATTACATTTCATCTTTCATACTATCTCTGAAAAATACAAAAACATAGAAAGCATAAAACCAACAAAAACAGAATGAATTCTATCTGCATTGCGTTGGTTTAGCTTGTACTAGTCTAAGATTACAGTAATTACCACAATCCCTGTGGGAACGATCAAATATATTACAAATTTAACGATTGGTGCGCTTGCCAAAAGAAATAAATCCTCTAAGAGTCACACTATAAGTCAATATCAATTCAGGATTTTCCAACCAAGTTAATGGCTCAGGATTTATTGCATCAATGCTTGTGTTGGCGTTTATTTAATTGTCTAAAATATTGAAACAAAAGAAGATTTATATTGATGTATGTTGCCTTGATTTCTTGATTGATGATGTATTGGCTATTATTTGAAATGAAATGGAATGGATTCATATTGGCGTGCATGAGATTATCGTTAGCCCGGTGGGCTTGTTATGGCGATGGGAAAATGGAGAGTTTGATGATTATTAGTTAGAATAATGTATTTGAAAGTATAAAGGTTAGCTTGGTATGTGTGGTGTCTTGTATGGTTCGATGGGCTTATGATAATTGTTTATATTGTAAGGCATTTTAATGATGGATAATGGATGTATAGGTGAGGTATATGATATTGGTTTTTGTATATACCATTCTATATTAATTATGATTTCCAAACACTTACCCTTACTTTTCTTTTTAGTAACCAATGATAGGGAAGTCACGGAAGCCCTGGAGGGAAGCACCAAGTGAGGAGTAGATGCCAAGGAAGGAATGAACTTGATGAATATATGATGATGATAAAGAAATGAATTTAGTTATATACATATATATATGTTGTATGATGTTCTAACTTGGGTGTTGTGTTTAAATTTTAGACTTAGATTATGATGTGATAATTAACATTTTACTGAGTATGTGTGAAAGAATTATAATGGTACTTGATGATTTGAGAATGTGAAGTTAGTATGTATGGTGTCTATGATTGTGTGATTTGGTACAAAGTTATTCTTGATTGATATTTGATGCATAATTGTGATTAGCAGGTATTTATGAAAGTGGGTAGTATACATGCTGATATGAATGTGTTAATACATGATGAATAATGATGGATTTGATGATTGAATACTTGATGAATGTATTTTCCACTATAGATGAATTAAGTGAAGAAATTAGGAACTAGAGGGGTGAAATAGATATCTGATGGGAATCTAAACCCTTCGAGGGTGCCAAATGGTTCCCTAGGTCATTTAAGACATATGTGCATAGGCATTGCTTGATTTGGAATCTATTTGATTGGTTTTTTTGCATTGTTCTGGGTTAAGTTTGCTCAAACTACATTTTTGCACAAATCTTGCGTGTATGGAGGAATTTTGTCAAATGAACTGCGCCAACAAGTCTGGAATGAGGAAAACATAGTGCCCATGAAGTTTCATGGTAATTAAAGTTGAAACATACAAGTTAGGGTGAAACAAAGTAGGTTTTGAGGTATAGTTGCTAAAAGTTTTGCTCAAGTGAGACCATTCTCCCTTAAGCAAGATGCAGAGTGAAATTCAGGGTGGTTTCTGGGTGATTCTTGCTCAAGCGAGACCTAGAGGGAAGATTCTACTGAATTTTTGCTCAAGCGAGGCATTTCTCGCTCAAGCAAAAATCAGGCTCTCCCTTAAGCGAGACTGCAATTTGCTTTTGCTTCCTTTATAAGAGTCGTAGATAATTGGGTCGTGGACATTTTGCTGCTAGAATTGCGTCAATCAGAGGTCCGTAGCTTGAGTTATGCCCAAAATATTACAAGGTGTTTAGGTAGAAATTTTATAGGACTATTTTCATGTTTCCATGAAGTGGGTAAGTTTACGGGCATAGTTGGTGTAACACCCTGGAGCCAACTTACAAATCCCAAGATAATTACCTTTACCATATAAAATTTCTTGGATAACTTATTTTTCTCCTGGTAATTATCAAGTGATTCACAACCTGAATCCAGAGGTTACTGATAAAATATCAGAGTGTGTAACTTTTTACATAATTAACTTATTATTATACATAATATCAGAGTTCCATACATATTATATTATATAACAGGTACCCAGATCTTATAAAATATAAAGATATAAAACACCAAAACATAGGATACACATAATATAGCCAAAGCATCAACATCAAAAGTCTTCATCATTCATCTATATCAAGCATCATCTAGTTTGTCATATATCTTCCTGATTAAACACTAAAGGGTTGCCACAAGTAACAGAAAGAGTGAGATAAAATATCAAATAAATAAAAATTATATTAGAACATACACAAACACAAGTAGGATGTTATGCGATATAGATGCCAAACAAGAATTTTATATTATTCTTATATTAATATTTCCATTCTTTATATGAATGAAAATGCATGATGGATCCATTCTGGTGGGAACATAGGCAGTGATTTCCAATAATAACATTTTTACGGATATCGAACCGATACCGCGCCCCATAATGCAACACCAAAATCGGATAACAATACAATAATATCTATAACAAGTGTTGCGGGACCCCCTTAAGGACATACTGCTCAACCCTTAAGATGGTCGTGGTATAAAACCACCGCAGGGGTCTGTTGCTCAACAGAGCACGTTCCCCCACTGGGAACCCCCTCAAAGAACCTCCTGCAGATCCTTTAAACGGCCAATGCATATGATGCATGAATGCATTGAATTAAATTATCAAATTTCTTTATATAATTAATTTTAATAAAATTTTCATAACAATCAAAATATTATAATATTTTATCACATTTATAAGCATACTTCATATATTATAATTCAAAGAATACGGAACACATTTTCCATAACATGATATTTATTAATATATCATAATCCAAAGAATATAGAAACACATTTTTCCATATTATAATATTTATCATAATACAAAAAATATGGAAACACATTTTCTAAATAAATATTATAAAATTATACTACTAAAATAATTTAGAAACATGAATTCTTCTCATTTAAATATGTTTAAATAAACTTCTAATCTTAATATAATTAATTATATTTATATATTTTAAGATAAAACCTAAAGAATAATTAAAAATCCATTATTTAATAATAATTCTGATTTTTTTTAAAAAATCATCATTTTAATTTTTAATCATATTTATGAAAATACCACTGGTCTTATTTACGAAAATGTCACCGTTCTAATTTATTTACAAAAATATCGCCACTCATTTTTATTTATAAAAATGCCACCGCTTGTAGTTCTTAACACCGGTTGAAAATATCCCATGTTAAAAGATCTGATTTTACAAAACACAAAACCAGCACCTCTGTTTCTCTGTTTTTGTTGTTTTAATTGATTTTAATTATAAATTAAATATGCTAATTGATTCCAAATCATCATACAACATCAGAAACATATTATATATCAAATTCTAAACCAATTAGCATCAATTTCACAACTTAATTCAAACTAAATTAAAATCTAACTATATAAGTTTCTAAACAATTAACAATTAAACAAGCAATTCTAACTATATAAGTTTCCTATCTTCTCTTTCTTACCTCAATTGAAGATCCCTAAGCTTTTCTTGTGCTAAACTCCTTTATATCTCCTCAAATCTTCAAGTGAGTGTTATTCCTAAGATGCCAAAATTGAAAAGCTTAAGTGTGGTAATGAAATAAAAATATCCCTATAACCGGAATAAAATTTCCTATTTTCTAAAATTTATTTCTTATTTTTCGGAGAAACTTTAATTTTTCACTATGTAATTACCGATTCAAATTTAATTAAAAATTGGGCTGTGATAGTTGGCCTTTGACCCCTTTATAACATTAGTAGGTAATTGAGTTGTGAAGGTATACTAATTAGATTCCCCTTGATTGGGGTTTTGTAGCTCCAATTAGACGTAAATTACTGGCCAGTGCGGTGGGAGCTAGCACGCTGGAAAATTTTCCTTTAACTTTTTCACACCATGGTCTGAGTGTTTGGTATCTACCACATTATTTAAAGTGGATTTGAATTAAATTGGGGATAAATACATGATTTAAAATCTACTAATTAGACGGGACGTTACAAGGTGGTATCATAATGATTCCTTTCAAGACCAAACAGGGTGTATAAAATATTGCAATGAGGAGAAAATAATTGATTAAATGTGATAATTAAATACTAAATGTGTGGTGGTTTGTATAACACCCTCAGTTGCTACCAAATTTAAATAAAAAAATTTCACAGAAATATTTAAACAATTATACATATATATATATATATACTAAAGATACTTTGTTTGTATAAACATTTATATAAATATATACATAAGTGTACATAAGTTTGATTTTGTGAATACATTAGTACAAAAGACATGTTTAGTTAGTAGTATCCTTAACAAGTCAGACACTAGTTGATGTTAGAACAGACTCCAGATTACGTGAGTAGCTAAATAATATTACAAAAAGAACTACTCAACCATCAAACACAGTTGGAGTCATCATAAAAAACTATCCACATTAGCCTACTGGGTTAATAGCAGATATCTAAGCGTCTTCGATGGTGGAATCGCTTCCAGAGAAGGCTTCCCTCATGTCTTCCTCGTCAGCTAGAGGGGTAGTGGTGTATGACCATGGAACAGGTCAGTGTCACAGATATCTACAATTAGTCTTGCACTAAAGGAAAAAGAAAGTACCCTTAGAGGATCGGCCAGTCCAATAATAATCTGAGACAATCTAACATTGACTATACCATAATATATATAAAGATTGCCTATACCTCGTACTCTCTATCTCCCTAGTCTGTCCTATCAGGGCCTTATCCTTAGTCTATCATTTGAAGAAAATTTACATGACATAAACAAGGAAAAAAGTAAGAAACAAAAAATACCAATATTATACAAGACACATATAAATAATAGATTTTCACAAACAATAAATTTTATTGGGAAATTTCTTCATACATGTTATTTACAACATGGAATGAGAATGTAGGCATGACCGACGATTCTTAATTTAGGTTTTGTCTTGTTTCATATTTAGTTAATAAATATTTTATTAATTCTCTATTGATGATGAAGATGCAATGCATATGGACCCTTGAGTCTTCTTTTATTGTGAGTAGTCAGAAGTTGGCACTGTTTTGTGATAAAATATGCCAATATGGCAAATGAACAATTCCACTGACCTTAATATACACTTAGGACCTTGTCGAATTGGCAAGAGCTTGCTGTGAATTTACCCGACACTAGAAAGTGACTCTAGGTCTCCTAGGCCTCTCTTCACACCCTCTCATCCCAAGGTTCGCTATTGAACCATCTCTAATGTTGTTCAAGTGGCCTCAATACTCAAGAGGGGGGTGAATTAAGTGTTTAAAACTTTTCTTTAGAATGCCTTTGAAATTGATTCCTTTTTCACAAAATATGCTTGTATGCAAGAGATAGCAAGTGTAGTGCAAGAATCAATGTAAAACAATGTGCAAATATCACTTAGGCAATATGTCAAACACTTGGTGTGCAACACTTTAACTTAGCCTAATTACTCAAGTTCAAGCAATAGTATCACAATCAAATCAATATACTAACCAAATGCAATAAGTAAATGCAAGAGAGTAGGAAAGAGAAGCTTACAAACCAATTTAACGAGTTCCACCAACCCGGTGTATGTCTTGTCTTCAAGCAACCCATTTAAAGGATTTCTATTATTGAAGTTTAGAGATACAAGTTATGAGCAATTGCAGCTTCCTAGTGTTCCACACTCAAGAACTCAATCCTCACTAGCACAAGGGCAACCCACCCAATCTCTCAAACTCTCAATACCCAAAGGTTGAACCCCAACCTTTGTGACCACTCAACCTAGAGTGAAAAACCTTAGAGTTTTAGTGTTTGTTTTTACAATCAATTGACTCTCTTAATAGAGTAGATAAGAAAATGAAAGGCTCTAACAATGATAACTCTCAACAATTTACAAATATAAGTTCTAAGTTTTAGAAATTGAAATTAAACAAGAAATAGAACTCACAAGACTTAAGATTTGATTTCTCTTTAATGATATTGGATTGCATGAGTAGCTTGAATGAGTCTTCCATTTATAGGCCTTGGAGAGATGCCCTAGAGTCTTCATAGCCATTACACAGTGTGGGCATCAGATTGAAAATAGAGAAGTGAGCTCGTTTCCCACTTAAAAACGCTTTTCCCCAAAATTTGGCACTATCGTAATCGATTATGCCTCCAGCTATAATCGATTACACTTCGAATTCTTCAGTGAAATTCATCTTGTAATCGATTGTGATATCCCATGTAATCGATTAGCTAAGAGACAGAACCTTGCTAATCGATTGTTCATACATTGTAATCGATTGTGAGTGGTACCTGATGCATTTAATTCTATTACATAGCAAGGTAATCGATTGTGACTTGGTTGCAATCGATTATGGGACAAACAGAAACTCTGTAATCGATTATTTTCTATCTTGCAATTGATTAGTAACACCACAGAACATTGGTAATCGATTGTGGCTACCTTGTAGTCGATTAGAAGATGCACCTGATGCTTTTTATTCATTTTCTCAGCTTGGTAATCGATTAGATTGTTTGGTGTAATCGATTAGCTAACAAACAGAACCTCAAAAATCGATTAGCTTAGATGAGGTAATCGATTAGGTGTTGGACAGAAGCTCTGTAATCGACTAGATAAGACCCTGTAATCGATTAGGCTATATGCTTTTGCAGATTTGATGCTTTCTTTTCTGTTTTCATCCTTGCAATTTATACTTTTATGAACACTTGAACTCTTTGCCATGATTCTTCAATTGCTTTTGTCATTATCAAAATTGTACAACCTAAAACACATATTCAAACATATTCTCCCCCTTTTGGATGATGACAAACAATGTTCATCTCATGAGGGTGTTAGTCCAAATAAACTTTTCTCCCCCTTTCTTGAGGAGTTTGTGCATAATTTTAAGAGTCATGGAAGTGAGTAATTAACTACTTAGCATTAGTCATGATCATTTGATTTTAGAACCACTTGTTAATCATACATGATCATTTGATTTTAGAGCCACTTGTTAACATATTTCACTTGTTATGAATCACATGTTGTTTTAGAAGAACACTAACACTAAAACTTATATATCTTCTCTACCTTTGTAATCATCAAAAACAAATGAGGCATTATAAAACAGAGAGATAAGTAAAAGGGAAAATTCATTCATTCATTAATAAGGGAAAGATACATAATCAAAATGCAGGAATTGAAATTGCAGAATGGGAAACAAATAAAACAAAGGAAATCTAATTATTGGGATTGAAAAGTGCATTTCAGAAATCTTGTTGGAGAGTTCCTCATAGCGCTGCTCCATAAGCTCAAAATGTTATTGCTTGGTCATTTGAAATTTTTGAAGGGTATTATCAATTCTTTCAAAACGCCGATCCAAATAAGCATAGAGGGAAGTGAAAGGGTCAGCAGGAACAGATGGTTCACCTTGTGGTGCTTGTGTTGCTGGAGGAGGAGAGGCAGGATCATTGGCTGGAGCTTCAAAAGGGATGTTAGCATGAATACCTTCCATCTTGGAGAGCCAAGCTCCATTGATATAGATTATGCCTATCTTGGTGAGGTGATAGGTGCCAATGCATGCCTTTGGAGGTACCTTCCCAGAAAGTTCTCTGGAAAGGTCAACACCATAAGCTTTGAAAATTTTTGTGAGGAGGATGGCATAGGGAAGCTTTTGTTGCTCCTTGGCCTTGAGCATATGCAACTTTAATAGTTGAATCCAAT
The DNA here is from genome assembly GCA_037962975.1 of Clitoria ternatea. Classification (NCBI taxonomy): domain Eukaryota; kingdom Viridiplantae; phylum Streptophyta; class Magnoliopsida; order Fabales; family Fabaceae; genus Clitoria; species Clitoria ternatea. The sequence goes on along the minus strand of CM075673.1, from coordinate 87,649,910 downwards.
TAATCTCCTTTTCATTTTGCATTGCCTACATCAAGAACACATCATCCTCTTCAACCAAGGCATAATTTTCACCACGAGGAACAAGAAGTTTGACCAGGAAAAAGTGAAGTAGATAGCTGTTGACAGTTAAATGGCCTACCAGTTTGTGGTTGCTACGAGGACGGTTAGCTTTCCAAAGGGATTGGTGAGCGGAGATGGCATTGAAGTCCCATTCATCTTTCGGATTCCTATTGGTAAATTCAGCAGTTGAGAGAGGGAGTTGAGTAATTTCCGCAAGTTGCTCATTTGTTATCTTGAGAGTCACATTTTTGACTCTTGCTTCAAGGGTTCCATCCACAAGTTTGAGATTACAAAAGAAGACTCGCATGAGTTCCGGGTAGTAGACTTCTTCCTTGAGAGTGAGAAAAGGAAGGAGATTATAATGGTGAAGGGATTGAGTGAAGGTAAAACTGGGATGATCAAAGACTTTAGCATTTATAAAGTGAGGGGAGATGATATCCTTTTCAGAAAATTTTTGAATGAAGTTTTGGAGGTCTCTAGGACTAGTGAAGAACCTTGAAAAATCAAGGGGGTTATTGGTTTGGGCAATGGAGGACCTAGCTCTCTTGACATTCCTAGAGGAAGGCATGGTGAGAAGGAGAAGATGAAGAAGTTTGGAGAAATTGGAGAGATTGGAAGAAGGAGGAGGATTGAAGGTGTGAGGTAGAAGAGGAGAATGAGGGGGTATTTATAGGGTTTAGGAGTGAAAAATAGGGTTTAGAGGAGTGATTAGGATTGTGTGGAATGAGATCACACAGATTATGCATTTAAATCTGCGCCCCTGATATATCGGTAATCGATTATGAGGTTATGCGTAATCGATTACGCCCCTTTAGAATTTGAATCGTCAGGCACTCTAATCGATTGTGCCTAGTGTGTAATCGATTGTGTTAAAAACAGAAACTTGGAAATCGATTAGGAGGAGTGAGTAATCGATTATCTGGAAGATAGAGAGTCTCTAATCGATTTGGTATAGACCCTAATCGATTAGTTGTAACACAGAGACTTACTAATCGATTAGATGTAGATGTGTAATCGATTATGGTCAAGACAGAGAGATGATAATTGATTAGATGATGTTATGTAATCGATTATGACAGCCCAAAAATGTTTAAAACATATGTTTTTTAATCAAAAGGCATCAAAGGCTCAATTTTTATGGAATAGATCATGCATATTTCATCAATCAACTAATATTCACTCATCAAACACATTGTAAGTCAAAGAATCATCAGTATTAATCAATATTTAAACACAATTGGAAATGTCTAGAATTCCTAATTCTCTTCTTATGTGTATGAATTGCTCCTTTGTAAGTGGTTTTGTGAATATATCAGCTAATTGCTTAGAGGTTTCAACATGTTCAAGCACATAATCACCCTTTAACGCATGATCTCTAATGAAATGGTGTCTTATCTTAATATGTTTGGTTCTAGAATGCATCACAGGATTCTTCGAAATATTAATGGCACTTGTGTTATCATATTTGAGAGGCATTTGGTCTAACATAACACCAAAATCTAGAAGTTGTTGTCTCATCCAAAGGATTTGAGCACAACAACTACCAGCTATAACATATTCTGCCTCAGCTATGGATAATGCAATACTTACTTGTTTCTTGCTATGCCAAGATACAAGAGAACTACCAAGCAAGTGATAAGTACCACTAGTACTTTTTCTATCAAGTTTACATCCTACAAAATCAGAGATAGAATAACCAACAAGAGTGCATTCAACCCTTTTAGGGTACCATAAACCAACATCTTGAGTTCAAACCAAGTATTTCATTATTCTTTTTACAACAGTAAGGTGTGATTCTTTTGGGCATGCTTGGTATCTTGCACACATACAAACAACAAGCATGATATCCGGTCTACTAGTGGTTAAGTAAACTAATGATCCAATCATACCTCTATACTTTGTGAGTTCTACATCTTTACCTTTCTCATCCTTATCCAAATAACATAAAGTGTTCATAGGTGTGGCAATTTCATTTGCCTTGTCCATGTTGAATTTCTTAAGCAACTCCTTGTAATATTTGGATTGGCTAATGAATGTACCTTTTTTAGTTTGCTTAATTTGCAGTCCAAGAAAGAATGTAAGTTCTCCCATCATAGACATTTCAAACTCATCCTGCATTAACTTAGCAAACTCCTTGCAGAGTGATTCATTAGTAGCACCAAAAATGATATCATCCACATATATTTGTACTAAAAGTATGTCATTCTTCTTATGCTTAATGAATAATGTTGTATCAACCTTTCCTCTTTCAAAATTATTTTCCAAAAGAAATTTGTTTCATTCCAAGCTCTTGGAGCTTGTTTAAAACCATATAATGATTTTCTTAGTTTGAAAACATGATTTGGAAATTGATAGTTTTCAAAACCAGGAGGTTGATCAACATATACTTCTTCTTGAATGTATCCATTCAAGAAAGCACTCTTGACATCCATTTGGTACAATTTAAAGTCTTTGCAACATGCAAAGGCTAATAATAATCTAATGGCTTCTAACCTAGCTACGGGTGCATACGTTTCTTCATAATCTATGCCTTCCTCTTGATTGTATCCCTTAGCTACTAGCCAAGCCTTGTTTCTAGTGATTATACTATTTTCATCAAGTTTATTTCTAAAAACCCATTTAGTACCTATTATTTAGTGATCATTGGGTCTTGGCATGGCCAACATCCATTTCTTTCAAATTGATTTAGCTCTTCTTACATGGCCAACATCCAATGTTCATCAATAATAGCTTTATCAATTGTTTTAGGTTCAATTTGAGAGACAAACGCTAAATGATTGTAAGTATTGAAAGAGCGTCGGGTACTTACACCTTTAGTGATATCACCTATAATGTTGTCCAATGGATGGTCTTTTGAGGTGATCCATTCCTTTTGTTGAATTTCCACACCTTGTGTTATGTCTCCTTCTTTGCTGTCTTCTTCTTTGTCATCCAAGTTCAATTCTTGGAGGGTACCTACAAGATCATCAAAATCTTCCTTTCTCGGGGAGTTATGGCTATTTTCATCAAAGTTCACATGAATTGACTCCTTAATAGTGTTTGTTTATTTGTTAAATACTCGATAAGATTTACTTGATGATGAATATCCAAGAAAGATTACCTCATCAGATTTTGCATCAAACTTTCCTAGATTATCCTTTCCATTGTTAAGTACAAAGCATTTGCATCCAAATATATGAAAATAAGAAATATTTGGTTTTCTACCTTTGTAAAGTTCATAGGGAGTTTTCTTTAGAATAGGCCTAATCAAACTTCTATTCATAACTTGACAAGCGGTGTTTACCGCATCGGCCCAAAAATATTTCGCAATGTTATTTTCATTTAACATGGTTCTTGCAAGCTCCACCAAAGATCTATTTTTCCTTTCAACCACTCCATTTTGTTGTGGAGTTCTAGGGCTGAAAAATTGTGTTTAATACCATATTTTTCACAAAACTTTTCAAATGATTAGTTTTTAAATTTTCCTCCATGATCGGTTCTTATGGATGCAATCTTTGAATTTTGTTCATTTTGGATAACCTTGGCTAGTTTCTTAAATGCATGGTATGCTTCATTTTTGTGAGCAAGAAACAAGGTCCATGTATATCTTGAATAGTCATCTACAAGTACTAGACCATAGTAATTACCACCAAAGCTTTTGATTTTAGATGGTCCAAATAGATCCATGTGCAAAAGTTGTGAAAATCTTTGAGTAGAAACAACGTTTTTAGCTTGAAAAGATGCCTTTACTTGTTTTCCCTTTTGACATGCATCACAAAATTTATTTTCAAATTTGAGCTTTGGCAAACCAATTACTAATTCTTTAGAAACAAGTTTGTTTGGATGGTCTATATGTATATGTGTTATTCTTCTATGCCATAACCATGATTCATCCTCTCTAGTCATGAAGCATTGCACATCATTTAAAGACAAACTATCAACATCAATCATGTAAATATTATCAATTCTTTTACCAACAAACTTAACTTCCTTGTTTAGCTTATTTTCAATTATGCAACAATTAGATTCAAATAATACTCTATATCCTTTATCACATAATTGACTTATGTTAAGCAAGTTATGTTTGAGTCCTTCAACATATAATACATCACTAATTGAAGTAGAAGAATTTTTACCAATATTTCTAATACCAAGTATTCTTCCTTTGGTATTATCCCCATAAGTGATGCTTCCTTTTCTTTTGGGAGTGAATGTCGTGAACTTGCTCATATCTCCCATCATGTGCTTTGAACACCCACTATTCAAGTACCAATGGGTGTTGCTTGCCTTGAAGCATACCTACAAAACAAAATCAGTTTAGAAAACTTGGTACCCATTTTATGTTGGGTCTTTTTTGGTTAGCTTGTGGTAATGTCCCTTTGGGAACCCACACCTTTCTTACCACTTTTGGTCCAAATTTTCTAATACGGTAATTTAAAGCATTGTGACCCTTAGCACCACAATGATTGCATTTAGTAAATGATGATGAAGATTTTCTAGGTGGCACAAAGAAATTCTTATAATGCTTTTCCTTTTTGGTGGAATTATATCCTAATCCAGTTTTGTTAAACATGCATCGTTGATTTCCAGGTAAAACATTCAAATTATCTCTACCATATGTGAATTTCTCAAGAGTTGTATTCAAGTCTAGGACTTTCTTTTCTAGATGATCACATTTTACAACAAATTCACATGGTTTGATCTTGGAACATGGTTGAGCATTAGCTACTTTCTCTTCCAAGCATTCATTTTCTTTACTAAGCTCTATGAGATGCATTTTTAGAGTATCAATGGTTTTCCTAGACAACTTATACTTGTTTGAAATTTTAACAAATTTGTCATACAATTCCTCAAATGCATCAAGTAATTCATCTCTATCTAAGTCAAGAAAACTTACCTCATCATCTTCATCTTGATGATTTGCCATGAGGCACAGGTTGGCTTCCTCATTGTCCGATTCTTCTGAGCTACTTACTTCATTTTCATCCCAAGCAATGTAAGCTCTTCTTCTTCCTCTTTTCTCTTTGTTCTTCTTGAGGTTTGGACAATCCACCTTGAAGTACCCTTCCTTGCCACACTCAAAGCAATTCGGTGAGGAAGAATTTTCATTTAAGATCGGTTTCTTATGTAACATCCTAATCGAGCATTGACGGGCAAATTAAAGTTAATAGCTGAATAACTAAAAGTGGCATGGAAATTACGCATGTGCCCTCTTAACAATATAAGTGATTTCAGTCTCACTCTTGCGCTCACGCTGACCTGGGAAAAGGAAGAGAGAATTGAGCTCACTTCTCTTTTCCTGCATGCAGTGGCACCATTCCTGTTTCCCTCTAAAATTCAATCAAGCTTCTTCTTCTTCATCCCCTCCTCGTGGGCAGCGCTGGGGTGTCTTGGAATCTTGAAATCCTCCGTTGTTGGTAAGGTCGGGGCTGTTAGAGAAAGCGGACAGCTCGGGGTTTCTCCGAAGTTGAGTTCGAAGGTTGACGACTTGAATCGAAGGTCGTTTAATCGAGAAAGAGTGATCGGAGAGCGATCGATCAACGTTGATAACTCGAGGAGCTTCTGGAATCTCTTATTCCAGGTAGGGGGTGCTTTACATTTCAATGAATGGTTTATGGACGGATTCTGGGTAAAATTATTATACTGTTTGTTTTATAACTTGAAATGTGATGATTGGTGTGTCCTGGTTGTACGATAACTTGCGGAATACCCGGATATGTGATATCTATGAGCTATGGAGTGTTATGTTGATTTCCGTCCATGATTGTATATTGAGTTGCATAAGATGCATGTTGATGATTGTATATTTAATTGCATGAGATGCATGTTGATGATAATGAGAATGTCGAGTGCATATGACGTGAGACGCTTGATGATTAAAATGGTATTGATGTATTAATGATAATAACAATATGCATGAGATGCACCATTGAAAATGCTGAGAGCATATAGCGTGAGACGCTTATTATTGAAATGGTAATCAAATGTATATGCATAAGATACTATGAAAGACCTTGAGTGGGACTCAAGGCAAGCCTATTGAGTGGGACTCAGGGCTGCCCGTAACACTATCGTTGTTACTGAGAGTGACTGTGTTACATAAGAGGGCAAACGGTTTGGTACCAGTTAAACGGCCGGATCAGCTGAGAGCTGAGTATAAGGCTGAGAGCCTATGTTGCAACACAAAACTTAATAATGAACAATTGGATTCGATTGATTGAATGTATGTACACTGATAAATGTTGCTGTGAGCAATGTGACTTGTGTGATCGTGTGTATATGTTATTGAGAATAACATGGACTATATAGCCTTGAATGAGTTGAGTAAATCCTGATTAAATGATGTTATTTGAGTAATTATATTGAATGATAGTGTATGTTGTTGTTTGTTTGAGACATCATATTGCATAGTTAAGAATTGGATGATTGATCCGAGTCAATAACTGTCATTTAACATGTATAATGCTCACCCCTACTTGTGGCTATATTTTCAGTGGATTTAGGCCGGGATGGCGAATGATGAGAGATCATAAGGCTCCTGTGAGGAGTACTTGTACAGATATAATGTACATATTGTATATAGTTGTGATATAGCCTTGGCCGGCTCCTATGTATTTCGTTTTGTTTTAAGTATATACATGAGTTTGAACTATCCAGGATTGTGGACATATATATATGTAATGCTATGATGTTGCTTGAAATATCCAGGAGGTATTGTTGTATGAGAAATGTCAAAGATCAAGATGTTTCCGAGTGAGACATAGTTGAGAGAACCTCTTCCGAGTGAAGAAAGGTTAAAATAGATCTGAGTGAGATATGTCCGAAAGGACTACTTCCGAGGGAAGGATAGTCAAGATGTTTCCGAGTAAGACATAGTTAAGAGAACCTCTTCCGAGTGAAGAAAGGTTAAAATGGATCCGAGTGAGATATGTCCGAAAGGACTACTTCCGAGGGAAGGATAGTCAAGATGTTTCCGAGTGAGACATAGCTGAGTGAACTTCTTCCGAGTGAAGAAAGGTTAAAATAGATCCGAGTGAGATATGTCCGAAAGGACTACTTCCGAGGGAAGGATAGTCAAGATGTTTCCGAGTGAGACATAGCTAAGTGAACCTCTTCCGAGTGAAGAAAGGTTAAAATAGTTCCGAGTGAGACATATCCGAGAGGACTACTTCCGAGGGAAGGATAGTCAAGATGTTTCCGAGTGAGACATAGCTGAGAGAACCTCTTCCGAGCGAAGAAAGGTTAAAATAGTTCCGAGTGAGATATGTCCGAGAGGACTACTTCCGAGGGAAGGAAGATCAAGATGTTTCCAAGTGAGACATGACCGAAAAGACTATTTCCGAGGGAAGAAAGGTCAAGATGATTCCGAGTGAGACATGACCGAGGGAACTACCTCCGAGCGAAGGAAGGTTAAAATGTTTCTGAGTGAGGTCTGACCGAGAGAATCATTTCCAGATGAAGGTCAAAATGCTTCTGAGTGAACCATGTCTGAGATGAGATCTTCCAGGCAAAGAATAAGGATCTGACTATGAGTGAGAAATTTCCGAGTGAGGCATGACCTGATGGGACCATCCCCGAGTGATAGGAGGTTCCGGTTTCAAATGAGGAACACACCGAGTGTAGGGACTCGCTCTAGCGAGTAGGAGCTCACTCAAGCGACCTTTACTGGTTTCGTTTAACCGAATTAGGATCTTGCCAAGCGAGTGACACCCTGACTCCATTTTTTTTCCCGATTCCGAATTTGAATGCGAAAAATTTCCCCGGGATTGTGGGCTTGTCTTTATTAAGTCGGGATATTTTATTTTGGTATTAGAGCGGACTTGAAATGTCCAAGGCCAAGGAATACTTACTATATGCTATAAGGTTGTATGATATTGCGTGATAAATTGTTAAGTGTTGGAATTGTAATGTGATCAGCTGTAAATAGTTGGGTATTCTTATCCTTGAAATGATGTTGATTCCAAGATAAGACATGACTAACCGTCACGACATAGATGCTACGGCGGCGGCATTTCAGCGCTTTGCTAATATTCTCAGAGTCAGAACCAACCTCAAGCCGATGATATTCATGGTTTAGATCGCTTCCTGAAGCAAAAACTGAGTGAATTCCAAGGTGGATTCAATCCTGAGCCAGCCTACACTTGGATTCAGGATCTAGAGCGGATCTTTGGTAGTCTTCACTGCACTGAGGCCCAAAAAGTAGAGTACGCTGTGTATATGCTTCGTGGAGAAGCTGAAAACTGGTGAAAGATTACCAAAGCCAGAATGATAGATACTGGTACCCAGTTAATCTGGTAGAATTTCAAAGCATGTTTTCTAGAGAAGTATTTCCCTGATACCGTGAGGAGTAGAAAAGAATTAGAATTCATGGAACTAAAACAAGGTTCTATGACTGTAGAAGAGTATGCTGCTAAGTTTGAGGAGTTGTGTCTATTCTATCCTCCTTTTTAGCAGCCGGGAACCGAGGGTTCCAAATGTATAAAGTTTGAGAGTGGTTTAAGGCCTGAGATCAAGAAGGCGTTCAGGCATCAAGAGATCCGGAGATTTCTGATGTTGGTTAACAAATGTCGAATCTTTGAAGAGGATGACAAGGCTCACTCGGGCCAAAGTAGCAAGACAGATATTTCCTTGAAGCCACAGCAGCCTAGCTTCAAGAAGCAGGACAATTCTGGTAGAGGTGGACCCGCCTCCAGATTCAGAGGTCGGGGTGCACGTGGTGGTTGTTCAGTCGGTCGTCCAAGGGACGACAAATGCTTTAAATGTGGTGGTGACCACTTTGCTCGAGACTGCGATAGCGAAGATGATGTGGTATGCTATCAGTGTAATGAAAAGGGGTATATCCGCCCTAACTACCCTCAAATAATCAAGCTAATACTAATGCAAACCGTGGAGGCTTCCGGGGAAGAGGCCGTGGAAAGGTAATCATGGTGGACGAGGAAATGGCGGTCGTGGTAACATGATGTTTGGTCAGAATGACCGTGGTGGAAATGCTAACCCACCAGCTGCAGGCAGAGTCTATGCTATTAATGCCGAGGATGCTGCTCAGGCAAACGACTTGGTGCAGAGTAAGTGTTCACTCGGTAGACATACACTTGATATTGTGTTTGATTCTAGAGCTACACACTCCTTTATTGCTGATGATTGTGTGAGGCGTCTGAGACTGCCTGTTGTTGATATGGATCGGACTTTGGATGTATCCAATCCGACCGGTATTAAACTATGGACATCGATGATGTGTAAAGATGTATCCTTCACGTTAGGTGATAGGAGTTTTACTGCCGACTTGATATGCTTACCCTTGAAGGGCCTTGACATTGTGCTTGGCATGGATTGGCTATCAGCCAATAAAGTGATGGTCGATTGTCAGAACCAATGGGTGATTTTTCCGAGGCAGACTGCCGACAACTACACGGTCCAAGGTATATCCCAATTACTTGTGATGCTTTGTTTGGCTGATGGAGAGGGTAGACCCGGAGTGCATGATATTCCAGTTGTTCGGGACTTTCCTGAGGTATTTCCGGAGGATGTGCCGGGTGTTTCTCCTAATAGAGAAATTAAGTTCTCTATTGATCTAATTCCTGGAGCCGAACCAGTCTCCAGTGTTCCCTATAGGATGTCCCCTACTGAGTTAGCAGAGTTAAAGAAACAAGTCGATGAGTTGCTAGGGAAATAATTTATTCGACCGAGTATATCACTGTGGGGTGCTTCGGTGTTACTCGTCAAGAAAAAGGATGGTAGCATACGGTTATGTGTTGATTATCGCCAATTAAATAAGCTGACCATCAAGAATAAGTATCCATTGCCTAGGATTGATGACTTAATTGATCAGTTACGTGGTGTATCAGTCTTTTCTAAGATTGATTTATGATTGGGATACCATCAGATCCGAGTGAAAGCTGCTGATATTCCTAAGATGGCATTTAGGACCCGGTATGGTCATTATGAATACCTGGTAATGTCGTTCGGAGTGACTAATGCTCCGGCTGTGTTCATGAACTATATGAACAATATTTTTCATCCTTACTTGGATCGGTTTGTGGTGGTATTTATCAATGATATATTAATTTATTCAAAGTCTCATGAGGAGCACGAAGAGCATCTCCGATCGGTACTTCAAGTGCTGAGAGAGAAGCAATTATTTGCTAAATTATCTAAATGCGAATTCTAGATGGACAAGATTCAATTTTTGGGTCATGTCATCTCCAGTGAAGGTGTCTCAGTTGATCCTTCAAAGATCGAAGCTGTGATGACTTGGGAGAGACCTAAGTCAGTCACTGAGGTCAGGAGTTTCATGGGTTTAGCTGGTTACTATCGGAGATTCATTGAAGGATTCTCTAAAATCGCATTGCCATTGACCAAGCTAACCCGGAAGAATGTTCCTTTTGCATGGTCTTCCGAATGTGAAAGGAGTTTTCAAGAATTGAAGGCTAGACTGACTTCTACTCCTGTATTGGCATTACCGAATCTACAGGACAGTTTTGTGGTCTATTGTAATGCATCCGGGCTCGGCCTAGGATGTGTATTGATGCAGAATAGTCGAGTGATTGCTTATGCTTCACGTCAATTACGACCGCATGAACAAAACTATCCTACGCATGATTTGGAACTGGCAGTTGTGGTCTTTGCCCTGAAAATTTGGAGGCATTACCTTTATGGCTCTAAATTCGAAGTGTATAGTGACCATAAAAGTCTGAAATACTTATTTGATCAGAAGGAGTTGAATATGAGGCAGAGGAGGTGGATTGAATTCCTGAAAGACTATAATTTCGACTTGAAATACCACCCGGGAAAGGCAAACATTGTAGCTGATGCCTTGAGTCGGAAATCCATTCATATGGCAGTTATGATGGTTAAAGAGATGGAGTTACTTGAGCAATTCCGAGATATGAACCTGCATGTGGATGTTTCATCGTCTTGGAAAGTAACTCTCGGTATTTTAAAAATAACCAATGAGTTTTGGAAGCTTGTTTATGTACAGCAGATGTCGGATTCTTATTTAGCCGAGATGAAAGAAACTCAGGCTAAAGGTAAGGACCTATTTTTAGTCGAGGGTTCTGATGGCATTTACCGGGTGAAAGGCTAAATTTATGTGCCTAATTCTGGTGATTTGAGAAGGATGGTGTTTGATGAAGCTCACAGAAGTATGTTGAGTATCCATCCGGGCACTACAAAAATGTATCATGATTTAAAATTACACTTCTGGTGGTCTGGATTGAAGAAAGATGTGGTTGATTATGTGGCTCGTTGTATTATTTGTCAAAAGGCGAAGGTTGAACACTAGAAATCGTTTGATGGCTTACAACATCTCGAGATTCCTGTATGGAAATGGGATGCAATCGCTATGGATTTTGTGATGGGGTTACCCAGGACCCAAGCGGGTCATGATGCTATCTGGGTCATTGTGGATAGATTGACGAAGTCTGCACATTTCTTGCCAATCCATATGAGATATTCACTGTCGAGACTAGCACAGATTTATATCAGTGAGATCGTTCGACTGCATGGTGTTCCATCTAGTATTGTGTCAGATAGGGATCCGAGGTTTACTTCTCGGTTTTGGGGAAGCTTGCATCGGGAGTTAGGCTCGAAACTCCGATTGAGTTCAGCCTATCATCCCCAGACGGATGAGCAGTCCGAACATACTATACAGAGTTTGGAGGACTTGTTGAGGTCCTGTGTGCTAGAACATGGTGGTGGCTAGGAGTAATACCTCCCTCTGATTGAATTTACTTATAATAATAGCTACCATAGCAGCATCGGTATGGCTCCATATGAGGCTTTATATGGCAGGAAGTGCCGAACACCTCTATGTTGGTTGGAGACTAGTGAGAGTTTGATGTTGGGGCCTGAGATTATACAGCAAACTTCTGAGCAGATTCAGATGATTAGAGAAAAGATGAAGGCATCCCAAGACCGTCAGAAGAGTTACCATGATAAGCGGATGAAACCTCTTGAGTTTCAGATCAGTGATAGGGTATTCCTGAAAGTTTCTCCTAATAAGGGTGTTGGACGAGCCTTAAAGAGTGGAAACTTGAACCCCAGATATATAGGACCCTATGAAGTGTTGGAAAGGGTCGGTTCTGTAGCATATCGGATTGCATTGTCGCCTCATCTGTCAAATCTACACAGTGTATTTCATGTGTCTCAATTGAGAAAATACTTACCTGACATTACTCATGAGATGCCTGATGATGAGGTTGAGATCAGAGAGAATCTGACTACAGTAGCTGTGCCGACTGGTATTGTGGATCGGTCGGTAAAATGCTCAAGAAGCAAAGACGTACAATTAGTTAAGGTAGCATGGCAACAGAACTGATGTACTTCTTACACATGGGAGCGTGAAGATGCTATGAGGCAGCAATATCCTCAACTATTTTATTGAAGTAAACTATATTTGAATTTCGAGGACGAAATTCTTTGATGGAGGGGAGAATTGTAACATCCTAATCGAGCATTGATGGGCAAATTAAAGTTAATAGCTGAATAACTAAAAGTGGCATGGAAATTACGCATGTGCCCTCTTGACAATATAAGTGATTTCAGTCTCACTCTTCCACTCACGCTGACCTGGGAAAAGGAAGAGAGAATTAAGCTCACTTCTCCTTTCCTGCATGTAGTGGCACCATTCCTGTTTCCCTCTAAAATTCAATCAAGCTTCTTCTTCTTCATCCCCTCCTCGTGGGCAGCGCTGAGGTGTCTTGGAATCTTGAAATCCTCTGTTGTTGGTAAGGTCGGGGCTGTTAGAGAAAGCGGACAGCTCGGGGTTTCTCCGAAGTTGAGTTCGAAGGTTGACGACTTGAATCGAAGGTCGTTTAATCGAGAAAGAGTGATCAGAGAGCGATCGATCAACGTTGATAACTCGAGGAGCTTCTGGAATCTCTTATTCCAGGTAGGGGGTGCTTTACATTTTAATGAATGGTTTATGGACGTATTCTGGGTAAAATTATTATACTGTTTGTTTTATAACTTGAAATGTGATGATTGGTGTGTCCTGGTTGTACGATAACTTGCGGAATACCTGGATATGTGATATCTATGAGCTATGGAGTGTTATGTTGATTTTCATCCATGATTGTATATTAAGTTGCATAAGATGCATGTTGATGATTGTATATTGAATTGCATGAGATGCATGTTGATGATAATGAGAATGCCGAGTGCATATGGCGTGAGACGCTTGATGATTAAAATGGTATTGATGTATTAATGATAATAACAATATGCATGAGATGCACCATTGAAAATGCTGAGAGCATATAGCGTGAGACGCTTATTATTGAAATGGTAATCAAATGTATATGCATAAGATACTATGAAAGACCTTGAGTGGGACTCAAGGCAAGCCTATTGAGTGGGACTCAGGGCTGCCCGTAACACTATCGTTGTTGCTGAGAGTGACTGTGTTACATAAGAGGGCAAACGGTTTGGTACCAGTTAAACGGCCGGATCAGCTGAGAGCTGAGTATAAGGCTGAGAGCCTATGTTGCAACACAAAACTTAATAATAAACAATTGGATTCGATTGATTGAATGTATGTACACTGATAAATGTTGCTGTGAGCAATGTGACTTGTGTGGTCGTGTGTATATGTTATTGAGAATAACATGGACTATATAGCCTTGAATGAGTTGAGTAAATCCTGATTAAATGATGTTATGTGAGTAATTATATTGAATGACAGTGTATGTTGTTGTTTGTTTGAGACATCATATTGCATAGTTAAGAATTGGATGATTGATCCGAGTCAATAACTGTCATTTAACATGTATAATGCTCACCCCTACTTGTGGCTATATTTTCAGTGGATTTAGGCCGGGATGGCGAATGATGAGAGATCATCAGGCTCCTGTGAGGAGTACTTGTACAGATATAATGTACATATTGTATATAGTTGTGATATAGCCTTGGCCGGCTCCTATGTATTTCGTTTTGTTTTAAGTATATACATGAGTTTGAACTATCTAGGAGATTGGACATTTATATATGTAATGCTATGATGTTGCTTGAAATATCCAGGAGGTGTTGTTGTATGAGAAATGTCAAAGATCAAGATGTTTCGGAGTAAGACATAGTTGAGAGAACCTCTTCCGAGTGAAGAAAGGTTAAAATAGATCCGAGTGAGATATGTCCAAAAGGACTACTTCCGAGGGAAGGATAGTCAAGATGTTTCCGAGTAAGACATAGTTGAGAGAACCTCTTCTGAGTGAAGAAAGGTTAAAATAGATCCGAGTGAGATATGTCCGAAAGGACTACTTCCGAGGGAAGGATAGTCAAGATGTTTTCGAGTGAGACATAGCTGAGTGAACCTCTTCCGAGTGAAGAAAGGTTAAAATAGATCCAAGCGAGATATGTCCAAAAGGACTACTTCTGAGGGAAGGATAGTCAAGATGTTTCCGAGTGAGACATAGCTGAGTGAACCTCTTCCGAGTGAAGAAAGGTTAAAATAGTTCTGAGTGAGACATATCCGAGAGGACTACTTCTGAGGGAAGGATAGTCAAGATGTTTCCGAGTGAGACATAGCTGAGAGAACCTCTTCCGAGCGAAGAAAGGTTAAAATAGTTCCGATTGAGATATGTCCGAGAAGACTACTTCCGAGGGAAAGAAGATCAAGATGTTTCCGAGTGAGATATGACCGAAAGGACTATTTCCGAGGGAAGGAAGGTCAAGATGATTCTGAGTGAGACATGACCGAGGGAACTACCTCCGAGCGAAGGAAGGTTAAAATGTTTTTCGAGTGAGGTATGACCGAGAGAATCATTTCCGGATGAAGGTCAAAATGCTTCTGAGTGAACCATGTCTGAGATGAGATCTTCCAGGCGAAGAATAAGGATCTGACTATGAGTGAGAAATTTCCGAGTGAGGCATGACCTGATTGGACCATCCTCGAGTGATAGGAGGTTCCGGTTTCGAATGAGGAACACACCGAGTGTAGGGACTCGCTCTAGCGAGTAGGAGCTCGCTCAAGCGACCTTTACTGGTTTTGTTTAACCGAATCAGGATCTCGCCAAGCGAGTGACACCCTGACTCTATTTTCTTTTTCCCGATTGTAAATTTGAACATAAAAAATTTCCCCGGGATTATGGGCTTGTCTTTATTAAGTCGGGATGTTTTATCTTACCTTGACATTTGAAGCCCTTTTAGAAGCGTTTGTTTCTCATAAATTTTCCGAAACGCTTCACAAATAATCTAAATTCCTTATCCTCAACAAGTTCGCTCTCGGATTTATCTTTCTTGATTGAAGTGGCCTTGAGAGCTAGACCTTTCTTCTTGGAGGATTTTTCTTCTTCCTCCGCCATCTTCAAGTCCTTCAGCTCTTATTCTTGCTCTTGTGACTTATAAAATAATGTAGCAAGAGACATCTCGTTGATGCTTGGAGATTGTTTGATGGTAGTGACAAGAGGTTGTCATTTCCTAGTAAGACTTTTTAACACTTTATGAATAAGTTCTTTGTTAGTGTAAGTCTTGCCAAGAGTAATGAGATGATTTATAATAAGGATGAACCTCTTTTGCATATCAACATTCGTTTCTCCGGAATTTAATCTAAAACTTTCATATTGACTAGTGAGTGTGCTAATCTTAGAATCCTTTACATCACTAGTTCCCTCATGGGTGACTTGGAGAGTGTCCCACATTTCCTTAGCAGTTTTACAAGTTACAACTCTAAAGAACTCATCCGGACCTAAGGCAAGGGTGATGAGACTTTTAGCTTTGTAGTTGTATTGGACTTTCTTTTCCTCCTCACTACTCTAGTCATCCATGATTTTCTCAACTTGTTTACCATCCACAACATGCATTGGTATAAAGGGACCATTTTCAATTGCATTCCAAACTTTAAGGTTAATAGATTATACAAAAATTTTCATCCTTTCTTTCCAAAATGCATAGCCTTCCCCATTGAAAGCAGGAGGTCTATTTGTGGCACCACCCTCGAGAAAAAATTTAGAGAATTTGAGGCCATTTGTTCTCTTGAAGCTGTTAAGCTTGATCTACCAAGAGTCAAGCTCTGATACCACTTGTTGTTCAAGTGGCCTCAATACTCAGGAGGGGGGATGAATTAAGTGTTTAAAAGTTTTCTTTAGAATGCCTTTGAAATTGATTCCTTTTTCATAAAATATGCTTATATGTAAGAGATAGCAAGTGTAGTGCAACAATCAATGTAAAACAATGTGCAAATATCACTTAGGCAATATGTCAAACACTTGGTGTGCAACACTTTAACTTAGCCTAATTACTCAAGTTCAAGCAATAGTATCACAATCAAATCAATATACCAACCAAATGTAATAAGTAAATGCAAGAGAGTAGGAAAGAGAAGCTTGCAAACCAATTTAACGAGTTCCACCAACCCGGTGTATGTCTCGCCTTCAAGCAACCCACTTAAAGGATTTCCACTATTGAAGTTTAGAGATACAAGCTATGAGCATTTGCAGCTTCCTAGTGTCCCACACTCAAGAACTCAATCCTCACTAGCACAAGGGTAACCCATCCAATCTCTCAAACTCTCAATACCCAAAGGTTGAACCCCAACCTTTGTGACCACTCAACCTAGAGTAAAAAACCTTGGTGTTTTGGTGTTTATTTTTATAATCAATTGACTCTCTTGATGGAGTAGATAAGCCAATGAAAGGCTCTAACAATGATAACTCTCAACAAGAGAGGATTTACAAATATAAGTTCTAAGTTTCAGAAATTGAAATTAAACAAGAAATAGAACTCACAAGACTCAATATTTGATTTCTCTTTAATGATATTGGATTGCATGAGTAGCTTGAATGAGTCTTCCATTTATAGGCCTTGGAGAGGTGCCCTAGAGTCTTCATAGCCGTTGCACAGTGTGGGCATCAGATTGAAAATGGAGAAGTGAGCTGGTTTCCCACTTAAAAATGCTTTTCCCCAAAATTTGGAACTATCGTAATCGATTACACCTCGAGCTGTAATCGATTACACTTCAAATTCTTCAGTGAAATTCGTCTTATAATCGATTGTGATATCCCATGTAATTGATTAGCTAAGAGACAAAACCTTGCTAATCGATTGTTCATACATTGTAATCGATTATGAGTGGTACCTGATGCATTTAATTCTGTTACGCAGCAAGGTAATCGATTGTGACTTGGTTGCAATCGATTATGGGACAAACAGAAAATCTGTAATCGATTATTTTCTATCTTGTAATCGATTAGTAACACCACAGAACATTGGTAATCGATTGTGGCTACCTTGTAGTCGATTAGAAGATGCACCTGATGCTTTTTATTCATTTTCTCAGCTTGGTAATCGATTAGATTGTTTGGTGTAATCGATTAGCTAACAAACAGAACCTCAAAAATCGATTAGCTTAGATGAGGTAATCGATTAGGTGTTGGACAGAAGCTCTGTAATCGACTAGATAAGACCTTGTAATCGATTAGGCTATGTGTTTTTGCAGATCTGATGCTTTCTTCTCTGCTTTCATCCTTGCAGTTTATACTTTTATGAACACTTGAACTCTTTGCCATGATTCTTCAATTGCTTTTGTCATTGTCAAAATTATACAACCTAAAACACATATTCAAACACATCTAATGCATTTCTCGAATTATAACTATATCTCCCAATACATTCTTATCTTTCACTTGTTACATGACGCATGACATATACGTAATTAGTTTAAACTTTTTAAAAAAATACTTTCCTCCTCTTTCATAGGATCTATCAAAATTTCAACAGAGTTTCCCCTATAAATTGGATATTCCAAATTTTATCTTGAACCTGTTACACTTAGAAAATTTTCAGACAGTATAATATAATCATATTAAATATATATTTTTAATTTAGACATCAAACTTTACATAGTCTAGCAAATATAAATTCTCATTATAAGAAAATATAAATAACAAAGCATGACATTGAAATATAAATAACAGAGTTAAAAACAAGTAACGACACCAAAATAATAGCAACAAAAATAGATATTGAAAGGGTTAAGGAGTCCCTTCTATTATCCCACATGCTTTATACTTAGTAATTTTCTATCCCCGCTCCCTTTACCTGAGTACTTGATTTCAAGGAGTATCTCCCCACTTGGATTAGCTAACCTAAACACATAGATTATTATTAATGTTTGAATTAGTTATTTTATTTTATTCTACTTTTATTTTATTTGGCACCTGGCATAACAATATTAATAATAATGAGAAAATATTTGATAATTAGGTAATCATAAATAATAAAACAATAATATTAACAATAGTAATGCCATAACCAAATAATTAACTAAATAAAATAGAAGTATATAATAATAACAAAACTTAAATAAATAACAAAACATCAATGAATATTATAAAGAGACAAACAAGTAATTAAATAATCAAACAATAAATAGATAACAATTAAATAAACAAAATAACTAAATAAATAAACAATAAAAACATAATAAATAAATAAATAATAAATCAGAATAAATAATAATAAATAAAAATAAAAAGAGTAATAATAATAAAATAAACTTAATAATAAATAAATAAATAGGCAAGTAATTAAATAGATAAATAAATAATAAATTAATAAATAATTAGATAAATAAATAAATAAATAAATAACTAAAATATAAATGAACAATAACAATAAATAATAATAAAAATAAATAAAATAAATAATCAAATAAATAAATCAAGAAATAAATGTACAGAATAATAAATGAATAAATAATTAAACAAACAAACAAATAAATAAATAAGAGAATAAAAAATGATACTAAATGAATAAATAATATAAATATTATATATATGCATATATATATATATATATATAAAGAAAGACAGAAAGAAAAGATGGTGAACCTGACTTCTGCCGAAAGAAGAAGGAAAAGGGGGGAGGCGTGAAACTGATGGCCCTCCCCCTTATATAAGGGTTTTTTTAATATTTTTTCTTTATAATTGTCCATAACAATAATATTTTAATTTTAAGTATTTTTATGAGATAAATTTTATACTTAAAATTTTGTTATGAATTCTTAAAATATACATAAATTTTTAATAATTTTTTTAACTCCTAATATCTTAAATAGTAAATGTTTAACTACTTATTTTTTATTAGTCTACCATTCCATTTTCTAACCAAACAATTTTTAAATCTTACAAAATTTTAAACTTAAGTTTACATGCATGAATCTAAACTCCTTACCAAGTTTCATAATTTAATATAACATTTTCTATATTAGTATAGACCTAAACGACTCTATTTTGGACTATTTTCACTTATATCTAAAATATCTAGAAAATTCCATAAAATCCTATAAATTACAACTATCAATAAGTTCTAAAAGACCTTAAGCTAATTTTTTCAAAATCATAAATTATAATTTTTCTTATAATTTTATCCTTTAATAAAAACAGTAAAACTATAGTATGTTACAATTCTACCCTCTTAAAAAAATTCATCCTCAAAATTTACATACCTTAAAGAAAAAGGTATGGATAAGATTTTCTTACTTCAGCTTATAATTCCCATGTAGCATCTTCATCACCTGTTCTACTCCAGATAACCTTCACTAAAGGAATTTCCTTCCCTCTTAGTTGTTTTATTTGGTTATTCTAACAAGTGATGCATCATATGTAAGATTATCTTAAACTTGGATAATGTCAGATTCAATAACATGTAAAGGATCAGGAATATATTACGTAGTTGAGATATGTGAAAGACATTATGGATGTTTGATAGAAAAAGTGGCATAGCAATTTGACATGCTAAAGAACCAATTCTTTTTAGGATCTAATAAGGGTTGATAAACTTAAGTGTAAGTTTACGTGATTTCATTGCTCGACCAACCGCAGTTGTGGGTGTGACCTTCAAAAAGACATGATCACCTTCCTGAAATTCAAGAGGTTTTCTCTGCTTGTCATAATAATTTTTTTGTCTGCTTTGTGTTGTCCTCATCTTTTCTTGAACCAACTTGATCTTTTTTGTAGGTTGTTATACCAATTCAGGACCTATCGTCAAGTTTTCTCTTGTTTCAAACCAACACAACAAAGTTTTGTATTTTCTCCCATAAAGTGTCTCAAATGGTGCCATGTTGATTCTTGCATGAAAACTATTGTTGTATGTTAACTCAATTAATGGCAAAATTTGATCCTAACTTCCTTTGTGTTCCAACACACATGCTCGTAATAAATCCTTAAGAGTTTGAATTGTTCTTTTAGATTGATCATCTGTTTGTGGGTGATATGCTAAACTTAAACGAAGTTTAGTTCCCAAAGCATGGTGCAAACTTTCCTAAAAACACGATGTAAAGCGTGGATCACAATCCAAAATAATACTTGAAGGAATTCCATGCAACCTTGCAATTTCTTTGATGTAAAATTGAGTCAACTTTTCCAAAGAGTATCGAATATTAATAGGAATAAAATGAATAGATTTTGTCAATATATCCACTACTACCCATATTGAATCATATCCTGTAGAAGTTCTTGGTAACGTGGTTAGAAAATCCATCAAAATGTTATCCCATTTCCATTCTAGAACCTCTAATGATTGTAGTGTTCCATAAGGTTTTCGATGCTCCACTTTTGCGTTTTGGTAAATCAAACATGAGGACACATATTCTGCTACTTCCTTTTTCATTCCAGGCCACTAGAATAATTTCTTCAAATCCTAGTATATTTTGGTAGTTCCTGGATGAATACTCATGTTACCTTTATGAGATTTCTCCAAAATTGCCTTCCTCAATCCTTCTTGATCCAGGATGCAGACTCGGTCTTTGTATGTTAACATCCCATCGGCTCTAATTTTGAATTCCATTTCTTTTCCTTACTTTCAAAAGCTCTTTCCTTTCTTGCAAAAAAATATCTTTTTGTTGAGTCTCTAAACTTTGTAACAAAAAGTCATTTGTTACCTTTAACATTCCAAGCCTATAATTATTATGATTCACTTCCATGGCCAGATTCATATCCCTAAATTGTTCTATCATTTCTAACTCCTTGATCATCATTGTAGACACATGTAATGATTTACAACTTAATGCATCTGCCACTACATTTGCCTTCCCAGGATGATACTGTAGTTCAAAATCATAATCTTTCAAAAATTCCACCCATCTTCTTTGTCTTATATTTAACTTTTTTTGATTAAACAAGTATTTTAAGCTCTTATGATCACCAAAAACTTTAAATTTGGCACCATATAGATAATGTCTCTATATCTTTAATGCAAAACCATAATAGCTAGTTCCAAATCATGAGTGGGATAGTTAACTTCATGCTACCTCAACTACCTTGATGCATAAGGCACAACCTCTCTATTTTGCATTAATACACATCTTAACCCCTGTTTTGATACATCACAAAATACCTCATACCCTTGATACAAGTTAGGTAATAGTAACACAAGTGCCGTCGTAAGACGATTTTTAAGTTCTTGAAAACTATTCTTATATTGCGTCGTCCAAACAAATGGTTGACCTTTCTTTGTGATCTTAGTTAATGGATTTGCTAATTTCGAGAATCTTTAAATAAACCTTCAGTAGCAACCAACTAATCCTAGAAAACTCCTAATCTCTATCATAGTTGCCGGTCTTTTCTATCTTAACACTGCTTCTACTTTGGAAGGATCTATAACAATTCCTCCTTGGCTGATGTCATGACCAAAGAAATTAACTTTTTCTAGCCAAAATTTATATTTAGACAACTTTGCATACAATACTCTTCTCATAAAACTCCTAACACTAGCTTCAGATGCTCAACGTGTTCTTCTCAACTTTTTGAGTATATCAAAATATCATTGATGAAAACAACCACGGATTTATCCAAGTTAAGGGTGAAAAATTTTATTCATGTAATCCATGAATATAGAATGAGCATTAGTTACACCAAAAGACATTACTAAATACTCATAGTGTCTATAACAAGTCCTAAAAGCAGTTCTGGGTATATTTTCCTTCTTCACCTATATTTGATGATATCTAAACTTTAGATCGATTTCTTAAAACACTCTAGCACCATGAAGTTGATCCATCAAATCATCTATTCTTGGCAAATGATATATATTCTTAATTGTCACCTTATTGAGTATATAATCTACACACAATCTTATACTACCATCTTTCTTATTTACCAATAAAACTGGTGCACCCCACAGGGATACGCTTGGTTTTACAAATTATTTTTCTAGCAACTCCTTTAGTTATTTCTTCAGCTCTAACAATTCTAATGGTGACATCCAATATGGCACCCTTAAGATTGGTTCAGCTCCAAGAATAAGGTCAAAGGAAAACTCCACTTCTCGTTCGGGTGGTAACCTAGGGATATCTTCCGAGAAAACTTTAGAGAATTCATTTACAATAGGAAATTCCTTTCTTTGGGATTCTTATTCCTCTTTCATTGAAAGTATCATCATGAATCCTTGAGCTCCTTCTTTTAATAAAGCATTCATTTGATTAGTAGATACGAATTTTGTATCCTTAGAGTTTGACCTTATTGATTCATTGAAAACTATTGTCTTGTTATGACAGTCTATTAAGAAATGATTGTCTGCCAGCCAATCTAATCTAAGAATAACTTTTAGATTAGAGATGGGTAAACAAAATAAATTAGATTTAAAATTCTTATCATTTATGACAATATAACATTCCCAACAAGCTTTAGAAGTAACCATGGAATTGTTTCCAGGAGTATGAACAGATAACTCAAAAGGTAACTCAATCACATGCAAGTTTAACCTTTCCACATAATCATTGGCTTTAAAGGAATGAGATGCGCCTGAGTCATACATGATAGTCAAAAGAGTCTTATTAATGATAGACATACCTTCCACCATTGTATCTTAGCGAGATGCTTCCTCACCATTGATAGTGAAGACTTTTCCTTGAATGGCTTTTCTATCGCATTGCTAGAGCTTCCACGAGTGTGATTAGCAATGCTTGTACCTCCACCATTTTCTTTATTTTTTGACAATCCCTTAGTAGATGTCCCTTTTTGTTGCACTTAAAATAGACATAAGTAGGACAATCCTTTTGCATTTGAGGTCATTTGCAATTATAACATTTAACTTTAAATATAACTGATGTGTAATAGCTTCCAGATGTAGCTCGAGGATTTGCAGGTGTATTGTAGCCTTTGTGTGAAGCTTGATGTCGTGTAGAGAAACATGTAGCATAAAAATAATGTGATTGACTAGGATATGGCTTTTCCTTGTAAAATTCTTGTTTTGGAAATGTTGAGGTCCATAAGTCCTCATCTCATTGGTTTTAGGATCATACTCCCTAGCCTTTGACAACTTATCTTTAAGGTCATCTTCAAAAATTCTACAGCGATTAACCAATACCAGAAATTCACAAGCTTTTTGCATTCGTATAGCTTCTTTTTTCTTTGGTCGAAGACCATTGATAAATTTAGCACATCTAGTTTATTTATTTGAAGCATCAGCGTAATACGAGTGACAATTAGACACCTCTTTAAATTTCGTAGCATATTCTCCAACTGATTATTACCTTGGGTAATAGATAGGAATTCCATTTCTTTCTTTTCCTTGACATCATCAGGAAAATATTTTTCTAGAAGTTTTTCTTTGAATTGTTCCTAGGTGATTCCATTCACGCTTGCTTCAAATTGTCTTCGAGTGTTTTCCCACCAATGTTCAGCATCCTCTATCAAAACATAAGCTGTAACAATTACCTTATCAGCCTCTACACATTGTAGTGCATGAAAAATCTTTTCCATTCTCGTGAATTCATAGTTGAGCTCCATGAGGATCATAACCTTCTTTTAAACGATATGGATTGAGTTTTTTAAATAAATCTAACCTCTTTAAGGCATCATTTCCCTGAGCATTTTCATTCACTTAGTTTTCAGCCATTATAGTGATCAGACGTTCCACTGCGGCCATAATTAAACTTATTATATTTGAAACAAACTATCAAGCATTATCACATAACCTTTATACTTAAATATTCAAAATATCAATCAAATAAGTCAGACCTTTCCCCAGGCCTATGGGACAAACTGCTCAGATACCACTTTATAACACCCTTAGTTACTACTAAAATTAAATAACAAATTTCATAGAAATATTTAAACAATTATACATATATATTAATATATTAAAGATACTTTGTTTGTATAAACATTTATATAAATATATACATAAGTATACATAAGTTTGATTTTGTGAATACATTAATATAAAAGAAAATGCTTAGTTAGTAGTATACTTAACAGCTTAGACACTAAATGTCAAAATGGACTCCAGATTACATGAACAACTAAATAGTATTACAAAAACAACTACTCAACCATCAGACGGCTGGAGTCATCCTAAAAAAAACTATCCACATTAACCTACTGGGTTAACTGTAGCTATCTAAGCATTTTCGAGGATGGAATCTCTCCTAGAGGGGGCTTGCCCCATGTCTTCCTCGTCAGCTGGAGAGGGTGGAGGTGGGGGTAGGTGACCATGGAACGGGTTAGTGTCATGGGTATCTAGAATTAGTCTTGTACTAAAGGAAAAAGAAAGTGCCGCTAGACGATCCGGTAATCCAACAATAACCTAAGACAATCTAATAGTGAGTATACCATAATATATATAAACATTGTCTATATCTAACACTCTTTATCTCCTTGGTCCTTCTTGTCAGGGCCTTATCCTCACATTTATCATTTGAGGAAAATTATCCATAATGAAGATCTATTCATGTTTTAAAAAAATTTACACGACATAAACAAGGAAAATAGTAAGAAATAGAAAATGCTAATATTATACAAGACACGTATAAATAATAAATTTTCACAAACATTAAATTTTAATGGCAAATTTCTACATACATTTACAACATAGAATGAGAATGTAGGCATGACCGACGATTCTTAATTTAGTTTTTATCTTGTTTCATATTTAGTTAACAAATATTTTATTAATTCTTTATTGATGATGAAGATGCAATGCATGTGGGCCCTTAAGCCTTCTTTTATTAGGAGCAGTCAGGAGTTAACACTGTTTCATGATAAAATCTGCCAATATGGCAAACAAATAGCTCCACTAACCTTAATATGCACTTAGGGCCTTGTCGGATTGGCAAGAACTTGTTGTGAATTTACTCGACACTAGGGAGCGACTCTAGGTCTCCTAGGCCTCTCTTCACACCCTTTCATCCCAAGGTTTACTATTGAACTATCCTTAATGTATTTCTCGGATTATAACCGTATCTCCGAAAACATTCTTATCTTTCACTTGTTACATGATGTATGACATATACTTAATTAGTTTTAACTTTTTTTTAAAATACTTTTCCTCCTCTTTCTTAGGATCTATCAAAATTTCAACAGAGTTTCCTTTGTAAATTGGATATTTCCAAATTTTATCTTGAACCTGTTACACTTAGAAAATTCTAGACAGTATAGTATAATCATATTAAATATATATTTTTAATTCAGGCATCAAACTTTACATGGTCTAATAAATATAAATTCTCATTATAAGAAAATATAAATAACAAAGTATATCATTGAAATATAAACAACAAAGCTACAAATAAGTAACGCCACCAAAATAATAGCAACAGAAATAGATATTAAAAGGGTTAAGGAGTCTTCTATTATCCCACATGTTTTATACTTAGTAATTTCCTATCTCGCGCTCCCTTTACCTAAGTACTTGATTTATCTTCTCGCTTGGATTAGCTAACCTAAACACATAGATTATTATTAGTGTTTGAATTAGTTATTTTATTTTATTCAACTTTTATTTTATTTGGCACCTAACATAACAATATTAAAAATAATGAGAAAATTTTTGATAATTAGGTAATCGTAGATAATAACACAATAATATTAATAATAGTAATGTCTTAACAAAATAATTAACTAAATAAAATAGAAGTGTATAATAATAACTGTAACATCCCAAATTTAAGAGAAAATAAATTTACTAGATGATGATAATTAATTATTTGAGGCCCAATGTATGTAAGAAATTAATTAGAAATTAATTATGATAATTGGTAAATTGAAAATTACTGAAGCCAGACAATTTAACAAAAGGTGCGGGGCCCATTAAACAATTTTGGGCATTTGATGGGTGTAGAATAATAAGGAATTTATTATGGTTATGGTGGTATGATTAAAATAATTTTTGTTGTTGAGGAGATACTTATACGGACGCAGCGTGTGCTAATAAACGGTAAAAATACGAGCAAAATGGAAATAAAATAAAATTTAAAATCCTATTTCTTCTCTTCTAATCACCGTGCATCATTTTCTTACTCTCTTTTAACTCTTTTGTTCGTTGGAAAAAGGGAATTATGGACTAAAGGTAAAAGCAAAAGTAGAAGCATTATCCATCAAACAATGACCAATTTTAACCATTTCTCTCTCCTCTTTCTCTTTAATTTTTGTGTGCCTTCTTCTCCTTACTATTTCTCTTCATTTTCTTCACCTTCTTCTTCCTTGCCATGAAGCAAAAATCATGTACCATCTCTCTTGTGTCATTTTCTTGCAAAATCAATACTTGAGCTTGGATTTGTGAAGCATATATTGGGCATTGGAGCCAAGCTTGAGTCAACTTCTTCTTCTTCCTTCTCAATTTCATTTTTCTATTTGGGCTTGGAGAAGAGGTATGTGTTTTTGACTTTTAATGGGCTTTCTTGGTGGTTTTGGGGTTATTGAAGCTTAATAATGAATGATTGGGTGTTGTTTTGTTAAGAAAATACATGTGAAACCCAAACCTTAGGCTAGATAACCATTGGGATTGGTTGATTGGTTGTTGATGATTGAGATTTGATATTGTTGGTTTAAGAATGCTTGAAATGATACAAGAAAAATTATTGGAATTGATGTTGGGTAATTTAAGTGAGGACCCTAAAATGTGGTGTTTGGGGCCTTTGACAAAATTTTGAAGAGAATGTGATTAATTTCCAATTAAGTGATTTTTATATGAAAATGAAATTTTGGAATGATTGGTATTAATTATTGATGTTGGAATTTGAGAAATCAAGAATACATGATAGGACATTAAGTTGGTAAAATTGGTAAGAATGATATTTGGTGGTGTTAGTATGAATGAGATTGGTATAATGTGTTTGAGATAATAAAACCCATTAAGGATGATGGATAAGAAGTTTGGTGTGTGTTGATGGCTTAGGTGTTATGTCATAGCCCTTTAATTATAATGGATTTTGGTTAATGGGAAGGAATTCCCGAAACCTAATAAAATAAAGAAATAAAGCTTATAAATATTTATAACATGATGAGAATCATGTATATACAATTATCTGTATAACAAGAATTGAGAATGATGTTTGAATGGGTGATTGATCTGGTCTTACATTTATTTAATGTAAGGTTTAATAATTCTAGTGAAGCGGGACCATCACCACTAAAAAAACATTTGTTAGCGACGGAAAGAATTGGTCGCTAATCAATGCAAAAACCGTCGCTAATAGGACTAGCGACGGTATTTCAGATGGCGAAACAACCGTCGCTAAAATCTTCGTTGAAGATAGATCAACGACCATAGAGACACCGTCGCTAAATTACCGACGACGTAACACTGTCGCTAAGATGGTCTTTGCTTCAGTGATCTCAGCCGTCGCTAACCGACCATGTTCAGCGACGACCAGTACCCCGTCGCTACTAGTAGACATATAGCGACGCCCTTACCCCGTCGCTATAAGTATTATGTAGCGACCACCTTTATCCGTCGCTATGTGTAGCCAAACAGCGACCAGCTACGACCGTCGCTATAGTAGGCATACAACGACCAATTATAGCTGTCGCTAGTAGTAGCCTTATAGCGACCACGGTATCCGTCGCTATGGCTAGCCATACAACGACTACTGCTCTCCGTCGCCATTAGTCTTTATATAGCAACCACCTCTGTCCGTCGCTAATGGGATTTTTTATTTTTTTTAAAATTGTTTAAATATATATAGGTTTTGTTAATTTAACTTTAAAAATGTTCATTAATATTTTGTATTGGGTGATAAAATTTTATAATTAAATTTGAATAATTTTTTTAAAATATTTAATTATTATTAAAAACAAAATAATGGATTAAATTTATTTATCAAATAGGTTGAATTATTAATGATAATCACAATAAGGTGTTTTTCTTTGAATTTAATTACCAATAAATATTGACATAATAAATGAAGAATGACAAAATAAATACTGAATGGAATATAATATAAAAACTATAAATGAAATATACAATGTGTATACATAATAAAAATACAATCATGGGGATGGGGGATCCTGTGGTGGTGGTGGGGGCGCCTGGGAAGTAGGGGGAGGTAGTCTCGCCATCAACTGCATTAGTAGCTCCTGCTACTGAGCAAGTTGCCGACGAGTCTCGGTGTGCTGCTCCTCGGCCGGACGTCGGTCCTCCTCGGCCCGCTCCTACAAAAGCTGCCTCTGACGTCGCTCCTCCTGTAGCTCGCCGTTCAGGTTTTCAATTATCTGAACCACCTCAGTCGGAAGACCAGACGAAGAGGAAGAGGAAGGGGTCTTCCCCTTTTTCGCCAGCTGCGTGCCGACGCTACCCAATCCAAAGACCCTCCCTTTCTTGTTCACACCGCCAACAGCCTCCATATAGATGGCGTTGTCGTCGGAACAAGACAGGGTGGGAGGAACCTCCCCTTCAGGAGTCGAAGCCACCAGGTCCGCCTCTTTCTCGGCCCTCCTAGCCTGATACGCCTCCTGTAAATTAAAAAACACTGATAGGATTAGTAAGCTGATTTGTAAATTATAAGCATGTGTGAGTTAAAAGTAAATACCGCTAGATCTATAGTCTTCTGGTTTACCCATGCACCGGCTTTGTTCTTCTTGGTCATTTGCATGACCTCAAACAAAGAAGGCTCTCGGTGCTCCCTCAGCTCCTGTGGTGGACAAAAAACATTTAGATTATTATTTGTAAACATGTCAGACGAATCATAATAGAAATGTTTAACATAAATATACTTACAAATCTTTTCTTGTGCTCGAGGGTTGAAATGCTACCCCCAGTGTAAACTGAGGCTGCAGCATCGGCGGCTCTGTCTGCCCTATTCCGAGCACTCGCCTGCTGGAACGGGATAGCGCCCCACTTCTGGACCATCCCGTCCCAATGGTCCTCTGGGATCCAACGAGGGCGCTCACCCTTGTCCCTCACCTTCCAAAGGGTACTCTTGATGATTTTGGAGGTCTTTGTGGCAAAGACCTTCCTAATCTCATCAATCATACCCTCTGCCCACTGGTAATCATGCTGTAAAATGAAATGAGAAATCAAAATTAATAAGAGGTCTATTTTACAAATCAAATCACAACAAATTGATGTGGTAACTTACCGAGAAGGTGTCAAACCACCTATCTTGGACAACCTTCCCAGCATCTGTCCAAGATATATATGAACCATCCCACTGGGCCTTTAAAACCTTAGTAATCGCTTTGGTAGTGTGACTACTATCAACAAAGCTGTAATGACAACAATTATATCAGGAGTATAACAATAGACAATCTAGGGAGACTCCCAAAATTCCGACAGAGTCTCCCCTGTAAATGTAACATTTCCAAGTTTAAATAGTTACCCTGTTACAAACAGAAGAGTTCCCAGTACAATTCAATCTATACAAGTACTAATTAAAGTAACATACAATAAACCAACAAGTCTTTCCACTAAAGTTTAATATAAAGTACCATACAAATAACATAAAAGTATTTGAGTTTTAGTCACTTACTCGTCTCCGGACGGCACGGGTACCAACATGGGCAGAGGGGATGCCGGAGGTGGGGTGGCCTGATGGCCATGGTCCTCCAAGCCACCAACTCCAGGAGTCTGCTCTGGGCTGGTTAGCTGTGGGGGTGATGGGGTGGTCAGCTGTGGTGGTGATGGAGTGGTCTGCTGTAGTGGTGATGGAGTGGTCCGCTGTGGTGGTGATGGAGTGGTCTGCTGTAGTGGTAATGGAGTGGTCCACTATGGTGGTGATGGAATGGTCTCCTGCCCTGGGGTGGGAGTCCCCAGATGGGATGCCGGGGTCCTGGACCCACCACCCCTACTGAAGGGCAGTCGACGTCCCGTCATCTGTGGATAAAATCATGAAAAGAAAGGTTAGTCTCAGGATATATATAAACCTATGTATATATGTTTAACAACTACATACTCTGTGTCTGTTTCAGTTTCAAATTTCCCCTCAGTTTTAGTGTCACTGTGGTTATCTGTTTGAACAACTTCATCAGTATCCAAATCAACCCTAGACCGTTTTGATCGAGAGACAAGGTCTTTGTCAATGTGTTCACCCCCCGTAGTGGCGAGTGTCTCATCCATTATGACTGGATCAATGTTGAACAACGAATTGGCATCGTTGAGCTCGTGTGGTGCAAGCTGATAAGCATCATCGACCTCCTCGGAGACATTGTCAGTGATCTGACTTCGGGCCTTGGCCTTGATTACTGCATACCAGTCCCGATGTCCTCCCGGGAAGTCGGTGTAATAAACCTGCTCAGCTTGTTGGGCAAAAATGAAGGGATCAAACCCTTTATATCTACCATTCTTCTTGACCTCAACTAAGCCGTAGTTGTTGTCAACCTTTGTTCCAACACCGATTGTGTTGTCGAACCAATCACATTTGAATAGAACAATATCTCTTCTTAGTCGTCCAGAGAATGAAACTTCAACAATCTCCGTCAGCACTCCATAAAAGTCTTCTTCCAACTGTCCGGCGGTGCCTCTTACATAAACCCCGTAGTTATGGGTACGCATCCCTTCACTCCATTGAAGAATATTAAACTTGTAGCCATTTACGTAGTAAATAGGCCATTTTTTAACAGTTTTCACCGGCCCCCAAGAAAGGGCTTGGAGTAAAGAATCTTCAATATGGTTGTTACGTCTGATGGTCTTCGCGGTAATTGCTCACCATGGTTGTACCAACAGTGGTATGTTTCCATGAACCCTTTCTCAGTTAGGTGGCACATGACATCATCCGCGTATTCAAAACTCATGCATTTGCACCTTGAGCACGGACAACGAATCTTCTGAGTCGCTTCAAATCCAGGCGTGTTTGCCGTAGCGAACGGAATAAACTCCAATAGCCCCATCATAAACTCCTCAGTCACTCGCCGACTGCGATCTAGTCGGTTGTACATCCATCGCCGATTTGCCGGTACCTCCATTTACAATATCTAACAAGCACGATTTCTGTTACTTTACATTTTCAAAATTTTATTTGACTATCAGTTGTGAATCATTCTATCTCTTTGATGTTGCAAATTGGTGGGGCCCTATCCCATTCGGGATGAATATGCAACCATCCGTAACCCATCGATGTTGTATGTGGTCTATCTTGTGTCATTGATGTTCATTTGAAATTTCGGCAGCATTTCAGATTGGTCCCCAAGTACACAGAGATACGTATGGTATGAAACACCGCACGCAGTCATGCACCCTGGGGACAATACGAAACACCATAACTGAAATTTCAAATGAACATTCAACGTCTCAAGATAGACCACATACAACATTGATGGGTTACGCTCTACTGGTTACAAATTCATACTAAACTGTCTAACCGGGACAATTCAAGATCCAACACAACATGGTACATCAGCTGGTTGTTTTGAAACTTGAACGGGAATCTAATGGGTACACACACGACTAAACCCTACATTATTAAAGTTGAGTTTCATTTTTTAAGTCCCCTAAGAAAGGGAGCCTGCCGAAATTTTGGCAGAGTCTCCCCTGTAAACTAGACATTTCCCAAAATTAGAAACGGCCTGTTACATACAGAAAACTTCCCAGTATAGATAATTATATATGCTACGCATTGTATGTGATATTGAGAGGTATTAAGTCCTAAATCATGTTATCAACACACAAAACCAATGCCTAATGAGCTCTTCTCTCCACTAACAAACAACATTACACATGCATAAAAAATCAGGTTATCAGCACACAAAACCAATTCCTAATGAGCTCTGCTCTCCACTAACAAACAACATTACACATGCATAAAATATTATGTTATCAGCACACAAAACCAATTCCTAATGAGCTCTGCTCTCCACTAACAAACAACATTACACATGTATAAAACACATTATAAACACATCAAAACCAATTCCTAATGAGCTTTGCTCTCTACTAACAAACAACAATTGACATGCATACACATATCGAGAAAGTCAGCGTTAGGGGATTACCTAGGGAAAAAAGTCAGCGATGAATACGAAGCTGAAGAGAGACGATCAGAGACCACGTGTGATGTGTGTTACTCTGCATGACAAACCAAGAAGTCGTTAGACAGTTACAAGTAGCAAGGAAACTAAACAAAGAGAGACACACAAAGCAAACTATCTAGCAATATAGAATTTTCTATTTTTCAAAATAATTGAAGTTCCAACTTTCATTCAGTTAAAAAAAATAGTGAATCTTATCTAGCAATCTAGAATTTTCTGAATTTGTAGATTCCAAGACTTGGTGGATTTTTTCCAACTTATTGCAATACTTGGTACAGGTTTAAAGAGAAAAATATATACTCTTATTATTTATTAGCCCATACATAGTAGGACTAATGGTCAGAAATGATTTAAGAGAGATTACCAATATGCTACAAATTAGGAGAAAATATAATCCATAATAAGAACAGAGAAAAATAAGGGATAAAAAGCAGTCCACGTGAATGCATTTGATTCAGTGTGTTAATTTTTTCCCCAACAGATTTTCTTAAATGTACTAATTAATTCATAGCCAACTTCAAAACACCCGCTTCAAGTTGGTGCATAGATATGTATCAAGTTGGTCACAAACCCTTCTTCGATGTGTCATTCAACTGGTCCTCCTCTAATAGCTATAGATAGGTTCTTATAGGGTCAAGAAAGCCACTTTTCTCATAAGCTAGAGCTTGACAATAATAATAATAACAATGCAAGTGCTTTTGATGGTTTTGGTGATTCTTCTGGAGGTTCAAACCATACAGGTTTGTTTGGCCTAATAACGATGCACAAGAAGTAAGTTTCATTGATCGGATTTTAGCAAATGAAGAGGCTGTAAAGAATTGGACACAACAAATCCCCATATTATGCCTAAAAGAAGGTGTGCATATTTTAGGGAAGAATGCCAAAGGAGTGGTACCACAATGTATGGTGTCGGAGAGAGCACGCTTTCAAACACAATATGGCTTCGACAGAGGAACACAGAGGGAGGGAAACATAAGGAGAGAGATCCAGAGAGAGGGGGGAGGGAGACGGGGACGGAGTGCTGTCGAAGAGAGCACAGTGTGGGAGAGAGCTCTAGAGAGAGAGGGGGGAAATGGGGATGAAGTGTTGTTGGAGAGAGCACTGTATGGGAGAGAGCACGCTGTTGAAGACAATACACACAGGGGAAAGGAAATGGAGGGAGAGAGGAAGGGAGGGGGACAAGAACAAAGAGAAGGGTTAGGGCAATGAGTAGGCCAAATGATTTGGGAAATAGTAGGGGTGAGCAAGTACCGGGTTGGATTGGATTTCACACAAAAATAATCTGATCCGATCAAATTTTATTGGATTGGATTTGTAGAACAGCATTAGCATTTTAAAAACCAGCAGCATTCTTATATTCATAAAAAACCCAACAGCATTCTTAACAATCTACAACAGCATTAGCATTTTAAAAACCAGCAGCGTTCTTATATTCATAAACAATTTCTTAATTTTATCCCCTAACATAATATTTTCCCATTCTTAAGACTATTCTGTCCACTATACCAAGATAGCAGAAAGCAAGATACTAAACATTGCAATGATGAGAAAATAATTTATACTATACATAGATACAATACAAATATTCAACAAAGTTCAATGTACCAGCCAAAGTTGCAAAAAAAAAGAGTTTAAAATAATTGTAACTACAATGTAGAAACAAAATACATGTATAAAGACTTACCTGAATGAGGGGGTGGAGAAGGGTAACAAGAAAGAAACAAAAATCCTGTGCTTAAGATACAAAAATGTCATCCAAAAGTATTAAAATCAGTCACCAACAACAAAGTAAAGTATGAATGCATGATTGAAGCACTAACAACGTTGATTTTTTTATATAAAAACTAAAGAAACAGTAACAGTATAAAATCAGAATGAAAATAAGTAAGTTAAATAATGTAAAGTTAATGATTCAATTGATTAAGGGTATGTTACTTAAAATACTTGTTGAAATAAGACAAAAATAAGTAATGAGAACCGTGAGCTTGTTTCATAAGCTCTTCCATACAAACCATTTTTCTTCAATCTCCTTAGCATTTTATACTAGATTTTCTTTTAAGATTTTAATAGGATTCTAGTTGAAGCATTTGCTTGGTTTTATTCAACAAGTGGTCAAGCAAAGACACTCATGTTAGTCCAAATTAACTCAGACCAGAAGACATTTTCTGAGTCTTTGAGCACTTTAAAGTTTGCTAAAAGGGTTTCTGGAGCTGAGTTAGGTGTTTCAAAAAGTAGCAAAGATGGTAGATATGTCAAAGATTTAATGGAGCAGGTGCTTAACTTGACTAGGATGGTTATATTCTTTAAACTTAAAAATTTTGTTAGCTCCAGGTTATGGCAAATTATGCATTGGAAAGCAGGACACAAATATGAATGTGTTGAAAGGGTGAATACAACAAATCAAGAAACAAGACCTGCTAAGC
This sequence comes from Clitoria ternatea, assembly GCA_037962975.1. Taxonomy (NCBI): domain Eukaryota; kingdom Viridiplantae; phylum Streptophyta; class Magnoliopsida; order Fabales; family Fabaceae; genus Clitoria; species Clitoria ternatea. The sequence goes on along the minus strand of CM075673.1, from coordinate 87,615,274 downwards.
CTCTCAACGAGGATAAAATGATATTCTACAATCACCAAAAACTTCAATATTAATTTTGTGACTAAGAAATATAATCTAAATAAGACACTGAAATTTGTTATGAAATCTAGTAAATTAAAGGTCCCTTTTTAATTGTAGTAACATAAGTAGCTGATATTTCAGTATTGGCTTTAATTTAATGTAGGAAGAAATAGACCATGAGCCGACAAAGGATCAAGTAACATACCCGCAGGAAGAACTAGTAAAGTCCAAGTAAAGATGTTAACAATTGTTAGTTATTTTTAATTTAAGGCTTCGTTTGCTTAAATAGTCTTTAAGTAAATATGTAGTTTATTGCCAGGGAGGATATTGAATTGCTACAATCAAATTAATACATTTAAATACAAAAAATTAATTTTATAAAATTAAACTACACATAGAAAAAACTAAACAATACATTCAAACTAAACTACAAATCATTTTAAAATCAAACTAACCTTATCAATTCATACATACATCAACAAACAAAAACTATAAATCAAACTAAACTACACAACAAAATTACTGTTTTTATACATTTTCAGTTTTTAACAAAATAATTTTAAGGTGCACCCTAAAAAAAGGATCACCCATACACCTACATCACACACCATTAACAAAAAATTATGGTGGACCTAGACAATGATGGAACACCCATGCACCTTCATCCCTAACCCAAACACAGCAACCCCTAACGCCCTAAGCCCATCACCGACCACCCTAAACCACCCATACCTCTCCCCACATCCACTAGTCACCACCTGAAACCCCCTCCCCACGGCCTCACCAACCTTAAACTGATTAACCCTTCCCCATACCTAAACCCACCACCCTCCCCACACATACCACCCACCACCCACCTCCCAACCCGAAACCCCCTCAACACCCACCGCCAACCTCTGATGAAACCCTCTCCCCACGGCCTAACTAACCCCAACTCATGACCCCTCTCCATACCCACCACCCGTAACCCAACCCAGACATCCCACCCGTAACCCCCTTCCTCACCCAACCTATACTTGAAATCCAGAAATCTAGAGACCAGCAATAGAAACCATAAACCCAGGACCCGTAGTCAGAAACCCACAAACCCAGATACCAAAAACAAAGGTCACAAACCCACAGAGCAGAAAATCAGAGATGCAAAGGTAGTGGAATGTTACCTACGATGGAGGGAAGGGAGCCTCAAATGGTCGAAGCTTCCAACAGAGGTTCGAATGGAGGACACGTTGAGGACTCAGAGAGGGTAGAGATAGATGGTGATTCGTAAGCGGGAGATGGTGGTTCGGTGGTTTGGAGCTTCAGACGGAGGACTCAGAGATGGGGAGGGATACAAAGGAAGGGGGAGATTATCGGAGTCTGAGGGAGGGAGAGAGATGAGGGAGGGAGGGAACTTTGTCTTAGGGCAAATGATTGGGAAAATGGGCTAGCCCCGAAATAAATTTTACACATAGCGACGGTAAAAACCCGTCACTATTAAGGTCACTAAAAGGCAAAATTAATAACATAGCGACGGATAAGGACATATGTGGCTAATATACCAAAACTAGCGATGACTACATCCGTCGCTCACTTTAGAAATCCCTCCAAAATTTTGAAACCCTTCAGGAACCTTAGCGACAGTAAAACGGCGTCGCTGAACCATAGCGACGACTTTACCTGCCGTCACTACCTTGTGGCCTGATAGTCTGATAGCGATGGCAAGCCTGAGCCGCTGATGTCTCCGAAGACATAGCGAGGGCAAGATCACCGTCGCTAAAAGTTGGCGCCATATATACGTTGGAGGGAAACCAAAAAAATGGAGGGAAATAAATGTAGCGACCGCATCAGTGACGGGGTACAATTTAGCGACGATATTAGTGACGGGTCTTTACCAATTTCAGCGACGGGGTATTGTTGGTCACTGATTTGGTCACTATTTTTCGTATTCAAGGTACCTTTCATGTTGCGGTCGCTAAAGGAGTGTAGCTATTAGTTGTTTTTCTAGTAGTGCATTAAGGGTTGCAATTTGGACTGGGCCAGGAGCCAGCCCGTTTGGCTAAGGATTTGAGCCCGTTTTTCTAAATAGGCCCGACCATTTTAGCCCGCTAAAAAATAGGCCCAATACGAGCCAGCCCAACCCATCGGGCCAATATTAAAATATTAAAAAAATAAATTTATACTAATATATAATTTATATATGTTAAAGAGACTATGCTTTCCTATTTCCCTTATTTATATATGTTATTATAAATTTAATAATATAATATTATAAAATTTAAATAACAAAGTTTTGTTTCCATTTAATGTAAATATAATTTATTTAAACTTTTAATGAAATAAATTGGGTTAATTATAAAAAAACTAGTTTTAAAAATGGTGAAAGCTAATTTTTATATCTAAAGTTTTTTTAAAAAAAGAAGGCTTAAAATAGTATAAATTTAAAATGAAAAAGAACATGCATAATTTGAAAGAAAAGAAAATGGGCCGGTCCGTTGGTTCGCGGGCCACAAAGAATACGGGCCAGGCCAATGTTTCTGGCCCGTTTTCCTTGTTTGGCCTGGCCCGTATTTTAATAGGCTTATGCGGGCCTTAGCCCAACTCAGCCTGTTGGCCCATTTTGCCACCCTTAGGGACCATCTAACCTAGTTGGATATTTTTCTTGAGGTAGGAGAGGAGTATATTTTCTAAATGAATGATCAATTATATGTTGATAATGTATATATATTGGTGCAGACTTACATGTTTTTCCTTGAATGAATGTGCTACCTCCTATTGGGAAGTTGTATAAGATTGAACCTTGTTGTTGGTTTAATTTTGGATTGGCAAATGTGTTGATATTATATAGATATATATTTAGAGTATCCTTGTTGATATGCCTCTTGACTCCCATGTGTGGATTGATATTAATGGACTCCTTGGCTAATATATTGTGAACAATGTGAATTGATGCCTTAAACGATTCTGCAATAAACTATATGCCTTGGAGAGTAATGAGATTTGTTGCATGCCACTAACGGAAATGTTAAGTGTAAAATATACCCTAAGTAAGAGAGTGAGAAATCCTTGTGAAGCTGAGGCAACATATGCATTCTTGCATTCATGGCATGCATGACATATCATATTATATGTGGTTGCGATCACTTGACATGTGGAAATAGTTGAGGTTTTACGAGTTCTTGTGTAAAGGACCCTTGCATAGGGGACAAATATTTAAACAATTATAAGTGGTTGCGATCACTTGACATGTGGAAATAATTGAGGTCTTGCGGAATCTTGTGAACGGGACCCTTATGGGGGACAAATATTTAAACAACTATGCGTGGTTACGATTAATTGATAAATTGTGTACACATGTGTTATGAATAATTGTTTCAAATTGGATCTGTTGCATATGCATTTTATGTTATAGCATATGCATTAGCCATAGGAACATGACATTTGAGTTGGAGATGACTATGAAAAATGGTAACATATTAAGAGTGTTAATTGGGAGATGAATCCCACTTTTGGACACTAACTAATTATGTATTGTTGTTAGTGTCACCTCTTGATGTTGCTTATGGATTATGGCAATAGATGTGATAATATTGTGGTTTAGTGACATGGTTCTATTTGGTAGTATCATCGTTATTAGAGCTTGTTGTATATAATGGAAGTTGATATGAAATGTGACATTGTTGTTGGATTAAAACTCCTTGATAGGAGAATATATTAAGTTGCATTCACATATTTATATTATCATAATTTTATTTGATTGATTATCATTGAGAAAGTATGCTCACTCTCCATGTTGTATATTTAGCTCTTGAGTTGTAGGGCATGACCATGGAATGATGCTTTCGGGAAGAGATGAGGTATAGTGTGAAGAAAGAGTTGACTTGATGCCTTGGCCGACATGCTTTTGGATTGAATGTCTTGGACATATTTCTTTTGAACTTGTTGTATATGGTATTTGTTTTGTATATCTATACTATTGTTTAATGCCTTATAAGTATGATGGTGATTGGATATTGATTTTGAGGGTCATGTGTAAAAATTAGACTTGAAGTATTTTGAAGGCTAATTTTTGGTTATGACCTTAACAATGGTTGATATTAATTATAATGCAAAGGTATGTAAATAATTATATATAGATGATGATGATATTTTGTGGTGGTGACCATGGATGGTCCCATGTTGTGCATGAGATGCATTATGTCCAGGAAATATGGTTGAGTACCTATGATGCTTTGCATAAATGATATGGGTAGGGACTGTAGTGTATTACATATATTTAAAATATGCATTGGGCTATGAATTGATGAAGTATAGTTAGAAAGAAATGGTTTGAATGAATTTCATGCATAAACGAGGAACTGGATAGGCCATATAGCGTTCAATGATGTTTGGATACCATGGGATGGTTCCAATAGGCCATATAGGTGATTTAGAGTTTGTGTGATTTGGAATGGACCAAATTCATTGAGAATTAAAGTGTAAGTTGCATGTCTATGGCCAAGAACGATCAATTTTGCATTTTTATGCATAAGTCATTCAATTTTAGGAGTTTTTGAGTATGGCCAGTTGCCACACGTCACCAATGATGTATTTTAGATGGTGTCAACGTTTCGTGGTGTTTGGAGGTCATTTGAAGAATTTATGGCATGCGGAAGTTGGTTGGAATACCAAATTCTACATAATTTCTACATTCTAGTATGGCTAATCGATTAGGGATCATCTTGGATAAGCGTAATCTATTAGCGTAATCGATTAGGACCATTCTAGAATGTGGTAATCGGTTAGCTGGTTAGCACAATCGATTAGCATAATCGATTAGCACCATAGTAACAAATTAGCATAATCGATTAGGTTAGTTCTAAAATTGCGTTTTCACTATTTTTGGGTACTTACTTTGTGTTTTTCTTGTGATTCTTGCCAAGGTCTTGTATCCCTTGATTCTCTATGCCTTGTTCTTCAATCCTTTATCCTTGAATACTTGTTGTACACCTCTTTGACATGTTTTCCTTAATCAAATGCATATACTTCTAATCATGGAATGTTTGCATAAACGATAAGTTTTTATCAAATTTTAGCAATCACCTTGTGCTTACTTGAATCATTTCTCATATCCACTCTTACTCTTGAATTAACTTACATGTTCCACAAACATTTGTATGGTGTTTATGTAATTGATTACCCTATGTATATGTTTGTTTAAACTACTTACCTTCTCATATCGTCATATATGAAATAGGTCTTTAAAAAGGTTTGGGGTTAACTGTTAAAGTTTTTATTTATGGTGTTCTTCTTCCAACGATTTTTTAAAATTATGAAAAATTTATCCTTATTTTTAATATCTAAATAATAATATCATGAATATCATTTACTAGATTAAAGGCGCCACATTGGGTGGTATCAGAGCATAACATACTTTTAGTGAATCATTGCCATTGTTGTTTGATCTTATATGAGTTGATTGTGATTGATATTTAAATTGAATAAGTCCAGCCAAGCTCTCTTCACACTATTCTCTCTCAATGATAAATTTCCATGCTTATATGTAAATGCATGACGTTATAATATGATAGTATGCCTTTGATTGGTATTACTATAAGTTGATTGATGTTGAACTCCATGATGTGAACAAAGGTTTACTTGTGAAATGAATTGCTATAGTATAAGAGTATAGGCATGTATATGAGCTAGTTTACTAATATTAGTTTACCTTGATATCATGTTTATAGATCCTTGAGTTCATGGAACTTAAGCAAGGCAACATGACGGTAGAAGAGTATGCTTCCAAGTTTGAAGAATTGCGTGAGTTCTACCCTCCTTACCAGGAAGAGGGAACAAAAGCCTCTAAGTGTGTGAAATTTGAAAACGGTCTACACCTTGATATTCAAAGGGCTATTTGTCATTATGAGATCCGAAGCTTCACGGTACTTGTGAATAAGTGTCGTATTTATGAAGAACATGCTCTATCTCATCACTCTAAATTTGACTCTAAGTTGAAGGGTCAATCTTCTTGTGACACCCCGGCCCGATTTCTTATTTTAGAAACAGGGGTAAATTTTTCACAAATTTTAAAATAATTATAAGTTGTAGAAATTCAATGTAAATAAAGTTGAGTAATTTCCCCGGATCAGTAGATAAAGATATGAGAACGGCATCAGAGTGCACCTTGGATGACCGGACTTGAGGCCATCACAAGGGAAAAGCAGAAGATAAAAATTAAATTCAAGAGTGGTTAAAGTATCATCCAAAAGGAGGATGAAAAATGCATCGCCGACTTGTTAAACATTAGAAATGTAATTTCATAATAAAAACATCATCCAATACATCGTCAAGGTCATTAATGAAAATTAGCCTTACATACCCGGTCTAATTTTCCTACATGACCTTCCAAAATCAGCCATTGTCAAAATTAATTTTAAAATAAACATATACACACTATGTGCTATACAAAATCAGTACACATGCCGACCAAGGCTCAACCACATTCCTTTCATATTTACCTTCTCCAATGCTCGACCTCCAAGATGAGTAGGATTTTACCTCACACCTACATCAAGCTTAAAAATGGCAACAGGGAGGTGAGTAACATAATCCAAATGTACCAAAGTCATACATTATGATGATACTTATACATGTGTACCATACATTTATTTATCAGGCAAACATCACAAGTTTCATACACATGGTACAATATCCCATCTCAGTACATTACATGTCCAAATAAGTGTATTCACAAGGCAATATTATACATATAATATATCCTTAACACTCTCAGTAATCATCACACTTTTAATATTAGTACCTCGGTTTACTTCCGCTCTATTTAATAATCATCCATCGCCACTTCGAGCCATCAACTAAGCATATCTCGGCTATATGCAAATGCTCTTAAAGCTAATGCATATGCACAACGGAATTATTTTCAAATGCAGATCTGACTGTGGGAAAATATCAACATATCAAGTGTGGGGCAAGCATAGGTGTGCTACTATGCCCCTATTGCAGTAGAAAAATATGTACACTTATATCCAATTTCAAGCATGATCAACAACATATTTTTACTGGTACCAAACCGCTCTCGCCCATCTGTAGCACTAGTCACCCCGTGACTACAGATCACTATCGTGGCCTTACTTGCCACAAGTGCTATGGGCCCCTCCCGAACACACATCAAGAGAGTCGTGCCCCGTCGGACACTGAGGTAACTTGCTCACCATAGAGCCGCCCGCCCACTGGGCCCGCCACATAGGGTGCCTCGTCAACAAACTATGGACAGCTTCGTAATTCCTAGAATCACTAGGGAAATACAATAATATACCCATGCACTGGGTCACCCTCCCATTGGGCCCGCTCATTGGAACCCCTAACATTCCATATAAGCAGTGAATGATAAGCCATGGATGCAAATGCCAATCAATTCATTCTCACACTGTGCATCCTAAATGCCACTTAATAAATCGTCCATTCAAAACCACCACTTAGTGGATTTCAGTATTCTCAATCTTTACCGATCCTCTTTGGGCTCATACACATCGGTAGTTAGTGGCAATCACAATCATCAATTCACATATACACATTTGTGATAATTCACATCATTGATTTCAATTTAAAACATTATCTCAAACCATCATAACATATTTGATCAATATATTCATCATAACATCACATCCGGTCTCAATACCGGCACCAAAATATGGATATCACTTTATCCGTTCTGTACGCAACACAAACTCAGCAAGTAAAACATCGGACATCAAGGTCGGTCTCCTCTTATTAGGATGCCTGGGTAATCATACCGATTACACATAACACTGGTCGGTCTCCTCTCATTAGGATACCGAGTAATCATACCGATTACATACAACACCGGTCGGTCTCCTCTCATTAGGATACCGGGTAATCATACCGATTACACACAGCACCGGTCGATCTCCTCTCATTAGGATACCAGGTAATTATACCGATTACACACAGCACTGATCGGTCTCCTCTCATTAGGATACCGAGTTGTTAACTCGGACCCAGACCAGTTTAATATCGTATTTATCATCCTAAATACATGCCACATAACATTAATCATTCCAAATGCATTCAATTCATGAAATCAACACATTGTCCATACTCAAGCAATCATTAAGTACAACCACATACACATATTTTCACATCATCCATGGATGAAATCATGCATTTAGAATAGTTACCCCCTCCTACCTCAAGAGAAGTAGTATTCACCGCGGTTAGATGGTTCTGCCTCGAAACTGGGGTTGTTTCCTACATCACAATATATCACACAATCAATTTCCCATTCAACCACCTCGGTTTAACGTTCATAATCAGCTACTCGATGTCTTCCGACATCCTAACTCCCAAGTCCCATTTATTTCGCTCATTCTACTGCAACCACCTCGGTTTAGACGTCTACATTTATTATTACACACACTCAATGCCAAACCCATTACCAGGTTCCCACATTAATTGTTCCCAATAACCATTAAGTTTCATTAATGCTCATTCTTCATTAATAACATCATTTTACCTTACCAAAACAATCATTTAACACAATAAATGCTACTCCATTTATATCTCACATTTTCCATAAATCTTTAGGTTGGGGTTTTCATTAAAACCCAACAACATTCATTAAATCACTCACCCAACATAAAAACTCAAAGACCTATAGTTCATACTCTTGAGAAACAACAAGATCTTACCTCAAGAGGAGAAATAAGAGAGTTTCCCAAGAGATGGAAAAATCTACTCGAAAATGAGGAGGAGGAAAGAAGAGACTTCAAGTTCCAAGCTTCCTTCAGGCTTTCCTTCAAGGACAAAAATGGGAGAGGAAAAAGCCACCACTTTTTGCTTAGGGGTTTTGGAGAGAAGAAGAAGAAATGAAGGAAAAGAGTGTAGAAGAAGGAAAAGTGAAGTACAAGTTATGGGGGAAATCCAAGGCTGACGGAATAAGAAGGGAAAATAGGCCATTTGGCGTTATTTTTAATTCCCCATTAAATATTCATCATTTTATGATAAACAAGGTTATTGTTTAGGCTTAATACCATATCCAAAAATTATTCCAAATATACCATCGGATTCCTAATAATATCCCTATCAGCCCTGACCAATATCATCCCATTCGGAGATACTTGATCCGACACCCATATTTCAATTGGGCTCATTTCCACTTCACCCGGTTCCAATAAATTATAAATAATTCCCAAATATAATTATTTAATTATCCCCTTAATTAATCCTTTATTTTTAAAATTTAGGGTGTTACACTTCTAGCTTTAAGAAGCGTGGAAATTTCAAGAAGAAACGTTTCCAAAGAAGTGCTCACTTTAATGCCTTAGGTAGGGGCAGTGGCCATGGTAACACTTTTGGTAAGGGCAATGAGAATACCAATGGGCCAAGATGCACTAAGTGTGGTGGACCCCATTATGCTTGAAAGTGTATTCACCAAGATGACGTTGTTTGCTTTAATTGTGATCAGGTGGGATATATTCGTCCTACATGTCTTTTACTTACAAGGAGGGCTAATGTGCAAGCCAACACTCCTATTCATGCTACTACTCCCACTCATGTGAACCGTGGAGGCCATAATGGTGGTCAGGGACATGGTAATGGACCCAATAGTGGCCAAAATGGTGGCCGTGGTGGACATAATGGCGGAAGACATGGCAATGGCCGTGGCAACGACGATGGTACTCGTAATTGAAATGGAAATGGTGGGAATCACCAGTAGACTCCTGGAAGAGTATTTGCTGTGACTAGTGAGGAAGCAACATAAGCTGGTGACTTGATTGAAAGTAAGTGCAAGATACTCGGTATTTCTATTCATGTTATTTATGATTCGGGTACTACCTATTCTTTCATATCCAAGGATTGTGTACGGTGATTGAAATTACTAATGAACATAATGAAAAATGTCGTTGTGGTTTCTACTCCAACCGGTGCTTGTCTTAGATCGGTTACTCATTGTGACAATGTTGACATGCTCTTAGAAAAGAAGAAATTTGTTACTTCTCTTATTTGGCTACCCATGAAGGGCTTGGAGATCATACTTGGCATGGATTGGCTTTCCGCCAATAATGTCATGGTTGACTGTTGACAAAGAACTATCATCTTTCCTTCTTCAAGTGTTGGAAAATTTGATGTGCAAGGTATAACTCAACTTTGCATGTTACAATCTCTTGTCAATGGGACTAATGGTCCAGATCCCTTTAGCATTCTGATGGTATCTAAATTTTTGGATGTATTTCTCGAAGAGGTTCTCGGTTTGCCATTTCCCCGAGAGGTTGAATTTTCCATTGATCTTGTTCCTGGTGTGGAACCTATTTCCATGGATCCTTCTAGGATGTCTCCTATGGAGTTAGCTGAATTGAAAAAGCAAGCTAAGGAATTACTTGAAAAAGAATTTGTTAGGCCCAGTGTATCATCCTGGGGAGCTCCAGTGTTATTGGTGATGAAGAAGGATGGAACCATATGGTTGTGTATTGGTTAACTAAACAAAATGACAATCAAGAATAAATTGATATTAACTTATCAATAAAATAAGTTTTTTTAGTTTTAAAATTATGTTAAAACTTTTTATCCATTGAATAGTGGATCATATGAGAATTATTCCTAAAATATCCTAAGTCAAATATTTACATGGGGACATGTAAATACATTAACTAGTGTGTGAGTTATGTAGATGGTTTTTGTCTCTCTTATGTGACATGAGTGATATCTATAGGCCACTTGATAGAGTAAGGCTAAAGAAATGCATGACTATGCTAGGAAAAATAAATATTGGATATTTATTTAGTAAAGTCTACTCCAATATCAAGTAAAATGAATTAGACCATACAAGGATGATGATGACTATGTCTTGGGCCCAATTAGATATTGTGACAAAAGAAATAAATATATAAAATAATTATCACTTATAAGTTATGTCCATGATAAATAATATTTAGACATAATGATGCATTGTTAGATACTGCTCTTATTTTATATTAGTAATAAAATAGTTTATCATTAATATGACCGAATATTTTACCTACAGGGTCACACGTACAGAGTAAGCCCACCAGAGGGTAGTTAATTAAAATAAAACTATTAGGCCTAACTCATTTAGAATAAGTCCAGAGCCCAATATTTATTGAGATCTTATCAGGTTAAGACCTGAGCCTATATATAGAGCGTGAGATGCTCATAGGCAGCTGCTCTTAAGAATAGGATTACTCACTGATAATTTGAACTAGCATTCAGAGATTCAGTCTTTGAGACACTCGTTTTTGTAATTTTGTTGGGAATCCTTTGTGTTTTCACTGCCCAACCCCATGGAATTCCCTAATAGGTTTATACTGTAGTATCATCTCAACAACAATGTGTACACACATACATTTATTCAACACTTTTACTAGTACCAAATCTCATCACCTAAAATGAAACACTAGTCATTTCATTATGATTGTGGTAAACAACATATAAGATGCTATAAAAATGGTGTTGTAGGCCAACCATGATTCCTCACCATGGTAGCTATGATTCAATAGAACCACTGGGGAAATCCCGTTCCTTAAAGAGTCACCCCCACTAGGTCAACCACATGCAATCCCCTACGGTTAAGCATGAATAACTTCATGATTTAACCATAGAATCAGTAGGGTAACAACCATGCTCGTGCACTGAGCTGCCCTCCCACTGGGTCAACCTGGGAACCCCTAACATTCCAAACCGGGCAGCTGGATAGATATGCCATGGATGTAAATGTAGATACAGATCATATGCATTGTAACACTAATGCATCCTACCATGCCACTCATCAACCATTATTCTCATCATTGTCACCACCTTCTTAATGGATTTTAATTTCACAATATAGTCTTGCCATTGTTTCAATATTCATTTATGGTATTTACTTCCTCTTTTAACAACTTTAATTTCAACAATCATTACAAGGATACAACTTGTACCAAACACAATGGCATCGTCAACACTTCTCAATTTTCATCAACACTCATAGGTGTGTCATACAACAACAATTCATCCAATCTCATTATCAATTATCAACTTTCATTAATAGTGGTGAAACACAAATATTTTCATAGTAAGGCATAGGCACATTGATCTAGTCTGCATACGGCCTATGGGAAAACTAGTAATTTTCACCCAGAGTCGCCACGGTAACTGATATTTCACATGAAACTGTGATCTGACATCGGCTACTGGCATCGTGATTGAGACCCACAATCTAATACCAGTACGAGCCACTCTCTCGATACCGAAAGATCAGGGTTAACTTATATAATATGTCAGACAGTAACCTGCAAAACAACAAAGAGGAATGTACAACTGTTAGGGGGCACCCGCGTCGTGTGTCAGTTTTTCTCAATGATCAGAGTCATACTGACATATCGTATGGAATGTACCCTAGGCCAAATCGATCTTTCCGCTGCTATCTAATATAAATACCCACAATCGATAGGAAATAGGTAGAATTTATAGATCCTAACTTATGCTTAAGCACTGGTATTCATCTTCTGAATATTCTACTGACTTGAGCATTGAAGTGTCTTTGCAGGTGACACCCTCCTTCGCCCCACAACGTGTAAGACTGGTGAGATTTCTTGAGAAGCACTCCAAGACTTCTATTTCCCCACTAGAGTAGAGGGTATAATATCGGATCCCCACTGAACTAGTGTAACATAAAGAACATATTCAACATAATTTAGGGTTAGTTCCCATACTAGATTTCCTATATCGGTATAGATAAGTTCATTAGCATGCTCAATGGGACACTGTAAATTGATTCCCACTTTTGCATCTACGTGAAAGTTGTCATGGAGGACAACACAAGGATTTCCCCAAGGGGCATATAGAAGATATGACATATTTTGGAACCAAAACATTTAGCCTTTGATACTCCAAATTTATCCTCAAGATGAGTCATAGTAATGACCACTCCCAATCCATGAGACAAATTTATCAGGCTACTTTGTGAAGAGATAGCTGAGTTAAGATGTGAGCATTCTCAATCCACTGAGAAAATAAGTTCTCATGGACACCATTAGCTCGAGGCATCTAGATAAGAGGAGTCCCATACACCTTATTACTTAAAGATCGCTACATGTGAGGAGGAACAATAGATGCAGTTCCATGTTAAACAGCAGACCCTTCAAAAGAAGAACCCATCAGTAGGCACCCCTCTTTCAAGTTATAAGCTCAGCATCCCTTTTACTAGGAAGCTTATGAGTGTCCCAATTCTAAGGCACTTGCAAACTACTCAGCCCCTCTCTAAAGGTAAATATACGGGAGAGACTGGCCCAAGTAAACATCTCGATGTCTATGTATATAAGGCAATGTTTCTAGGGGCAGAGGTTCACTTGATGTGTCGTATGTTCCCCTGAGCACTGACCGGTGAAGCTTTAAGCTGGTTTAAAGGGCTCCCGACTGGGTCTATTGATTCTTAGGAGGATATTGTTGAAACCTTTAGGGAATATTTCATTATCTCTAGAAATGTGCCCAACACGTCATACACCTTGGCTTAAATTAATCAAGGTGAGTTAGAGTCCTTGAAGAACTTCTTGAGGAGATTTTACAAGGAAACAACAACGATGCCTGATCTTACTGAGGCCATACAACTATACATTATGATTAAGGCTCCAAAGTCTCTTTTTGTGCTTTCTCTAGCCAAGGGACCACCTAGTATGTCCGAGAAGTTCAGGCGGAAGGCTTCCAAATATATGGGAATAGAGATGCGTTTGGAGGTCACAACCACTAGAAGCAAGCCAACATTCCCATCACCTCAACTTGAGAAGGAAAAAGATAAGTCGAAGGGAGAAAGAATGTTCCAGAAGGAAAGGAATAAAGAGTAATAGACCTGACAACAAGAGAAACGTATTTTAACCTTCAGTCATTATACTCCACTTAACACAAAACCTTCCCAAATCCTCATGAAGGTTGGTTGGGTGTTATTCAACGTGTATGGGGTAAGAAAGTCATCCCTAATGAAAAGGCCTAGTAACCCATGAAAACATTGTGATTTTCACAAATAGACTAACTACTCAAGTGATGAGTATAGGTAGTTGAAGAGGCTATTTATAGAGTTGATGCAAGAAAAAAAGGTACCTTCCGCCATCTGTACCAAAGCAAGTGGGAGGTAATTGATATGATCGTTGAAGGGTTTACCGAGGGTGGCGATAAAGGCACAGAAGAACCACCACCGTATGGTCCTATCTATGAAAGGGAAAAAGCAAGATAACCATCCTTCCTAGGATGGAGTTCAAACCCCATCCATTTCTTTCTCTGATGATGACTTGGTTTAATGATCCCTAGCGGTGATAATGCTATGGTGATAATAACAATCATTGCCAACATGGACGTCAAGAAAATCTTGGTTGATCAGGGAAGTTTCTGTGATGTTATTTTTTTATGAATGTTTTAAGAGAATGGTTTGAATGACGCTGACTTACAACCTTATATGCAAGATCTCACAACTTTTAATAGAGCTAAGCAGTCTACCAAAAGGCATCTGTATATGTGTATAACATTTAACGGGGAGCCCAAGGCTAAGACAGTTAAGTCAAGGGTCCTAGTGATTGATGTCTGATCCCCATATAATGGCATCATAGGTCGGCCAACTATGAATGTTATGGAGTCCATAGTTTTAACATCATATCTCCTCATCAAGTTTATTAATAAAAACAATAAAGTGTTGTAAGTTCATGGTGACCAAGAAATGGCCAAGTATTGTTACTACCTCAATTTAAACATGGTAAAGCTAGAAGTAATTGGTAAACCTTATTGAATATTGACCTCTAATTCAGTTAAACTTGTTGACTTAGATTTGTAGGCTGAGTAGAAGATTGACCCACTCAATCCGTCTAAGTCAACACCAGATAAGGGTTCGAAGAAAATTATCCTAGGTGATATATCGGCCAAAGTGACTCTTATAAATGAAAAACTTGAGCCTGGGATGGAACAATGATTACTTTAGTTATTGAAAAAGTAAAAAGACTTGTTCGCTTAGACAACTACTAATATGCCATGCATAGACCCCGAGTTTTGCTGCCATAGATTATTTGTCTACCTAGAGACTAGACCGGTGGCTTAGAAGAAAAGATGGTTAGGCCCTGAAAAGGAAAAAGCCATGTGCGAGCAAATAGAGGAGCTCCTTAAAGCCGACTTCATCAAGGAAATCAAGTAATCTTCATGGTTCTCAAATGTTATAATGGTCTAAAATTCTAATGGAAAATGACATATGTGTATAGACTACGTCCACCTGAATAGGTGATGTCCTAAGGATCCTTATCCCTTACCAAACATCAACAGGATGGTTGATGATTAGTCCAACTATCAGTTTGTCTTTCATGGATGCCTATTTCGGTTATAATTAGATCCTGATGTGGGAAAAGACCAAGGGAAACTGACTTTCATCAATGATAAAGGGGTATTTTTTTATACTGTCATGTCACTCAATTTGAAGAATGTTAGGGCCATATACCAGTGAATGATCATAAGATCTTTGAGGGTATGCGCACAAAGCTGGTGAAGGTTTACATTGACGACATTTTCACAAAGACCTCAATTATTGGAGATCATATTAAGGACCATTGCAAAATCTTCCAACAGCTTTGACAATATGAGATGCGCCTCAATCCCTTGAAATGCACATTCGCGGTTCCTGAAGGAAGGTTTTTAGGATTCATGCTGACACAAAGGGGTATAGAAGCCAACCCTGATAAGTGTCAGGTCATCCAAGAGTTTCAGAGCAAGAGGTCTAGTCTTTCAATGGGAAGATCACGGCCTTAGTACGCTTCATGCCGAAAATGGTGCACTGGTCTCTCCCTTTCTATAAGATTTTGAAGAAAAATATAAAATATGAGTAGGGGTCGAAGCAAGAGGCTACTTTTTAGAGTCTAAAGGAAGTGATTTCTAAAGCTTCCAATTTGGTAAGACCCGACCCCGGTGAACACCTAATTCTTCACTTGTGTGTTTTAGATGAAGCATTAGGTATCGCTTTGGTAAAGGAAACCCTAGAAGGTAAAATGTAGTGTACTTCACTGGTAAAACACTGTAAGAGGCTGAGAGCCGATACTAGAAGATTGAAAAGGAAGCATTGGTAGTCATTTGGGCATCCTGACGTTTAAGGCCTTATTTCTGTGCCTATGCGATTATGGTTAGAACCAACTTGCCCATTCGATTGGTCTTATTCAAGCCTGATCTAACCAGACAAATGATCAAGTGGGAGGTAGAGTTATCTGAGTTCGAGATCACATATGAACCTCAAAGTGTGATCAAAGTACAAGTATTAACAGACTTTATTGTAGAGCTTACTGGTTCAGATCCTGAGGAATCCCGTTCTCATTGGATAGTGTATGTGGACAATTCCTCAAACAGCAAGGGGTGTGGAGCTAGAGTCGTCATGGAAAGTGATGACAGAGTCTACTTGGAAATCTCCTTACGTTTTAACGTTGTAACCTTAAATAATGAAGCAAAATATAAGGCTTGTCTCGCGGGCCCAAGGGCAGCTATGGACATTAGAGCAACATTAATAACTCTCTACAACGACTCTCAGTTGGTTATTTCTCTGATTTTGATGGAGTACTAAGCGAAAGATCCCTTAATACAATAATACTTAGCTTGTGTCAATGAGCTAAATGTGAGGTTTCAAACCATAACTTCCAAACATATGTCGAGGGAGGAAAATACGCGGGCCGATATTTTCTCAAGGTTGGCCAGTACAAAGAAAGCTAGATGTACAACAACTATAGTACAGAATACATTGATGGAACCTAGTGTCTAATGAGGACATGCTAAGGGAGGATCCTCACACTACCCTACAGAAAGGACTTGAAGCTTACAAGGGTCCTCTCACAAGGGCCAAGACCAAAAAGGCCAAAGAGAGCATCCATCGGGCCTTATCTTCCTTCCTCTCCCTGAGTAGGCCCAAGCCCAATGAAGATTTCTTGAGGATCTATTCATACTCTACTTGTAATATACTTCTTAGTTAGATTCTCTAGGATTATAGGTTTCATTTGGGCCTAGCAAGGTCAATTGGGCCACTTTTGGGCCATGTACTCTCACTTGGACCATGTATAGGCCATACTCTTCTCTAGGAGCTCTATTGGGCCTAGGCATCATGGAGAGGCCCATTTAGATATCCCTTGGCCAAATTCTCCAAGCTCTATGTAAAGAGCTCTCCCTTTGTAAATTGACACACATTAATGCCATTTGAGAATTTCACACTTTCAAAGTGAGTTTTAGTGAGAGAAGCTCTCCCTTCTTTCTAGGTTAGAGTGAGCTCTAGCAAGCTCTCATCCAAGGGGTTTTCCTCCCTCTTGGTGGCGAGTTCTAGGGAGTTATCTCCCCTTGGAGTGGCCTCCCATTCACCTCCTCTATTTCTTCTGCCATTCTCCTCCTTTCTCCCTTCCATTTCCACCTTTCCTTCTCCTTTTCCCCTTCCAAATCCATGCAGTCTAGTTTCTTTTTCCTTCTTTTCCATTTTGGTTTTCCAAGAGCAAGGAGCTTCATCAAAGGCTTGAAGAGGTTAGAAGAGGAAGAGAGCCCTAGATCCACCCTTCTTCAAGAAGATAGAAGAAGATCCTACATCATTTGGTATCACTTGAGCTTGGGAGGTTCTTTTCTACTCTTCTTCCTCCATTAGTTTTCGGTTTTGCTTTCATTTTGTTGGCTGGAATTTTGTTTTCATTTCACCTACTTGCTTTGTTGATGCCATGTTAAAATAGAAAACTCATAAAAAGTTGTTGTTATTTTAAGTTTTTGTGATAGTTCTTTCCTTTCTTCAAAATTTTATGCATCTTGCTTTGTTTATTTGGTTTAGTATTGTAGTGTCTTGCAAAAATTCAGATTTGGCACATTAGTATTTTGGTTAGGAGTTGTTACCTTTGGTTGTTAGAAGTTTGTTAATTGTTAGTTGGTAGTTAGAGCCAAGTTAGTTGTTAGTTGTGCCATGTGGAACCTTTGTCTAGTGTACTAGGTTCTTGTGTTGAATTACCCTTGTAGTGAGTGCATAGCCGTGTGGTTGGAGATAGTTCAAGCACCTTGACTAATCTCCCAAAGGTTCTATTCTTGTCTTGTTAGGAGGTCTCACCTTAAGACTCTCCAAAAGTCATCTCATTTTTAGGCTTGTTAGTATTCACTCTTGGTTTCTTTCTAGGTTATTTTTGTTTGTGAATGCACATTAGGAACACATCTTATTTCGGTTCTCATCTTGTTGCATCAAAGAAAAATTTTTGTCAAAAAGTTTTGAACATAATCCTTTCACTCTTTTTGGAAGAAGGTTGCAAGTGTTTTTCTTAAGCAAGAAAGTGACATTTGAACTTGTCTTAGCATTGGCTCATTTCAATTTTGGAATTTCATTGGTGGTGTTATGCATTGAAAAATACAAGAGGCCATAAAAGAAAAGAAAGTATTCAAAAGAGAAAAAGGAAAAACAAAAGCCTATACTACCAAAATTGAAAAAAGGGTGTTGAAAAGAAAAAGAAGCCTCATTAAGAACAAAAGTGTGAAATAAGGCACCAAAATCAAAATCAAATTTCAAAATTCCCTTTTTACTTGAAGTGAGTTGTTTGCTTAAGTCTCAATATATTTTCATTTGAATCTTATTTGTTTAATTGTGATTGCAACTTTAGAGTCTCTAAGTTTAGGTTGTACTTTCCTTTTCTTAATTGTATTTTAGTTTCTTGTTTGTCTAGTTTTGTCTTCATTTTCAAAATCCTTCCATAGTGTAGCTTTTATTCTTTGAAATCAAAAATCCAAAAAAAAAATTCCACTTTGAGTGGCCTTTCTTCTTAAGCCTTTTTAGTTTGTTATTTTTTGTTACTTCTCAAGTTTTGTCTTTGAAGTTATCTTTCCTTCAACCTTCTTGATAATTCCCTTCTCTATACCTTGAGGGTAGCCTATTGGAACACTTGAGGTGAGAGTGTAAATTGCTTGGGTGAACTTGACACCAAAAGAAAGGGTAAGAGTTGTGAGGAGACACTTGAGAGTTACACTTGTGAGGTTTAATTTTTGTTGAATTTATTAACAAATTTCGTTTGGAGTATTTTCTTGTCTTGTTTTGCTAGGTGAGGTGGAGCTTACACATCAAGGAAGAGCTTGAAGAACATTGCAAAGGAAGCAAAAGCCTTGTAACTAGTAGAACTTAGGCAAATTTTCAATTTTTAGGTCTTGTGTATTAGGTTTTTGTCTTGTATTTTGGACACACCTTTGGACATTGGACTTTTGAACACTATTAAATTTCATTTACAATTGGTAATTTCAGCTAGTGGTAGAGCATTTGCATTTGGTTGTTAATTCTTTTAGTTAGTTAGTTGTTGGTTATAACTAATAGTTGTTAGTTAGTTGCTTGTCTTAACTATTTAGGTTAATTAGTTAGTGGTTGGAACTAATTCTAGTTACTTCAACTAATCATAACGGAAATTAGTTTAGGGTTTTAACTAGATCATAACTGAATTAGTTGTTAGTTAAGGTTGTTAGATTTAGTTGTAATTTCCATAACTAAATAACTACTTCTAGTTAGGGTTTGTTAGGAGTTGGTTAGTTAGTTGAACTAATTTTGTTAGGTTAACTAACTAGTGAACCAAATTGGTTAGGCTTGTCTAGGGTTAGTTAATTATTAGAAACAACCTAGGACAATCACAATCAACTTAGGTTAAAGCCAAACCTAGGACTTCCATAAGCAACATAGGACTAACCTAGTAAAAGACAACCTAGGATCTTGTTTTCCCTTAGGTTAGAAACCTAGTATTGATATTTTAGGATTGTTATGTGTTTTCTTTTACTTCTTTTGCATTCATCCTCCTCGACTAGTTTGTCTACACATTCCTTATTTTTGTCTTGAATTTCTTTGACAACCTTAAAAGATGTCTTCTAGTGATAGGGAGAATAAAACTATGCTTCATAACATAATGGATAGCTTGAATAACATTAATGCTAGGTTAACAAATCTTGAGAATAATGAACACCCTAGAACTAGACATAGAAATCAAAGAAATCATAGACATAATAATAGTGATAGTGAAGAGGAGCCTAGACAAAGAAGACAACATGAGCATAAAAGAGAAGATATAGGCTTAAGAGAAGTAAAATTAGAAATACCCCCATTTAATGGCAAGAGTGACATAGAGGCTTATCTAGAATGGGAAATAAGAGTAGAACAAATCTTTAACTCTCATCAAATAAAATATGAAAAGAAGGTTAGGATAGCCACCCTCTCATTCCAAAACTATGCCTTAGTATGGTAGTCTCAAGTGTGTAAGGAGAGAAAGAAAGATAATTTTCCATTAATAGATGATTGGTTGGATTTGAAAGCTCTATTAAGAAAATGTTATGTTCCTAACTACTATAGAGAGGAGCTATTAGCAAAGCTAAATAGACTCACCCAAGGGTCAAAGAGTGTAGAAGACTACTATAAAGCATTAGAGATAGCTATGATTAGGGTAAACCTAGAAGAAGATGAGGAAACCCTAATGCATAGGTTCTTACATGGCCTTAATAGGAACATTAAGAATAGAGTAGAACTCCTTCCATATGTAGACATTGAGGAACTACTTCACCAATGAACTAAGGTAGAGATCCAATACAAAGAGAGAGAAGCCTATAGTGGGGAACATAAAGCCTATAAATCTAAGTGGGTAGGACAAGATAACAAGGGTAGGTTTGATAGAAACCCTAGGGAGAGGGAAGTGGGCACTTCATCTCCCAAACCTCAAAGTGAGTTGCATAAAAATGGAAATATTTTTAGGAATCAAAGAGAAAAGCGTGAATCCACATCTAAACAGAATCCTCTAGATCATCTACCATTAAATGTTTTAAATGCCTTGGTAGAATTCATATTGCTTCTGACTGTCCTACAAAAAGAACCATGGTTTTGAAAAATAATGGAACCTACTCAAGTCAATCAGAGTCTAATTCTGATTCTCACTATTCAAGTGATAACTCAAGTAGTGATTCATATGACAGTGAGCATATTTTAGGGGGTGATGGTGAGCTTTACATGATTAGAAGATTTCTTGGTAGTCATGTTAAGCTAGATGATACTACACAAAGAGAGAACATCTTTTATACAAGATGTTACATAAATGACAAATTATGTTCTCTCATTATGGATAGTGGGAGTTATGCTAATGTAATAAGTTAAAGACTAGTGCATAAGATGGGCTTAGAACTAATAGATCACCCTAGACCTTATAAGTTACAATGGTTAAATGAAAAGGGGGAGATGTTAGTTAATAAGCAAGTCTTAATAAATTTCACCATAGGCACATATAAAGATAAAGTTACTTGTGATGTAGTACCTATGGAGGCAATTCATATCTTGCTAGGACGACCTTGGCAGTTTGATAAGAAGGTCATCCATGAGGGGTTCACTAACACCCTCACTTTTAAACTAGATTGTAAGAAGATAGTTTTACATCCCCTAACTCCACAACAAGTAGCTAAAGATCAACTACAAATGAAGCTTAAAAGAGATAGAGAGTTAGGATCTTCTTCAACTCATCTAGGAAAAATTAAGAAAAATAAAAAATAAGATAAAGGAAAAGGAGTTGTTATCTATGATGACTCTAGTGCCAATCATAAACAATGCTTGATCATGTATGCTAAAGACATCCCTAGTGCTTCCTTGTGCTCAATGGGCAACCTTCCTCCTCCTTTGCCCAAAAGGATTCAAAATATCTTAAATGAATTCAAAGACCTCTTTCCAAAAGACATCCCAAAAGGCTTACCTCCTTTTAGGGGCATTGAACATCAAATCAATTTAATTCCTGGTGCTAGTTTACCTAATAGGCCTGCATATAGATGTAATCCCAAGGAAAGCCTTGAAATAGAAAATCAAGTGAATAATCTACTATCTAAGGGTTGGATTAGAGAGAGTTTAAGCCCATGTGCTTTACCTGTTTTACTTGTTCCCAAAAAGGATGGTTCATGGAGAATGTGCACTGATTGTAGGGCCATCAATAACATCACCATCAAGTATATGCATCCTACACCTAGACTTAATGATATGCTTGATGAGCTTAGTGGTTCTATAATATTTTCCAAGATTGATCTTAAAAGCGGCTATCACCAAATAAGAATCAAACAGAGAGATGAATGGAAAGCCGCTTTTAAAACCAAACTTGGATTATATGAGTGGTTAGTTATGCCCTTTGGCTTGACTAATGCACCAAGCACATTCATGAGATTAATGAATCATGTTTTAAGGGAATTCATTGGGCATTTTGTTGTGGTCTATTTTGATGATATTTTAATCTATTCAAAGACCATGACCTCTCATCTAAACCATCTTAGACAAGTTATGTTTTCCCTAAGAACAAACAATCTTTATGCAAACCTTGAAAAATGTTCTTTTAGCATGAGTAGCATTGTCTTTCTTGGATTTGTAGTTAGTTCAAAAGGTGTAGAGGTAGATCACTCAAAGGTTAAGGCCATCCAAGATTGGCCCACACCCAAAAATGTGAGTGACATAAGAAGTTTTCATGGTCTTGCAAGTTTTTATCGGAGATTTATGAAAGATTTTTCTACCTTAGCTCCCTTTAAATGAACTGGTGAAAAAGAATGTTCCTTTTGTTTAAGGGCCAAGGCAAGAAAAAGCTTTCCTAGATCTCAAAGATCACCTCACTCATGCTCCAATTTTAGCACTTCCAAATTTTTCCAAAATATTTGAGCTTGAGTGTGATGCATCTAATATGGGTATAGGAGCTGTTCTCTTACAAGAAGGTCACCCCATTGCTTTCTTCAGTGAAAAGCTTAATGGGGCAACCATCAATTATCCCACATATGATAAAGAATTTTATGCCTTAATTAGAGCCCTACAAACTTGGGAACACTACTTGATTCCCAAAGAGTTTGTCATACATAGTGATCATCAATCCCTCAAATTCATTAAAGGGCAACATAAGCTAAATAAAAGTCATGCTAAGTGGGTTGAGTACTTGGAACAATTTCCATATGTCATCAAGTATAAGAATGGAAAATCCAATACTGTGGCTGATGCTTTATCTAGGAGGCACTCTTTACTTTCCTCCCTAGGAGCCAAAGTTATTGGGCTTGATGAGATTAGGTCTTTGAATCCCAGTGACCTTAATTTTTCTAACATTTTTCACTCATCTTCCACTTCTTCATCTTATAAAGGCTTCTACATTTTAGATGGCTATCTTTTCAAAGCCAATAGACTTTGTATTCCTAGAAGTTCTTTAAGAGATCTTTTACTTAGAGAAAGCCATGAGGAAGGCTTAATGGGCCATTTTGGAAGAGATAAAACATTATCCATATTACATGAACACTTCTATTGGCCAAAAATGAAAAAAGATGTTCAAAAACATTGTGCTAGGTGTATTGTGTGTAGAAAAGCAAAATCAAAACTTTCGCCTAGTGGTTTATATACTCCTTTACCAACACCCGCTGCACATTGGATTGATATATCTATGGATTTTGTGTTGGGATTGCCTAAGACCCAAAGGGGAATGGATTCTATCTTTGTGGTTGTGGATAGGTTTAGTAAGATGGCTCACTTCATCCCTTGTCACAAGGTCGATGATGCTAGTCATATTGCTAAACTCTTTTTCAAAGAGATTGTAAGACTTCATGGTGTTCCTAAAACCATAGTTTCTGATAGGGACACCAAATTCCTAAGCCATTTTTAGGAAACTCTTTGGTCAAGGCTAGGAACGAAGCTTCTCTTTTCCACTACTTGTCATCCTCAAACGGATGGACAAATAGAGGTAGTAAATAGGACCCTTTCTCAACTTCTTATGGTCTTAATGCTTAAAAATGTTAAATCTTGGGATGAGTGTTTGCCCCACATTGAGTTTGCATATAATAAGGTACAACACTCCATAACCAAGCATAGTCCATTTGAGGTTGTTTATGGTTTTAACCCTCTCACTCCTTTGGAACTTTTGCCTATTGAGGTTTTTGATTCTATCCTTCATATGGATGGAGAGGCAAAGGACAAATTTATCAAAAATTTTCATGATAAGGTTAAAAACCAAATTTAACCTAAGAATGAACACTATGCTCGTTGTGCCAATAAGAAGAGAAAGGATATCACCTTTGAGGTTGGAGATTGGGTTTGGTTATAACTTCGAAAAGAGAGATTTCCAAACTTACGCAAATCCAAACTTGACCATAGAGGTGATGGGCCTTTCCAAATCATTAAGAAAATGAATAATAATGCTTATGTCCTTGATTTGCCAGGTGATTATGGTGTGAGTGCTTCCTTCAATATTTCATATTTATCTCCCTTTGACTTAGATGAAGAGGATGATGCCTTAGATTTGAGGACAAATCCTTCCGAAGAGGGGGAGCATAATGAGGACATACTAAGGGAGGATCCTCACACTACCCTACAGAAAGGACTTGAAGCTTACAAGGGTCCTCTCACAAAGGCCAAGACCAAAAAGGCTAAAGAAAGCATCCATCGGGCCTTATCTTCCTTCCTCTCCTTGAGTGGGCCCAAGCCCAATAAGGATTTCTTGAGGATCTATTCATACTCGTAATATACTTCTTAGTTAGATTCTCTAGGCTTATAGGTTTTATTTGGGCCTAGCAAGGTCAATTGGGCCACTTTTGGGCCATGTATTCTTACTTTGGGCCATGTATAGGCCATACTCTTCTCTAGGAGCTCTATTGGGCCTAGGCATCATGGAGAGGCCCATTTAGATATCCCTTGGCTGAATTCTCCAAGCTCTATATAAAGAGCTCTCCCTTTGTAAATTGACACACATTAATGCCATTTGAGAATTTCATACTTTCAAAGTGAGTTTTAGTGAGAGAAGCTCTCCCTTCTCTCTAGATTAGAGTGAGCTCTAGCAAGCTCTCATCCAAGGGGTTTTCCTCCCTCTTGGTGGCAAGTTCTAGGGAGTTATCTCCCCTTGGAGTGGTCTTCCATTCACCTCCTTCATTTCTTCCTCCATTCTCCTCCTTTCTCCCTTCCATTTCCACCTTTCCTTCTCCTTTTCCTCTTCCAAATCCTTGTAGTCTAGTGTCTTTTTGTAACACCCCGGTTTTCCGGGCTCGAATTCTGATGTGATCAACATAATGATTAATAAAATACGAGTAAATTTTTCACGTTCTAAAGTAAGTCCGATGTCACACCGAAACCCGAATCACAGAAAACTGAAGAGTACGAATTAATAAGATATGACTAGACCGATAACTAACTTGCCCATAACGGTATACAAAATAATAGAGTTTTCAGCGGAAGAAGAATGTGTATACCGGGCATACGCCTAGTCCCATATATGACAATATGAGAAAAGGCTCGGCAAAGCATACAAATACCTGACTAGACCTAATAGAACAAAGCCCGTCTAATTCACTCACAACATACACATGCATTACCTAAGACACAATTATATATATATATATATATACATATACATCCGGGGATCTTCTCCCAACTGTCACTATCATCAATGTACATCATTCAATTTCAATCCTTCTAGTACACATTAAATCATCTCTTACATACTATATATATATATTCACCATTCCTAAATATGAAGGATTATTTTATACATGACTAAATTCACTAAATCATCTGTATCATCATAAACAATTCATTCATTACATAAGAACTCATAAATGATGTCGGCCAAGGCACTTCCATTACCACTATTTACCTTCGCCAAAACTTCAATTCAAAGTCTCATCTCAGCCCATGATAACCCTGCATCACAATGCTGAAAAGGAGACCACATGGGAGAGTAAGTTATACATTCAAAATGACGAATATAAATATATTGTGATTATGTGTACATGCATACAATCATCATGTGTGCTTTGCTATAAAACCATTAGATTATTATTCAATCATCATCACATTATTATAATAGGCATACAAGGCTCATGAATCACAATTCACAACATAAGCAAGCACAAACACATACACAATCACATTGCCACTTATCAACAAGGGCATTCATAATCATCATTATCATTTTATTAAATTTTTATTCTATTCCTCCTCGCAAGGGGTGTCATCTCTCATAGTCATCCCATCTCAAATGCCATGCACTTATGGCTAATGCATATGTCAACTGTTTAATGCATATGCACGGATCCGATTTCATTTCAACAGGTGATCGCAACCACCATATCATTCATTCATATGGGTTTCCCACCTCGCAAGGGGTACTCCCTCTAGCAGCCTCGCAAGGTGCTTTCTCGTGATCGCAACCATGTTCAACAATTCATAATGGTTTCCCGCCTCGCAAGGGGTACTCCCGCCTCGTGATCGCAACCACGGGCATCATAGGAACTCGCAAGCCCTTTTTCATTTCAATAACCAAGTGATCGCAACCACCGGCTCAATATCATATCATCATCAAGTTGGTTTCCCGCCTTGCAAAGGGTACTCCCTTCATAGAATCTCGCAGGATCTTTCATCATTGTGATCGCAACCACATATTCAATGTTATGCCATGCCATGAATGCAAAATGCAATAATGCATATGCCAATCAACCTTGCAAGAATATCTCACCCTCTCAATTAGGGGTATCTTTTATATTTAGTTTTTATTATCATTGGCATACAATCAATCACAAGGCTCCTCAAGGCACAACATTCACATTTTCATAAATCCCTACATAGAAATCATAGTATATCAATCATCATAGAATTTATCCATGCATGGAAACCAATAAGATATCTCAAAACATAAATTCAACAATTATCATTGCATCTCATACTTACAAGTCAATACTTGCATTAATCATATTAATACTACACTCATCCGAAATAGCAACACTGCTTATCCAAGGGCATGTTCAACAACAACGTCCCTTTTTATTCAACAATATCATTTATCATTCAATATATGTGGTATCCTTAACTTTTAATCATCATCGACACTATTTCAATTCTATTGATTTATACACTCATTGCCATTCAATTGTCCTCTCATTAATTTCGTCATCACATAAGGTGTGTCATATGACCACGACATTTACTTTCATTGTTATTCTTAATATATCAATAGAGGGGAAACATATATGTTTTCATAACCTAGCATAGGCATACACATACCTTGCCATGGCCTTAAGCCATTCCCCAATCACCACTAAGACACACCGCACATGTACCTTTAGTGAATTCGTTCGTTTTTCCATAATAATAGGGGTTTTGGGCAACAATGAGCCCATCATAACTTTCAACATTGGGACATGAGAAGAGTTCATTTTTAGTCTTAAAAATAGAGGGACATGTCATAAATATCACGTATTAGTCCCAATTTGACCACCACAAAAAGTTGGGTTCAAAACCCTCTTAGTGAGTTTGTATTTTAAGCCTAATGAGAGTTAGAAAACTCCAATTAAAGTGAGACCAATTCTCTCACCTGCGTAACATAATTATCTACAACTTTCATGAAGAAGTTGGAGGCCAAAAATGTCATTAAGGTGCCCAAACGGGCCCAAAAAAGCAAAGGATGCTTATCGGGCAGTCCTGTCGTAATCGATTACGCCACTCCTGTAATCGATTACGGTAATCCATTACTTTAATCATGTAATCGATTACACCTAAAACAGAATGTCTGTAATCGATTATGCTCACCCTCGTAATCAATTACGACACACCAGAATGCAGAAATTATGCAGAAAATGCTTAATTTTAGAACTTCTAACCCTCCTAACTTTTTTATATCAACTCCAAATGCTACCAATTTTTGACACCAACTAAATTACACTATTTGTGACGTGTGGCCACTGGTCTCACTCAAAAATTCTTAAACATGAGGGACTTATACATATAAACGCATTTTGCCCATTTTGAGGCACTTTTGTGCAACTCAAGGGCTTATTCTCAATGGAATTGGCCCATTCCAATTCCTACAAGTCATAAACTACATATATAGGCTATTGGAACTATCACATGCCATCAAAATCACATAAAACTCTATTTGGATCTATGAGTTCCTCAATTTTGCATTAATGTCAATACCTAATTTCACATTTTGAGCAATTTCTCTATCAATATATACATTAATGCCATCAAATGGGCCTTAGCCTCTCATTACCAATATTCATTCATCAAAATTACATGGAATTCTAATTTCACATGGTGTATGCATATTTCAACCCCTCATGGGTTATTCATCAACAATGTATTACTCCTATTAAAAGGGAACTAAACACTCATCATCAATTCATATATACACACATATATATATATATATATATATCATTCTCAAGAATCCACCATTTCCAAGCATAACATTCATCACATAACTAATACAACTATGGCAAGGCAAGCATGAGTAACCACACATACATTAATCATCAATTATTCTACTCATGCATTTGGAATGTAAAACTCCTCTCCTACCTCGAGGGAAGAACCGCAACGATACCAATGCTCCGAATGCTCCGTCGCATTACTCGGAATACAATCTACACCACATACATATGCATTCATATAATTAATAAGCCATCTCAAGGCATTCCTCATAATTCTGAACATTTGCTAGCTTATCATAAAGCCCAATATCAAGTCCTAGACCTAACAAAACACCAATCCATACCATTGTGTTAGGCTTCGGGAATTCCTTTCCCAAAACTAAGATTCTCTAGGGTTCAAAAGGGCTAAACAACCCAACAATAACAATGTCATATCCTTCACCAATGTTACTCCCAATCATATATAAGTCATCATAAACCCTTTTAGCTTCTTTTAAGACCCTCATCAATCAACTACATATTATGGCCTAAGGCCTTATCAAATCACAATCTTATTTCATTTGTTTACCTCATTACAACCATCATAGTTTTGGTGTTCAACTCATCATTATTCATTTAAAGGCCATACCCATCTATAGGCTCCTATACTAATGACTTTCAACCATCACCATTAACCACTTACTTCCAATAATGCCATCCCTCATCATCAATAAATATCCTCCCAACATCATCAATATTTTTCCACCTAAAATCAATCCTCAAATCAACATTACATGTTTTCCCCAAATTTTTAAGGCTAGGGTTTCATCAAAACCCAACCACCATTATTACTATTCATTAACCATCATCAATGGCTACTTTTCCTCATCAACATCACTCTCTAACATCCTTAAACACATATTCTACTTATATTTCACATTTCCCCAATTCCTTGGGTTAAGGTTTCATTAAAAATCCAACAACCATCATAAACAATCATCATCTTCCACCACCAAACACCACATTTTCGTGTACCTCTCTACATCAACATAAAAACACATATTTTTCACACCCCACCTTTGGGTTTTGCCTAAAAATGGTTCCTAATCCATGACCCATACACATAGCCCTCTCAAAAATCATAATGACCTATAGTCTAGGGCATAAACTTAACAAGATTTGTGAGAAGCTTACCTCAAACCAAGAAAAGAAAGTGGGAGCCAAGAGAGGGAGAGGGAGCACAAAATTCCAAGGAGAGGGAGGAGAGCTCCAAGTGATCACCATTTCCTTCTTGCCCAATGAAAGGAACGAAAATGGGGGAGGGAGATAAGCACCCACCTCTTAGGGTTTTTAGAAGAGGAAGAAGAGGGAATGGAGAAGGGAAATAAGAGAAAAAGAAGAGAAAAGCAAAGTGAGTGGGAGAGGGAAAGGCTCCAACAAAAATAGAGAAGAAAGAGAGAAAAGAATAGGTTTTTCTTTTAAGTTTTTAATCCCTTCATTAAAACTTCACCGTTTTATAATAAACAGGATCTCCATTCGGGCTCAATACTAACCCCAAAAATTATTCCGAATACATATTCGGACTTCTCATAATATTCTTAACAGCCCTGACCAACGGCATCTCAATCGGAGATACTTGGTCCGACACCCATATCTTCACCGGGTATAATTTAACTCTTAAAGCCCCAATAAATTATAAATAATCCTCATAAATCTCAATTTAATTATTTCAATATTTTTGGGACATTTATTAACCGATTTATAATTATTTAATATTTATTCTTCCTATTTAATCATTTTTATAAAATTTAGGATGTTACACTTTTTCCTCCTTTTCCATTTCAGTTTTCCAAGAACAAGAAGCTTCATCAAAGGCTTGAAGAGGTTAGAAGAGGAAGAGAGCCCTAGATCCACCCTTCTTCAAGAAGATAGAAGAAGATCCTACATCAGTGTCCCCCTCCTCACTTTCTTATTGTTCCACTAATGCTTATACCTTTAATGAAGACTCTTGGGTTGTGCCCTTTGTTCGTTATATGGTGAATGACCAACTTCCTATTGATGACTTAGAAAGGAATAGAGTAAAAAGAGAACTACCATTCCTCACCATGGTTGACGAAATCTTGTCCCGACGTGGTCTCTCAGTCCCATACTTCAAGTGCCTTAATGAAAATGAAGTCCAAGAGGTTATGGAAGAAGTCCATGAATGGCAATATGGACATCATTCTAGAGCAAGAAGCTAGATTCAAAAGATACTCCGGGCTAGACATTGGTGGCCCACAATGAAAAAAGATACTCCAGAGTATGTTAAGAAGTATGACTCATGTTAGAAGTTTGCCAACATACACCATACTCGACTGAAGAGCTATTCATGTCAATAGTGCCCTGACCATTCTATCAGTGGGGTTTGGATATTTTGGGTCCTTTTCCTACGACTCCAGGAAATATTAAGTACTTGATTGTTGGAGTGAACTATTTTACTAAGTGGATCGAGGCTGAATCGGTCGTTCATATTACCTCTGTAAGGACTCGACAATTCGTTTACGAGAATATAATTGCAAGGTTCGGTGTCCCAGGGAGGATTGTGACAGACATTAGAACCTAGTTCACTAATCGTAAGTTCACTAGGTTGCTTGAAGGGTTGAAAATTATGCAAATTTTCTCTTCCATTAAGCCCCCATAAACCAATGGCCAGGTTGAAATGGCCAATCGTGAAGTGTTGAAAGGCTTAAAGAAATGATTGGGTGAAGCAAAAGGTAACTAGACTAATCAGTTGTGCCATGTCTTATGGGCGTATAAGATTACCCCCCATTCATCCACCAATGAGTCTTCATTCCAACTAACCTATGGTGTTGAGGCTCTAATCTTGGTAGAACTTCAAACACATCGTGGATGTGATCAAAGATCTCCAACTAAACAATGACCAACATTTCTAAAATGAGCTAGATGTGATCAAAGATCTCAGGGAGGAAGCCTTTGTTCAAGATCAAGCTATTAAAGCCAAGGCCGCACTTCAGTATAACAAACACATTTCTCATCGACGTTTTGGGGTAGGAGATTTGGTGTTGCGTTGAGCCAGCATTAGTATCGCAACCGGGATAGCAGTGGGAGGCTGACCATAAAAAGAAAATTAGGTTCCCAGATTCCTTCCGGAAACCGTGGAGTCGCCACCAATGTTTTTAAGGTAAAACATAAAAAAAACCTTAACATGAAGGTACTGGATCTAAATCGAGATTTTAAGTTCGGGAGTCTGATTACAGGTGGGGAATGTATTAGCACCTCACACTATCTGTTTTCAACGGTTACCCTATATTGTTTAAGTTTGTGAATAATCCTAATAATTTATAATTTAAACCTCTAGAAAATGCCCTTTGGATTTATTATCGATTTTAAAATCTAAGTTATATTTGGTGACTAACAGGACGTCTCGTCCAAATTAATTTGATCGTCATTAAAATATTATAATTTCATTATTATTTTTTATTAAAGAGATATGTTTATGTTTTAAAATTTGGGCCCGACAAGATTAATTGCTCTTGCTCCTACGTATTCCCTAAGCGTTAGGAGAAATTAGGGTTATGTAGTTCTTTATTATTTTTTAAAAAATGTGAAGTAGATTAAAATACGTTGAGATTTAAAACATTAACCAACAGGACGTCTCGTCCAAATTGATCTCAAATGTTGTATAAAGGAAACCTTGAGTTTTATTGATTTTATTATATTTTTAGAGAGAAACTTAATGGTTTAAATTAATTTAAGGGGATAAAGAAATTTATATTCTAAAAAAACAAGATCAACAGGACGTCTCATCCAAATTAATCTCTACAATCTTAATTCTTGTTATATATCAACATTATTAGAAATATTTTATGGTTTAAATTGATTTTGAGACAATTAAAAATTTATTTTATTTGAAAACTTAGACCAACAGGACGTCTCGTCCAAATTGATCCTAATATAAAGATTTTAATTTTAGTTTCCTATTGGCACTACTAAAATATTTTATGATCTAAAAATTAAACATCATAGGTTGACAGGGCTTCTTGTCCAAACTAACCCTAAAGATTTTAATTTTAGTTACCTATCGGCATTACTAAAATATTTTATTATCTAAAAATCAAAATAGGTTGATAAGACGTCTTGTCTAAATTAACCCAACATAAAGATTTTAATTTTTGGTTAATAAACATTAACCAATATCCTATGCTACTTATTATTAATTTTTCTTTTAGATGAAATTGGGCTTCATACATTTAATCCCACATGTTATTTTTTTAAAGTTCACTAAAAAAACAAGGATTAAAACAAAAAAATAAAAGGGAAAATTTTAGAAACCTACCTGGTGCTGTTTGCGTGAATATTATGAGCCTTCTCCTGATTGCCTTTTTTCTTGCGTGATACCCTTCTCTCAGCGTGTGTTTACCATATATCTACATATATGAGCTTTTCCTTTTCTTATGTAACTGCGCATGAATTCTCCTGGCTTTAATTGCGTTTTCTATTTATCAAATTGAAAAAGCCTCCCTTGCCCTCTCACTGTTAGCTGCGCGTGTAATCATATATCGAATTCTCCTTCTACATCGTGGTGGCTCGCGTAATTGTATATCATACAATCAGCTCCCCCTCGTGAATAAATGATATATGCGTGCCTTTTTTCCTTAATCAGTGTGAATCTCTTTTCTGTTACTAACGTGAACTTATTATATATATTAAAAAAATCTTTCCTCTGTTATCCTTTTGCGTGTAAACTTTTATAACTGATTTCACTATAAAGCTTTATCTCAAAGCTTTATCTCATTCTATATAATACATATTTAAAAGCTCTCTTCCTAAGAAAACTCTATCTCATTCTAAAAAAAAATTCTATCTCATTTTTTTAAAATCCTCTATCATTTTTTTCTAATCTCTTAAACATCTGATCCTTTATAAAATTCAAATTTTAAACTTTCTTCTTGAATTTTAAAATTTCTCTATGATTAGAAATTCAAAATTCAAAATATATGCTTCTGATAAGGATTTAAAATTTTGAAAATCAAAGCTCGGATCAATAATTTGAAATTCAAACAAGCCCACAGGTTCACTTTTTTCTTAAACAATAAATCCTAATCAAGATTGAAAATTGTTGTTATTTTTGTTGTTATTTTTTATTTTTATTATATTTTCTATTTCTATTTTTTTTAAAATTTTAAATTGGCTCAGACAAAATTGGGTAGCAACAGCTTGCCCTTTATTTACTTTTCCCTTACTGTGTCACAGTTAGGGATAAGTAAAGACTGAGCGAACCAATTTTGACCAGGGCGCCAGCTTTAAAGAATGTCGTGTTCGACGACAAGGAAATTAAAAGGGTGCTAACTTCGGCGATAAGAAATTTAAAGTATGTCATATTTAGCGATAGGAAAGTAAAATGATGTCATGTTCGACGACTGGATATATGACGGATGCCATGTTCAGCGATAGGAAATTTAAATGGTGCCCTTTTCGACGACAGGAAAGATAAATGGTGCCCCGCTCGGCAACTTGAAAGTAAAATAGTGCCCCGTTTAGTGACTGGAAATTTAAAGGATGCCATGTTCGGCGACAGGAAAGTAAAATAGTGCCCTGCTCAATGACTGAAAAGTAAAATGGTGCCCCACCCAGCGACTGGAAAGTAAAATGATGCCCCGCTCGGCGACTTGAAAGTAAAATGATGCCCCGCTTAGCGATTAAAATTTAAAGGAAGCCATGTTCGGTGATAGAAAAGTAAAATGGTGCCTCGCTCGGTGATTGAAAATTTAAAAAATGTCATGTTCGGCTTGTAACATCCCAAATTTTTAAAGAAACAAATTTATTGGATAATGATAATTAATTATTTATGGTACAGTAAATATGGAAAAATTAATTAGACAGGTAAATTATAATTTACTAGAATCGGATGATTTAACAGATAATGTGGGACCCACTTGGTCAAATCGAATAATTGATGGGTCTAGACTACTTAGAAAATTATTGTGGTTATGGTGGTATAGTTAAAATAATTTTTGGTGTTAGGGAAATAATTATTCGGACACGACATATGTAAATAAGCGGAGAAAATACGAGCCAAATGGAATTAAAAGAAAATATAAACTCCCATTTTCCCCCTCTACATCACCGTCCTTTACTTCCTTTTACCCATTGGACAATGGGGAATTATTAACCATTGGTAAAAGCGAATTGGGGCACCTTTTTAACCATTGGGTAATAGCTAATTTTGCCAAATTTCCCTTTTTCTTCTTCTCATTTTTGGCAGCTTCACTCTCCCACTCACCTATCTTCATTTTCTCTTCTCCCTCTTCTCCCTCTCATGGAAAAATCGTCCACTACCCCTTCCACTTTCATTTCTTGCCAAAATTAAAAACAAAGCTTGGATTCATGAAGCATATATGAGACTTTGGGGCTTGTGTTGGGTCATCTTCTTCCTCCCACTCTTATTTTCATTTTTGGCTTGGCTTGGGTTGTGAGGTAAGGTTTTGAACTCACCTTGCTCTATTTATGGTTTTTATGATGTTTAAGCTTGAAATATTAGTATTGGAAGGAAAGGGTATTGATGGAAATGGTGAAACCCTAGGCTTGAATTCTTGAGACATGACTCTTGATTTTGGTTTTATGCTAAATGAGGATGCGAGGTGTTGAGTTTATAATGATTTGAGGGAATATGGAAGTTGATTGTTGTTGGGTGATTTTAGAGCAAACCCTAAGATTTGGTATTTTGGGATTTTTGGGCAAATTGATAGTGTTCATGATTTTCTGCCTTTAGAATAATTTCATATGAGGAAAATGAACTTTTAGAGGATTGGAATCAATTATTGATGTTGATGAGGTTTTGAACCAAGTTAAATGTTGTTGTGAATGATAATATATGTATGTGGAACCCAAATCCTAGGTTAGATGACCATTGGGATCATTGATTGCTGTTTACAATTGATTGGCACATTAATGATGACATTTTGCTTATGATGATGCATGAAAGTTGATTGTGATTGATGATTTGGGAAATTTCTATGAGAAACCCTAGAATTGATGATTTGGGGCTTTTGGAAAAGTTTAAGATATTGATGATTTGTTGTCATGAGAATGACTTTTGAGTATTAGAATGATGTCTATGAGAATAAATAGAGGAATTGAGTTTGGGGATGGCTATATGATGTTTGTAGTTGGATGTTATTAGTTACGATGATAGGCGATAAGGATAATGGTAGATGACCATTGATGATGGAACCTATAATGGTTGTGATGGATTAATGAAATGAGATGGCAATTTAATGAGTTATAGGCCATGATATGTGCCATATGAATTTGTCGATTGATGATGGTTTAAAAGAAGCTAAAAGGCTTATGATGAATTTAAATGGTGATGATGGTAATTGGATGATTCATATGATGATTGGATTCATTATGGATAAGGGATGTGATATTGTTGTTGTTGGGCATGGTTGACCCTTGAGATCTAGAGAATCTTGGTTTTAGGAAATGAATTCCCGAAACCTAACACAGTGATATGAAATGGTGTTTTGGCAAGTCTAGGACTTGTTACTAAGCTTGATGATATGTAAGCAATTGTTTAAAATTGTAATGATGCCTTAAGATGGCTCATTAATTGAATGAATATATGTATGTGTATTGTGTAGATTGTATTCCGGATAATACGGTGAAACAATCGGAGCATTCAAATCGTGTTCTTCTCTCGAGGTAGGAGAGGAGTTTACATTTCAATTGCATGAGTTGAATGATTGGTGATTAATGTATATGATTATACTCATGCTTGCCTTGCCATGACTTTGTTAAAATGATGAAATGAATCATAGTTTGTTGAATGAAGTGGTTGGCAATTTATTGGCCTTGGAAATCATGTAAATGTGTATATGAGATGACAATATGAGTTTTAGAATCCCTTTGAAGGGAATCATGCATGTGTTGGTGAATAATCCACGATGAGATGGAGTATGTGTATGTGTGTACATGGATAAATGATTTGTTGAGTTAAGATTCCATGTGAATGTATGTTTTAGGCATGATTGATGTTGGGTTTGATGAATGAGAGTATGGGATGATGTTCTTAAGTTAAAAATGATGTTTAATGACTTTCCCTACTCTTGAATCGATTCACAAGCCTTTGGGAATCGATTCACAGGCTATTGTTTCTCCGTGGTTGTGTTCCAGAACCATGGGAATCGATTCATGGTCCCCTAGAAACGTGGGAATTGATTCATGGTCCTATTTTCATGCTGTCAGGATTCCAACAACGCATGAATCAATTCATGGCTCTGCTTGAATCGATTCATGGTGTGTTTTTGGCCAATTTTCATTGTGTTTTGATGTTGTTTGATGTGGTTGAGTGTTGAGGCTTTTGTAAAGGCCTTCTATTGGCAAGCGCACCAATCGTTTGTAGTTTTCAAATTTAGATATCGTTCCCATAATGATTGAATATTCAGTAGTCGCAGTAATTCTTTATTTACTATGGTAAAAGTTTCTAAACTTAAAAAGAGTAATTTATACACAATTTATACAATGGTCACAAAATTTAATGGTTGATTTGTTCATATGGTAAAAAGATGGTAAATATAAAATCTATCTAAAATGTTCAGATGTAATTCAGAATAGCTCAGATACTTGAGGTAAAAACACAGATTGACAAATTATGTTGGAATTTGGATCCCTTTCTAGAATATAATGAAGAAACTCAAGACATGTATATTTAATCATCAAGTTCATGTCATTGTAGCTTAAAATCATTATAATCGATCCCTCATGATATAAATTCTAAATAATTAACGTAAAGTCTGATACCTCAGATGCTTTCTCAGTAAAAACTTGCTTTAAGTCCTGGCCTTAACACAACAATAATTACCAACTCTATCCCTAGTAGTTGGTATATTAAGGGTATTTCAACTTTTACTTTCATTAAAATAGGTTTCAATACGGCATGAATAATCATTCTCCCATTTGACGTTCATACTAATAAAAGATTGAAATATTAACATGGCACTTGAATCATAAACATGCACAGGTCGAATTCACAACATCATACTCAATAGATTAGTTCACCAATTCCAACATAAACAAATTAGTTACACATGGTAAAAGTAAAAACAACACTTACAGAGGTTGACATTACGAAGGCGTGGAAACACTTCACGATACAAATGATCACAATACTACACAACACTCTCAAGTATCTAGAAACTACTCTAGACTATAAACTCATAAAAGAACACTCAAACTCGAGTGAAAAGAGAGAAAAGAAGCTACTGGATGTAGAATGGGATGCCTTGAATGCTTTGAGAATGGCCTATTTATAAGGCTGAGGAAAGGTCCTGACGTTGTGCGTCAGGTTCCTGACTCAGCTTCCATTTATCATGTGATTAAGGGCCATGATTAAGCAATTTTTAATTACATAATGCCCAGACAATGGTTCCACTTGTCTCCCAATTTGGCTTGGCAGCTTGCATGAGTAGATTGGCCATTATTTGGCCCTTTTGGCTAAGTGCTTGGCCACCTGGAAGTGGAGTCCACGTAGCTTCTGATGCTACGTGTGGATGTGACGCATAGTGTCAGCATCAGAAGTTCTCACGCTACGCGTGGTGTTGATGCTACGCGTCAGCTCTCCAGTTCTTCAATTTTCTCTTGAATTTCTTTAATTTTTCACTGGAAAACTAGAGAAATTTGATCAAGGTAGATAATTTCCAATAACTTCCATTTATTATAATTAAAACCTAAATTTCTAACAAATTAAACTAATTTTTATTATTTTTAACATAATTTTATTAAGAAATTTATTATAAATTTGAGGACTAACATTGAGTCATGGCATGTTTATGCATTCGATTGCACATATTTTAAACACGATTTAACAATCAAAACATGATGACATTGCCTTGTCCCTCATATACCTTGATGTTGAATTTTGTCATGAGCTTGTCATCATTCAAATTTTGTTTCATCATGCAATAACATGTGATTGTGTTAAGGGTATATGATTATGGTGTGTCTTAGTAGTGTTTGAGATTGATTTAAGAGATTGGAAAAATGTGTATGTGCCTAAGATATGTCATGAAAACATGAATGTTCCACCACTAATGATATGATATGATGATTTGATAATGAAAAGTAAGATGTGGTTATATGACAAACCTTGTATGATGATGAAACTATGAGGGGACAATTGAATAACATTGTGTTTGCGGTAAATCAACGAATCAAAGATGATGTCGATAATGAATAATGATGGATGATGTTATTGGTCATTCCCTTGAATGGAAGATGGTTATTATTATTGATGATTATTGAATGCTATTGTGATTGGTACAAGTGTAACCTTGTATATGTGGTTTGGATTATATTGGTGAATCGTTGTAAGTGCCACACCAAAATATGGACAATGATAATGATCAATGAGATGAAAATGCACTAAGAATTGTGTGGTGGTGTTATTGATGAATAAAGATGAATACGAATGCTAGGCATTCCTTTAAAATTGATGTGAGATGGTTGAATGTTGTGGATGTTTGTGATGCCATTGTGATTGTTGCAAGTATTGACTTGCATGAATGATATAAAGAATGTTGATATGAAATGCCACACTTAAAACTTGAAACAATGGCTAAAACCAACAATGATAAAATCCATTAAAAAATTTTATGGTGGTGTTGGTGATGATGATGATTGAAGAGTTGCACGATAGGATGCATTGTGTGAGAATGCAATTGATTTGCATTGCATTGCATCCATGGTATATCATACGCTGTCTATGTGGAATGTTAAGGGTTTCAATAGGCAGGCCCAGTCGGAGGGCGACCCAGTGCACGGGTAAAATTATTGTTGTTCCTAGTGATTCTGGGAATCAAAAAGTTGTCTATAGTTTGGTGACGAGGCACCATATGTGGCAGGCCCAGTGGGCAGGTCGCTCTGTGATGGGCAAGTTACCTTGAGACGCCCCCGAAAATACGGGGAAATTTTTCACGATTCAAAGATCATTATTCGATAATGAGAAAATAAGTGGTGAAGCTCTTAGTGCAACACCTAGATCTATGATAAACCGCTCCTATATATGGAGATATGAGAGGGTAGATAAAAATGTGATTTGATA
Organism: Clitoria ternatea; assembly: GCA_037962975.1. Classification (NCBI taxonomy): domain Eukaryota; kingdom Viridiplantae; phylum Streptophyta; class Magnoliopsida; order Fabales; family Fabaceae; genus Clitoria; species Clitoria ternatea. The sequence goes on along the minus strand of CM075673.1, from coordinate 87,576,012 downwards.
ATAAATTCCCAATTAAAAATAGCGGAAGAATTAATTTAAAATTGATGGTTGTATGATTGAATTTAAGAGGAGGGAATTCATGAGATCCCATGACCCATATTATGTACAAGAACACCTTTAAGATAATGCATGAAAGGGTTTTATTGTAAAGAAAATGCAATCATTTGAACAAAATAAATATGGGCATACAGGGTGCCACTCGCTCAAGCGAGAATCCCGTTCGCTTGAGCGAGCCAGCGTAGGCACGCTTGGACGAGTCTAAGAAAGACTGAGCGAAGAAAGGTGTTTTGCATCAGGGGGCTCCTCTCGCTTGAGCGAGCCCCAACTCGCTTGAGCGAGCCCCAACTCGCTTGAGCGAGAAGCAAAAGCCCAACCTGGGCGAGCCAGCGAGGTGCTTGAGTGAGAGAAGAAGTATGCCACTAGAATCAATCTCGCTTCGGCGAATTCCAACCTGCTCAAGCGTGATTGCTCCAGCAACCCCAGAAGCTCACTGCCCCATTTTTGCTTGGGCGAGGTGGAGCTCGTGTGGGTTAAAATGGTCCAGTGCCAATCCACACTATCCCTCGCTTGAGCGACCACCAGACTAGGACCAATTCGCCTAAGCGAAAATGGTCCGGTGACCAAACACTGATTCCCACCGAGTCTCGCTTGGGCGACAAGGCCATTCGCCTGAGCGAATTTCGGCCAGGAACCAAAACACTGATACAAAAGGATCTCGCTTGGGCGAGATTCTCACTCGCCTGAGCGAGTTCTGCAGAGAAACAAAAAACACTAAGTTCCTACAACCTTATAGGCCAAAATTCATTCCACCCCACATTCTTTTAATTCAACATAGTATGCATGTCCTAGTACACATTTAAAACTTGTCTTAATCATCCTTATCCTTTGAACTCCATTCTAATTCATGAAATCATAATAAATCAAACACACCATTTCATGTAATCACCGAAACATAAATTTTCGCATAAACCTTCATTCATTCATAGAATTAAACATCAACAAGCATCATCATTCATCAAATTACATCCTTTGGGTCATTAATGAAAATTGGCCATAACACAAGGATCCAATTTTCCTACATGACCCTAAAAATCATCAAGTATCACCTAGATCACCAAATTAAGCATACATTACATCTCATATGCTATACAAAAATCTAGATATCGCCGGCCAAGGCACTTCCTATACCATTATTTACCCCCACAAGCAAAAATGTACTTCAAAATGTCAACTCTTCCCATGAGTGCCCTGCATCAAAAGTCTAAAAATGGACAACATGGGAGAGTGAGTCATACATTCCAAAGGAATGAATATGAATACCATGTGATTATGTACATATGCATCAAAACATGTATACTTTGCTCATATATATTATACACCATACTCTTTATCATCACAACATCATCATACATACATCACAAGTAACATTACAATTTGAACCAAGTATACTGCATATACATAATCAAATTTCACCACAATTCGAATATCACATACGATAATTATTCTGTATTCACATCTTTTATGTTGTCTTAGTATATTATTACATCCTCATCACATCCATCATCATATCTCTTCACCTTTGGCATACTTCCTTGCTCTATGCAAATGCTCTTAAGCTAATGCATATGCACAAATGGAATATTTCAACAATTGCAGATCTGACTGTGGGAATATAAACACCGATTGTGGGATTCAAGTATGATCATCTAACCCTACCCCTACTGCAGTAGTAAAATGTGTACACTTATTCTTAAATTTGCATGCATTCACAAATTATTTTACTGGTACCAAACCGCGTCGCCCATCTTGCAACACCTGGCCATTTTCACCATGACTGTGGTATACAACATATTCAACATATGGTTTTACGGGCCGGCCAGATATCAAATCATGGCGGCTGTGATCGTAAAGACCACCGGGGTCACCTGCTCATCAAGAGCCACCCCCCACAAGGGTCGGCCACATGTAGCTCCCCGAAGCAATACATGGGCGGCTTCGTGACTCACACATCGAGTCACAGGGGAAATAAAACTTGCTCGTGCACCGAGCCACCCTCCCATTGGGTCGGCCGAGGGAACTCCCCTAATGTTCTAACAATAGTGGCTATGCAGTATGCCATGGATGCAAATGCAGATCATATGCATTTCTCACTCTATGCATCCTATTCATGCCACTCACCATACATCATCATCAACACCAACATTACCACAAGGCTTTTATTATTGTTGGCTATTTATATTAATTTAAGTCTTTGTGTGGCATTCTCATTGGTTCTCATTCATGTTTCTCACTTTATCATCAATACAAAGACTTCAATCATTCTTTATCAGTCATCATCCACATTCATATTACATTCATGGTAGATACAAGCATAACATGTCATTCATCATTCTACACCATCATATAGCACACCATGAATATTCTAAATGCATTAAAGCATGTTGTCAAACATATTATCCACACCATATAGCACATTACAAATTTCTCCTATCATCTCAAGCAAGGCTAACATGCATACCAATACATATGGCAATCAAATAACATCCAAATTCATGCATTTAGAACATAAGACTCCTCTCCTACCTCAAGAGAAGAATTCTGATTGATAAGACGCACCCGCCTCGTCGTTCAGAATGGATCCTACATTAACATGCATATAGAATCCCAATCAATCAACTATTCAAAACACAATTTCAATTCTAATTGGCTATTATTATATTTAATAATTCATAGCATGTACAAGTCATGCCATAGGCATTATTTTCCATCATTTATTAGGCATCGGGAATTCCTTCCCATTAAGCCACATTTATTAAATTTAAGGGCTACAAGACAATTTTAGCCCCAACCTTCACAAAACACCATCTACCAACATTCATGTTTCTTAATGTCATGCATCTCTTCATAAAACATATTCTTAAATCAACATTAACTATTTTCCCCAAATCTCAAAGTTAGGGTTTTCCTAAAACCCAACAACTCTCATTAATGCATCATTAATCTTCATCTCTTATCATCATAAATGCATCTAATACACTTACCCCTTATTAAAACCTCACATTTATTGTCACCCACCTTAGGGCTCAAGTTTTAAGTGCCTCAAATAAATACCCATTCACATGCATGACTCCCCCAAATCATATCATCACAAAATCTTAACATTGACCCATCTAAAAGTGGTGAAAGGAGCTTACCTCACCCAAAAACGAAATGGGTTATAATGGGGAGAGGTAGCCACACGAAAATGAGAAGAAGAAAAGATGAGAGACTTCAAGCTCCAAGTCTTCTTCAAACAAAAATGGAGGAAATGAAAATGACACCACCTTAACTTAGGGTTTTGAAAGAAGAAGAGATGAAGAAGGAGAAGGAAAAGTAAAGAAAAGAAGAAGAGGAAGGTTTCCACGGGAATGAGAAGAAGCTATCGTGAAAATAGAAGGGAAATTTGGGGTTTTAATTTATTTTTAATTCCATTCATTAAAGCTTTATCGTTTTTCCACAAACAGGCTCTTCGTTTGGGCTCAATACGTTATCTGAAAATTATTCTGAATACACATTCAGATTCCCCATATTATTCTCAATAGCCTTGACCAATATCATCTTATTCAGAGATAGTTGGTCCGACACCCATATCTCAACCGTGCTCATTTTCAGCTTAACCAGTCTCTATGAACCACCAACAGTTCCCAAAAATCTTAATTTAATTATTTTCAATAGTTTGGGACGTTAAATAATTCGCATTCAATTTGTCAATATTTATTTTCCTTAATTAATCCTCTATTTTAAAATTTGGGATGTTACAATCCACCCCTCCAAAAAGAAAATTTCGTCCTCGAAATTTAACTTACCGGATTCGAACACGTCGGGATATCGCTCTCTGATGTCATCCTCACGTTCCCATGTGAATGTCTCCATATTTCCATGTTTCCAAGCGACCTTCACCAAAGGTACTAACTTGTTCTATAGCTTTTTCACAGAATGTTCGACGATACGAACAGAAACAGGAGGAATAGATAAATCATCTCGTACATCAATCTCGTCCATAGGAATCACATGTAGAGGATCATGAACATATTTTCTCAACTGCGACAGGTGGAATACGTTATGTAGATTAGCAAGATTCGGAGGGAGTGCTATCCGATAAGCAACGTCACCAATCCGCTCCAATACCTCATAAGGTCCAATAAATCTAGGGCTCAACTTGCCTCTCTTTAGCGCCCTTCCAATTCCTTTGTCGCGCGAGACCTTCAGGAATACATGATCACCAACTTGAAACTCAAGTGGTTTATGCCTCTTGTCATAATAACTCTTCTGTCTATCTTGAGCAATCTTCATATTCTCTTGTATCTTTTTAATTTGCTCGGTAGTCTCTTGAACAATCTCTGGCCCTAAAGCCAAGTTCTCTCCAACTTCAAGCCAACACAAAGGGGTTCTACACTTCTTTCCATACAATGCCTCATATGGTGCCATGCCAATAGAGCTATGGTAGCTATTGTTGTATGTAAATTCAATCAATGACAGGAATCTCTCCCAATATCCACCATGTTCAAGGACACAAGCTCTCAACAAATCTCCAAGGCTTTGTATCATCCTCTCGGATTGTCCATCGGTTTGAGGATGGTATACGGAACTAAGTTTCAGCTTAGAACCCAACTTATTATGTAGACTTCCCCAAAATCGAGAAGTAAACTGAGGATTACGGTCGGATATGATACTGGACGCACACCATGCAGCCTAACAATCTCCTTTATATATAATCGTGCCAATTTCTCCAAGGGACTCTTCATGTTCATGGGTAAGAAGTGAGCACACTTCGTCAACCGATCCACAATAACCCATATGGCATCGTTTCCAGCACGAGTTCTGGGTAATCCAAAAACAAAATCCATAGCTATACTATCCCATTTCCAAACAGGGATCTCCAACGGTCTCAAGTAACCAAATGGTCTTTGATGCTCGACCTTCGACTTTTAACAAATAAGGCAAGACGCCATAAAGTTTGCCACATCACGCTTTATACCAGGCCATCAAAAATTCTTCTTCAAGTCTTGATACATCTTGGTAGAACCAGGATGAATGCTCAATACACTTTTGTGGGCTTCCTCAAGGACACATTTTCTTACATCACCACTTGAGGGAACAAAAGTTCGGCCCTTCACACGCCAAATGCCATCTTGACCTTCCACTAGGAATAAATTCTTCCCTTTCTCTTGGGTCTTTTTCATCTCAATTAAATACTCATCATTCGGTTGTTGTACCTTTACATACTCAAGAAACTCATTTGTGATTTTCAACATTTCTAGCGACATCTTCTTGGGAGTATAAGTCTCCACACCCATATTCAAATCTCTAAATTGTTCAATCAACTCTATCTCTTTCGCCATCATCATAGAGATATACAATGACTTTCGGCTCAAAGCATCGGCAACCACATTTGCCTTTCCGGGATGATACCTCAACTCAAACTCATAATCCTTTAGGAATTCCATCCATCGTCTCTGGCGCATATTCAGTTCCTTTTGGTCAAACAAGTACTTAAGGCTCTTATGGTCACTAAAGACCACAAACTTAGAACCATACAAGTAATATCGCCACAACTTCAAAGCGAACACCACCGCCGCCAATTCCAGATCATGTGTAGGGTAGTTAACCTCATGCGATCATAATTGTCTCGACGCATAGGCTATCACGCGCTCTTTTTGCATCAACACATAACCCAGACCAAGTTTGGATGCATCACAATACACCACAAATTCATCCGTCAAATCAGGCAATGCTAACACCGGTGCGGTAGTAAGTCTTAACTTCAACTCTTGGAAACTCTCTTCACATTCACGAGTCCACACGAAAGGTTGATTCTTACGAGTCAACTTCGTCAATGGTAAGGCTAAATGGGAAAATCCCTCAATAAACCTTTGGTAATAACCGGCAAGACCAAGAAAACTTCTTATCTCCGTTACGGACGTCGGTCTTTCCCAAGCCATCACAGCTTCAACTTTTGACCTATCAACGGCAACTCCGTCGCCAGTAATCACGTGGCCAAGAAAAGAGATCTCATTCATCCAAAATTCACATTTAGAGAGCTTAGCATACAGCTCTTTCTCTCGAAGAATAGTCAATACAAGACGAAGATGTCTTTCATGCTCTTCATGACTCTTGGAGTACACCAAAATATCATCGATAAACACCACGACGAATTGATCGAGATACTCGTGGAAAATGCGATTCATGTAATCCATGAAAATCGCAGGAGCATTCGTCACACCAAATGGCATCACTACATACTCATAGTGTCTATATCGCGTTCGGAAAGCAGTTTTCAAAATATCTTCGGTCTTCACCCGAATTTGGTGATATCCGGAACACAAGTCAATCTTAGAGAACACAACAGCACCCTTCAATTGATCCCAAAGATCATTAATGTGAGGAAGAGGATATTTATTCTTGATAGTTAGCTTGTTGAGTTAGCGATAATCAACGCACAATCTCATGCTCCCATCTTTCTTCTTCACCAACAACACAGGAGCACCCCAAGGAGATACACTTAGGCGAATAAATTCCCGTTCAAGCAATTCCTTAACTTGCTTCTTCAATTCGATCCACCGTATAGGAGACATCCTATAAGGAGCTCTAGAAACAGGCTCAGCGCCGAGAATAAGATCAATAGAGAATTCTACTTCTCGGGGAGGAGGTAATCCAGGAATCTCTTTCGGAAACACATCGAGAAACTCTGAAACAATGGGAATCCCACAAGATTGGGAAGCACCATTCCCATCAACCAAACAGAACATCATAAGAAGCTGAGAGATACCTTATACATCAAAGCCTTCAGCATTCGAAGTCGGGAAGATTACCGTCTTGCTATGACAATCCACCAAGACCTCGTTAGCAGATAACCAATCCATGCCTAGAATAATATCCAAATCTTACATAGGCAAACATACGAGGGATACAATAAATTTTCTACTCTCAAGGTTCATCACAATATTCTCACATCGGGTCACCGATCTTAAACAAGTACCGGTTGGTGTAGTCACCAATATGGAACCCTTCATTATACACACAGGCACCCTTAAGCGCCTCACTCAATCCTCATAAATAAACGAGTGCGTAGCATCGGAGTCATAAATAACATGTACCGTATTACCAGAGATTTCACACTCACCGCAGATAAGATCTTCAGCTTACGCGGCTTCTTCACCAGTGACTGCAAATACTCTACCAGCAGCTTCTAATTGTTCACCACCGTTACGGTTTCCGTTTCTTCCACCACGGCCATTGCCTCGACCATTACCATTTCTTCCACCGTTATAGTTTCCACCACGGCTACCATTTCGGCCACCATTATAACCATTATCGTTTCCACGGCCACGGCCTCCAAAACCACCACAGCCTCCACGGTTAGCATCATAATTCATACGGTTAGGAGTATCAACATTAGTTCCTCTTGTGTTCAATGGGCAATTGGGGTGAATATGTCCGGGTTGGTTGCATTGGTAGCACACCACGTCATCACGAGGACAGTCACGTGCCAAGTGGTTAGCACCACATTTAAAACAAGTTAGGCCTTGGACATTACCACGACCTTGGTTACCACCACCGTAACCACCTTTATGAGCACCACGTCCTTGGGAGCCTTGTCCCACATTCAGCTGGCCTTGTCTTTCCAAGAGATCGGCAAAGCGATTTAAGGCATTTGCCATAGCAGCAGCCTCACGATTTAGTCTACCAGCCATATCTTATGCCTATACATTAAAACATGGCTCACACATAAGTACACTAAACCAAACAATAACTTTTCGACTCATGAATTCAAGAATTTTAGCATTCATAGGCCTATCATGGACTACATCACATAATCTTATAATTTTCAATACATGGTCACAACATATTCATCATTAGAGGTAAGTACTATAAGGACTCTTGGCCGGACTTAACAACATTTGCATCAATCTCATTTCAACAATAACCATCGCAATTCAACCAAATAATTCATAAATCAATCAATCACAAACAATAATCACATAAACAACATTAATCATGACCATATCAAGAGTAACCAATGCTCTGATACCAGGTTGAGACGCCCTTGGAAATACAGGGAAATTTTTCGTGATTCAAAGATCATTATTCGATAATGAGAAAATAAGTGGTGAAGCTCTTAGTGCAACACCTAGATCTATGATAAATCGCTCCCATATATGGAGATATGAGAGGGTAGATAAAAATATGATTTGATAATAAATTCCTAATTAAAAACAGCGGAAGAATTAATTTAAATTGATGGTTGTATGATTGAATTTAAGAGGAGGGAATTCATGAGATCCCATGACCCATATTATGTACAAGAACACCTTTAAGATAATGCATGAAGGGGTTTTATTGTAAAGAAAATGCAATCATTTGAACAAAATAAATATGGGCATACAGGGTGCCACTCACTCAAGCGAGAATCCCGTTCGTTTGAGTGAGCCAGCGTAGGTACGCTTGGGAGAGTCTAAGAAAGACTGAGCGAAGAAAGGTGTTTTGCATCAGGGGCTCCTCCCACTTGAGCGAGCCCCAGCTCACTTGAGCGAGAAGCAAAAGCCCAACCTGGGCGAGCCAGCGAGGTGCTTGAGCGAGAGAAGAAGTATGCCACTGGAATCAATCTCGCTTGGGCGAATTCCATCCCGCTCGAGCGAGATTGCTCCAGCAACCCCAGAAGCTCACTGCCCCATTTTTGCTTGGGCGAGGTGGAGCTCGCGTGGGCGAAAATGGTCCAGTGCCAATCCACACTATCCCTCGCTTGAGCGACCACCAGACGAGGACCAATTCGCATAAGTGAAAATGGTCCCGTGACCAAACACTGATTCCCACCGAGTCTCGTTTGGGCGAGAAGGCCATTCGCCTGAGCGAATTTCGGCCAGGAACCAAAACACTAATACAAAAGGATCTCACTTGGACGAGATTCTTACTCGCCTGAGCGAGTTCTGTAGAGGAACGAAAAACACTAAGTTCCTGCAACCTTATAGGCCAAAATTCATTCCACCCCACATTCTTTTAATTCAACATAGTATACATGTCCTAGTACACATTTAAAACTTGTCTCAATCATCCTTATCCTTTGAACTCCATTCTAATTCATGAAATCATAATAAATCAAACACACCATCTCATGAAATCACCAAAACATAAATTTTTGCATAAACCTGCATTCATTCATAGAATTAAACATCAACAAGCATCATCATTCATCAAATTACATCCTTTGGGTCATTAATGAAAATTGGCCATAACACATGGATCCAATTTTCCTACATGACCCTAAAAATCATCAAGTATCACCTAGATCACCAAATTAAGCATACATTACATCTCATATGCTATACAAAAATCTAGATATCACCGGCCAAGGAACTTCCTATACCACTATTTACCTCCACAAGCAAAAATTTACTTCAAAATGCCAACTCTTCCCATGAGTGCCCTGCATCAGAAGTCTAAAAATGGATAACATGGAAGAGTGAGTCACACATTCCAAAGGAATGAATATGAATACCATGGGATTATGTACAGATGCATCAAAACATGTATACTTTGCTCATATATATACTCTTTATCATCACAACATCATCATACATACATCACAAGTAACATTACAATTTGAACCAAGTATACTGCATATACATAATCAAATTTCACCACAATTCGAATATCACATACGACAAATATTCGGTATTCACATCTTTTATGTTGTCTTAGTATACTATTATATCCTCATCACATCCATCATCATATCTCTTTACCTTTGGCATACTTCCTTGCTCTATGCAAATGCTCTTAAGCTAATGCATATACACAAATGGAATATTTCAATAATTGCAGATCTGACTGTGGGAATATAAACACCGATTGTGGGATTCAAGTATGATCATCTAACCCTACCCCTGCTGCAGTAGTAAAATGTGTACACTTATTCTTAAATTTGCATGCATTCACAAATTATTTTACTGGTACCAAACCGCGTCACCCATCTTGCAACACCTGGTCATTTTCACCATGACCGCGGTATACAACATATTCAACATATGGTTTTACGGGCCGGCCAGATATCAAATCATGGCGGCTGTGATTATAGAGACCACCGGGGTCACCTGCTCATCAAGAGCCACCCCCACAAGGGTCGGCCACATGTAGCTCCCCGAAGCAATACATGGGCGGCTTCGTGACTTACACACCGAGTCACAGGGGAAATAAAACTTGCTCGTGCACCGAGCCACCCTCCCATTGGGTCGGCCGAGGGAACTCCCCTAATGTTCTAACAACGGCGGCTATGGAGTATGCCATGGATGCAAATGCAGATCATATGCATTTCTCACTCTATGCATCCTATTCATGCCACTCACCATACATCATCATCAACACCAACATTACCACAAGGCTTTTATTATTGTTGGCTATTCACATTAATTTAAGTCTTTGTGTGGCATTCTCATTGGTTCTCATTCATGTTTCTCACTTTATCATCAATACAAAGACTTCAATCATTCTTTATCAGTCATCATCCATATTCATATTACATTCATGGTAGATACAAGCATAACATGTCATTTATCATTCTACACCATCATATAGCACACCATGAATATTCTAAATGCATCAAAGCATGTTGCCAAACATATTATCCACACCATATAGCACATTACAAATTTCTCCTATCATCTCAAGCAAGGCTAACATGCATACCAATACATATGGCAATCAAATAACATCCAAATTCATGCATTTAGAACATAAGACTCCTCTCCTACCTCATGAGAAGAATTTTGATTGATAAGACGCACCCGCCTCGTCGTTCGGAATGGATCCTACATTAACATGCATATAGAATCCCAATCAATCAACTATTCAAAACACAATTTCAATTCTAATTGGCTATTATTATATCTAATAATTCATAGCATGTACAAGTCATGCTATAGGCATTATTTTCCATCATTTGTTAGGCTTCGGGAATTCCTTCCCATTAAGCCACATTTATTAAATTCAAGGGCTACAAGACAATTTTAGCCCCAACCTTCACAAAACACCATCTACCAACATTCATGTTTCTTAATGTCATGCATCTCTTCATAAAACATATTCTTAAATCAACATTAACTATTTTCCCTAAATCTCAAAGTTAGGGTTTTCCTAAAACCCAACAACTCTCATTAATGCATCATTAATCTTCATCTTTTATCATCATAAATGCATCTAATACACTTACCCTTTATTAAAACCTCGCATTTATTGTCACCCACCTTAGGGCTCATGTTTTAAGTGCCTTAAATAAATACCCATTCACATGCATGACTCCCCCAAATTATATCATCACAAAATCTTAACATTGACCCATCCAAAAGTGGTGAAAGAAGCATACCTCACCCAAAAACGAAATGGGTTATAATGAGGAGAGGTAGCCACACGAAAATGAGAAGAAGAAAAGAGGAGAGACTTCAAGCTCCAAGTCTTCTTCAAATGAAAATGGAGGAAATGAAAATGACACCACCTTAACTTAGGGTTTTGAAAGAAGAAGAGATGAAGAAGGAGAAGGAAAAGTAGAGAAAAGAAGAAGAGGAAGGTTTCCATGGGAATGAGAAGAAGCTATCGTGAAAATAGAAGGGAAATTTGGGGTTTTGATTTATGTTTAATTCTATTCATTAAAGCTTTATCGTTTTTTGATAAACAGGCTCTTCGTTTGGGCTCAATACTTTATCTAAAAATTATTCCGAATACACATTTGGATTCCCCATATTATTCTCAATAGCCCTGACCAATATCATCTCATTCAGAGATACTTGGTCTGTCACCCATATCTCAACCAGGCTCATTTTCAGCTTAACCGGTCTCCATAAACCACCAACAGTTCCCAAAAATCTTAATTTAATTATTTTTAATAGTTTGGGACGTTAAATAATTCGCATTCAATTTGTCAATATATTTATTTTCCTTAATTAATCCTCTATTTTTAAAATTTGGGATGTTACATACCTCGGTGTCTGACAGGGCACGACTCTCTCGATGTGTGTTCAGGAGGGGCCCGTAGCACTTTTGGAAAGTGAGGCCATGTTGTTGATCCGCAAGTCACGGGGTGACTAGTGCTACATATGGGCGATAGCGGTTTGGTACCAGTAAAATATGATGTTATGCATGCATGATTTAAGATATAAGTGTACACATTATACTACTACAGTAGGGGCATAATAGCACACCTATGCTTGACCCACATATTATATGTTGTTGTTTCCCATAATGAGATCCGCAATTGTTGTTAATTCTATTGTGCATATGCATTAGCTTAAGAGTATTTGCATATAGCATCGAGATATGCCAAAGGGGTTGTGATATGATGATGATGATGTTGATATATGATAATGGTTGAGAATGAGATATGATGATGACGAGATAGGTAAAAGAATACCTAAAGACAACATGTAAAATATGAATACAATGAAAAGATATTGTATATGATGATGATGTGTGTGTTAGCCTAATATGATGAAGGGCATGCTTGTACATGGTTGATGATAATGGTGTTGGTCCATTATGACATTGAGAAATGATATGTATATATGTTTGCTTTGCTTAGAGTTGATTAATGAATATGATATACAAATATATATTGTTAAAATGAGAATTTATGATGACTATTGATGATTTAAGCAAAGTACACAAGACGTTGATATGCATATGCACATAATCTTAATTGTATTCATATTCGTCATTTGAAATATATAACTCACTCTTCCATTTTGTCCATTTTTAGCATTGATGCAAGAATATCATGGGATAAGGAAGTGTTTTAAACTAAAGCTTAGAGAAGGTAAATAGTGGTAATGGAATGCCTAGCCGGTAGCAATTGTTATTTACCATATTGTGAATAAAATGTACATGATAGTGTTAATAATTATTGATATTGGTGGATGTATCGTAACGGCCATATATGTGAATGATTATTGATATTTGGGGTATTGAAATTCATGCCCATTTGATGAATATAATGACATTGGATGTACGATCCTTTTGGGTATGTATAAGTGTTGATGATACATGATTTGGAGGTTGAATTGAGCGTGGTCAATTATGGAATATGGATGTTAGAGATGGGTGTTGCATGACCATATATATATATATATATATTAGGCATTGCATGTTTATGACTTATGTATAGGGTTGATTGTGGCCTATTAGGCTTATGTTATGCATTTGCATGCTTTGTTGAGCCTTTTCCCATATCTTCATATATGGGACTAGACGTGTGCCTTGTATACAAATTCTTTTTCCATTGCAAACTCTATTATTTTTGTATACACATATGGGTGATTTATCTTGCAATCCAATTGTAAATTTGATATATCTCACTCTTCAGTTTTGTGGTTCGAATCTTGATGTAATTGTTAAGGTGTTTTGGAATTCTTTTAATCATGAAAAATTTACCTGTATTTTCATTAGCTATTTATCTTGATTACATCAGGATTCGAGTCTGGGAAATTAAGGTGTGACATGGTGATAAGAAATTTAAATGGTGCCCTTTTCATGACAGGAAAGTAAAATGATGCCCCGCTCGGTGACTGAAAAGTAAAATGATGCCCCACTCGGTGACTGGAAAGTAAAATGGTGCCTCGCTTGGTGACTGGAAATTTAAAGGATGCTATGTTCGGTGACAAGAAAGTAAAATGGTGCCCTGCTCGTCGACTGAAAAGTAAAATGGTGCCCCGCTCGACGATTGAAAATTTAAAGAATGCCATGTTTGGCGACAAGAAGGTAAAATGTTGCTTCGCTCGGCAACTAGAAATTTAAAGGATGCCATGTTTAGTGACAGGAAAGTAAAATAGTGCCTCGCTCAGGGACTGGAAAGTAAAATGGTGCCTCCCTGGGCGTTTGGAAATTTAAAGGATCCCATGTTTGGCAACAGAAAAGTAAAATGGTGCCCTGCTTGGTGACTTGAAAGTAAAATGGTGCCCCACTCGGCGACCAGAAATTTAAAGGATGTCATGTTTGGTGACTGAAAATTTAATTAGTGCCCCTTTCGGTGACTTGAAATTTAAATCAAGTTTAAAATTCGGGGAAAAACCTTTAGAATTGCAATCTTTATAGATTCTAGGTTTATACTCATGAGTGAAACAGATGAACATTGTGATCTTCTCTTCTGAGCATGTATACGACGCGTGTAACATCCCAGATTTTAAAGAAAATAAATTTATTGGAAAATGATAATTGATTATTTATGGTCAAATAATCGTGGGAAGATTAATTAGACATTAAAGGTGAATTATCGATAAATTTAGATTTACCGGAACTGGATGGTTTAACGGATGATATGAGACCTACTTGGTCAAATTAGATATTTGATGGGTCTAGAAGGCTTGGAAAATTATTGTGGTTCTAGTGATATAGTTGAAATAATTTTTGGTGTCAAGAAAATATGTAACACCCCAGTTTTCCAGACTCAGATCCTGATGTAATCAAGATAATAATTAATAAAAATACGAGTAAATTTTTCGCGTTCGAAATAGTTTCTAAACACCATCTCGACTACGTCCAGACCTAAACCACAAAAAACCAAAGAGTGAGACTTATCAACATATGACTGGATCGATAACTAATTCGCCCATAATGGTATACAAAAATAGTAGAGTTTACAGTGGAATAAGAATGTGTATACCAGGCATACGCCTAGTCCCATATATGACGATATGAGAAAAGGCTCGACAAAGCATGAAATCGCCTAACATAAACCTATTAGGTCATAACCCATTCATGCATTTACAACAGACATATGCATTGCCTAAGATATAAATATAAATATGCATATAAATCCGGGGTCATGTCCAAACTATCACCACTGCCCATATCTCATAATTGGCCTACTTATTCACCTATTGGTATTAATCTAAGCACCACCATCATCAATGTATATATTGTCCAAGTTCAATTCCTCAAGTACTCACCAAATCATCACTTACATGCTAAACATATATTCACCATTCGTAAATACAAAGATTATGTTATGCATATCCAAATCACTAAATCATCAATATCATTATACATAATTTATTCATTACATTAAGATTCACAAATGATGCTGGCCAAGGCATTCCATTACCACTATTTACCTTCATCAACAGCTTTAATTCAAAAACCCAAGCTCATCCCATGGTAAACCTGCATCATAATGCTAAAAAGGAGACCACATAGGAGAGTGAGTTATACATTCAAAATGACGAATATAATATATTGTGATTAGGTGTACATGCATTCATTCATCATGTGTGCTTTGCTATAAAATTATTAAATCATCATTTAATCAACATCACATTGTTATAATAGGCATACAAGTCGTATGAATCGCAATTCACAACATAAGCAAACACAAGCACATACACAATCACATTGCCACTTATCATCAAGGGCATTCACAATCATCATTATCAATTTATTAAATCTTTATTCAATTCCTCCTCGTAAGGGGTTTTTCATTTCTCATGGTCATCTCATCTCAAATGCCATGCACCTATGGCTAATGCATATGTCAACTGTTTAATAATGCATATGCACGGATCCGATTTCATTTCAACAGGTGATCGTAACCACCACATCATTCATTCACATGGGTTTCCTGCCTCGCAAGGGGTACTCCCTCTAGCAGCCTCGCAAGGTGCTTTCTCGTGATCGCAACCACGTTCAATAATTCAATTGGTTTCCCACCTCACAAGGGGTACTCCCGCCTCGTGATCGCAACCACGGGCATCATAGGACCTCGCAAGCCCTTTTTCATTTCAACAACCAGGTGATCGCAACCACCGGCTCAATATCATATCATCATCAAGTTGGTTTCCTGCCTCACAAGGGGTACTCCCTTTATAGAATCTCGCAGAATCTTTCATCATTGTGATCGCAACCATATTTCAATGTTATGCCATGCCATGAATGTAGAATGCAATAATGCATATGCCAATCAACATTGCAAGGATATCTCACCCTCTCACTTAGGGTTATATTGTTTATTTAGTTTTATTATCATTGGCATACAAGAAATCACAAGGCCCCTCAAGGCACAACATTCATAGTCACATCAAACCACGCATGGTAATTAAAATCATATTAAACATCATAGCATTTATCCACACATGTAAAACAACAAGGTGTTTCAGAATATACCTTTAGCAATCACTATTTAATCTCACACATACAAGTCAAATACTTGTATCATTCATATGGCATCGTACTCATTAACGATAACCATCACTGTTTGTCCAAGGGTATGTTCAACAACAACATCCCTTTTCAATCAACATTATCATTCATCATTGCCATTATTTCTTAACTAGTGGAGTAATACAATAACCCATTATTATAATTCCAACCACATGTACATGTCTAAAATTGTATCACACGTAATGGCATTCTACAATTCGATCAATAATAAAAATCACCCTTTATTCAAGGGAGTGATCAACATCACCATCTATCATTATCTATTATCAGTGTCATTCCCAGTTTATCGATTTATAACAAATACTACATCGCTTATCCATCCCCTATCGGTCTCATTATCTCATGGGAAGGCGTCTCACAACCCATCATTTCACTCTTATTGTCCTTATCATATCATGTCATTTATGAGGGAAAATCATGTTTTTCCCAACATATCATGGGTATATATATATATATATGTATTTATATTTCAATATCTCAACTTATATCAACACCCCCACATATATTATCCTCATGTACCCCTCACCTACATACACATCTCCTTAATTATCCATAACCCAACATGCCAAAACTCACTTCAAGCAAAATTGATCAAAATTGATATATCACATACATCATATTAAGCATTTAAAACTTGTCTCAAAGCTTCTTACTCAATAATTTTCATTCCAATTCATTAATCATATCAAAGTTAAACTTATCATCAACACATATATATTTTCATAACATTCAACATGTATTCACATACACCATTCTCCATAATTAATGAATTGCTATTCACATTATTTCAATATCTACATGGCAAGGAAGGCATGAGTACTAATCACATACAATAATCACTATCATTCTACTCATGCAATTTGAATGTAAACTCCTCTCCTACCTCAAGGGACGAGCCAAAATCCGAATACTCCGATCATTCTACACCATCATCCGGAATACAATCTACATATCACATACATATGCATTCATACAATTAATAACCATCTCAAGACATCATCATAATTCTAAACAATGCTAGCTTATCATAAAGCTCAATATCAAGTCTTAGACATGTTAAAACACCTATTCTCATACTCGTGTTAGGCTTCGGGAATTCCTTTCCCAAAACCATGATTCTCTAAATCTCAAAGGGCTAATCATACCCAACAACAACCACTTCTCTTTCACCATCATTTAAACCATCCATTTGCCATTTAAATTCATCACGAGCCTTCTAGTTCCTTTCAAACCATTATCAATCAACAATTTCAAGTGGCTCACATCATGACCTAACGACTCATCAAATCAAATATCCATTTCATTAATCCATCACTCCTGGTCATCTACCATTATCATTATTACCACAATACAACATCACACATTGAACATCATATATTCATTTTCAAAATCAATTCCTCTACTCAACCATATACATGTATACTCACATGCTCACATCATCCAAACCCCAAGATAGGGATCTCATTAAAATCCACTCATCTCAATAATCATACCAAACATTTTCAAACACTATCTCTATCCACAAAACCATTCTCATGACAACCACATCATTAATCTCACCCTCTATGCCAAAAGCCCCAATCACCAATACTTAGGGTTTTTCATCAAAACTCAATAGCCATTTCTAATAATCATCAATCTTCATCATTAACAACACCCACACACATTATCATAGGTTCTCACTAACAATCATTTTTCATGGCATTATTACCTATTTCCCCTAATTCTATAGTTAAGGTTCCTTTAAAAATCCAACAACACCATGAATCATCATTTTCTACCATTCAAATTACTAATTTTGTGTACCCTATCAAAGGCTCATAAAACTTGCATTTAAAACCACCCCACCTTAGGGTTTTCCATAATAATGGCTTCTACCAATAATCCATATACATAAACCACTCTCCCAACACCTAAAACTCATAACCAAAGGTTCAAGCTCATGAAAAATGGCAAGGAGCTTACCTCATGAGAAGAAAAGGGACAGCTCCTAAGAGAGGGGGAGAGCCATACGAAATTCCAAGGAGAGGGAGGAGGAAGAAGAATGAATGCCAAAGAAGAAGGAGAAAGCGGCGTGAAACATAAGAGAGGAAGGAGAGTTTGTTTTTAAGTTTTTACCTCTCATTAAAATTTTACCGTTTTATAATGTACAAGACCACCGTTCGGGCTCAATACTTTATCCAAAAATTATTCCGAATATATATTCAGATTCCCAATAATATCCTTAACAGCCTTGACCCCCGGTATCTCAATCAGAGATACTTAGTCTGACACCCATATTTTAACCGAGTGAAATTTTATGTCATTTAGTCTTAATAAATTATAACTTTTTCATAATAAATCCCAATTTAATCACTCTAATATTTTTGGGACACTCATCAACTCATTCATAATTATTTACTATTTATTCCTTCTATTTAATTATTTCTATAAAAATTCAGGATGTTATAAAATGCTTATTTGGATATGACGTAGGATATGAAACGGGAAAATACGAGTCAATTAGAATTAAAAGAAAAACCAAAAATCTCAATCTCTCTTCTCCTTTCCACCGTTGCAGTTTCCCATCTCTCTTTTGGTCTTTTACCCATTAGACAATGGGGAATTATTAACCATTGGTAAAAGTAACTTGATGCATTCTTTTATCCATTGAGTAAAACCCCAATGTTTAACATTTTTCCTCTCCTCCTTCCTTCATTTCCATGGACTCTCTTTTCTCTCTCCCTCTTCTCTTAATTTTTCTTCTTCCTTCATACTTCCTAATGAGGACATACTAAGGGAGGACCCTCACACTACCCTAGAGAAAGGACTTGAAGCTTACAAAGGTCCCCTCACAATGGCCAAGACCAAAAAGGCCAAAGAGAGCATCCATCAGGCCTTATCTTCATTCTTCTCCTTGAGTGGGCCAAGCCCAATGAAGAATTCTTGAGGATCTATTCATATTCTACTTATAATATACCTCTTAGTTAGATTCTCTAGGCTTATAGGTTTCATTTGGGCCTTTCAAGGTCATTTGGGCCACTTTTGGGCCATGTACTTTCACTTTGGGCCATGTATAGGCCATACCCTTCTCCATTAGCATTATTGGGCCTAGGCATCATAGAGAGGCCCATTTAGGAGTCACTTGGCCGAACTCTCTAAGCTCTATATAAGGAGTTCTCCCTTTGTAATTTGACACACATTAATGCCATTTAAGAATTTCACACTTTCAAAGTGAGTTTTAGTGAGAGAAGCTCTCCCTTCTCTCTAGGTTAGAGTGGGCTCTAGCAAGCTCTCATCCAAGGGGTTTTCCTCCCTCTTGGTGGTGAGTTCTAGGGAGTTATCTCCCCTTGGAGTGGCCTCCCCTTCAACTCCTCCATTCCATCTTCCATCCTCCTCTTTTCTCCTTTCCATTTCCATATTTTCTTTCTCTTTTCCTCCTTCCAAATTTGTGTAGTCTAGTGTCTTTCCCCTCTTTTTCCATTTCGGTTTTCAAGAGCAAGAAGCTTCATCAAAGACTTGTGGAGGTTAGAAGAAGAAGAGAGCCCTAGATCCACCCTTCTTCAAGGAGATAGAAGAAGATCCTACATCATTTGGTATCACTTGAGCTTGGGAGGTTCTTTTCTATTCTTCTTCCTCAATTAGAATTCGGTTTTACATTTCATTTGCTGGCTGGAATTTTGTTTTCATATCACTTACTTGCCTTTTTGATTCCATGATAAAGTAGAAAATTCATAAAAAGTTGGTGTTCTTTTGAGTTGTTATGCTAGTTTTTCCATTTCTTCAATTTTCTTGCATATTGCTTTGTTTTTCGGTTTGGTATTGTAGTGTCTTGCAAAAAATTCAGATTTGGCACATTAGGAATTCGGTTAGGAGTTGTTACTTGGTTGTTAGAAGTTTGTTAATTGTTAGTTGGTAGTTAGAGCCAAATAGGAGTTAGTTTGTGCCATGTGGAACCTTTGTCTAGTGTTCTAGGTTTTGTGTTGATTTTCATTAGTTAGTAAGTGCATAGCCTCCCTTATCCTCTCAGTGTTAGCTACACATGTAATCATATATTGAATTCTCCTTTTATATCGTGGTGGCTCGCGTAATTGTATATCATATAATCAGCTCCCTCCTCATGAATATATGATATATGCGTGCCTTTTTTCCTTAATCCGTGCGAATCTCTTTTCTGTTACTAAGGTGAACTTATTATATATATTAAAAAAATCTTTCCTCAGTTATCCTTTTCGTGTAAACTTTTATAACTGATTTCACTAAAAAAAAACTTTATCTCATTTTATAATATACATATTTAAAAGTTCTATCTCTTTCTAAAAAAACTCTATCTTATTTTTCTAAAAATCCTCTGTTATTTTTTCTCTAATCTCATAAAAATCTGATCCTTTATAAAATTCAAATTTTAAACTTCCTTCTTGAATTTTAAAATTTCTCTAAGATTAGAATTTCAAAATTTAAAATTTATGGTTCTGACAAGGATTTAAAATTTTGAAAATCAAAGTCTAGATCAATAATTTGGAATTCAAACAAGCTCACAAGTTTACTTTTTCTTAAAAATTAAATCTTAATTTAGATTGAAATTTTTTCTTTTTTCTTTTTTCTTTTTTTACAAATTTTAAATTGGCCAGAACGAAATTGGGTAGCAAAAATTAGTAATAGGTTTGCCCATCAAGGCAAGCTAGCACTAACATAGGAAGACCTGTACCACGTTTCAGAAGAAACAAGTAAGGGCACTCACCGTCTTGAAAATGTTAAACGGAACACCTATAAGAAACAAGTAGAATATACAGAATTTATGAGTCTACTGCAGCTAGCTGGATATATGACATGTACTCTTTTTCTTAACGTAAGGGTTTTTCCCACTGGATTTTCCTTAAGAAGGTTTTGACGAGGCATGTCCCAACGTAGCTCTGATGTAAATTCTATGATTAATAAAGTTGTTTTTACCAAGAGATTGTTTTACTGTTGTCATATCTTCGACATGCATGGAAAAATTACCCCAAAGAGTGGCAAGGATCGGACCTCTTTTAAGACCATATCGGACCCTAATGAGTGACACCTCAATCCCTTGAAAACGTACTGGCTACTTGGCCAAAATGAGTGGTGAGGATTGGATCTCAATTGAATCTATACTAAACCCCTGTGAGCGGTGCGATTAGAACTTTAAGCCCTAATGAGTGGTACCCCAATCACTTGAAAAAGGATCGATTAATTGGCCCTAACAAGTGGTGAGGATTGGATCTCCGTTGAGACCATACCAAACCCTGACGAGCGGTGTAAGTATAGTCTTACGCCCTAGGAGTGGCAAAACCATTACCTCGATAATGGGCTTGTTAACCTCAATGAGTAGTGAGGATTGGATCTCCACTAAGAGATATCGTTTCAAACTCTAACGAGCCATACACATACATTCTGTAAAAGCGTGTAAAGGTAGGAAATAACTTAAATAATTGTTATAAGTCGATATGCAATTAAAAATATGAAGGTTGCATTGTGGCTATTAAGCAATTTTTAAATTTAAATAGTTCATAAATTCAAGAACCAGAGCCTATCCCACTACAAGGCTATGTTACAAAGCAAAAAATAAAAGAAGCTAAGTTCAAAAATTTAGGGAAGAGGCATGTCGTTGTCTTGTTCAGGGGATACCGGTCTGGGAGTCATGCTTTGGGATTTCAACTGAGAGTTAACTCGTATGGCCTGTCTGTCGGTTCTTCATATCTTCCATCCACCACTAAGAATAACCTTCCACTATGGAACTCGTAGAAGAGGTTGACCCCATTGATATTAAGGTCAATGTTGCAGTTCCAGTATCAGACTTGTCTTATCACAATACTGAATGACTCCTCAATGATAATGGTACATAGTTGGAGAGCCTTAGTATCTCTGGCCTCAGAAGTAGGAGGTCCCCCTTGAGTTATTGATTAGCCATTTGGAGTGAAGCTGTTTCTATATTTTCCTTCTGTATGGCCTTTATATCATTTGAAAGCTGTTGTTTCTTTAGAGCCCAAGCTTTTTCAGTGCTGACACGTTCAACATTCAACCTCTCCACCTCAGAGACAAGATCTTTAAAACTTTTCTTTGCCTTTGCAACCTCCTCCTTCACTTTGCTATTTTCTTTTTTCAGCTTCTCCATTTCTTGTTTCAAATAAGGTATTTCCCCATATCTTTAAGCCCAGAGGTCCATCTAAGCCTTAGCCCTCTCCTGGGCATGTTTGGCTTCTTTCAAAGCTTTTTATGCTTTGAGACTAGCCTTCTGTGCTTTATTAAAATATAGTATTGCCTTCTCAACATACTCAGTCACCTAGGGCAGGGATTTGATGACCCCACTAATGAGACCCCCTTATCTAGCACCTCGTCGTGAGCGAAGCTACCATTCTTTAGAGTTCTCTATTTCTTGGCCGGGGTAGGGTTCTTCTTTCTTTCAGTAACATGTTTTCCCCCCTCTTTTTTACAGGAGGCTTACTCCTACTGTTAGTCTTCAACATTGGGATCACCACGATTTCTTCTTTCAGAGGACAATGCTCTGAGTCTGAGACTTTGGGGTATTCCTTTTAGGATGGATGTTATTTTCAATAGTAACAGCTACAACCTCCGCCTACAAAGCCTTCAGTCTATCCATCGCCTCGCAAGATTCAACTTTTTCTATAAAGAAGAGGGGAAGGAAATTAGATATCAGAAGCAGTAATTCAAGATAAGTTAAAAACAGAAAAAAATGAATGCCAACATTATTACTTAAGTAAGCATCATGTTGGGATTTTGTTCCCAAGAGGGTTTGCAAGAGAACTTTTGTGTGGCAGAGTACTCATGCATAACACTCACAACTTCTACCGAGGTCGAGGGTAACTCACTCTCATCGATGAAATATGCAACTCTAGTTAATAGAAAATGTTTATGCGTCCAAGAGACTAGGAACTTAGTTATCCCATCCCCACTATCCCAAAACACTAACTTATTAGGATTCATATGAAATTTTACGAAGGATTTTTTAAAATTACCGTCTTCCATCTTGGCAGATTCTATAAAAGCTTTAAAATTTATAATCTTGGAGTTACACCATAAAGTAACAAAGCTGAGACCTCCGTTCTTGTTATTCCGACATACAACTCGGTAGTGGAAGAACATGGCCACTGTGGGTGTAAAGTTGAAATGTTTGACTAGTACCTTTAGGCTTCTCACCAAACCCCATCTATTTCGGTGTAGTTGAGTAGGGGTGTAGTCTAGAAACCTCAAGACGCTTATCTCAAACTCTATTAAAAGGAACCAGATACTAAGGCTAGAGAACAACTATCTTATACATATATATGGTTCGGTCATCTTTCGGGGTATGGCAGACGCGTTCACCTAGATGGGGAGTAAACACGTTAACATGTTTCTGGTATCTCTCTTTAGAATGCAATATAAATTTAAGGTCTATTCCACCCTTATTTTTATGCACATGACGATAGATGGTATCCAACACTTCCCTTTATAGCCAAACATATGGCTTCTGGGCTTTTAGCTTTACCTAGTCGATTTAGTGGGCAATGACTACTACAAGAAAATGAGAAATTAGCTGCGGGAATATAGTGGTGGTTTTATAATAATCGCCAATGCTGACAAAGCCCCGGCAGTTTTCTTCAACCGCCGTAAGTGGATAAGTGATAGCGACGGTTAATTACATAATCGTTGTTAAAATACACTAAAAAATATGAACCCTTCTTACCCTAGTCACTTTTGAGTTTCCCTTTCTACAACCCCATTCCATCTCTCATCTCACTTTTGAGAAAAATCCTAAATTAGGTAGAGCCTTTTTTCCAATCCGTGTTTCCCCTTCTATTCCCTTTGAAACCGCTATCTCCTTCAAAACCCATTTCTTCTCTCATCTCACTCCTTTCACCCTCCCTCTTGGTGCAAGGTTTATCCTCTCTTGGCTACCTGTATTGACAACATAAGGTTAACTTTCTTTCTCCATATTCTCTGCCTTTTCCCTGAGAAAGGTTTTTGTTTTCTTGTTGGAATTATTTTGAATTTAGGGATTTAGATTCATTCCTTTGGATGCTTTCAAAATTTCTTAGGCCCTTACTCTAAGTCTTGGTTCATCACTTCATCTTCAGTTTGGTTTTACCAGTCAGAGATTATGGAGATGTTGTTTTGGTAGTGGGTATGGGTTTCGCTTTGTCATGGGGTCGACGGTGGTTTCAAAGAAGGTCTGTGGTACTTCATTACAGTAGTTGTACGATTCTAGTATGAGGAATGTGAGCTTTGGTTTACGGTGAATTTGAGAATAGATTAATGGTGCATGGAAGGCCGTGGAGGTTATGGTGATTCTTGAGGATAGGGTGGTTTCTGTGTGTAGCAGTGCTCATGCTTTGATTTGTGCAATGGTGTATAGGAAAGGGTCATAGTGCTGCGGCAGACACAACACCAGTTAGGTTCTCATTTTTGTACTTTTAAAGTTGTAAATTACACATAAGCTTCTTTTTAGGGAGGGGGGGCGGGGTGAACTTACCTGTGCCTAGTGGTATTGGGGTAGTGAATTAAGGCATGTGCTAAGCCTGAACCCTATAAGCCGAGGCCAAAGAGTTCTATTCCTTGTTTTATTTTTGTTAGATATTCAATTTTTCTTTAATTATTTAAATAATTTCTAGCTTATGAAATAAGTCTACTAGTAGTACATAAGCTCTGGATTTCAGCATTCAGTAGTTTTACAAGCCATCCATCTTTGTGGTTTTGTTTTCTTTTTGTATTTCTATGGCATGCTAGATGTTTTAACAGGTTTTGTGTGTTTATTGAAGTTCACATACACATTGCATATAATAGTGTTTGTTTCTTGATGTTTCTACCAATCTAAAATAAGTACATGACCCAATGCCATGTCTTGTAGATTGAAGAAGAGATTCTTCATGAAGTGGTTAATATGGGATCTTACAGGAATCAATTGGTTAAATCTATTCGTAACAGGATACAAAATGAGGTTTGCGCCATCATTGTCACCTTATATACCTGCTAGAATGGATTGTCTCTTATTAACGTCTATGTATTTCAGGGTACTATCACATACTACTTATTATTGGATAACTGATTTCGTGTTTCTAGTGGCTATCTTGGACCTGAGTTTCAGGAAACAATGGTTGGTTAGTTTTCTATTTAATTGCTTAAGATTTTATTAGTTGTCTGCCTTCAATGAAGTAATTTAGTTTATTTAACTGTTGATAGGATAAGACATATTTTTAGTTTGTTCTTAGATTATATTCTTATCTGAATTGTGCTGCGACCTTAAATTTTGTTACACATGTATAAGAGCTATGGCTTATGTAACCATGTGAATTGAATTTAACTTTAGTTTAATCATGGTGCTTTATGGAGTTTGCTACCATGAAATTCTAGGTTTTTCTATTCTTCATATTTCATTTGTCTTTTAAAAGTGAAAGTACACTTATTAGTTTTGGTTTTATAATGTAACTACTCAGGATTCTGGTAAAGTTGCTTCTCCAATTATTGGTCACCACTCTCCAAGGTATATAGATTATCAAGGAGTAGGAATGAGGCCACAGTTTCCTATTGAGAGAAAATGGGCCCTCGGGCTTCAGGTGAAGTGTTTACTTGTTAGCTATTTTCCTAATGGAACTGGATTCTGTAACATGTCTTTTTTCTTTTTGTCTTGGTGTATTTAATTGATGCTACCATCGCCAGTGCTAATTCATAGCCATATAATGAAATAATTGTTAGATGTTGATTGTCTTGATTATTAGATGAAAAGAAGATTAGACGAGGCTTATCAGTTCAAGACATGTGTGTCTACTAATTATATATCATTCATCAATAAGATTTTTATATCAGTAGAATTATATTTAACCAACTAAATCAATAATTATATTAGAGTAAACTAAATATCCTGCTAATATTCTTTCAAAAAAAGGAATGTATGCCATATTGATATACGAGGCTTTCAGCTCACCATCTGATTAATTACTAATAAATATTCTATTAACTAGTTTTTTTTTGGAGAAAAACATTCTATTAACTTAGATATGATTAAATTATAGAGATAAATCTCTTAACATTGAACAATAAATTATCAAAATCAAAACATGTAATCTTTATTAATTACTATGATACCTACGTCAAGGTGTTAATCAAGTGGCCTCAATGACTCAAGAGGGGGTGAATTGAGTCTTAAAGATAGTTACCCTTTTAGAACTTAATTTCAATTTTACTTTATTTTGTTTAAAAAGATGAAGAAATAGGTATCTCAATAAATAAATAATAACGATTAAAGTAAGAAGAAAAAGCAAATAAACAACTTGAAATTAAATAGAGTAAGGGAAGAGAGAGAATAACATACTCAAATTTGTATCCTGGTTCGGAAACCCCTACGTCTAGGCCCCAAGTACACCACTTGAGATTTTCCACTAAGAATTTGAGATTTACAAGATGAGCCAATACAAGTCTCTTGATTTTCCTACCAAGAACTTTATCCCTCACTTTTATCGTTCTCACAATTCTTACTTAACCCACAAAGGCCACAACCTTGCCTTTGTAACAATGCTCTCAACTCAATTTATGAATGAGTAAAACAAAACCTTTTCTACTCCCCTTACAATGATAAACAAAGCAAAAGCAGAAGTAATGTGATAAGAATCATGAGATGTAGCTCTCTTTGTAGAGCAGATTTTACAAATTAGAAGCAATAATAAAACTCTCTTAATAGAGTAGATAAAAGGTTTAAAGCACAAATCAAGTATGATCAACTTTAAAGAATGTAGGTCCTTTTTTGATAGAGCGATTTTAGAATTTAAGCGTAGAAGAAGTTGATCAAAAATGAAATTCTCTTTGATAAATCAAGTTTAAAAATGAAAGCACAAAGAGAATAACTTACTCAAAGAATGTAGCTCTCTTTAAGAGCAAAATAAGAAAGCTAAATGCGCAGAAAATATTTATCAAAATTTTGCCTCTTGAAAGCGTGTGAGAAAGAATAAGAAAGTTAATGCATATGAGTGTGTTTTTCAATGAGGACTTAGGTCTCTATTTATAGTGTTTCAAGAGATAACTAGCCGTTGTAATCTAATTATATTCAAATTTGATTCCATTGAAATATCCCACGATTTTAGCAAAAGCTGAGAATCAGTCAAATTTACCCAGTGTATTCGAATACCTTATTCGAATAGTAACGTTCTGCTTCACTAAAAATTAGTCCAGAATCATCCTATTCGAATACCTTAATCGATTAGCAATGTTCTGATTTGATTTTAAAAATTCCAGAATCATCTTAATCGATTACCTTAATCGATTAGCAACGTTCTGACTTGAATTTGAAAATTCTAGAATCGTCTTAATCGATTACGTTAATCAATTAGCAAGGTTCTGTTTCAAGAAAATTTGTCCAGATTTTACTTATTTGAATACCTTATTCGATTAGCTCTGTTCTGAATAATTTCAAAATTTGTTTTGTGAGACTTAATTGAATATCTTAATTGATTACCTTGCTCCTAATAAAATACCTTATTTGATTACAAAAATTAATTTTAGATTCTCAATGCTTTATTATTTTTGGAACATATTTTTGGAATCATTAAAACTTGGACTATAAAAGTTCTTTCAACAAAAACTCCCTCAGTTTGATATATTATTATGAACCCAAAACATTCTCCTCCTTTTTGATGATGACAAAAATTTGTTTATGATAGGGAAAATGATGAAGAGACTTTATTTTTCTCATTTCAAGAAATTTCAAATCCATAGTAGTGAGGATCAAATCTTTCATATTTAAAACATAGCATGATATTCACATCATCATATACCATATCATATAACATATCATACCATCATTATTTTCAAATCATTTCAAAATATGCAAAATTATTTCAAAATCATCAAAGGCATGCATCATTTAAATCGTCATATTTTCTTTCAAAATCATCAAAGGTATGCATCATTTAAATCATTATATTTTCTCCTAAAATCATCAAAGGCATGCATCATTTAAATCGTCATATTTTCTCCCCTTAGTCTTCTAATCATTATATATTCTCATGGTAACTTCATTTCATATTAATGCAATGCAAGTCATAAATCATCATTTTTAACAAAAGTCATCATATCATTTTCAAATCATCATATTTTTTCTCCCCCTTTGTCATTATCAAAATAACCATATGCTAATAAAGTAAAAACAAGCATTGTCATAGAGTGATTTATCATTAAAAGCATAATCCAATACAAAGAAAAACTAATCCATAGGTGGAGGAGGTGGATAGGATGAATGATGAAGTTGAAGACTCTCTAATCCAGCAATGATAGATCATTGCCCTTCTTCAAGAATGTCAAAGCGAGCTTCAAACCTATCAAGACGATTGTTCAAGTTTTGAACTGCTTCAAGGATAGCATTTCTATAGTCTTGAGGTGGTTGATGCGGAGGGGGATCATGAGAGGAAGGTCGAGGATTAAAGTTCCATACTCCGACATATTTAGAAATTCCCATTTTTGCCAATTGAGCCGCTGCCATTTTATTTTTAGAAGATAGTTTTTCCTTAACTTCTCCTCTTAAATCAATATTAAAGGCTTTGAATAACTTGGTGAGAAGGATAACATAAGGAAGTTTGGAGTGATTCTTACTTTCAACCATATGAGTTTTGATCTTATTAATCCAATTAATAGGACGCTCATTAACCATAGCCCAAAGGATCAGAACATTTATTTCTTTAACCAAGGCATAGTTGCTACTTCTAAGAACAAGAATTTTGGCAAGACAATAATGCAACAATCTATTATCTAAGGAAAGCCTACCAACAGTCTTAACATTATAGGAGTCATGGTGTTTACGCCAAAGAGATGTTCTAGCCTCCGTTGGATCATAATTCCAAGATTCATAAATAGAGTGACCATTAAAATCAGAATCAACTAAAGGAATAAGCCCAGTCATGGATAATATTTCATCAGAAATTTTCATGTTGATCTTTTTAACACATGCTTCAAGAACTCCATCTTTTAAGGATAAAGAGGAGTAGAACATTTTGACCAAATCAAGATAAATGAATTCATCAGATAAGGAAGCAAATTCAAGAATATCATGTTTCTTTAAGACATTTAGGAGAGAGAAACCTTGGTCTTTGAAGAAGTTCTTTGAAAGCCATAGAGGGGAGATGATACCTTTGCTTGCAAAATTAGAGAGATAATGGGTTTCCTCTTGCTTAGTTTCAAAGTGAGGTGAGAAATACTCAGAGGAACGAGAGGATGCTCCAGAAATGTTGGCTCTTTGCTTCTTCCTTGCATGAGACATAGTTGAAAAAGTTGAAAGCTTAAAGCTTTAACAATGGAGGATTTTAGAGAGAGAGATGGGTGAGAGATTAGAGGAAAGGGACGATTTTTATAGGGGAAGAGTGATAAAGTGAATTAATGGGAGATTAATAGGGGAAATGAAGAGTTTTGGTGCAAATGAAGAGATGTAACCGATTGGGGTTCCTTGGAATTTGAATGAGCGTGCGAAGAAGAATGTGAAAACATGTTCATTTATAGCTCCTGCAATGCTCGTAATCAATTAAGCTATTCGAATACAAGGCACCTAATCAAATATGCTATTCGAATAAGACGTCACTGTTTCAAATTTTTATAGCACTAATCGATTATTTTAACCAATTATCCTAATATTTTTGAAGTCTTTCATAAAAAATATTTTCTTTTAATAACTCCATTCCAAAGAAATTCAGTACTGTAATCAGGTTAGTTCCCAGGAAAGAGAGGTGGGTCTGGTGTGACTGCTTAAGTACCAAGTCTTTCCTAACCAAAACTTCCTACTGACCATTAACAACTTAGAATTATTTTAGAAAAGAATTATTCAGAGCATGATTCATCTAAAATTCCTAATTCTCTTCGAATTCTTATGAAATTATCTTTTGTTAGAGGTTTTGTAAAAATATCTGCTAGTTGATCATTTGATGCCACATATTCAATTTTGTAATCTCTTTTTAACACATGATCTCAAATAAAATGATGTCTTATTTCAATATGCTCAGTTCGAGAATGCATTACCAGAATCTTTGATATATTAATCGCGCTTGTGTTATCACATTTTAAAGGAATTTGATCTTGAAATACTCCAAAATTCGCAAGTTGTTGCTTTAACCATAAGCTTTGAGCACAACAACTTTCGGCTGTGATATACTCAGCCTCGGCAGTAGATAGGGCAACACTGACTTGTTTCTTGCTATGCTAAGACACAAGAGAACTACCTAGAAGATGGCACGAGCCACTAGTGCTCTTACAGTCGTTTTTGCAACCGGCAAAATCAAAATCAGAATATCCAACAATGGTTTAATTTGCCCCTTTTAGATACCACAGACTAACATTTTGAGTACCAACAATATATCTTAAAATTCTTTTCACAGCAGATAAATGAGATTCTTTAGGATTAGACTGAAATCTAGCATATACATACACAACATTCATTATATCAAGATGGCTAGCAGTAAGATAAAGAAGAGATCTAATCATACCTCTATATTTGGTGACATCAACTTCTTTGCCTTTTTCATCATGATCTAGATAACATGAGGTTGCCATTAGTGTAGCAATTTCTTTTGCTTTATCCATGTCAAACTTCTTAAGAAGTTCTTTATAGTACTTTGATTGGTTGATGAAGAAACCATTCTTTCCTTGTTTGACTTGAAGTCCAAGGAAGAAGGTCAGCTCTCCCATCATTGACATTTCAAATTCCTTCTGCATCATGCTTTAAAATTGCTTACAAAGCAAATCATTAGTAGCACCAAAAATGATGTCATCAACATAGATTTGTACTAACAAGATATCTTTATTCTCACCTTTTATAAAAAGAGTGTTGCCTACTTTTCCTCTTTCAAACTTATTTTCCTAAAAAAATTTACTTAGCCTTTCATACCAAGCCCTTGGAGCTTGCTTCAAACCATACAACGCCTTTTTAAGTTTGAAAACATGATCCGGATATTTAAAGTCTTTAAAATTGGGAGGTTGTTCAACATACACATCTTCTTGTAAATAACCATTTAAGAAAGCACTTTTTACGTCCATTTGATATAATTTAAAATCCATACAGCAAGCAAATGCTAGTAACAATCTAATTGCTTCAAGTCTAGCTACGGGGGCATGTAACACCCCTGATTTTCTATACTCGAATCCCGATGTGATCGTCATAATTAATAAAAATGCGAATAAATTTTTCGCGTTTGAAAACATTTCTAAGACACCGTCATGATCACATCGAGACCCAAATCACAGAAAACCAACGAGTGAGATCAAATAACCTATAACTGGATCGATAACTAAATGCCCAAAAAGGTATACAAAATAATAGAGTATACAGCGGAAGAATGTGTATACCGGGCACACGCCTAGTCCCATATATGGCGATATGAGAAAAGGCTAGGCTAGCACTCAATGGCATATTATAAGCCTATCAGACAACCATCATCATTCTACAGTTAATTTTATAAGCATGCAAAGCCTAAGGTATAACTATATATATATACATGTTCACACAGAAATCTTCTGCCAATACACTGTAAATCATCTCTTACATTCTATATATATATTCACCATACACAATTCAAGAATTATCTTATACATATTCAAAACCTATAAATCATCTACATTCTCATAATCAATTCATTCATTACACAAGGACTCATAAATGATGCCGGCCAAGGCACTTCCTCTACCACTATTTACCTTCACCCAAGCTTGATCTTTAAATCCGAACTCATCCCATGGTAACCTGCATCACAATGCTAAAAGGAGACCACATGGGAGAGTGAGTTATACATTCAAAATGACGAATAATATATATTGTGATCATGTGTATATGCATACAAACATCATGTGTGCTTTGCTAACAAAACATCAAATTATCAATCATTCATTATCTCATTATCACAATAGGCATACAGACCTCATGAATCACAATTCATATCATAAATAAGCATAAGCACATACATAATCATATACACAATCACCTGCCACTTATCAACAAGGGCATCCTCAATCATTATCATCATCGATTCATTTTATCTTTTATTCAATACCTCCTCGCAAGGGGTTTCTCATCACTCGTGGTCATCCTATCTCAAATATACAATGGATCCGATTCCATATCAACGGGTGATCACAACCACCATACCATTCATTTCTCAATAATTCTAATAATAATATCATCACTTAGGGATTCACCCTTCGTGGCACCCCGCAAGGTGATTCATTTTGATATATATCATAATATCATCATCACTCAGGGCTACACCCTTCGTGGCACCCCGCAAGGTGATATGTTCATTTCAATAATAACTCATGTAATAGCATCTTCACTCAGGGATACACCCTTCGTGGCACCCCGCAAGGTGATTCATTTCGATAAATATCATAATATCATCATCACTCAGGGTTACACCCTCCGTGGCACCCCGCAAGGTGATATGTTCATTTCAATAATAACTCATGCAATAGCATCTTCACTCAGGGGTACACCCTTTGTGGCACCCCGCAAGGTGATTTTCTTCACAATAATTATCACAATACCATCATCACTCAGGGATACACCCCTCGTGGCACCCCGCAAGGTGATTCTCTTCACAATAATTATCATAATACCATCATCACTCGGGGATACACCCCTCGTGGCACCCCGCAAGGTGATATACTCAACATTATGATCAACATCATCTTCACTCCGGGGTTTACTCGTCGTGGCACCCCGCAAGGTGATATATTCACATTATGATCAACATCATCTTCACTCTAGGATTTACCCGTCGTGGCACCCCGTAAGGTGATATATTCACATTATGATCAACATCATCTTCACTCCGGGATTTACCCATCGTGGTACCCCACAAGGTGATATATTCCATATTATTCAACAACAATAGGACAACGTCCTCTTCACTCAGGGATTTACCCTTCGTGGCACCCCGCAAGGTAATCCATTTCAACATTATTCAATAACAATAGGACAATGTCCTCTTTACTCAGGGATATACCCTTCGTGGCACCCCGCAAGGTGATATATACAACAACAATAATGCATATGCTCAACAACAACCTCGCAAAGATATCTCACCCTCTCACTTAGGGATATATTTCAATTTTTACATTTTCAATAATCATGTGATTAATTACAAGCCCCTGAAGGCGCATCATTCATATAATTGGCACTTCAATGGCCACAACATCATTTCATATCAATTCACAAATGGAGATTGAAAGTCATAGCAACAAACATAATATTAATCCACACATGTGGCAACAAGGTATTACGGATTATATATATATAACAATCAGCATTGCCTCTCACACATGCAAGTTAATTACTTGCACCCATCACAAGAGTATCATTATAATTCTCAATAATTATCAAATTGCCATTTCAATTAATTCGATATATATACATGGCAAGGCAAGCATGAGTATCCATCACATACAACAATCACTATTAAATTTACTCATGCAATTTGAATGTTAACTCCTCTCCTACCTCAAGGGAAGAGCCGAAACTAGTCCAATGCTCCGAATGCTCCATTGCATCACCCGGAATACAATCTACATAATATACATATGCATTCATACAATTAATAAGCCATCTCAAGGCATTCCTTATAATTCTTAAACATTTGCTAGCCTATCATAAAGCCCAAAATCAAGTCCTAGACTTGATGAACACCAACTTATGCAATTATATTAGGCTTCGGGAATTCCTTTCCCAAAGCCAAGATCCTCTAGATCTTAAAAGGCCAACTAAACCCAATAACATCATGATCTCATCCATTCCATAATGTATTTTCAATTCACCTCAACTCTTCAAATATCCTCATTATACAATTTCATTCAAATTCATTACAAGCCTCTTGGCCCCAAACAAGACCATCATCAATTAACGAATCCTTATAGCATTTATTATCTTACACAACCTCATGAACATAGTTCAAAACATTATTAACCTCATTAATCAATCCCAATAATTCTAAAGGTTCATTCCCTTCTTACAATTCCTTCTAAGACATCAAAAATCATCAAAATCACTTATTTAGTCAAGACCCCCAAATCACTCCACTTAGGGTTTTCATCAAAACTCAATAACCATTTCAAGTAACCACCAATCTCTATCATTAACAACACCCACACACATATTATCCTGGGTTTTCACTAAAAATCCTTTTTCATGGCATTATTATCCATTTCCCCCAAATCTTAGGGTTAGGGTTTTGTTTCTTCAAGTCATTTTCCATCAAAACAACACCCAATCTCCCATCACAACATTTAAATAGGCTCAAAACCATAAACTAGAACCATGGGTGTTCAAGGTCATACCTATTTCTCCTAGTTCAAGCTCCAAAGCGAAAATGAGATGAAGAGAGATGAGATGGGTCAAGCCTTGCCCCAAGTTCCATTTTTGCTCAATGAATCCATGATATCCAATTAATTTGGTGTGGGTGAGGAAGTGGAGGAAGTAATCACGATTTTTGGGTGTGAAGAAGGAAGAAGACGAAGAAGAAGAGTGTAGAAAGGAGAGGAAGAAGTGACGTGAGAGTGGAAAGAAAATAAGAGTTTTTATTTTAATATTCGCTTCTCCTTAAAAAATCTCACTGTTACTTCATAATTAAGATGGCAGCCCAATAATCCATCATGCCATGATATATTTACATTAATGTCCTTATATGCCTCCTCGGTATCTAATAAAATAAGGGGAAAAGAGTCCAAGCCATCGGAACCGAGAAAAGAAGGGCCAACATACTCAAACTGAGAGAAAAGAGGGGAAAATACAATCAGGGTGTCACTCGCTCAAGCGAAACCCACATTCGCTTGAGCGAGACAGCCCATCTCGCTTGAGCGTCTCAGTTCGCTTGGGCGGAAATGTTCCAGTAAGCAATCCCAAGTGCATTCGCTCGAGCGAGGCTCCCTTCAACTAGCCACTCGCTCGGGCGAGAATTGTCCAGTATCTATTTCCACACTCGCTCGCTTGAGCGAGGTATCCATTCGCTTAGGCGAATCCGACAAGAAGTCATCCTTCCCAGCACTCGAGTTTCTTTTGACAGAACATCCCTCAAAACCGACCTAACATTCATTCGGTTTTCACTCGGTAAAATTCATCCGGATCCGAGTCATCTCACACTCGGCTTCCCTCTTGACATAATAATCTAGACCGATCCACTTTCCATTCAACCAAGTCATTCAGGGCCGAATCATACTCACATAGTTTCTCAGTCGGCAATTTCAATCCAAATCCAAGTCATCTCAATCAATCTTTCACTCGGTAATCATTCTAAAACTGACTCATCACTGATTGGGTCTTCCACTCGGTATTCATACCTCTTCTCACTCGGAGAATACCTTAACCATTCATTCCTCAGGAGTAAACTCCTTAATCAAATTCCACTCGGAATTACTTAACACTTAGCCACTCAAAATACATGAAATCTTATTCACTCGGAATTTATACATAACATTCACTCGGAGTCCGAACCTCATTCACTCAGAATGTATATAACATCACTCACTCAGCATTTCATTCCCAAAACTGACTCGACACCTGATCAGTTCTCACTCGGTGAATTATTTCAAAACCGACTCTTCTCTCTTATGGTACTTCACTCGGTAATTAATTTCAAGACCGACCATCACTCAATCGGTCCTCCACCCGGTAAAACAGTCCAGACCGGGTCCTCTCTTACACAACTACCGCTCGGTAAACTCATTCCAAATCCGAGCCCTCACTCACATGAGATTCCACTCGGATTATACCTTATTCATTCGGAAGAGAAAGACTAGGACATATGTCACTCGAAATTTCACTCGGAAATTCACCACAAATCATGTATTATTTTCTAAGTCCCCACTCAAGTGGAATTTCGTTCAGAGTCCCACTTGCTCTCCATACACTCGGTCAAAACATAACCATACCAATCACACTTGTGTCAGCACCATCCAGCATCAGACCTCACAATTTCGCTCAAGCCACTCACACACGCTTGGGCGGAAAATGTCTAGTGACCATTTCCTCACTAGCTCGCTCAAGCACGGCCAAGCCCGCTTGAGCGAGATTTGTCCAGTAGCTTCCCTGATCACAACACACTCTACTCGCTCGAGCTGATCCCTCACTCGCCTGGGCGAGATTTGCCCAGAGGCCATAATATTGGTGCAAGAGACTCTCGCCTGAGCAAGGTCCCATCTCGCCTGAGCAAGAATACCAGCACAGAGTCAAAAATGAAAATCCACATAGGCCATCATACGAAACTTCATCATAAGCCAATTTAATCATATCCAAGCTATCATGTACATCATATAAGGCATATATAACTTGTTCTAAATATTCTCACTCGGAATTCCTCATTATAAACCAAATTTGGATTTATCCCACAGCTCATACACATCATGAAAGGCATATACAGCCTGTTCAAGCATTCCTACTTATAAAATTCTCATTCCAACATATTATTCATGTTAAATTCAAACTCATCTTCATCTTATATATATTCATACTTTGCCATAATGATTCCACATATTCTCACACATCATCCTCAATAATCAACCATTTGCCATTCTCATTAATTACTCATTTTTATAAAATTCGGGATATTACAATCCACCCCACCTACAAAGAATTTCGTCCTCGAAATTCAACATCGATATACATATCGCAGGGCCATACCTCAGGCCACACATCAACAAGGTTCAACGACACCATAGAATAACACTGGACTTCCCAAAGTCCATCAAGACTTACTCATCATCACATCATCGTTCTTAACACAAAATTTCTACATCAAGTGCGTCATATATCATCAATCATAACTCATCCAACAGAGCTCACATGTTCATACTCGGTACATCCAGATAGGTTCAATACATTCACCATAAGCAGCTACAATCCCTACACCTGCCAGGCCTATGTGTTGCGGCATCCGACATACAGGAAGGCGTCCCAATCCTGTAGTGGTTAACATAAAGACATAAAGTCGGCGCATAAGTGCATGTTGCCACAATGCCTATGGCATGTAAGACTGTATCGGGACCAATACTTTGTATTCCCATTGCTCATATCGGTCACACATATTCAAACAATACCAATCCATATAAGACTTGGTGGTAATCCTCACCAGTCCACAACTAACATATTCATATTTCATTGTCATTCTACAATTAATTTGGCATTCATCATGCCATATCAGTTGTGACGTCCCGTATAATTTTCCGAATAAATTTTTTGCGTTTTTAAAAGATCATTTTAAAATTCATGAATTAAAATCAGAGTTCACATAAAAGTCGATAATAGCGGAATATTATCATGCATACTAGTCGTGAATAATAAAATTCAAGGAATAATTACGTAGCGGAAACGATTTTAAAAATAACAGTACATAACACATTGTATTTATTATAAATCATAAAATTAGAATAAATTCGAAATCCAAGCAATAATTCACATAGGCATCAACCATAGCATCACTCTTCATTCTGGGTGGCATTCACTGTAAAAATTAATGTAAGAGTGAGACATAATATAGAATAGATATAAAATATATAGAATTGCACAAACACAGTCAATAATACATAATGATATGATGAATATGCCAAACAAGTTCATTTAATAAGTCTTTAATTAGTCAAATGATGTCATGCTGGATCCATTTGGTTTGGTGGGAATACTGCAGTAAAAGGTCTCATAGAGACACCGGTAGGAATTAATACAGTCATGGATCCCTACAGCCCCATGACCAACACATCGGTAGGAATTAATACAGTCATGGATCCCTACAGCCCCATGACCAACACATCGGTAGGAATTAATACAGTCATGGATCCCTACAGCCCCATGACCAACACACCGCAAAAATAGGGTTTTAACTCATCATAGAGTAACCCTCCACCAGGGTAGGCAATCATGGAACCCCTAAAATTCCATGGTGCGTCCAAATGCTTATGATGCATGAATGCCTTTAATTCTCTTTATCATTTAACATACCATGATATTAATATTTCCAAAACCACCTGGAAAACCACAAGTCCTCAAAGGACACATCACATATAATAATTTTCAGAATCATGGATTTACTGTTTCAACCACATGTAACAATAACCACAAGGCATTCATGTATATATATAAATTTAATCATTCATAATTATCTACCACCAAAATATACAACTGTATGATACTCATTGGACACTCAACAACATCAATAATAATTCATAATCACTCAAGAGTTTAATAATAAATTGTTACCCTTAGAGAAAATATCATTTTTATCCATAATAACCATTATAAGCAAATTTTAGCATTTCCAACAGCAATATA
Organism: Clitoria ternatea; assembly: GCA_037962975.1. Taxonomy (NCBI): domain Eukaryota; kingdom Viridiplantae; phylum Streptophyta; class Magnoliopsida; order Fabales; family Fabaceae; genus Clitoria; species Clitoria ternatea. The sequence goes on along the minus strand of CM075673.1, from coordinate 87,537,503 downwards.
CGTTAGTAAAACAGTCATAACATGAGCAAATCAAATCCTTTTCATGTGATTCCACTTTCTATAGCTCAATAACATAATTATCTACAACTTTCATGAAGGCACTAACCACTAAATCTCACCACAAAATTCCCAGTTTTAAAAATAAGATTCAGATTCCATAGTTAACAGATTTTCATCATGAACATACGTCTGTATTTTGAGAATATCTAAAGCTACAAGCATCTTTTTAACTCAAGACCACTTTCTATAGATCCCTAACATAAATATCTACAACTTTCATGAAGACATCAAAGTCTAAAAACGTATGTATAATTCCCAGAATATTCATATATACACAAAACACAAGATAAGTATTTCAATCGGACATGCTGTAGTATTTTGATCATATCTCATGCTATACATATCCAATTCAGTCGGTTCAGGTCTCAAAATTCACATACAAAGAAGCTCTACAACATTGATGAAGACACCAATCACTAATTCTCACCACAAAGTTCCCAGTTTTAAAAATAAAATACGTATCTCAAGTTAACAGATTTACAGCTTGGACATACTTTAGTATTTTAGGCATAACTCGAGCTACAGAAATCATTTTGACTTGAAACCACTTTCTACAGATCCATAACACAAATATCTACAACTGTCATGAAGACATCAAAGGCTGATTATGCTTGTAAAATTCCCAGAATATCAATATATACACAGAACATAGAACAAATATTCCACTCGGACATGCTGTAGTATTTTGGCTATAACTTTTGCTATACATATTCAAATTAATTGATTCAGGTCTCAAAATTTAGATAACAAAAAGATCTACAACTTTCATGAAGAAGTCAGAATCAAATTCACACGTTTTCAATTTCAAAACTGAGCAACAATATACGAAATTAAAGCTGGAATCCTAGAACAGCATACAATTCTACCCATTTCATAGTTATTCACAACCCTGTCCCCTCTTACTTGGTTTGCCGACTGGAAATGGTCCCCTTGTTGTCCTTGCTCTTGTTCGAAGGTGTATTGAGGAAGAAATTGAAAGAGAGATATTTACTAACTTTGTTCTAAGGAGTTCTGAACAGAGGTAGTGTTAATAATGTAATGATAAGTGGGGAACAACTTTCCCGTAAGTGGATTTTTAGTGCTGTTAGTGGAGATAATGAAGGATTAAAAATAAGAAAGTGGGCTTATAATGGTCCACTTCTGGCCGTCCTACATACTAGGGGTGCATAATGGTTTTAGATATATTAAACTATGCGCAAGAGACAAGATTGGAGTCAAAAAGTTACTCCTGACACTGAAAACCGACTGGAATTCACTCGGTCAGCCTCTAAACCGACTGGAATTCTACCCAGTCAGCATATATGCCGACTGGAATTTATTAGTAACATGAAGGGAAAAGAATCCGAGTCCTTCTCGTTTAATTAGGCTCCTCAACACTTGGTTTTTCAGTCAGCAAGTGCCACCAAAACTGACTCCCATCGCTCGGGTCTACCACTCAGCGAGACGATCCTCATTGCTCAGCGTTCACTCAGTTATTAATTCCACAACCGACCAGCACTCAATCGGTCTTCCATCCAGTAAAACAGCCTAGACCGAGTCCTCTCTTACACAACTACCACTTGGTAGAATCATTCCAAATCCGAGCCCTCAATCACATGGGTTTCTCTCGGTAAATATTCCAGAGACCGATTCAAAGCTCTCAGGTTCCCATTCAGTAGAATCTACTGACCGATCCAGCTCTCATCATTCTCTCACTCGGCAATTACTCTAAAACCAACCATCACTCTATTGGTTTTCTGGCAATTACTCTAAAACTGACCATCACTCTATTGGTTTTCTGGCAATTACTCTAAAACCGACCATCACTCTATTGGTTTTCCACTCGGTAAACTTGTCACAAAGTTCACTCCCTTTTCTTTCACTCGAGTGAAGTTTCCTAGCACTGTCTTTCACTCGGCAAAGTTATTCCTGAGTGCTTCTGGACAGACACACTACATACTCTCAATCGGTGTCATTCTCACTCGGAATTATACTCGGCTATTCATCTCTTAGCAACACAGACTAATCTTCCTCGAAATACTTTTCACTCGGAATCCTTTAAGGCCTTCACTACTCGGTAAAAGAGCCATATGAATAAGCCTCACTCGAAATGTTACACAACTCTGATTCTTCTCTTGGAAACATCTCACTCTATCTTATACTCGGAAGTATTTCAATTTCCTTCACTCGGAATTTTACTACCTAGAAGACCTTGTCTTGAAAAATGCTTTTAAATCAAAGGTCTTCACTTAGAAGTACTTTACTCGGAATTTTCTCTCTCTTAAACTTTCACTCGGATTTGCCTTACTTGAAAACGTCTTACTCAGACAAGCCTCTCTTCATTTGGAGATGCTTCTCTGGATACGCTTCACTCGGAAATGTCTGAGGCCAGGACTTCCTTCCCTCAGAAATATTCTCTTCAATCATATTTTACTCAAACAAATTTTCCTTTGGTACTCCTCTCGGAAATGGGCTCTCAGGGAAAACTTTCACTCAAAAATGAAAATGCTTAACAATATATGACTCAGAATTGAGTCATTGGAGAAATACTTTACTCCGAAATGAGTCCTTCTGAGATATTTGACTCGGAAATGAGTCATTTAGATATAATTGACTCGGAATTGAGTCTTTGGAGAGTACTTGACTCGGAAATGAGTTTTTCTAAGGTGTTTGACTCTGCAGTGAGTCACTCTAGGGTGAGTCACTCGGATTCTTTCACCCAGAAGTGGTTCTATCAGTCCACTTCACACAAAAGTGTCTCTGAGGCAAGAATTCCACTCGGAATAAACCCTCTCGGCCATGTTCCACTCGAAAAACATAACCTTCACTCGGTATTTCCATTTTCACTCGGAATTTCTCTTAGTCACTCGGAATTTTTCTCTTTCACTCGGAACAGGGTGCCTTTTTCACTCGGACAGTCCTTTCTAAGGCATGTTTCACTCGGAAAATGGATCTTATCAACAAAGATCTATATAAATTCTATAATTAAACCCAAACATGAAATTTTTGGAGTATTATAAACCATCCATAGAGTGTTTTATTCATTGATTAACACTAACAGATCTTCCATCCTTCAAAATTTACAAAATAGAGCTATTATTAAAAATAGGATATTACATCAGTCATCAAATCTTAATTAACTTCACCATCAATCGGTGTACCAACCATAAGTTTTCAATCATCACAAAATAAATACCCCATCCTTGGGTTTCATCCATCCAAATACATGCTCAAATAGCCTAAAATTCTTGTCTCACTTACATATTTGCTGGCTATAAATCAATTTGAGCCTTAAAAGATTCACCAAACTCTCATCAAGTAGGCTACATAACCGCATAATAAGCCTTCACATTAGAGATTCTCCTCATAAATCATAACTAAAGTCCATAAATTAAACATATAACTCACATCATATCATATCACTATGGGGTTTCTATCATCAATATAGCACCCTTCAAATAAAATAAAAGGGTAATGACATGGTCAAATTTCTATTCACCGACTCACAATCACACATGTCCTCTCTAAATCACATTATCATTAGATATGGCTCACAAAAACAATATAGAGCCTACACCGCCATAGGGTCCAATTACATCAATTCCCCACAACATCTGATCATATAAGATCATGCCAAGTCAATCTAGGTCATCACACCTAGTGGGTTATAATCAATTCAATTATTCACTCGGTTTTCACACACCAAAACTGAGACACAACCCAATTTAACATATTCGAATTTATATTTAATCACTTATCACATATTCAAATTCCCAATCTAGGGATACAATAGATCACTTATATCATATAACATATAGGGTTCTTGTGCCAAAGGATGTCAAATTCATCCCACACAAATGGCACAACCAAACATTTAAATTCGAAGATACCCACACTAGGGAATTTCTTCAATATTATTCATTCAACTAACTCGACCATGTGAGTTCATTTCATTTTAACAAGCATTCCTTGGCTAAACGCCACAGGCATAATGCATATAAGAGACCTAACCATAATTCATATTCAAGGTGCATATGCACATCAAGGTCTCAATAGGTATGGTCTACTACTATATCAATTTTTTCTCAATACCTCCTATCCATAATCAACATACGGCATAGGTCCATCATTAACTCAATGCATAATTAATATATCATATCCATGATCAACACATGGCATAAAATCATCATCAATCCAAGTCATATCTCATATTTCATATTCATAACTCATATTCATTAATTTCAATATTTCATTCCCATGATTAACATTCAATCATGGATCCATCATCAAATCAATTTGCATTATATATATATATATATCAACATTAATGCACAATAACAATATATTCGTCATTTGAAGGTAATAGGGTAAGGAACTTGGCCGGTCTTACACAATACATACATCCATAACATATTGAGGAAATTCATTTACTCATTTTCAATCCCATAATTCATTCATAATTATCAATGAGCAACTAGGCTCCATAAATTTATCATATAACCCCAATGATAAAGGGTATACTTCCAATAGTCAACAACCACATCTTATGAATCACAATCTCATAAAAAGTCCTCATTGAGCATCAATCCCAACACAACTCTAATGATTCACAATAATTCCTCAATAAGCAAGTATGCCCTCATAATCAATTCATAATCTTAGACAACTAGTCATTCACAAGTCCATATAGGGCAATCAATACTCAAACATGTCATCATCCTTAAATTTATACAAAACAACCATATTCCAATAATGAGCATCTTGCTCCAAAGATCACCATAAGTATCTCACCATCGAGCAATCATGCTCCAATCATCCATGATATCAAATCCTCACAGAGCAACCATGCTCAAATAGTAACCAATAACTCCAATTCAGAGCAAAATATGCTCTGATACCACCTTGTAACACCCCTGATTTTCTGTACTCGAATCCCGATGTGATCGTCATAATTAATAAAAATGTGAATAAATTTTTCGCGTTTGAAAACATTTCCAAGACACCGTCATGATCACATCGAGACCCAAATCACAGAAAACCAACGAGTGAGATCAAATAACCTATAACTGGATCGATAACTAAATACCCATAAAGGTATACAAAATAATAGAGTATACAGCGAAAGAATGTGTATACCGGGCACACGCCTAGTCCCATATATAGCGATATGAGAAAAGGCTAGGCTAGCACTCAATGGCATATTATAAGCCTATTAGACAACCATCATCATTCTACAGTTAATTTTATAAGCATACAAAGCCTAAGGTATAACTATATATATATATACATGTACACACAGAAATCTTCTCCCAATACACTGTAAATCATCTCCTACATTCTATATATATATTCACCATCCACAATTCAAGAATTATCTTATACATATTCAAAACCTATAAATCATCTACATTCTCATAATCAATTCATTCATTACACAAGGACTCATAAATGATGCCGGCTAAGGCACTTCCTCTACCACTACTTACCTTCACCCAAGCTTGATCTTTAAATCCGAACTCATCCCATGGTAACCTGCATCACAATGCTAAAAGGAGACCACATGGGAGAGTGAGTTATACATTCAAAATGACGAATAATATATATTATGATCATGTGTATATGTATACAAACATCATGTGTGCTTTGCTAACAAAACATCAAATTATCAATCATTCATTATCTCATTATCACAATAGGCATACCGACCTCATGAATCACAATTCATATCATAAATAAGCACAAGCACATAGATAATCATATACACAATCACCTGCCACTTATCAATAAGGGCATCCTCAATCATTATCATCATCGATTCATTTTATCTTTTATTCAATACCTCCTCGCAAGGGGTTTCTCATCACTCGTGGTCATCCTATCTCAAATATACAATGGATCCGATTCTATATCAACGGGTGATCACAACCACCATACCATTCATTTCCCAATAATTCTAATAATAATATCATCACTCAGGGATTCATCCTTCGTGGCACCCCGCAAGGTGATTCATTTCGATATATATCATAATATCATCATCACTCAGGGCTACACCCTTCGTGGCACCCCGCAAGGTGATATGTTCATTTTAATAATAACTCATGCAATAGTATCTTCACTCAGGGATACACCCTTCGTGGCACCCCGTAAGGTGATATGTTCATTTCAATAATAACTCATGCAATAGCATCTTCACTCAGGGATACACCTTCGTGGCACCCCGCAAGGTGATTTTCTTCACAATAATTATCACAATACCATCATCACTCAGGGATACACCCCTCGTGGCACCCTGCAAGGTGATTCTCTTCACAATAATTATCACAATACCATCATCACTCGGGGATATACCCCTCGTGGCACCCCGCAAGATGATATACTCAACATTATGATCAACATCATCTTCACTCCGGGGTTTACCCGTCGTGGCACCCCGCAAGGTGATATATTCACATTATGATCAACATCATCTTCACTCCAGGATTTACCCGTCGTGGCACCCCGTAAGGTGATATATTCACATTATGATCAACATCATCTTCACTCCAGGATTTACCCGTCGTGGCACCCCGCAAGGTGATATATTCCATATTATTCAACAACAATAGGACAACGTCCTCTTCACTCAGGGATTTACCCTTCGTGGCACCCCGCAAGGTGATCCATTTCAACATTATTCAATAACAATAGGACAATGTCCTCTTCACTCAGGGATATACCCTTCGTGGCACCCTGCAAGGTGATATATACAACAACAATAATGCATATGCTCAACAACAACCTCGTAAAGATATCTCACCCTCTCACTTAGGGATATATTTCAATTTTGACATTTTCAATAATCATGTGATTAATTACAAGCCCCTCAAGGCACATCATTCATATAATTGGCACTTCAATGGCCACAACATCATTTCATATCAATTCACAAATGGAGATTGAAAGGCATAGCAACAAACATAATATTAATCCACACATGTGGCAACAAGGTATTACGGATTATATATATATAATGTAACACCTTAATTTTCAATTAGTGGATAAACCGGTACCAGGAAAATTTTTCTGAAATTAGAGGGGATTCAAAGGCAAATGTTTAGCTGAGAATTAAGGAGGGTAGAATTAGGAAAAGAAGGAAAGGAAAGGAATGCAACCCATCCACCAGGGAAACAGCGGAAGATGCAGGACATGAGCGAACCCGACAGCGCCTACTCGCTTAGGCGAGATTCAATATCGCTCGAGCGCGACAACCCCACACGCTTAGGCGAGTTTGCATGGCTTAAGCGTGACCCATCAGAGACCTTCCCTTTGCTCACACTCGCTGGAGCGAGCACGTAGCCGCTGAGGCGAGTAACTCCACTCGGTATTCCCATCACTCGGATTTCAGAATCTATGTTCACTCGGAAAGTCTTTGCTCTCGCTTCTCTTGGATTAATCTTTACACTTACAAGCTCCTTTCGGGAGTTACTTCACGCTCCTTGACTTCGTTCTTACAAAACACCATGTTGACCACTCGGGAAACGATAACTACCTCACTCGGAATCCAAGGGTGTTTTCACTCGGAATATCTTTCTCGGTCTCTTTTATCACTCAGGTATTTCACTCATTTTACACTCGACACACTTAACACTTCTTGCTCAGGTTCTCTTACTAAATCAAGTCTCACCTAAGGGTTCTCTAGCTCCCAATAAGTTTTACTACAATGGGTTTCGCTCAGAATCTTATAGGTCACTCTTCAGTTGGAAAACACTCACTCGGAAGGTTCTCACTCGAAAACATGTTGCTATTCTCTACTCGAGAAAATCCTAACAGTTTATTACTCTGAAGGATTTCAGGTCAATCCCCACTCAGAATTGTACGACCTCATTCACTTGGAACACCTAAACCTTTCTTCACTCGAGGTAAAATCACTACCTCGCTTCCCACGACAATAACTTAACTCCATTTTTACTGGAAGTCATACCAACCTCACATACTCAAAAAATATGAATATATATATCACTCGGACTTCACGCACAACATAGAATAAACATACAGTATGATATAAATATATATATATAGGAGTGTATATAATAATTACAAGCATGTTGTCATACTCTCAACCCGAGAGTGTTCAAATTCTGATTTAAAGAGACTGAGATCACAGTACGAGCCGGCCAAGGCTTAACCAAAACCTTATACACAGTATCTACAAATATACACATATATCCATAGATCACAAACAGTCCACTCGGTATGCAACTCCACCTTCACTCGTTGTTCTAAGAGACATCCACTGAAAAATATTGCCACAGTAGGGGTGAGTATCTTAGATATTAAATGATAGATACTGACTCGGATTATTCCTCAGTTATGCAACAGTATCACATATTCATACATAGAAGTAATCAATAACATAATAAATCCAATCATTCAGATGCACACAAAGCATTTACCGATCAGAATCCATCAACTATCACTCGGCTATATGCACCTATCATTTCATTAACATTATCACATGCGTAATCAAATTCCTATCAACATCAGCAGTACATATACATAAATTATTTCACTCGGTTCTGCATTTGTGTGTTATCGGTTTTCATTCGTTGCAACGTAGGCTCCCAGCCTTTTATTCAGCTCCCAGCTGACTTGGCCATTTTACAGGTACCAAACCGTTTGCCCTCAGGTGACACCAACGCTCTCAGCGTCAACAACGGTGTTCACAGGCAGCCCTGAGTCCCACTCATTAGGCCACCTTGAGTCCAACTCAAGGATTTAACAGCGTCCCACACTTTAATAACCGATGGTAGTGTCCCACACTACATGCTCTCAGCATTAATGCATCCTATGCGCCACACGCAGATTCAACACACATCATAGTTTTCATACACAATTTTCATTCGGCCATACATGCATCACATGCAATCGGTAAAATACATTATCAGAACTCAACAGATTATTCCAACAACATATGCATCTCATGCAATCGGCATCAGAACTCAATAAATTAACACAACATCACATGCATCGGTGTGATATATTATCAGATTCACTAAGTCAACATTTTATCACATGCAGTCAGCATTTTAAACTCATAATAACTTGCATGTCACATAAGCCACACGGTAATCATCATCAACACTCCAGCACATCCTTTTCATACAATCATTCAACATTCTCAAGGCTATCAACATGCATTTCATGGACGGAACTAAACATGCAACACTCAACTCTCACTCATCATGCACTCGGGTATCACACACTCCTCATACAAGTACAACACACAATCAGAATACCAAAACAGCAATCGTCAACACCCGAAACCCGTCCATAACCCATCATTTAAGATATAAGATACCCCCTACCAACAAGGTACTCCGAGGGGTTCCTTAGTTTCTGACGTTGATCTTCTACTCTGTTCGCCTCGTCCCCGCTCCCACTCGCTTGGTCTCCCTTGAGCGCAGTCGCACCGGGGAACAGGAAGCTGTTCGTCGTCCCTTCGATGATCGTTCCTCACCAGCCAAAGGAAACTCTGACCTTCTACGGCTCCGTCGTCGTGGGTTCCCAGAAACAAAGAATAAAGAACAGGGAGAAGAAGAAGAAGACAAAGAACGAAGAAGGCGAAGAGAGAACAAGGAGAAGAGAAGAGAAGAGAGAACGAAGCAGCAGAGAAAATGAATAACCACAGTGGCACAGGGCATATGTATATGCGTACAAAGAGAAGGAGAGTGGGGTGGGAAAGCGTGAATCGCAGCCCCACTCACGTGACCCGCCAATCATAAGCAGCCAACCATTAACAATTAAGCATAATTAATCTGCCATTATTTCTTAAGTTAGATTAATTAAGTTGATTATAATTAACAAATAATTTCATACTTTGAAATTATAATTTTAATGGTTTAATTTCATTTGGTATTTAATTTTAAAATTGGGATGTTACAATTCTCCCCCTCTTAAAAGAATTTCGTCCCCGAAATTCACTCGGTAACTCACCTTGATTAAACAACTCGGGGTACTGATGCCTCATAGCATCCTCGCGTTCCCAGGTATAGGAGGTATACCCGTCTTGCTACCACTCTACTTCAACTAGTTGCACATCCTTGTTCCTCAAACGCTTTACCGATCGGTCCACGATTTTAGTCGGTACAGTCACAGTGGTTAAATCTCCCTTGATCTCCACTTCGTCATCCAGCATTGTGTGAGTGGAATCGTGTAGATATTTCCTCAGTTGAGATACGTGAAACACGTTATGCAATCGGGATAGGTGAGTCGGTAACGTTATTCGGTACGCCATGGAGCCGACTCACTCCAATATCTCATAAGGACCAATGTATCAGGGGTTCAACTTCCCACTTTTCAAGGCTCGCCCGACTCCTTCGCTCGGTGAAATCTTTAGAAACACCCTATCTCCGACTGAAAATTCTAGTGGTTTGGTCCGTTTGTCATAGTAGCTCTTCTGTCTATCCTGAGACGCCTTCATCTTTTCCCTTATTCCTTGGATTTGTTGTGAGGTTTGTTTCATAATTTTTGGTCCCAATGTTAAATTCTCACCCGTTTCCGACCAACAGAGAGGGGTTTGGCATTTTCGTCCATACAAGGCTTCGTAGGGTGCCATACCTATACTGCTGTGGTGGCTATTATTGTACGTAAATTCGATTAAGGGAAGATACTGTTCCCAATATCCACCATGTTCCAACACACACGCCCTCAGTAAGTCCTTTAGACTTTGTATCGTTCGTTCGGATTGTCCATCCGATTGGGGGTGATAGGCGGAACTTAGCCAAAGTTTCGTATCTAATTCTTCATGTAAGCTTTTCCAAAACCGGGACGTGAATCGAGGATCCCTATCTGAGACGATAGAAGTCGGCACTCCATGCAATCGGACAATATCGCGGATGTAAATCTGGGCTAACTTATACAATGGGTATCTCATGTTCACAGGTAAGAAGTGTGCGGTCTTAGTCAATCGGTCAACAACGACCCAAATTGCGTCATGCCCCGCTCGGGTTTTGGGTAATCCCATGACAAAGTCCATGGCAATTGAGTCCCATTTCCACACGGGAATCTCCAGGGGTTGCAATGCACCATACGACTTCTGGTGCTCGATTTTCAATTTCTGACAGGTGATACACCGAGCCACATATTCCGCTACATTTCTCTTTAATCTGGGTCACCAGAATTGTAGTCTTAGATCATGGTACATCTTTGTAGTACCCGGGTGAATACTCAGCCGACTCCTATGGGCTTCATCAAGCACCATCCTCCTTAATTCTCCTCCACCCGGCACATATATCCTGTTCTTTACTCGGAAAATCCCATCCGGTCCCTTGGTCAGAGACAAGTCCTTACCCTTGGCCTGAGTCGCCTTCATCTCAGCCAAGTAGGGGTCTGATCTCTGTTGCTCAATTACTAGTTTCAGAAACTCATTGGCAATCTTCAACGTACCGAGCGTTATTTTTCGAGCTGAAGGGACGTCAACATGCAAGTTCATGTCTCGGAATTGCTCCAATAACTCCACCTCTTTCACCATCATCACAGCCATATGGAGGGATTTCCGACTCAACGCATCGGCAACAACGTTCGCCTTACCCGGATGATACTTCAGCTCGAAGTCATAATCCTTTAAAAATTCCATCCATCTCCTCTGCCTCATGTTCAGCTCCTTTTGGTCGAATAAATATTTGAGGCTCTTGTGATCACTGTACACCTCGAATCTGGATCCGTACAAGTAATGCCTCCATATCTTTAACGCGAAGACCACAGCTGCCAATTCCAAGTCGTGGGTCGGGTAATGCTGCTCGTGAGGCCTCAGTTGCCGAGAGGCATAAGCTATCACTCGGTCTTTCTGCATTAGCACGCACCCCAGGCCGAGTCCCAACGCATTGCAATAGACTACGAAGTTCTCTTGCAAGTTTGGTAATGCCAACACTGGAGCGGTCATCAACTTATTCTTCAACTCTCGGAAACTGCTCTCGCACTCGGAACTCCAAGCGAAAGGGACGTTTTTCCGAGTCAATCTAGTTAGTGGCAAAGCCAGCTTAGAAAAACCTTCAATAAACCTTTTATAATAGCCAGCTAGGCCCATAAAGCTCCTTATCTTCGAGACCGACTTGGGCCTCTCCCATGCCATTATAGCTGCTACCTTTGATGGGTCCACCGAGACACCTTCCATGGAAATTACATGTCCGAGAAAGTGGATTTTATCCATCCAGAAATCGTACTTTGAAAGCTTTGCAAACAATTGCTTCTCCTTCAATACTTGAAGTACCGCTCGGAGGTATTCTTCATGCTCCTCAGGGGTCTTAGAATAGATTAGGATATCATCAATGAAAACTACTATGAATTGGTCTAGATATGGGTGGAATATGCTGTTCATGTAATTCATGAATACAGCAGGGGCGTTTGTCACACCGAACGGCATCACTACATACTCGTAGTGGCCATACCGAGTCCTAAAGGCAGTCTTTGGAATATTCGAGTCCTTCACCCAGATTTGGTGGTATCCCGATCGTAAATCGATCTTCAAGAAGACTGAAGCACCACGCAGTTGGTCAATCAAATCGTCGATTCTGGGCAATGGGTATCGGTTCTTAATCGTGAGCTTATTTAGCTTTCGGTAATCTATGCATAATCTCATGCTGCCATCCTTCTTTTTGACGAGCAGCACAGGTGCGCCCCATGGTGATACACTCGGTCGAATGAACTGTTTCCCGAGTAACTCATCCACTTGCTTTTTCAATTCAGCCAATTCTGATGGGGACATTCTATAAGGTGCACTGGAGACTGGCTCAGCTCCAGGAATCAAGTCTATAGAGAATTCAACTTCTCTAGCCGGAGGGACACCCGGCACATCCTCCGGAAACACCTCGGGGAATTCACGAACAGTCGGAATATTGTTCACTCGGGCTCTACTCTCTCCCTCAGTCAAACAAAGCATCATAAATAGCTGAGTTATACCTTGTACCGTGTAATCTTCATCATTCTGCCTCGGAAAAATCACTCTTCGGTTTTGACAGTCCACCAATACCTTGTTAGCTGAAAGCTAATCTATGCCAAGTACAATGTCGAGGTCCTTCAGAGGTACGCACACCAAATCAAAGGTGAAACTCTGATCGCCCAACACAAACGTTACATCTTTGCACATCGATGATGTCAACACCTTAGTGCCAGTCGGATTGGCTACTTCCAAAGTCCGATCCATATACACAGTCGGCAACTTTAAACGTCTTACACACTCATCAGCTATAAAAGAATGGGTTGCTCCAGAATCGAAAAACTACATTAAGTGTATTTCTACCGAGTAAGCACTTACTTTGCACCAAGTCATTCGCTTGTGCAGCTTCTTCAGCGCTGATGGCGTAGACTCTCCCAGCAGCCGGTTGGTCGGTATTTCTCCTTCGGTTGTTTGGAGCAAACATCATGTTTCCTCTGGCTCCATTGCCTCTGCCCCCCGTTCCTTGACCATCGTTTCCACGTCTCCTCCCTTGGAAACCTCCCTGGCGCACATTGGCATTTGCTTGACGTAGTTGGGAACAGTCAGGGTGAATGTGCCCCCTCTTATTATAATAGTAGCACACCATCCCACCATCGTTGTTGCAGTCTCGAGCGTAATGATTTCCTCCACACTTAAAACATTTTCCGTCTCCCATAACTGGTCGTCTTTCTTGCTGGCTCTGACCCCCAAATCTGGAAAAGGGTCTGTTCCTACCAGCGTTGTTCGGCCTCTTGAAGCGAGATTGCTGGGGCTTCAAGGAATGGTCTGCTTTGCTACTCTGGCCCGAGTGGGCCTTGTCATCCTCTTCCAAAATTCTACACTTATTCACCAATACAGGAAAACTCCTAATTTCTTGGTATCTGCAGGCTCTTTTAATGTCTGATCTCAATCCGTTCTCAAATTTAAGGCATTTGGAACTATCCGTTCCGGGTTGTTGGAAGGGCGGGTAGAACAGGCACAATTCTTCAAATCTGGCTGCGTATTCTTCCACAGACATGGAACCCTGTTTCAGTTCCATGAATTCCAGTTCCTTCTGACTCCTTATTGTGTCAGGGAAATATTTCTCTAGGAAGCATGTTTTGAAATTTTCCCAGGTCAGCTGGGTGTCAGCATCAGTCAGTCAGTTTCTGGCGATCTTCCACCAGTTTTCTGCTTCGTCCCGCAGCATGTACACTGCGCACTCCACCTTCTGGGCCTCGGTACAGTGAAGGCCCCCAAAAATCCTCTCTAACTCTTGAGTCCATTTGTAAGCTGCCTCGGGGTTAAGTCCCCCATGGAACTCACTCGGCTTCCTCTTCAGGAAGCGATCCAATACTTGGCCATCTTCAGCTCGAGGCTGGCCCTGCCTCTCAAACACGTCAGCAAAACGTTGGAATGCCGCGGCTATGGCTTCCATGCTTTGACGATTCACCATGACTTATCCTGAAATTAACACCCCTTCAAGGATAAGTTTACAAGGTTACACTTTACCGATCGGATCTCATCCCATCATCCAACTATAGCACGTTATCACACAATTCTTTAACATCACATAATTAATCGGACTAGGAGGGGAATAATCTCCTATCCTCAAATCAACATCTTATCATCAACCACGTTCAACAAATTATCACAATAATGATGACCACTCAGTCATAGTACACACAACCGCTTACACTTGGTAAGCATACCTTGGCCTTGGACCTTTTAGGTCTGCTCTGATACCAAAATATAACACCTTAATTTTCAATTAGTGGATAAACCGGTACCAGGAAAATTTTTCCGAAATTAGAGGGGATTCAAAGGCAAATGTTTAGCTGAGAATTAAGGAGGGTAGAATTAGGAAAAGAAGGAAAGGAAAGGAATGCAACCCATCCACTAGGCAAACAGCGGAAGATGCAGGACATGAGCGAACCCGACAGCGCCCACTCGCTTAGGCGAGATTCAATATCGCTCGAGCGCGACAACCCTACACGCTTAGGCGAGTTCGCATGGCTTAAGCGTAACCCATTAGAGACCTTCCCTTCGTTCACACTCGCTGAAGCGAGCACGTAGCCGCTGAGGCGAGTAACTCCACTCGGTATTCCCATCACTCGGATTTCAGAATGTATGTTCACTCGGAAAGTCTTTGCTCTCGCTTCTCTTGGATTAATCTTTACACTTACAAGCTCCTTTCGGGAGTTACTTCACGCTCCTTGACTTCGTTCTTACAAAACACCATGTTGACCACTCGGGAAACGATAACTACCTCACTCGGAATCCAAGGGTGTTTTCACTCGGAATATCTTTCTCGGTCCCTTTTATCACTCAGGTATTTCACTCATTTTGCACTCGGCACACTTAACACTTCTTGCTCAGGTTCTCTTACTAAATCAAGTCTCACCTAAGGGTTCTCTAGCTCCCAATAAGTTTTACTACAATGGGTTTCACTCAGAATCTTATAGGTTACTCTTCAGTCGAAAAACACTCACCCGGAAGGTTCTCACTCGGAAACATGTTGCTATTCTCTACTCGAGAAAATCCTAACAGTTTATTACTCTGAAGGGTTTTAGGTCAATCCCCACTCGGAATTGTATGACCTCATTCACTCGGAACACCTAAACCTTTCTTCACTCGGGGTAAAATCACTACCTCGCTTCCCACGACAATAACTTAACTCCATTTTTACTGGAAGTCATACCAACCTCACATACTCGGAAAAACATGAATATGTATATCACTCGGACTTCACGCACAGCATAGAATAAATATACAGTATGATATAAATATATATATATAGGAGTGTATATAATAATTACAAGCATGTTGTCATACTCTCAACCCGAGAGTGTTCAAATTCTGATTTAAAGAGACTGAGATCAAAGTACGAGCCGGCCAAGGCTTAACCAAAACCTTATACACAGTATCTATAAATACACACATATATCCATAGAGCACAAACAGTCCACTCGGTATGCAACTCCACCTTCACTCATTGTTCCGAGAGACATCCACTGAAAAATATTGCCACAGTAGGGGTGAGTATCTTAGATATTAAATGATAGATACTGACTCGGATTATTCCTCAGTTATGCAACAGTATCACATATTCATACATAGCAATAATCAATAACATAATAAAGCCAATCATTCAGATGCACACAAAGCATTTACCGATCAGAATCCATCAACTATCACTCGGCTATATGCACCTATCATTTCATTAACATTATCACATGCGTAATCAAATTCCTATCAACATCAGCAGTACATATACACAGATTATTTCACTCGGTTACGCATTTGTGTGTTATCGGTTTTCATTCATTGCAACGTAGGCTCCGAGCCTTTTATTCATCTCCTAGCTGACTTGACCATTTTATAGGTACCAAACTGTTTGTCCTCAGGTGACACCAACGTTCTCAGCGTCAACGGCGGTGTTCACGGGCAGCCCTGAGTCCCACTCAATAGGCCACCTTGAGTCCCACTCAAGGATTTAACAGCGTCCCACGCTTTAATAACCGATGGTAGTGTCCCACACTACATGCTTTCAGCATTAACGTATCCCATGCGCCATACGTGGATTGAACACACAGCACAGTTTTCATACACAATTTTCATTCAGCCATACATGCATCACATGCAATCGGTAAAATACATTATCAGAACTCAACAGATTATTCCAACAACATATGCATCTCATGCAATCGGCATCAGAACTCAATAAATTAACACAACATCACATGCATCGGTGTGATATATTATCAGATTCACTAAGTCAACATTTTATCACATGTAGTCAGCATTTTAAACTCATAATAACTTGCATGTCACATAAGCCACACGGTAATCATCATCAACACTCCAGCACATCCTTTTCATACAATCATTCAACATTCTCAAGGCTATCAAAATGCATTTCATGGACGGAACTAAACATGTAACACTCAACTCTCACTCATCATGCACCCGGGTATCACACACTCCTCATACAAGCACAACACACAATCAGAATACCGAAACAGCAATCGTCAACACCCAGAACCCGTCCATAACCCATGCATTTAAGATATAAGATACCCCCTACCAACAAGGTACTCCGAGAGGTTCCTTAGTTTCTGACGTTGATCTTCTACTCTGTTCGCCTCGTCCCCGCTCCCACTCACTTGGTCTCCCTTGAGCGCAGTCGCACCGGGGAACAGGAAGCTGTTCGTCGTCCTTCGATGATCGTTCCTCACCTACCGAAGGAAACTCTGACCTTCTGTGGCTCCGTCGTCGTGGGTTCCTAGAAACAGAGAATAAAGAACAAGGAGAAGAAGAAGAAGACAAAGAACGAAGAAGGCGAAGAGAGAACGAGGAGAAGAGAGAACGAAGCAGCAGAGAAAATGAATAACCACAGTGGCACAGGGCATATGTATATGCGTACGAAGAGAAAGAGAGTGGGGTGGGAAAGCGTGAATCGCAGCCCCACTCACGTGACCCACCAATCATAAGCAGCCAACCATTAACAATTAAGCATAATTAATCTGCCATTATTTCTTAAGTTATATTAATTAAGTTGATTATAATTAACAAATAATTTCATATTTTGAAATTATAATTTTAATGGTTTAATTTCATTCGGTATTTAATTTCAAAATTGGGATGTTACATATAACAATCATCATTGCCTCTCACACATGCAAGTTAATTACTTGCACCTATCACAAGAGTATCATAATAATTCTCAATAATTATCAAATTGCCATTTCAATTAATTCGATATATATACATGGCAAGGCAAGCATGAGTATCCATCACATACAACAATCACTATTAAATTTACTCATGCAATTTGAATGTTAACTCCTCTCCTACCTCAAGGGAAGTACCGAAACTAGTCCAATGCTCCGAATGCTCCATTGCATCACCCGGAATACAATCTACATAATATACATATGCATTCATACAATTAATAAGCCATCTCAAGGCATTCCTCATAATTCTTAAACATTTGCTAGCCTATCATAAAGCCCAACATCAAGTCCTAGACTTGATGAACACCAACTTATGCAATTGTATTAGGCTTCGGGAATTCCTTTCCCAAAGCCAAGATCCTCTAGATCTTAAAAGGCCAACTAAACCCAATAATATCATGATCTCATCCATTCCATAATGTATTTTCAATTCACCTCAACTCTTCAAATATCCTCATTATACAATTTCATTCAAATTCATTACAAGCCTCTTGGCCCCAATCAAGACCATCATCAATTAACGAATCCTTATAGCATTTATTATCTTACACAACCTCATAAACATAGTTCAAAACATTATTAACCTCATTAATCAATCCCAATAATTCTAAAGGTTCATTCCCTTCTTACAATTCCTTCTAAGACATCAAAAATCATCAAAATCACTTATTTAGTCAAGACCCCCAAATCACTCCACTTAGAGTTTTCATCAAAACTCAATAACCATTTCAAGTAACCACCAATCTCTATCATTAACAACACCCACACACATATTATCCTGGGTTTTCACTAAAAATCCTTTTTCATGGCATTATTATCCATTTCCCCCAAATCTTAGGGTTAGGGTTTTGTTTCTTCAAGTCATTTTCCATCAAAACAACACCCAATCTCCCATCACAACACTTAAATAGGCTCAAAACCATAAACTAGAACCATGGGTGTTCAAGGTCATACCTCTTTCTCCTAGTTCAAGCTCCAAAGCGAAAATGAGATGAAGAGAGATGAGATGGGTCAAGCCTTGCCCCAAGTTCCATTTTTGCTCCATGAATCCATGATATCAAATTAATTTGGTGTGGGTGAGGAAGTGGAGGAATTAATCATGGTTTTTGGGTGTGAAGAAGGAAGAAGACGAAGAAGAAGAGTGTAGAAAGGAGAGGAAGAAGTGACGTGAAAGTGGAAAGAAAGTGAGAGTTTTTATTTTAATATTTGCTTCTCCTTAAAAAATCTCATTGTTACTTCATAATTAAGATGGCAGCCCAATAATCCATCATGCCATGATATATTTACATTAATGTCCTTATATGCCTCCTCGGTATCTAATAAAATAAGGGGAAAAGAGTCCAAGCCATCGGAACCGAGAAAAGAAGGGCCAACATACTCAAACCGAGAGAAAAGAGGGGAAAATACAATCAGGGTGTCACTCGCTCAAGTGAAACCCACATTCGCTTGAGCGAGACAGCCCATCTCGCTTGAGCGTCTCAGTTCGCTTGGGCGGAAATGTTCCAGTAAGCAATCCCAAGTGCATTCGCTCGAGCGAGGCTCCCTTCAACTAGCCACTCGCTCGGGCGAGAATTGTCCAATATCTATTTCCACACTCGCTCGCTTGAGTGAGGTATCCATTCGCTTAGGCGAATCCGACAAGAAGTCATCCTTCTCAGCACTCGAGTTTCTGTTGACAGAACATCCCTCAAAACCGACCCAACATTCATTCGGTTTTCACTCGGCAAAATTCATCCGAATCCGAGTCATCTCACACTCGACTTCCCTCTTGACATAATAATCTAGATCGATCCACTTTCCATTCAACCAAGTCATTCAGGGCCGACTCATACTCACATAGTTTCTCACTCGGCAATTTCAATCCAAATCCGAGTCATCTCAATCAATTTTCACTCGGTAATCATTCTAAAACTGACTCATCACTGATTGGGTCTTCCACTCGGTATTCATACCTCTTCTTACTCGGAGAATACCTTAACCATTCATTCCTCAGGAGTAAACTCCTTAATCAAATTCCACTCGGAATTACTTAACACTTAGCCACTCAAAATACATGAAATCTTATTCACTCAGAATTTATACATAACATTCACTCGAAGTCTAAACCTTATTCACTCGGAATGTATATAACATCACTCACTCAGCATTTCATTCCCAAAACTGACTCGACACCTGATCAGTTCTCACTTGGTGAAATTATTTCAAAACCGACTCTTCTCTCTTATGGTCCTTCACTCGGTAATTAATTTCAAGACCGACCATCACTCAATCGGTCCTCCACCCGGTAAAGCAGTCCAGACCGGGTCCTCTCTTACACAACTACCGCTCGGTAAACTCATTCCAAATCCAAGCCCTCACTCACATGAGATTCCACTCGGATTATACCTTATTCATTCGGAAGAGAAAGACTAGGACATATGTCACTCGAAATTTCACTCGGAAATTCACCACAAATCATGTATTATTTTCTAAGTCCCCACTCAAGTGGAATTTCGTCCAGAGTCCCACTTGCTCTCCATACACTCGGTCAAAACATAACCATACCAGTCACACTTGTGTGAGCACCATCCAGCATCAGACCTCACAATTTCACTCAAGCCACTTACACACGCTTGGGCGGAAAATGTCCAGTGACCATTTCCTCACTAGCTCACTCAAGTGCGGCCAAGCCCGCTTGAGCGAGATTCGTCCAGTAGCTCCCCTGATCACAACACACTCTACTCGCTCGAGCTGATCCCTCACTCGCCTGGGCGAGATTTGCCTAGAGGCCATAATATTGGTGCAGGAGACTCTCGCCTGAGCGAGGTCCCATCTCGCCTGAGCGAGAATACCAGCACATAGTCAAAAACGAAAATCCACACAGGCCATCATACGAAACTTCATCATAAGCCAATTTAATCATATCCAAGCTATCATGTACATCATATAAGGCATATATAACTTGTTCTAAATATTCTCACTCGGAATTCCTCATTATAAACCAAATTTGGATTTATCCTACAGCTCATACACATCATGAAAGGCATATACAGCCTGTTCAAGCATTCCTACTTATAAAATTCTCATTCCAACATATTATTCATGTTAAATTCAAACTCATCTTCATCTTATATATATTCATACTTTGCCACAATGATTCCACATATTCTCACACATCATCCTCAATAATCAACCATTTGCCATTCTCATTAATTACTCATTTTTATAAAATTTGGGATGTTACAGGGCATACATTTCATGATAGTCTATTCCTTCTTGTTGATTATAACCCTTAGCTACTTTAGCTTTATTTCTAGTTATTAAGCCTGATTCATCAAGTTTTTTTCGAAAAACCCATTTTGTTCCTATTACTTGATAATTTTCAGGTTTTGACGTTAATTTCCATACTTCATTTCTTTTAAATTGATTTAATTCATCTTGCACAGCTAATATCCAATGTTCATCTAAGATCGCTTCTTCAATAGTTTTAGGTTCAATTTGAGAAACAAAGGCGAGATGATTGCATGCATTTCTAAGAGAACTATGAGTAATTACCCTTTTGGAGATATCACCTATGATATTATCCGCTGAAAGATTTCTTGGATATATCCATTCTTTTAGAATATCAGATGGTGATTCTTTTTGTTGTATATCCTCAGCTTGCTTTGTTTCTTCTTCTTTGTCTCCTATCTTCATGTCTTCTATTAGACATTTCCATGTCCAAATATCCTTCCCTTTGTGTTGTCTCCATAGGTAACACTTCCTTTGTTCTTGGGAGTGAAGGTTGAGAATTTTGACATGTCTCCGGTCATATGTTTTGAACATCCGCTATCTAGGTACCAATGAGAGTTTGCCGCCTTAAAACATACCTACAAAACAAGTTTTCAAGTTTTAGGTACCCTTTGTATGTTGGGTCCTTTCTCATTAGTTTGGATTTTCAAAATTTCTTTCGGAACCCATACCTTTCTAGTAGATTTTTGGAAGGTATTCTTTATAAAGCAATTAGAAGTAACATGACCATATACACCATAATAGAAACATATTGCATTCAAGGAATAAGACATTTTATAATGGTTCTTATATGGTTTGTTATACCTTCTTTTAAAGCACTTTGTACTTGTATGACCTATTTTTTCACAAGTTGCACATTTTAGAATAGGTTTAGGTTTTTCTCTAAATGGTACAAAAAAGTTCTTGTATTCCTTACTATTTTCATGCTTTTCATAACCTATTGTTCATCTTCATCTTCTATTGATGAAGCTTTAAGAGCAATACTCTTTTTTTATTGAGCTTTTTCTCTTCTTCTTTCTCAGCTATTTTCAAATCTTTGGGCTCTTGTTCATGTTCTTGAAGCTTACCAAAAAGTGTGGCGAGGGACATGGTGTAAAGATTTTCCATTTGCTTCAATGAGGTCACCATTGGTTGCCATTCCCTAGTTAAACTTTTCAACACCTTTTGAATCAATTCCTTATTGCTATAACTTTTGCCCAAGGTTAGTAAATGATTTATAATAAGGGTAAAATGTTTTCGCATATCCATAATACTTTCCTCTGGACTCATTTTAAAACCCTCATATTGACTAGTAAGTGTACTAATTTTAGCATCTTTAACATCATTAGTACCTTCATGAATTGTTTCAAGAGTATCCCACATTTCCTTAGCAGCATCACAAGTAATAACTCTAAAAAATTCATCAGGACCTAATGCTAGAGTAATAAGATTTTTTGCTTTAGGATTAAATTGTACCTTTTTTTCTTCCTCATTTGTCCATAAGTCCATAGGCTTAGCACATTCAACATTATCAACAACATATTTAGGAATAAAAGGACCAATTTGAATTCCATACCTTGAGATCATAGGATTGGACAAAAATTTTCATCCTTTCTTTCCAAAAAGCATAGCCTTCTCCATTGAAAGCGGGATGCCTATTTGTGGCTCCACCCACAGGAAAAAGATTACTTGAGGTCATTTCTATCTCTTGCAGTTGTTAAGCCTTGTAGTAGAGTCAAGCTCTGATATTACTTGTTAACCAAGTGGCCTCAATGACTCAAGAGAGGGGGAGGGGGGTGAATTAAGTCTTAAAGATAGTTACCTTTTTAGAACTTAATTTCAATTTTACTTTATCTTGTTTAAAGAGATGAAGAAATAGGTATCTCAATAAATAAATAATAATGATTAAAGTAAGAAGATAAAGCAAATAAACAACTTGAAATTAAATAGAGTAAGGGAAGAGAGAGAATAACACACTCAAATTTGTATCCTGGTTTGGAAACCCTACGTCCAGGCCCCAAGTACACCACTTGAGATTTTCCACTAAGAATTTGAGATTTACAAGATGAGCCAATACAAGTCTCTTGATTTTCCTACCAAGAACTTTATCCCTCACTTTTATCATTCTCACAATTCTTACTTAACCTACAAAGGCCACAACTTTGCCTTTGTAACAATGCTCTCAACTCAATTTATGAATGAGTAAACAAAACCTTTTCTAATCCCCTTACAATGATAAACAAAGTAAGAGAAGAAGTAATGTGATAAGAATCATGAAATGTAGCTCTCTTTGTAGAGCAGATTTTACAAATTAGAAGCAATAATAAAACTCTCTTAATAGAGTAGATAAAAGGTTTAAAGAACAAATCAAGTATGATCAACTTTAAAGAATGTAGGTCCTTTTTTGATAGAACGATTTTAGAATTTAAGCGTAGAAGAAGTTGATCAAAAATGAAATTCTCTTTGATAAATCAAGTTTAAAAATGAAAGCACAAAGAGAATAACTTACTCAAAGAATGTAGCTCTCTTTAAGAGCAAAATAAGAAAGTTAAATGCGCAGAAAATATTTATCAAAATTTTGCCTCTTGAAAGCGTGTGAGAAAGAATAAGAAAGTTAATGCATATGAGTGTGTTTTTCAATGAGGACTTAGGTCTCTATTTATAGTGTTTCAAGAGATAACTAGCCGTTGTAATCTAATTATATTCAAATTTGATTCCATTGAAATATCCCACGATTTTAGCAAAAGCTGAGAATCAGTCAAATTTACCCAGTGTATTCGAATACCTTATTCGAATAGCAACGTTCTGCTTCATTAAAAATTAGTCCAGATTTATCCTATTTGAATACCTTAATCAATTAGCAACGTTCTGATTTGATTTTGAAAATTCCAGAATCATCTTAATCGATTACCTCAATCGATTAGCAATATTCTGACTTGAATTTTGAAAATTCAAGAATCGTCTTAATCAATTACCTTAATCGATTAGCAAGTTTCTATTTCAAGAAAATTTGTCCAGATTTTACCTTATTCGATTAGCTCTGTTCTGGATAATTTCAAAATTTGTTTTGTGAGACTTAATTGAATATCTAAATTGATTACCTTGCTCCTAATCAAATACCTTATTTGATTACAAAAATTAATTTTAGATTCTCAATGCTTTATTATTTTTAGAACACATTTTTGGAATCATCAAAACTTGGATTATAAAAGTTCTTTCAATAAAACTCTCCCTGTTTGATATATTATTATGAACCAAAAACACAAGGTTTTAATTGTTTAATTAAATTCAATTAAGATTATATTTTCTTAAATTAAAAAGAAAGAAGTTTGATATGATATAGCAAGATGCCAAACCAAATTAAAATTAAGAAATGGTATTTGATTGCAGT
This sequence comes from Clitoria ternatea, assembly GCA_037962975.1. NCBI lineage: Eukaryota > Viridiplantae > Streptophyta > Magnoliopsida > Fabales > Fabaceae > Clitoria > Clitoria ternatea. Next base: position 87,513,154 of record CM075673.1, on the reverse strand, counting down.
AAAACAAAACTATTAATCTTTATAGATCGATTTTTATATAATCGATTTAAAAGATATTATATATATATATATGATGTAGTACTGCAATCAATTTTTGATACCAAGTTAAATACCATCATGTTACTCACTATTTTCTGTTCTAATTGTGGTAACAACAACATATACCAAGTGATTGCAGGGTTGCACTTGGAACTAAAAATTTAGTTTTATTATTTGGTTCTTTATTTTTTAATATAAACATGATAAGCATAAATATAATGTCTTAATCTTTAGTTAATTTTTATAAATATTATACAGCTTTCTTAATCTTTTTTAAACTACACTCCCCATTGGTGTGTTTAAATTGAATAGATGAAGTTATGTTCGGATATATTGACATTAAGTATTGGATGACATTGGATGGCTTCAACAACAACACTTGCAGGTAGAAAATCATTAACTACAACCTCCTTGTTCTTATTTCTTGTTCATTTGCATTAAGATTTAAATCATGTTTCAAAATCTACCAATTTTTATATGACAGACCAGATGCTCCTCACATTTTCAATTATGTAAGCTTTCATGATTCTGCTTCTACAAGAGTAATATTTGCTGCCTCATTATGTCACCTATTAACAATGGTATTATTTTCAACATTTATTTATAATCATTGCAGCAATTGTGTAACACTAGTCATTCCTTTCACTAGTTGTAATTTTCTAGTAAAGTTCAATATGACTAGTTGCTTCTTGCAGGTTGTGGAGATCACTAACGGAAGCAAGGTCAAATATGAACTTGACAAGAAAACTGGATTAATTAAGGTACAAACCAATTGCTTTGTTATTGGAATATGAGAGTTTCTAGTGTAGCAATTTGACTTTACTTTCCTTCCCTAAATTTTTTGTAGCCGTGAGGTAAAAAATCTTGTAGCGATAAAGAAAAATTCTATCTAGAAGAGTTATAGGTAATATAACATCATTTTGTTTCGTATAAACTATTTCTTGGCACTAACTTTTATCCTTGAGTTTTGAATTCACAATTTTGAACTATAATTAACCCAATTTCTTTTTTCCCTTTTAGTTCATCAAGCAGCATAAAGGCTGGAAGTATTTTTGGAATTAGCACAACTTCTAAAGATCTTAAATCCATAAAAAGGAAATTTTAGGGTTTGTTTGTAAAATATAGCAATGCCTATCATGATTTGCTTTTAAATTGTAACATTTGTTATCATTTTATCTCTATGATAAGAAAAAATTGGCTTCTGTTTCTTAACTAAGCAATTTTACTTCAGTCTGCATTTATATTTACCGACTAGATAGCATCAAAGTATGGTAATTGTTGTAATATATTGATTTCATGTATAAATAAATTTTCCTTTAGTTTATATGCCACATGTTTATGGTGTCGCTGCAGCATCAGGAATCTAAACAAGAGAGATGAAATTGAATGTTTTTAATTTTTACTTTTGTTTTTGGCTTAAAAATGTTTTACTACTTTGAAGTTAATCTACCTTGATTTGTATAGTTGAAGTTAAAGAAAAAGGGTTAATTTGTTGTAATTAAGGAAAATCTGATTTTTTATTTTAAAAAGCTGAAACTTTTAGTGGCGGTTTTAGTTGTGTTTAATTCGTTTTAGTTTTTTACGGCGGTTGTAACAGCTGGTAACTTTATAAAGGCGGTTTTCCCACGGTTTAACATACAACACTGATTATTCCAATGGTTGAAAAAAACTGCCGCTAATTTTGTGGCGGCGGAGCATTTAGTAGCGGTTTTGGAACCGCCATAAAAGTCATTTAGTGGCGGTTTAAACCGCCGCAAAATGCAAAAGTAACTGCCACTAAAAACCAATTTTGTTGTAGTGGATATTCGTGTACACAAGGATAGTCTTCACCATTTCTAATTGTTCAGTTCCGGTGCCCTTTTCAGTTACCATGGTGGTGATTATGTTTCTAAAGACATGTGTACCGCAGTAAAAGGTCACATCGTCAGAAAGGTAAGTTAGAGCTAACCTCCCTCTCTGAAACCCCAACAACTCTAGAATCCGTTCAGGACTCTGAAGAGACTTCATATCTTTATTGCCTCATTTCATGAGCATTATCCTTTCTGGACGATGTGATTGGCCCCACAAGGGCCAATAATGATGCAACCACTACAACCCTCTCTATCCTCCCCAACCTCTCATTCTTTTCTCAAAACAGATGAAAGGAACAAAAAGTATGAAATCATTAAAAGAAGGGATGAGGGTGCTACCTAAGTTAGATGGAAAAAGTTTGGAGCACTCTAGTCATGAACGATGGGATCTTAAGTGAGAGTTAAGATTTCTTTCTTAGGTTAGATAGAGTTTTAGTATGGAAAACACAGGTGGCTCTCCATAAGCTTCCAGGATCATCTCTTATAGAAGTGGTTGGGGGTAAGTTCAACGACGTGTCATTTTAAGATTAACATGTCGTGCCGTTCAAATTTCACGGGCCACGACGGTTCACCAGCATTTTGACAGGCCTATTTTTAAGAATAACTGTTATGCAGCGTTTAACATGTCTATTACAAACGATGATATGTTTCAGTTAACAATTAATGAACACAAGTTATGAAGGGAACCCAAAATAGCAGAATGACGCAATTAGAAATTTTTCTAAGTTTAAAGATTTTTTCCTACCCAGACCTATAATAGGTGACTGAAGTAAATGATGTAGCTCATTTGGGTAACCAGTATGGTCCCTTAAATAAGCTAATGGTAAACAATCCAGTCTCTATACAAGCTTATGGGCAAGCTAGTAATTTGCCCTTAGAGCTGCCATGGTGACCAGCATCTTACATGAAACTGTGATCTGACATTGACTACCGACATCACATATGAGACCCATGATTTAATTTGTTAATCGAGTTCATTAAGCGCGGTGAAAACCCATTAATTCCTCAAGCAATTTTGCTTACTTTTGTAACCTAAAATCATAGGTTCAGTTTCATGCATTTCAAAAAATCGTTAATCTCTCAATCATTTGATACATTTAAAATCTTAAGTTTATTTCTAAATCATAGAAGCTTTAAGAATTCATGAAACCTGTAACATCCTAAATTTAAAAATTTAAGAAAAATAATTCAGTGAAGAATTTCCGAGTTTGACTTTGGACGAGTGCTTCTATCGGAAAGGAATATTCCCAAGAGGATTGATTCTGAACGAAAAGGAAGGGGCTCTGACTTCGAATGAGCACCTTTCGGGCAAAGACGCTCCCAAGTTTGATACTTCCGAGTGTAGGAAGTTAAGATATTTCTGAGTGCAGGAAAGTTGAGATACTTCCGAGTGAAGAAAAACTCTGTGTCCGAATAAGACACTTTTGAGTGAAACGTTTCCGAATGGGTCGTTTCTGAGAGAAGTACTTCTGAGCGAAGAAAAGCTTTGATTTCAAATAAGTACTTCTCAGCCAAGATATTTCCGAGTAGTGAATTCCCGAGTGGGGTATCTCCTAGTTGAATGCAATTTTCCCGAGTGGGGTGTCTCCGAGTATGACACTTCCGTGTGGAATGGCACCGATTGAGACATACCGAGTGAGTCTTTCCAGGGGAAGTACTTCTGGATAGAGAAAGACAAACTTCGAATGAGTACGTTTCCGGGTGGATAATTCCCGGGGAAAGTAAATATCCGAGTGATGAACTCCTTCATTCCATTCGTGCTCAGGTGTCTTAAAAGATTGCCTAGAGCCTATGCTCGGACCCATATTCAAAGTTGCCGAGAGCTTGTGCTCGGGTTCATCTTCGAGATTGTCTGTGACTCCGAGTAATATTCTCAAGTGGAAAGATTTCCGAGAGAGGACTGAACTTTGACTTTGAATGATCTTTTCGGTTGAAAGACTACCGAGTGACGCACTTTCGAGAGAAATATCTTTGAGTGAAGAAAGGCTGTGACTTCGAATAAGTACTTTTCGAACAGAGATATATCCGAGTGAGATATTTCTGAATGAGGTGTCTCCGGGTGAGACATTTCCGAATGGGTTACTTCCGAGGAAAGTGATGTGAGACATTTCTGAGCGGGTCACTTCCGAGGAAAGGAAAGCTATGACTGAGTGTTTTAAACATAAATATTTCCAAGTGAGTTCCCTCCGAGTAAAGTAATTCTAAACGAAGAGACTCTGGTGAATCCTTCTCGGAAAGAGACATTTCTGAGTACTTTCAATTTAATCTTTTTACCATGTTAGAGTCGGAATTTGGAAATATGGTCAACTACAAAGTTATTCCTCGTTGTCTTAGCTTTCCAACAAGACCAAATTTATTAAAATTTATTAAGATATGAGAGAGATATGTCAAAATATCTAAACAATGTCAGAACTGATATTTACTTCAATCATCGAGGTTCTTCCACGTCGCTCTATTCTTCTAAACTCTAGCAGATTCTCCTTTTATCTTTTTCTAAGCATGGGACCCCCTCTATTTTGTCCTATCCTCTTTTCTTTTATTATTATCTTGTTTCTTCTTTATCTCTTAACATATATGTATGTATCAGCACCTCCTTACTTCATTTTATATGTGTTTTCTATCAACAACCTTTGTTAATCCCACTGTTGGATTGGTCTAAAATTTTGAGAGTGGAAATAACTTTAAATTCCTTAGTTCAAGGTAATTGTGGAAGATTTTAGAATTGAGAGTTTAATTTGGAGCCTCTGAATAACCAGCCGATTGTATTTAGTAGCTCGAGGAGCTTTTGGAATCACTTATTCCAGGTAGGTATAGTTTATGAACAGAATCGGGATAATATTGTTATCTTGAATGAGAAATCCCAAATATGTATGATATGTGTGATATATTATGAGATATGATGTTTTTCGTTCATACGTGAGTGGTATTGATATTGAATTTATATGAGATATGAATGGTATATGTGATGTATGTATTTATGATTATTCCTATGCATGAGATGCAATAGGAAATATGATGTTGATATGTGATTGATGATGATGATGATGATATGAATGTTATTCATGAAATATATCATGATGTATGAATGCATGGGATGCATTTGATAAGCATGGAATGCTTGTGTATTGAACAAATATGAAATATGATTGTGGTTTCGAGGATTCCACAAAAGACCTTGGGTGGGACTCAAGGCCAACCTCTTGAGCGGGGCTCGGGGTTTAGCCCATGACACTACCGTTGTCGCTGGGAGTGATTGTGTCACGTGAGAGGGCAAACGGTTTGGTACCAGTAAAACGGCCGGATCAGCTGAGAGCTGAGTTATGGCTGAGAGCCAGTGTTGCAACACAAAATTAAAAACTTAATAATGGATGCATTTGATTGAGCATATGAATGCAATGATATATGTTATTGAGAATAAAATGACGATATGATCTTTTAATGATATGAGAATGAATGATATGTGATATGATTTTGATTTATATGTGTTAGTGAATTGGACACTTGATCTGATTCAATAACTATCATTTGATATGTATTTGCTCACCCCTATTTATTGTTATTTTTACAGTGGATATAGGATGCAGCGATGATATATGAGGCCACTCAGCCTGCAAGGAGCATTATGTATATATATGTATATTACATGATGCACATAGTTGTTTTGTAGTAACCTTGGCCAGCTCCTGTGCATATCGGGTTATTATATTTATTTGTATACTTAAATGGGCCAGTCGATTGATGTAAAAATGATAGTGTTATTATATTAATTAAAAATCCAAATTTTTTTTAACTGAATTTATTTGTGAAAAATTTATTTGGATTTTAGAAATATAATTTTAAATATTAGGACGTTATAAAACCAAATAAAACTCAGAATGTCATAATAAAAAAAGGTAAAAAACTCAGATGTGATACATGAAGACAATTCCCCCTAATCCCAAGATTGGAAGTTTAGTTACCCATAAACAAGATTGAAACGTAAATAAATCCAATCATCATATACATCATTAGAAGATTCCCCAAAAATACAAATAAAAAGGTACAAAAAAATTAGAGAATAGATCTCACTCTAAATCCGTAGAAATCTTGATCTTCTGTTGTTGTTAATCCTTGAACCCTTGTGTTTTCCTCTTGCTAAATTCCTTTTGATGTCTCTCTTTCTGTACTTCCAATGTCTATCTAGAACTGCCTCAAACAGCCCCCTAAAGTACCCTAAAAATTAGGATTATGGGTTTCATGGGGACAACCACGGCCAATGGTTAGTGGTTCAGGGCCTGATGGTCTAAGAATTCAAAAACTCTATTGTTGTGAACACCTGATGCAAACCACGGCCAGTGGTTGTCACTAACTTGTCTTCCCTTGAGACACAGTGCCAACCATGTCCAGTGGTGGTCATTGCCTTGTTGTTCCTTGTACTTTAGTTCCGACCATGACCAGTGGTGGGAAACCACGGCCAATGGTGGTCATTTCCACTCAATCCCTTGCTGGTTGCAAACCACTGGCAGTGGTTTGTTCCAACTTTGCTAAATCACCATGCTAGGGTCCCAAGAAGCTCCTTCTTGCATCCATGTTTTTAGTTCTCATAAGAATAGGCCTTAATTATCATAAATCTTGTAAAAACAAAAACACCCAAGTAGAATATGCGGGATGGAATTGAAAATCAAGGGGATTGGGAGGAAATAAAGACAAATTTGACAAACTAAACCTAAAAACTCTATAAAACACGTCAAAATACACACTTATCAATACCCCAAACTAAAACATTGTTTGTGCTCAAGCAATCACTGTATTAATATAATCGAATAATGAAGAACAACAAACCCAAACAAACCTGAGAAATCTTATGTTTATTTATTTTGGTTTTATTTTTATGTTTTTAAGTGATTGTATAGACCTCCTGAATAGAATCCAACCAAACAATCAAACCATGCTTGCTAAGATTGGACTAACAATACTCATCTCAATTCTCTCTCAGTGTATGTGTCTGTGTTTCAATCAAGTCATATCACAACATCCTAAACACTACCATAAGCAATTGACCATAGACTCCACAGTTATCAAGAAAACATGCAATGGTCTAAAGGTCTTTCAATGGTTGTAATTTGGCCAGGGAATTCATAGAATAGGAATAGAAACTAAGAAAAGGGAATTATAAAAGGCTTAATTTTCTGAAAAGAGCAATTTCACAAGGCAAACCACAATCAAGTATCTCTTACACATTAAGAAATTATAAGAAGTATAATTCATTTATTTTCTGTTTCATTTTTGAATTCAACTCCTTATTTTATCCTTACTAACACTATTTTTCTTTCTTTTCTTTTTGAATCACCGATCCTAAACTAGCATTATTTTATTTCCCAAATATTTTCTTTTTTAAACCTCACTTAGTTGCCTTACTTTTGCCTTCTCTGCATAAGAATTAAAAACTATCACATTATAAGGCTTTGAAAAACAAATAAATATAATCATTTCATGGCTCAAAAGGGGCAACTAGTGGATCATACAATTTACAATTTCTGAGGCTAAAGAAACAAAACCTAATGTGAATTTTTCATCCCAAGCATGCATTCAGAAACCATTTCAAATTGGTCCAAAGCCAGGTTCTAAAGTGTCTAAAATGTGTGAATCACTCAAAGAAGGAAACACAGGTTATATTTTGTTATTTTATGAAATGAAAGCCTTTTTTTGCTCAAAAGCTCGTAATGGTAATTAGCAAAATCAAAGAAAACATAACATCATGAGGTTGATTATTCTGACAACCTAGCAATCACATTTATTTTATTTTATTTTATTTTTATTTAAAGATTCCACAAGTTATGCTTTAGACTTAGCTGGTCTAAATTATTCGTCATACAAATAATAGTACATGCAATCGGATAACCAATGCTATCCTATGACATATAAAACAAAACACTAAAGTTCAATCATGCAAATAAATAGAAACAAAATAGAAACAAAACAGAAATAAAACAGAAACAAGAACAAAGTAAAGTTAAGTTTTTATGTACCCTCCACCCTAAACTAATGACGAACATTATCCTCAATGTCTAATTCGGAGTGCAGTAGGACACAAAATGTTAACAAGTACCTATCATGGAGAAGGGGGAATGACCCTGTTGGGAATGCCAGCCATACATGGCATTAACCCATTAAGAAATCTCCTCAATTCTGACCCCCTAGCAGATTTGTTCAGCAGACATGGTCCCCATGCGTAAGTTCATTCCTTGTAACAAGGAATACATTTGTTGCATGGAGAAAGCTTCATCTTCCACTGCATGAGATAGTCCTGCTGATGCTGAAGGTCCGGTGGAAATTGGCATCTCAGTAGCAAATGGAGTGTGGTCATTTGTATGTACAAAATGTAACATCCCAAATTTTGAAATAAATGATTAACTAAGAGAAATAAATATTGAATAATTACATGTGAGTTAATTAATGTCCCAAAACATTGAAAATAATTAAATTAATATTTTTGGGAATTATTCATAATTTATTAAGGCTTTGTGAGCTAAAATTAGACCCGATTAAATTGGTTGTCAAACCAAGTATCTCTGGTTGAGGTGTCACTGGTCAGGGTTATTGAGAATATTATTAGGAGTCTGAATATGTAATCGGAATAATTTTTAGATGACGTATTGAGCCCAAATGGAGATCCTGTATGTTATAAAATGGTAAATTTTAGTGTAATGGGTAAAATTAAAACATAAAACTCACTTAACTCTCTTCACTCTCACGTTGGCTTTCTACTTCTTTGGCAAACACCTTCTTTTCTTCTTCCTCATTTCTTCTCTTTATTTTCTTCCTCTTAAAAGCCCTAAGTGGTGTGTGCACTTTCCTCCTCTATTTCCACTTTCCATTGGCAAGAAGGAAGAGCTTGAAGCTTGGAGCTATCTTCTCCTTCTTCTCCCTCAATTTTATGTGACTCTCTCTCTCTCTTGGAAACTCTCTCATTTCTTCTCTTGAGGTAAGCTCTTTTTCATTTCTCAAGAGCATGAACCCTAGGTTTTGGGGTTTTGATGTTTGAGTGAGCATTTAATATGTATGGGTTATTGGGAAAAGCCATTTAATATGGAAACCCTAAGGTGGGGTGGTTTTAAATGCAAGCTTTATGAACCATTAATGGGGTACACAAAAATTGATGCTTGGAATGGTAAAAGATGATATGCATTTATGATGTTGAAAGATTTTTAGAGAAACCCTAACTTGTGAAAATTGGGGAAAATGATTAATGTTGGTTGGAAAGTGATTTAATGAGGAAATGAATGATATTTGAATAATTGGTATGAGTAAATATGTTAAGAGAGTATTTATTGATGGTTAGAGTTCATGTTAATAATGGTAGGTGGCCATTAATGGTGATTAATGGCCATTGATATGTCAACCCATTTGTTGGGTATGGCTATAAATGCATGGTAATAAATATAAACACCAAACCTCTGGTGTTTGTGGTGAGTGCTGGAGTATTTTAAAAGAATCAAGTTTGTATAATACACTCAAAGGAACGTGCCAAGTTTTAAACACGGTAGTTGTAGTTATAAAAGATATCGTTCCCACTAAGGATCATCAGCAATTGAAACTTAAAATATTACGGCGGATTAAAATGATTGTTTTCATGGTTTTTGAGTTCAAAATATAAACTGCAATATATGAACGAGTATGCAATGAAATGAAAGGAGTTTGTCAAGTTTTAAAAACTGGGATTAGGATTCACCGATCTTACCTTCCGATGCACAACGTATATTCATGAAAACGGGGTTTGAACTATAATACGTTACGTCACAATCAATGTCATTCGTATCAATTCCTTGACTACGAAATTCATAAGAACAGATTTGATAACGTCAGTCCCTTGATCATTTCAAATCCATTCCAACACTACGATCGATTGTTTGGACGTTCAATGCGTTAAATATCATCCCTGGTTATTTACTCACAATGAGCATTTCATTTAGATCTGTTTTCGAAAGTTATTTTCCAACAACAAACGGTAACTTAAATCAAGAAATTGTTGATCAAACAAATCCATGCAATAAATATAAAACGAAATACCAAGAATCATAGAACAAATTTACCCGATTCATGAATATATCATTTATGATCTTCAAGTAAGAAAGGCTACATCCAATCCCAAGGAGAGGTTAAGCCACTCATGGTGGTCATTACAACCTAGAAAAGATGAAGAAAAGGAGTACAAAGTGTTTCTTTTCAAACTACCCAGCACCCTCTGAAATAACCCTCTTTATTGCTTATATAAAGCAATACTCGCTCAAGCGAGTTTAAGTGTCGCTCAAGCGACTAGGCTACTTCAACGTGAAGAAAGCTTTTGGTCCTGCTTCACCTGCATGTCTACTCGCTCAGGCGATTCATTTTCACTTAAGCGAATCTTCATATCTGATACTTTATTCCTTTTCGCTTGAGCTGTTTCTTTATCCACTTCAGCGAACCCTTTAAATTTAGGCTCTGGACGAATTTCGCTTGAGCGAAATCATGGCGCTCAAGCGACCTTTACATTGTTGCATTCTGGAAGAATTTTGCCTGGTGTTTCAATTCAAACGCTTGAGCGAGGCTAATGTTATTCCATTCTGTACCAATCTCGCTCAAGCGGATGCTGTTTCGCTCGGGCGAATGCTTCATCATTCTCTACTGGCTTGCTTTCGCCTGGGCGAATCACTCCTCGCTCAAGCGAGTCCTCACCTGATACTTTAATTCCTTGTTTTTCCATGCTCGCCTAAGCGAGATAACTTCCGCTTGAGCGAAAGTCACTTCCTTGCTCAACACTTGGTGACTTTTCTTCTTCTCTTTTCTCTTCTTCTTTCTTCTTTGAAAGGATTTTTCTTGCTTTCTTCTTTAATTTTCCTGAGATTGCAACAAAATTAACCAACCACTTGTACAATGTTCATATTACAATTTATGTTCTATTTGGCTTACGAAATTAACAAAAATTGTACATTATATCCAATTTATGCTTCATTAACCATGCAAAATATAGGTAAATTGGACATCTATCAACTCTCCCCAACCTAGAACTTTGCTTGTCCTCAAGCAAATGGTCAAGAGAAAGTTTGAGTGAAACAAAGATCCTCATTAATCACAGCTGCAAATAAAATGAAGGATAACTTCTCACTATTCACAAATGATAAATCCTCAATCATGCTTCACTTCATCTAACCAAATTCTAAGTTTGAAAATATGATACACAATTGCAAGTAACCACTCTGCTGTAAAAACAAGAAATCCTCTCTGTTTATACCTTCTAGGTGAGTGTTTGCTCTCTTTATCATTGGTCAAGTGTTATTCAATCATTGCATTTCATTTCACTGCATAAGATAACCACTCAAACAAACATGGATCAAGAGGTCTTTAATAGGTTGTAACTTGGCCAGGCTTACAAGAAATTTATTGGTTTTTCTTTGGATGCAAAGACATACTAAGGACACTTAAATTTCTTGGCCTTGGCTTTTTGTTTTGTCATTTTTGCTTCATTTAAGCCATTCAACTTTTCTTTATATTCCTCCTTCATTTTGTTTATTCTTTGACATTTCTAGGAGGATCTTATTTTGTTTTTCCAAAAAATTTTCTTTTTGACAGTTACAGCCAAACTCTTCACATACCCTTCTTGAAAAATTGTTCTTGTCCTTAGCATGCATTAAGGTTGGATTATGTTTTTCATAAAGCATGATCTAAGGTTAAGAAAAGAAACTTTTTGGCTCAATTGGGGTTAAACACAAAAATTGGATTGATTACTATTGAAGGTTGGCTTTTTGGCTCTTGTTTAAACCTATTCTACACAAAGTTTGCCTCTATCCTGTCCATGTTTGACTAAGCAATAATCCTTGCCAGAAATTCATGCAATGAAAGATTACACAAAGATCAATGAACTCTCGGTGTTTCAGGTTGCACTATCTCACTGGTTTAATTGTCTTGATTTCTTTATTCTCACAGAAAAGGGTTCAAGCATTGTGAACTAATTCCTAACTCAAGAATTAGAATGATTCATTCAATATTCATAAGAATTATCAGATTTTCCAAAACTAGTCATCCTTCCTTTTATGCAAGCCTAAGATTAATTCACATCTTTCTTCACTTTTCCATGTCATGAAAACAAAATTTCCGCGCCTAAACATTACAACTAACGTATGCAACAAAATTCATTTAGGTGTAAACATGAAAATCTAACTGTAAATCATGTGAGATAACCATAAAACGGAAGTACTGAACAATAAGTACTGAATTTAAAGTAACATAAGCTTAAATAAACTTGACAAAATAAAAAGGAACCACAGCAGCATGCTCAGTCATGCGACATCACAATATCAGTGACCACTCGATCCAGTTGCTCTTCAAACTCTCGGTCCTCAGCCTCCTGCTGCTGCTGAGTCTGTGTATCAGCTGCATGTGACTCTGGTGCTGTGACAGGTACAACTGTTGGTCCTGATGATGTGGATGGTGGTGGTGGTTCTGGCTCAGCTTCAGCTGCTGGCCTCTCCTCCTCCGACAGAATGGAACTGTCCCCAGGCCAAGTGACACGTTCCATGAACTGGTCGGGATGCATAAAAGGGCCTGAAGGATGGCTCCAATAACTGGCTCTGTAATGGTACAGCATGCCTCTGTGAAGAGAGGCCTGCTGCCGCTCAATGTGAAGAAGATGAGCAAGGAGGATAGGATCACATGTAGGTGGTGGTGGTGGCTGGAGAGGTGGTGGAACTAGAGGTGATGATACCACGGGTGGTGGTGGTGGTGGAGACGTTTGTACCTGTGGTGATGGTGTAGGTATCCTGCAATTCAAATCTATGAATTTCCAATCAATGGCTGGTCTAATCGGAGTGATGGGGTGAACATCGATCCCATGGACTGCACAAAGTCCTGTGATGAATGCAGGGAAACCAAGGCTGCCTTTAGGTTTTGCATCAGCTAATGTGGTCTTTGGGTTTTGCTGTGTAAACCTAAAGATTTCATCTGAAATTATCTGAGCTAGGTCGACAGACATATTTCGAGAGAGGATGCAAAAGAGAAGCTCACATCTTGGAAGTGGCAAATCAGATACATGGGCATTTAGGATAACATTTGCCAAGAGAAATGCTGTCCACACCTTGGTCAGCATTGTCATATCCTTCCTCAGAAGTCTGGAAGGATGCTGGCTAGCTCCTCTGTACATGTGATGCCCTGGTAAACAGAGTTTATCTTCAAGCTCTTGTGTCGAGTAGATATGTCGGTTCTTCTTTAAGGTTCTATAGGTGCATAAACCTCCATCAGGTAACTGAAGCATATCACCTAAATGTTCATTGATAGTGTCCCTATCATACGAAATCCAGGTGCCCCGAACCCAAGTCTTCCTTTCTAGAGTGCCCTCTTTATTCCATGCATTAGCATAGAATTCTTTAACAACCTCTGGGTCGAACTTGTGTCTTGGATTTGCAACTCTTAACCATTTCCTTCTTCTTAGTAGTTCCAAAAACTCATCACACTCTCCTTCTCGTAAATCAACTTTCCTTTTAGAAATAAAAGTCCAATGGTCGATGTTTTCATGGCGTTGCTTATGCTCTTTACTCCTGAATTTTGGTTGTTGTTGTGAAGAGCTTCCTTCACCCCTCTTTCTTTTGCCTTTTTCTCTCTCACTATGGCTTGGGGCATCAGCACTTGTTACTTTAGTTCTAGCCATCCTGAAAAACAAAAAGTGCCAATAGAGTTCACAAGGCAGAAAAGTAAAATTGCTCACACCATCTAGCCATAATCTAGTTCACAATATTTTCACTGAAAAACAGAGCATGATGAAAGGTTTCAACAGTTACAAAAAAAACTGTTCTATTAATCAAAAACAGAACATGGTCATTTGTTCTTGCCAAGACAGAACCTAATCAGAAACTTTATGTAGTTGCATGCATTATATTCCAGTAGCCACACCAAAATCAAAAACAGAGCATGCTTCTTGCCAATGGTCTCACTAATTTATCCTAGGGCATGATTTACATTTTGATACCATTATGCAAAACAAAGATACAAATGTGAAAATCAAACCCTAACTAACATAAAACTGACATCCTAACCCACATTGAAGCTTTAAACATAAAAAAAACGTAAAGAAATTGGGGTGGATAAATAGGTGCATGAGAAGTGAGAAAACTTACTTGAGGATTGTGGGAAAGAAGAGAAAGATGAAAACTTGATGAAGAATAAGGAGGAAGAAGCCTCTAGAAACCTTTCGGAATCAAAGATGGAAGTGAGAGGAGTTCGGAAGCGGAGAGGTTTTAAAAGAGAAGAAGCATTTTGTAACTGAAGAGTGACTTGATTGTGCCTTTTAAAAGACCATAACCGCTTAAATTCACTCACGCGAGATTAAATCGCTACAGCGAATATTAAGTTTCAATCTCTAATTTCGCTCAAGCGATTCTGGTTCGCTGTAGCGAAATCTAAGTGAAAAGATACCTGATGCTCCCAAAAATCCTCTCGCTTGAATTAAATAAGTTTCGCTTAGGCGGATAGGTATATATTAGACACTGGACAAATTTCGCTAGGGCGAAATAAAGGGCGCTTAAGCGAGTCTTTAAAATTTCCTTTTTGGACAAAAATCGCTTGAGCGCGTGATAACCGCTTGGGCGATTTTGTTCCAGTGTTTCATTGAAAATATCTCGCTTGAGCGGGAGTTAATTCGCCTGAGCGAGAATTGCAAAAAATGGAATTTTTTCAAAGTTATGAAAATTATGCAAAATTCGCTTGAGCGGGTTTTAATTCACTTGAGCGAATATTGTCCAGTGGCTATTTCTTTGTTCTTGGCCTGAGCGAAAAGTAATATTTTTTAAGCGAAAGTGACATTCGCTTAAGCCAAGAGTTAGTCACTTAGGCGAAATCTGTCCAGTATCAAAATTAGAGTTGTTCGCTTAAGCGCCTTTTAGCGAAAGTGGTTTGATGGCTGATTCGCTTGAGCGAAATGGTATTCGCTTGAGCGAAATTCCCTATACTTAGAAATTTTTAATCTTCCTCTTACATTTTCTTCACCCACTCATCTCATTATTCCCTTCTTTAGCTTCTTTTCTCTTCTCACTCACACAAAAGCATACACACAACTACACGACTACAAGTTATAACAAAACAAAACAACAACAAATCAAACACACTGGGTTGCCTCCCAGTTAGCGCTTGTTTAACGTCGTTAGCTCGACGCCTGATTGATTTTTATTCTTTAATAAAGTGGATCAGCATATCTAGCTTTTCCACTCCGCCACCCATATATGGTTTGAGTCTTTGTCCATTAACTGTCCAGGTTCTATCAGATTTAGGATCTTGCAACTCAACAGTACCATATGATTTAACTTCTTTAACAAGGAAAGGTCCAGACCATTTTGATTTCAGCTTTCCTGGAAAAAGTTTTAGTCTTGAATTGAATAAAAGAACTGATTGTCCTGGGTAGAAGCTTTTTGCTAAAATCTTTTTATCATGGTAGGCTTTCATTCTGTCTTTATAAATTCTTGATGATTCATAAGCCTCTCGCCTCCATTCTCCCAGTTTTTCCAACTGAATCTTTCTTTCCTTTGTTGATGCTTCAGGGTCAAAATTGAGCAACTTCATTGCCCAATAGGCCTTATGTTCTTATTCCACAGGTAAATGACAGCTCTTTCCATAGACTAATTGGTAGGGTGAGAACCCTGTTGGAGCTTTAAAAGCTGTTCTGTATGCCCACAAAGCGTCATTCAACTTTAAAGACCAATCTTTTCTGCTTTGGGAAACTGTCTTTTCCAGAATTCTTTTGATTTCCCTGTTAGACACTTCTACTTGGCCATTAGCTTGTGGATGGTAGGGAGAAGTCACCTTATGCCTGACACCATAATGTTCTAAACAATTTTGAAGTTGTGTATTGCAAAAGTGAGATCCTCCATCACTTATCAGAACTCGGGGAGTACCAAATCTGCTGAAAATATTTTTCTTCAAAAATTTGATTACAGTTTTGGCATCTGCCTTTGCACAAGCCATTGCTTCGACCCATTTCGAAACATAATCAACAGCTACCAGGATGTATTCATTGGAAAGTGATGATGGTAATGGTCCAACAAAATCTATGCCCCAACAATCAAAAACCTCTACTTCTAAGATGGTTGTTAGTGGCATTTCGTTCCTCCTTGAAATACTTTCACTTCTCTGACATGTATCACAGTTCTGCACAAAAGAGTTAGCATCTTTAAATAAAGAGGCCCAGAAAAAACCTGATTGTAGGATCTTGGCAGCGGTCCTTACCCTATTAAAATGTCCTCCATATGCTGAACTATGGCAGTGCCACAGAATACTCCTGGCTTCTTGTTCAGATACACATCTTCTCAAAATATTATCTAATCCTAGCTTAAATAAGTAAGGATCATCCCAAATAAATTGTTGTGCATCCTTCAGAAGTTTCTTCTTTTGCTGCTGTCGCAACCTGGATCGCGACGGCGCGGCGAACGAGAGAGAAAAGATGAAACAGGGAGTCGCCACCAACGTTTTTTTTTATAGGGAAAAACATTGGAAAAAACTGAATTCAAGGAGGGCACTGGTTAAAAAAATGAGATTCAAGTTCGGGAGTCGGTTACGAGTAGGGAAGGTATTAGCACCCTACATCGCCTGTCAAAGACAGTACCAAGACTGAAAGCACGACATAAACAGCCTTAAATAAAACATGGTTTATTCCCTTTTATTTTGAAAAATGATAGAATGGAGGAAAGGACTGTACAGACATAGAAGGCCAAAGCGAGGTTAATGGGACGTTCTTGTCCGAATTAAGCTCGACTTCGATATGAGACAGAGGGGTGAGAGGATGCCATCAAGACGTCGCGTCTAAATTGGACATCATAGAATAAAAGGATAGGGATAGGAAAGGGATAAGCGGGACGTCTTGTCCTAAGTACCCCTTCCCTATGAAATTATGGCGAGGCTTGGGCACAAAACTATGGGGAAACCAACAAGACGTCACGTCTAAATTGATTTTCACGGAAGTGACTAAAAAAGGGAAGTTTATGAAGGAAATATAAAAAGTAAAGCAGTAAATCAACAACAGAAAAAAAGGAAATAAGAAAGATGGGCCCGACAGGAGTTAAAGTCCCGCTCCTACGTATTCTTGAGTTATCAAGAAATCAGGGTTACGTAGTTCTGAATATTGCTATTTTAGAGAGGGATTTGAAAGATGTTGATGGATATCATTAAAGAGGGGAATTCATACAAAGCGAAATTCTTCGCACGTGCACGAATCCTAAGAGGGTTGTGTAGACAGGAGTGCTCCCGTACGACACTGTTTTTTACAAAATTGTTTTTTATTATGTCAACTTATTATGGAAAAGGGTAAAAAATATTAACAGCGTAAACTAAAGGTACGCAGACAACTACAATCAACAAGCAGTAAACTCACAGGAAAGTAAAACAAAAAAAAAAAAAAAAAGGGAACTAACAGCAAAAGAACTAAGGAATGGAGTGGAACCGGTGTGACGAGCTATGAACCGACGTGAGAGGTTGAGCACAGTGACGGTGTCGGACTGATTTCGAACCCGTACGCTGGCAGGGACAATGAACCGGAGTTGGACCCGAACTGGAGATCTGAAGGTCGCGACCGGTGTTGTGGGAGGTTGATCCGGAGTGAACGCTGTTGTGCAGTGACAAGGATTGACAACGTATGGGAGTTGGAGTGGAATCAGCTCTGTGGTGACGAGGTACGTTCGGGATACGGACGGTGTGAGAGCAGTGACTTTGTGTTAGTGAGAAAAGAAAACTTCAAACCCTTTTTCGAACTAAGGAGTCCTTTTGTGATGACTAGGGCAAGTCACTGGTTTCAGGTGGGGAGGTCAGTTAAGGATCTTGAAGAATCAGAGAGAATTTCAGAAGAGTTTTCTCGCGTAGAGGGAGAATCTGAAGGCCAACCCCTTGAGCTTCCTTGGTTGGGGCATTTATAGGGCCTTTGAGTCATGGGCTGAGGGTTTTGGGACAACCAGAAATCCCACTCGCCCATCTGTGTAGTGGTGTGCTGCTCTGG
The DNA here is from genome assembly GCA_037962975.1 of Clitoria ternatea. Taxonomy (NCBI): domain Eukaryota; kingdom Viridiplantae; phylum Streptophyta; class Magnoliopsida; order Fabales; family Fabaceae; genus Clitoria; species Clitoria ternatea. The sequence goes on along the minus strand of CM075673.1, from coordinate 87,495,280 downwards.
CCATTACCATTGGTGGGGAGCAGGGTTTTCAGTGGGATTTTTTTAATTGCCCACTTTCGCCTCCCTGTCTGCCATTTTCCAGGGAGTGCGATTCCAGGTCATCGCGCACAATCTTCCGACCTCACCCCTCCGTTGTCAAATTTGTGACACCGGTTAGCAAAGCCATTGGTTGGACGGAGTCTCCACTGATCCGATGTGGGGCCTTAAGAACCATTGCATGTGTCTTCACACCGGCTGAATCTTTCAATGTAATCACAGGGGCCGATGTTCTCCTTCCTGGTCCGGATCTACTACCAGCCGGTGTGCCCATTTTGACCTCGGTCAAACCATGAGATCGTCTTACTTAGGCCGGACTCGCCTCGTCTTTTGTTGTCAGATCCGCGACATCGGCCTTTAAGGTACTCCTGAGGTGAGGACGAACGTTTGGGCGGAGTTGATGTTGGCTAACACCCTGTGGAACGTTGTGTGAAGAGGGCGGAGTGCCACACCGTTTATGGGACGGTGTGTGAAGAGGCGGAGTTCCACACCGTTCATGGGGGCGGAGTGCAAATGAGGGCGGTTGGCGAAGTGTTGAGGACTCATGGGCGGAGTGTTGAGGACTCATGGGCGGAGTATTGAGGACTCATGGGCGGAGTGTTAAGATGAGGACTCATGGACGGAGTTGAGGTGCGGTGTTAACTTAGGCCTTGTTCGGTGTTCCCGATTTCAAGGATGAGTCCGGTGTCATAACAATTTGGGCCGGACCAAAAGAGGTGTTCACAGATGCCCCTCTTTACTCTCTTTCACAAGAGAAATGTAAATTTCCGAGGTGAAAGGGGAGTAAAGATATGAACACCGATGTAGGGGTTAAGCAAGACCAAAATCCGGTGTGGGGCTTAATGATGTGGCATTTTAAACAGCTGACGTGTCTCAAATGTGGTCCACGTCACTGGGTGATTGGGCATTTCCACGTGTCACCAGCTAACTGGCTCTTTTAAAATTTAAAATTCGCGCCATTGGGCCGGAATGCCAAAAGTCGGCCCTTTTTAATGGGCCATGGGCCGGAATGCGGAAGGTTCTGGATCTCCGCTCCTCCCTCTATAAAAGCAACTTCGGGGATCCATCATTTTCACTCCTTTCTTGATACTGAAGTGCTGTCTCTCCGACGTTCAACCCCTCCGGTGTTCAAAGTTCTCCTCCGACGTTCAAGCTTTTCCTCCGGTGTTACGACCTGGCTCGCACTAAAAGAACTGCACGCATCGCCTCAGCAGGTAGCCATCCCAAACTTCACTTTAATTTCGTAGATAGGTCATGGGGGACACCGGTTCGAGTAATGACTCCATTGAGGTCCTGTCCGGTCCTCCTTCAATTACATCCCGGCGTCAGCCGGGTGGAGTTTCGAGCCGAGGTCCGAGTCACCAAAGTGGGGCAACTTCGGGAGCTTCACATCGGTTCGTCTCATCAGGGCATCGTTTCTCCGAATTGCCTTTGTGGGAAACAGAGGGGTTTGACACATCGTCAGGCTCCTCGTTTAACTTTGGCGCTGCTAGTGAAGGGGGAAGCAGTGCCGATTTATATCTTACTGACGATGTGGCCTTTTACAGTTGTATTCCCTTTCTTCGCCATACCGTCCGAATGGCTTCTGAAAATTCCTCCACCGGTGTTGCTGTGATTACTGACCCTATTGAGACAAATGTCTTGGCACACCGGATCAACTGGCTAGCTGAGAAGGCCAGAGATCCTTACTTCTGGGTTCATGAAGACCCAAAGACGATTGTCTCCCGGTATGCTGAAGACGCTGCCGATGTCACCATCGAAGATGTCGTTGTCCATGCTGATGTGGAGCATGAAAACGACTTTACTGTATTCTGCCCCCTAACCTCGGACAGGATCTGCCATCAACCGGGGTCAAGGAACCTCTTTATGTATGAGATGGTCTTCTCCAAGATCGGCGTCCGCTTTCCATTGACGGAGTTTGAGATGGGGGTACTCCGGTTTCTTGACTGCGCCCCTAGCCAACTTCATCCCAATGGCTGGGGTTTGGTAAGGTCCTTGGAAGTGCTTGGGGAGTACTTCCACTTCGTCCCCACAGTGGCCCTCTTTTTTACCTATTGCAGGGTGATGCGCCGGGGTAATTCTGGAGGGGGTCTAGGCTTCATCAACCTCCGCTGCGACTCAAAGGTGGTTAACTTCGAAAGTTACACCGAATCGGCCAAGACGGACGGGGTCAGTTTCAAACACTCCTATGTCAAAGTCGAGGTCAATGCTGGTAGGCCGGTGTTCTGGGAGAATTCTGATTTTTCTAGAAAGTTTTACACCGGTTGGACTCATGAACACTTTCTCCTGACAAGCAATGCCTACATCGTCAGTGAGAGTAACTTGTCAACCGAGTCCAAGAAAGTCCTGGACGCTCTGAAGGGTTATTCGGCCATTGCCAAGTTCTCCTGCAAGAGGCTTTTGGGGACGGAGTCCGGCCGGGATGCTTACCTTGGTAGATATTATTTAACTTTACCCTTTTCCATTATATATTCACACCGGTATTAACATTGTCTCTTTTTTTCCTTCCAGGCGAGATGGCTCGGATAGACATCCTCAGGAAACTGAGGGAGGCTGCCGAAGCCCGAAACGCTGCTGCTGCTGCACAGGAGAATAGGGTGACTCCTCGTCGCACGCCGGCCAAAGTGGTGAGCATACCGGCAGAAAACATTGAGGCAATGACTCTGGGACCGGCTGAAAGGGCCCCAGCTAAAAGGAAGTCCAACATCGGCTCAACCTCCAAGCCGAAAAAACGCAAGGCTCCAACGGTTGTGGCCGAGGTGGAGGTACCAAGGGAGGAGGAGGCCGGTCCTGTAAATATTTCTCCGGTCCGGTCTCAACCCGACGACATCGTCGTCAACTCCCGCCTTTCGGACTTTCTAGAGTACGTTGGAGGGACACCGGCTCGGGTCCACATCCCCTTCAAGCTTAAGGCCGATCTTCCTGCTTCTGAAGCTCAGACTGCTGCTGAAGCTGCTATTTTTAATTTGGTTGAGGCAGCCGGGGTCCTCAGCTCTTTAGGCCACTCTTACTATTCCGGTATCGAGGCTAAGGAATGCCTAGACCGGATGAAGAAAGCTGAGGCCTTGAGAGTCGAGGCTCAGACTGCTTTGGCCGAGAAGGAGCAGGAGCTGACTAAGAGCAAGGAGGATCTGTCCGAACTCACTGCTGCCTACACATCGGCTGCCAAGAGGGCAGATGCTGCTGAGGCTAAGGCTAAAGCTTCAGAGGACGCTCTCAAAGCTCTCCGGACCGAACTGGATGAAGCCAAGGCTGCAAAGGCCGAGGTGGACAAGAAAAATAAAGAACTATCTGGGAAGCTCACCGATGTGCAGGAAGAGCAAGCGAAGGAGCGGATGGAAGCCGAGGAGCAGATGGCTGAATTTTCGGTACTGGCCGATGTTGCCTTCAGTTCTGCCGTTCGCCAGGTTGTACACCGGAATTCCGCTGTTCAACTTAACCTGAACGGTATAGGTGTCTACTATGAATTTCATGGTGGCCACCTATATGCTATGGACCGGGGTCAGGCTTCGAAACCTGAGGATATTCCTTACGAACTGATGCCTCTCCCCGAAGGCCAAAGCATGGAACTGAGGACGGTGTCGGAGGAATCTGAGAGGACAGCCTCTGCTAGACCGGACTCTCCAGCACCCAACTCTTGATTTTTTTTTCTTTTTTTCTTAGCCTTGTTCCGGGATGGGCTCCGGAGTTTTAATTCTGTAATGGCCTCAGTGCCCTTTATTAATGCAATGCAATTTTCATCCATCAGCTTGTCTTCTCTTTTCTTTCAAAATATTTCTAAGTATCTTTTTCTTGTGACCGGTATGACTTGAAGTAACACCGTCTAATCATCAACTTGGGACATGGACTTAATTCGGTCTTTTGCGAAGCATAGAACATCGGATCGGTGTATCATGGCCACCCCGTCCACAACTTCGATTAACCTTTGAACCTTCGTTGTAGTTGACCTGACATCGGTCTTGGCAGCAACCCAATTCTATCCGAGGTGGGTTTCATGACACCGTTTGTTACGCCTCGAAGTAGTAAGAGGTGAAACCATTGGGACACCGTCTCTCGCAACTTGACAGGGTCTCCTTCATTCGACCTTGGGGGTCATAACATCGTCCTTTGGGCCATCATGTCTTAGAATAAAGTGGACCTCCTCCACTTAGTATTCACGTCGGATCAACACCGTTCTCTTTTTTTTTTTTTTTTTTTTTTTCATACAGTGGGTGATAGGAAGGTAAGAGCGGGGAACTGCCCCTTGACTGAAGATAAAATATGGGGTGTGGCCCTTGATTTGTGGAAAAGTAAAGGTGGGGGATTGCCCCTTCACTGACAGGAAAATAAATTGGGGTGTGGCCCTTGGTTTGCAGAAAGGTAAAGGTGGGGGATTGCCCCTTGACTGACAGGAAAATAAATTGGGGTGTGGCCCTTGGTTTGCAGAAAAGTAAAGGTGGGGGATTGCCCCTTGACTGACAGGAAAATAAATGTGGGGTGTGGCCCTTGGTTTGCAAAAGGTACAGGTGGGGAATTGCCCCTTGACTGACAGGAAAATAAATGTGGGGTGTGGCCCTTGATTTGCAAAAGGTAAAAGTGGGGGATTGCCCCTTGACTGACAGGAAAATAAAGGTGGGGTGTGGCCCTTGGTTTGCAAAAGGTACAGGTGGGGAATTGCCCCTTGACTGACAGGAAAATAAATGTGGGGTGTGGCCCTTGGTTTGCAAAAGGTGAAGGTGGGGAATTGCCCCTTGACTGACAGGAAAATAATGTGGGGTGTGGCCCTTGGTTTGTAAAAGGTAAAGGTGGGGGATTGCCCCTTGACTGCCAGGAAAATAAATGTGGGGTGTGGCCCTTGGTTTGCAAAAGGTAAAGGTGGGGGATTGCCCCTTGACTGCCAGGAAAATAAATGTGGGGTGTGGCCCTTGGTTTGCAAAAGGTAAAGGTGGGGGATTGCCCCTTGACTGACGGGAAAACAAATGTGGGGTGTGGCCCTTGGTTTGCAAAAGGTAAAGGTGGGGGATTGCCCCTCGGTTGTCCTGACTGCGAGTTTTGGGAAGCTGCCTGGGGGATGTTCCTGTTGGAATTGTTTAGGAAGTACAGTTCCACTGGGGAAGGATAACTCTTCTTAGTGACCTTCAAGGTACCACTGGGAAAGTATTAGGTGAGTTGGGATAGAGTAACCTGGGGGTTATCGGGGAACTGTCCTTCTAAGGAAAGAGAATGAGATCTGGGGAGATGCCCCCAGTTTGGTATGACTGCATG